>JAMXBC010000007.1:85618872-87080539 GCA_024138005.1 Lumnitzera racemosa
CATTAAAATATGTTTATATTCATATAATAAATTAGACTATATTATCTCATTTTATAGTTTAAGTAACTTATCTCTAAGTTCTCATTGTATTCCGAATTCGATTATAGGGGTTTCAATCATATTTATACTACATTAAATAATCCTACTTTTAAGGGCAAAATTAGAATTTTATGTCACTATTTTCAAAATCTAACTCCACTAAGTCACTTCAACTAACTTTTCTATCTTAGTTGTAAAGTTTAAGCTCAATTAGATAATTTTTCCCTATAAATCTTAAATTTAGGTTTGGTTGCCCTAAATGCAATTTTAAGGGCTTATAGTAGATTCTCGTTGTTATTTCGTTTCAATCCACCAAAGATACTTTTTCATCAACTAGGAAAGGTCATAGGATAGATCAAAGCAAATCAAATGCTTACCAACATTAACCACTGATTAATAAATAAATAATAGTAAGAATAAATGTTATAGAGATGTTTTAAACTTCATCTGCTAATAATTTACTATCTATACTTTATATTTATGCACTTTTTGGAAGTTATAAAAGAGTGTCTCAAGTTTTAATGATACTAATATGCTATATAAATCGATAAATGAAATATAAGTACTGATAAAATTTTAACACATAGATACATAGTTGGTATTTTTTAAAAAAAATACATTTTTTATTTTTTAATATTTAAATATTATTAATATTTACATATTATCCATTGATTTACGTAACGTGTTAATATCATTGCATATTTTATCATCTTTGAGACACCATTAACAACACACTAAATCTCTAAAAGATGAAAGTTGAGATACATATATAACATTTATCTCCACAATTGCCCATTGGTGCATCACAATACCTTAGCTCGTGAAGGAAAAAGGAAAAAAAGAAAAGGAAAAAACTTTTCTCCTAGAGATTTGTTTTACAAAGAAAAATGAATAATTTTTACATTAAAAATAACAAAAAGCTTGCTTTGACATGTAAATAATAATAATAATTGGACTTTAATAAGACAAATGTTCGTTAAGAGTTATTTAAAGTCAAAAACATCAAATACATTATTCTAGTAAACACTTGGAGCTTAATTTAGTTTTCCTTAATTTCTTGGAAAAAAAAAAAAGCATATAAACCAAACATATAAATACTTTTAAAGTTATTGTCAACGTCTAGTCTTAATGTATCTAGATAAAAAAAGGTTAATCAATAAATTAGCATACGAGCCAGAAAAATAAAATAAATAAATATAGATAGAAAGGAGTATAAATAAAACTTCATCGTGAATTTAATTTCTAGACTAGACTTTCTTTTTGGTCCTTAGCAAAGATTAGTTTATTTTTAACTGGGGGATCCTGCAGGATAAAAAAATTCGTACCAAGATTTTCCCCGCATAGCAAATAGCGCAAATTTTGGCTATTAAACCCATACCGTTTTATAAGTTATGTTATGCACATGTTTGCAATAATTCTTTATTACATATCACATATAAAATATCATATCTATTTATTATTACATTTTGGCAATTTTAAGGATAATTTCTTTATATAATACAGAATGTACTAATCAAGTGTGTGTATATACATATATATATATATATGTATAAATATATAATATTTATATCGAAGGAGAGAAAACATGATTATGGTATCTCCGAAATATATAGTACATACGAAATATACAACATGTAATACTAATACATAATAGGAGGCATGTAATACTGACTTTCTTTCTTCTTTTTTTTTTCTCCCCAGAAATACGATGCTAACTTCACAAACAAAAGTAGATGATTTTATCGGTTAGGACAGAAGATACCTTGACACATTTTTGTTCCCTACCAAATAGATTATGGTATTCAGGAAATCACTCCTTATCAAAGTCCTTTTCAATGAGATGTATGTTCCACTATTAACCTTACCTTGGGATTAATTAAGGAAAAAAAATAAAAGAAAAAAAAAACCTTAACTTGGTGTTGAGTTTGATTTTTCGATTTTTTTTTTTTAAATTGATTTCTCATTTCTTGATTAATAATAAATACCAACCTATTTAATATTAATCCTCGACTAAAGAAATTAAGAAATTCCGGTATTAAAAATTATTTTTGGAGTCGCCAACTAACCGAAATCGGAAAAAGAAAAAGAAACCATAATCAATTGGGTGAATTGATCACGATTTGGCTACCGGTTTTTTATTTCAATTTTAAATGAAGAACCAAAGGGTTCTATATTCGGGGGTTAACCTATTAAACCCTTAACGGGTACTACTATTTATTTACCGAAATTAGGATTATTCTTCTAATTATAATATTTAAAAAATAAATAAATAAATAAAATCAAAAGAAAAAAAAAACTTAAGTTTCTACATATTTTATCTTCACTCCGAAGGTGCCTATGTACCCGCTAGCCGGATCAAACGATCATAGTTCTCTAAAAAAAATCTTAGTGTGTTGATTTATTTTAATTTAAAAAAAAATGCCCGAATTTATATTTTTAATTTGTTCAATTTATTTAAAAAAAATCTAAAGAGATCCTAACTCTTAAATGTTATGTTGTTTCAATCCATCTAAGCCCAAGATCATTAATAAATTTTAGTTATAAAACTAAGGATTCAATCAGGAAGGATTTGAAAGGTTTGAAACGAGTAAGAAGAATTCAGAATCCATCCTACAATCCCTTAGTAGAATATCCAAAACCGGTTAAAAATCCCACACTGAAGACTTGCCCGCTACCTATATCCTAATTTCTAATTCGACCCTTCCCGTTGGGTCGCTTGCCGACATCTTCACATCCATATAGTCACTTTCCCCCTATTAGTTATAAATGAGAACGTGGTAGATGATTCAGTTGGCGCCATTCAATAAGAGAAAAGTTAGTTTCTCGAGAATCTTACAACTAATGTTTAATTGGGTTTTCTTTTGCTTTTACTTCATTTTCTAGTTTACCTGTTTTGCTTATGAATCTTTCCTGTTCTCATGATGTTGAAATTCTAAATTTATGGCAAACCCTTTATTTGTTTCTAATTAAATATAAATAAAATAATACATAGGCTTTTAACATTTTGGCTAGATATAGGCTACATAGCATGGTGCTATTTAAAAGCAAAATATTATCGTAGGTGTAAAGATTTTTTAATGTACGTACTACATGTAATCACACTTCATAGTTTGCCTAGTGTGAATGAGATAATTTAGAGAGAAGTGCAAGAAAGAAGAATAAGCAATCTTAAAAGCTCTAACACTAATTGTGATAGATAGAGGATTTTAATAGTATCAAACCCTACTACAAATAATGAACTAAGTAGTGCTTTTCAGATAATTAGGTGTTTGACTCTTTAAGCTGAGACTCCAGTAGCATAACAATGTTCATGCAAGACTCTCTCTTATCTAAAAGAGGAAGGGTATGGGGTATTTAAGGAAGTGAGTCGGCCATTGATCTCATTAGTTAGATTATGATAATGATCAATGGCTAGACTTAACGCCTCAAAATCTAAAGATGCCACAACCTACTACATGTCTCTTGTTTTCTAATGACACTTTAAGGCTCTAAAACACCATTACAGTCTCCAAATCACTTGTACAACAAGTTTACAATATAATAACATCATATCTTCATATTTCAACCAATCAAAATGACTCATTCCAACCACAATCACAATTAGTAAATAAAATTTTTAACTCCCAAAACAAATGGACCTATGCCTCTCATACCTAACCCATCAATGGCAATCCTAGTCATAATTTAAGCAATAAACTTCATCTTAATACTTGTAGCTGTAAAATTGAAAAAATGAGCCAAAATCCAATATATAATGCATAAGCATACACAAATGCCAAACCGAGTCATACACATGTGTATAATGAAAGTTACATCAAATTTAATGACAAACATTCAATTAATTATCTTAATTTCAAACTAATAATTAACAAAAGGATACTCATAACCCTACCATACCATGATCTTTGTCAACGTATGTAGATTGATATATAATGTAAGCTTTCCTTTGAGCTTTTTATGCCTAGAGTCTAGAGTCTAAAGTCCTTGAAACCTACTTTTTCTAATTGCATTGTCCTATATGCAAGTCCTCTAAAGAATCCTTACATATGATCAATAGCTACCACTTAAAGATCTGTCACTATAGGCCCCTAGATTAACGAATCAAGTACAATCAGCAACCTATTCAATTAGACCAAATATAGATTAGTCCAATTAACTTACTACAATCCTAGCAAGCAATCAAGCACCATGTACATGGAAAGCCAAGTGAAACTAACTATAAGTTTCAAATCAAGTGAGTTAGAGAACCTAAATAAAAGAACCTAATCGATAGAATAATTAATTCATCTTAGTTTACTTCTTTATTTGATACAAATCAAGCTTCTAAGAAACCTTAACCCAACTTATCTCACACCACTCCTCTACATCCCAAAGTCCTACTATACTAAGCATTTAGAGATCTCAAGAAGACTAAGCAAAGGTTGGATCTTTAGGAAAGAAAGTTTGAAGGAAACTCTTGGGTAAAGCATAAGAATTAAAGGAAACTATTTGAAATAAAGGTTTTAAGTAAAGTAAAGTAAAATCCCCAACTTAACTTAACTCAACATAAACTAAAGGCAACTTGAAGTCTTATAAGGCAAGATTGGTTGTTAATAGTTACAAACAAAAATCAAGAATCAAGTATTTTGAGATATTTGCCCTAGTTTCAAGAATGATTACTGTACGCATGATTTTGTCTCTTACAACTCAAAACAAGTGAAAAATTCATTAGGTGGATGTGAAATTTGTACTTTTAAATGGTATATTACAAGAAGAAGTTTACATCAAGCAACCACCTAACTTTATAAAGAAAGACCATGAGAATAAAGTCTATCACTGAAAGAAAGCCTTATAGAGCTTAAAACAAGCATCTCGTACTTGGTACTCGTGCTTTTATATGTATTTACTAGAAGATAGGTATCAAAAGTGTTCTCAGTAGCATACATTATATGTTAAGTTAAAAGACAATGGCAATCTTTTAATCTTGTGCCTATATGTTGGTGACTTAATCTTTATTAGAAATTTTGAGGTGCTGTTTACTGAATTCAAGGAGGCCATGATTCAATAGTTTGAGATGACCGACATGGGATTAATGTCATATTTTCTTGGAATAAAAGTGAAACAAACCAATGATGGCATGTTTGTGTCACAAAAGAAATATACTACTAATATATTAAAGAAATTTAAGATGGATTCAGCTACATCAATCCAAACTCCAATTGCAACATGTAGAAATGAAGAAAGAAGGCGGTAGAGAATTGGTAAACTCAACCTACTTTAAAGACATAATGGGCGATTTATGTTTCTTGACATCCACTAGACCCAATATTGTTTATAGAGTTAGGCTTATTAGACATTTCATAAAGAAATCATACCAGTCACACTTGCAAAAAGCTAAAAGGATTTTGCATTATATTAGCAGTACACATACTCATGGAATTTTTAATACTCATTCTTGTTCTTCTAATTTAGTAGGATATACAGGTAGTATTTGAGCAAGTGATGTTGAGACACATAAATGCACATCTAGATGCATGTTCTACATAGGAAATGGAGTTATTTTGTGGTCTTCAACAAAGCAACAGGTGATGGCTTTGTCAACAGTAGAAACAGAGTATATTACAGTATTACTAACATGTCAAGCAGTTTGGCTGCACAGTGTATTAGAAGATTTAAAGCATGGTCAAATAAATCTAACAATTATCCAATGTGACAATAAATCCGTTATGACACTAACTAAAAATCCTGTGTTTCATGGACGAAACCAACACATTGATATAAAGTTTCACTACATTAGATAACTTGTCAAGCATGAGGAAATTGAACTTCAGTTTTGTAAATCTGAAGAATAAGTTGCGGATATTATGATAAAACCACTTAAGGCTGGCTTATTCAAAAAATTCATGGATATATTCAAAATCACTAGTCCTGAATGTAAATTTAAGTGAAAATTTTAAGTTTGAGGGGTGTGTTGAAAATATCAAACTGAAAAAAGTTAAAATAGCAAATTAATATTTAGAAAAGTTGTAAGAATTATGAATTATTTAATAGCTTAATTTATGGTTATTATTCATTAGAAAAAATTATAAATTAAAGATACTGTATTGTAACCAAAAGAGAGAAGAAGATTTCTCAATGTCAGTAAACACCTTTTGTTTTATTCTCTCCTTCTATTTCTTTTAAAAAGTCTTGTTTGGAATTAACAAATTCCACCTCTTAAAAATTGAATCGCGAACTCTCCTCGTAAAGTTGTCAAATTTAACCGAAATTTTCTTTTAGGGACTGCATGCTTGCAAAGAAATTTAGCAATATTTCCTCTAATAAATTGATCTTGGATGACAATGAGTTGGCAACACCAAGGCAGCTAAATTCAGGAATTGTGCCAGTGAAAGCATCGTTGACAAACTTATAGCCCTAAGACCCGTATATGAATCAACGCATCGATATTGATTTTCCTAGAAGACGAAGTCCAGTGATAATGCCATTGAAACAAATAACACCTGTCCAACCTTTACAAGGAGGGAAACCAAGATTCCAAGGGTCTAATTTACCATTATCTATAAATGATTTTTTTTTTTTTTTTTTGTGACCTCTTCTTTGTCGATGGATACTGAAATCGTAAAGAGAGAACAGAGGAGAGGAGGAGGTGGATGAAGAGTGCAAGACACATGATACCCATTGCACGATCGAAACAGGATAGAATTTTAAAAAATCAATTATATATTTTCCACATGAACAATTTAAATATGGTATAATATTCATTGTAATATATTTTTCACGTTATAACTGCCACATGTTTAAGTAAAATGATATAAATTTAAGATATAGAAGTTCTCTATTTTAAAAATGAAAAGAGTCCATGTAATTACCATACTTTTTTTTTATAGAGATCTGTGTAATTTACCCTATTTTTTTTTTTTTTTTTTTGAATTTTTATCTAATAATTTCATTCATTTATCGCATCTAATTTGACCCCTATCTCCTACCTTTATCTAGGTAGAAGTATCTCTATACTAGCGTGTGTCTTCTACTTAGTGAAGAATTACGTAATAAAAGTTCAATCGTTTAATAAAAAAAATAATGTAATAAAAGTTCAATTGCTTAATAAAAAAAAATAGCAATTATGTTTTAGGATTGTATAAAATGGAAATTTTTGATTGAAAAGAGAGAAAGAGAGAGAGAAGAAGAAGACTCATTTCATACAACATTTTTTAGTATCTCGGAGCATTGAGCTTGCGTGCATTGGATGATACAATAATAACCCATCTAAATAGTCAGATTTACACCATTTACATATATATATATATATATAAAACACACCCCCTTAGGCAGGTGAACTCGCGCAAGACACGGGACAAGTTATGTCTTGACCCTACAGCCCAGAGTTGGTTTTCACCAAATATGAAACTCTAATCTCTTCCTTCCTTGCTGCTTCCATAAGGATTTTATTTGTTATTCTTCTTTTTTTCTTTTTTCTTTTTCCCCCTTTTAAAAAATTCCAGTGCGTCTTATGTGCGCTTTGATAGACATACTAATTTGTGCCGTCTTTTGGAAGGTACGAATTTCTTATGGAGATATGTATAATGCAAAACGCTTCAAATTATTTTTTCTTTCTCAATATTTAAATGATGGATTGACCAGTCCATCACCTCAGAGGAGATGCGATGTAAAGTAGCATCATTTTTTTCCAGAAAATCCAGCCACAACACCTTCGCATGTACTTACTAGCACTTGCTTTTTAATACCAAAGAACTTGACCAAGAATGCATTTATTTCTCGGAAAACATTTTCCACACTCTATTCTAACTTCTTTACAATCAATTCTTCGTAATTATTGAATACTACTGTTGTAACTGACAAAAATAAGTGGCTCTTAATAGCTAGCTTTTTTTTTGCTACTAAAATGGTGGGAATGCGAATACAAATACAATGAACTCCTTTTTTCCCACCACACACGACATGTGTGAAATGCATTATATACATTTTGTTATCTAATTAAATTTTAAATCTTGTCCATCGCAAAGCAAATCAAAAGTAGGGTCGGTCACAAGGGAAGTCTTTGCACGATATTATGTACATGGAAGGCCAATCATCCCAGCACAAAAATACCGACAGACACCAATAATGTACATAGGCAAGTCAGACTAAACCGGCATGATTACCGTGATATAATACATTTGATATAATGAAACAATATGGAGAGCAAAATAATTCATTTAAAATATAGAATACTTGATTAAATTTTAGTATCAACATAGGACTTCTGATATATACCTATGAAAATATATATATTATGTCATTACAATGGAAATGCAAGACGAAAATTTTTCGCCCTACACATGGTTGTAGCGTTTAGGCAAATCAGGGATGATTGATTAGGCATGAAAATCCATAATTCTGCTAGCATTTCAAGCTATAAATAGCGCATAATACAATGCCATGACCAAAAGGAAAATCAAAATGCTTTTATAATTGTAGATCAACTATGATACAATTATATACAACACCAGTCTCCTTAAGGTTAGACACAACATTGCTGGAGGAGGGAGGAAATGATTAGCATGCCTTCCGCATAACCCATAACTTTTGTATCGAGAGGAATAGAGAGGCAAGAAAATTACTTACAAGCTTGAAGGCAAAATCAGCAGTTTGGAGGACAGCCAAGGCTCCAATTATGATAGAGGGAAAACACCCATCTCAATTTATGATACCGCAACAGAGCAAGAAAAGAGAACTTGGGTTTTGACATACTTAAGCTTCCAACACGGTTGCTTCTTCATCAGTAGAATCAGTAGAGATTTTTTCTTCAGGAACTTCGTCCTCTAACTCAGGTTTCTTCTGTGTCTCTACCTTAAGTTTTTCTCTTATCTTCATCATAAGCTCTTCGCGGATATTATCATTCTCATTCAAAAATCGCTTAAAAGCTTCCTTGCCGCAGGCACTCTGGCTACCATAATAATACATTGCCCCAGCCTTTGTGATGAATTTGTGTTTTAATCCTAAATCAATAATCTCAGAGTTCTTACAAATGCCCTTGCCAAATTCAAGCTCAAATTGCACAGTTTTAAATGGAGGTGCCAGCTTGTTCTTCACAATCTTCACCTTAATCTGGGCACCTGTTGTCTACAAAACCAATATTGTTAAGTTATTGAAAGATACATTTTAACAAGAAGGCTACTGCAAATCTGAAGCAGAAAGACTTCTCAAGTTCTTAAATTAGTCATTCATATCAAACACATGATCAATGTCAACTTAGCACTTCTTAGCACCAGCAGGCAAGAAAGATGCCAAAGCTTTCATTAAAAACCCCAAGGGAGAGTTGTTTATCATTGCAAGAAAGCAGAAATTCCAAATGCCCTAAAATATAGATATGTTGGAAACCCTCGAGTTTGTCTCACTTTAATCAAGTTCAAATTTTTTCAAATTCGAAATCTTAAATCTGAAACACAAAAACCCTAACCTAAAGTTGCACCACCATCATTCAAACTTCAAAGCCACCCTACAGTGCTTCACCATCACTTGTATGCTTGACTAAGAAAGGATATAATAGTTGGCTAACCTAGGAAATGACTCCAGGAGAAAAACCCTCACCATGTTAACTAGTTTCTAATCTTAGTAAGATCATAAGTTATTCCAATGAGGACACCAGTAAATAATGACCTTGGATTAAAACATAGAATCTAACTTAAAATACCTAGTCCAGCTCAACTACTAATATCAAAGACAGCATTGCTAATAGAAAATAATAGAAGTACGTTGATAACACCAATAATAGTGACAGTAACCATTCAATATGTGACATGACAGAGATGAGTGTGGCTGAAACCACTATCACATGCACAACAATCAATCACTTATATGCTATTGAAAAATATTGGAAAAATTACATCTAGTTCCAAAATTTCTTTCCTCAAGGTGCCTTCATTAGCTTCCACCCCCCAATACAGGGTAAAAGACAATAATTTCCCCAAAATTCACTGAACAGAACTTACAATGCAATAACAAGAATAAGAACTCATATGCCACTCCTCCTCTTCCTAGTTCTCATGCATTTGCCACTTAATAACAAACATAATAACATTAAATATTTTTTTTCAAGATGACTGAGGGAAACTACCAACACATATGGATAGGAATATCATAGATGGTGAAACATCAGCACCAAGACTCAAAGAAAAGATTGATCTTGCATATAGAAACAAAAGGCTACCTCTTCCCCCTTCTTAACGAGCCCAGTTCTTCTAATGTCTAGCCGCACAGAAGCATAAAATTTCAAGGCGTTTCCTCCACATGTCACTTCAGTTGGTCCACCAAATCCTCCAAAAGTGGAAATCTTAGACCTAACCTGAATTTAGCCATAAGAACAGAGTCTGCCAATTAACTTGTACTCTATTTACATGATAACAGAGGAACAACAAGCTGGCAAAGTAGCTCCATGCATATCCTAAAAAGAATTCTGCCATAGACAGGCTTTTTACAAGATCAAGGCATTGCCATCTTGACAATACTATCACTAAAAATACAGGAATGTAATATACAGGATGCTCACAGACATTAACCACTAAAGATCAAACACAGCAAATTGTGGATTAGAATCCAGTTTAAGTTGCAACTGAAGCCACAAAATTTGCATCAATTGAGGCCTCAGGCAAAAAGAAGTATCTCTCTTTACCTCATAAAAGAAGAGTAATAAAAAATATGAGAATTCAGAAGAATTTATTAAATAAAAAGGGGAAATAAAAAAAGGAAATCTCTACCAGCGTTAATGGTGTAGAAAAGAGAGAAAATTTGCCGCCAGAAAAAGAAATAGAAAAGGAAAAAGAGAAGTACTGGAGTACATATTTAACAAACTCTCACTGATAAAGTTACCTGATTTACGAATATCAATATGCTCTGCGACATTGACAACGAGTGACTCAATTTCCTAAGTGCTTGGCTCATCAATCTAGCTTGCATTGCCATATGGGCATCTCCCATCTCACCATCTAGTTCACTTTTAGGCACGAGTGCAGCTACCTATGATGGAAAATTTAACCACTTATAAGAAGCTTCATGGGCTTGGATTTGAACCAATAAAATAAGTGTCAGGTGAAGATGACCACCTATCACCTACTCATTTGACACAAATGCCATTAAGGGGAGTGAGCAAGTCAAGTCATTGTGCAAAATTCTCAAAGTATCATCTTACAAAACCTCATGGTCAATTTAGCTGAAATTACTCAAGTAGCTAAGTCCTATTATAAGGGACTTCTAGCCTTGGTTCAATGAATCCGGGTGCCTAATCAAACTAGGTAACAGTTAATCAAATAGGAGTCCAACTCTTCAAAATAACCTACCTTTCAAGAAATAAGGAAAACTCAAGTTTTGAAACTGAAGATAAGCTCAATTGTACTCCATTATACCCTAAATAACAGCAATCAGAATTATAAATAACGGAGCCTGCTTCCAAATTTTCATTTACAATGAAGCAGAAAATATTTCCTCAAAATCCACAAACAATACAAAACATGAAGACAGCATTCTCGCAAAGAAAACTTATAGCGCTACTCTTAGAAATATGTTTTATCTGCCTAGTTTGCTGATGCCATGTACACTACAAGATGACTAGGCCCATGGCATTCAGAGGATTGTGATACAGATAGTACTCACACCAAGTTGTCAATTCGATTGCATAGACATTTTTTCACTTCTGTAGAAACAATTCTACTTTACCATATTCACACACACACAAAAAAATCTATCTTACCATCTTTAAACAATTACGCTCTAGCAATTTTTTCAGCCTTTCATTTGGTTAAGTTAAACTGGACTCTTCAATGTCACTCAAAATTATCCTTCTTATCCAAGAATAAGAGAAAACTATATGTAGTGTCTAATATCTTTTTGTTCTCCCTGTCTTGTTCTTATTCTTCTGGTCAAAATCAATTTTTACAATATGTTGTATCCCACTCACAAAAGAAAAATTCAGTTAATGCTCTAACAATAATGTATGATCATTCTTAACCGGAAATGGCTCAGCTTACACTGTCAACAACGACAACATCTACAGACCCACTCCTTATTAATGTGTCCACAAGACCCAAAGCTTGCTCACCACAATCTGGTTGTGAGAGAAGCAAATTTTCAGTATTCACTCCTATAGCCTTAGCTAATGCTGGATCAAGAGCATGCTCTGCATCAACAAACGCACAGTAACCTGCCATGGTACACAATATATTGTGTAAGTAAATGCATAATATAAAAGGAGAATCAAATCCATATTGATAAAGCAAGGTTCATTCAATATGATAAAAAATCAATTTGCATCCAATGAACATTGTTAAACAATAAGTTAAGTGTCATTTTGGAATTCATAAATAAATTCCCTCAGGAAAAGGAGAAAGTAAGTGACCTGATGGCGTTTCAAATAAACTTATAAACAGGCAGATGAAATGAATTGCTGGGTAAAAAAGTTAAGTCACTGGAAATATCCAATAGTGGACCACAATGAGCACAAAACAAGTAATTAGTATAACCAAAAGTAACATGAATACAAGAGAACAAATAAAATGCAAACAGCCTACCTCCTTGCTTCTGTGCTTCTGCAATTACATGCAAGGCTAGAGTTGTTTTTCCAGAGGCCTCAGGACCATATATCTCCACTACACGGCCCTAAACATATTAACATTGGAGAGAGAACATCCAAAATACATTAGAAGGAGAACATGCGTACAAACTCTTCAAGGCCCCTCACACACAACCAGCTTTACTACTATTTTCATAAATGAATTGTTAGTTTTTTACCTTTGGAAGACCACCTATTCCAAGAGCTATATCCAGAGAAAAAGAACCTGTGGAAACAACAGGAATATTTCTAGGAGAGACAGAACGACCAAGCCACATTATTGAACCCTTTCCAAAAGAAGAAGTAATTTGATCCAGAGCTTGCTGCAGAGCCAGTTCTTTCTTTGACATATTCTCCCCATCACAGTCGTTTCCATCAGACTTTGACCTCCTCCTACCTTTAAAATAACAGAAAACCTAAGTTTTCAATGATGATGAATAATTTGAAAAGAAAGCGTGCCAATCATTTATCAAGCACTCATTAACTGCACTATTCAAGGCAAGTAATACTGCACTGATATTATTGAAAAATTGTTCCATCATAACAAATAGAAATTGCATATTTACGGAATGCTGCCAATAATTCATGGTCAATCCAGACATGCAATAATTGGACAGCTTATTTGCAACCTAAATCCCATGCCTTCAAGACTTGAGACATATTCCTAGACTGTATTTCAGATACCCCAGTGCCATTAACCACTAAAGTCTAAGCACCAACATATAGTAGTTCAAAATTCATCAATGACATTTTCTTATTATCAATGAATCCAAGAGCCGTAGACATAGCTAAGCAAATTTTAACTTGCATAAAAATTCGAATCTATGCCTTTACCCAAAAGAATTTAAATCTACGCCCCAAAAGTATGAGAATTTTCTTAATCAAACTTAAAGAAGCCTGTGAGCCAAATTGTAAGGACACGCTTTGCCTGAATCATAAACTCAAATATTCTATTAGATAGATACCTCCAGAAGAAAAGTTGCAAAGTTGAGAACCCGCCAATAATTCTCTCTTATGAACCTAAAATGCCAAGAAAGAAGAAAAGCAGATTCAAGAATCATCATCGCAATGTAAGTAAACCTCAATCTGAGAACTCTAAACCTAAACCAAAAGGAAACCAATAAAAACGTTGGAATATTCTAACTAAGCCACACAGGCACCATTGAACAACAACTGCGATCACTAAAGGGGAAAGTGGGGGAATAAAAGGGAAGTAAACAGAAAATGAGTGTTTTATATTTGAACGAGAGAGGTAGGGAAAGAGATGGGAGGTAAATTGCCCCTTTGTACCCCAAATCTTTTCCCCTAACTTGAGGTAAAAGGGAAGAAGTAAAAGGAAGCGTGATGAAATTGCATAAGTACCCTTAATCAATAATAAATTGGTTTTAAAAAAAATATACAATAGATAGGAACGATTTCAACAGCCAATAATTTTACTCCATCATTTCCCCTTAATCACATTAAACATGAAAAGGGAAATATATCACTTAACTTCCTCCCTTCTCTCCTTTTCCTTTCGGCAAACCTCACTTCCCCTTTTACCCTTTTCATTAATTTATTAAACAAAGCGGAACTCTAGATGTAGCTTCAAGATTCTATCCATTCAAAGATTGAACATTGACATCAACAACGACAGCAACAGCACTAACAATTAAAATTAGCTAACAAGATGGCTCTTGATTGAACTCTTAAGAATTAATACATGAAAAATGCTGGTCTCATTCCCGAACTACGATAAGATGTCTGAGATGCATAAGCGTAAACGGAATCTTTCAATTTATCAATATTCCCATTACTGTGAACCGTATAACAGAAAAATTCTGAGTCTAACAATAACTTCTCCCTTTTATACGTCTAACGTTGTACATTTCTCTGAGAAAACTTACTCGTCTTCATAAACTCTCACCTACTAAAAACAAAACCCAGTCTACAATTTTTTTCTCAACAAAAACATATTTGGCATTCCTTGCTCCAGAAATTGAAACTTTGAAGACAAAATGAAATAAAACAAACAAATAAACATATGGGTTTATCTCATACCCGAACTTTTCAACGATGAAAGACCAAATTTTAATTTCCCTCAAAAGAAAGAAAAAAAAAAAAAAGATTAAATTTTTGCGCATATAAAACAACACTGAGCATTCATAATATGATCTCGAACATTTTTTCAACTACGTGCTAAGATATCCAAAAGCAAAACGAAAAGGTTGATAATACCTCGGACCCTAAGAAGCGTCTGAGACAACACAGGCCTCGTAGAGGCCTAGCCATCAAATACACAGCAACCTCTTCTCCGTCATGGAGCCTATTGTGTTGTGCTGTGCCAACTGACACTGGACCTTCTTGCGGTTTTGTTTATGTTGTAAAACTTCCTTTTAGTTTTTTTTTTTATTTTTTTCCCCAAAATTCCTTTTGGCATTTAAATTACCATAGTATATAATACTAGAGAAAATTATCGCAGACTATATATCCGGATGCATGTACTAAAATATAAAAAAATTAAATTAAAATCTTTTAAGATTTTTTATTATTTTGATTTTTTTTATCCAAATATAAAATTTTATTAATTATAAAAAATCCTTTTATTTTAATGAATTAAGTAAATTACATCATTTCGTTATTATTGATATATCATTTTAGGCCAGTCTCCCAATACCCAATCCTAGCTGCTTAAAACCCTATTAGATACCTCAAGTTGCTCAAATAAGCAAGTCCCCCAAACATCTAACTTGCTTAGGAACCTCAAAGCCTAATCCGAAGAACCTCAACTTGCTTAGAAACCCCAAGCAACACCACAAGATAAAGAGACCAACCTCATCCAGCGAGTTCGGACCTCCAATTGTCTAACCTATTTGGGACCTCCCAAGCATCTCGGCCTATCAAGCTCATCCGTATACTAACATGACCTGCTTAAGCTACCCTGAACAATTTCGATTCCCTCAGACACCTCAAGGTCCTCGAAGAGCTTAACCCAAACCCTTAAGTTAAGGCTACCTTTGTCCTCTCAAACACATAATAAGCATCTAACATACAGTTCAGTGCCTACAATGCTTTTACCTCGCAGTCTTCCTCTCTTTCTCTCTCTTCATTAATCACCTTCTAACATCTATGATACAGTCAGCACACTCAGTAGCCTTAGACATGTCAACATCTTAAGCTTTAACCATAGTTGTCAATGTGCTCTCGGCTAACTAAGTGATAGAGTTGTTTTGTTCCCCTTACAACTTATGTGATCTACAAACAACATGTACAAGCAAACCCTATGATGACATATATCCTTAGTAGGTAAGTTCCTTAATCTATAAAATAGGATAAGGAGCCAAATGTACTAGATCCTTCCCTCTTTTTGGAAACTCAACTCTCAAGCACCTCAAGCACTATGTAAACTCTCTTAAGAGCCCTCTCATACACATAAACACTCTCCTTCACTCTCTTTCCAACATCTCTTTATTAACTTAAGTATCAAAGGGCTCTCATGAACATAACCATTAGGGGCTTTTTTATAGGTCTTTTGTTGAGTAGGGAGATCAAGCTATTGGCAAATCCATTTGGTGCCTATCGTTGTTTAGCAAATCTACCCAAGATATGACAAGAAGCAAGAATACAGATCCCCAAGCATCTGAAGAAGCAAACGGTGGTAGGTCATCACTACAACTACTATGGTCATCTATTCCATCAACTCCAATCAACCAAGCTTATAAACTAGAGCAACCGAAGGTCATGTTTCATCAAATGATTGAAGAAAATCATAGAACCCAAGAATCAAATGCTGATCTCCATAGGATAGTAGCTACTTTGAAAAAAGCACAAGAAAAACGCCACCAAGAAGAAGTGATGGTCAACTCATCTACAAGATCAAGCAGATAAAGTGTGATACCTATTAAGAACCCCATACACCTATGTAAGCAGGTTCAACTCAATCGCCATCCTCCCAAAAACCTTCACGATCAATTGAACAGCAACAACAATAAGGCACATATGCTATGTGAGCAATCCAACACAAGCAGAATGCTTAAGGAGCTTTATCTAGGATGCTCCCAAAAGCTACTCAAGGATATAAAATGTTCAAGAGAGTGGATTAATATTATCGTCGTACATCTAGCATACGAATAGAAGAAAGCTAAGTCCTCGACTCGTATTTCACAACTAACTACAATGAGGAGCCCCTTCATGCTTATCGTACTCAAGAAGACACTCCCATAAGGTGCTAAGCTCCCATACATAAGCAGTTACAATGGTTCAAGTGTCCCTTATGACCACCTTATCCACTTCTACACAATGATGAGCCTCTATAACTTTTCGACTACCATCATGTATAAGGTCTTCCTGTGTACACTGACAAAGGACATGCTCTTTTGGTTTAATACCTTGCCAAATAGCTCGATCAGCTATCTTGATGAGCTGATAGCAAAGTTCTAGCAATACTTACTTAATTTGAAGGTGCTATACTAAGATTCCTCTACACTATACAACATCAAATGATAACCCAATGAGATACTCCTGGCTTACTTGCAGCAATTCAACTATGCTAAGCTCCAAGTCCTAAAGTTAGATATAAGGGTCATGCTCTAGGCCCTCATTATTGGAGTCAACCCAACGACAAACTATTTGAAGCCATCACACTCAATTGCCCATAGTTACTGAATGATTTTATATATGTAGTGGAGAAACACATAGCCTAGGAAGACGCCATAAGAGAGAAGATGGAGACCGACCATGACAAACACGATTCGGTTAAGGACAACTCAACCCAAAAGACATATGTCACCCTTTAAAGCGGCAGAGTCGTAACAATCTCACAATGTAAACCATTCTAAAATAGAAGTAGTCTATACAGCCACTATCTTAGACCTAATTTACATAAAGTATCAACAATAAATCCACTTTGAAGTAAACAATTCATAAATAAATATGTTATTTATCTATGAAATTATAAAGAATACATATTTACATTAAAATAATCTGAGTATATTATAATCTACTTAAAGAGTACATAAATTATTACAAAAAGCTTTAAAGATAAAATCCAAACTTTAAAATGTAATTACTCCTTAAGTATATATCTTCACTTCTTAAGATCCAATAAATTGCTAGCTTTAAGGTAGTTGTATAGCTGCTTCTTAGATAGCACCTATAATAACATCTATAGTGATGTAAGCAACCAATCGCTTAGTAAGTTAGGACGAAAACTTAAAACTTGTTAACCAAAATACTTAGATGCAATGCATGTATAAGCAAATGCCATCATGCAACATTGTCCAGCCCATCGTGAAATTAGAAAAATTATACCCATTCTACTTTAAGTTAAGGAGTTTCCATTTAATGCAACAATTCACAACTAAACTCAAGCTTGAACAATGGAAACAACACTCCTCCCGTGATTACCTTCAAACCATTAACTTTACCCTTACTGTGACCTCATCACCTGTCACTTAGTTCGACTAAAAATGAAAAAAATGACCAATTATGCTATCTAGCGCTATCCCTTTCAAAGAAATCGGTATTTAGCCGAAGAACCTTAAGTTTTCCCTAATGAGTTATTATACATGTCCAATTTAAAATTTCAAGTTACATATTTAATTAAATCCGATTTAAGGTGTTCAATCATTTCAAACAAATCACATAAATACCAACCAGAGTAGTAAATCAGAATCATATCATCAAATACAGGCATGCGTACATACAGGCATGCGCATAGTCAACTGTTTAACAATTACAAGTAAGTATAATCTCAAGCTTCCAAGTACTACAAGCTAGTACTCCGAAATACAGTAACGTATTAATCTCAACTTATCTAGGTACTTCACTTGCTCGGTTAAGATGCGACTCACTCAAACCATCGCCGATAATCCCTATGATACAAATATTGTTTTAGTTTTCACATAACTACCATATATTAGTTTTATCTTATAACGCTTATTGTTATCTTTAGTTTAGGGTTTTAGTATACTTAATTATTTAGGTTTTAAGTCTCTTACAGTTATTCCTAATTTAAGGTAAGTTCTAATTCAATTTTGGAGTCGGTTTCTAAATTAGATTCTAAGTCGGTTTCTAATTACGGATTATATAGAAAACTTGAAAACTTGTTTCGAACCATAATATAAAATTATTCATATTATAATCAAGTATTCTAAATATCATATCTAGCCTCTAACTAGTATTTTAGTTTATACAGTACATCATAGTCCTCATTTAACTACTAAATTTATTCTCAGTATGATAAAAACTTACATTTTTTTTATAATTATATAAATTTATATTTAATAGCAAATTTATTTTATATTAATATTATTACAATATTATCCCTTTTGATATAATATTTTCTACTCATTAATGTTCTATATTTACATATTGTCTATTATTATATAATTCACTCTTAAATCACCTATTCAACACTTCTAACACTATATATATCATCCTTCATCCTCCAATAACATATCAAATGTCTAATCATATCCTAAATCAGAAATTATATCTAATTAACCCTAAATTATAAAATTAACTTAAAGTATACCATTTATCTACATATTAGTACATATTATGCATAATACATACAACTAATGCCTCAAATTCCAATAAAGTTACAGAAAATATATTATAATCAGTAAATTATGTTTGTTATATTATGATAATGAAAAGTATTAACATAGTTTAATATGTATTATTTTCCGGTATATCGATTTTAAGTCCGATTTTGCTAAAAATTAGCTTAAATTAAATAAATGACCCAATAAAATTATTAAATTCAAAATAAATATTCCTAAGATCATAAATAAGCTTTAAAAGTCATTTCAAATCAGATTAATTAATGAATTTAATTAAAAACTTATTATTTCTTTTATATGAAAAATAAGGTAGATTCAATAAAATAATTTTAATAAATACTAAATGTATATTTTATCAAAAATTATTTTTATATAAATTAAATATACCATATAAGGAATATGTACACCAAAAATTAGCTCCAAATAACATTTTTTACTATTTTTGAAAATTCATACAAAATTAGTTAGAATTAGGTATGGTCTTAAGGAACCTATATAAGCACTTATAATTTTAAAAAATGGTTTAATCTTCTGATTGTACATGCAAAAATACCTAAGGAAAGCAAACTTCACAATTTTTCATGCATATTTGATATTTTTAGTAAATTAAACAAATTCAGAAAGGAAATTGGAACTCACCAATCGAAAAGCTTCCAGCCGCTAATAGTGGCTTCACCATTGTCTACAGCTCTAGACGTAGGGTCCACTATTTGTTGGTGGTGGCCGTTCCTCCCTAAGTAGTTGTTAAATATGGATTTCCTTTATAAGCCCTAAATACACGCCATAAATACACGTCATTTTATCTAATTTTGCTAAAATTAGTTTTTTCTCTCTTCTCTCGTCTCCTTAGTTTTTTTTTTTTTTTCTAATGCTAAACTAATCAAATGAGGTTTGGGAAGTGGTTTGTTGAATTTATAATTAGGTTTAGGATTTTTCTTTTGATTTTTCCTTGCCAAGTGTCCCTTATCTATTACTTTTTCACTTTCTATTTAGCTTAATTTTATTGGTTTACTTTTTCTTCATCAATTCCAACTTGTCATGCCTCATTTCTAAAATTCTCTTCATTTTTCCATAATTTTCTTGATTTTTATTTAATTATTTAGTATTATTTTGCATATTTTAGGTATTTTAAATGATTTCACGTATTTTTACTTACATATAAATTCATATATGATACAAATAAATATTCTTAAATATTATTCAAGTTATTTTATGATTTTTAGTATGCATATAATTTATCTCTATAGATTCGTTATTTATTGAAACTCGTTTTACACATTTCTACTAAATAACGAATAATATATATAATTTAATATTATAATAATTAATTATTTTATTAATTATTTTCCTAGATCCAAACTTATGGAATCACTTTGACTAATATTCCTAACTTCATCATAAAATTTGAGCTTGATCGAACAGTTTATTTAATTGTCATAAATTTTACAGTTCGAACCTTGAACACCAAATTACAGAGGTTACAACATCAAGCCAACCTCCTCCTCTAAGGAACACTAAGAGAGGAAAAACTAAAAGTTCGCAAATTACACAAACTATACTCCCCTAAACCACCCTCTCAACAAGGTGCTTTATAAAGTCAAGAGGCAACTCCGTCGACCTCCAACTACAAAATCTGGCAAATTTTGCAATCACTACAACATACGCAAGCTTCAATGAGTATCTCCACTTGAAGAACACCCTCAAATTCCTTGTACGCAAAAGCGGCATGGTCGACAAGAGAAACCAAATCCAATGACCTACTCAACATTAAAGGATCAGACAACTACAACAACAACAACAATAGCAAGAAGCCTCCCTAACGAATAACATCAAGTAAGGAGGGGCCAAGTCAATACAATCATAGGAGGCCCTGGAGTATAAAGAGCAAACTCCTCAAGCACAAGGTCCTTCTTTTCCAAGGCACGAGTGCAAAGATTGACTTGATGATCACCTTCTCTACAGAGGACAACGAGGGCATCAAGTAACCATACAGCGTTGCCCCATTAATCAATGCAAAGATCAAGTACTTTAATGTCCCCAAGATGTTTGTTGATAACAACAATTCGATAAGCATCCTCTTTTATCACGGTTATGAGCAAAAGAAAGAGCAGCTCGAGGAGCCTTTATAACCATAAAGCATGGCCTTATAGGTTTTGGAGGTAGTGGACCTATGCTAGCCAAGGGGCTCATTACCTTACTTTATGACTAAGCAATGACAAGCAAGTAGCCATACAGTCGATTGATTTTATAGTCATCGAACACTTATCCCGTAACAATGCTATACTAAGGTGACTAAGCATAACATAGTTTAACATCTTCACTAACCAAAGGTACCTTAAGATAAAGTTCCCTAGGCTAACTAAAGTCAATGAAGCACGGGGCAACCAGAAGTTATCCATATCCATCTACCTTAAGGCACAATCTCAAAATAATGTGATGCACATAGAATTGGGATTGGAGGAAAAGCTGAGCTCATAAGGAGAGCCAACCGAGAAGATTGAGGAATAGAGCTTAAGAGTAACCCCCAGCTAACCATTCAGATAAGGACATTACTGCCTGCAAGGGCCTTATGGTACTAAGATCATCTATGTACACAAGTTTGGGTTCCCAATAAGTAACAACGAGGCCAAGTATGAAGCACTCATTACTAGCCTAAAGATAGCAAGAGACATTAAGGCATAGAAGTTAGTCATCACTCTATGCTTGTGGTACAACGAATAAGAAAGAAATATAAGACCAAGGGAGAGACTATGGCAAAGTACCTTCGAGCAACCTAGGGTCTCCTTTTAAGCTTTACCTCATGAAAGAGAAATAAGATTCCCCAAAGAGAAATAAGATTCCCCAAACAAAAAACTCCAAAGCAAACATGTTATCGAAGCTCGCGTCAACAGTTGTCCCAATACCGTGTACTAGCAACAAGCCATTGTTCATCCAGTATCTCCCCTAGCATACCATTAAGAGCCATAACAAGAGGTACTTGAGATCCGACCTTCTCATGCTAAGCCTTACTGGATGGATCTAATCATTGAACATCTAAAGTTTGAAGTACTACTCGATGATAAGACTGAAGCTAAGAGATTTTCCGATGCTATAATGAACTATATACTCATGGGTGACATCCTCTACCGCTACGGACATAGTATCCCACTCCTCCGGTGCCTTAGGCCTAAGGAAGGCATCCACACCCTCGAAGAGCTCTATGTCAGAATCTACAACAATCACATTCAAGCCTAAGCCTTATACATTCGAACCCTTCTCTTCGACTACTACTAGCTAACATGAAGGAAGACATGAAGGTGATGGTTTAAAAGTGCCACAAGTGCCAAAATCATATGCCTGTTAGCTATGCCCTAAGCACCAACCTCCATCCAATGACAAGCCCATGGCCTTTCTCCCAATAGGGAATAGAAGTCCTTAAACTATTCCCTAAAGTGTCTGAAGGTCATCAATTTATCATAATGGCTCTAGGTTACTTCACAAATTGTGTTGAAGCTTAAGGGGTCACAAGCATCGCTTCAAGAGTAATCAAAGGCTTTTTCCTTACCAACATCCTTTCCAAGTTCGGGGTTCCTTACATCATGATAACAAATAACGGCAAGTAGTTCAACAGTGCTAAATTCAGAGAGTTTTATGAGAAGCATTGTACAAGGCTCCACTACACTTCAATAGGCCACCCTTAGACCGATGGCTAGATTGAAGCAATCAACAAAATTGTCCTTAGCAGTCTTAAGAAGAAAGTGGGGGGCAAGGAGGGGAGATGGGCCAACGAGCTCCCCATCATCTTCTAAGGATACCGAACAACTCATAGAACTTCTATTGGAGAGATACCCTTGGGCCTTGTGTTTGGATTCAAAGCTATTCTATCCATTAAGCTAGAGCCACTAAGGAGCAAGGTCAAAAATTTCAACGTCAACGCTAACCATATGGCCCTACAAGTAAGCCTTGACACAATTGATAAGGTACACAACATTGCTTGAGCTTTATTAGCGGCGAGTAGTTCGATACAACAACAAGAAAGTTAGGTACAAAGTCTTCCACTCTGAAGACCTAGTTACAGAAAGCAAGAAGTCACAAGCTCTCGAGAAGGATAAGGAAAACTTACTCCTAATTGGGAGGACCCTATACAATAAGGGAAGATGCAGGCAATGGAGCTTATGAGCTAGAGACCCTTGATAGGCAACTCATCCTAAGGACTTGGAATGCAAGTAACCTAAGGCCTTACTTTGTAGAAAGTTTCATAACCGACTCACTGTACATGTATATATTTAATGAATTAATGGAAAGATGAGTCTTTTACACTTGTTTATTTTTCTCTCTTAACAGTCTACATTGTGCACTCTGATCCTTAGGTTGATTTTCATCCTCGAACCTAACCCTTCGTAAGTATTAACACCACCCCCAAAGGGATAAAAGCCTCGAGCACCATCGAATCAAGATAACTCTATAATACTTGAGCACTCTCAAAGGTCCTCACATTTAAGAACCTCCAAGCCCCGAATGATAAGGCTAGCCTATGTCCCTAGTCTCAAGCACCCTAATAGTGCCTACACCTGAAGGGTTAATGATATGGGAGTAAGTACACAGACCCGGTTGGTACATTGGTTCAAATGAGCACACTCTGGCACTTTACATCCATAGCACCAAACCAAGCACACAATCTTAATCAAAAGTGTCTATTTTGAGCTATCTTAATTGAAGCAATATTATACCAAGCATTAAATAAGACCTAGCACCGTCAACACATGGTTGTTCAAGCAAATTAGTCAAGTACAGCTGCTTGAGCCAAACAAATTACATAGTAGGAGAAAGACAAAAACTAGAAGTGACCACGTAAGCTAAGTGCATAGTGAGGCAAAAGAAGATACGACAACAAAATAACGAACAAGCAAATAAAATTGGAAGGAAAAGTGCTTCATTCGTTTACACAATTCAGTATAAGGCTTTAGGGGCTGACATCTCGACCCTATGTACATACAAAATGAAGGGCAAGAAAAGAGAGAAAAGAGAATATACAGAAGCAAAGAAGAAAGTACCAATCCCCTCACCATGCTCGCTCTCTTCAACTAACCCCTCGGCTTCTCCCTCTAATGCTTTGTCATAGAGCCAATTGAAGAACTTGAGTTTAAGGTATGAAAATATCTTGCATACACCAGCTTACACCATTCGACCTCCGTCCATCCCCATTCTAGTTATGGCCTTCTAAAGTTCAAGATCAAAGGTGATCTCATTGAAGATGCATCAGATAGCTTTCAAAGTCAAGTCTTATCCATCACATAGCTTGGCCTCCTAAGCTTAGAACCTTGCTTGAGATTCTCGAGCTCCTTTCTCTCCCTCTTAAGCTCCACCCTCACCTTAGTCAGCTTGTACACATAAGCATTTAGCGATGCCTTTATGGCTTCTGCCTCGACCTATGCTCATTCCACCTAGTTAGTAAGCTCCTTGTTTTCCTACTTGAAGTCATGGCAAAAGGAGACCAAATCATTAGCGTGCTCCTTCTTGGCTTAAACCTTCTTCTAGAGCTTGGAGATATATTCCTCCAGCTTGACAGCCCTCTTTTCACCACCTGTGAACAACAAAGGTCAATATCTAAGCATTATAGAGAGCTTGATCAAAACAAGAAGAAAAGCTTACCCGCGACAAGAGGCCACGACTATGTTGAAAGGCATGTCAGTAGATCTCTACGGCCTGCACACAAACAAACATAATGCTAGAAAAACAAGCTAACATGAAAAGATAGAAAAACGCAAGCAAAATCTTTAACTCAGTACCTTAAGCTTGCCTAAGGCCATCTCTTCGGACTCTTCCAAGGCTAGGTTTCGGAAGTGCTCCATAAGATTCAGCTTAAAGCCAGTTAGGAGATAAGTTAGAGTAGCCCACATCAACTCGCTATCCATAGGGATTGCGGGAACCCCATGATCTTGAGGGGTCATCTTTCAATCCCTCTACTGCTGATACTGTAGCTCCTCGTGCATAAAGAAACTACAACTAAACTCACAAGGCCAACAACAAGCAATCTGAGCTCCCCCTTTATGATAGTAGCATAACACTGTAAACTCTTACCTATGCCTCCTTAGTTAAGACCATCCTCAAACCTCCTTTTAGCATAACAGTCAATGGTGGTTGATAAGTTGAAGCCTCCATTCCACTAGATGAAGTCCAAGACCTCCTCCTTCATGTTGTCTTCCTCTAGGTAAAGTGCTTGATCACAATAGTTTTGATCAACTTCAACTACCTGGTCGAAAATGGTAACTCCTCCATAAACTTAATGGGGAAGAACTTATCCTTTCACCTGTTTACCTTCAATTTTAACCCAAGAAAAATCTTCATATGCTTATCCAGGGCTAAAGCGTAAACCCGACCATCCTAGTTGGTCTTCAAGTGGAAGAAATAACAAAAGAGCTAAGTTGTCGACCTCCGCAGGTGGAAAAAGAAGAACACCTCAAAGGTGAGCAATTATTCCCACGTGTTTAGGTGCAACAAGCTCAGGCTGACCCTAAAGTAATTGAAGGCCTCTAGTTGGAACTTGGAGAACGATAACCTTAGCTTAAGCTCAAAGGTCTTCGTATACATGACAAAGCACCTCACTTCTCCAATGTTACGTACCCTTTTGTGCTTACTAAGCCTTACCACCTACCAGCTACTTACCTTAGTCTTCACCCTTTGACACACCAACCCATATGCCTCCTAGTCATGCTTATACAAAACAAAGTCAATAGCATTTTCATTGAGGCTCATTGGTCATAGTTCCACCAATGCCCTCTTCTCCTCGCTATTGAGAGCATACCTCTCTCAAGACCTTAATGCCAAGCATCTTCTATTCTCTTCCCAACTCAAAGTTAGAGATTAGGAATTTAAATGAAGAAATCAAGAGAGAATTAAAAGCTTGAATTTGAGAGTAAATTTTGATAGAGTTTCCCCTAGGTTACAAATGAAGGTAGGGAAAATGAGGGACCCTAAGGCCCCTTATATAGGCAACCAAGGGAGTAGATGAACAATTTCTAGTCGTTACCACACATATCACCATTTTAACCATTTATGTGCCATTGCATGATTGTTAACGGCCTAGATTCATTTACCATGCAAATTGCCAACATGGCTACATACGCTTACCCCTATGTGCTTCACTCTACCTAATGCATATGATTACACCTCGAGCATACCAAACATCACATCAATCAGTCTAACAATCACCTAACTATATGAGCCCTTAATTAGACCACATCGATCATGTTAAGTATCACTTAAGTAAATTAGGTACTTGGTGATTCTTGCCCACAAAAGCATGCCATCACAACTTAAGCCAGAGCCTTCGAAGGCTAAAGTGATTTGTTGGAATTCAGGGATTCGAAAACCTTTATTTGGTGTAGAAATACATATGTATATGTATATGTATATGTATATGTATATGTATATATATATATTGAATGAAAATGGAATCCCTAAATTGCTGGTGTATTTGTGTAGTAAATTAAATTACTATGAGAAAAGTTCCTTTACCTTATGTGAAACTAGGTCACACTGGGGATGCGGATCTATAAGCGTTACAATCTCACGAACCCCATCTATGGTATCCACACTTAAACAAACACACCAAAAAATAGATTGATGTATGATAGCGCCAAAATGGATGCAAGAAACCCTCCTAATTTCTCACATTTCACTCTCTATTTTTTTGTCTACAGAGTTTCTCTACAGGTCTAATGTTGACAATATATCGTCACCGTAACCCTATTAGAGAGTCGTCTATATCTATATATAGACCAGCGAAAAATATCTTCTATAAGACATTGTAAGATTGGTGAGATGTTAAAGGATATTAATAATATTAAATATGCAAAAATAATAAACATAATTATTTATCATTCTTAAATCATTAATAATAACAAATATTTCAATACTTCCTACTAGGTTTAATCAAAATAAACCCATAGCTTATTTTGTTTATTCTTTGTATGCAACCTTGTAAGTTTACTTAATGTTGGCAATAGGTTTAAAAACTCCTTTTTAGCCTACAAGACATAGATCGCCTCTAGCAAGACGTTATGTCTACCAAAATTAAGCGAAGATCTGCGATCCAACTTTACCTAATCTATAACTTATGTCATAATCCTTTTGTCACACAATATCTAGATTAAATATAAAGCATGAATAGTGTAACCCTTATATCGTTCAACCTTATCATTTCTTGATCTTAAAAAAGACTAATATGACAAATGACATCAATCATACTATCAATTAATTTGAATACAGCCATGCATTTCTTAGTCTCACTTATCAAGGGGCCAGAGATATCTATCTTGTAATGAGACGGACAAATCCCATCTTAATAACTCATCTCCCTCTACATGATTCACACTATACCCTATCACAACCTTTATAATTATCTAGTTAAAAATAACATTTGATTGAGTCGAATCATAATATTTCTCATGCTAGAATCCATAGTGATTTTAGGTCTAAGAATGCAATGACATCATTATAATAAGAATCACTTATGACATTAATCTACATAGTGACCTCATAGCGAGTCATTCTAGTACATAGTTCTCTAACATGTACCTATGAGTTTAATTTGTATCTCCATGATTATCATCAAACCTTAAACTAGATTTAATTCATTATTGTTTCTATAATAACGAGCATCTAGAGCCATTTAGATTAATTATATAATTATTTAAGGTTATTATTATTAAGTAAACATGTTGTCGAGCCTAATTTTTTTCTCGATTTTTATAAGTAAGTTTTCCCTAAATCAATCAATGCCAAACATTATTTGTTTGATATTGATTATCAATTAAGGTTTAAAAAAAAATTAAATATTTGAAGTCGTTACCTAGTCAAGGTCAAGAAATGGTTTACATTAAAATCAAATGAGTAGATTTAGTTTTGATCTAGATACTGGTTTAAGCAAAAAAAAAAAAAAAAAAAAATCAATTTTGTAGAAAAAAAGGTTTTGAAAAACTAGACAAATGAGTTTTTAGGATTAGGTTTTTTGAACCCTTATGGGTATCATGAACTTTCCTAATTTAGATTTAATTTTTTAAAATCACCTTTCAAAATTTCCCTATAAAATTAAATTTAATCATTAGTTAATGAATTAGACTATATTGAATAATTTTTTACATCACCCCGAAGATACCTAGATACCTATTATTCGGGATCAGACGTAGGTAGTTCTTTTCCAAAAACATTAACGAGTTGGGTAATTTTAATTTGAAAAGTGCGTTGAGTTTACTTTTTTTACCTAGTTTGATGTTAATTAAGGAAATTCTCTAAAGGGTCTTAATCGGTATTTTATTTTTGGAAATTTCTAAAAATGTCTAACTTTTGAAAAGGATCGATTTATTTTTATTTACTTGAAAAGTGGATTTTTCTAAGTTATAAAACAGTTTTTTTATTATTATTTTTTTCTTTATTTTATTTTATCTATTTTTATTTATGCATTAACCAAAAATAAAAGTAAAACTAAACTAATCCTTTTTTTTCCTTTCTTTTTTTGGCCTTTTCTTTCTTTTTATTTTTCTTTTTCTCTTTTTTTTTTTACATTCACAATTACATCTCAATTATAATAATTAATAAACAAAAAAATACAAAAAAAAAACAAAATCAAGCTAAGTCGAACCAAAGGAGCACATGGCTCAAATCTAGGCCATCAATTCAATTCAATCAAATCCGGGTCAGGTCCCAAGCCTTCTTCAATAGCAATAGTGGCAGGGCGTGTTTCTAAGTGATTTGGACAATAAATTGAGTAGGGAAAGGGAGATTTGTGTGTTTTGGTTTGGGTTGAGGGGGGATGGGCTTAATGTCGAAGTCAATAGAGGTAGCTTTGTAGTGCTTCATAATTGTAGCTGATGGCAGTTGCTTAAGCAATGCGACAAGGGGCTATTGAGTGAGAATGCACGGTAGAGGTAGGAGTTTTGGTGTACGATGAGAGTCGTGTTGATGTTGGTTAGGTCCAATGCAGCGACTAGAAGGGTGTAGAAGCATAGTAAGTATGTTTCGATGGCATCGAGTTTAGGTTGCTTTAGATTGTGGTTTACTAAGCGTGGCATATAATGTGTTGTTGCTGTGCGTGTTATGTAAAGGGGTTGGAGTGGTACTGCTATGTATGTGCTTCAGTTAATAGTATAGTGGGCATAGATCTTAGGTTTTTGTTGTTGTACAATGGGTGAGTAATGATAGGGTTGACGTTAAGCAGTCGAGTAGATTGTGTGAGAGAGTGCAATCAAAGTGGGGTTATCAAGAGAGAGTGGTTTGGTGTATGGGTGTTCGAGTGAAAGGGTCTGGGTTCGATGTGATAGTACTCATAGGTTGAAGGTGTTTAGTGTTGATTGAGAGCTGATGGAGAACAAGAATGGAGCTAGCCAAGGTTATGGTTAAGTGTCGCCAAAGAGATAATCGGATGGGGGTTTATATGGGTCACTGTAGTGTGCAAGAAGCAAAATGAGTTATAGATTATGTATGTATGTGTTGCGGTTGTGAAAGGGGAAAGAAAGGACATTAAAGGTTGATTTCCCTTTTTTTTTCCTAATTTTCTAACCTCGATTTGAATGAGTAAATGAATGAATCAAGTCAACTTTCTTATCCTAATT
Organism: Lumnitzera racemosa; assembly: GCA_024138005.1. Lineage (NCBI taxonomy): Eukaryota > Viridiplantae > Streptophyta > Magnoliopsida > Myrtales > Combretaceae > Lumnitzera > Lumnitzera racemosa. Next base: position 85,648,632 of record JAMXBC010000007.1, read on the forward strand.
CATAGTATCCTATGTGATCTCTACGATTTCATCATTTATTTGATGAAATCATGGAGAAAAAGAATCAAAAAGTAGCTCGAAATGTGGCCTTAGGCTGTTCTTGTAAGGGAGAGGGAGAGAAAGAAAGAGAAAGGGAAGGAAAAACAAATGTTCGCCAATTACTAAACGACACGTATCTAGTGAAGAAAAAAAAAACTACATGCCTAGCACCCCTCATAGGATTCAAACCTAAGTATGCTCAATCACAGTGCATATGTATCGTCTAGTAATTAGCCATATTCAAATGAATTGTATATGTTCACTAAACTGGTCTGGGCCATATTCAAATATCAAGCCCAAATGACAAGACCCAAACAATCCCTTTAAGTATTTTTTATTTAAGACTGACCCTAAATGAAATTAAAATGCTTAAACCCTTTAACAAACTATTTTTCCTAAAGTTTTATTTTTTATTTTTTATAAATTTTCTACGCTTCTTTTTTTGGGTACTTTTCTAAATTTTCTATCTTTTATATGGTTCTAAATTTTCTATTTTTTGTGATTTTTTCTAAACTATCTAATTTTCTTCGTATTTTTCTATATTTGTTATATTTCTTCTTAAATTATAACCATTTACCCTATTCTAAAAATTTCAAAATAAAAATAAAAAGGGGAAAAATGAAGTGTCTACACATATAAACAATATAATAATGAATGCCTCTTAATTCATAAAATATAATAACAATAATATCCAATAGTTAGCTTAGGGCACAATCACTAACATGATCTACTCTCCTTATTACCTCAATTGGAGGGGAAGGACAATTGTTGATAGGTCATTTTGGGCCTAGGCTCTTAAGGCCTAATCCAAGCTGCATAGGGCCCAGTTTAGATACCTCAACCTGCTTAGGTATCCCAAGCAACAACATATGACAAAGAAACTAGTGATACGGGTTAACATGAATGAACACACGATGCTCGGTATCACATGAACGAATGATGGGTTTGAACCACTAGATGGTTTGAAAAATAAATAGTAATTGAAAGTTTGAGTAAGGGTTTTCGTGCATCAACGGTAGATATGACGAACTAATGCCTCACACGAGCTCAAGACACACTTGACATTATGTACAAGTGTGGCCTAAGGGCATTCACTACTAATCCACGCTCATGATAGATCAAATAAGAGTAAACAAGAGCAAGTAAGGAAAACACTTAGCTCACGAAGTGGAAATTTGCTTAAATATCTATCTAATTAACTCTTACGGTTATTACAATTTACATGTATTTATATGACCTAGTTAGGGCTAATCCTAGGTATGTGAAAATTACAAAAAGATTCCTACTAAAAAAGGAAAAAGGAATAAATTATAAGGGTAGAGTTGTAATTGGACACAAAGGGATATTCAAGTACAAAATAAGACAATACGGATGTTCGAAAATGAGGTACGTGTCAACTATCCATTTTGTGTCTCGAATATTGCTGTTTGTCGAGTAGAACGGATTCTAAGAAAATTAAGTTAAGGTTAAGTGCTCGGCAGATTGGATGTTTTGGATTGAAGTAAGATGGGTTCTAGAGGTGGCCCATTGTTAGGTCAACCTCGACTTGTTGACTTTAGATTGGGATCAACTCAGCTTCAACCATGTATCCGGTCCACATCATAAGGGTTCAATGCTTGACATTGGATAGATGTATTGTGGAAGGGTCAACTCGGCAACGGGTTGGTCATCTCAATAGTCTCTTGGATGAAGTAGAGAGTAAGGTAACTTGGTTAGTTGAAATAGAGAATGCATTGCTCTACAGAGTTTAACTCCCCTTGAATAGCTCAACAAATCATGAGTGAGTCCTTGAGTTAGGGAACGCGTGATTAGTTCGTGATCCCTATCAACTAGCCTCGTCTATCAAGCTCCAAACCCTTATTGTTTGACCTGCTGAAGGCACCTACCCTTCCTCCCCCCAAACACATTGAGGTCTTCAAAAAGCTCAACTCTATCCTTTAGGCCAAGGTTACTTCTATCATCTCAAGCATATACTAAGCATCAAGCATACAACTCGGTGTCCATAATGCTTCTACCCCGCGGTCTCCCTCCCTCTCTCTCTCTCTCTTTCTCCTCATTAATTACCTCCTTGTAGAGCATGACTCCTAAAAACAACATGTACGACCGAATCCTAGGATGACATGTATCTTTGGTAAGTGAACTCCTTAGTATATAAATGGGATAAGAAGCCAAAGGTATAGGATCTCATACACACAAACACTCTCCTTCACTCTTTTAATCTCTTCTTACTAACTTAAACATCGAAGAGCCCTTTAGACACAACCATCAGAGGCTTATTGCAAGTCATTTGTTGAGTAAGGAGATCAAGCTACTTGAAGCAATCTAACTAACCTTCATGATTTTCACAATCACTAACTATTATTGAAATAAAAAAAATTTCGTTTTTAGCCATATTTATGCAAAATGAAATAAATAAGAGAATTGATTAATAAAATAAATCATGAAGTGAATGGTTAAATAAGAGAAACTCTAAAGTAAACACCAAGTATATGTGGGAAAAAGTGAACAAATTCTACAAGTAAATAAGACACGGTTGAAAAGGTTGCGGGATTGGTTTCAAACTTTTGTGATAATTGCCAAACATACATATGGTATATATTAAATGCCTCAAAACCATAAGACACCAAAATTCGGTAATTGTGATGGTTAAGAATGGGGTTTGATTTTAATAATATAGACAATATAATAGGCTATGATCATTCAATATGATGATTATTTAGAATATTTCAATCATTTTATGAGTTTTAAGGAAAAAAAAAAAACCACTTGAATTCAAAAATCATTTTCTTAGTGGATACAATTTATCCCTATAAATTAATCTTTCAAACATGAAGAAGAAGAAAAAATTATTACTTTCATATAATATTTATCCTATTTATTTAAAAAGAATGATAAATTAAGAATTCGTGTTTAGTCACTTTTCTGTCTACATCTATTACCTTTAATTTTTATATTCAAGTCCTTCACCTTTTATTATTTCACCTTCTTAAAATGACTAGAAAAGGTCCACAATGGTTCCTCTAAAAGTTTTTGACGTGGACTATTTTCTATTGACAAAAAATCGACACTTTAATACTAATACTAAGTCCTTATTCGTATGAAATAAAATCGCTAAAGGTTGGAATTACTTAAGTCCTTTGAAAAGACAAAAAGCTCAAATAGAAAACTCAAAGAGGAAAGACTCGAATTAAAATGTAAAAAGGTTGGAGAAGTTAACAACAAAAGTTAAAAATGAAATATTTAAGTAGAAACGTAGTAAAAGGTCAAAAGTTATTTTTATATCTTTTCAACTAAAAATTAAGTTTTTATTCCAATGTTTTAGGTTCATTATATATAATTTAATAGATTTTTTTATGAATCTTTAAATCTAAACTGTTAAACTAATTACGAATTTATTTATTTAAATTTAAATAAATATAAATTAATAATAAAAACGAGAGCACAATCAATTCCATTAAAATAGAAAATAGGATCACGAAAAGTCCCATAAGTTAATAGACGTTTCATTATCCGTTTGTTTTGTTTCTTTTTTCTCCTGGATTTCTCTCCCGTCTTTCCTTATGCCTCAAACCACAAAAATATATTAAATGGCCTGAGTTGGATGATAGATAGGACTAATTATTTGAATTACTAATAGGATTCTTATATTAAGCTTAAGTTTTGATAAGTTAAAAAGTTCCAAATTGATAAAATCGAAACGGGATTCAATAAGATAAGATAAGTCCGCTTGGTCTTCACATTTCTCAGGAGAGTTGTCAGCCTAACCTGAATGGTTCGATGATTTATGGACTTCTTACTATATCGCTGCCATGACCCAATTATTATGACCAATAATCTATGGTAATCTTATTTGCTAATTGTGACTTGCACGTAAAGTGGGCGACTAATGTTGTATGCATGTGACATCAACGTAACAAATCCCTTCATGTGCATTTTGGCTACAAATGATCAAAAATTGACAAAACCTTCATAAAAGAAAGCGAAAGGATAAGTTGAAGAGACTCATTCAATTCGGTTGGCTTTGGGTTTAAGTCATAATTAATTTTCGCTTTGATTTAAGATTCTTAATTTCTCAAAATCATCCAATGAAAAGGATAATTGCGTCATGATCGTTGCAAAGAATGTGTTGAGCAAGAAATTTTGCTTTATTAGATTGAATGTCTAATTTTCCAACGAAAATGAATTCCCAAAATAACATTTACGGCACGTTTAGTTAACGCATGAAATAGACAAGTAATGGAATCTCTATTCAATAGGGGTTGAATAAATCCGTAATATTTTATTACATTGTTCATTTAGACAAAATGATATAAGGAATAGACCAGTAACATATATAAAATGACTAAAACTACTTTTATCTTCCATTTTCATCCTTCTCTCTCCTTTGTACTTATAACAACATAACATCCTTACAAAAAAAAAAAAAAAGAAAGAAAGAAAGAAAGAAAGAAGGAAAGAAAACAAAAACAATATATACAATACACATAATTACCATTAAATTTAAATTTGCAATTCTATATCAAACAGTTTGTAAAAAAAAAAAAAATGAAAGAGAAGCTAAAACTACAATAATGAAAAAAAAAAAAACAATCTCCTTCTTCGACTAAGCACATGGCCTTTAGAAATCTCCATAAAAAAATAGGTCAAAAGAACAAAGAAATCCTATATTCTATAAAATTGATAAACTTTGGTTGATACTTGAAAAAATCGGATCTTTGGTAATATGGACGAATACATAACTTTAAAGAAAAATACTATTAGATTTGATGAACATATGACCAGATCTAATGAATACAACAATCTCTTGCACCATTCTCAATGAAGAAACGACCAGATCTGATGAAACCACCATCCACGATATTGAAGCTTATTTCTTTTGTTATTGCCTAAATCTAATGAATATATTGAATATAGAGAGGGAAAAAGAAAGCTTAGAGAGAGAGAGAGAGAGAGAAAAAAAACAAATCAGACATAAAGAAAAAGAAGATAAAATCTTAGAAAGAGAGATACAAAACAAATCAGCATTGGGTAGTTGCCGACGTGGTGCAATAGTAGTAAAGGACGATGGTCGTGACAATAGTGGTAGGTATATGGTGGAGCTATGGTGGTGTTGTGTTAAAATAGGAAAGGGTAAGGTAAGTAATTTGCTCATAGAATCCCAATTCATAAGTCTTATTAATGAATCCCAATTCCATGTTTTAAAGAATTGCAATTCAATGATAATTTTAATTCATCAAAGTAAATACAATAATAGGACATTTGTAAGTAATAAGAGGGGAATGGATTTGCCATTCCCCCTAAGTAAACATACCATTAGTGAATGCAAATCCTATCGTCTGCTCTTATATGACTGCATGTTAAGCATATGATCAAAATATTGCAAAGTGTCGAAGATTATTTCAAAGGTTTTACCCTTTGCAATTAAATTTTGAAGAGAAGGAGGAGGAAGTTGTGCTAGGATCTATTCTTATTGCATGCCAACTATAAACTTTCCTAATTTGACTAAACTATATTGCCTTATACTTTCACAATCCTTTGTACTAAGCTTAGACCCTATGGGTTTACAAGCTCAAAGTCTAAGGATTAGAAGGTGAATGAGATTGACATAAGTCTTTTGATCAAGTCAGCCGAGCTGTTAGAAGCTCAACTCACACTCCAAGAAAGTCATCCATTATGTTAGTAGCTTGAACTTGGTCATTAATTGGTTAGACAAGCTCCAAGGAACTAGGATTAGGTCATGGTTAATTAATCAACCAATCTCTTAAGGTAAGGTTGGCCTCCTGTAATTAAACTAGTCTGGAGCTGATGTCGCCCTCCTGATAATAGCCATGGCAAGCCAAAACTAGTTGAGAAATTGGGCATCCCCTATCTTATAGAGGATGGTGACAATGTCAAATGATACTCCTAAAGTTAGAGGGGCTTGGAACAATCTTAGAAAAATAGGAAGGATAAAGGCTAGCTCACCCTCCGTAATAAAAGAAAATATATGAGGCAAAAGAAAGTTGAGCACTAAATAGGGACATAAGGTGGGGGTGAACCTCTTATCCTGTGACAAGTGGTACTAGAGCTAAAAGTTTCAGCCCAGAGGAGCCACTTAAATACTACCAGATGTGCTAAAATGAAAAGGGTAGTTCTTATTAACAACTGAGCTCATACAGATGAAGCTTAAGAGGAACAGTAGCTACTAGGTAGAGGGAATTGTTACTAGAGGGGGGTAGTTGTGCTGTAAGCATTATTGTAACAAGAGTTTGCTTAAATCTTAAGAAAATGAAAAGGTAAGCTTCAAAGGGTAGACACCACCATTGGGCCACTCAACAAAAGGCAATCTAAGAGGATGAGAGGACAAGGTGAGGGCGATGTAATGCCTGTAGAAGCCCTAAAGTCCTAGTGATAAGGATCAACTCCCTAAACCAATCACACATAACTAAGCTAAAAGATTACAAGGACTCATACGAAGGATACTAGCTCGAAGCCCCCTTTAAGACTAAGATTCCTATTCCAACCTCTATCTTTTTCATTACTATCAACATGAGCACTAAGCTCTCACATGTTTCAGTACAATTGCCAACCTATTAAGTAGACATGCCAAACTACCAAGCATACAGACTAACCTACCGAGCAGCTGTATGTATTGCCGAGCTCATATCATGATCCAAGCAGTTCCCAAGCCGACCAGCATCCGACCTCTGTCTGAGTTAAGCTACCAAGGCACCTAACCAAGAAAGGATCAAAGTGTTCTTCAAAGCCCGAGCTTTGACCTGAACCCCACTAGATCAGTTTTGATTGATGACCCCTTTCTGGACTTGTCCGAATGTAACCCCACAACTGTTAAGCAACCTCAACAATCATTTCCTCTTAACCAACCACACAACCAAAATCCAATCACTCCTCGACACATGTCTTTCGACAAATTAGTCTAAAATGATTCTTTACTTTTTCATATAGAATATTTTTTATCTATTTTACCCTTTTTAATATATTTCATGTATTCCAATTATAAATTACCCTTTTTATCTTTTCTATGTATGCTTATAACCCTAATGAGGCTAATATATAAATCACATTTATTTGTGTGCAGACAATAACATTACATCAGACTATTACACGTTTCCTTTTATGTACAACCTTAATGTTCTCATTATCCTCTAATCTTATCTATTACCTTAGTAAGAAGTAATGATAAGTGATCCTATAGTTCGGACCGGTAAGTCATATCCAGCAAATTGTAGGTCAAGTAGGATCAGTTGATATGTCATATCCAATTGGTCGCTGCCCGGATTTACTAAACCCCATTTATTTTCTTTGTTTTTGCTCGTTGTGGTGCATCTCCATGATACAACCCCAAAGATACATTTGTTTCGCTAGTATCATAACACAGTTTCAAAAGAGAGTGTGTAAAGTTACGATAAAGTTTTGTTCATATTTACTGTTAATAGCTACTATGTTCCTCTTATAGCTATTATAGTGTGTTCGCATGAAGTAAGTTTCGAAGTTGTGAGCTGTGAAGTGAAGATTCATATGTTGGTAAATATGGTTCCTTTTGTTACTCTGTTTTTCACTACGAAAACAAAGCAAGTTCATTTCTATTTTATTTAAGTAAGTGTCGAGTGTTAAAGTTGTTAAAGTGTGTTAATAAGGTTTTGAGTAGTACATAAAAGTGTTTATTGTATACTATGTTGCTAATTTGTTCGAGAAGTATTATACTATATCAAATTTGAGTGTTCAAGGTGTTATTGGTGACTTGAGTAGTAGTGCTCATGCTAGTCAAGGTTAGAACGGTAGTAATTCCCCTTGGTCAGTCAATGACAAACTTGACCGACTCACCAACTCTGTTAAGAGCTTAGTTACTATAATGCAAGTCAACAAGCAACAACCATAAGGTGTATCCCTTTATAATCCACCTGAAACTATTCTTAAAGACAATATGATCAAGATGGCCAAGCTAATCACACAGTTCGACCCTAGCAAACTAGAGGAGTTACAGACCAAGTTGCTAGATGATATGTTAGATGAGTTACATGGTGCTAAAATATTCACAATCCTTTGTGTAGAGGTTAAGACTACTAAGCTCTAAACACACCCAACCTTATGAGCTACATTGGTCTCATGATAAGAGTTCTTTATACATCACTGAACAAGTAACCGTGTCTTTTAGTGTTGGGATTGTATACAGAGACAAAGTAATGTATAATGCTGTCCCCATAGGAGCTTCACATCTATTGCTTGGAAGACCTTGGTTGTTTAACTTACATGTTGCTCATGATGGATATAAGAACGCCTATGCCTTTGTCAAGGATGGAAAGAAAATTGTGCTACAACCTATGACACTCACCCAAGTGAATGAGACCCATAACCAATTAACCCGAGCTAATAAGAAGAAAGCTTTAAAGATAAGCCAAAGAGAACTCCGAGTTGTAAAGAAGGCCGATGAGCCTATGTTTCTACTGATTAGAAGATTTTTAAAGATGAGAAATTTGGAAGAAGTACCTGATGAGATCTAAAGATTAATTGATGAGTTTTTTTACTTGTTTCTTAAAGAGTTGCCTTATAGACTAACCCCAATTCGAGGCATAAAACATTGTATTGATCTACAGCCAATGCCTATAAAATGAACTTTAAGTAGGCTACCGAGCTAAAAAGATAAGTAGATGAACTTATAGAGCGAGGTTATGTGAGAGAGAGCATGAGTCCATGTGTTGTACTAGTTATAATTGTCCCAAAGAAAGATGGTTTACAGTACATGTGCATCGATAGCCGAGCAATCAATCGAATGACTACTAAATACAGATATCTCATACCAAGGCTCAATGATATGTTAGATGAGTTACATGGTGCTCAAATATTCACAAAGATTGATGTATGAAGTGGATACCACGAAATTCATATGAAGCTAGGCAATGAATGGAAAACTTCTTTCAAAACGAAGCATGGTCTCTAAGAATGGTTGGTTATGCCATTCAAACTTACAAATGTGCCAAGCACATTTATGTGGCTTATGAATCATGTGATACGACCTCAGATTAAAAGATGTGTGGTCATATACTTTGATAGTATATTAGTATATAGTGCCGACCTGAACAACCATGTTCAACATCTTTGAGTTGTTCTTGACATTTTACGAGTCAAAAAGTTATATGGAAACCAAAAGAAGTACATGTTTTGTCAAAGTGAAGTAATTTTCCTTGGGTATATAGTATTAAGAGACAAAATCTAAACCAATGAAAAAAAGATTTGAGCTATTTTTTAATGGCCGACACTAAAGACTGTCACTAAAGTATGAAGTTTTCACGGCCTTACTTCTTTCTATAGGTGATTCATTAAAAACTCCGGTACCATTGTAACCCCATTAACTAAGTTGACAAAGAAAAATGATGGATTTCGGTCAAATGATCAAGCTAAACAAAGCTTCAGGGAGATTAAAGAGAAACTCACTACTACCCCTATCCTGTTAATACTTAATTTTGATAAGCCCTTTGAACTGGAATGTGATGCATTAGGCATTGACATTAGTATAGTCTTGCTGCAAGAGAAATGACTAGTTGCATACCACAGTGAGAAGCTCAGTTGAGTCGCGATGGACTACTCTATGTATGAGAAAGAATTATATTCCCTATTCTGAGCTCTTACTATATGGCAACATTATTTACTACAATAAGAGTTTGTAATCTACACTGATCATAAATCTTTGAAGCATTTTAAGAGTCAGAACTAACTTTCAAAGAGACAAGCAAAGTAGCTAGAGTTTATGGAAGGTTTTTCTTATATGATCTAACACAAGAAGGGTAATGCCAACGTGATCACAAATACCTTGTTACGAAGGCAAACCTTATTAACCATCCTGTAGACAGAATTACTGAGATTTTCACTTATCATCAAGTTGTATGCTTGTAACCCCCATTTTGATCCTATTCTTGAGTAGTGTAGATAAGGAGTTATTATTGGAAGATATTATATCAAGGATGGCTACCTATTCAAGAAAAGAAGGCTATGCATCCCAAGTTGTTCTACACGCAACCTATTGGTGGGAGAAGTTCACGATAGTGGATTATCCGATCATTTTAGGGAGACAAAAATAGTCAACTTGTTGAAAAAAAAAAACTTTTCCTAGCTTAGTGTGGCCAAGGATGTCCATAAGATAGTTGATAATTATGAAGTATGCAAGATGACTAAAGGAAAGAGAGAGCTACATGGAGGGTATATATCTTTACCTACATCGACCTTACCTTAAGCCAATCTCAACATGGACTTTGTATAAGGTTACCATAGACATCCAAAGGAAAAGATTCAATCTTTGTTGTAGTAGATCGCTTCAACAAAATGACACACTTCATTCCGTGCCATTGAATTAACGATACTTTATATATTACTGATTTGTTTTTACAAGAAGTTGTCCAACTACATGGAATTCCGAAAACCATTGCTTCAGATCAAGATACAAAATTCTTGAACTATTTTTGGAAAACTCTTTAGAAAAGACTTAGGACTGAACATGTGTTCAGCTCTAATGGCCACCCTTAAACTAATGGCCAAACTGAAGTAGTGAACAGAACACTAAGAAATCTACTTCGAGCTGTCGTAAGAAAGAACTTAAAAGAATGGGATCTGTGTTTATCAATTGTAGAGTTCGCATACAACCAAACTATCTACAACACCATAAAGAAGACTCCATTCGAGGTCATCTATAGCCTCAATCCCTCTATTCCCCTAAGTCTAATTGGCAATCAATCTGGAGTCACCCGAGCCTAAGAATTGCAAGAGCTACATCACTCTATTGCAAGGAAGATCTCTAAGTTCAACCAAAGACAACAAAGATCGGTGGTTGTGGTCGCCAAACTATTTCTTTCAGATAAAGAGACTTAACGTAGATTCACATCCAGGGAAAAAGATTTCTACACCTAAGATAGAGCAAGCTATCTCCACAAGCTAATAGTCCATTCAAGATTCTGAAGAAGATCAACTGCAGCTTTTACATTATTGCCAACCCGAACACTAAGCTCACATACATTCTAGCATAGTTGTTAACCTACCAAGTAGACATGCCGAGCTACTAAGCCTACAAATCGACCTATCAAGCAACCGTATGTATTGTCGAGCTCATACCATGATTCAGGCAATTCTCGAGTCAACCAGCATCTAACCTCTATCCAAGATGAGTTACTAAGACACCCAATTAGGAAAGGATCAAAGTGTTCCTCAAAAGCCTAAGTTTCGACCTGAACCCAACCAAATCAACTCTAACTGATGACCCCTTTCTAAACTTATCCAAACAAGACCCCACAACTATCAAGCGACCTTAACAATAATTTCCACTTAACCAACTATACAACCAGACTCTAATCGCTCCCCGACATATGTCTTCCGGCACATTAGTCTAGATTAATTCCTTACTTTTCCATTTAGAATATTCTTTATCTCTTTTATCCTTTTTAGTATATTTCATGTATTCAAATTGTAAATTACCCTTTTTGTCTTTTCCATGTATGCTTATAACCCTAATGGGGCTAATATATATAAACCCCATTTATTTGTACGCAAACAATAACATTACATCAAACTATTATAGGTTTCCTTTTATGAACAACCTTAGCGTTCTCATTATCCTCTAATCTTATCTATTCCCTTTAGCAAAGAGTAGTGACGAATGATCCTATAGTTTAGACCAATAAGTCGTATCTAGCAAATTGTAAGTCTAGTAGGATTAGTTGAAGTGCCATATCCAATTGGTAACTACCCAGAATTACTAAACTCCTTTTATTTTCTTTATTTTTGCTCGTTGTGGTACTTTTCTGTATGTACTGCTCTGGAAGCGATCACCTGCCAAAGATGATCTTGGAATAGAGTTAGGCAATGGAGGAATAAAGTCAATGATCTTATAGGGAAGGGTATAGGCAAAGTGTTAGCCCAACAACGAGAGCATCATAAATTTAGGTAAGGGAGAATGTTACGGTTTGTGTTATGAAGGAAAGTAGGGGTGTTCAAATTGGGGCTTAAAGTCAAGTAAGTGGCGTCAATAGATAGTTTGTTCATAGGGTTAGGTAATCTCTCAAAGTAGAGTTAGCATCCAATAAGTAAACTAGTTAGGAGCTGACGCTGCTCTCCTAATGATGGCCATGGCAGGCCAAAACCAGTTAGGAAGTTGGACATCCCCTATCTTATGGAGGACGATAATAATGCTAGATGACACTCCTAAAGTTAGAGGGGCTTAGAACAGTCTTAGGAAAATGAGAAGGATAAAGGTTGGCGTACCCTCTATAATCTAAGAAAATACATGAGGTAAAAGAAGGTCGACCGCTATACGAAAACAGAAGGGGGGGAGTGAACGTCCCATCCAGTGTCAAGTGATATTAAAGCTAAAAGTTCTAACCTAAAGGAATCATATAAATATTATTGGTTGTGCTAAATGAAAAGGGTAGTTGTTGATAATTAGGCTTATGTAGATAAAGCTCAAAAGAAGGAGCAGCCATTAAGTGCATGGCATTGTTGCCAGTGGAGGCAGCTATACCGTGAGCAGCATTATAATAAGACTTTGCTTGAATCTTAAAAAAATGGAAAAAAAGGGGTGAACTTTAAAGAATAGACCCTACCATTGGCCCACTCAACAAGAGGTAATCTTGAAGGACATAAAAAGGGGGTGAAGGCAAGGTGATGCTTGTGGAAGCCTAGTGTCGTAGCGGAGATGATCTTCGTATAGAGTTGTGTAATGGAGAAATAGGGTCTTTGATCTTATAGGGAAGGGTAGTAGCGAAGTATTAACCTCACAACAAGGGCATCGTAGATTTAGACAAGGGAGAATGTCACGGTCCATATTTTAGACGGAGGCGGGGGTGTTCAACTTAGAGCTTAAGGTGAAGGGAGTAGTGTTAGCAGACAATTTATTCATGAGGTAAGATAGTCTCTCAAGGCGAGCTTGACCTCTCATGAGCAAATTGATCAGAAGCTCTTGCCGCTCTCTTAATAATAGCTATGGTAAGCCAAAACCAGTAGAGAAGTTGGACGTCCCTATCACATGGAGGATAGTGACAATGGCCATTAGCACTCCTTGAGATAGAAGGGTTTGAAAAAATTATGAGAAGATAGGAAGAGAATAAATTAGCTCGCCCTCTATAATCAAAGAAAATACATGAGGCAAAGGAAAGTTGAGCACCGCATGAGCACTTGTAAAGAGGGTGAACTTCTCGCCTCATGATGTCAACATGGAATTGGTGGCCCACATCCAAAATATCTTATTAATAGGTATGCTTGAATCTATTCATGTACAATAGTCTTAGTTTATAGGTTCCATCAAATATTTTCTAGCACTTTTGATTTTCTTGTTACTCACTAGTTCAGCTTTATCAATTCTTTTTATATTTGACCTTTGTTTAATTTGGTTTGTGATGAGATCGGTTCTTTTTCCCATCCTTATATAAGTTGTATATATTTTTGGTTCAACAAAAAGTTTCAAATATTTTAGCATCTTGTATTTAATATTCATAAAATTGTTTTAACCAAATATGTCATTAGGGAAAATATAGAGGAATAGTCCACATTTGTCTAGTATTTTTCAAAGAAAAGGCCCGAATTTATGAACCTTATATAAAAAGCACATAGACAAACAATGAGAGCTCTTAAACCATAGTTTATCAATCCCAACCCTTTTATAAACAAGACAAATACGGACCTTTTCTCTATATTTTTTATGATAGTAAATGAGTTCATTAATGAGGATACAATTGAAAAGATAACGTCGATACGGTTCAAAAAAGAGCATCCCTACAGAAGCAAACTATTCGACTGAATGAGAACTAAGTTGGTACAATTTTTTAAAGCCACCATACCATAACTAAGAAGAGCCAAGAGTAAAGACAATGAATGATTCGATCAAAGAGAGAAATGAGACTCGTGCCCAAAATAATAATAAAATAATAAAGCATACAGTAGGGATGGGTCGCGTACAGTAGGGATAGGCTACGTATGATAGGGATGAGCCACAAGAGTTTAGAGTTTGGTTCTGTTCAATTCTCTAAACGAACCAAATCATAAAATATGATTCTGTTTTTTATCATTTTATATGATATGGTTGGGTTCGAGGGTATTTTTTAAAGACCAATTCAGCTCACATCTAGACCATTTTAGAAATATCGATATAATACTAATTTAATGTATAAAAATGAGGAAAAATCGAATAATTATCCATTATGTGAGCTGTTGCTTTTGGGTATGCATGCGGTGAATGATCAATATATATCAGAGAAAATACAAATAAAATTTGTACTTTATAGAGTAATATTTGAGAAGATATCATTTAAAATATTTCAATTAGTTTATAATATAAAATGAAAAATATAAATAAAAAGAAAATACAATTAAATAGATGATTTTTTTTATTTACATTTTTAAAAAATGATGAAGGGGGGTATGAATATATGTTTAGTCATTGTACTTTCATATTACAAGGAAAAGAATTTTATATTTTAATATATTATTCCATCAGACCTTTATTTTTAGAAACATATATAATGATTTAATTCGAGCATTTCATATTTCAGTTCATCACTTCAAACTAATCACGAACTTTTGGTTTGATTTAAATTTTTTTTTTTTTAAATCTAACCATAAAAAGAAAAGAATCAAATTTCCAATTCAATTCTTTGGTTCGGTTAAATTTTTCCTCACTTGTAACACACAGATTGCTTGGTTTCGCCAAAGCTAATACAAAGGGCAAAATTTCCGAATGTATCCCTGGTTGGTTTAAGCCTTCATATAATGTAGTTGAAATATTATTATCCTATTTATAAAATAATTTATTTGGGTGATAGGCTGAACAAGATAGACGATGGATTCTTAAAAGGAAGATTTTCAATTCATTCTAATGTGCCTCAATAAGAGCCTGAAGTTAAGGAAACTATATTGCTTTCCAATTCAGTTTGCTTTTTCTAATTTGCTCTTTTGTCATTTTTTAAAAAATTATTGTTCAATTTAACTAGTTTCGAAAAGCAGTTTCCCACTTTTCCAATTAGTTTTCTATTTTAATATCTTCACGTTTTTAGTTGCTAGCTGATATCTTTCCTTTTTTTAACAATTTTTAATGACATCTCATGAAAACTATCAAAATTATATATGAAATATAAATTTTTAAAAAATGTTAATATTTAAAGTTTTTCTCCAACACAGTACAGTAAGGACGGTGTGGCAATATGTTATTATTATTATTTTTTTTTTTGGCAATAGTGTAGCAATATAATTGCATAAAGCAATATAACATATTACTATTAGGAAAAAATAAATTGCAAATGCATCCTCCTTACACTTGTTTTATTTGCATTGATACCCCTTAATATTAAATCGAACGCTTAGACTGTAATATTTTTTTAAAAATGTGTTTTTAAATCCTTTTAGCTATCCTATCTCGGATTAATAATCTAAGAAATATTAATGGTGCTTTTTTATTGTTTTCTAAAGAGCAAAATGATCATGCGGAAGAACAAAAAGCAATTTTTAAAACGAATCTACCCTTGTAATTATACACGTTGTTATAGGTTTCACAATAAAATCTAATTTGCACTAGCAGGTATCTATTAATATATAAGTGTAACATTAATGTCATTCTAATAAACATGTAAGAAGCATAAAACGAACTAGAAAATAGGATATTATGTTGGAAACATATACAAGGGAGATCCTCATGTCAATAATACGTCTGATCATCAAGCCATGTCGTGCTGTCTATGGTCTTATAGCGTAACACCATCTCTTGACCTTTGTATATCAGTATACGTAAAGTTTAAGGTTTCATCCCTTATGATTGTGGTAGACTATGCAACTTTCAGGCCGTTAAACCATCATCAAGAAAATATATATACACACACGTATGTATGTATGTTTATATGTATCCTCCTTTATGAATATTTGGACACTCAGTACATCCTTATTGTCCTTGCTAAGAGGGGTAAGCGAGGTCTCACAATTTCAAATATTACATGTGGATAGTTTTTGTCCCAGTTATAATATCTCAGATATATTTCTATCAATCATTCAAATATCTGGATAAAGAATTAATTCTTAATTATGACACTGAATAAAGAATTAATACTTAATTATGAAAGTCTATCCATATGATTAATAAAGAGATGCTCCAGACCGGAGAATTCAGGGAAAAAGAAAAATTATATATCTATGCCTAAATATAAGATCTAGCATGTACTCATATTGATATTAAAAAACAAATCATTAGGGTAACCTTAATTCAAATACAAGATTAATTACATCAATGCCATAGTTAAATAATATAAAGTCAGATGTGTCGACAAACAAAATTAATTTTACAGTTACAGAATGATTAAATCGAACTCATAATTAGTTAATGTAGTAAGATCATTAAGAGGGACCTTATGAGGGACACCCATAAGAATTACCATATTAATGAAACATGCCAATTTCATAAAATAATTAGCATTGATTAAATATGCCGGAGACCGAACTTATTTTGCATATTTTTGAAACAAAAATTATTCAATTGATTGCATGAGCATAACGTATAAACGGGTTAAAACTATTCGCTTAAGAGTTTGGCTTCATACTTACTACCGGTTGCTAGTAGGATCCATATTTACTAGCATTCAATGCAACCATAATTAATGTGAATTTGAGTTAGAATAAGTTTAATCAAATTGAAATCAAGTCTGGCAAGTGTCCTCACATGCATAAACGAGGCTAAACCAGACTTCAGCTAAGCACAGGTTTAGATTTTCCATTGGAGTCGAGCATAAAACTAAGCTCCATCATACTTGAACCAAGCACGGATTTTGAATTTTCAAATCCAGCTTAAGCTTAGAGTCAAACTCAATACCATACCATATTTGACTTGACTGTTTATACCCTTAAGCATCACATTGCCAATTACATGATCCGGGACAATTAATTTGATAAGTGCAACTAAAGGAAGGTTCCAGTCTTTGTTCTGGGACCTTTGATACTGGATAGAACATCAGGAATGTGTTGTTGGAACCACATGTATATTGAGTAAACATAGCGAATTGGCAATGCTCCGTTTCATCCACAACCGAACACAAGGATTGACATGACTCGACTACCTATTCGTAAGATAAACAGTAAAAGACCCTTGGCTAGAAGATAAACTCATGACACGAATAAGAAACGACCACAGACACCAACGATCTGAGATTGGACCAGTTATGACAGCTTAACACTACTGCTACTTGCATTCTGGAACCTCCCTGTCTTATTTAGTCATCACCTGCTTGATGTCCTGCTTCCCTCTGCAATTTGAGGTACACAATTAGTAGACTTTGGGAGCATACAGGAAATGGAGAATTGAAACGGAAGAGAACAAGCTGTATTTCTGTCTTCCTCTATTGATAGCGATAGATATTACGAAGAAGACAAGGGAAAAATATCAACGTGAAAACAAATCGGCCTTCTCTACAAAATTTAATTAAAACGATGGAATGTTTGAGATTGCTTTAAAGAAATCAAGCACTAACCAAGTTTGACCTTGCAGGCTCTCCATTTTCATCTACAACTTCATCAATGTCCACATTATCATCTTCTGCATCGCTGTCACCAGATGAATCATCATCTGAATCGTCATCAAACAACCGATAATAATCATCTGAGTCATCATCAACATTTAGCCAATCAGAACTGTCATCATAGTAGTGACTGCCATCATCACTATCACCTCCAGCATCATCATCAGAGAAGATCATATCAATTATCATGTACCTGTACGAAGTACATATATAAGAAGTATCAAATAGGAAGATTCCGGCTGATCTAGTAGGACACTACCACATCCCAGAACAAATCCTAGAACATCACATTTAATGCTTCTTTCTTTTGAGCCAAATAACATTTAAACTTGAAACAACATAAATCGGGATATTTAGCAAGTGCAAAAAATAACATTATTTCAAGACAAGCTTTTAAGAAAAGGTAAGGTACAAAAAACTAACCCAGCATCACAATCTTCGTCCAGTTGGTTTTGAAACTCTGTTGACTGATTGAAAAAATGAATGAAAATCATCATGCAAAAGATACAAATACAATCAATAACACTTCTTCCAACATGAAGAAATAAGAATAATATATATCCCCAAGTTTGAATATGGAAGAATAATACACGAATCTAAATGATAAGCAATGTCATCATCGATTAAAAAAATTATGATAACATCTAGTTCTCCAATAAAATGATCAGGACAAACACAATCATGCAATTACAAAATAGTTAACTGCTTTTATCTTGCTCATGAACAAAGATAACTTTGATTAAACTTTTTTTTCTTTTGCTTTTCTCAAAGAACACAAAAGTTTACTGACCATGAAAGCCTTGGTGAAGGTAGCCATTTTGTTTCCACCAAGAGCTACAAGTAAAGAAACGAAAATCAATGTTATTCAAATAGAGCAACGTATTTTAAGAACAAAAATGCAGGCACAAAAGCTAAGGAAGGATTTAGGGAGCTCACTGGATGTTTTACTATATATAAAAAGGAGTGAAGCTGATGGGAAGGGGCAGGTTAACTCTAACTATGAAGAATATCAATAAATGTCGAAGGGAGGTCATGAATATTGGTTATTTACTAGGTTGCCGAAATGCAATGGAAGAGCAGGATTCGGAAATTAGTAAAAAACCAATATTCATAACCTTTATAACGACATACTAAATTCCAGTTTTGCTTGTTCATCGGGATTTTTCTCCATCCTGTTGAATATGGGAAGGTATTATTTGATAAATACAGATGGACAACTCTCTTCATAGACCACAGTCAGAGAGTTCAATGAATGAGAAGATGTGATAAGTGTCTCTCAACCCCTTCCGATTTGTTTCATTCTATTTCTATAGACAGATAAAGGGGATGTTACAGATATTGGTAATTGATTAACTTTGCAAATAAAAAAGCAGAATTTAAAAATATGATAAATAACCAATACTCATAACCGTCCTTTGCCTAAAGCTATAAATGACTATAAACGAGCTAAGCTACTCGTAAGCTACTTGAGCTCAACTCAGCTCAACTCAACTTAAGCTCAATTAGTAAACAAGACGAGACAAGCTCAAATCCTAATTTAGGCTTGCAATCCAATTGGTCAGTAGACAGATGAACTTTATGTATATTATAAATATTATATCTATTTTCTTTTATACTATTTATTATTAAAATGTAAAAACCAATATCAATAAAATATATATAAAATTATAATATATTATAAGATAATATATAATATATAATCTAATCCTTATTTACTATTTATTAATCTATTTATTTATATATTTTTTTATTTTGTACATTTTGGTCCACGAGCAAACTCAGTTTAAAAGAGCTCAACTTGTTTTAAGCTGAGTTTTAAGTTAAGCTCAATTTAAACTTGATTAGTAAATGAGTCAACCTTAAAACGAAACTCAAACTTCAGCTTAAGACAAAACTCGTTTATCTAAACAAACCAAGCTCAAGCCTTAATTTGCAAGTTCAATAAAAACAAAATTCGAGCTTGAGTTTAATAATTTTTAAATGAACTTAGGCTGAACTTTTGGAAACTTGAGCCTAAACCTTCAAAAGCTTGACTCAACTCAACTTATCTACAGCCTTACTTTTGCCTAAAAAAGCGGAGGGAATACAACATCCAACTTGTTTATTAAGATTTTTCGACATCCTCTTCAATGGAATTCCATTGATTCATTTAGTTTATGGAAAGTATTTCAATATCTTTGTTTACATATTTGTTTTACGATTAGCATAAATTAATTGAGCATAAGTGTCAATGACATGACAATTAGCATAAAATTAGTCAATTTCAAGCCAATGGAGCTCCATATGATAAAGATAGATTTACCTTTTTAAGAAATAACTTTCTTTCGAAGGTTTCCTAAAACACAAAACATATTAGATTTATGTGAACAACATTGCTGAACGTATGTCTAGTTGTAGTTGCAATTCCATGGTTGCATGAGAAGCATAATGTGGTTGAATGTGGCTCTAGAGTGTTAAGGGAAGAATTTTAATTGGTTTACCATTTTCTTAGCTTTAGAGAAAAGACCACTTTAAAAGCCAAAATAAATAGTCTTAGTTAGAATGAAAATAAAATTCACTAGAAAGTAAACATAGAAAAGAGGTTCATGGCCTAATGTAAAATAACAAACACATAGCAATATAGTTGCCTTTGCACACAACATAGATGCACTGAGTGATCAAACTTAGGAAAACTTTTACTGATGAGCATAGATAACAATTAGAGATACCAATGGTTTATACACAATATCTTTGTGGTTGTAACACTAGATAGTAGTATAATAACTAAAATGTCTCCATAAAGGCATAGCATATAAAATATGCTTATATGCCCCCACAAATTTAGAGTGTAGTTGTTCACGTTAGAACACTGGTCAAGAAGATGTAATGTACATTAGTTTTTTGTGAGAATGGCCTGCCTTCTATTGACATGTGGGAACAAAAAGGATCAAGACCTACCAATAGCAACCTCGTCTATGAGAAACTAAAAATCAATATTAACAAGCTTAGTACTATCATGTTGAATGGGATTTATAGAGAGGTAGATAACACCAAGTTGTTACTATAAAAATTACCTAACATTTATTTTGGTCAAGTTGTTATTTACTTTGTTACTATTTTTTTTTTTTTTTTTTTTTTTGCCTTCTTACTATGGTGTTGGGTATTTGGGATAGCATTTATGTACAGGAGATTCTTTCTTTTTATTTGTCTTTGACCAAGTTGGAAATGCTAGAAAGTGTGCCATGAATTGTGTATGCATTCCTCTCATCAGAGGATAAATAAGATTATGAGTAAATATATCCTTTTGAACATTCTAAGGATTTTAACCCTTCATGAAATTCATTGATTGAATTTGCTCGACCAACAATGCAAGAGGTAGAATGTCAATCAAAAATTGACTTACTAATTCAACTACTCGAAAATGAATACCAATGCTAGTCTATAGGATGAGAACCTTCTCAAAAACCGCCAATATAAAAGCATTGATGTGATTCTTCTGTCAATCATCATATCCATCACTGAAGATATTATCATTTTCAAACTAAAAACCAAACTTAAAAACAAACCCACCAGGGTTACAAGATGGAATGAATTACTCCCTGCAATCATATAAGGCCTAAGTTATCTCTGATCTTCAAACTCACAACAGATCATAAAAGACCTAAATTGGCTAAACTTTCAAGTCGGGAATTACAATTCCATTTTCCATAGATGGAGATCAGAGTAGTTATAAAACTTCTCTAAAGTTGAGACCATGGTGTAATTACTAAAGTGGAACAATGAACATTCAGTATCCCAAAACTAAATGATAGCTCAAACTAAGGCCTACTAGAGTTGGAACTTCATTAAAGACTTCGATGCGGGACATCGTTTAAATTTAGCATGCTGAATCTTTATCTTTCCATTTTGGTAATTACGCCTTAACCCCAACTTTAGAGAAGTATTCACAACTACTCTAAACTCAATCTATTAAAAATGAAATTATAATTTCCAACTTAAAAACTCAACCCATCTAAGTATTTTATAATTATTTGGAGTCAAAACATCATATGATTGTAAAGAGAAATGTATCCGTCTTGTAATCTTAGTAGGCTTATTTCAAGTTTAGTTTACTATTTTCAAAATCGTAGTATCTCTTTTAGTGAATATGATGATTTGTAGATGAATCACATTAATGTTTTCATATTGACAGCTTTTGAAAAGGTTCTATTGCCACCGATTCGCATTAGCGTTTATTTTCAAGTGGCTGAACTAGTAAGTCAATTTCTTATTGACCCATCCTACCTCTTACATTGTTAGCTGTGTAAATTCAATCGTTGGATTTCATTAAGGGTTAGATTTATGAAATATTCAAAAATGGGCTAACCCTATCGATAGTCTAGGTCATTAGTCATATTAAAGCTTTTGGGGCAAATATGCTTAAGGGTTTCCTTGCATCTTAAGTGGATTTGATTGATGGCTTTATATCTCTAAACAAGCTTTTGCACAAGAATGGGCCTACTTGTTGAAGAAGATGGAATAAAAAGATATAATCTGGATGTATAGATAGAATCATTTCACAAAAGCCATCCTGGAGTGTGAACAATATTCAAGGGTACACTTCAAGCTGTACTGCTTTCTTTCCAACTACCTTGGTCAAACGGTTAAGACCATAGCAGAACATTGCACATAGTGATTCTTTGAAAAAGGTAACATTGGATTACTAGGATACTGATATTCTATTTGCCACTCAAGGAGTCTAATCTAGAAAATTTAAGTAGTTGTGGAGTAAGAGGGAAGTCGGTACTATCAAGGATGTACGAGAATTAAAGGGTCAATAGTAGCTCATAGGGTTACTAAAGAGTTCATCTATTACTGTACGATGAGGACCAAAGAAATCTAAGCATGAATAGAAGCTCAATAACTCCTTAAGAAAGAGGATACAAGGCCATCATAACGGTTGGAATGGAAGCTCAACACCAGAGAACAAAGAGGATTGGAAAATATTGGAAGGAAGATCAGGAGCTAGCGATAGGAGTAATTCAATGCTAAGGGCACAACTTAAGGAAAGGGAAGAGCAAGTTTGCAAGTTAATGATGGAAGCAAAGGGCTCAACCAAGCAAATACGAAAGACATTTTTTAGTTTTTCTCACCAAGCAAATACCAAAGACATTTTTTATTTTTTGTTGTAATCTTTTAATTTTTGTTTAGGGTTTCAAGATCTAGTTTTTTCTTATTCTTGTTTATATTTAGATAAACTAGCTTCCATTATCCATGCTATTAGGTCAAGTGAATATTTTGAATGTTAATAAAGCTGAAATTTCATGCTTAATTGAAAAGTATCACATTATCGTTCAATTTTTTTTTTATTTATATACTTATATTTTCTCATATTTTTGTTTTTCTTCATGAAAAAAAGGTGAGAGAGAGAGCAAAAAAAGGGGAAAAAAAAAGAGAGAGAAATTGGAAAATATTTGAGTTCAAAAAATGCTAACAAAGTAAGTGGAGATAAACTGAAATCTATTTTAATTGTTTATGTAAATGATATTATAATTACAGATGATAACCAAAATGAGATATCTTAGCTAAAAAAGAAGATTAAATAAGAATTGTAGATTAAAGAGCTTGTAAGTTTGAACTTTTTCTTAAGGCTAGGAGTAAGAAAGGAATGTTTATTAGTCAAAAGGAACAGATTCTAGATTTGTTAAGAAAGAGAGGTAAATTAGAGTATAAATCACAGAGTACACCACCACCTCAAAATTAGAAAAGTCAATCTCCAGAAAATTATACTCCTGTAGAGGGATCTAAGAGACCCCGAAAAATCAATTATATCAATTAAATAGAAATCTTTGAAACACTAAGATCATTCAACTAATATTATTAATCTAACACTAATGTCAGAATAAATTTTGGTCGAAACTAAGTATACACATATATGTATATAGCAGTATTAATCTATAGTCATTTAGCACGTCCATTAGTTATATACATGAAAATATTTTCTCTAACTTAATTTATTATTATGCTTTACATCTTAAATTTATGCATATATTCAAAAGTTACAAAATTTCCTCTAGATAGTTATTTTCCTTTTATACATAAATAATTAACTTCATATGAATGTTTCTTAACCAACTTCTCAAGTAAGTCATTTTAGTAGCTTTACTTAAAAGTTTCCAAATCAGCTTATCAAGTAAGTTATTTAATCCAAAAGTTTCCTAGGTAACTTCTTAGTTAAGTTGCTTTAGAAACTCAACCCAAACTTAAAGACTATTAAGAAACTTAAACCATCAATTTCACTAGCCAACCTGCAAAGGAAGTTACCCTAAAAGCTTAATTCATAGGCTCTTGAAGATAGCTTTTCAACTAACACACCCTAATAACTTAATCAAGAAATATCCCAGCTAGCTTCTTATTTAAGTTACTCAATTAGATAAGTCTAGAAGTTTCCTCACTAACTTCTAAGTAAGTCATGTAAGTAAGTCATGTAAGTAACTCAATCCAAAAGATGCCCAATTAGCTCCCAAGGTCATTGTAATAATTTAAGTAAGTTCCTTAATTAACTTATTTTAAAAATAATAACTTCCTATAAAAGAGCTTAGCTAAACGGCTAAAAAATGTTTTACCCTCTTTGATTAGGAAGGAACCAACAACTTTCATTAAAGGCCAAAGTATTGTGGACGACATAGAGGCTACCACAAGGATAAGAAGCACTCTAGATGTGCGATCGAAGTAGATCTAATGAAGGCTTATGAAAAATGTTAGGTAGAGCTCTCAAGGGTCTATAGCTTTCCTTACCAATTCATCTTATGGATCATAAAGTGTGTGTCAATAGAAATGTTCTTTATAAATATTAATGGGGAGCTTTTGGGTTATTTTAGGGCTTTTAAGGGTCTAAGACAAGACGATCCCATATCTCTTTATGTTTTTGTGTTGGTCATTGAAGTGCTCACTGGCATTATGAAAGAGAAAGGAGAGCAATAGGAGTTCAAATTCCACCAGAGGTGTAAAAGAGAAAGACTTAACCACTTGCGTTTTGCTAATGATGTTTTTATTTTTGCAAAAGGCAATTTCAAAACGATAGAGCTTATAAAAGAAGGGTTACATGAATTCCATCATTTATCTAGACTAAAAGCTAATTCACAAAAGAGCCACCTCTTCTTTAGTGGCATGAACTTGGGCACAAGGAGACATATAGCTGATCTTTTGGGTTTCTAAGTGGGCTCTCTACCCATCAAATATCTAGGCATCCCTATTTCATCAACAAACATCTTTAAGAATGATTGTCTGGACCTACTGAAGAAGTTTACTTCTAAGATCAACCATTGGACAAGGAAATTTCTTTCATACGCTACACACTTGCAGCTCATTCAGAGTGTCCACTTTTCAATCAAGTCTATTGGTCCACAATTTTTTCCTCCCCAACAATATTCTTTCTTCTATTAAAATCAAGATGAAAAAATTCATTTGGAATTACAATGAGGATTCTAAGGCCAAGGCTAAAGTTAGTTGGAAAGTTATCTGTAGGCCCAAAAAAGAGGGTGGTTTAGGTGTTGAAAAAAGCAACACAAATAAAACACATATAGATGTTATGTATGGATGAAGAATCATCTCTTTAAGCTTGGGTTAAAAAGGAGCTATTGAAGGGAAGAAACTTCTAGTCTATCAAAATCCCTATTGATGCCTCATGAGGAAAATCCTTCAATCTAGAGACCTAGCAAATGGCTCCTTAAGTAGAAGGTTGGTAACAAGAAGCTTATTTCCTATCGGTATGATGATTGGCATCAGATAGGCTCACTTGTGGATTGGTTGGGAGATCGTGCAAGTATTACCCTGGGCTATCCTAAGGAATCCAAGTTAGAAAATTTCATAGATGGGGTGGAATGGAGATGGCCAAGTGGAGATAGATGGAATTCTTTTAGAAACACCCTTGGGTCTTTGAAGCCAGATGGAATTACTGGGGATAAGCTGACCAGGAAATTGAATGAAACATGTCACTTATCCATTAGACCAGCTCATTGCTTGGCCAGAACAGTGGAACGGAAGGTAGAGTAGTCTTCTCTTGTATGGCACAAGAGTGTGATCCCAGACAAGCGTTGATTCTATAGATGATAATGCATCAAAAGCTACCTACTTTAGACAAGTTGAATTCTTGGGGGTTTGTTGAGACAACCAGCCGTTTCTTGTGTCAAAATAGTGAAGAATCACACAACCACTTATTTTTTGGCTGTTCTCATGCTAAACATCTATGGAGGATACTCATTTACTTCTTAAGGAGGTTAATGAAAGACTTCTTAGAAAAGAATACCAGCTAACTTTTCATCAAAATTGCTAAAATTAATAAATATACCTGGTAAGTATTCTTAAATTGCAAGATAAATTACAAAATACCTGCTAATTGATTATCCCTTATCATTAACGAATAATTGATACCAAGAGTAACTAATTAATTTATAATACTAAAACATTTATTCAATTGCTAAGATAAATTGGAGAGATAATCACAAAATCGCCTTAAGTCCCCAAACACTTGATATCTAACTAGAGCACTCTTTGGGATAGATTAAGGAATAAAATAAAAATAATAGAATTAACTCCATATTTGATAACCATGGAGAGTTAAGGACAAACTTTAAGATAAAATGTAAATAATTAAGTAATAGTCCTAATATAGGATCTAGAAATATAATACTATAGTTAACCAACAGCTCTAAACTATAGTTTAAATCCTATGTATAGCACCAAAATCTTCCTGTTTCTTTGTTCAATTTTCATCCTAATTTAATTATTTAGTGGTGCATTTGTAAACCCTCAAAATTTTCAAAGCCAATTAAAATATTCTTTAGAGTTTACTAGAAAAATATTCAAATTAAGTAATTGATGCAAAATATCATATGATCACTCGATAGTAGAATCGAATCTTATGACTAGTTGTAACATTGAAGGACTAAGTTTGTATGCAGGCCAATTTACTACATAATACCTGCCATAAATCAATTAATGCACCTGGCTTTCATGCACCAAAGGACTGCTTATATTTTTGTCAAAAGCTTGCCCATCATTCATATAGCTGGAGGAAGAGATTCCCTTTCTTGCACCCAATGAATCATCCTGAAAATAAGTGCACTCAGCACCAAGGCTCAAGGGAACACCTGCATAAAGAGCTAAGCTAAGCGTAAGAGATATAAGCACCTTTAATTAATCTAGTCAAATGAAATCATCCACAGGATAATTAGAAGGAAATTATATTGTAAAGGCAAGTTTTAAAAGGAGGATTGTGAAGGATCTTCCATTGGGCAAAACAATGCATTGATGTTAAAGGATCAGGTGAAAATCCTAGTACTAGGTCTTTCCAAATAGAAATAAGATTCTATAACTTCCTTCATTGAATTTCTTCCTTTCTTCTCTATGATGAAAATGTAATTACTTAGGCTCATTAGAGAGAAACCACCAATCTCTTTAACATATGAATTTTTGAAGAAAATTGGACTTACAGTCCTTCATTCGTTCCAGAATACATAGGCATACACTTGGGAGCAGTTTCCTCAATTTTCTCCTCCCACTAACTCATAACCGATCTAACATACACATTTCACAGATGCGCCACCACAACACCTCAACTGTCAACTCCCACTTCCATTGACAGTTGGACATCCCTAACATACTCAGTCCATAAACCATACACAAGACAGTAACTAAAACAATTAGCAACTTACATAAAATAAGAACACAACTTACAAGCAGTAAATAACATGAATTAAATAAAAACAACACTCTAAGATACAATCCTACTACTTATGGCATAAAAATGTTCAAATGAAGTGATTTTGTGTGAGTCCGAGCTTAAACTTGCTTCAAGCAAAATATTTGACTACCTTGATCAGAATAGTGAAGTCATAATTCAAAAAGAGAAGCTGAAAAATACCAAGAGAAAAAAGAAAACACAATCTTGAATCTTCAGATATGATCTCCAATGGAAAGGCAAGGTAGATGAAATATGAGAAATAACTGTTCCTAGCAGGATACCAGAATAGAGCACAAATGATATAAAATCTCCAT
The DNA here is from genome assembly GCA_024138005.1 of Lumnitzera racemosa. NCBI lineage: Eukaryota > Viridiplantae > Streptophyta > Magnoliopsida > Myrtales > Combretaceae > Lumnitzera > Lumnitzera racemosa. The sequence goes on from JAMXBC010000007.1 coordinate 85,676,219, forward strand.
GATTTCTAACTCAGCAATCACATACTACTCAATAGCATGGCTCCTAAAACCCTTTTTTAGGACATTTTCGCCAAAAAGAGTGCTACAAAATTCAGCCAACAAAGAATAAAGTGAGTCAACATACATATATGTATATATGTATATGTATATAGCACATATGCTCCACACTGCTTGTGTTTAAATTTTTCAATCCAGCCCTAGAGGAACACAAGGTTGGCTACACATCTGAAGAATGCCACTGATTGCAAAGAGTTGTATCCAACAAAAAGGATCGCATGGAAGCCAAAGAGACATTTCTAACAGAGAGAGTTAAAAAGCTAAGTCAACAAGGTAGGAACTCTTGGATGCAGAACTTGTCAAAGACCAGATCCATTTTTTATATACTCTGTCCATTATCTTGTAAATTTGGAACTCCACCTACCTTACAACTAGGGGAAAAAGGGAGAAAAAATCAACTTCTTATTGCTGTTATATATTAAAAAGAGAGCATAGATGTCAATCTCATTAATCAACACCGATTTACCAAGTGCAATGAGTTTTTTGGTTTTAAGTAATATTCTATATAAGATCCATAAAAACTAGATTACTTCCTAAAATCTTCACCAACATGATGCACCCTTCCTTCAATAAAGATGACCCCATTCATAATTTGAAATTTTCTGCTTGAAGTAACTAGCAGTTAGCTGGCTATATCTTAGGTCATTTAGGTATGTTTGTCGTATATATTTTTTATTACCTAGATATCTAAGATGTAGCCTATTAGTTAGTAATTTAGGAGATCCATACTTTTCTTGTAACTATGTAGAGCTTAAACTCACTCCATCAATAAAAGTTATCTCTAAATCAATGAAAACTACATGGTATTAGAGCCATCAGTCAAATTTTATGAGATCCATCCAGGTCTATCGTGTGCTTCTTCTTTTTGTCTTCATTTGCTATATAATGCAATCTCATCTTATTTAATTCAAAAGATAGAATCCTAAAGATTCTGCAACAACTATAAATTGTTCAAAACAAAGGGGTGAAGCACACCTAACCACCTAAGCTAATTGTTTATTGCAATAACTTGGCAAGAAAGATAGAACAACAAATCAATCAGGCACATGGTCAATCGACAGGCCTGATGGTTATCACAATAAGTCCACTTCAAACCCTCAATCTAGTTCTTATTTATCCAATAGCTGTCAACACTCGATTTCTGATTCTTCAAACTTACCAATAGGACTTAGGAAGGATATTAACCTCTTATCACTTGCTGTAAACTACGTTTGGCTGGTGGACCAACTGGTTGCAAAGAACATGTTCTTGAATGGCAACTTAAACGAAGAGGTTTACATATCCTTTCCACCTGGTTTTGAAGATAAGTATGATAGCCTAAAAGTGTGCACAATGCATAAGGTGCTCTATGGTCTCAAACAATCACTGTACATGTGGATAAGCACTTTTGAACTGCTGTGCAGTTGTTTTGGTGCATTTAAAGTACTTCCATTCATACACTTTACAAGCACACGGGTGATAGAAATTGCAATCCTAATTGTGCTTGTGGATGATAACATCCTCACAAGGAGCAATGGGGCTGATCTGGAAAGTCTAGAATGCAGATTTCAATAAATCTTTAAGTTAAAACAATTGGGTGCCATGAAGTACTTCCTATGGATGGAGTTGCAAGAACCAAGGACTGCATATTTGTAACTCAACCTAAGTACACTCTCAATCTATTGAAGGAGACTAAAATGTTAGGGAGTATGAAGGTTGATAAACCGGTTGACCCCATTGTTTGGCTAAAAAATGCAATATTTGAAGATTGAAGATGTGGGCAGATATTAGTGTTTGGTTGGAGGCTAGTTTATTTGTCCCATGCACAAACCAATATCATATCTGTGATGAGCAAGGTCAGTCAATTCATGCACTCACCTAGGAAACAACATTTTGATGTTGTAAAAAGGATCCTCATGTATCTAAAAAGGAGTTCAAGCAAAAGGTTGTTATTTAGAAAGCAAGGACATTTAAGAATGGAGGCTCACAGGAATGGAGATTGGGCTGGTAATCTAACAAATAGGATATGTACCTCAGTTATTGTCTAGATGTTGGTAGAAATTTAGTGATTTGGAGGAAGAAAAATCAGAATGCACTTGCAAGGAGTAGTGTGGGGAATGTGCAAAATCTAATGGATCAAAGGACCGTTGATAGAGCTAAAGTCAAGGAGAAACCTATGCAATTGAACTCCAGCATGACAGCTATTGCCATAGCTCACAACCAGTAAAAGCATGATCAAACAAGCATTTATAGATAGGTAAGTACTTCATTAAAGAGAAGATTGGGAAGTCGATAATTTATATAGATTTTATCCCAACATAGGAGCAAACAACTGACATAATATGGGTTTCAAAAAGCCACAGTTCAAATATTCAGTTAGCAAGCAGCCTCTAGGAGACATCTACCAGCAAGCTTGAGAATTTGTCTTGAAAGTACAAGGGCACGGTCTACCATTGAGCTAACAGCTCATCGTGCAGGCCTCATAGTTAGTTGACTAAATCTTACTTAGATTGTTTTGCATATGTTGTAGTCTATATTTTATATTTCCTGTGTATCTGATATATACTAATTACTTAGTCATCAAGGATATTCATCCTTATCTCTTGTAACAGCATAGAGCTTCACATACTTATTCTCATAATGCAATCAATAAAAATTAAGGAAGAGTACATTTTCTAAAGGCAACATTTGTCCCAACAACAAGAGTGTGTAAGATTCTATTTTATCCTTAATGCATCTAAATGAGCTCAAATCTGTTTTTCCTCCTTCCCAATAATCAATTGATGCAACTTTCTTACACTTAGATATCCAACCTTCCCTAGAAATTTTCATACAAAATAACCCATCTTCAGCCACTACTTGTTTCTTTCAAAATTTGTATCCATTTATCCCAAAAACATCCTCATTCATCTGCATTTTGCAGTCCATTGCTCTATAAACCTCTAAAATTATCTCAAACCACCTATTTACATAACAGAGATTCTTTTTGAAGTAAACATCTATCTTTCAATTTTTCTATTGTCTCTTTGGTTGCTCTTTTGATGTGGTTAAAAATATTATTCACAACCTTATCTATAATCAAGGTCCTGCATCAAACCACTCTGTTCATGGAAAATCTGTTTTTTTATATCCAAAATTCAGGATCTCATTAATGGCCCCCGAGAATTTTCTCTATATCATTTTTTTCAATTTTTCAGTCAAAATTTCCATTCCTTTTATTAGAACATCGAGAATGACATGGTCAAGCTTCCAAAGAAAAGTTCGCAAACCTTACACTAACACCAATCAAAAGCTCTCATGATAATCTTTTTTCCCCATTCACATGTATTCTTCCTCTCTTGTAAGCAAATATATCTTCCCAGAGGAGTTTTGGAACCTCCTGAAGCCTATTGCTAGTCGATTACATTCCAAGATGAGTATCAAACATCACAGAATAGGTTCTAATTTCAAATTTTCTAAAACATGCTTTTACAAGATATGTTGCAGAGTATGACATCTTACTTACATTAGAGCTTGTACATGACATCTTACTTACATTAGAGCTTGTACTGGAACACATATCATGAACACTACAAATTCCTGTTTCTAGGGCCTTGTACACTTTCTTAATATGTGCAGGGTACCTCATACCTATTATGCATATTGTAACTAACAAGTATCATTAAATGTGACAGATATAATCGAAATCCACCCAAATTAACCTAGTTGTAATCTATTATTCTAACCAACACTCATAGGAAAATTAAGCCTATATTGCATCCCTACTTTAAGTTGGCAATGTATTTTAAGTTGACATATTGCTATTTTGCATTTTTTTACATTAATAAATTGTGATTGAATTTGTTGTTATTCATCCTTAAAAGCAATATCGACTTGCAATTCAATTTTATGATTTTCAACATAAAGCTATGATCTTTAAAATTTTAAGAAAAAAGTAAATAAATTATAGGCCAGTGTATATTTTACAAGTTATAGATTCCATAATAGTTTCAAAGGAGTCAAGGAGTCCTTCCATCTCCAAGTTTTTAGTAAAAAATAAGGATCTTACTCTAGACATAATGTACCTGCACATCCCTAGTTCCTCATAATCTTCAAGAAAGATAACTGCAATCAAAGTTACTAATCAATAAAGAACTCAAGAAAAAAAAATTTTCTCTAGCATTATCTTTAATTCTTGCTTAAATACAATTTCTCAAAATCTTCGATATATTTCTCCTCCCTTTCAATCCTTGGATCCTGCAATTTCGCTTCTAGACACAACTGAATACATGACATACAGGGTGAGCATGGTAGCACACAAATCCCTAACACAAAATTATCTTAACAAATCATTTTAACTTAAACGCAAAATCAGATAGGAAAAACAGAATCAACAAGAAGAAAAAGTACACCAGAAGTAAAAAGAACACGCCACTTCAGTAATAAAGAGGTTGACAACCTGTAGCACCAAATCCGAAAACAAAGAAGCGTATATTTCGAATGCTCTTCAACCAGTTGTTGAAAAATAATCACATATTTCTATCCACTTGACATTTTGCTGCAATATACACTCAATACTTCGAAAGTTTGACGGCTTGCATGTTAAAAATATAATAGTTGGGTTACCTTAAAGAGTAAAAGTGTCATCTTTCGGTGAGGATTTTCCTAGTTATCATCGGCATTCAAAGAAACCGCGTAATGGCATCAATACAAAGGCAATAATGCACGAGGATAGTGCAAAAATTGCTCCAAGATTCCATCTATCTTTTCGCTACATAAACATAAAAAAAAAAAATGGGTTCTTTAGAAACTCAAATTGTCGATTGAAAGAAATTTGAAAAACGATATGTACCTACCTGAAAAGGGCAGAAGAAGAAGAAGACGCGTCCGACGTAACATGCACTTGGAAGACGAGGAGATTCAAGATCACACACAGGAATGGAATGGTTGTAAAGAAAGAAAAAAGTGAAACCTTCTCATCTTCTTGATCAACGATCTTCGTAGTATGCTTCCATGCATGTTAGAGCCGATCATCACCTCTCGTACTTTTCTAAAGTAAGCGAATACACGAAGTTATGGTACCGAGAGGGATGGTCGAGCTTGACATCGATGCAGTAGAAATAGAAGTAAAAAAGGCAAGTTCAAAATCATGGAAGTATGTTGTTTCGTCCTCAGGAAGTCATTCTTGGACTTTTTCCGATTGGATAATAAGGAGTTGGACTGGAACTGGGTGGATGGGCTGGACTCAAGCCCAAGGCCTGACATTGAGGCCTAATATTTCATTTCTATGGCTTCCGTACAAATTTAACATAACTAATTAGTTCTATACTTTCATATGCATCCCATATGAAAACCTTTACAGTCTCATTGCTATAATCGGCTACTAAAAATATTAAAATACAAAAAACTGATGCCTAAACAATCTAATGAAATAAGGAGAATGAAGCTATACTTTTGGTTAACAGAGCATTTGGACTTTGACCACAGACGTAAACAGCACAAATTGACAATGCTAGTGATGGAAAAATAAGTGATTAAAGTGGTGAAATGTTGAAGGATGATGAAAAGGGTTCACCAAAGCATGAAACGTCCGAATTAACACTGCAGAATCAAAGACGATGTTGATAAGGACTGCGGTAGCATGAGAATATACGGATAATACAAAAGGAGGAAATTGAGTGTCTTAATAGACGTTGAAAGTTCAGTAAACTTTGTGGATGCAAGATTGGTTGAGGGACTTAACTGTATTCTAATGTCAATACCCCCATTATCAATCGTTTTATGTAATGGGTCCAAGCTAACCAATGTTACTTAGATTTGAATGAGAAATTCAAAGAGAGAAGTTCAAGAATGATGTACATGTATAACCATTGTCAAAACGTGACTTGGATATTGGGGTTACGTTGGCAGTCTACATCTCGCATTAGCTAAATTCTACAAGGACCATAGACATATGATAAGGCGACACAATTAGCACAAGACTCTATATATAGTCAATTACCAAAGAGTATATGTCTAAATTGCTGTACCTTTTTCGTATAGAATGGTGCACTAACTACTTTTTTATCATATAAAATAAATTTTTACATTCATTCAATTTACGTTCCTAAAGTTTAATAATTTTTTAGTTGCATAGTCCAAGTACACAATTTCTATATAGATCCGGATGTTAGCACTATCATCGGATATCCATTCTGCAAGGGGTAAAAAGAAAAGAGAGAGAGGAGAAAAGAGAGGGTTCTCAGGGCTGGTGATCAGAAATGGCAGTTCTACATTCAAGACGGCGTCTTATCCTACAGCAACCAAACATCTTCCTGTACAAGTGTACAAGTTTTAGATGACATTCTTCATACAATGGAGATAACAGTGACTTAATCCTGTTGATTATTATCCGCGCTAGTCACCTATCGTTTACACTGCCTAGTCGAGAATTTATGCTATCCAAATATAGTAATGTGCGAACCACAAGTAATGCTCATCAAATTGTAGCATTTACAACCACCGGTCCAAACAAGCGTGAACCTACAAATCGATCCTATTACTCTCAAGGCATTTCCACATGCACAAATACCTGATGCTCGGGCGAGCCATCGAATTACAAATGTACTACCCATAGAAACAATTACAATTACCTGCCGAAACGTGAAGGTTTGCGTAGATGTTAATTCTGTAGAATACACTACAGACACCCTTTACAGCCAAGGGATGAAGTAAGAAATTAAGTAACCACAAGTGTCCCTGAGACTTTCTTTTTCCCCCTTTTGATATATATCACATACAAATTAAGCAGAATGAAGTTACGCTGTCTGCTTTTGAACCCAAAAAGAATAATAATAATAATAATAATAATAATAATAATAAAGAAAGATCCCTGCAACAAATGAAAGTAGAATTAAAAGAGAGAATTCATGAATCCGAGAGACCAAGTCCCAGCAACATCAAAAAGTAAGGAAACAGGATAAATAAAAATTGCAACCAATAAATATAAACAATGTCCTAATCGGTTTAAAGAACATGAATATATTTAACAAACGGTAATGCCACACATCTCAATTCTCAACCTAACCTATAAAGACCCCATGCCTTCCAAACCATATATAGGAGAATTCTCAGGACACGATTCATATATTCTTAAGGAAAAAAGAAAAAATAAAGGACCAACAAAACTGCAGCCATCTCCCTTAGACCTGAAATATTTTTTATTACACTATCAACCACAAGGGGGAACTCTTCTAACTCCAAACAGGCACCTTAACACTACTGCTGCTTGCACTCAGGAGGCCTCTCTCCTTGTTGACCATCTCCAACCGGTAATCTTCCAGTCTTCTAAATTCATAACATGAACCATGAGGATTGATATGTTAAAAACTCAACCACCTTGATATAAAGAAATAGAGCATAAGATGAAAAGACAATCACGATATACATACCTTCCGGCCAGACAACTGCAGCAAAATAAAGTCAAAACACCAAGGTAGTTAGAACTAATTCAAACACAAAGAAAAGTAAAATGAGTATAGAAACAGAAGAAATTGAAAGTAAAATCCTAGAACAAGAAAAATCTACCTTCTTTTTAACTTTATCTTCTTCCTCTTCATCCTCATCCTCATCTTCTTCCTCTTCATCCTCATCCTCATCTTCTTCCTCATCAATATCTTCATCGTCATCGTCATCTTCCAGGTCTCCAAATTCATCTCCTTGCATAGCCTCTCCAGTAAACCATGAAACAGCATGGGGGATGATCTTGTCTCTAATAGTCGACCTAAAACACGTAATTGAAAAGAAATGTGATGAGACAATGCAAAAGACCTAAAAGAATAATAACAAACCACTCTCACATAAACTAAAATTTTTAAAGATTTAAAAGTATCTTTACACACACAATAACTGGGCCAAATGAGGGAAAAGAAGGGGAAAAAAAAAGTTAGCCCCTAGCACACAAAACAAGAGACAAGAACTAACCCAATGTCATAATCTTGTTCCATTAGATTTTGGAGCTCCTCAGCCTGCATAAATAAATGAAATATACATAAAAGGAAATCACCAAAAGAGAGTTAAAGTATGATATCATGTATCAACATACTGTCTCTTCATCTATATCTTCATCATCTTCAGGAACTTGAGGTGGATTAAAGAAATTGAAGAAACTTTCACAATTTTCAGTTTTCGTAATTGGCTTGGCATTCTTTGATCCCTTCTTTGGCTTCTTCTTTAGGACCTTTTGAGTTAAGCATTTTCCAGGATACCACTCAATCTCCGTCCTGTGCATCACATTTCCAACAGCACTAAGTATGCAGAGAGATGTGGGTGGCTAATGAAAGACACTTCTAGCAAGGGAGCCTAAGTTACCCAATTGCTTTTTCCAAAATAGGTTCATCCTCATCAATCATGTGATAAATCTTCGTCAAGACAGTGTTCTTGAAATAAGGATTGGTGTCAAAGAAGAACTCAATCTTGAAACCTTTGGGATCATCAATTCTACACCACTTAATATCTTTAAGATATTTTAGAGCACCCTCATCCCGCTCAGAAATCTGAATGAAGATTAGCACAACGTTAAATACTAACCACATTCCACCAATAGAACACTAGATATGGCAATCAAAGCATTCGATACACACACCTCCTCAGCAAGGACTTCATTATTCTTCATTGCCGTTGGCCAAAAATCAGGCACTCCCTTATCTGTGATAACAATTGGAGGCATGTCATTGAATCCAAACAGGATGAGCAGATTTGCAGACAGAAGTTATCAAAAATATACCTTCAGCAGCTTTTTCCCCCTCATGGTTGTTTGGGCCCTCATTTGTGATTCCATCAACTTCAACAGCACCAGTCACAATTTCATATCTCTGCAAAATCACATACTACAAACTTAAGGAGTTGGCTACAAATTTCTGGATGATTCTACAACCCAGATTCTAGAAACGCCACATTAAAACTTCAAGAGACACATTTCCTAACTTGATCATTAACTTCCACCAGAGTCAAGAGCACGTAAAACATGCATACGTAAACCTCCAAATGCCTGTAAAAGAGATTCCAATCTTGTAATATAAACACACAGCAAATTAATACCTTGCTATATAGAGGCTGATATAATTTCTGGTATTTAGCCTCAAGTGCTGCCCTCTCTTCAAAGAACTTTGCTTCCAACTCATCATGCTGGCTCTGTCAATGGAACAAGTTTAAAAATCAGATTTATCATATTCTTATCAGTTCACTTAAACTGCAGGTTAAGAAGCAGCAAGTGATAATCCTAGAAAGGGGGGAATTTTCATAGTCATTTATTATGATAACATAAAAAATTCACGCAAATTTTCAGTACAAAAGAAAGGGACCACAATATACGATATAACTAATTAAGAGATGTTAGATGTATTTTTCCAGGGTAATTTATCAAGTAGTATAATTATATATACAAAAAATTACAACAGTTACCATGAAAAACCCTTAAGTGACACAGGGTACAAACAAGGCACATGTAAGTGCAATGACATGTTCATCCAAAAATTCACCTGACCATGCAGTTCAAGAAATGCAAAAAAGTAAATTTTTTTAAATAACTAAAAAAAAAAGAAAAGAAAAAATCATCCCAGCAATATCAATTGGAATGAATTAGAGACACACTAATATTCTATATACTTGCCAATAAGGTAATTACCACGTTGACCATTGAGTTTAACAGAACAAAACTGAACATCATATGGAGAGCAGATTTCACATAGTAGTCTACTCTTCACTCAATGTACCGCTCTTAAAAAAGTCAAGGAGTTAACATCTTGTCTTTCCAGCATTAACATCAATTAACAATACCAGTAAGAAATGTATATGATCTGGGATGTAGAAATCCTCATCAGATCTTATATCATCAAAAGGAAGTGTCAAATTAGACAACAGGAAATGTAGCATCTGGCAGAGAGGAATACTCATCGAGTCTAAAATAATAAAGAGGAATGTGAAACTGAGCAGCACTAATACTTGACTATGCACCATAATGAATCTGGCAAAATCAACATTCATTTATGCACAGGGCGTAAGCACTTCCATCAAAAGACAAGACAACCATCCTATATGCTAAAAGATAAAGTCAAGAGACTAGATATTACTAATAATATAAGCTAGCAGCCTGTGAGTTCAAGCGTAGACACGAGCACAGAACATTTTCTTCACCTGGATCTCCCTAAGAACCTCCACACGCTTCCTAACATTTGGTGTTAGGTTCTCCAACATATCTGGGTGCTGCCCAGCAAGATTCTGAAGTTTATCCTACAAAATCAAAACAAAATCCCCATAACCATCATATCACATCACGCAAATCTGATGAAAAAACAACATTAATCAATAAGCATACAGCAATACTAGCAAAAACAAAGTTCCCAACCAAAACCTGACTCCACGACACAACTCGCAGAGTCAACTACTAACACACATCTAGCAAAATAATAATACGGATCACTATAATCAGTGAAAAGACAGTGATAAACTTATACTCGCACAAAATCAAATCAGTAACATGACACAATTTTAAAACTTTAACCATTTTAACACAAACAAACGAAGCCCAACAAGGAAGAATCGAGAAAACATAATCCAACAGTAACACAGCAGTTCATTTTTAATTTTTCCTTTCCCTCCTAATTCCTAGCGTCCAAACAAGACTCTATGACTCACACCTACTAACCTTAAGAGCATTGACAAGACCAGCTCTATCTTCATCGTTCAGAGCTACAAGAAAAAAAAAAACAAAAAAAAAAAGTGAAAACAAAACCATGATTAGTATATGAAACTCAAAAAAGAAGCAACAAATTGATAATAATAAATGCATAAATAAAATAAGGGGTTAGGGTTAGGGTTTTGGGGATAGTGAGAGGAATAATTTACCGGAAGTGAGATCTGACATGTTGAGATTGTCCTTGGGGTCTGCCATTAGGGATGGACGGATTGATAGGTTTTGAAGTGGAAGTGGCAGCGGAAGCGAGAGGTGAAGTTGGGGGCTAAAACCTAGGAGAGAGAGGAAACTGTAACGAGAGGCGACGATGAACGTGGCCTCTTTTAAATCCCTCTCCCTCGCTGGAAAACCTAACTTGGCACTTGCTGACTTTCATCCTTGTGTATTTATATTAGACTGGCGGTAATACTCTTTTTTAAGTGCATTATAGTGGTTTTGGCCTAATTGGTAATTTCAAGCTGGCAACACAGACGACAAAAAAAAAAAAAAAAAAAAGAAAAAAGCTATTATGGAGACAAAATTTAAGATCAACTATAATAAATTTATAAAATAAATCGATTTATTCACAATTATTGGTTCATACGTTTGTTATGGTAATTCATGAATGACAGTATTGGAGAAACATATACACATACATGATGCTTGTATTTCAAAATATAGAACACCAAACACCTCCTGAAAATATGATTATAGAAGTAGTAATTTTAATTTTTTATCTTTCCTTGTAAGCATGTTTAAAATAAAAGGTAAATGTTTGAGAAATAGCAAAAACATTATCAACAACTATTTGCTAAGTTAACTTAATGGACATATCCAAATGTGATACGTGTCCATTAACATTATATTATGCCACCTAAAATGTCATATAGACAAAGTTAAAGGAACAAAAAAAAATCAAAAGAATACTAGAGATAAATCAAAAGATCAAAACTCTAACTTTTTCTTCATCATTCCGAAACCCTAACTTTTACTCTCCTTTCCTAAAAAGCAAAACCTGCCTTCAAAATTTCAAAACCCTCAGCTAATTTAACACTACTTCTCCTAGTCATCCACCAATAATATCTAAAAGAAATTCATTTCTCATATATAACCAAAATGGGAGAAATTAGACAAATAGCTATATAAGATGTATATAAATCTACTTTATATGTAGACTTAACTCAAATTTGCATGTTCAACTTACAGACCATAAAAGATAAAGCCAATATTTATCCTATTACTAACACTGAATTTTTAGTCTTAACAATCTAAATCCATGTTTTATTGGTTTTGGATTTAATAGTCGTAACAAATCCACCAAAAGGCAAATACTTATTTTAATTATCATAACCTACATACTAATGAAGGATGAGGGGAAAAAAAAAAAGAAAAAGAGTAATTGAAAGGATCTAGAGCAGCTTGATGATGCTTTTTTTATGGTAGAATCTCCATTTATTTTTACACAAAATATGAGGTGGTTTTTTACATAGGCTATATTATGATTTTGCATATAAAAGCCTATTGATTATACTTTATGATCATAGCTTTACTGGCTCAAACTGACTATATTTGATCGTATGCCTTTTCTATGTTTATTGTTATATATAGTTACTCTTTATTGATGCGTTTTTTCTCAATATAAGAGTATAGTAAGACAGTTATTTTACATGTGAAGATATTGTATAATTATTATTAGTACAATCATAGATATAGTTATTATTATTGATCATTATTATTTTGCTATAATAGTGTTGTTGTGTTTAAGGAGGTAGTCAAGACATATGTATACTCATTTATGGAAACTTGAAACAAGTTTTCTTTTTTTCTTTGTATTCTTTTTATAATTAACACATCCCACTAAAATATTGTGCGTTTTAACATGGTATACCACACGATTTTGTCTCTTGATGTAAAAGTCCTAAGATTAACCTAACCCTAGGTATGCAATCGAATAGGTCGATAATGGATTACCTACTTGCTAAACCCGATAAAAACCTTATAGAGTTTAAGGTTGAGTTTTAAGATTACAAAAAAAAAAGCTGATGAGAAACTCAACCTAGTAAAAAAAATATACATTAATAATAATATTTACTACTTAACTTACGTATCATGTATACTTTACATAAATTCTATATTATATAACACATTTAATTTTCAATTTTTATTATTGCATAAGTAAATAAATATAATCATAATCTTACTTAACTTTTTTTGACTTTACTCTCCCCTCAATCTCATATAAACTCTTATAAAACCCCACCCCTATAAAGTCTTTTAGATCCTATAAAAACCCGCTCTTATAAGGTTCTTGACCATATAAGGTCGGGTTTTGGGAATAGAGAATAAAACCCTATAAGGTTCTTATAGGATAAAACCCTATAGGTTTTAGGAAACAACAAACCCTATAAGAGTAGGTGTTGACTTCACAAATCACACCTCGGTTGTATCCATACCTAATCCAAACTAACTTTAGAGTTCCAATGAACTCCAAGTCACAACACCTGATACTACTTATAACGACCTAACTGGAACTCTTCTTACCAAGCTACTATTCACTTTTCATGGTATGTTATACGGTTTTATCACTTAGTACAGTAACTTCCTAAGAAGCCATCCATTCTAAGTGTAACTTAACTAAAGTACACTTAACTTTATAGTTCTCATGAACTCCAAACTACAATACCAAAAGCACTCAATGATTGAAATTCTGTCTACTTAGTATTTAAGGCATACAACAATTTAAGGTAATTTAAAATTATCCATATCTTCTCATTTGTCATTTGCTATAGGTTTAAGGATGTATTTATAATTATGTTATAATTATTTAATATTTATATTTTGCTATAGGTTTTAATGTGCAATAATTATTATGTATTAATTATTTAGTATTTAAAGTTTTCTAACTTATATAATATTAACTATATTACCTTATATGAATCTTTTGTAAAAATAAGAAATTTAATTTTCTAAATTTCTTTATTTAACTTCCTAAGAACAACCCCACCCCTTCCTTCTTACCATTGTCGACCTTGAGATATATGGATCATCCAAATCACATTAGCATGACATACTTTTCCTATTCGAACTAAATGAATGCGCTAACTATGGATATGATGTTGGAAACTAACCGATTTCATATCACCCTTCAATTTGAATTAGCAAAAACTAGCTATGCTTGTCCATCTAGTCTAATTCTTTTTAATTAAATGCATAAGCCTATTTGTTATTTGTAAATGTTCTACCCTTATTTTCTATGCTTTATAAATATACTAGGATCTATAGATATCTATTATCTTCAAAATAAATAAACAAGCAAATAGACAAATATCTCTAAAGTGAGCAATAACATCAAATTGAATAATTTCATATAACTTTAATTCAATAACAAAATCGATTCATAGGGTCATATTTAGCCTACATTTTACCCACACTTATCGCATCTCGTCATCCTAATAATCCATTACTTATGGTTCCTGTGATTAATCAAACCCTAACTTTGATACCACTTAAGTTGTAATATCTCAAACTTAAGATGCCACAACTTACCACCTATCGTTACTAACTAATGACACATTAAGGTTCTAACTAAATTCTACAATCTCCAAAGATACGTGTATAAATTGCCAACAATAGCATTAAAACTAACCTGCACATTAAGTAAAACCAAATGACACATGTAAATCACTCCAACTACAATCACAACTCAAAAATGACTAGAGTCTACCTTCTACAACAAGTATCAACGAAATTTATAAACTTTAACTGATACTAAAACCTATTTCTACTAATTAGCAATAAGGTAGCAAAAATACTTACTACTCTCTTGATCCCTATAAGAAAAGAAAACGTTTGTGTACCCATTAAGGTTGATAATCTATTGTAACGCTCAAGGATCCTAATCGGGCATTACAATCCACTACATATTCATGCTAACCAAAAATATACTAAGGCTTCTAAATCCACAAATATTTATTTTTAACATAAGCAATTACCACATATACATAAAATATTCTCAAAGAAGAGGAGGGAAAAATCATCCACTCAAATCATCATAATCCTTAAATCAATCCGATATAATATTCCAAAGAGTTTACCAATTCATAATTTGTAAGTAACTACAAAATGTAAATATAGAAATCTATATTCTCCACAGGGTAACACACAACTATAAATTAAGAAAGGAGTTTATCTCCTCAATATGCAATATAGCTCTCCTAAACATAACTTAACTCCAACAATACATAAGTCATCTCATCCCTAATTATCATAAAAATATAAATATTTGACGCCCTCCTCCTCCTGGATATCATCCACAAAATGTTCATCATAAATAAGATACTTAACAATCCTTGTGCTTGAAAAAGAATAAAAGAATGAGTTGAAACCTAGTAAGTGACACACAAACACACATGGATGGCAAACTAAGACATATACATGCATAAAATGCAAATATCTCAATTATAAATCAAACAATCCATTAATTATCTTGAATTTAGGCTAGCAATTAATAAAGGGATACTTATGACCTTGCTACACTATGATCTTTGTCTATGTATATAGATGGATATAAACATATGTTTTCCTTTAAGTCATTTACGCCTAAAATCCACAATTTAAAGTCCTTAAAGCCTATATTTCTAGCTACATTATCCATATGAAAATTCACTAGGGAATCCTTACATATGATTAATAGTTAATCCTTTAAGGATTTACTACTGCAGGCCCCTAGAGCGAACGAGTCAAGCACTATCAACAACCAAATTTAATTAGGTCGAATATAAGTTAATACAATCGCTTACGAAGTCTTAACAAGTACAAGCAAATAACAAAGTACTGCATACCTGAATAACATAATAAGATCAAATATAAACCCAAATAGAGACAAGAGTGCTGACTCGAGTAAGAGAGCCTAACAACAAGATCAATAGTCTAGTCTTAGGTACTGTACATAACCGCATTAAGAATAAACATCATGATTCCTAAATCCTTTTATTCAACCTTTACATTAATACCTATCTCTAACTTCATTTCAACTTCTCCAGATCACAATGTCATAGAATTTTTCATGCCTTTAACATGCATCACCACAACACAAATTACTTTATAACACTTAGAACCAACCTGCTACTACTCCTTTACCAACTCTCAAACATCCTCCCATTAGCACATAAGTAATGAAATTCACAATTAAGATGACTCTTCCCTTTCTAAGCGCCTCTTTAAATAACATTCATTAGTCTTAAGCATCCTAAGATCACATTATTAGTTAATTAAATTTGAAAAAATTCTCTTAAATAATTCCATCTCGTCCAGAATATCCACTTCCAAGGACTCCTTAAACTCTTATTCTATACTAAATTTCTAACACTAATTACAGCCGAGTAAGAGGTAAAGATCAAATCTTAGCTTAGGAGAAGAGTAATCAAAACCCTTGGAATGGGTTTTTAGAGGTTTAAGAAAGGAAGGAAGTTTTAAATGAAATTTGATTTTTGTAAAATATGTTTACAAATAATCATAACACTTAAAATGTTCAAAAATAGTTTTAGAGTATAAAATATGCTTTAAGAAATATGTTAGAACACAAGGGAGTTAGTTAAAGAAAAAGAACAAAAGAACACTCGATTCAACTTCATGATATGAACTAGCTACACAATTCTTAACAGCCTTTTATAACAAAGGCTAGTTACAACCAGTCCCATAGTTTTACTAGAGCCAACCCAATGGTTTGAACTAAAATAGCAACAACCTTCGAATTTACTCCCCAAAACCAATTCAAATCTAATTTTGCTTCAATCCCACCCACAAATTTCAATTCAACAATAGCTCTAATAACTCCATTTCTACTCTAAATTCAATTACAATTCATAAACTTATAAAACAAGAAGGAAGATGCAAGAAAACATACCTAAGGTGCAATAAGTACATTAGAAATCCAAATGAAAGTCGCAACCCACCAAAAACTGTAAAGAGCAACCCATTCTAAATTCTTTTCGTGCTTAAATCTAAGTAAAATTCCTATAAGATGAGGTGTCAAGCTTAGAAACAAACTTAGCTCAAATTCACCTACAAGAAAATTTACCTTAACTCTCGATAAAGTCTTCCTTGGTGAAGACTTGATAATCTTTAGTTGAAATATCTTAAGAATAAGCTAAGATTAATAAGAAATGAGTAGTTTAGAATGCTATTTGGTCCAAAAATGAATTTACTTAAGATAAGTCTTTATTGCTTACCTTAAACCTTTACTTAGTCCTCTTCCTTAAGATTTTTTTTTGTGGAAAACCCAAATCCTTAGCTACTTGCTTATGTAAAAGGAAAGGGATTATAGTTAAGAGAGTGTTTATGAAGATATTTACTAAAAGAAGTGAAGTTTTTTAAATAAGTGGCTGCTTTAAAGGGAGAGTAAGGTTTAGGAAATTTTTGAAATGCCCAAAATGTCCTTGTTTTAGAAAACATTTCTAGATACATTACATCTCATCATATGTATCTACAGCCTAAATTTAGTACGTAACACTACACGTACATGCGCATGCCACATAAAATGTCAAAGCACAAGCAGTTAATGTCTTAGGTAATCAAACATTCATTTTGATTATTCACTGATTTAGGTCTTCAAACATCTTAGGAGTACTCATGAACCCACATATATGGTAGAGTGTATATGTGTTTGTATATATATACATATATTGTCTTAAATTTGGGAGCTACCACCTTCGCCCTCATCTAAATAATATGAGGAACTACTACCTCCAGCCCCGACTTCCTTAAATCTATCATAGATCATTTTTAAGTATAAATCTACAAGGAATAATGATATACAAGGATTGTCAGGGTGCCCCCAAGGATTTTGCTATCTCAAGCTCCTAAGTCAAGCTAAATATAAGTAGTACATAAATTATTAATAGCCAAGTGTTAGATTAATCCATTTTTTTTTATAATCTAATAAACACAAACAGCAACCATAGTTTCATGTACTTGGCCTGCAAGTAGTCTTAACATGAACTATAGTCAAGTATATCACCTAATTTGTAATCATGAAGAAACAGGGCTCTTAATAATCTACCAATTGTAAATAATCACTTCTACTTATATATATATATATATATAGATAAGATTGAATAGTTTACTTACATTGATTTAATTTAATGAGCTTTTATATTTGATGTGCATAGAATTAAGATTAGAAATATAACTCATTTTAATAAGATGTAGGAAATTTAATTAATATAATATATGTCTGTATGTATGTTAGTTAGTGAAGCAAAGAAGAAAAACACAAACTTAAAGTATCGGTCATCCTCGACTAGCTTAAACAATTGGCTAACTAGTTTAAGCAGCTAGTAGCCATCCAACAAGACCTACCAAAAGGTCCTTTCTTAGACTGGCAAGCTAGTACCCTCTATTTCTTTACTAGTTTTGTGGTTGTAAATTATATCATTAAGCCTGTTCTAACATAAAATGCACCCCTTTCTATCTTTTAAACTATCTTGATGATATTGGTCATTACCATGAGGCTGGTACTAGTAAAAACTTTTTCTCAAAACTCACTTCCTTCTATAAAACTTACACCCATGGCAAAAACTGCCATGTTTCTCTCCATAACTCAACAACATGAATATATGACACTCTTCTCAATGTTTTACACAACCCAACATTGAGATAAACACAAGAAATTAACAACTTTTAAAACTTACTTGCTTATTGTGATTCAACTAAACAATGATTCCAATGTAAAAAGCTATTATTCCTTCCATAAGATTACAAAAACCTAAGTCAAGACCTGTATCTTTCTCAATAAAACACCAAATACATTCACACTTACCAAAGTTACACACCCTTGAATGCAATTCTTACTAAATTTTCTTCAGGAGTATTACCAAAATCTAATTTCTAACCAAAAGCCATTGTTAAATAGGTAGGAAAACCTCAAAATAAATGGGAGAATCACAAAACTTCATTAGCTTACCAAGATGAAGAACAAAATGTATGAGATATGGGGTGAGAAAAGAGAAGGAGTAGATATGTACATATGGTTTAAAAAGCTATGGATGTGGAAGTTCTAAAAATACTCTTATCTTATGACTTTATTTCCATCATTGCCCTTTGCCATATTTTATTTTATTTTCAATTATTACTATGTTATTTTTCGATTATTTAAAAATTATGTCAAGATGTGTTAATTTTAATAACTTATTATTTTCTAAGCTTGATAAAAGGTAGTTCAATGCAGGCAACTATAGTTTAAGCGCTTTGCTTGATAACTTTATTTCTGTGTCTCATTAAACTAGAGCTAAGACATCATTCGAACGAGACCTCAAACTAAAGGTGTAAACGATTCAAACCACTCGTGAGTTACTCAAGTTTGACTTGAGAATAATCGAGTTGATCTTAAGCTCAAACTACCCAAGTAGTTAATTGAGTCAAGCTCAAGTCTTATAGTGTTTAGCTTGACTAAATCGCAAGTCTAATCGAGCTTAAGATGAGTATTAATACTAATCAAGTTTCAATATTGATATTATTATAATTCAAATAAAAAAATATTTTATAAATGAATCAAGTTTAAATGAGTCTAATCAAGTCGAGCTTGAGTTTCTTGAGTGTCGCTTTGGGTTGAGGTCAAGGTTAAGCTCAAAATTCTAAGCTAGATTGAGCTTGAGCTTTAAAATTTCTAATCGAGTTTGAGTATGAGCTGAGCATTGTATCGTTTTTGCTCAACTCATTTATAGCCCTACCTTGAACCTTAATGATATCCATGCTCTATCGGAGCATTTAAATGGCATAAATTACCATCCAAATGCCCCTGATTCCCCATATGACAAAAGCACAAAGATTAGCTTCATTTGAGATTGATTTTGTTTTTTCTTTTTTATATTTCTGTGCTATTAATCCATTTTACACTCATTTAATGAATTTCTGCTAATTTTAACCTAATTTTTACTCAAATAAATGCATTTGAGTACCACTTTTAAGTTAAGAACAACACGTAGTTTTTTGAGTTATCAACTGCTAACTCAAATTTTTGCTTGTCCTTAAGCAAATTTTAATTAACTTTTTCAATAATATGGTTTGTTGAGGACAAACAAGCATCACAATTGCACCACCATTAACTCTAATCCCAAAACATGCACCATATCTTTTTGCATAGGTGAATTAAATTATCAATCCATGCTTCATAGAGTTTTATTCATCTAAACTAAGTTTACAATTAGGGCCAAATAAATAATTATGAAAGTTGATATCAAGTTGAAATCAGTAAAACAAGAAAATTTCATAGATACTTTGTATACCAATCCTAGGTATATGAATTTATTTTTTCAAGTCACAAGTACAAGAATAAGAAGTAAAAGTTACAAAATTATTTGTCTATCTTCCCACTTTCTTTTTCCAATACTTTTGTTTGTATAAATTTTTGTTTTATTTTTCTTTCAAGCTCTTATGCATACTATTTTGGTAGTTTTATGCCTTATTTCTCTACACAAAATGGGAGATGAAAATTGGCGAATGCAAATTTGCTATCCCATAAGCCATTAATATCATGCCACATAGCATATGTTTAGTAAACAAAGAAAGCTTACTTCTTTCGTTTGTTATTGTTAACGATAAACATATGTGAGCTAGATGAAATAATCACATACATGAATATTTTCAAAGGTGTCGCCTAATATTTTCCTAAGATATAGCTTAATATTTTCCAAAGATATACAAGAATGTGGTGGTGCTTAGATTTTGGATGGGAAAATTATGGAAAAAAAATCTCTCAATGTAAAGAGTGAGAAAGAGAGTGTTGAATAAAACTCTGAATTTAGGGATGCAATGTTTTTGTATTTTCTCATTGATTTTTGTGCGATTCCATTACAGTGAATATATAGAAATCAATTCGGTTGTAACAAACTCACAAATATTTAGGTAATATTCCCCTATATAACTAACTGTATACATCAACACTATTCAAGAAAGTTCTACCATTATGTAATATTAGTAAAGTGCTCAGAAATAGAAAATAGAAAATAACTTAGCCCAAGGTCATTATTTTAAACGAGAGGTCGACCTATTCAGTGAGCCCAAGCCTTCATTACGCATCTAACATGCTTTAGGAGTTAAACTTCAAACGTTCTCTAAATCACATTTGTTACTCAACATGTTGCCCACACGTACACCTTTACCAAAAGCAAACAAAAATCCTAGATTTGTAATAGTATTCCCCTCATTTGAAGCCCTTATCCCTAAGGGCATGTAAAGAAATCAAAGGAGGAGGTCAAAATAAAATTCTCATGTTACATCTTCTACGGGTCAATTCTTCCACTGAACATAGACCATGTTTTCTGTGTGAGAGCTACGTTCACCAACTTTCACTCAAAAATATCTTATGGTTCAAAATGACTAACGTCGAAAGAAACATACGAAGAAGATGATGGTTCAATCGATCTAACATATTTTGTAAGTAGAGAGACATGAAGTGTAGGATGGATCCTAGAACCCTCTGGAAGAGCCAACTTGTAAGCAATACCACCAATGTGATTCAATATACGGTAAAGACCATAGTACCTTGGTGCAATATTGTTGTTATGATGTGCTTTTAAGCTATGCTGCTTGTAACTTTGCAATTTCACCCACACCCAATCACTAATTTGAAATAGTTTGTTAGTTCTCTTCCTATTCGTAAACCGTTACATCCAATTTTGAGCCTTAGTGAGATGAAATTTCAGTTGTCGTAAGGTCTCTTCCCTATCTCTTAGGAGTGTGTCTACTACTTTAGTCTTGTAATCCATTGGAATATAAGGATAGTGTATGGGTGGAGGATAGCTATATAAATTCTCAAAAGATGCACATCTTATACTGGTGTGGTAAGATGCATTGCACCACCATTCAACTAAAGATAATAGCTAACTCCATTGTTTAGGGTTCTCACCAAAAAAAGCACCTTAACTAGGTTTCAAGGCACTTGTTCACTGTTTTTGTTTGGCCATCAGTTAGGAATAGTAAGCACTAGAGAGACATAGTTCTATACCCTGTAGTTTGAACAAATCTTGCCAAAAAGTGCTTATGAAAATAAGATCTCAATCACTTACAATATTGTGAAGAAGGCCATGTAGCTTGAAAATGTTGTTTAAGAATAGTTGGGTTATTTGGCGAGCCATATAAGGATGCGTTAGGCTCATGAAGTGGCCATATTTACTTAATCTGTCAACAACAACAAAGATAACCTCCTTCCTAAATGACTTAAGAAGTCCCTTAATGAAATCAATGGAGATTTATGTCCACAATCCTTCTGGAATAGGTAATGGTTGCAACAATCCAGGTGTTACATCATTTCTCTTGTTTTGTTGGAAAATTTGGCATTCCCTCACATATTATCTTGCTGCCTTGTCAAGTCTTAGCCAGTAAAAGATGCTATTGAGTCGCTTATAATGCCTCCCTAAGTGACCCCCAAACACACTATCATAGTAGTGCTGAAAAAGCTTCTATTTTAATCTGTTATTAGCCTTAACAATGATTTTTCGCTTTCGTCTCAAGATGCCTTTACCATAAGTATAATAACGAATCTATTTTCCCCTCTATAACAAAATAATCGACTAGCTATAGTAGCCATTGTCTTACTTGCTATCTATTATCTACTAAAATATATCAGTAGAGATAACAGTAGAAACTACCAACGTGTGGAGCTCTAGTTATTCAATCCTTGAAAGCGTATCACAGACTACATTCTTATTTGATTGCTTATATTCAATCTTGTAGTCTAACCCAACAAACTTGGTAAGCTACTTTTGTTGACAAGGAGTTAACATCTATTGCTTAAGTAGGTACTTGAGACTTTGATGGTCAGTTTTGATTACAAAGTGCCCTCCCCCTAAATAATTTATCCATTTGTCAACCGCATGTATCAAATCAAGCATTTCCCTTTCATAAATAAATAAGTCCTTATGTTTAGAAGCTAAAGCCTTGCTAAGAAAGGCAATTGGATGCATATCTTACATAAGGATAACCCCATTCCTCTCACAACTCGCATATGTTTCAATGATAAAAGGTCTAGGGGTAATCAAGCATTTGCAGCATAGGAGCTTTTTTGTAGGGTAATATAGAGAGCTTTAAAACATTGTTTAGTTTCTAATGTCCATTCAAATTCACGTTTCTTCAACAAAGCAGTAAGTGGCTTAGCCAATTCTCCACATTTGCAAATGAAACTATGATAATAACCATCAAGTCCAATAAATCCATGCAATTGGCTAACATTTGAAGGAGTTAGCCA
This sequence comes from Lumnitzera racemosa, assembly GCA_024138005.1. Classification (NCBI taxonomy): domain Eukaryota; kingdom Viridiplantae; phylum Streptophyta; class Magnoliopsida; order Myrtales; family Combretaceae; genus Lumnitzera; species Lumnitzera racemosa. The sequence continues at coordinate 85,699,189 of JAMXBC010000007.1, forward strand.
AGATACTATAGCTTATATCTTGGTAGAATCAGTGGTTAAACCATTCTTGGTTATCACATGACCTAAGTACTCAAGTTGCCTTATACCAAAAACACATTTAGACCTCTTAAGGTAAATTTTTTGATGTTGTAGTACCTCAAACACTCGTCGTAATTGCTACTAGTGAATTCCAGTATTTCCATAAACACCAAAATATCTTTAAAAAACACAAGATTACAAGGAACTCATAGTGCCCATCATGTGTTTTAAAAGGAATTTTGTAAATGTCTTAATGGTACATTTGAATTTAGTAATACCCCAATCTTAAATCAAGCTTACTAAAGTCGCTCTAACCATATAATTCATTAAACAAGTCTTCACTTAGTGGAATAGGATAATTATCCTTAGTTGTTAATTATTAAGTTCTCAATAATCCACATACATTCGCCAACTACCATCCTTCTTTTGTCACCAACATTGCGGGTGAAGAGTAGGCACTGTAGCTAAGCCATATAAGTCCTTGTCTCAATAATTTTTTAATCATGCTTTCTAATACATTCTTTTACACGATTGAGTATCTATATGGATTCAAATTTACTAGCTTTGTTTCATCAAATAAATGAATGTGGTGATTATGTGTTTAATTAGGTAGCAAAGATGTAGGTTCGTCAAATAAATTATGGAATCCCTCAAAAAAATCAATTAACCCTAGATTTGGTAATGTTTCCTCCCCTTGTGTATAGTTACTTAATTTCCACTACCTAACATTGTATGCAATTCATATTTGTAGTAGTCAAAAGTTTAGTTAAGTACTTACCTTCCATTTATTTGAGATTCTCAACTTCTCTCTTTAATGTGCAGGTACGGCCTAACCAACAAAACTCCATGCTTAAGTTAAGAAAGTTCCATCTCACCTCTCCCAAAGCCATCAACTAAGGCACACCTAAGATCAAGTCATATCTAGTAAGTGGCACTACGTATACTCCCATTGTTAACTCAATCCCCCAAGAAGTCCACTTGAAGTTGTAATCTTGCCTATAGATTATAAGCCTGACCCATCAATAAACTTCACCAATATAGGTTGTATGGGTTATACTAAGCATTGTAGCCCCTTCACCATCGATGTATCAATGAAATTTAGGGAGTTTCCTATATCTAAAAGAATACTCAACCTTCACTTCTTATGGTAACCAACGAACCTCATACGATCTTATAACAATGTATCAGCCTTACTCATTACACCGATCCTCCAGTCCCTGTTCATCTTTACATCCAATTTCATTCTTGTCACAATCTTCGACATACCTATTAACAACAAATTGAGGCACTTTTGTTTACATCGATGTTCAGGCACAAAAGGCTCATTACACAAAAAATACTGTTTTTTTTTTTCTCCTTTTTTCATAAATTTCTTCAAGGGTTAAACATTTGTAGGGTTTAGTAGAGAGTTGGTTAATAGGTTATGGTCTAATAGTCAGCTGAGTTAGTTATGCTGGTTTAGAAAATGTAGGTAGCTATTTTATTAATAGCTTGCACCACATTAATAAGAGCTATAGCTTAGGTGCTTGTTGAGTTTGGATGGGTTTTTTAAGGCTTGAAGGTTAGCTTCTTATAATTTAGCTAATAGGTAGGCTTAGTGTAGTGTTTAAGGTTAAAACATAGCAGATAAGGTATTGCATGTCAAGTTTAAGGCTAACTAGAAACATGTTGCTTTAATGGTGTTCACGTAGTTAGACTAGTGAATTAAAGTGTTCAAATTTATCAATGTAATCCTGTAGAGGTCCTTCTTAGTGTAATCCCTTAAGGTCATGCATTAGATCATCAAATATTTTGAGTGTTAAAGTACCCCAACATGTTTTATAACAATTCTTCCCTAGTAACTTCGGTTGCCACAATCCTGTTCTTAAGGAATTTTTGATACAATTCCAATGCTTTACCTTTAAGGTACGTAGCCACAGTTCAAGCCTTCAATAAGGGTGGTGTTTCATCAAGTTGGAAATAATGTTCTACCTTATAAAGCCAGGTTCTAAGATCATCTCTAATAAATGTTGGGAAGTCCATTTTTGTGGTCGTAGTGGGTATTTGGTAATGTATGGTCTTAGGTTGAGGCTCAGTAGGTTAGGTTGTTACAAATTTAGATAGAATTGGTGTTTCTTTCGGTTTAAGGATTAGAACATTGGAATTGGAAGCTCCAAGTGAAGAACTAATACCTTATAATTATGATTTTATTTTTGTAATGGATTGTATGTACTAATCTATCACCAAGTTAGTTTTCTTTAGTGCTTCATTTAATGATTTGGTCAAGGCTTCATGTTTTGCAATATGTTCTTGCAAGATAACCTTCAATGTAGCTTCATTTCGCTCATGTTGCTCCTTCAACACTACTTGAATGGTCTCTTTAAGCTTTGTCATTGCTCTAAGGAACAGCTCTGATACCACTTATTGTGGTGCTCAAATTTTAGATGGGAAAATCATAGAAAAAAATCTCTAAATGCAGAGAGTAAAAGAAATAAAGAGTCCAATATAACTCTGAATTTGGGGGTATAATGTTTTTGTATTTTCTTATTGATTTTTCAATGATTTCATTAGTGAATATAAAGGAATCAATCTGGTTGTAACAAACTTACAAATATCTAGATAATATTCTCTCATATAACTGTACATATCAGCATTATTTAGGAAAGTTCTAACATTACGTAATACTAGTTAAGGGCTAAGAAATAGAAAGTAGAAAATAACTTAGCCCAAGGCCATTATTTTAAATGAGAGGCCTGCCTATTGTATAAGCCTAAGCCTTTTGTACGCATCCGATATGATATGCTCCAGGAGTTAAACTCCAAATGTTCTCTAAATCACATCTATTACTTAACATGTTGTCTAGACGTTCACCTTTACCAAAAGCATACAAAAACCCTCGATTCATAACAAAGAAAGAGGGCATAAAGAATCAAACGTAGATGGTTAATGGGATTGTATGACCAATCCTAGTCACAAAAGCTACAAAGTAACTAGAACATATATATATATATATATATATAGTTTAATCTCCTAAAATCTTCTACCAAATAACTAGAACATATATATAGTTTAATGCCCTAGAATTTTCTGCCTTGCAACAATTGGTGTAGCTTCAATGTTGAATCAAGGTTTATTAAATAAGTACAATAAAACATTATCACTTACTATTGTATAATTAAAAAGAAAGAGTAACTAAGGTTCATGTATGTTATACAAAATTGTGAACGTTGGGATGATGATAGTTGAATTATTAATAAAAAAAACAACAATAACAAAATCAAATTATATATTTCCACTTCTTTTTCCTTTTCTTTTTCAGTTTACAACTCATGTATTCTTATCGGAGAAAATAATCTTACATATTGCATTTTAAGAGAAATTAATCTTGATTCAATTTTTTAAATGTAAAATAGCAATCATTTAGATATTCATATTTAATAGTCCAAATTGTTGTAACCAAATGATATAAGCACCAATACTTAAGCTGGATAGATAAAATTTGGTTATTTTTTCCAATTTGCCTTTAGCTTTAATTTTAGAATTATAGTTTCAATCAAGTTCTTTTTCATCTAAACATGTGGAAATTATTGACTAAAATTATTATTTTATTTTTTTAGATGAGCTATTTATGTGTTCATGAATTGTATAGATTATATCTTCATTGATTTAATTTGAGATGTTGTAATTTGATAGTTATTTGGTACTAATTGTAGATTATAAGAAATTTTATCGAATCACATAACAATTGGCAAAAGAATATATCGAAGCACATATAAAATATTATTTATGAAATACTTTTAAAAGTCAAATTAAAAAGGGATGATTCAGTAATTCAACCATCTTTAGTTTCATCTTATTTAATTTAATAATTCTAAAAGCAAATCTAGCATTCAAATTATAAGATTGCACCACGTGGTAACCGATGAAGGGCTAAAGCAAATCACTGTTATCTATTAACGTCTTCATTACCCATAAGGCTTAATTGCACTAATGTGCAATATTATGCCATTGAGATTAAATATAATTTAGTGAATGAGATAATAACATGATTGTTTCATTATAATACTACTAAACCTTGTAGCATAAAATGTTATTAAAATAAAAATATTATTCCCATTCTAATACTCAAAATATAGCAAATAACAATAATAGCTAAGTCTTTTAATAATATATTTATGTTGACAAGAAAAACCATAATATATATATATAAAAAAGAACCAAAATGTAAAATTTAAATCTGGCTTGCAAGTTGATTTATAAACATCATGCTATTGTCTTAGAGTCCTAAATCTTGGTTGCTATATTGAACCTATATATGTAAATAAATTTCTAAAATAAGTTAAAGATTAATAGATAATTCTTTTATTTGCAAAAGAGAAAAAATTTATATTATATTACCTGTGATATTTCGTATATTGTTTGAATTAGTTTTGTTCGTTCTTGCCATATAAGAGCTAAAATTTGAATTCTACTAACATATAAAAAGCAAAATCATTAGTAAATTTTTCTTATTCTGAAAAGAAAATTTCAATTATTATTATAGTGACAAGAGCTTACATCTAATGAGTAGAATGTTAGAATAATTGATTGAGATTAATTATATCAATGGAGGAGTTATATAAGGAAACGATAATCTCCTGCAATGTCATGATTTTGAAGGAAAGAACACAAAAGAAACAAAATATATGAATGAAAATTAATACATTTAAATATTGAGAATAGTTTGGTTATGGAAAAACACTTACTGAAATATCATGAGATGACATGTTAATTTCATTTGTTAAAGGAACCTGAAATAAAAAATGTTTAATCTTTTATTTGAAGATAAATATTAGAAACTTACAATGTACCTAATAAAATATAAAGATGAGAATACTACATTTCTACATATGTTGATGTTTGATCCTCATGCAATTTCATCATAAGTATCTATAATTGACTCAAGAGTAGTAGTAATAAATTTCTACAATAAGGATAAATTAAAATTATAATAACACTAGAAAGATATGCGATTACATGATATGGTATAAGAAAAAATAATAAAAAATGTTTAATTTTCATACTAATTTACATATCGATCTCCTTTGTTTAGTCACTTTTTCTAAGGTTTTTTTTTTTTCTTGTGAATGTGTTACTTTTAGCTCTTAGTTTCATTTTTATTCCTTTTAATTTACTTCTATTGATTTCTCTATAGCATACTCTTTCTTCTTTAGGGTTTTCTTCAAGGAACAAGCCTTTTATGCTTGCTTTAATTTTTCCCAAGATATTCTTACAACCATCAATTGCTATATTAAGAGATTTATCTATTAAAGCAGCTTTAGTTGTTAAATGAGCAAATAATCTACTTAATCTCTTATAACATTCATCAACTTTTGGCTTTGAACCATATAATTCACATGAATGATATGCAAGCATAAGCCCAACCTTTGAATCTTTTGTCCATTTCTTTAGAATGTACCTTTCACACACTGGTTTGATATTGTGAGATGATAAAACATTTAAAGCATGTACGCATAGAATTTTCAAAAACTCATAGTTGTTACAACTGCAATCAAGTTAAACATTATGTGAGTCAAAACAAACAATATAATGATGTGATCTTTTTGAGAGAATAACTTTATATTTATTTACTAATCCAATCACCTCAATGGTACATACCTCATAATCCTATGTTTGTCGTAGCTCATCATGAAATATCTTAAATCTTGTTAGAGTATAGACTTTTGTAACATGCTTCAATATTTCTACTCTATTTTACATAAAATGGGTACTTTCACCAGCTTCGAAGTTTGCTTTCAGCTATTTATAACGTTTGTCATTCGCTAATCTTTTAAAGTGTTGAAAGAACTGTAAATCAAAATTATAGCTAATAGACTTCTTGATCCTATTATTTGTGTTTTTACTTCTTTGAGTAGTAGTATTCATGTTAGCACAAAATGCCATTCGACTATAAACTAGTCCCCATTTATCTCGTATCTCAAATTGTTTTTGTAACTATATATTTTCAGAAAGATCATATTTTTGAAGCATCTCATGCCATACTTTAATGAAACCCTCTTCAACATCATACTCATATATACATATGGTAAAGTCTTTAGCAAATGTACTAAATTTTTTAAACACATGACTCAATTGCTTTGCTGCATTTTGGTACGTATGCCATATACATAAACCATGTCTAATTTTTGGCCAAACTTCTTCTAATGCATTTGCTATTGTGAGGGTTTCATTAGTGATGACCATTTTTGGTTTTTTGCTAGACATTACTTTGGCAAAAGCTTCAAATAACCACTTGAATGTATTAATAGTCTCATGTATAATAAGGCTATACTAAAAATAATGCTTTGTTTGTGATGGTTTATACTAATACAAGTGGTCTACCATCTTTACATTTTTTACATGTTGTGTCAAGATAAACATCATCGAAATAATTAACATTGGTTTTCATTTGACCATTAGCTTAAAAAATATTTGTAATAAGATCATTAACATCAACTCGTATGGTATAAGAAAAGTTTAAGTCTTCATATTGGTCTTTTTACATATATTCGAATACTCTACCTATGTCATAAATGATAGTATTTTAGGTCTTCAATAATGAATCTAAGATTCTTATGCCTTTACAGCCTTCCCAACACTATTTCGATGTTTACTTTTGGTGCAATTTCAAAACTTTCAACCAAGTCAACTTTAGCTTATTGTGAGGAATTCAAACTCCTATGTGATATTAAAAACATTCTTTGTTGAAGAGAAGCTAGAGAATGTGCATGACTAGAGATAAATTTTATCACTTCGAACTTGCCGTCAGTGTTAAGTAATCAAATCTTATCACTAGTCAATGATGTTTGACATTAGTCCTTTTTTTTTGTCATTTTCTCTCATTCCTTGGCATAAGTAATAAAAAATATGATCTATCCATTCATCTTTGGAATCTTTACGTGCCTTATGTCTTCAAATACTAAATCCAACCTCTTTGGCATATCAATTATAAAAATCATATGCTTTTTCCTCAGTTTGAAACACCTTCCCAACTCTTGGTATATCTTTTTCTACGATGCTAATATGAATATCTAATTTTTCATCATTATTACTAGTGGTGAGATTGACATTTAAATCATTATTGTTCTCTTCAAATTCTTCAACAAAGTTAAATTTTTCTACATGTTGGATTTTCATCTGAAGAACTATTATTTTTGGCTTCCATGGACCTGAAAATTATATATATAAACATTAAAAATTAAAAAGAAAGAATTTAGTAACTTAACTTAATTCTTAATCTTTTCATAGCACAAAACAAATAAATTTTGTTTTGAACTAAAAAATATTAATTAAAACTTAGAATAGATGGTGACATATCCAAGAGACAACGATAATGGAAAGAAAGAAAAATAAAGTGATGAATTTTAAATATCTAAATTATAAATATTATTTTATTTAGTTTTTTTCTTTTCTTTTCCTATCGTGATTTTGTATAGTTCTATTCGTACACCTCACAATTTCTATTCACCGATAATATCCATTTTACCCTTGTTTAACATTTAAAATTTATCACATAATTTTTATATTTTTCTTATCATGATTCCTTGCAAAATTGTTATTGTTGATATGAAAAAGAAAAGCAAGCTTCCTTAATCTTTTGTTTGGAACTAAAACATATGCTTTAATCCATAAAAACATTTACTTATAAGAATTGATATAGCTTCATAATTAAATCTAAGTTTATTAAATAAGTACACAAAATATTTTCATTATTACATAATTAAAAACAAATGGTAAAAAAACTAAAAAAAGAATGGAAGAGGATGGATTCATAGTAAGTAACCGACAAATCATTCATTCTTTATAATATACTTATATCAAGAAAGAGCATTGTCAAATATTAAAATATTAAATAAAAATATAACTTATTGATATGATACATTACTAACTTTTTATGGTGGATGAAGTGTAATTAATAGAGGCTTAAAATTTATGAGTCCACAAAAATAATCTAGGCTTTGCAAATTCTCTTAAAAAAAAGAAATAAGTGAAAATGTTGGGAAAAAGTAAAAAGCAAAAACTTTTAGGTGGGATGCCTAAGTCAAAGTTGTAGGCTTTATTACTACCAAAGACGGCTAAAGAAAAACATATATTAAGAAAGATAAGACCATTAATTTGTTATGCCCTCTTTCTTGTATATCTTAGGAAAATATTAAGCTAGGCTATATCTTAGGAAAACATGAGACGATACCTTTGGAAAATATTCGTATATGTGATTACTGTGTAGGGATGTAATCAAGGCAAGTTTAGGATGCGTTTGATAATCCCAATACTAGTTCCATTACTTGTAGGGTGTCCCAAAACCTATAAGGTTTTAAGAGTATTACTCAAAATCTACCTCATAAGCCCGCTAGGAAACCCGATTCTTGAACTCAGAACACATTTTCCTTTTTTTTTTTTCCTTTAGCGTTAAGTTATGTAAATTTATTTGCCCAAATTAAATAAGTAACGTAAAGCTTAAAAAAAGCAAAGCCTCAAAAATCTATAGATGCAAACTGATACTATGAATCGGAAAAGGAATGTTGAACTAGAAATTACCTAAAATTTATTTCAATAAACAGCAAGCTCTTTATTCTTTTTATTAGCAAAGAAAACTTCTTAAATTATTACTTGATTAAATCCCATTGTTTTTGTACTAAGAAAAAAAAATACTTTTATACTATGTAAATGAAAAAATGACATATATTTTAATATGAACATATTTATAATTATTATCTACATAGTTTCACCCTATAATAAGGGGGAAAAATACTTTCCCGCTAACAGAAAAAAATAAAGAAAAAGATAAATAAGCTATAAATAAAAGAATCACCTTTACAGACTAAGCAAATTTGATGCTAGCATATCAAAATATAACAATATCTTCATAATAGTGTGAACCTAAAGGATTGACATTTTGTTTTATTATATTAAATTTATTGTAATAAAACATAATAACATTATCTCCATGAATAATAAAAAATATGAAAGTAAAAAATTTGCTAGTTTTCCAAACGATAATTTTTATTTCTTATAATATATAATAGTTAAATTACTTCTTGCCGAATAATCAGTTTCCTAATGAGTTTTTAGAGCTTTGAGCTTTTAAGCACCGCACTATCATTGAATTAAAAAACAAGAAAAATATCATTCCCCAATCGGGTGTGTAATTTTCTGCAAAAATTAGGTTGCCGCATTCGGCCACTTCTGCACCGTATTCGGAGCAGTATAAGTCCCTTCTGTTCTCTTGCATCTTACCTATATTTTCACGTTAATAATCAATTTCGTTCACTCCACCATCAACATCAAAACATTACAAATTCTGCACAAATTGCAAGCTCAACAATAAATTTACAAATCCAAGAATCCACCGCACTTCAGAAGTGAACACATTCACTACATGGTCAAGCCAAAAGCTTGCAAGAATCGAAAAAAGTTTTCTCGAAAAGTGCTTCATTAGTGCAAAATTTTGACGCATACGGAATCAAAACAACGTTTCTAGTTCTCTCTATTTTATTTGTTCGAAACAACATTAATTGTCATTTTATGGGTTTCCACACATTTCGTCTTGCATAATTTTGTTATCCACGTCGCCACATGCTTGGGACTTTAAATGTGTAGCGAAGATCGGTTATCTTCACAAGACCACATCCAGAGAAGGGTAAAGGATGGTTGATTATTATAGTCTTAAGGAGATAGCTTTTTTGCTTTTATCACAACTCAAATCCTCAATCCTAGAAATGAAAATACATCACACAACAAGATGTCTGTCTATAAAAATGGCCTTACTACTACATTGGAGTAACCAGCAAGAGCAAGCAATTAGAAGAATCAATGCCCTAGGCAAGGACAATGAAGATCTTATCCTTCTGTTAGGTCTGAGATCAGCTGACGTCTCCAAGAGTACGATTGGTCCTCTCTGTCCAGATGGCCAAAAACAATTTATGCTGGACAAGTCCATTGGTGGCACATTGCGTACTTACTAGGAGAAACGTTAGTGCTGTCTGAAGGCGCAGCAGCACTTTCAACAACTTCTCTGCTGAAACTTTTAATAGAAATGAAAAAGAGAAAGAAAGAAAGGAATGAAAATCCAGAAAGCAACTGACCCGCTCAGAGCGTAGCGCACCTCAACTTCCATGTTCCAGTCAACGCTAGAAAGGAATGTCGATCGAAAAACAAGATTTCCACGCAAAGAATGGTCTTACAGTTACACGAAGTAACAATTAGGAGTGTCTTGGCCTTCTCTGACGTTTGAAGAGACGATCCCAGATCATGTGTCCCAGTGGAGGTGTCGCTTGCCTTTTTTTCTCCAAGATCATGCGTCCCAGTGGAGGTGTCGCTTCCCTTTTTTTCTTGAGCACCAGATGCACTCCACAGCACTTTAGATTACCCCAAGATTCGTCAAACCGGACCTCGAATTCATTGGATTCCTCACGCATAGCTATATCCCAATAAGGTATCCTATGACATGGAACATAAATCAACCATATGTGGTCTGAACCCAATGATTTCATTTCTTTTTGAAAACCATATCTAGATTGATTGTTGATTTTCAAAACTATATCACATGAAAAAGATTCTCTGCTCATTCCCTCTGATCCTGTAATCATGCAGAGAGCCAGCCCATCAATGTTCTCGTATACCTCTGAATTAACAGAAAAAGTTATAAGCCCTTTCGTGCTCTGCCTCTCACAAGCGAACCACTTTGGAATTTCACTTCCCGGGTGTAAAATCCAGATTTCAAACTTCGAAGTCAAGTCCTGCAAAGCACAACCACAATTAAAAGCATGAATATATATATATATATATATATATATATACACATACGTACATACATACATATATATATATATAGAGAGAGAGAGAGAGAGAGACCTCAATCGATGAGCAAATAGCTATGTCGTCCTCACTAAGCTTATAACAGCCGGAGAAATCCAACTGATGCCGCTCAACTGACTCAGAATCTAAAAATCTCGATGATGACACACAACGTTTCAACGATTCACAACCTTCTGCATGTAAATCCCTCATCTTGGGTGGAAGACATTTAATATCATGAAGCTGCTTGCAATTTTCCAGATGAAGTTCTTCCAAGGCGGAGAAGTCACCAATGAATTCAGGAATCGTAACGAGTTTGTTTCCAGAAAGATCTAACCTTTTCAGCGTGGAAGTGCAGCCAAGATTACTCATAAAATCAATATTACCTAGACTGCACCCTCGCAGATCTATATGGACCACTTTTGGAAACAACAAGGGCTTTTGGGTAGATGGGGAACTACTACATCCATCTGCATATTCAGGAAATTTATCCAATCCACAGCAACCACTAAGAGAAACTCTCTGGAGACTTTGCAACATGTAAATGACATTTGGTAGAGAACCAAGCCGTATGCAGCCATCTAAGTATAGCTCTTTCAGTCCAATGAGCTTCTCAATGGATGATGGCAGTACATCAATATTAGTCTTATGCAAGGAGAGTCGTTCCAGCTCACCCATTCCCACCTGAATATCTGGAAATCTTCGCAGCTTCACACAACCTATAAGAGTCAATTCTTTAAGAGAACTTGAATTGAGAGAATGCGGGAAGATATGGAGTTCTGCGCAATCTAAAAAGTTCAAACAGACTAGTTTTTCAATCTCTCCAAGTGACTGATGAACCTCTTCTAAGTTAGTGCATCCTTCAGCATCCAAAATCTCAAGCATGCACAGTGATGATAAGTCAGGAATGTGTGTCAGCAATTTACTCCTACTCAAGTAGAGAAATCTCAAATTTCTGAAAACCTGTATGAAAAAGTAGAAATAAGCAAAGCTAGTAATCAGAAATTTCTAGAATACATCTTCTAGTAACTAATTGTACCTCAAGCACATTGCCAATACGTTCGATTTTGCTCTCTCTCATATAAAGCCCAGCAAGTTTGCAATCTGCAGAACCATTGAGCGGCATGAATGATGAAGAATACCCTTCCCACTCAAGGCACCTCAACGTTTTAGGAAATTTTATGGGGTCCCCTGAATATTGTGCCTTATATGCTAGAAACAATCTTAGCCTATTCAGGGGTATGAAAGCTTTCTCACTCAACGTTACTTCTTCTGGAGCATCTAACTCTATCTTCATGCCTTCAATTTTCTGCCCAACCTGGAAATGGAAAGCAAATCATAAAGCATATTGGAAGTGTTAACTTGTGAAATTTATGAAGAAGTTTAGCCATATTATAGGTCTCTTTCTTTCTTTACAAAGTAAATCAGAAAGCAGAATAGGTTAAGGAGGACTAAATTAGAGTTCCTATGTCTCCAACCGTTTCTCCCCTCAAGATGTCACGAACTTCCTCTGGGTCCCAAAATCTGTTACATTCACCCAGCTCATCTCGAGCAAATTTTCTTCCCATTTCTTGCATCCAATCATGCATATCAACTTTCTTGTTTTTGATAGATATAAGATATTTTCTCTTGAGAGTTCCCATCACATGATCCGGAAGGAGATCACAACATTCTAGAATGTTTCTCACATGACGCTCAGGTTGTCCCCTGAGGAAGCACGCAATATCAAGAAATGCGGTTCTCTCGTGGCCATTCAGGCGGCGGCAAGTCTCTTGCAGTTGGGCAGAAATATCGGGCCAAAGATCACTTCTGAATATCTGAAAGGCACTTTCCCGTTCACTTGGGGGTGTACTACGAATATAACAACCAGCGGCTATAAGAATTAGAGGAACACCACCAGCATACTTCAGTACATCTTCTGTGATCTCTCCATCCGCATCCACATTTTCATCATCCTGGAAAGCCGTTCTTGTGAATAGTTCACGGGCCTCAGCACGATTCAGCGACAGATCATCATATATCATCATTGCTTTTCCAAAATACTTTACTAAACTCTTATCTCCGGTGGTCACAATTATTCTACTTCTAGGACCAAAGCAATTATTCCTTCCTATAAGTTTTTGTAGCTGAGGTCCACCATTAACATCGTCAATGACGAGAAGCGTCTCCTTGTCATGACAGTGTCGTTCAATCATTTTAGCTGCTTCATCAAAATGACAAGTCTTCACTGGCTTGGAACGTAGTTCCAGTTTAAGCAGACCATTCTGAGAGGACTCATGGCTTGTATCACTGACATTGTTTCTACAAAAGGCACTACATCTGAAAGAACGACCAATGTCATTGTAGATGGCCTCAGCTATAGTCGTTTTCCCTATTCCTCTCGGCCCACAAATTGCGACCATTCGTACATCCTTTTCTTCAAGATTTAGCAGAGACTTAATTGCTTTTAGACGAGATTCTATTCCAACCAGTTCTGAAGGAGATCGAAAGCACGAGTGGTTCATTGCTGATAACGCATAACCAACTATATACTAGAGAAGCGACTCAGCCTGCCCATGAAAAAGCATAAGAAGGTGAATATGTTTCTGGATAACTATTTTGAGTAAAGATAAAAAGTTTCGAGCAATTATGTAAAGGATTATGCTGACATATTGCGCTTGGTCAAAATAGGTAAAATGTCAAATACAGTGGATGGAAGATCACGGTAGCCTGTTATGTATTGTACTTACTGAGATCAACCAAGCATTAAGGAAAGTGATTTTTGACTTCACTAAAGTACTTTGAGCATCCGTTTTCTTTTTCAATTAGATGAAAACAATATTTTTCTCTAGCTGATACGTATTTTAGTATGAAAGCGGATAGCCTTCGAAATCGACAAATAACAACGTTTATCTAATGTAATCGCCATAATCCAAAGAAACTTGTTAAAACCAAGGACCAAGAACCCTTCATAAACACATCATTAAACTTCATTCATTCACATTAAATCAAAGTCAGAGTGACAATCGCCTTAAGACTGGTTGATGAAAGGGCACTTTGTTTGATCAAAGTAGGACAACATACAAGCGGAACCAAGTTTTTGAAGGCTCATGGTTGACTCTTTTAAAAATTATCAAGCTTGAGTTGAGCCAAGTTTTTATTGAAGTTCAAAATTACATGCTTGAGCTTAGCTCCTTTAAATAAATGAGTTTTTATTTTGAACTCTAATTCGGTTTATTTACAAATCAAGCTCAATTCAAGTCCAGCTTTAAGCTTGAGTTCCAATAGCTTGTAAGCGGTTCAACACATTTGTAGCTTTATGTGTGTGAGATAAATAAATAAATATACTATATGAATAAATGTAATATATTATAGTTTATAGAATATATTTAAATAAGATATATAAATAAACTTGGAAAGCTAAATATGCAAAATGAATAAATACATAAATAGATAGATGAATTTATAAAAAATAAAGATTAGATTACATATATTTATGAATTATGTGATACAGTTATATACAGATGTCATCTCATATCATATTATATACATTTATATTATATAGATGTTAGTTTTTGGTATTAATTATATATTGTGTGTGTGTATGAAACTTATGACTTTAGTCATAAGCCTATTCCTAAGTCTGCTTGCAAGCCTTTTGAGCTCGAACTTAGTTCATTTACAAATTAAGCTCAATCTGAGACAAACTTAAGGCAAGCCAAACTCAAGTATCTCGCAAGCGGTTTGACTCATTTGCAATCCTAAGATTAAAGTAGTCCTAACCTCTCAAACTATTCAAGAATAGGAATGCTTTCTACTTTAAGAAAAAGTGTAAATAAATTGGCAAGAGGAAATATGGTAGAAATAAATCAATCACTTTTAATCTTTGCTTTATAATTTAATAAATCATTAATTAATAGAATCTAATTGATAAATCCGAAAATTCGTCTCTAAAGAATAGTAATTTCGTTTGATTTAATCTTTCTTTTTAAATTTTCTTGTATAAATTATGATGTACTTAATAATTTAATTTCTACCTAGACATAATTAATAGAAGATTTTATTGGAAAATGAAAAATTTTTAAATGGAAAACAAAAATTGAAATATCTACTTTTGAAATAAAATATAGAAATATTAAGTAAAATAAAGATAAATAAAATAGAGAAATAAATATAATAAATAGACAATGTTTGATGTAAGGAAAAAAGATTCAATAGGTATTGATATGGCATGTGCCCAATAACACATTGAAAAGAATTATAATGTAAGCACCAATCAATCGAATTCCGCGACATTGATGTGCCTTGCTCTTTTTAGAGATTTATTGTTGCACAAATTATCTCCAGTATTAGGTCATTAGCGTTTGGCTTCATAACTCCATAAAGATGTTGTCATAGTGTAAGTATAGGAAAGCTGTGAGAAAACCCAGAAAACTCAGTTATTGAGGCGGATGAGTTCAAATTACAGGTATACGAAACAGCAAGAGAAAATTCGAGTTAGAAACAGCAAGAGTCAGGACTACAAGAAGTCAAAAGGTGTCCAGAAGCCATCAGAAGTTGATGGAATAGAAGTGTGATTTTGATTTTTGAATTGCAAAAGACTCAACTTTAAAGGGCCATTTTGCATATGAAGAGTTAAAGAAGCCCATGATATATCAATAAAAACTAACTTGAGTTTCCTGTGCCTAGTGCAAATACTTCATCGTTGGATACTGCTTAGAAAGTCAAATTTGTACGGTTTGGTAAGATACCAAGTTGTTAAAGTTTTAGCGGTAGTTGAGGAAAATTTATCTTGATTTTATTTGTTTTATTGATACATTAGGATTTAGACTTCATTTGCTTTCCTTACTTGTCCTGCGGTTATTGGACTATAAATACCTTATAAATTAGTTGAATACAAAGCTCAAACTCCATATACTATATCTATCATGCTATACGTTACATCAATCATGGAGTCTCGATCCACATAATTGTTAAAAAAAAAAAAAATTGTTTGGTTACGCAAAATTTATAGAAATGGACTAGATAACATTTTTTATGAAATGTTTGATTTGCAAAATTGCAATTTAATCTTGGTTACTAAATAAAAAATATCTGAAAGATTAGACAAAATATTCAAAATTTGTTTTATTAAAATATGATGCAAAAGATATCTTTATCAAACAAAAACACAAGTATTGAGGATATAAATATAATTAAATAAATATTAAATAATATTGAGGATATAAATATTAAAACATGCTATTGAATCTAGTATTTGCATATATCAACCAAAAGATTACAAAAATCAATATCTTGTACACAAACTAAACATGATACAATAATATTATATTATCTTATATTTCTTATACTTATACTGTTCGGTTCTCCTTATTCTGTCTAATTTTACTAACCAAATACCATCTAAGTATCCGTGTTATTTATATTTATACTAATTCAGTTCTCCTTATCATTTTTAATTTTAGTAACTAAACACCATCTAAGTATGCATATTGTTAAACTAATGAATACTTAACCTGGTTTTTGGGGTTCTCCATACTTAAAACTCCACTAATTATTCTCTTGTTCCCTAAACGTTTGACAGCAACTAAAACACGGATCGGATCCAAATAAATTGCCATTAGAGTGTTGCATATTAGTATGAGAGCGAGGTAAACAAGGTGATTTTAGATATGGGATTTGAGAACTAATTTTTAATCCATCGAAGAGATACAACAAAGTACGAAGTAGAAAAATTTGACAAATTTATAAAATTTTTGTAGGAGGCATCTTGTGTTGGATATGATAAGGAGGAGCCAGGCGTGAAGAAGATTTTAGGTCATTGAGTATCCAAATTTTCAACATACTTATCTTATCTCATTTTTGGTATGAAGGAATGACCCATAATGGAATGGGATAAAATGGGATGAGGACCGAAATCAGAAATCATTTCCTAGATCCTTTCCTCTATTTGGAGATGGGCAGGAATGGATTAGAATAACATTAAATGCTCAAATAAAATTATTTGTCAAAAATGCTCTTGATTATTATAAATTATAATTTCTTTTAAAATTAAAAAAGTAATTTCAATTAATAATAATTAATGAAGTAAGAATTGAATCATGATTTTACCTTTGAGAAAAAGGAATCGTATTCTCCCTTGGAAATGATATCATCGATTCCATAGAATCACAATTTTGATTTCAAAATATACTTCCAAATATAGAGAATAAAAATAATATCCAAAATATCGATTCCATTTCGACCTATTTCCACATACTAAACGTGATATTAGTGAGAAGCCCCTAACAACCTTTAACTTTCTAAAAATATATAACTAGTATTAGAAAATCCTCTCTCACTGAAAAAACATTAAACCCCCTACGAACCACTTTTCTTCGATACAATTTAAACACTTAGCCCACTTTTCCCTCTTTTTTCAATTGTTTTCACCTTTAGTTTCTTTGCTTCCCTGTTGGTTTCCTTTTGGTGCTCTCTGATGAAGAGTGGTCGATCTCAGTGAAGTTCTAGGGGTGGTTGCCACACCCACACCCTTAGGAGTCACTTCCCAATACTTTCTTCTCAAAACTAGCCTCTTGAGAGAGAGACTAATTCTTCCAACATAGTTTTACACCAAAGTAAAAATCATTGTTATCAGACCTGAATTAGGTGATTGACTCAAATATTTGAGAAGGTAAAAAATTAAGGAAAAACCGGATTTGATCGAAAGTTAAACCAGCATTTAATTGAGATCGAATTAGAATGAACCATAAGGATTAACTCAGATTTGATAACACTGGAAAAAACTGACTCTCATTTTCCTGCTCTCAACCAAGAGTCCCCATTGTTAGTTGTTAAAGGAAATACGGAGCCTTATGCTCTGAGGATGATACAAATTCAATATTTCAAACAATTAAAGCCCCCTTCCCATTCTCAGCCACATCTTAGTCTAGAAGGCTTGTAGAGAGTAATTTTACCTATGAGTATATAACTTTAGTTGAAAGAAATGAGCTTTTAGATTAACACCTTGTTTGGCACAATATGAGAGGAATATGGACCGAAAAAAAAAAATTAGGGAAGAAAGAATATAGAGAAAAGGATCAGAAGTGTTTGTTTCCTTTCAATATATTTGGATAATGACAAAAAGGAAGATGGAGGCAATCTTAATAATTGTTCAAGACCAAATAAGGTGTAATTTAAAATTACCACCTACTTAAACTAAATAAGGAATTGCACTAGTTTTCTCCTTATTTCCTTCCCCCTTACCTTCCTTTCTAAACCAAACAAAGGAATGACATAGTTTCCACCCCCCTCCTTTCCTTCTCTTTCCACTTTTTCTCTCCCCTTCCCCTCATCCCAAAAGTAGTGTAACACCATGTTTAGATGAAGGAAGGAATTAGGAGGGCATGAAAGTGAAAGCAAGTACAATTTTTAATACACTTTTCATCATTTGAAAAATGAAGGACAAGGGGAAAAGTGGATTTAGAAAGGAAAATTTTTCATAAACACTCAAATTTTCGTTTCCTCCAAACTGGAGAGAGAGTTGTGTAATTTCCCATTCTATCCTTTTTGTTTTTTACTTTATCTTTTTACTTTGTTATTATTCTTTATATATACTTCATTCGTCTTTTAGTAATTATTAATATTCTTTCTGCTTTCCTCCGTTCAAAAATTCAAACACCATCATATACTTTTATATTTGTTTACTTCCATATTCTTTTGATTCATATCTTTCCTTTCTAATACCTTCCATCGTACCACACAAAGAGTAAATGAACTATGGATCTAGCTCTTCTCAAGCAGAGAAGAATGTCACGAGATGCAACCGGCCGACTTAAAGTCGTCCTAGGCCTATTTATTTATTTTGTACTTTTGAGGAACATCTTTCATCTTTTTAATACAATTTCCTAGAGATTGATTCTCATTTATCTTCCAATATACGATCTTGGTGCTTCATGAAGGATTTTCATTCGTGTATCTACACATTATGCTGCTCCACTTGAAGCTACTGTCCCAGAATTATATGCTTATCCTAGGTGCTTCACACATCCGAGGTAATTTTTCAAATATGTTCTGGAACTAATTTCTTAGACATAAGATGAATAGTTGATTTCCATATCCAATCAAGCAATTAACGATAATCAAAGACAAAGTAGAAGTGGAAGAGTGCTCATTACTTACTTATCTGGTTTGACCTTATAATCTACTTTTAAACCGTCTGCCTTCTGGATAGCACCTCTCCACCTCTTTACTTTGTCCTTCCATTTGGGTTCGTACTTGGCAAATGCTTGAGCATATGGACCTGTCTGGTTGTTTACTTCACTTGGATCCACATCGGAGAATATGGGCAGACCAGTCAGACCCTCTTCACTCACACTGAACCGTCTTACCCCTGTATTCAAACACCGATGAGAGGTTTGCATAGAGTTTTGGGAAAACCCATTATTGCAATCTCAGGATTTTCCATTTTTAAACTCTCATTACCTCAATAAACCCGTTGCATTGATTTCTTAATAACATGAACAGAAAGAAAAAGAAAAAGAAAAAAAAAAAAGTACTTTACCTTTTATGTAATTCCTCGCTATCCCCAAATAATTTGGTGACTTCCGCTCCGAGATAAGGTGTCTAAGAGAAGCTCCATGAAAACGCTGCAGGTGTTTACTTCTCTCAAGCTCAGGAACACATCGTAGCTATGACAATAATAGCTGGAGGCCTCATCTCAGCTCATCCAAGAAGATCCAGCGCCGATTTCTTTCTGATGTTTTAGTTTACTGCCAATTTTTTTGGTCAACGAGCTCTATTACGGTCTGCACAGATGGTGCTTAATTTTACACACGCTAAGGCAGAAATGAACCATTGGTCATTGACCAAGTCAACTTTCTATATTGTCAAAGACAATGTCCCACTTCGTTTTCTCGGGGCAAAAAAGAAAAATCAAAGCCTTTCTTACAGGCCTTGTGTCTCGGCTAAAAAGAAAAATAATGAAAGTATAAGTAAGATTTGACATTTAAGTTCATCCGCTTTTCCATTTGGTTATATAATTTTCTTTTTTCATTTTATTTGAGCCCTCTATTATCAAAATTTTAAAATACAACTTTTTTTAAATATATTATACATCTTATCTATCTTGGACATTCCATTGGCCTTGGTCTAGTATGTCAAGATAGTTAGGATAAACACAATTTTTTTTTTTTTTCAAAACCTTCTCCTATTTTCATTTTTTTTATTTTAACTTTTTTATTTATATTATATCATTAATTTTATTTAATAGTATTTAATGTTATAATTTTGTTAAATTAATTATTGTGAACCATTTTAAAGTTGATACATAATATGGAGGGATAAAGAATTTAATAAATTTAATGAAAAACTTAAGATTTTGAAAATATTAAGGACTTATATAAAAGAGTAGATAAACATTAAAGACTAAAAATATATTTTTTCTTAAAAATTCTGATACTCATAGATATTTGACATTTTATTCTCGAAAAATTGGTACTATTTTTGAAATTGTGGTATCCCTTTAAAGCTCTTAATAAACATAAATATTTGCCCATATTACTAACTATTCTCCACTTCTGGTTCATTTATAGCATGTTTATGTTGCCATTCTCCCTTTATTCCTTACCTACCTCTTATTACAATATTTAGTTGTTTCTACCTTGAATAATAGCCATTCCTTATGAATTTTGATTACTATAATTTAAGAATGGGGATTCTTATACTACACCAATGAATCTCAATTACTAGATTTTTTTTTCTTTCTCCCTAAAGTACCCTCATACAAACTAAAAAATTACATAATTTTACCCTCAAATAAAAACACCGACACCTACGACATTCTTTCTTCTCCGTCAAAAACTTTAGTTTCATTACTCTCTTCCATGTCTCATAGCATCGAGAAATCCGAATCCAGACATGGATTTGAAGAGAGAAGAGCCTCCAAGTTAGATCCATGTCTCATAGCATTGTTCTTCCTTAATGGAGAATCTAGAAGAAGATAATGATTTTGTCAAATTAATGTCTCACGGCATGGCGTTTGTTGTTTGTTGCCTTAATGAAAGATCTGTAATGACAAAGCGACAATTTCTCTAATAAATGATTTTCTTTTGACCCAACACTTGGCGTAAGGCGACAAAATTGTTCCTCATTTTTCTTTTAGGTAAGGATACAAAACACGAACTAGATATCAAAGCAATAATTTCTCCAATAAATGATTTTCTTTTGATCCAACACTTGGTGTACAGCGACAAAATTATTCCTCATTTTTCTTTTAGGTATGGACTAAAGATATAGAACACGAAATAGACATAGCCATTGTATTGACATAGATCAACCATGAATTCTAAGTGAAGGTGAACAGCCATACGAATGGTGGCATTTTAGCATGGGGATTGGGGATTTATCATCACCTTTTTTATTCAGGAGTCCAAGGTTGCATCAAGCAAGTTTTTATCCATGCTTCCCTCTCTTTCATCTCCTTTGTTCATCGTCGAGTCCCCAATCTCTTTCTTTCTTTATATGAATTGGGTTATTCTCTTGTATTCGTTATTTGAAATCACGATTTCAATTTGAGGATGATACTGTTAATTGAAGGTTAGGTTTCTTGATTGATCTATATTGTGAATTGGGAATGAAGAAGTGGGCAAAGATGTTATTTAAAGGCTATTTTTGTTGTTTTATAATTTATTCTAAGTTGTATTCATTTATGAAATATGTGAAAGTAAACAAGCTACCTATTATGACTCTATTTCATTCCATATGAATGCAATTCTGTTACAACCATATTTCATTCAATAAAGTGAACAACTGTTAGTCAATTTGTGTATCACATCGCTGATTCTGCTACTCATACTTTCCAAACTTTCCTCATCATTCTGGTTTCTATTTTGTTGACATGTTGTATTATTGAAAAGATTAAGAGACAATGGAAATCATTAAATCAAAGTCATTCGATTTTCCATACCATGATATAATGAATTACAATTTATCTTTTAATCATGATACAGCTAAATACTTGCTAAATTACATAACAAATAGTAATTAGATTTAACTAATCTCATAAGATATAGGGTAAATTTCATCTATCACCCCTATAAATTTTTCAAAGAAAAATTAAGGCCCCACTTTTTAAAAATGCTACAAATTCCCCATACTTTTGTATGGTGTCCACACCAAGTAATTATATAGTTTCTTATGTGGATATTTATTATGACGTAGTATTTTAGTTGATAACTATTAATTTCCACCTGAAGAGAGTTAAATTTGATTCATGGGCTTTAAGCCCAATAACAACATGGATTTGACCTTTAGGTTGAGGTGAAAGGGCCTAAAGAGTTAACCTCATAAGAATTCGGAATGATCAAAGGAGATTTGGCATAGTGGGTTTGGAGTAGGGCCCGTTGGATCGGTTTGATTGATTTAACCTTTCTTGATTTGGCTTATACTAATAAAATATAAAACCATTTATTTAAGCCTAAACCCATGGAAAAAAGCCCATTTAGTACCAATACATAAAAGTCTTCAATCCTAGTCATTGATCAATTTCATGATCCAATGAATTAAATCCACTTACCATCTTCTATAAGTACCCCCTTCATTTCCTCATTTGGATAGGAGACAAATTCCTACTAACTCTGTTACTCTACTAAAATCCCGTCTCAAAGATCAAACACTTGAGCACCCCAAAAACATTACTCCTGTTCTTTATTGATCATGAAGTTTAGTATCATTGCACTTCTCCACCTGTCACCTGACGTATTAGATCTTACCAAGAACTGCCTACTCTTCCTCCCTATCTTAACTTACTTGATCATCCGAGGTACGAATCAAGGCGATGGTACTCAAGAGGTTGTTTTCGATAATATGCAACTAGCACGAGAGCTGCGACAAACCAATCAAAGTCTGAATGAGCTCAAAGTAATGTTTGCCCAGTGTGTACCTATTTTAGCTGCTTTTGCTACTGCACAGCAAGGGACAACTACTATAGGTCCTTCCAATGTAATGCAACAATATGTTACACAAGCTTTTTAACCACTTAATCCCTTAATTATTGGTGAGCAAGATGCTTCTAGAGCTGAGGAGCAACCTCCTGTAATGGAACCTGTACCTACACAGTATACCCCGCCTAAACTAATAAATCAAGGAATTTAGATAAGAGGCTCATCCTCTTCACGTGTTACTCTACGTGCTATAATCATTGAGTCTGTATACCCTAGCCCTATGAATTCGACCCCAGCGAATTCTGTTCTTATGAACTTCACCAACCCTATTCTTGCGATACTAGTAAGGACAAAAGCTTCTACTCAAAGGGCTTTGTTTATGACTAAAGAGGATTTAAATGTCTATAATAGATAAATACAGGAAAAATCCACATCAACTATCTTAGAATTGAAGCTCCTGTATCATTCACGTATCGCTATTAAGCCATACCTAGAGGACTATGTAAGTCTGAAGTTCAGTTGTTTAATGGGAAGAAGGGGAGTGCTAAGGAGCACTTATTGAAATTTATTGAGACCTTAGAGGCCTATGGTTTAGATGATGATCTAAAGTTGAAGGAATTCTCAAAATCTTTTACAAAAAAGGCTTATACTTGGTATGTCAATCTCCCACTAAGATCAATCGATTTATGAAGAGGAATATGCAGGATGTATATAGAAAAATTCTTCTCCACTGAATAGAGGTTGACTCTTACCGATATAAGATGAATTCGTTAGAAGTCTAAGGAGGATCTCATAGATTATATTGAGCGATTCAGAGAATGCTATTTAGATATATAAGACATTTGTGATGAGAGAGAACTACTTAAGATTTGTATTCAAAGGATGTTTCTCGAATATGCGATTTATCTCAAGAACCTATCATTAGCCTCTTTTGCTGCATTAGTTGAGAATGCACGAAAGACCAACAATTTGGTGGCTTGGCAAAGGAATGAAGTTGGAAGGTTCAATAAGCATTCTTCATCTATGAATGCTACTCAAGGTGGATTGCAAAAAGAAAAAAAGAAACCTAGAAATGATAAATCTTATGACTCTAGACCTATACTGGCATATTCTTACCCAATAGCTAAGGTACATCAAATGCTAGATCAATAGTTACATGATAGAAATCTTAAATTGCTTGAGGTTAAATGCTTACCGATGGATGAGGGAAAAAATGTCCCTAAGTTTTGCAAATTCCAATGGAGTGTAAGCTACCCAAAAAAAGATTGTTGGATACTAAAGAAAATATTTAATGAACGTGTCCAAAATGGAGAATTGATTATTGAAGATAATGATGTTAAGAATAATCTACTTTCGGCTTACAACACTTAACGTGGTGTTCTAAATATTATCATTCGCGATCCCATATGTCACGCCCCGAAGCGGCAGAGTCGTAATAGCCACGCCGTGTAAATTATCTTAAGATATAAGTTGGCGTTACAACTGCTATCTTAGACTTGATCTACACAAGGCGTCCACGACTAACCCGTTTTAAAGTATACAGTTTGTAATTTAAATAGATCATTTACCTAAGAAAGTGAAAAAAATTATATATATATACACTTTAATTCAATTATTACACTATTTAAAAAATGAAAAATAATTCTAAAATAAAAACTTAGACCTTAAAATATGTGTGTTTATTTTTCAATGTTTTTCCTCACTCCCCAAGATCCAGTAGTTGCTAGCTTCAGGGTAGTTGTTTGCAGCTTCTTAGCCAGCACCTGCACGACGTCTATAGGGATGTGAGCAACCACAGCTCAGTAAGTTAGAATGGAGGACTTAAAACTATACCATACATACAACAAGGTTTTCAAACACTTATTAGGTGCAATGCATGTGCAAGCAAATGCCATCGCATGGCGTTGTCAGGCCTGTCATGAGATTAGAGAAATTGCGCCCGCTCTAATCCGGGTTGAGGAGTTGCCGTTAATGCAACAGCTCACGATCAAACCCAAGCTTGTGTAATGGAGACCTTGCTCCTCCCGCGACTACTTTCGAACCACTGTCTTCACCCTTGCCGCGACCTTCTCTTCTGTCACTTAGTTCGACTGAGGATAAAGAAGGGACCATTTTGCAATCCTACGCTATCCCTTTCGAAGGGATCGGTATTGGCCGGAGAGTCCTAAGTTCCCCTAACGAGTTGCCATACATGTCCGATTATGATTACTGGTCATATATTTGATTAAGTCCAGTTTAGGGTGATCAATCATTTCATGCAAATCATACAATACATGCTAGAGCAACAAACATAATCATAGCATCACCCATAATCAAGCACATGCACACATTCAACTATCTAACAAGCATAACCAAGCATAATCTCAAGCCTCCCAAAATACAACATTGTATTAATCCCAACTTACCTCGACTCCTCGCTCACTCACTTAAAGTCCGACTTGCTCATACCATTGCCGATCATCCCTATAACACAAACGTGATTTTAGTTTTCATATAATGATTATAGGTTCATTTCTCCTATAACGCTTATTGTTATGTTTTATTTAGGGTTTAATATATGTAATTATCTAGGTCTTAAGTTTTTTATAATTATTCTAGGTTTGGGGTTAGGTTCGGGTTCGGTTTCCACATTAATTTCTAAATTAGGTTTTAGTTCGATTCTAAGTCTTAAACATGCTCGAATCCTAAAGTGAAATTAATTACATTAAGCTCGAGTATTCAAATATCCTATTGGGTCTTAATTTAGTATTCTAAGCTATTCGGTATACGCTAGTCCTAATTAAGGTATCAGATTTATCCCCGACGTGAAAAAATCTTACTTTTTTATATAATTATCTAAAATTTAATCTTAATTCAGCTGTAATATTATTCTGATTTTTACTCTAATATTATCTAAATAACCCTAATTTTTTAGATTTATTAATTTACAATTTCACATATTACTAATTTCTTATATTAATTACCTAATTTCCTAAATTAACCATACTTAATACTCCAAAGGTTAGGATTAGGGTTCCACATCAGAGATTAACATCCCTAAACATTTAATTACTATCTAAATCGGTAATTAATATCTTAATCACCTAATTAACCCCAAATTACCCAATTTATCCATCATTTTAGGGCTAAAAATTAACTTAAAAATTTAAAAAATTAATTTAAAAAAAATGGTTTCATAATACTGTTCTATATCACATGAGCATCCTACAGAAAAAAAAATTGAGCTCCAAACTACACTCCTAAGCCTATTTATTTTCCATTCTATTCATGCTCAGTTTTGCAAGATTTCTTAAGGACCCTATATTTTCAGACGTGATTAAACTAAATCACTATTTTTTTCTAAATCTACATACAATAAAACCTCAGAATAACAAATTTTATAATTTTCTAAAACTATTTACTATTTTTACAAAATTACATAAGAATAGGGCTAGAAATTGGACTCACCAGTCTGGGTGGCTCAAGCCACCGCCGGCTGCCATGGCCTTGTCGGCTGGCCTGGGCGCTGCCACCACCGTGTGGTGGTGGTGGCTATCCACTCCTAACTGCCCGTCGGGTCTGGGTTTTTCTTTGTGGCTCTAACTGTACAGTTTTCCTTTTTTTTTTTCTTTGGTTTTTCTCTCAATTTTCGCCTCTCCCTAATTTTCTCTAATTTCTAACTGTCCAAATGAGCTTCTGAATTTTTCTTGCTATTTATAGAGTTTTAGTGTAATTATTGTGCATTAATTAGACATGATTTTGCTCAATTTCCTTGATTTTTGGCTTTTATGTTGTCTAATTTTAATTGATTAATTTTTATTTTGTGGATTCTGACCTACCACAACCTGATTTGGATCATTATTGATTTTTCCTGATTTTTATTTATTTTTCCTTAATTAATTATGAATTTTCTTTAATTATTTAGTATTATTTTGGCACATTATGCGTATTTTAAGTAATTACGTGTATTTATGCTTACATGTAAATTCATATATAGTATACATAAATATTCCTAAATATTATTTAAGTCATTTTATAATTTTTAGTATACATATAATTTATCTCTAGCGATTCGTTAATTATCGGGATGCATTTTACGCATTTTTGATAAATAACGAGTTATACACTTAGAATTTGAAATTTTTATATTCTTTTATTTTATTGCTTATTTTCTTAAATTCAAACTTACGAGATTATTTTACTAATATTTCTAGCTTTACTTTATAATTTAGGCTCGATCGGGTCCTTCAACCGATCGAAACCTCGAATGGCTAATTTTAGGGTTTACACCATAAAGATGGAAAGTATGGATGTACAGCTAGACAAGGCGTACGAAGTTAAGCATTAAAGATTTGAGGTCAAGACGAGTAGAGATGATAACGGTGTCTTCACATTGTTAAACATTGCTAATGTTAGGAATTTCTTTGATCTCATCGGTTTTGATGAGGATGCTTGGTTTGAGGCAGCGACCATGCTCATAAGGATTACATAAGGTTAATATAAGCAACATACTACAGGACATCCTATAGAGAGAATGGTTTCAATGGATGAAAATGTAATCATGTTTTCTAATACTGACATTTGTACAAGGAATTCTAATCATAATCATTCTCCATATTTGGAAAGCATACTCAACAGTTATCCTATCAAGAGGACTTGCATTGACAATAGATCTTCACCTAATATTATGCCAATGTTTACTTTCAGAATTACAAAGATAGACATTTGACACCTAGTAAGACAAGCTATCTTGTTGAACTGCTTCTATGAATCTTCCATGAAGACGATAGGGTGCGTCAAAGTAGACTTTAATGTTGGATCTATCCATAGTCTCACATGGTTCCATATGATCAATGTACCTACATCCTACCACTTCTTTATAGGAAAGACATGGTTGTATGTTCATCGTTTGATACCCTCAACATGGCATCAATACATAAAGGGTCATTAGGATGAAGAGGATGTCTTTATTCCAGTAACAAAGGACCCACTTATATATAATGAATAACACTTTGCTTGAGCAGCTTTCTTTGATGAACATGAAGAGGCGACATCGCAAAATGTAGAAAAACCTCATAACGCATCTTTTCCCATAGTGGAACAAGCTCATGCACCAACATCTAAGAAGAAAAGCATATGTGGTTGTTGTGGAAGTGCAAAGAAACACAAGCGAACAAATAATATTATGGAAACTAAACATGCTTCATAAAAAGAGGTATAAAAACTACTAAAGGCAGAAGATGACCTTGCTAGTTCTCCCTTCTCTTTTATTGCTACATGTAAATGAAGTAATAGTCACTTCTTATTGATGAAAGAAGTTTCTTTTTCTATCACTAACATTATTATGTTATAAAACACAATGTCTATGTGTATTCTCTTTATTACCATTGTTGCTACTAAGTAAGAGACTTATCTCTTAAGTGCGCAAGGCTAATCCTAAAGAATGATTTATAACTCATTGAGGGCATTTGGACCCTCTTGATTGTTTAAAAGAAAATTGATAGTGAACATGACATTTAGTATGCAATTATTTGCTGCTTGGTAATGAGCTTTAACTCTTAAGCGCATGATGATAAACTTGGCTTGTATGTGTGGCCTGATAAGAGCATTACCTCCTAGGTGCAAACAAGCCATACTAATCTTGCATATTTATTATGTTGTCTAAGTGATCAAACTATTTCTTGCCATCAAGTAGTAAAGACAATCCTATTGATGAGCAAACTAACATATTGGCACTTCAATCCAAGTAATACCTTGGTAAGACATATTACACAGTTAAATAGTGGGGAATACCCTTTTGACTAATGAAAAAGAATTATTAATCCCAGGCAATCAATGCCACTATTGGTGTATATGCGCGATTGAACACTTCTTGAAATGGATCTTCTCTCTCTCTCTCTCTCTCTCTCTATATATATATATATATATATATATATATTATCATTAACAAGCAAAAAGTCTTATCTCAATACGATATAATGTGTGAGATCCCTTAGATCATTGGGTTTAAGCAGTCTTATAATTATGCTTATTCTAAAATAAGGGATCCCTTAGATCAAAGAGTCTAAGCGGTCTTAAAGTTATGCCAATTCATAAATTTTAAGTTTATGCTATTTAATGCTAATGTGATTAGGTTGAGCCTTTGCTCCCTACTATATGGTATCGTTTTTACGATAGTGTTGCTTAAATGAGGCACTACTCTTAAGCGAGTAAAGTTTTTAAGTACAAAATATGCTCTGACTCAAGAGATTACCTTCTCTAGCAACTTAGGTAATGGGAGAATATCTATTCACATTTATGTTGAAAAGGCGTATGATTCAACTACTTGCATTTAGCTCATATTTCAAGTGCCATACTTAACCTATGATGTGAAGACTTATGTTATATTCAAGCCTTACGTCGTGCTTAGACCTTACGTTGTACTTAGGCTTTGCGTCGCATTCAAATTCAATATCATATTCAAGCCTCATGTCACATCATGATCAAGACTTATGTCATATCAAGTTCAAGACTAATGGTGTATTCAAGATTTATTTCATATTCAAGGCTTGTGATTATTACTTATGCTCACTCACATTCAACTCTGATGTTCAAGACCCGCATTCAACTAACATATGCTTACATCTCTAGTTTCATGTTTAATTTATGTATATTTCAGCTTATTTCAACCTTCATGTGCTTATGCCCTCACATCTTATGCTTATGTTCAATTTACATTATAAATTTGAAATTAGCTTTATTAAGATCATTGAAATGAGCATATGCAGCCTCAATACGACACCTGTAAGATATGCACAAAAGGAGATGTCAATTTTACAATTTAAAAGAAAAGGGAGGGGAGAAGGATGTATGGATTAATGGTATAGAAAAACATATGAAGGCTAATTTGAATGCAAAGAGCCGTAGGAATCATAAATCAAGTGAATAGCAAACATACCTAGGTTATGTAACAAAGATGCCAAAAACAACAATTGCGACTATCTAAAATAGTTAATACTTTTTTGCCCTTACTCTTCTTAGGTATTTTCCTTTTAGACTCCTTACTCATCTGTGAATATCACTTACAAATTTGGATAACGAACATTAAGGAGCAATTAGTCATGTGGTAAGAAGAAGAAAATTTAGCACCAAACAAACATAACAAATTGAATAAAGAGACCATACAAGCTACAATGAAAGTTAGTTTAGTTAAAAGTCAGACTATGCAATATAATGGTTACGAACATAAAAGAGGTATTCTTTCAAAGAAAAGCCTACATTTTGAATGAAGTAAAGGAAATACACATCAAGTTGGTTTAAGAACTTGAGAAGAAGGTATTCGGGTGCTAGTTTCATGTTCAGCAACTATACCATGCGAAAAGGCATATTTAAGATGACTTTAAGATAATAAGTGTTCAAATAAACATGACATCAATCAAAGCGGGATATATTGAAGATTATAAAAACTATCGAGTTTAAACAGGTTGAGAATAGTATGCCTATGTAAAAAAAAAAAAAAACCGACCTTAAAGCATATTCAATTTTTTGTTGGTCGATCAATTCATTTCTATATCCAAATGCGACCACGTAAATTAAAGAAAATGTTATTATCTTTTTTTTCCACGCTTAAAATTTGAAAACTTCCAAATACTACGTACTGAACAGACATAATATTATAAGCTCCTACTTCATCTCTTTTATAAAGCCCTTTCTTCAATCCAATTCACCCATCATTCTGGGCAGAGTCAGACTGATTGAAATTGTTACTTTTTCTACAAATACACGATTCCCTTTTCCTTTCCAATGATTGATGGTGTCACACTTCTCTTACTTTACCTCGCCAAGTCCGCCCCACACAACATACACACACGCACACTCTCTCTCTCTCTCTCTCTCTTATCCTTTTCATCTTGACCCCGGCACTTCCCCCACTCCTCGAGAAATCCAACCAATTAAACACAACTCCATCCCTTGTCTCGTAAACTCATTCTCAATTATGATTACATTATTTTGTGAAGTTGTGGAATGTTATACTATGTGGAGCTACGGTGATTTCTAAATATCAGGCATCAGGTATTGGTTGCGGGGTTCTGTTATGAAAGGTGTGTTTAGATGAATGTGTTGCAGGTGTTCGTTAAATTACTAAGAAAAACATGGTTATGGTTTCGGGTTACGTAAAACCTACGCAATCTTAGAGCACGGATGTCTTTGTGAAAGTGAGGAGTCATGTTCGGTGTTTAGTGTAGATGATTTAAAGGTGTATTGAAAGTGCTTGATGAAATTTCCTAAGGGATTTTAGCCATGATATCGAGTTATTCTGTTCGACAGTTTTGGGTTCATTAAAAATGTTCAATAAGAAGCTCAATCGTTTGGTTTCTCTGTTCTTGCTAACCGTTGGTCTTTAATCCTTCGTTGGCATTTAGGCTTCGATGGTTCTTGTCGATAATATGTTTCAATAACAAGGAAAATTCCTTCCGCAACTTTCTTTAAGCTTCGGTCTTTAAATGATCTCTGACATTTGGGGTTTCTTCAACAGTTGTTATGAACTTCAAATTATGGTCTTCAACTCGACAATTTCTTCAACGATTTGGTAGGCTCCATTGTCGGTCTTCCTCTCCAGATTTCTTTGACAAAGAATATTAGAGCATACAGGCGAATGCATGTAAATTGATGCCTACCTGTTGTAGACTTAATGCCTTTGCACAATGGAGCCTCATCAACAATGAAAATCCCAAACCACTAGGCGCCTGCATTAGGATCTTGAAATGTCAAAAGGGGAAGCATGAGTTTTTAGACTCTATGAATCATTCGAACGATGCCAGCAATTCTACCATGCAATCATCTAATTTTAGTGATCTGGAGGAGTTCCTACTGATGATTCAACTGATAAGAAAAAAACGAAGCACAATAAGGCCTACTCCATGCAAGCAGAGTATTCGGTTAATTAAAAATGGACTCCCAAGCTAGTGGTTCATATGTTTTCATGCAAAGAAAGTTAAGAAAGACAGAAAACTAAATATACAAAGACCTCAGAGTGTTTTGAAGTTCTTAGCAAGTAGTTCTTCCCCAAAAGAAAACTCCAAACTTGGATTTCTCCACTGGCACTATCAATTCTGCTGCTTTTATCAAATATTCCTCAGTGGCTTCCTTTATCCTTCTCTACGGACTTTGAGCTTCAACTATGGTTTCCGATGATGGCCTTCGATAGCTACTGCAGATGGATGTTCTCAATCTTTAAATTTTCCGTCGAAAGAAACATTGTTAGGTGCTAAATTGATCGGGGAAGGATTGGAGGAAAATGAAATCGGACACGTGTTTAGGTTGGAAAGAAGCAATATCGAAAACGATTATGGAATGGAAGAAAGCGAAGTTGGACTGGAAACTACGTGAGGTAAATAATGATAAAATCAAAACGAAAGAACTAAGAATGGAGATGCGGAATTGCATGAACAATAGAGGTAAATTATCATTGGGAACAGACTAAAAATAATGGAGTGTTCTCATAGTCTTAATTTTTGTTTTTTTTGTTTTTTTTAATAGGGTCCTAATTCTAGAATAAAAATAATAATAATAAAATATAATAAATTTTTTGAAAATGATGAAAATACAAAAAAAAATGAAAAAAGAAAAAATTATTAAAAATTTTTAGAAAGTGTTTTCAGATCAATAGTTTTAGTTTTAGTTCGGTTTAACTAATTATTTTAGAGAATCATGTAATTTAAGTACAATTTAATTATATTAAATATCAAAATATACATCAACGGTCTAATAGATAAGTATTCAAGTATTGACGTTGTATTAACTTGGGGTTGCAGGTTTAAATCTTACTAAGCATAAATATGTTTTTTATTTTCTACCTTTTGTTTTGCGAAAATTGATTGAGTGTACAGAATTTAAATTTTAGTTTTTAAATCTAATCAAGTTTTTTATCTATTGTCAAGAAATTCAAATCGAATTTAATTTTTATCAAATCAAATTTGAATTGTTAGTTTGATCTTCTATCAAATTCAATATGAAACGATATAAAAATTCAAATTTACTTAGTTGATGTGATTTTCTTTTGGACTTTATATATTGATTGTATGGCATAAAATAAGGGATTATAAGCTCCAGGAAAAAAAAGAAAAACCAACTTGATAGTCCTTAAATTCAAGTTCACTTAAGTCTTATCACGAACTTGCACACAGAGCTGCTGTCCACAACTAGTTTCGCACATATGTATGTCGAGCTATTGTCTACGGACATTGCAGCGCTCTTAACTAATGCCAAATAGCCCTATCATAAACAGCAAACGTAACTCCACTGCACAATACCTACCCACTACTAAATACGTCAACATGGCAAATACTATCACGGACTAGATTACATCCACTTCACTCAATCGACCATAATTCACACAATACGAGCGAACAGCAACAACGATAACTAACCACCAAGCCATACACTCACGTTGTCCATCCTCGCACAGCACTCACACGACCACACTCGATCCATAGATAGTAGCATCACTGTAACTGATGAATAGCCATACATGGATTCCACGCCATAACTACTACCGCTGCTATTCATGATGATTTGATTTGCTAACTTCAATCCTGCATCCTTCGTCTTCGCCCCACATTTGCGGATACTACTTCAGCTACTCCATTTCCACTATCCTACACGCACGATAACACTTTACAACAGCAAAGATAGCAAGCACGTGAGACAAACAGCAATAGCCACACCCCTAAACCAGTTGCCTTAATACAATAGTCCACGCCGAGTATGCCCGAGTGTAGTACACATCCAAACAGCAAGCCCACAACGCCACAACACAGCAAAAGGCTTGATACCATTGACTCACTCCTCTCTTGATGCCCAATGCGACTCCGATTGCAGCAGTGACTGCTTCGACCATCGCTGCTCTATCTACGTTAAGCTCCATCCATGCCAATAGTGATTATTGCCTACGCTAGTCCAAACACTCCAAGTAGCAATAGGCGTTTCCTTCACCGAACAACAATCAGGTTTAGTCTTTGTCAATTTTTTATTATTTAATTAATTATTATTATTATTTAGATCTTTAGCTATTGAACATGGTATATGTATATATGAATATATTAGTGTAAGATTTTAGTATTGGTTTTTATATTAAGTATATTTTATAATATTGTTAATTTACTTGGGTAGATAATAGTTTAGGAATTTTTAGGATTAGATTTTTTAAAGGATTCATCACATAGAAAGTTTTTTTTTTTAAATAAAAAATAATAAAAGATCCTTTTAAAAAGTAGGATTTTTTAGAGTATTTCTTTATAAAATAAAAACACTTAAGGATTATGGGCCCTTACATTCTTTTTGAAAAACTAAATTGATAATAACGTAAATTTAGTTAGTTTTCAAAAATTAAAATAAACCAACACACTAAAATTTTTTGTAAAAAACTACGGTCGTCTGATCCTGATTAGCAAATACGTAGGCACCTTTGAGGCGACATTAAAATTTGCAGAAATTTAGGTTTTTTTTAATTTTCTTTTGATTTTGATTTTTTCTTAAAAATATAAAAAAAGGTAATTGTGAAAATAATCCTAATTTTAGAAAATAGATAGTGTCACTCGTTAAGATTTAATAAGTTAATTGCTAAATTCAGAATCTTCCGGTTTTTTATTCAAATTGAAATAAAAAACCGGTAGTCAAATCGTAATCATTCAACTCAATTAATAACGGTTTCTTTTCTTTTTTTCGATTGCAGTTGAGTGGTGGCTTCAAAATTTTTTTAATAAAAAATTAGAATTTTTTAATTTTTCTAGTCGATAATTAATATTAAATGGGTTAGGATTTATTATTAATCCGAAAAAAGGAAAATGAAATTAAATAAAAAAGGAAAAAATTCAGGCTCCACATTTAGCAGAATAAGAAACTTAAGGAGAAGGATGAAAGGTAGATTACATGTGAAGAAAAAAAAAGGGGCAGTGTCTTTGAGGAAAATAGCGATGGATGAATCAACAGGGAATTAAGCATGGAATATGGATACTTTAAAAAATAGAGAGAATATAGGGGCATGTGGATCATAACAGAAAATATTCCTCATTATATTGTGCAAAATCAGGCCAGGACACCTCATCACAGTACTAAAATATTCTCTAAGTGAAAATGGATTGTGCAAAAATGTTAATGCCGGGGGTAGAGGTTGTAGTTATGAGGCTTCAATTATATAGTGCAAATGATTCTTTTCTTTCTCCAATGATTGGATACGATTCTGCGAGGCCTATGAAACTTAGTTTCATTTTATGTTACGGGCTTGAGCTTACTTCTGTCAACATGGCATTCTCGACCAATTCTTCATATGAGCTCCAGTTTTTTTTTTTTTGGTTTCTCACCTAGCGGGCAATAAGAAATGCATGGTTTGGTTTAGATATCTTAAGGACTATGAAAGCTGGGCCTATCCTTATTTCACTAAGTTGGATAAAGTATCAAGTTTTCAATAGAAGCAATAACCTTATATGGCAATTGTTATTTATTATAAGTCACGATACCTCATAAGATCATAGCAATTTGTATCGCCGTGTTTATCAATTGTAGTGAAACAAATAAGATTTAGTTAACAGAAAGCATTTACATGATGTGCGAAGACCTTATAAAAATAATACTCTTATATAAGAAGAAAATAAAGGTAATATTGATACATAGGGTAGGCTTAATGAGACTATCAAGGTGAACTTAGCAAATGAATTTAACTCCACAAAGCTAATAACTCATGAAGAACAACTCGAAGAGATAAATTGGCTACAAAATGGACAAATCAAAGCAGATTTATTTCAGTATTTTCATGGAGATGATATACAATTCAATTCAATCAAAGCTTGACATACAATTAAGAGGTATTGAGAATTCGTGCACTAAGTTAGTTCTTGAATAAAGTTGGCGGTGGCACAGTTGTTCAATAGTGCACATGTCAGAGTCAATTGAAAGGCTTATTCGGTGATCAAACCCTTTTGACTTTGTCTAGACAAAATATAGAAAGTTAAATTTGATTTATGAGTTTGAAGCCCAATAATGATATGGATTTAACTTTTTGAGTTAAGGTAACAGGACCCAGAGAGTCAAATCCATAAGAATTCGAGATGATTAAAGGAAATTTGGCATAATGGGCTTAGAGTATGGCCCGTTGGATTGGTCTGCTTGATCCAGCATTTCTTGATTTAGCTCATATTAATAAAATATAAAACCTTTTATTTGAGTCTAAACTCATGAAAAAAGCCTATCTAATACCCATATATAAAAAGCTTCAATTCTATCATTGATCAATGTTATGATTCAACGGATTGCATTCACCTATCATCCTCTATAAATACCCTTTTCATTTCCTCACTAACATTGTTACTTTGCTGGAATCCTATCTCAAATATTGAATACTTGAACATCTTAAAACACTATTTCTTTATTGATAGTGAGGTTTGCTACCATCGTACTCCTCCACCTATTACTTAATGTGTTAGAGCTCATAAAAAACTGTCTACTCCTCCTCCCTATCCTAACTCACTTAATCATTCCATATGTACAGGTTGAATCATTTTCTCAGTTACGTGTAATGTAATTAGTCACGCAACACGCACTTGACCCTTACAACTTGAACCCCATACACCACCTTACTCAAAAACTTTTAGTAAAAATAAAATTGAAAGAGAAAAGACACATAAGGTAAAATAATTCAACCCAACCCAACTCAAATACAAAGTAAATGGATACAATAAAGAATAAAAACACAATTTTTCATGAAACAAACCCCGATTTTCAAAAATCCCCAATCTCAAACCTAAGTTGAACCCTATTGCTAAGAACAAAATTTCCAAATACAAGGTTGAAAAGAAATTGGTAGCGGTGGCTCCTAATGGAAGATAAATAGGAAAGGTATTGTGATCCTGAGCTATGAGTACAGGTTATGGTTCTTAATATAATAAATGAACAATATATATTTTGTTAATCTAATATTTTTAAAGTTTGATTTTGGTTGCTAGCTGTTAATTTGATAGAGGATAATTTCAAAATTTCTTGGTTTAGGGTACGCTGATCCATGTGCGTGCTTGTTTGAAAATTTGAATAGAACATGGACCGGGACTTTTCTTTTAAGGAAAAAAAAAAATCACTATTCTTAATATATAATAACAAATTTAAAATATGAGAGATTACTAGCTTGCATTATTTACTGGCAGAGTTGATCAGTTCGGATAAATTATCCTTGATAGTTTAAATGTTGGGTCAATTGTCATTCATATTCGATCGTATTCAAAATACTGTTTGTTGGGTATTTAATGAATAAGAGTGGTGGTCAAGATGTGTTTGGAAGTTTTTGAAAATTTTGTGTTTGTGCCTAAGAGAAAACAAAAAAGATTGGAGTTTTGTGATTTTTTCTTTTAAGAGCTTTTTATATTTTAGTTTTATTTATTATATTAAATGATTGGAATATATGGGTTTTATTTGTGTGGTTTGTGATTCCATTTTTAGTACGACTGCTCTATGAAGATATTGGAAAGGTATCATGTGTTCGAAATTTCTTGCCAAAGGTCTTTTAAAAAGTGTATTAATTTGGTGTGGAAATTAATAATTAAAAGCTAAAGTGTCACATCATAGAAAAGAAAAATCCACGTTAGAAACTATATACCCACTTAGTGTAGACCCAAAAAAAAAGTAGGAGAGAATCTATAGTCTTTTTAAAAATTGGAGTCTTAATGTCTTTTGAAAAATTTACAGGATAGTAGATATAATTTGCCCCGAAAAATATTATAATCTTGCAAAGCATGTATTTTGTAAACTGATCATTGAGAATACTAAACTCGTGCATTTCAAAATTACCATTTTACCCCATATTTTTCTAACTACCCAAAATTGCATAACTCCTCCTACTAACTTTCCCAATCAAGGTTGCATGCTTCCATTATCATCTTTTAAGTCTAAAAGTTTAGGATGAAAATTTGCTATACTGACCCGATCTTTCCTTTTGATCCGTGAGCTAATTCACTTAATCCACTTTTCAAACGAGATTTTTTGGTTTGCTACTTGACTCGTTTAACTTATAAGTAAAAGTAAGCTAATTTAGATCAATCCCTTTAATATATTTATGTTTTTAGTTCACGGATTAACTCGTTTAACTTTTTTTTTTTTCAGATTAGAATCAAGATTTTTTTGCCCATTTAAAACGAGTTAAAGGAATTCGATTCGTATAACCTACGAGCCAAACTAGACCAAATCAAATTAACTTATTTAATCTGTTTTTATACTTTTAATTCCTATGTTGTGCCATCCTCTTGGAAAAACACCACGTGTTAATTAAGATTTCACAAATCAATTTCCTTTCTCTTCCATCGTTTACACATTAGGAGTTCTTTCTCTCTCTCTTTTTTTTTTTCCTTTTACCCTTTGCACGTACACAGTAGCTCCCACGTTCAATTTTTCATCTTGGTAAAATTTCCTCCTTTTCTATTTTCATCACCACACACACAGTAGATTTAATTCTTGAATTCTTCATGTTCTCTAATGGAATGGTATTATATAACATTATTTAATTATTTGGATTTGATTAAATATTTTTCGATGCAATAATAAATCATTTGGTCAAAGTAACTTCTTTATTCAATGGACACCATTAAACATAAGTCTTTTTATGGAACACTAATAAATCATTTAGTACTCAAATCATGATCATATTGGTCTTCAAATTCTTCTACAAAAATTAAGTTTTCTACATGTTGGATATTCATTAGGAATACTATCATTAGTGGTTTCCATGGACATGAAAATTGTATTTATAGATATATACATATTAATAAATTAAATAAAAGATAATATCTTGACCAAATTCTTAATCTTCTCCCAAAACCAAATAAATAAGCTTGTTTGAAACTAAAACATATCATTTAAAATCTTGAAGTAAAATATGCTTTCCTAAATTTGCTACTAGAATATATGCTTCAATCTAGGAAAACCTAAACATTAGAACTAAACTAGTATGGTTTTAAAATTGAAAATATTTTTTAAACCAATGATAATAAGATTAAGAATTTCTTCAAGATATTATCTTTTATTTAATTTATTAATATGTATATAAGTATAAATACAATTTTTGGGTCCATGCAAATTACTAATGATATTATTCCTAATAAATATCCAACAAGTAGAAAACTTAATTTTGAATATGATCATGATTTGAGTACTAGTCTCATCAATGATAATGGGGAGAGGAAAAAAAAAAAAAGATTATTATACTAGTGCTCTAAAAAAAGAAGTATGTTTTACTATAAGGTCCATTAAGTTTTATAATGGAATAATAATTTTCTTATTTCATTCGATGTAACCTAACATTTGTATTAATATTA
The DNA here is from genome assembly GCA_024138005.1 of Lumnitzera racemosa. NCBI lineage: Eukaryota > Viridiplantae > Streptophyta > Magnoliopsida > Myrtales > Combretaceae > Lumnitzera > Lumnitzera racemosa. Next base: position 85,738,235 of record JAMXBC010000007.1, read on the forward strand.
ATATGATGAGCAAAAGTTTTTGCTTACTAAGATTGGAAAAAAAGAAGAAGAAAAAAACTATTTGTTTTGTTTTAATAGTCTTGAATCCATCTTACATATTAAAAAATACTAAAAAAAAAAAAAAAACAATAAAGAAGTTATTTTGACCAAATGATTTATTATTGCATGGAGGAATATTTAATAAATCCAAATAATTGAATAATATTATATAATACTATTTTGTTAGACAAGATGAAGAATTCAATAATTAAATCTACTGTGTCGACGATGGCGATGAAAATTAGGGGAGGTGGGTGGTGTTGGGTGAGAGACTCTGGTGGAAGAATTCCTAATGTACAAATGATGGAAAAGAATGAAAGTTGATTTATGAAATCTTAATTGACACGTGGCATTTTATAAGAGATTGGGACAGCATGGAGACAGCCAATTAGGTACGGCAGATTTTCATCCCAAAAGTGATCATAGTTGTATTAATACGGCCGCTTCAGACGATTCCGTCAAATATTTCATTCTAAAATAGGCAGATTCTTCAAACAAACTCTAATAAATATCAAACGAGTTGCTAATCCAAAATCATCATCATGTAAATCTAATATAGCATCTTAGCATTCCACAAACCAAAATGTAACTCAAAACTACGGTATCCGGACTTTTGGAAATATGTTCAAATTTGGTTCCGAATGTAGCAATTACTTAAGGACTTACTACTTCCATCGGGAATTTCTACTACTTCCATCGTGAATTTCACAAATGTGAAATTATTACCTTAATTTACGCTTAAAGTTAGCCTTGAATACATTTTTTTTTTTTAATAATTTTAGGAGCAAACTTACTATTTATAATAAAATAATCAAAATCGGCTACGAAATGGGTCTCACATTTGCACGACTTCCTACGTAACACCTTCGGCCACCCTTGTGAAGGGAAAGCTTGGCGCCGCCTACTCCTTCGGCCGCCCCACTGGCTCAAGCCAATTTCGACCAGATTACTTTAAAATATAACCTCTATTTTCTTTAAAAATTAGCTCAATTTTCTGGGAGTGTTTGAAGAATGCAGGGTTGCTAGTGTTGAATTTAGAGTAAGAGCAAACTCTACTTGTAGCGCTTGCATCTCCAGTGTTGCATTTGTCTTTTTATTCTCTCACTTCTCTAATCTCCCCTTAAGTACAAAAGACCCCTCCCATTGTCTGGCCGATACTAAAAAGCGATGTGCCCTTTTAGCTCTTTTCATTTTGTTATTCCACCCGCTTATTAATTTTTTTTTTTTTCTAATCCATTGAAGTATGCATTTACTTATTATTAACTAATCAATATAAGAAATGTATATAGTTATATCATCCACAATAAATATTCGATCACTTACTATTCTTTATTAATACATTTTCTTTGATAAATGGTGATTTGATAAGTTGATTGATCTCTAACATTTCATTATATATTGAAATTCGATATCTATGTTTTCCATAAATAATGATTTTGACATTGTATCATAGGAACAATTAAATTAGTTCAGTAATTTGCTATATTTTACAAAACAATATCCATAGAGCCACTTTGGGTAACTTTTGTAACCTCATTGTAGAGTTTAATCTTATTTAGGTGATATTGATTTAAATTCTAAATTAGTGATCAAAACCTATATTAAGGTATCACAACAAAACCGACATCATCTTTCAAATAAAGATGCAAGACTTTCAACTCAAACAACAACTAAAACAAATTATGTATTTTATTTTATTTTTTTTATCTCAAGGACTACTTAGAATTCTTAATAATTAGGATCATGTACTTTTATCTTGTCATAAAAAAAAAAAAATTAGATAATGGTTGTTGTTTCTCAATTCTTATCGATAATTGATTAGGGTCTGTATGTACTAGACTTGCAAAACAATACACAGTGAAGAGATGCCAGGAGACTGTCCGACGTGGTCATTCCGATATTTAAGTCAGCAATAGGCTTTTTGTGGCATAGAATACTCAATATGCAGGCTTAGAATGCAGAGTTTTTAGAGAGAATTATCGTTGGGTAGATGTTTGGTATTTATAGCAAAGTGGAGTTGGCTGTTGAAGATCAGTTTGGGGGAGAAATCTTTTCTTGTAAGTGTGGGAGAGTGAAACTGTCGTGTCTGACGTGTTCCTAATATTTAGGACATGGCTGTTTTATCCTTATCTTGTAGTTTATGGCTATTATAGTTTGTTATGGGCTTGGGTCATTAAGAGCTAAGCCTAAGGCCTACAGAAGCGAACCTATGGAGGTAAGGCTTAGCAAATCTAGTTGGGCCTGAGAGGTTTCTGCCTAATGTATCCTATCAACACTTACCCCACTACAGTCTCATCACTGAGGAAGAGGTAAGGAGAAGGAATGCATAGGCGGCTCAAACGTGATCAATCTGACTCCAGGAAGTTTGATCCGATGCCATGATGTTGACATGATGAGGTTATAGATCCAAAGTGATGGATGATCCGAGGTGAGAAGGCCCAAGGTAGTGAGTCATCTTAGGCAATGGTCTGCCGGTCTGAAAGTGTCCGAGGCTAAGCGAGTTGGGCTACTAAGGTGCTCTGATGTTACGGACCGATCTGCTTGAACAGGGCCTAATAAGGACCAAGTGGATGTAAGTGCATAATGTTGACTAGGTGCAAATCAGATGGGCCCTGAAGAAGCTTCCTATTGAAGGGACTTTCAAAATGCAACTTTTGCCTGCTTGTATTCCGTGCATTAAGTGCGACCTGATAGGTGTCGTATTGTAGTAGACTAGTGTGCAGCTATATGCTTTCTATCCTTTTAAAGGTAGTTGTTCGATTAAGATGCTTTCCATGTGTCTACTAGGTAACATTCACAGGGATTCATGTTTATACGTATCCCCATAATCGCCTGTATGGCTTCTCAAGCCGTTTTCCTATAAATAGGAGGATTGCAAAGAGAGACTATTTTTTTGCAATCTTTTCGATCAGTTATAATTTCTGCTTTTACATTTGAACTCTCAAACCTTCTTCAAAAGCTTTAATTTTCCTTATCAAAAATCACAATCATGTTTACCAACGGGGGTGAGGCTAACTCTTCTTCATTGGAAGTTACCTTCGGTTTAGATTCTACCAAGAGTGATCCTCCTCAGGCACAGGAAGACGAAGTATTGTCACTAGCACAACTCGACCATCTTACAAGGATGACCGTGGAAGTGTTAGACAGGGATAAAATCATCAATGCCATCCCTACGGATGTGTACGTGGATATTTCGTTGCCTTTTGCTAAGGATTTATTTGATGCTCCTAGTATGGGGAAGGGGCTTGATGGCTATATAAGTAAAAGTAAAGATTTTGCCTCCAGTTAGGTCATCAACAACTTCCTTGTGGGGGTGATACCCGAATGGCATATTGGATGACGCGTAGGGATGAATGGATAGCTCTGCTATCAGGGAGGTATTTCACGATTTTCAAGAAGTGCCTAGAGTTTGGGCAATACCTCCCCCCAAGTCATTTTGAGAGGGAGTTTTTTCGACTACTATCACTACAGCTTTTTGTAGATCCCTCTGAATGGGTGGAGGGTATTGAAGGCGTTCCAAGCGCTGCGCGAATACCTGGTGATAAAGGCTACTCTCAAGCTCTTTTATCACTTCTACATTTGGAAGAGCGTTGGGGGGTGGCCTTACTTCCAGCCATGCTTGGGAAAGAAATTGTTTTGTGGCCCTATTGACTTGGTTAAAGGATAGCAGGACGAATACGTGATGGTGAAGCTGCCTGAAGAGGCCGCCTTTTAGAACTTAGTGGATTGGAATGGTCAGTACTGCAGGTGAGAGGTGGCCAGGAGATCAACGTTGCTAAGACCATAGAAAGGTATTTCCAGTGCCTGATCTTTGAGCTCTTCCCCAGCATAAAGAAATTTGTGATGGAGAAGTGGGTTGAAGGTACTAGTTCATTCCTACGCTCCTGTTTGTTGTGTTAGTGTCAGGGTACTTCGTCCGACATCTATAGGATGGGTGGACTTCTTTGGTTGTACTAGTCACGGCGGTGTTTTACAAATGGTAGTGGTAGTGGTAGTTTCCATTGATTTATCCTTGTTTTCTTTTTTTGACCTTTAGATCAGTCTTCCTATAGGTAAGAGCTTTGCTACGAGGGTGCCTCATCCGTTTGTAGATGATTTGATGAGCTGACGCTAGGTGCAATCAAAGGTAGCTTAATTGACAAGGAAGGTGACAAAACTGAAGTTAAGGCTCAGAGAGACCAGCAAACCAAGGCCGAAGCCTATACCTCAAGGGATTCCCCTTGTCATCTGAGACCAGTAAATGGTCATGGCGCCTTTGAGCATGGCTCTGCCCGTTCTTGATATTCATTGGTTCGAGCACATCATTATAGTCGACGAAGGCATCGACATGGAGGGACCTGATGTGCAAGTGCTTTCCCTTCTTATGGTAGTTGAGGTAAGGACCAAGGAGATAGCTGCTTCACTTGCAGTCATGAGAGATAAACGTAAGGCTCCCAAAGTACCTGAGGGGCCAGGTCTAGGGATGAAGAGGTAGACGCCTCTGGCAAGGGAACCTTTGGCCAAGGGGAAATGGAATGAGTAGCTCCTGGCTCATCCATTCCAGAGCGTAGACGATGTTGGGGATGAGTTTTTGGACGTTCTTAACAACTTTTGAAAGATGGGACTGGGGCTAGGGCTAAGGCCAGACTCATCCATAGAAGTACCATACACTTCCATGGATGAGGTGCTAAAAAGGGGGGTTCTTGAGATGGAGAAGAAGAAAGCCCGGGGGAAGATCTTGCGGTCTAAATGGGAGGTCCGTACTGGCGACTTGACATTGTGGTACTAAACCCTCAGTTATTAGGCTTCAATGGGGTCTTATACCCCTAGTGATTAGGTTATACTGGAAAAGATCTCCCAAAAGGGTATAAGTGACCCCATACAAATTGCAGGCCACTTAAGTAGCCTAATGCTGCAGGTGGGTCTTCCATGCTATTGTTGTGTTTTATTTTAGCATCTTATACTAACGTGTAGGCTCTATTTATTATTATAGTACCATGGTCAAGTGCTCTTCAAGCTGAGCAAGTCCCATGCTACCCGAAAAGAGGTAACTAGATTGTGGGAGGAGTTGCATTAGCAAAAGAAGTGCCTGCTAGTAGTAGGTACTTAAGAAAATTTGCTCAAGCTAACAAACACCTCTGTTGCTCTATTGTACAGGTAGCATGGTTTCAAGCGAGGCTCAAGCATACAAAGCAAGAGAGGGGCAAAGTCAAAAGGGATGCTCGGAAGGTCACCAAACTGAAGGCTCGGCTGGACAATGAGTAGAAGACAAAGGCTTGTCTCTTGCAATGATTGGAGGAGGAGGGCATAGCTAAGGCTTGAATCGAAAAGGAAAGTACCGAGCTGAAGGCTTCCAAGGTCAGGTTGAAGACTGAGTTGGTGATGAAGGTGTTTGAGTGTGAGCGTGTTAGGGCTGCATCACTCAAGCTGGCCAGTTTGAAGGTCACTTTGGAGCAACAAGTCAGGGAGTTGTAGGGCAAGGTTTTGGAGATGGAAGAGATCATCTCCAAGATGAAAAGTAAGGAGGTCCTCAGTGATGTTGTTACAAGGAAGGCGGTCGCCTACTATAGGGCCACCGAAGAGTGGCTATAAGAGTTGGAGGACCTGTCTACTGATTCTACCTGCTTCACCGGGAGAGAAATCCTCTCCCATTATTTAGATTTGGACATGAGCTTCCTTGATTTTTTGGACTCCCCTGTAATCAATAAGAAGAGGGAAGCCTTAGCAAGGGGAGAGTCCGCTCGGGCAGCCGTTGAAGATGGAGGCACATCATCTGGTGTTGGAGCAGTGCAGGGAGCTTGTACCTTCGGCCCTGCTTCAGCAACTCAGTAGGAGGATGCCTCAGAAGCTATCCCTAGGGAAGATTTGCTCGTAGGGTCATGTAAGCCCTAAAGTTAAGCCACGTAATCGTAGAATTAAACTTAGTACATAAAATTTAGGGTAATTGGTTAAAAGATCCAATTAAACCTAAATTATAAATTATAAATAGAAATATTAGTAAAAATGATCCCGTAAACTTGAATTTAAGAAAATAAGTAATAAAATAAGAGACTATAAAATTTTCAAATTTTAAGTATAATATTTGTTAATTATCGAAAAGGCGAAAAGTGCAATATAATAACTAATAAATTGCTAGAGATAGATTATATGTATACTAAAAATTATAGAATAACTTAAATAATAATTAAGAATGTTTACTTGTACCTCACATATATTTACGTATAGATAAAAATACACGAAATTACTTAAATTAGCTAGAAACTTATTAAATAATTAAAGAAAATTATTAAATAATTAAGAAAAAAAAAAGAGGAATAGGGAATGATTTTGATTTGGTTGTGGCAGGTCAGGAATTAAAGAAAAAAAATTAACCAATAAAAAACAAGCAACACAAAAGGTAAAATTAAAGAGATTTTAGTAATGTCTTGTCCAATTAAATGCATAATAATTACTACAAAGATTTATAAATAGCAAGAAAAATTACAAAACTCATTTGGATAGTTAAAAGTTAGAAAAAATTGAGAGTACCAAAATTTGGAGAAAAAAATTAAAGTTTAGAAAATTCTTAAGTAAATCCGTATAATAGGGGTTTATAAACCGAACCCATACATCACCTAGAACAAAACTACCACCACCACCACCACCACCCCACTCCAGACCCACCGCCTAGACCGGCCGATACACCTAAACCCGGTTGTGAACCAGTGGCCTCTAATTTTTGGCACACTAGGTCGCCAACCTCGAAATCCTTATTTTCGGACCTTTTGATCATAATACTGGGTTACCCGATGTTGGTATGCAGTAACCTGAGTAGCAGTAAAGTCTTCGATTTCCTTGATTGTGTTGACACTCGCCTGCAGCAATGAGTCATTTATGGCGACGTCGAAACTTCGAGTCCGAATATTGGGGAGTTCAAGTTTGATAGGGAGGACAGCTTCCGATTCGAAAGCTAGATAGAAGGGCATCTCATTTGTTGAAGTATAGTGCATGGTCCTGTACCCCTATAAGATATTGAGTAGCTCATCGACCTAAGCGCCATGAGATCGGTCCATACGGTTCTTGAGGTTGTCTAAAATGACCCAATTGGTCGCCTCTACCTATCCATTTGATAAGAAAAGAATGCTTAAGTAATATAGAATAGCGCTATGAAGGCATTTTTTTAAATTTAATTTTTGAAATTTTAAAGTAATTTTTTAGCTCTAAAATGATGAGAAAATTGAGTAATTTTGGGTTAATTAGATGATTAAGTGATCAATTACTGATTTAGATGGTAATTAGATATTTAAGGATATTAATCTCTGATGTGGAAGCATAATCCTAGTCTTTGGAGTGTTAAGTGTAATTAATATAGGAATTACGTGGTAATTGTAGGAAATTAGGAATATGTAGAATCGAAAATTTAATAAATATGAAAAATTAGGTTTATTTGGATAATATAATAATAAAAATCAATACATAATAAATCTAAAAAAAAATTTAATTTTAGATAATTGTATAAAAAATGTAAAATTTTCTTATATCGAGAGTAAATCCGGTATCCCAATTAGAATTAAAGTGTACCGAATAGGTTAGAACACTAAATTAAGACTCAATGTGATATTAGAATACATAAGCTTAATGTGATTAATTTCACATTAAGATTCGAGCGTATTTAGGATTCCTTGTAGTCAGAGACAATGTTGAATCAAAACTGGAATTTAATTTAGAAACTGAACCCCAAAATAACGTAGAATTAATCTTTAGTAAATTATAGGTTTACATGGAGAAATTAGTTAAATTATAACTTAAAATATGAATCATCAAAGTATAAGTACTAAAAAAACGTATTTATATTATAGGATACTCAGAGACGAACCGACTTACAATTAAGTGATTGGGCGATCGAGAATTCCAAGTAAATTATGTTACTACTTACTGTATTGGAGTACTATTTTATGATACTCGGAGACTTAAGATTGTATATGATTGTGATTGTAAGTAGTTTATGCATGTGTTTGAGTAGCTAAATTCATGTTGAAATTTGTGTTGTGATTGATTTTGTGTTATGACTGGATTGGTGTGAAATTGTTTGAACATCTTAAATGAAATTTAATCTTATTCGACATTAATGACTTAAATTGTCATGCATTGCAACCCTTTAGGGGATTATTAGGATTCTCCAAATAAACACTGATACCTTCGATAAAGGTAATGTTGGATAGCAAATTAGTCTTTTCCTCATCCTTAACTGAACTAAGTGATAGAAGAGGAGGTCGTAATAAGGATGAAGGCATTGGTTCGAAGGATAGTCTTAAGAGGAGCAGTGTCTTCATTACACAAACTTGGATTTGGTTGTGAGCTGTTGCATAATATGAAAACTCTTTAACCCGGATTAGAGTGGGTGAAATTTTTCTGATTTCGCAACCGACCGGACTACGTTGTGTGATGACACTTGCTTGTTACATTACATGAAAATAATTGCTTAATAATCTTGTTTGTGTTTGTATACATTCATGAGTCTCCAATTTAACTTATTGAGCTGTAGTTGCTCATATCCGCATAGATACTTTTGCAGGTCCTGATTTCTGAATACTCTGAGTATTATGCCACCCTACAACTATTCAGAGGTTAGTTCTTTTGAAGCCTGGGGTGTGAGGATCAATTTGCCTAGTAGTGGATGTATAACTAAAGTCTCCTTAATAGCTTAAGAATGAAAGACTGATAGTTGTTATGTAAATTAGTAAACTATTATGTTAATGTAGAATTTCCTGAGAAGTTCTGTGGAATGTGCATGTAATTATGTATGTTAACCTAAAATTCTTGATAATTACTGTAACTTCAGCTAAACTCTTAATTGAACTGTTTACTTTAAAGCGAGGAGTTGTCGATGCCTTGTATAGATCATGTCTATGGTAGGTATTGTGAGGTCAGTTACTATCATAGAATGGTTTACACGGCAAGACTATTGTGACTCTGTGACTTCGGGGCGTAACAATTCTTGGTTGGTATCAGAGTGTAGTTTTAGTGGACCCGCTTTGAAGCGTCATACTTTAAAAGAAATAGACATTATAGGAATATTAAGAGTGGGTAATATTAAGTTGGCAATAAAAGATTGTATTAAGCATATGAAAACATAGGTAAGCATAATGTTTAACATAGTAAATGTTAATTGGTTTTAACTATAATTATAAGGCTAAAGAGGGGAACTAATACATAGTTGGATACAGTTCTGGTGGAATGAAGAGGTATCTCCTATTGACTATAGGGTTAGATTATAGTGGTTATTGATGGAACTAGCTGATTGGAATATCTTTAAGACAATTGATGAGATTGTTGATAAGTTTCATGATAAGATGTGTTATAATTGGAAGGATGAGTAGGTATGGATGGAGATGAGTTTAGGACCTCAGTATGATAGATATACTGCTATAGTAGCTTTTAAGCAGAGATGGTTGGAGAAAGAGGGAATTGTAACTTTGATGATGCCCTTACGATATCTTCCTACTAGGTTAGAGGATGGGAGACCATACCCAGTTGGTATTGCACATATCCCTGCTGACATCTCATACATTCCCAGACAGTACTCACCAGGGATTATTGATTGGTTTCCTTGGTTTCCAAGACCTACTAGGAAAGGTATAGAGATACCATTAGACCTTAACCCTGAACTTGAGCCTAAGATACCAGAACTACTACTAGAAAACCAACCTCCAGTTGAACCCCAAGAGAATGGAGTTCATGTTGAAGAAGACCCTGAAGAAGAAGATCCAGAAGAAGACCCTGAGGAGGAGTAAGAGAATGAAGATGAACCTGGTGTAGATATACATGCTTTAGTTATGCAAGTGATCGCAGACATCGAGATAGTTGGAGTAGGGGCTGGTGATACAGTCGAGTCGGATGATGATGATGTGCACGAAGTGATTATGATTCCTGAGACTCTAGAGATAGTGTTTATAGACTCTGCGTCGAATAGCGAGCATGAGGATCACTTGGTAGGAGGCCATATGGGTCATGATCTCTTTGATGGGGTAGTTACCATGGATTCAGAGGAGGATTAGATCAGTTAGGTGACTGACTTGTTTTGGTTAGATAGATCTTTAGGTATGATCCAATAGTAATTTTGATGGAAACTGATGTATTTTAGGATCTTTTGATGTATTTTGACTTTTGATGTACTTTTTAGCTTTTGGATCAAGTTAGATGTACGTTGTAATTAAGTTTGATGTAGCCAGTTGATGTAATATTTTGTCTTGTATAGTTGTAAAGATCAAGTCTGTATTAGATTATGTAAGTAATGATGTAATTGAGTTGTAAATTTTATATATGTATTCAAAAGCTATCGAGTTGTATCTTTTGTTTCTAAAGTTGTAATGATAATGATGTAAAGGTTGAATTAAGTTAATAGTAGAAGTCAGACCTACTAAGTATTTTGATTATAATGATATTGTTACTACTATTTTATATGAGTATATATTGCAAACGTTTATTAATTTTAAAAAAAATTCTCTAAAACAGAAGCATGGATAACTTATAAATAGATATGAATGCAGAGTTATAAGTTATAAATTATTAAGCAATTATGGTTGAAGCTGGAAATAGGAGTAGTCAAGGAGGAATCGAAGGAAATCAAAACCCTCCACTACGAGCACCATCACCCCCAAGAGAACAACATAGACAAGATTTACCCCCATCGCCTCCACAAGAGAATATGCCTATTGGACAAATACTCGCCAATATGCATACAATGATGAGACAACAAGGAATGTTGATTCAACATCTTATGACTGTTGGTAATGCGAGAAACAAGAGACCTCAAGAAGTTGAACAACGAATGGAGCAACTGTCACGCCCCGAAGCGGTAGAGTCGTAACAGCCCCCGCCGTGTAAACTATCCTAAGATAGAAGTTGGCCTTACAACCACTATCTTAGACCTGATCTACACAAGGCGTCCACGACTAACCCGTTTTGAAGTAGACAATTTGTAATTTAAACAAATCATTTAAGAAAGTGAGAAAAGTTATATATAGTCACTATAATTCAGTTATTACATTAATCAGAAATGAAAAGTAAAACATGTTTTGATTCTTCAATGTTTTCCTTCACTCCCCAGGATCCAGCAGTTGCTAGCTTCAGAGTAGTTGTTGCCGCTTCTTAGCCAGCACCTACACGATGTCTATAGGGATGTGAGCAACCACAGCTCAATAAGTTAGGATGGAGGACTTAAAACTATACCATACACACAACAAGGTTTTCAATCACTTATTAGGTGCAATGCATGTGCAAGCAAATGCCATCGCACGACGTTGTCCGGCCCGTCGTGAGATTAGAGAAATTGCGTCCGCTCTAATCCGGGTTGAAGAGTTACCGTTAATGCAACAGCTCACGACCAAACCCAGGCTTGTGTAATGGAGACCTTGCTCCTCCCGCGACTACCTTCGAACCACTGCCTTCACCCTCGCCGCGACCTCCTCTCCTGTCACTTAGTTCGACTGAGGATGAAGAAGGGACCATTTTGCAATCCTGCGCTATCCCTTCCGAAGGGGTCGGTATTTGGTCGGAGAGTCCTAAGTTCCCCTAACGGGTTGCCATGCATGTTCGATTATGATTACTGGTCGTATATTTGATTAAGTCCAATTCAGGGTGATCAATCATTACATACAATTCATACAACATGTGCCAAAGCAACAAATAGAATCATAGCATCACCCATAATCAAGCACATGCACACATTTAACTATCTAACAAGCACAACCAAGCATAATCTTAAGCCTCCAAAAATACAGCATCGTATTAATCCCAACTTACCTCGACTCCTCGCTCGCTCACTCGAGGTCCGATTTGCTCAGGCCATCGCCGGTTATCCCTATAACACGAACGTGGTTTCAGCTTTTCATATAACTGTTATAGGTTCGTTTTATCCTATAATGCTTATTGTTAGGTTTTTGTTTAAGGTTTAATATGCCTAATTATCTAGGTATTAAGTCTTTAATAATTATTTTAGGTTCGGGTTTAGGTTCGGGTTCCGCATCGATTTCTAGATTAGATTCTAGTTCGATTTCTAGTTCGATTTCTAGGTACTGTTTTGTACCCGGACCCTAGAAATTTGTTTCAACTCATAATGTGAAACTAACCACATTATTTTCAGATACCCTAAATACGATTACTACCCCTAGTCAGCATTTTATTCCATCCGGTACACTTAAATCCGTATTAGTGTACCGAATTTACTCATGTTGTGAGAAATTTTTACATTTTTCATATAATTACCAAAAATTAAATTTTGTTTCAGATTTGTTATGTTCTGATTTTCATTATTTTATTATCTAATTAAACCTAATTTTTTCATATTTATTAATTTTTAATTCTACATATCCCTAATTTTCTACATTTACCACATAACACCTTCATTACTTATACTTAACACTCCATACACTAGGATCAGGTTTCCACATCAGAGATTAACATCCCTAAACATCTAATTACTATCTAAATCAGTAATTAATATCCTAATCACCTAATTAACTCCAAATTACCCAATTTTTCCATCATTTTAGGGCTAAAAATTAACTTAAAAATTTTGAAAATTAAATTTAAAAAAATGGCTTCATAGCACTATTCTATATCACATGAGCATCCTACAGAAAAAAATTGAGCTCCAAACTACACTCCTAAGGTAATTTATTTCTAAACCGAAATGTGCTCGGTTTTGCATGATTTCTTAAGGACCATATATTACGGGGAATTTTTTCATCAAAATAATATTTTTCCTACAAACTACATACAAAAATATCCCAGAATAACAAAATTAATAATTTTATAATAATATTTAATATTTTTAAAAAATTACACAAAATCGGGTTGGAAATTGGACTCACCGATTTTGGTGGCTCCGGCCACCACCGGCCGCCGTGGTATTGTCGTCCGGCATGGGCGCTACCACCACCGTGTGGTGGTGGTGGCCGTCCACTTCCACCTCCTCTTCTGGTGTGGGTTCCTTTTAAAACCCTTAACAGCACAGTTTTTCTTATTTTTTTTATTTTCTGGATTTTCTCTCGAATTTTCGACTCTCCCTAATTTTATCACTTTCCAAACTGTCTAAATGAGCTCTGTAAATTTTTTCCCTATTTATAGATATTTCCTGTAATTAATATGCATTAATTTGACAAGATTTTGTCCAAATTCCTTAATTTTTGGCTTTTGTGTTGTTCAATTTTTATTGACTAATTTTTATTTTGCAGCTTTGGACCTGCCACGACCTTATCTTGATTCATCTTATCATCTTCTGATTTTTTTTTTATTTTTCCATAATTATTTTATATTTTTCTTTAATTATTTGCTTAGTTTTCGGCCAATTTTAGTAATTACGCTTATTTTTATCTACACGTAAATACATGTAGGGTACACGTGAACATTCTTAAATATTATTTTGGTCATTCTAAAATTTTTAATATACATATAATCTATCTCTAATAATTTATTGGTTATTATATTAAACTTTTTGCCTTTTCGGTAATTAGCAGTTATTATGCTTAAAATTTAAAAATTTTATAGTCTCCTATTTTGCTATTTATTTTCTTAAATTTAAGTTTACGGGGTCATTTTTACTAATATTTCTCTCAATAGTTTATAATTTGGGTGTGATCGGATCCTTTAGCCGATCGTCCTAAATCTTGGGTTCTAAATTCAATCCTACGGTCAATTGGCTTAGCTTTAGGGCTTACAGCAACCTCAAGAGGTAAATAAACTTCTTAAGTTTATAAAGGCCAACTGTTATTTTGAAGGAGAGATAGGTAGGCCAGATGTAGCTGATGGTTGGCTAACCCAAATTGAACAGAGTTTTAAGGCTTTTAGAGTCGTTGAATCTGAAAAGTTATCTTATGGCATGTTTATGTTAAAGTTAGTTGTGAGAGTATTTGATAACTCGGATTTTAAACATATTTCATATGGTGATTTTATAATATTTTTCTCACATTTTTGGTTTTCTTTAAATAAATTGATACTTAATTGAGTAAAATTTTGATTTCTAGGTTTGAACACGTTCTAGGATCGAAAACGAAGAAAAGGAATCAAATTTCATTCAATTCGGAGTTCAAACGAAGAAGTTATGAAGTTTTGAAGTTACACAGTCCATGTAGAAAAAATTTGCCAGGGGCAGAAAGTTACACGACCTGGGGACACGGTCATGTCCCAGGTCGTGTCTGGTAAAGAAAATGAAAACCTTTTGATACACTATAAAAGGACATATTAGGGTTTCAAAAGACATAAGAAACATTAGAGAAGACAAGAGACTTGAGGAGAAAGAGAAGGAAAAGGCGAGAACAACACCGACTTCAAGATTAAAGAGATTGTTCATCAATTAAAGGGGTTTTTCATGTTTTATTTTACGTTTTTTATAGAGCTCGTTTTTAAATTCATTATGATAGCTTAGAATTCGTGTATTTAGGATTATGGAACCTAGGGTTTCATGTGATTCTTGGATTGATTTAGAATTTTCAATAAAGTTTCTATCTTTGCTTGATTCAATTATGTCGTTTAATTGCTAATTGATATTTCTAGAGTATCAATATATGATATTATGCATGTTGATTGAGAAATTGCATGTATAATTAGATCTTTACATAATTGGAGAGAATTACATGTATACTTTGAGATAAGATACATGTTTCTTCCGGAAAGTTAATTATTTGTATGGGAATTCATTATACATTAATACAATTCTAAGTTATATTACTAAGTGAAGAGATTCCGGTAAATAATTTAGGATTAGGGTTAATATGCTTGAGAAAGGTATTAACTTTAGTTGTGAATCTCTTTGGTCAAGAATAATAGAAACTGAATTGAATATATTTTAAGCGATCACATGTTAAACTCTAGGGGAAATAATTCCTAAATACTTTATTACTTTCTTGAAGTCGTTCTTAATTTTATCGCTTTTTCAATTGCTTAATCAAGTCTTATAATTAAGTTAGTTTATTAATTTTAGTATTTTTAATTAATTCAAACTTTCATAATTTTCCGGTTAGATAATAAAGCTAGGGTTAATATTAGTACTCGAAGTTTTTGAGCGATCGACTTGGACTCACATCCGCTATATTAAAACTGATAGGTGCACTTGCCTGATATCAGTATGGTAGAACTCAAGAGTAAGGCAACTCGGGAATAACATTGATTGGCAACAATTTAAGGGGGAATTCAGGAAGGAGTATTTTGCTCATAGTGTCCAAAACAAAATGGTGCGAGATTTGTTTGAACTGAAGAAGGGAGGTATGAGTGTAACCTAGTATGAAACTGAGTTTAATAATAAGTACCTGGCTCATACCGAGATAATGTTAAGTTAAAGAAGGATTTGTTTCTTACCGGATTTGACCCTACAATGTATTGCAAGCTGTTAGATTATGGTTTCACCACTTACATTGAAGTGGTAGATAAGGCAAGGCAACTGGAAGATAATCATGCAAGGATGCAAGTAATGTTGAGTCAAAAGATCAACAAAGGATATCAACCTAGTCCATCATTTAAGAGATCGTATCTTGGCACCGTTAGTAGCAATTCTGGACAAAAGAGAAGGATACCAACAACTCTAGCTAATAGCCTAGCACAGTTAGTGCTCAATTTAAGTTTTTGCAGTAAGGATGGTAATGTTAAATGTTGGAAGTGTGGTGTAAATCATTTTCTAAGGAATTATGCTCAACTCAAGGGAAAATGTTTTATATTTCGAGATCCGAACCATATGCTAAAGGCATGCCCTATGATGAAATTGGTGAATTGTAACAAATGTGGTAGGAGGGGGCATTTTTCCAAATATTGTCCACAGTTTGGATAAGGAGCTAAGTGGACGGAAGGTTTTGATAATACTACCGTACCTGCTCGTGTCTTTGCTCTAGAGGATATGGGAGTTGAGGAGAATGAGGATTTCTCAGATTTGATGGAGGAATACTACCATGATGATGTCCAGGAGATCATTGGAGTTAAAGAAGAAAATGATGAAGGACTTGTAACATGTACGTACTCAGACTATCTATTGGAATGATATTTCTAAGTGTGAATTAAGTTGAAGTATTTGCATTTCAAGATTTATGAATGCTAGTATAGTTAATAATCATAGTATTAGTATATTCCAGGACATGTGTTGATAAATGGACAACTTACTTTTGTCTTGTTTGATACTAGTGCATCTCATTCCTTTATAAGTTAGAAATTTGTAAATGAACAAGAGATTAGTGTGATTACTGTTAATTTAACTTATAAAGTTAGAACTCCAATTGGGGAGAAAGTAACAACTCAAGAAGTAATAACTAATGGTAGAATAAAAATTCAAGAGAAGGAGTATCTTATAAGTCTTGTAATATTACCTTTACATAATTATGATGTAATAGTAGGAATAGATTGGTCGTCTAAGAATAAAGCCATCGTAGAGTTTAGAAATAAAATTATCTATCTTAATGAGGGAGAAACGATATTTCAAGGAAAGGTTGGAGGAAGTAGATTGAATTTATTCATTATGGAGATGCGCGATGAACTGTGTGAGATAAAAGTAAAGGAGAGTGATTGGAAATTTTGCTGGGTATTTGCTATAGATGTAAAAAAAGAGATACCTAAGGTAGCAGACATACGGGTAGTGAATGAATTTCCATATGTATTACCAGGTTTAGCTTTATCTTAAGAGTTGGATTTTACTGTAGAGTTAATTCCTGGAACTAAGCCTATTTCTAAAGCTCCATATTGGATGTCACCCATGGAACTTTAGGAACTAAAGAAGCAGCTTCAGGAGCTATTGAATTAGAAGTTTATTCAACCGAGTGTTTCACCATGGGGAGCACCGGTATTGTTTGTGAAGAAGAAGGTTGGTACTATAAGATTGTGTATAGACTATCGAGAGTTAAATAAGGTTACCGTTAAGAATAGGTATCCATTACCTCATATTGATGATTTATTTGACCAACTACAAAGTGCAACTGTATTTTCTATAATTGATTTGAAATCAAGATATTATCAATTACGAGTTAAGCTAGAAGACGCGCATAAAACTGCATTTAGAACTCGATATGGTCATTATGAATTTTTAGTGATGCCATTTGGTTTAACGAATGCCCCGGCTATATTCATGGACCTAATGAATCGTGTATATCTATTATATATGGATAAGTTTATTGTGGTGTTTATTAATGATATTTTGACTCATTCAAAAACCAAGAAGGAGCATGCAGAGCATATACGATTGGCATTACAGAAGTTGAGAGAGAATAAATTGTATGCTAAGTTAAGTTAATGTGATTTTTAGTTGGATATAATTTCTTTTTTAGGTCATATTATATCTAGTGAAAGAATCTCTATAGACCTTAATAAAGTGAAAGCAGTAATGGATTGGAAGCAACCAACTACTATGATCGAGATAAGGAGTTTTCTGAGTATGGCTGGATACAATCGACGATTCATAAAGGATTTTTCCACAATTGCCAAATCATTGACTCGATTGACCTAGAAGGATATAAAATTTGAATGGAGTGAAGATTGTGAAATGAGTTTTTAGGAGTTGAAGAAACGACTGGTTACAGCATCAGTATTAACATTACTTGATCCGGATAAGCCTTATAATATGTATAGTGATGCTTCATGGAATGGATTGGGTTGTGTATTGATGCAAGATAAAAAAGTTGTTGCATATGCATCAAGACAATTGAGGCTATACGAGAGGAATTATCCAACCTATGATTTAGAATTAACAGCTGTAGTGTTTGCTTTAAAGATTTGGAGACATTATCTTTATGGACAACGGTGTGAGGTGTACACTGATTATAAGAGTTTGAAGTATTTCTTTACTTAGAAGGAGTTGAATTTAAGGTAAAGAAGATGGTTAGAATTGATTAAAGATTATGATCTGAGTATAAATTACCACCCTAGAAAGGTTAATTTGGTGGCGGATGTATTGAGTCGAAAGAATTATGAATAGGATGCCTTACTGTTAACATCCCAATGTGCATTAGTGCATGAATTTGAGAGGATGCGAATTGGGTTTGACTGGTGTGAACCTAATAGTCAGCTGATGAATTTGGAACTGTAACCTACTTTATTAGAGAAATTAAGTAATGGATAAGACCTTGATTTTAAAGTGGATGGAAGAGGTATAATAAAGTTTAGAGGAAGAATATGTGTACCATAAGATCCCAACATAAAGAAGCAAATTTTGGATAAAGTGCACATTATAGGTTATACTATGTACCCGGGAGGAAATAAAATGTACCAAGATTTGAAATCATGTATTGGTGGAATGGAATGAAGAGAGATGTGGTACTGTATGTATCAGAATGCATTGCGTGCTAAGAAGTTAAAGTAGAACACCAGAGACCGGGTGGACTATTACAACCTTTAGAAGTATCAAAATGGAAATAGGATCATATTACTATGGATTTTGTAGTAGCACAACTAAGGACTCAAGTTGGATACGATTCCATTTAGATAGTCGTGGATAGATTAACAAAGAGTGTACATTTCTTACCTTATCGGACGGGTGATTTAATGGAAAAAATGGCTAGTATCTATGTTTGAGAAATAGTAAGATTACACGGTGTACTTGAGATTATTGTTTTTGATTGGGACAGTTTGTTTGTATCCAAATTCTAGGAGAGTTTACATAGAGGTTTGGGTACAAAGTTGCCGTTTGGTACAACTTATCACCCACAAACAGATAGGCAATTTGAGCGAACAATTCAAACTTTAAAAGATATGTTGTAAGGTTGCGTGTTAGATTTTGAAGGTGATTAGGATAAATATTTGTTGTTGATAGAATTTGCCTACAATAATAATTATCATGCAATCATACAGATAGCACCTTATGAAGCATTATATGGGAGAAAATGTAGATCGCCACTATATTGGGATTACGATAAGTATGCCATGATTGGATTAGACATGATCAATTAAACAAGTGAGAAGATTAAGATTGTTTGACAGCGAATGAAAGAAGCTTAAGACCGTTATAAGAGTTGGGTAGATTTGAAAAGAAGGCCATTGGAGTTTGAAGTTGGTGATCATGTTTATATTAAGATAAGCCTATTCAAAGGACTTAGATGGTTTGGCTCAAAGGGAAAACTGAGCCCACGATATATTGGTCCATTTGAAGTACTGGAAAAAGTTGATAATGTATCTTACAGAGTAACTTTACTTCCAAGTTTATCAGGCTACCATAATGTATTCCATGTTTCCATGTTAAGAAAATTTGTTAACCTGAATACGATAGTGGAGATAAAGCCAGTAGAGTTAACAAGGAATTTTCAATTTATGAGATAGCCCATAAAAATACTGGATAGTTGGGTTCAGAAGTTAAGAAATAGAGATATAGAGTACGTGAAAATTCAATGGAATCAGACTTAAAGATGACTTAGGAGCCAAAAGCAGCGATGGTGAAACAGTATTCATGGCTTTTCTAACTTCTAAGTTAGTAAAAGTATGTGATTAATGTATTTAGTCATTTAAGTGCAATTTAGATATACAGAAGTTTTGAAGACAAAACTTTTTCGAAGGAGGGTGGAAATGTAAGCCCTAAAGTTAGGCCAAGTGATCGTAGAATTGGACTTAGTGCACAAAATTTAGGGCGATCGGTTAAGAGATCCGATCAAACCTAAATTATAAATTATAGATAGAAATATTAATAAAAATGACTTCGTAAACTTGAATTTAAGAAAATAAGTAATAAAATAAGAGACTATAAAATCTTTAAATTTTCAGTATAATACTTGTTAATTATCGAAAAGACGAAAAGTGCAATCTAATAATTAATAAATTGCTAGAGATAGATTATATGTATACTAAAAATTATAGAATGACTTAAATAATAATTAGGAATGTTTACTTGTACCTCACATGTATTTATATGTAGATAAAAATACATGAAATTACTTAAATTAGTTAGAAACTTATTAAATAATTAAAGAAAATTATTAAATAATTAAAGAAAATTATTAAATAATTAAGAAAAACTAAGAGGAATAGGGAATGACTTGGATTTGGTCGTGGTAGGTCAGGAATTAAAAAAAAAATAACCAATAAAAAACAAGCAACACAAAAGGCAAAATTGAAGAGATTTGAGCAATGTCTTGTCTAATTAAATGCATAATAATTACTACAAAGCTTTATAAATAGTAAGAAAAATTACAGAACTCATTTGGATAGTTAGAAGTTAGAAAAAATTGAGAGTACCGAAATTTGGAGAAAAAAATTAGGGTTTATAAAATTCTTAAGTAAATCTGTATAGTAGGGGTTTATAAACCAAACTCATACACCATCACCACCTAGAACCGAACCACCACCACCACCACCCCACTCCAGAACCACCGCCTGGACCGGCTGATACACCTAAACCAGTTATGAACCAGTGGCCTCTAATTTTTGGCAAATTAGGTCGCCAACCTCGAAATCCTTGTGTCGGACCTTTTGATCATAATACCGAGTGGCCCGATGTTGGTATGCAGTAACCTGAGTAGCAGTAAAGTCTTCGATTTCCTTGATTGTGGTGACGCTCGCCTACAGCAATGAGTCATTTAAGGCGACGTCGAAACTTCAAGTCCGGATATTGGGGAGTTCAAGTTTGATAGGGAGGACAACTTCTGATTCGAAAGCTAGACAGAAGGGCATCTCATTCGTTGAAGTATAGTGCGTGGTCCTGTACCCCTACAAGATATTGAGTAGCTCATCGACCTAAGCGCCATGAGATCGGTCCATACAGTTCTTGAGGTTGTCTAAAATGACCCAATTGGTCGCTTCTACCTATCCATTTGATTAGGGGTAGGCAACCGAGGTGAAGTGTGCAGTGATGTGGTGTTTGGAGTAGAATTCCCTAAACTTGGGGTTATCAAATTGTTGATCGTTGTCCATGATCAATGCATGGGGGACTCTAAACCGGGAGAAAATGTTGTTTTTGACAAATGACTTTGCATTCCTCTTCGTGATCTTGGCCATTGCTTCGGCTTCTACCCATTTTGTAAAGTAGTCCACTACAACAATTATGAACTACCGTCCTCTTGATGCTTTCGAGAAGGCACCGCAGATATCGATCCCCCATTAGGCAAACGGCTATAGGCTTGTAAGGGGTTGGAGTATGGTACTGGGTGCTCAACTAATTGGGGCGTGCTTTTGGTACTGCGGGCACTTCTGGGCTGCCTTTGCATCTTACCTCATGGTGGGTCAATAATATTCGACTCGTAGCATATGAATGTATAGGGCTTGGGACTGAATATGATTGCTTCATACTCTTGCATGTAGCTCTTCCATGACATGCAGCCTTTCCCCTTCTTAGAGACACTAGAGTAAGGGGAGGCTAATTCCCCTACGGTAAAGGACACCGTCAATCAGTGTATAATTGCTAGCATGGTATCGAAGCTTCTTCAACTACCTCCTGTCTTCTAGCAACATTCCCTCCTCCAAGTAGCTCCGGATAGGATCCATCCAGCTCGGCTCTGGTGTCGCCATGGTCATTTCCATAATTTCAGTTGAGCTTGGAGCTATGTTTTTTTCCAGTAGGTACTGTTACGCCCCGAAGTCGCGAGGTCGCAACAGTCCCGCCGTGTAAACCACTCTATGATAGAAACTGGCCTCACAGTTCCTACCATAGAGATAATCTACACAAGGCGTCGAAGACCACTCGCTTTGAAGTAAACAGTTCGATTAATGATTATACTACAAATATGATGAGTAACTCAAATTACTATTAAACATAGATAATCATATAAATAAGTCCACAGAGCTTCCCAGGAAGATTTACATAATAACTACAGTTTACTAATTTACAGAATAACTAACAGTCTTCATCCTTTAACTACAAGGTCAGTCTGGTTATACATTAAGCTAAATAACTTGATCCTCACACCCCTGGCTTCAAAAGACTAACCTCTGGATAATTGTAGGGCGGCATGGTACTTGAAGAGATTACAAATCAGAACCTGCAAAAGGATCTATAAGGGTATGAGCAACTACAACTCAGTAAGTTGAATTGGAGACTCATGAATGCATATAAGCACAAACAGGATTATCAAACAATTATTTTCATGCAATGCAACAATCAAGTGTCATCGCACAACGTAGTCCGGTCCGTTGTGAAATCAGAGAAATTACACCCGCTCCGATCTGGGTTGAGGAGTTCCATGTTATGCAGCAGCTCACAACCAAACCCAGGCTTGTGCAATGGAGACCTCGCTCCTCCCACGACTACCTTCGAACCATTGACTTCACCCCCGCCGCGACCTCCTCTCCTGTCACTTAGTTCGACTGAGGATGAAGAAGGGACCATTTTGCAATCCTGCGTTATCCCTTTCGAAGGGGTCGGTATTTGGTTGGAGAGTCCTATGATCCCCTAACGGGTTGCAATGCATGACGTTTTCGGTTATTACGGTCGACTAAGATTAAATTCCGGTTAGGGTGTTCAAACAAGACCACAACAATTCAATCAGTCACAAAATCACCCACAGCATAAATTCCAGCACGAATTCAGATACATCACACATGCGCAAACTACTTACAATCACAAGCATATACAAGCCTAAGTCTCCGAGCACTACAAAACTAGTACTCTATTACAATAAGCAATAACCCAACTTACTTGAATTTGCTCGGTCGCTCGGTCGCTCGATCCTCAAATTGCGAGCTGATTTGTTTCTGGGTGTCCTATAATGCAAAGAGGTCCTTTTAGTACTTATTTTTATGGATTCTTATTCTAATTTATAATGTAACTCATTTTCCTCATGTATACCTACAACGTACTAATAATTCGTTGTATTTTATTTCGGGGTTCGGTTCCTAAACTAGATTCTAGTTTTAATTCCTAGGTCGTAATTAGGCTCGAATCCCAATGTGACATTAATCACCTTATGCTCGGGTATTCAAATATCCTATTGGGTCGTAATTTTGGTATTCTAACTATTCGGTACACACTAACCCTAATTGGGATATCAGATTTATTCCCGAGGTGTAAAAATCTTACATTTTAAGATATTTACTTAAAATTAAATATTAATTCCGATTTATTATTTTTCTGATTTCAATTATAATATTATCTAAATAACTTTATTTTTTTAAATTTAGTAATTTATATTTTCACATATTCCTAATTTCTCATATTCTTTACCTAATTTCCCTAATTAACCATAATTAGTACCTAAAAGCTAGGATTAGGGTTCCACTGCAGAGATTAACTTCCTTAATCATCTAATCAAGATCCAAATCAGTAATTAACATTCTAATTACCTAATTAATCCCAAATCACCCAATTTTACCATCATTTTAGGGCTAAAAATTAACTTAAAATTTTCGAAAATTAATTTTAAAAAAAAGGCTTCATAGCACTGTTCTAAATCACATGAGAGTCCTACAGAAAAATTTTGAGCCCCAAACTACATCCCTAAGCCTATTTAATTTCCGGTTTAATCATGCTCGGTTTTGAACAATTTCTTAAGAACCCTATATTTCCAGACATAATTAAACTAAATCAATATTTTTCCCTAAATCTACATACAATTAAACCTCGGAATAACAAGTTTCATAATTTTCTGGGCAAAATAACTAATTTTACAAAATTATATAAAAATCGGGATGAGTAAATGACTAACCGGTTCAAGGATTTCTGGCCGTCCAAAACCGGTCTAAGGCTGTCGGCCGGTCCAGGCACTGGTCCTAGGGTAGGGTGGTGGTGGTGGTTCGGTCCCAGGTGGTGGTGGGTGGTGGTGGGTGGTGGTTCCAGTTCACCTTGCTGATCTGCACAGTTTTCTTTTTTTTTTTATTTTCTGGAATTTCTCTCGATTTTTCTTGTGTTTCAATTTTTCTCAGATTACAAACTGTCCAAATGTCTTCTGTGAATTTTTTACTTATTTATAGACAAACATAGTAATTAATGTGCATTAATTTGATGTGATTTTGCCCATTTCCTTGATTTTAGGCTTTTAGTTTGGCACATTTTTATTGGCCAATTTTTTTTCTTTTCAGTCACGACCTGATCCAGTTGCAGACCTCTCCTTCTGATTTTTTTCTGATTTTTTTATAATTATTTTGTATTTTTCTTTAATTATTTACTTAATTTTCGGCCTATTTTAGCAATTACGCGTATTTTTATCTACACGTAAATACATGTAGGGTACACGGGAACATTCCTAAATATTATTTTGGTCATTCTAAAATTTTTAGTATACATATAATCTATCTCTACTAATTTATTAGTTATTATATTACACTTTTTGCCTTTTCAGTAATTAGTAGTTATTATGCTTAAAATTTGAAAATTTTATAGTTTCCTATTTTACTACTTACTTTCTTAAATTTAAGTTTACAGGGTCATTTTTACTGGTATTTTGTTAAATAGTTTATAATTTGGGTTTGATCGGATCCTTTAGCCGATCGTCCTAAACCTTGGGTTTTAAGTTCAAACCTATGGTTACTTGGCTTGGCTTTAGGGTTTACAGGTACTATATGAAGATCTTGTTGTCCTTCATCTTGGGCTTACGTATGCCAGTGGAAGCCAGCTTGGATAGCCATTCGACCACTAAATTTTCCATTCGAGGGATTTTCTTGATGTCCCAGGAGGGAAAGTCCGCTAGGAGCCCTCTCGCCTTCTCTAAGTTCTTGGCCATGGTGTTGTCCTTGGTTTCATATTCAACCTGGACCTACTGTACAACGAGCATGGAGTCCAAGAATATTCGTAATCCTCAGCCTTGATTTCCTTGGCTAGCGATAAGCACCTCATATTTAGATCCATTGTTGTTAGAGTTGAACCCAAACCTGAGGGCATAATAAATAGTAACATTATGCGGGTCGATCAGCACAAGGCCCTTACCTCCCCCTCCAGTGGTAGATGATCCATTGACATGGAGGGTCTATACTGGTTTGTCATCTCCCAGGGGTGTTTCTTCTCCAGTATATTCTACCACGAAATCGGCCAGAACTTATACCTTATAGGCCATTCATGGCTAGTACTAGATTCCGTACATGCTCAGTTCTATTACGTACTTCATCATTGTTCAAACACATTTAGTTTCTACAACATGGTGTGCAGTAGCGGTCCATGAGTACAATTACCTGGTGCACCTAGAAGTAGGGCCTTAGTAGTCTGGCAGTAATGATGACGGCCAGCGCAAATTTTTCTACCCGGACGTACTTGACCTTAGGCCCATAAAGTATATGGTTGACGTAATATACTGGCATGTATTCTCTACCATCTATTCTGACTACTACAGAGGAGAGAGCCTGATTGCTAACAGTCAGGTACAAAAATAGATCCTCCCTTTGGATAGGCTTGGAGAGGACGGGCGGGTGAGCGAGGAAGTCTTAGAGCTATTAAAAGGCAGCAGCGCACTTCGAAGTCCATTCAAAACCCTTAGGATTTTTGAGGATTTTGAAGAACTCAGCGCGTCTGTCAGCATTCTTCGAAACAAATTTGCTTAAGGTAGCCACCATGCTAGTAAGCTTTTGTACGTCTTGGATGAAGTTGGGGGCTTCATTCCCTTGATGGCTGTGATCTTCTTGGGGTTAGCCTTGATACTTCTCTGGGTGACTAGAAATCTAAGGAACTTGCCAAAGCCGACACTGAAGATATACTTCTAGGATTCATGCGTACGCATTTACTTGAAGGCTTCCTAGAGATTCTGACATGATCAACCAACTTCTGGCTCTTGATAATCATGTCATCGACATATACCTCCATATTGCGCCCGATTTGAGGCTTGAACAATTTCGTCACCATCTACTGGTATGTGCCTCCGGTGTTTTTCAGTCAGCATGGCATCATAGTATAGTAATATGTGCCATAGTTGGTGACGAAGGAGGTGTGGACCTCATCCTTCGAGGCCATTTTGATCTGGTTGTATTTCGAGAAGACGTCCATAAAGCTTAGTAAGGCATGTCCTAACATGGAATTAATAAGCTGGTCGATTCTGGGAAGAGGGAAATAATCTTTAGGGCAAGCTTTGTTAAGGTTGGTATAATCGATATACATGCACCACTTCCCATTCTTCTTTTTCACTAGTGCTACGTTTGCTAGCTACATCAGGTACTTTTCCTCCCTTACGAAGCTGGCTTTGAGCAGCTTTTGCACTTCCTCCTCGATTGAGGCCTATCTTTCTAGGGTGAAATGCATCTTTTTTTATTTAACAGGTCGCGTTGAAGTGTCGATGTTGAGGCTGTGTATTGCTAGGTCGGAGGAAATTCTAAGCATGTCGGGTGCCGATAGGCGAACCTATCGGAATTTGCTTGCGGGAGGGCAATGATTTCATCCTTCACTTCGACTGGGGTCTCAATCCCGACTTTCATTGTTTGGTTGGGAGAATCATCGATCTGGACATCTTCGATTTTTTCTCTGAGCTCACCCCTCTCAGTCAGTCTCTCCTACGGGCCTATCTCTAGGGCAAAGATGCCATCGTCTTTGACTGCCCTAACATATAGCTCTTGTGAGAGCTTCTGAACATGCCTGCATATTCCAACCTCCATGGGCATCGGGAATTTGGCCTTAAGATGCAAAGAGGATGTGATCATCCCAAATGCGTTGAGGCTTAGTCTTCCCAAGAACGCATTATAATGGGAGGGACAATCAATCATAACGAACTCCATGGGTCATTATGCTATGTGGTTATCATCACCAAGTTCCATGTCTAGCGTGATGATACCCTTGGCTCGGACCATGTTGCCGTTGAAGCTAATCAGATTGTAGTGGTATGGTTTCATCTTTATTAGTAGCTTCTTCCTTATCTGGTCACATATATGGAGGAAGAGTATGTCGGTGGAGCTACCAGTGTCTACCATGATCTTCAAGACCTCAAATTTTGAGATCCTTGCCCCAATTACTAGGGCGTCTTGGTGGGGAGTGTCGACCCCTTTAAGATCGGTGTTAGAGAAGGAGATGGAAGTGTCTAACTTCTGTTTCTTCTCCGTAATTGCCAGTACCTCTAATTGAGCATTAATTGAGCTACTAGTACTCCGTCAGCTCTCATTGTGTAAAATCCCCATAATTACGTTTATGATGTCGTTGGGGGTGTGATTATTGTGGCAGTCGTTATTTTGCTCCACTTGGGCATCTTCGGTCCGTTACCTTCGAGGTGCCTTATCAGTATCATCATCGGAAAGGTCGTTGTTCCTCCAATGTGACACGTATTCATTGAAGAAGTCGTATTAAATGGCGTATTCGATAGCATTCTTCAACAGGCAGCACTCTTTAATTGTATGGCTGTAATCATCGTAGAACTGATAGTATTTGTCAAAGTTCCAGCAACTGGGGTTTCCTCGCATTTTCTGTAGCCTCTACAACAAGTTTTGGTGCTTCACTTCGGAGTAGACTTAGGTTATGGGTCTATTTATAGGTGTGTATTAGCTGTAAATGGGAGGGGATAGAGGGTTGTGCTCTATTCGGCGTTTCTTCTTCTTAGAGCTTTCTCTTTCTATCCTACTCGGCATCCTTCCGCTGAGGTGATCTTTGATGGAAAATTTCTCCTTATCCTGCCTTCCGTTCGACCTTTCTTGGTCGGCATCTTACTTACCGCGAATGTTATCTTCCTGGTTAATGTACTTCTGGGCTTTGTTCCAGAAGTCGGTCAGAGTCTTTAGCTTGCTCTTCACAAGTGATTGAAAGAAATCTCACAAGGGTCTGATGCCAAGCTGTGTGGCATGGATAGTGACTCCCTCATCCAGCTGAAGGACTTCGACCACAGTGTTTGATAACTTTTATTTTAAATATATTTCACATGGTGATTTTATAACATTTTCCTTACATTTTCGGTTTTTTTATAAAAAAATTGATACTTAATTAAGTAAAAGTTTTATTTTAAGGTTTGAATACGTTCTCGGATTGAAAACAAAGAAAAGGAATCAAGTTTCACTCAATTTAGAGTTTAAATAAATGAGTTATGAAGTTATATAAACAATAGGAGAAAGGGGCAATTTTTGGTTAGAAAATTACATAGCCTGGGACACAATTAGGTTGTGTCCATGCAGGAAGATTTTTTATGCTAAGGTCAGTAAGTTACACAATCTTTTGTGTTTCGTGACGAAAAAAGAAACTTTACAATACATTATATAAGGACTTATGAGGGTTTTGCATATAACTTTAAACATTCAAAAGAGAAGAGACTTGAAGAGAAGGAGGAGAAAAAGGTGAAAGCAATACCCAACTTCAAGATTGAACAGATTTTTCAGCAATAAAAGGGGTTTTTCATGTTTTATTTCTTCATTTTGTTACAATTCGTTTTTAATTTCATCATGATAGCTTAAGATTCTTGTATTTAGGATTATGGAACTTAGGGTTTCATGTGACTATTGGATTTATTGATAATTTTCAATAAAGTTTCTATCTTTCTTGATTCAATTATGTGTTTTAATTGTTAATTGATATTTTTAGAGTATCAATTTATGATATTATGCATGGTGATTGAGAATCACATAAATAATGAGATCTTGTCATAATTGGAGAGAATTACATGTGTACTTAGAGATAAGATACATGATTCTTCTGGAAAGTTATTCTTTTGTGTGGGAATTCATTATACATTAATGCGATTCTAAATTATATTACTAAGTGAAGAGATTCTGGTAAATAATTTAGGATTAGCGTTAATATGCTTGAGAAAGGTGTTAACTTCAATTGTAAATCCCTCTGATCAAGAACAATACAGATTGAATTGGATATATTTTGAGCGGTCACATGTTAAACACTAAGAGAAACAATTCCTAAATATGTTATTTGCCTTCTTGAAGTCATTCTTAATTTTTTTCGTTTTCTAAATTGCTTAATCAAGTCTCATAATTAGGTTAGTTTGTTAATTTTAGTATTTTTAATTCATTCAACTTATTACAATTTTCTAGTTAGATAATAGAGTTAAGGTTAATATTAATACTTATGGTCTCTGAAGGATTGACTCAGACTCACATCTGCTATATTAAAACTAATAGATGTACTTACCTTGTATCAGCGTTAATGAACCGGGCCACATAATCGCGCAGTAACTTGCCTTCACCTTGCCTTACCAGGTGTAAGGACGAGGTGTCCTTAGACAAGGGGCTTATTAGCCCTGAAATAGAGGTTAAACTTCCTAGCCAGCTCATTGAAGGAGCTGATTTAATTGTTAGGGAGGTGGTTAAACCACGTTTGTGCTGCCTTCCTTAGCACGCCCGAGAAGGCTTTGCATAGTATGGAATCTCTACAATCGTGAAGGTTCATGAAGGTGCAAAAGTAGAGGAGATGGTCGTTGGGGTCACCTATGCCATCATACTGGTCTAGTGACGGAAGTTTGCCTTTAGGGGGTAGTACTTCGTCTTGGATACACCTGGTGAAGGGGGTTTTGTTACTGGCGACCAGCTCCGGTATCGCTAGCAACCGGATTGGTGTCGCTAGTAGGCTTGCTCTCTTACTACTCGGAGAGTCGCCTTACCAACGTACAAAACTTATTTAGGTTAGTGTTGTCCGTTGAGTGAGCTCATTGTGCGCCTGAATGAGATTGGACTCCTTACGAATCAGCTTCCTACTCATTGCTAGCTAGAGCTCGGTTGTGGGTAGCCGCAGATCTTGCTGGCTACTGTTGCAGTAGTAGATTAGGTTATTGATTCCTTCCACTTTGCTGCTGGATGTTGTCTTACCTAGTGCGGGCATCTGAAGCTTCGAGGTAGTGAGTTTGTTCGCTGCGGTGCTTTGCTTTGTCCAGGCGAGCGCGGAGCTCCTTGTTCTGTTCCGCATATTGCTCGACCAGGTGCTTCGTGCACTCCAGGCATTCTTCCAGCACGACTCTTGGGATAGGTTAGTTGCCTCCAGGTTGGTTGTTTACCAACTGTTGATTTCCTTGTTCGTTGCGTTGAGATATGATGTAGAAAGGCTTGATGTGGGTTATGTGTTTGGCGTGTTTAGGATTTTAGGTGTAGGAATAGTCGCTTCCCACATATAGCACCAAATGTCGTTTCTTAGTTTTTGCCGGTAGTTGATTAGGGTTTGCATGTATTGGGCTTGTAAAACAATGCATAATAAAGGGATGCTGGGGGGTTGTCTAACGTAGCCACTTCGATACTTAAGTCAGCAATAAACTTTTTGTAGAATAGAATACTCAATATGCAGGTTTAGAATATAGAGTTTTTAGAGAGAGTCACTATTGGGTAGATGTCTGGTATTTATAACGGAGTGGAGCCTACTGTTGAAGATTAGTTGGTGAGAAAGATCTTCTCCCGCAAGTGTAGGAGAGTGGAGCTATCGTGTCTGACATGTCCCTAATATTTAGGACGTGACTGTTTTATCCTTATCTTATAGTTTATGACTGTTATAATTCTTTATAGACCTAAGTTATTAAGGATCAGGCTCGAAGCCTACAAAGGTGAGCCTAAGGAGGTAAGGTTTGGCGGATCTGGTCGGGCCTGAGAGGTTCTCACCCAAAGTACCCTATCAACATTGGTAAAAATGCTAATATGAAAATAACAAATTATATGGAATGTATTGAAAAAAAAAAAGTTACAGAAATAATATTGTTTATATGGATACCAAAAGAATTCACTGGGAGATTATAGATAATGAATGGATTTCTTTAATAAAATTTTTAGTGTTTAATATAAATATGCAATGAAATCATAAGAAAAAGTAGTAACAATATAATAATACTACATATAAAAGGGAAGTTTTTATTTTGGTTTTGCTTCCTTATTGTTTGTTTAGGTTTCTTTCTTTTTGTTTAGGGTTGGAAGGCTAATAACTTGTTAATTGTTTTAGTTTGGAAATAGGTCTTTTAAATTTATTTTGTTTAAAGTTATAGATATTTTTGTCAATTATATTTCAATTTTAGGAGGGAGGATTCCAACTTACGTTGGGAGACATTACCATAATGTCATGTAAATTAATAATTAAGATTATTTAGATTTCTAAAACATCTTAGGCATCATCATAGTGTCATATTTTTTTCCCTTTGTAATCTTAAATTAAATGACAAGATCAGTGACTCACTTTCTAAGTGGTTTGAAACATTCAATCCTTAAAATATGCAATGAGATTGCAGAACTTGAAAACACCTCCTACTGTTGAGATCTTTATAGTTAAGTTATATAAATATTAGTCTCTTAACAAAGTAGATTAGATTCGATCTCTTTCTCCCTTTAGTCATAATAATAGTATTTGGATAAAAGAAAACACTCTTGCTATTCCTTTTTTTACAATAACATATATACTTACATATATATATTCACAAATTGATAAGTATATACATGAATAATAATTTTCCTTAAAACAAAATAAAAACAAGAGGATAAAGTTTGAAGAATTCTTTAGTGACGCTACTCACCGAATAAATCATCATTAATTTTAGTAAAATATATTTATAAATAATAAAACGGAAGATATTTACAAGTTTCATGAAAAACTATTAATTGTTGATATCTTTTGTAATTATCTATATTTTTCTTATTTTATTGTTGATAGTTTTGTTTTTATTATTAATATATGTGATTTATTAAAATAGAAAATGATGCTATCATAAATAAAAATAATCTGATAAATACAGTAAAATGAGTTGGCTTTTGGATCGGTATTTTTATTCTTGTCTTATCTAATTATAAGCTTCGATATAATTAATAAACAGGTGAAAAAGGTTAAGACACACATTAAACACCTTTTTATACAGGTGGACTACACTAATTTATGGTCAGGGCCAAGGACGGTTACAACTTGTTACCCTCACCCATATTTTATACTTAACGACAGAAACTTATAAAAAAAGAGACGTGAAATTCATAGCCAGCAGACGGTCCCAACTCACAACCGTAGGTCCTCCTGTCACCCTCACCCATTTTTTACGCTTACGGATAGATAAAAACTATATAAAAAAAGGACAATGTCTTTGATAATCGTGAAAGTTGACTTGGTCAGAAATAAGAATCAATTTAGCAATAGCAACTTTTGGGTATAACAGCAAGCTCTGCATACAGATTCTAATCGAGCCTCGTTGACTAAGAAGGCAGCAAGAATGATCGGCGTTGGATCTTCTTCAGGGAGCAGGGATGAGGCCTCAAGCTTCCATCGTCATGGTTACGATGTGTTCTTAAGCGGAAAAGACTGGTTCACCAACCGTGTCTTTGGTGCTTTGGATCTAGTAGGTGTCAAAACATTCATGGACAGTGAAGAGTTACATCAAGGAAAGGAGCTTTTAGGCACACAAATAGAAGCCATGTGGAGTTCTAGGATTGCAATAGTAGTGTTCTCACCGGAGTATGCGATCTCTCGCCGGTGTCTGTATGAAGTCACAGAGATTGTTGAGCGAATGAAAGGGGGTCTGATGGTTCTGCCCATATTTCACGAAGTGGATCCGAATGATGTGGGGAATCAAACAGGTCCATATGCTAAAGCATTTGACCTGTATGAATCGATCTGCAAGGATGAGGTAGAGAAGTGGAGGGTTGCTCTCAAAGAGGCAAGCAGTTTCAGTGGTTACATGGTTACCCCAGATAAGTAGGTCTACTCTTCCACTTATACTTCATCTTCAATGTTTTATAATTTGCTTGGTTGGAAATTAATTCGTCTTACTGTCCGCTAAGATTATTTTTTTTTTTATCTGGGTAAATGGTCCTAAGTTCCTAACTTTTTCTGGAAATCCATTCATTAATCGTCGGAAATCGAACTCGATTACTAATATGTGAAAGCTGTTAGCCTAAGCCACCTAAACGTATAATAAAAGGTTTAATGGTATTAAATATCAATAAAATTTTGAAAGATCATAAAAATAAGTGAATTAATTTTTTGAAAATGTATTTATTATAATTTTGTTGATATTTATATATTATTTATTAATTTACGTGTGAATTAAAACTATAATTTAGATAATCTATTAGTAGGGATGGTTGGAGGAGGGATAGAAGAGGGCTTGATCATTACGGTGGATTGGGTTTTAGGACAGAAAACTAAATGTATATTAGAAAGCTAACGTTATCGCGAAAGCATACTTGGGCTTATTGCAGCACTGAGTTTTTTAAATTTATAGACTTGAAGGGTGAGAAATCAGATCACGGGAAATGAGTAGCGAGTAGTAGAATATGGTTTAGAGTTAATATTATCAGTGAGTGATTTCTGTTCTGGACATAAAAGGAAATAAAAATGCAACTTTTAACGACCGCAAAGTATCTAGTAAAACAGAGTTTTTTTTTTTAATTAAATCGAGGTTCATATTCTGATCATCCCTAGCGTCACTAACATGTTTTACGCTAGCAAAACCAATTTCATGGAAAATGTGTTCATGGTTTCTTATGGTTCCTAGCAATTCATCAATTTATCAAACTACTTCCTCCGAGTCATATCCACAACAATACCTAACATGAAAGATAGTAACAAGGATAATACTTAATTGCATTAAGTTTTATAGGAAAAGAAAATGGTAATGACACTAGGAATGTTTTTGCATTCATAGCAAAATCCTTGATCAAAAATGAATATGGCTAAATAATTCACAATCTCGCTGCTTTCATGAAAAATTTTCAGTGAAATCGTTTTTAGTTAGCTAGTCAATAAGAAAATGCTTTCAACCGTCATTTCTTAAAAATCCGAAGGAAAGAATACTTTCATATAATTAAAGAAGGCTGCTTAGGAAAAATTTTCGATAATAATTAATTTAATTTTTTATCTGTCTTTTACAATTTATTTCACACTTTCGCCGTCAAGGGGCTTGGTGAGACATATATTACATTTTGCATCATCTCTTATTTTGGAGGGGAATGGGACGATCAGTAATATTTGGAATAAAAATTTTCAGTGGCACCCTGTCGTTTCCTTTTTCTATCGAGAGGTGGGTATAACGGACTTGCGTTATCTTATCGTCCATTATTTTAGGTTGTAGGTCCGAATGTGACCAAGATGGAAACTTCTGATGCTAACGTCGTTAAAAATTTCCCTTTTTGATAATTTGATTAACTAATGGAAACTTCTAATTCCATTTGCTTATTCTCTATGTTCCTTATCTTAATTTCATTAAATTTATTATTCCAATCCTATATTCCAGATTTTACTTTGAATTAGAACGATTAACTAATGGTAAAACCTACATAAGATTGGGTATGAAAAGGGTACCAATCAATCTTTCTTATTCTCCAATTCTTCCTTATAACATGTGTATAAATTTTAACTCTTACTCAAATCTACCAAGGGTTCATTTGGATTTTTTTGTTGTCTTATTTATATATGATCTATATATGTTCTGTGCTTGATTTGTATATATTTAAAATCTATTATTTAGAAAATTATCTTATTTGTATTATATCTATTTCTATTTTATAATTATGATTAGGATGGAGATCAAAATATGGAAATTGAAAAGTAAAATGTAATGTACTTTTAAGAGAGAAGGTTTAAAAAAATATTTTATGAATTAGAAAATAATATTTTAGTTGGTTGTCTTGTAAAAATGAATAAATAATAGATAAATAGATTCAACTTTATAAGGATTCAAGGGATATTTATGTAATTATATTTTTATCATTTTAGTGTCTTGTTTTTACGAAGTGTGACACTTGATAGATCTCAAAAGACTTAAAAAGAGGAGAGAAAAAAAAAAAAAGGAAGCAAATGGACCCAAATTTTACTTCGATCCATATCGTATGAATTTAATATTGCAAATTCAGTATTTCAATTATTTTAGGTCTACTCCATATTAAATTTTCTTCTCACGTGATCAATTTTATAATTCCTAATTCTTATAATCTTCAATTATTAGATCAAGTAACAACAGTTATTAATAAATTCTAGATTTTTTACAGTGAACCTAGTTTTTAATCTCTTTTTTGTGTAATCAAGACGGGTTTTAGGGTGACCCTGATTTATAGAAGCATTTCCTCTTCTCTTCTCTTTCATGTTTTTTTTTTCTTCGCAACAAGAAGAAATTTGCTAGAGTGAGGAAAAAAGAAGTTTGTTTTGTTTATATAAATTTAGGTTAGAGAGAGTGAATTTATTATATCTGTCTCAATAGTTATAATAATACCATTGCTTAGTATATGTAATTTTACATCAATTGAACTTTCCTTTTTAAGTAGTCAATTAAATTATGATTTTACCCCTCTTTTTGAATTATTTTTGGGCATTTCAGGAGTGATCTTTTTCATAACTACTGGAAAATGTTTACATTCATTTAAAATAGTTATCTCGAAACATGTTCACCTTCTTGCCCTTATTGCACTTTTTTTTTTCCTTTTTTTGACGCAGGGCTGAATCGCTTATTCTCCCGTGTATTGCCCGTCATGTGCTGCTAGCGCTAAACTACACGTGGTCTCAATCTTCTGCAAACCTGGTTGGAATGGAATCTCATCTAGCTGCATTTGACTCTTTACTAAAACCTGAAACAAAGGATGTACAAATGGTCGCAATTTGTGGGATGGAAGGAATAGGGAAGACGACTATAGCTAAGGCCTTATACCAAATAAAACGTAATTCCTTCAGATATTGTGCCATTTTAGAAAATGTTAGAGAAACTTGCCCCGAGTCCTCTCAAAATGATCTGCTTAAGCTGCAACGGAGACTACTTTCCCAGATTAGTATAGAAGAGGAGAAGATTTGGGATGTTGATGAAGGAGTTGAGATGATAAAACAAAACTGTCGTGACAAGAAGATGCTTCTTGTCATTGACGATGTTAATGATCGAGTTCAGCTAGAAAAACTTGCAGGAGCGTGTGATTGGTTTGGTCCAAGCAGTAAAATCGTTGTGACCACCAGATATAAAAGCATACTGTATAATCGTAAAGAAATGAAGTTATATGAAGTACCACCGCTAAAAGCTGATGATGCCTATCAACTTTTCACAAGGACAGCATTTCAGGATAATGACAATACGGAAGCCTATGAAGGGGTCGTAGATGCTGCACTCCAATTTGCGCAGGGTTTTCCTCTAGCTATTACAGTTCTAGGTGGTTTATTTCGTAGTAAACCCAAAAACGAATGGGAAAGTACCTTGCAGGTATTGAAAAGTTGTCCTTCTCGTGATATTTTCGACAGCTGCAGTAATTTAGTTCAGCTTCCGTTGTTGCCCCATAGGTTTCAGAATTCGGTTCTCCATGGGTGCAGCAAGTTAGTTGAGCTTCCACTGTCGCCACCTAGCCGTCAGAGATTGGTTGTCACGGAGTGCAGGAATTTAGTTGATTTTCCAAGGTTGCCACCTAGTCTTCGGAGTTTGGAAGTCGATCGGTGCCTTGGGATAGTTAAGCTTCCGCCATTACCACCCAGTCTTCAGAGTTTGGAAGTCCATTGGTGCGATAAGCTAGTTGAGCTTCCGCCGTTGTCACCCAGTCTTCAGAGTTTAGAAGTCTATAGGTGCAGTAAGCTAGTTGAGCTTTCGCCGTTGCCACCCAGTCTTCAGAGTTTGGAAGTCGATCGGTGCGATGAGCTAGTTGAGCTTCCGCTGTTGCCACATAATCTTCAGAGTTTGGAAGTCGATCGGTGCAACAAGCTAGTTGAGCTTCCGTCGTTGCCACCTAGTCTTCAGAGTTTGAAAGTCAGTAGGTGCCATGAGCTATTTAAGCTTCCGTCGTTGCCACCCAGTCTTCAGAGTTTGGAAGTCCATTGGTGCGATAAGCTAGTTGAGCTTCCGCCGTTGCCACCCAGTCTTCAGAGTTTGGAAGTCGATCAGTGCAATAAGCTAGTTGAGCTTTCGTTGTTGCCACATAGTCTTCAGAGTTTGAAAGTCGATAGGTGCCATGAGCTATTTAAGCTTCCGTCGTTGCCACATAGTCTTCAGAGTTTGGAAGTCAATGGGTGCTTTAAGCTATTTAAGCTTCCGCCGTTGCCACATAGTCTTCAGAGTTTGGAAGTCAATGGGTGCTTTAAGCTATTTAAGCTTCCGCCGTTGCCACATAGTCTTCAGAGTTTGGAAGTCGATCGGTGCAATAAGCTAGTTGAGCTTCCGTCGTTGCCACCTAGTCTTCAGAGTTTGAAAGTCAATAGGTGCCATGAGCTATTTAAGCTTCCGTCGTTGCCACCCAGTCTTCAGAGTTTGAAAGTCCATTGGTGCGATAAGCTAGTTGAGCTTCCGTCGTTGCCACATAGTCTTCAGAGTTTGAAAGTCGATTGGTGCAATAAGCTAGTTGAGCTTCCGTCGTTGCCACATAGTCTTCAGAGTTTGAAAGTCGATGGGTGCTTTGAGCTATTTAAGCTTCCGTCATTGCCACCCAGTCTTCAGAGTTTGGAAGTCAATCAGTGCAACAAGCTAGTTGAGCTTCCGTCGTTGCCACATAGTCTTCAGAGTTTGAAAGTCAATGAGTGCCCTGAGCTAGTTAAGCTTCCGCAGTTGCCACATAGTCTTTGGATTTTGAAAGTCAGTAGGTTCCATAAGCTATTTAAGCTTCCGCCGTTGCCACATAGTCTTCAGAGTTTGGAAGTCGATTGGTGCTATAAGCTAGTTGAGCTTCCGTCGTTGCCACCCAGTCTTCAGAGTTTGAAAGTCCATGAGTGCCATGAGCTAGTTGAGCTTCCGCCGTTGCCTCCCAGTCTGCAGAGTTTGGAAGTCCATGAGTGCCATGAGCTAGTTGAGCTTCCGCCATTGCCACCCAGTTTTCAGAGTTTGGAAGTCGATCGGTGCCATAAGCTAGTTGAGCTTCCGTCGTTGCCACCTAGTCCTGATCAGAGTTCAGATGAGGCTTCGTTGCCAACACCAAAACTTGTTGGGAGTCTGTTTTGGAGTACTTGCTGGAGAATATCAAAGTATCCAGAGAGTCTTGTGAGAATGGAAATCCTAAATGAACTGTCTCTACATAAGACTGCTATTGATGAATTGCCTCCTTCCATTGAGAATTTCGTTGGACTGAAAAAGCTATACATACAGGAGTGCAAAAACATTAAAACTCTACCAAATAGCATCTGTAGGTTGCAAAGTCTCCAGAGAGTTTCTCTTTATGGTTGCTTCCATTTGGTTGAATTTCCTGAATATGCAGACAGATCTAGTGGTTCCTCATCAACCCAAAAGCCATTGCTGTTTCCAAAAGGGACTTATATTGATCTGCGAGGGTGCCGTCTTCGTGAAATTAATTTTATCAAGTATCTTGGTTGCACTTCCACCCTAAAAAGTTTAGATCTATCTGGAAACAAACTCGTTACTCTTCCTGAATGCATCAGCAAATTGAGCGCCTTGCAACAGCTTAATTTAGAAAACTGCAAGCAGCTCCGAGAGATTCTAGGTCTTCCGCCAAACCTAAAGTATCTATTTGCAAAAGGTTGTAAATCACTAGAATGGTATGCACCATTGTCGAGTATGTTGAAACGGCATTCAATCGATTCACCTTGGTTTAGACAAATTGACTTCTCTGGCTGCAATAAGCTGAGTCAAGGTGACTCCGCTTTAGGGAATTTTTTCTCAATTGAGGTCTCCCTCTCTCTCTCTCTCTCTATATATATATATATATATATGTATATATATGCATGTATTGTATGTATTTATATTTATGATTTTAATTTGTTTGACAGGACTTGATTGTGGACTCTCAAACGAAGATTTTACATCCAGGAAGAGAAATACCAAAATGGTTTCGTTATAAGAGCATGGGAGGATCTATTGATTTCTCTGTCGATAAAGAGTCGTATCAGAGAATTGATGGGCTAGCTTTCTGCATGGTCATAGGATCGGAAGGGTGGGAGCAGAGCGAAGTCTCGTTTTCATGTCAGATGGAAGTGTACATCAACAATCAGAAAACATATGGTTATGTGGACTTATTTAAGTCTATGGGCTCAGACCATATGTGGTTGATGCATGTCCCATCTCGTATGATATGTGGGTGGCACGAACACATGCAGAGCCAGTGCAATAAATTCGATTTCAGGGTGCTATTTGAATTGTCCAGGGGTACCTTAAAATGTTGCGGAGTGCATCCAGTACCACGCACGAAAGATGAGCAGACGATACAGAGGACCAATCACGTTTGCACAGCAGTTCATGACAGACCTAAGAAAAGGCCAAGACTAACGTAGCATTAAGGGTAAAAGATTAACAACAATGTATCACTAAACGGTTTTGTTGCCACTACATTTTGCATATGAAAAAAATAAATCTTATTTTGCAACTGTAATGTACCTGAAAATTAAATTAAAATCATAGATTAGGTGTATACTTCCACATGGTAATTACGATAGGATATATTAAAAGGAATAGATACCTCTCTCTCTCATGTTGCCATGGACACCAAGAAAGGTAAAAAGGGAGTCTTTGCTTCTCAATTTCCTTCTGTCTTATGGATCTTCGATTAAGGAATTTACGCTAAAGCTTTGAATGGATAGACTCGGGTTCGATTCATGAAGTAATAATATACGGATAAGTAATTAAACTAATTAGCACCTTTTAAAAACATCACAGTAGATATTCAGAGACAAATATAAAGAGTATCTTCGTGAAGTAGAAAGCTAACCGTCAAGGCAATTACCCTGCATCAAGATAAACAGGTGTCTTCCTTTCCTTAATAAGCCATTCCAGCAAGATTTGTCTTGCTGTGATGGAGAATGGATAGGAGGGAAGATAGAAGAAATCAATGACCAACAAGTTCGTTCCAACGCCGCTTTTCTTATTTACGACTGCTAGATTTCAAATTTAATAAATCAATAGACTTTTAACATAATAATAAGGATTGATTAATCCTAAATTTCGATTTCTTTAAAATCACTTGAACTAGAAATTATTAATAGAAAACACATAAAAGCCCTAATCTAGATTTCTCATGAATAACTCATGAAATTAATGGCCCTGTTACATTAAGGTTTCTAAGATGAACGGTAACCTAATGAAATGTAGAATAAACGTACTATGGTATAAATCTATCTATATTCTTATATCAAAACTTGTGTTTCAGTCTGCACATTGCTCAAATATAATTTAGAAATGAATTAAATAAAATGGTTGAATTATACATCACAACATCTAGTTTAAAAATATCTAAGGACACAATGGAAATTCACTAAATTCTCTTTTTCTTTCTCCCACTCACATCACGTAAGTATTAAAATTGCTTACTCTTTTCTCTCTCGTCAAGCAACCCCATTTATACATTCTCTCTCTCTTTTGAGGTAAATTATTTACATCCATGATTTTAATTTTTGTTTCTATTTGATGAATTTAGGATGTACAGTTTGAAATTTATATGATATAATATCTTATCTCTTGTATAAGCTCTGAAATAGGTTGGTTTGAAATCAGTATGTAGAATTTAAAATGATTACAAAAATTATTTAATTGAGTTTGAATTTTAGATAAAGTTATAATAATTAGTAGAAATAGCCCCATAAGTTTAAATTTTTTAAAAATAAAATAACACATTCATTGAACATAAATACACTAGTTATTTATAGAAAACGTGTGAAATAAATTATGATAATCAATAAGTTATTAAAGATAAATTATATGGTACTAAAATTGTAAAATAGCATGAATTAATATTTGGATATGTTTATTTATATTAAATATATTTTATATGTATAAATATATCCATAATTACTTAAAATATCTAAAAAGTACTAAATGTATTGATATAATTATAGCAAAACTAATAAAAATTACAGAAAAATTATGTGGCAGCTTGTGGAAGGGTTATCTTGGGCGTAGCAACCCAGGAGAATGAATTAGTACACTACAGAGAAAGATAAAGACATGTAATCCTAGGACACTAGGCAATTACGAAAACTCTCCACCGACCCAAACTCTTGTCATAAAATCCAATTCCACTTCCTTTAGTCATTTTAGGCGGTTTACTCTGGGAAAAATTTGGTAAAGAGAGAAGGAATTTTTTGGAAAATTTAGAAAAAATAGTACAATTTTGGAGAATTAAGGGTTCATGGGTATAAGTGTGATCTGGAAATAAATCAAAGCTAAGGTTTGAAGGAAAGGGCTAGCCGACAAAAGGATGGGTGGCCGGTGGTGGTGGCTACGTGTTCCAACTTGGTTCAATTTTTAATATTTTATTAAGAGTACCAAACAATTATGGCATTTGGTTTTTTGAAGTAATCATGTGTGTAGTATTAAAAAATTAGATTGATTTTTCTAAATTTTAAGTGTAAATATATGTTCTTTAAAAAATTAGACGCGTATATTGATTTTCGCTTGTATTTTTAAAATGGTCAAACGATGTAGTTTTAATCTTGATTTTTATCTATAAAGTCTCCATACATTATATTTTCATGCTATGTGAATATTTTGACAAAATTGTGAAGTTGGGTTTTTGAAGAAATATTGATTTATACGAAAACAATATGTTGATAGCCTATTTTCTTAAGTTTCTTTAATGTTACATTCAGTAGGAAGAATGGGAATTGCATTCCCCCTTTATTTCCCTGCCAACGCTGTATATCCTCATTTAGTTGCATCTAGTTGTTGGAAATATGGATTCTTGCTGATTCTCTTTCCCCTTAAATCATGGAATCAAAGTTCTCCTATAGTGCCTAATTTGGGAAAAAAAATAGCTAGTTTTCACATGATTTATTCAATTTTTGTTACGGAGCCTATATTTTGTTGTTTATTAGTGATCTAATTGTGTGGGTTTCGCACTTCTTAGTATATAACATATCATAAGATGGTAAAACTTTTTTAAGTTACCTAATTGTGTATCTTAGCAAGGGCATCTTTGTATCACATATATACATAACCTTCCAATTATTAGTTTACATAATAGAAGCTTTCTGAGTTTTGCATCTGCGTAAATGTGCCATTGTTGTGTTGAAAACTACAATGAAATATTCAATCAAATGCATGAGAAGCACCACATTTGGGTTATGGTTGTCATCTAGGGACAATTGTATGGTCATTCCATTTATCATCATGACTCAACAGAAGTAGGGGTAGGTTAATACAATATTCAATAAACAAAGAAGTTATAGTAAGACAAAAGTGAAGTCATAAGAGAAGCAAACTAGGTAATAGAATATTCCATTCATCTTACTCCCTTCAATTCCCTTATGTATGTAAAACAAATCATATTAGTTTCATTACCATCTTATAATATTCGAGAAAAATATCATGTCAGATTATCACAATACAATAATAGTTTGGTTGCATTTGCTGGAGGTATATATGTGTGTGTCCTAAATTTATTTATTTTTTCTTATCATTGTCCTTAATTGATAAGTATGGATTGTATTATAATGGTGGATTAGTTGACTTTTCACAACAACGAACTACGAAGGAGAAAAAAACTTGCATGCTTCGTCCTATCTTTATGGTTGGAATTTTGTGAAGTTATATATTGTCTGATGTTCCATTTGTGTGCTTGGTCATTGACTGTAGCTTTAAGCTAGGGTACTTGCTAGAGTTAGAGAGCAGACTAAGTATCACCTTACTTAACAATGGGTTGAAGGCTAAGCCTAACATAGACTCATGGATCAAAACGCTGAAGAAGGATTGGAGTATTGTATATGACATGGTATATGGAAGATCCACTAGCGGTTTTCTATGGGATGACAACAGAAAACTGGTCACAGTTGAGAAACATGTACGGGATGCATATTTAGAAGCATGCAACATGTCAAGCTTAAATTTTTCGGTTTCTTATTTTAATTCCATTTTATTTCCCATTTTCTAACTAATATTATACCCTAACTTATTTAATATTAATCTTCGACTAAGGAATTGAGAAATTTTGGTTCTTTATTATAAAAATTTTTTTTTTTGGAGTTGTTGCTCAATTATAATTAGGAGAAAGAGAAATTGTAATTAATTGGGTGGATTAACTATAATTTAATTACCGACCTTTGATTTGAATTTAATAAAAACCAGAGAATTCTAAATTCGGAGGCTACTTATTAAACTTTAACAGGTACCACTATAGGTTTTCTAAAATTAGGCTTTATTTTTCAAAATTATCCTTTTTAAGAAAAAATAAAATTTGATAAAAAAAAGTTTTTACAAATTTTACATTGCCCTGAAGGTGCTTATATACCTGTTAGTTTGGATTAAACATCCGTAATTCTTTCCAAAAACTTTAACGTGTTAGTTTATTTTAATTTCTAAAAATTGATTAATTTTACATTTTTCAATTTATTTATTTTATTCAAAGAAAATTCTAAACAAGTCTTAATTCTTGAGTATTTTTATTTTATAAAAAACTCTTAAAAATGTCTTAGCATTAAAAAAAAGGAGGTTTGTTATTAATTTTTATTTCTAAAAAATAATTTTTCTAAATGAGAAATTCTAAGTGCCTAATGATTGAAAAAGTAAAATTCAAGAAGAGTAAAGTTTCCTAAACTAAAATAATCCTTATTCTTTTGCATACTTTGAACATAATTACTAAACGCATCATTAACTAAACAAAAATAAATAAACCTAAATAATAATAATAATAATAAAGGAAGCAATGCAACTTACTAGGCTATGTGTGGTGAGGAGTTGCTGTAGTGTTTTGTGTGTAAGGACAGGAGGATAGACCGTGTGATGTCGAGTAATTGAAGGGTGCAAGTACGCTGTTGCAAATTGCAGTAGTGTTGGTGTGTACAACAGTGGGCGTTGGTGCTGTGGTTGCTTGTGAGGTCATGGACGTTGGTGAATTGCTAAATTAGAGTGGGCATGCAAGGGCAGTGATGTCTAGTCAGTTAGGATTCGTGCGTATGGGCTGGAACTGCTGACTAAAGTTGGCGTACGAATGATGAATGGTGTTAGACGCTGATAGTAAGGATGGATAGCAATGGGTTTAAGTCATATGCCGTAAGCGATGATGGAGCTTGAAAGGGGCTTGCCGCACGATCATTATAATGTCAAATCTTCTGGATTGTTGAATTTG
Organism: Lumnitzera racemosa; assembly: GCA_024138005.1. Lineage (NCBI taxonomy): Eukaryota > Viridiplantae > Streptophyta > Magnoliopsida > Myrtales > Combretaceae > Lumnitzera > Lumnitzera racemosa. The sequence continues at coordinate 85,781,936 of JAMXBC010000007.1, forward strand.
GTTTTTCATCTTCCTATTTCTTTTTAAATTTAAGTTTTTTTTTTTAAACTAATTAGTACTAAATCCTATCCGTTTAATATCGATCGTAGACTAAGGTTTAAAGAAAATCGTTTTTTCAATTTGAAAAGGTGTTGGAATCACCACCCGACTAGAATTGAGAAAAAGAGTTAAGTTATAGATTGATTATAACTTAATTATCAATTTATCGATTAAAAAAATCAATTTTGTGAAATAATTTTTTAAAATAAGAGATTTAGATCTAGAGACTAATTTATTAAACTCTAAATAGGTATCATTTTTTAACTTTCCGAATTTAACTTCACTTTTCAAATATATCCTTTTTAATTTCTAAAACAACTAATTATGATATACGCAACTTAATTAATCAATTTACATTAATATCTAAAAAATGGAGAAAAAATAAAATTTTCCATATTTTAAATTACTCTGTATTAACATACAGATGCCTACGTATCTACTATTCGAAATTAAACTTCTGTATTTCATTTATGAAAACTTTAGCAGATTGATTAATTTTAATTTTTGAAAAACATCTCGATTTATATTTTTATTTATTTTGATTTATTTGAAGAAAATTTCTTAAGGGTCCTAAATTGAATTTTTTTTTAAATTCTAAATGATTCTAATTTAAAAAATAATTCTAATTTGAAAAATGATTGATTTATTTTTCATTTTATTTTTAGAATATCAATTTTCTAAATGATAAAACAATTTTATTATTTTTTATTATTCCTTTACTTTTTATTGTTATATTTATATTTATATTTATTATTATTATTTTGGCTAAAATGTAAAGATAAATAAATAAAACTAAATTGAATATTACTTCCCCACTTTTCTTTCTTCTTTTTTCTTCTCTTTTTTTTTTCCGGTTTTTCTCTCTCTTCCTTTTTTTTTTTGTGTTAGTTACAATTACATGTACTTTACAAACAAATAATAATAATAAAAAAAAAACAAATAAATGAAATAATACAACACCAAAAACCAAAATGGGAAATGGACTAAACTGTGCGTGGGTCGGTGGGTATGGCTCGGATCCGGACTTTGGGTTAGTTAGCCGGTCACAGGTCAGGAGCAAATCGGATGCAGGTCGTGGATGGATCTGGGTTGGATTTGTTGGGTTGGATGACGATAGCGCTTTGGAGGTTGTTTCGACGGCTAAAATTAACGGAAAAAACCACCTTCGTGGCTATTCCTTTGGGGATTGGGGTTTTTTTTTTTTTTATGCCACCGCGTTTGGTGGCTGTCTGGTAGTTATTGGTGGTGGTCACGGTGACGGGTCGCGCGAGGAATAGCCATATGTGAGGGAGGTGATGAGGATTGGCCGTGGGTGTGTAGGTTTGTTTTGTACGTGTGTATGAGGGGGGGGGGGGGGGGGGGGGGGGGGGGGGCGGGGTGCTCTAATCGATTGAGAGAGAGAAGGAGAGAGAAGGGTTGGCAAGTTGGAGGGAGGAGACTGCGTAGCTACGTGTGTTCGGGAGAGAGAGGGTTGGCCAGGTGAGGGAGTTGGTGTTAGTGGTGTGCGAGTGAGAGTGTGTGGGGTTGTAGGGTCTGTGTATGGTTCGGTCGTGTACTTGGGTCGAGAGAGTGCAGTAGAACGAGAGAGGGGTTTGAGAGAGAGAGAGAGTGTGTCCGTAGAGAGAGAGACGCTGAGAGAAAGATGTTGAGAGAGAGGTTTAAAGACAGAGAGACGATGGAGATTTAATCGAGAGAGAGAAAGAATGACTGTCTACTTGTGGGTCCCCCTCGTGTGCGTATGTGTTTTCTGGAAATCAAACCCCACTCTGCAGGTTGTGTCTTCGTTTTTTTTTTTTTTTTTTTTTTGAAAAATTCAATCCTTGCCCCTCCCTTGTATGTGTGTGTGCGATTGATAAAAAGGAAAAGAAAGAGAAAGAATAAGGAAAGGGGAGGAAAAATTGAGGGAAAAGAAAATTTGTTGTCGTAACTAATGATAAAGCGCTATGTATCCTAATTAGATAGGTAACCTAATGACAGCTTGATATATAAGGATAAAAGGGTATTTTCTGTGCTTGTAGCTAGTCTCGAACCCCTTATCTTTAATTAAACCAATTATAATATCTATGTGTTTTACTGTTAGGTTGTTAGCTTATGTTTTGTTCACATTGAAATAGGTCAGTTTAGGCCAAATTTAAATTTAAGTTCAAGTTTAATGGTTCTTTATTTTAAGTTTAATTAAATTAAAAATCTACTCTATCTAAGTAACTTAAAAATTTATTATTTTTAAATTCCTTATTTTTTAAATATTTATGTGGCTTTTCAAATTTCTTATATATTTTCCTAAATTAGTCCATTTTTTGTATTTTTTCTAAATTTCTTATTTTTTGTGTTTTTTTTCTTCTTATTTTCCTTTTTTTCATTTTTATAAAATTCTTTTTTTTTTCTAAATTTCTTCATTTTTTGTGTTTTCTTTAATTTTCTATTTTTTTTTTAATTTGGGACTCTATAACTTAATTTAAAAAATAAAAAAGGGAGCAAAAAGTAGGTGTCTACATATATCAATTCAAATCCATATTAATAAAAATCAAATTGGATTTGAATCTATATAGATATTTATTTTATTGGATTTAATGTTATCATATTAGATTTGCGTTTTTCAATAATGATTTAAATATGATTATATTAGATTTAAAAGATTTGATGAGATTTATAATTAGATTTGAATCTCATATGCTCAACAAATTTTTGTAATGGAAGAAAAAATAAAAAGCATATGTGTACTCGATAAGATTCATAACTGTGACCCTAAGCCAAATCTAATGTTATGTTCAAGTACTTATTTGTTAGGCCGTTAGCTTGTGTCTTGATATTTAGGATATTTAACTTGTACTTAAGCTACTTAATCCTTTGAAATAAAGTTACTTGAATGGAGTTAGACCAAATCCATTGATCCTAAAATATTTTATTTTCTAAAAATCTATTTTCTTAAAAAAAAATCTTTATAATTTTTCTTTTTCTAAGAATATTTCATTTTTATCATTTATCATTTTCTTTGTATTAGGCCCCTTTAAAAAATAAAAAATTAGAGCTATAAGAGGGTGAAAATGAGGTGTCTACACAACATACGTGTAAATCTAACTGTTACTGAATTTTAGTTGCCAATCATGGCATACATTCCTTTTTTTGTTTTCCTTCCATGATACATGAATATCTACAAATGTATATTACATGTAATCATAATACAAGTTCCTAACCGAAACGATTAGTTGTATGATTAGATTAAGATAATATGCTGTCTTTTATCATTAAATCCTAAGGTATGTCATATGATGCAAAAGGGCGTTCTTTTGATTTTAGTTTTTTCACTTTATATGCGTAGACATACTTTAGATGATTTGATTTTACATATATAAATGTTGAAGTGACTTACCTATTGCCATATGCTTAATCCATTACTACAAATCCTTATATTATTCTTATACCTTGCTTGATTTAAATGAATGGTTTTTCTTATAGGTTGTTTCATCACTTCATTCTTTTTTTTTTTCTAAAGCCACCTTGCCGCTTCTACATTTATGATAAGGAGCTTCCCATATCTATCTGAATTTTCTATGATACATGGGAAAGATCGTGCTACGGGTTGAGATGCATAAACAGCCGAGGACATCATTGAAGAGATAGATAGGGAGTACAAATAGGCACATGCATAGGTACTTGAGATTGAGAACGACACCCTACTAATAGAGGAAGTGGAGGAGCCATCCATTTGCTATAGTACAACTCTGGCTAATTTGAAGAGAAAGAGGTTTGTGCGTTCTGATGATGTAATGGTTGACATGGTTTGAAGTTTTGAGAAGGGAATGAAAGAGAAGAAGAGTTCTGTTCATGAATTCGTTCATACTTTGGCAATGGATAAGACAATAATGAACATGTCTCAATTGAGGAGCTTTCTTAGAGGCATCGAAGGCTTGTCTCAAGTAGAAATGTATGATGCATAGATAAACTCCTCGAGAAGCCATTTAAGGTTGCTGGTCTTTACGACTTGCCACTTGAAGACCATTTAGACTATGTCTGTATGATTTTGTAGTATACAACAAATTAAAAAGAAGCTTCTATGGTGTTATGTTTCGTGGGTTGTCTTTTTGTGTGTTGGTGATGATTATGTCAACTTATTGTTGTCCACTGGACCTAAGGGTTTTTGTATCTTTTGGAAGCAATTGTTGTGTGTCAAACTTACTAATATTGTACAAAGGTCCACCAATGTAACGACTATTGTATGTAGATGTAATTGGAACATGTGGTACTTTGTAATTTGCTGAAATATTGTGTAAGATGCTTTTGATGTACTACTTCTCACTTGAAGCGTATACAATGCTTGTAAATTAATGTACGCAAATGTTCCCTTTTGGTATCACATGGATTGGTTGCTTGATAATAAACTTCACTTTGGATAATTTAATTGTTAGCGTACATATGCTGTAGTAGTGTCAATGAAACACTATAATTAAATTTTTTGTGCTAATGATACTTGTTTTGTGGTGTCTTAGTTAGTATTTGTAGTAGAGAATAAGATCTTTACTTTTTTTTTTTTTTACTGATTAGTTTGGCTCATTGAAGTTAGTTGGGGTAAAATGATTTGGAGTATAATGGTTCCAGTATCTCTTGGACAATAGCTTATTTGATGCAAGGAAATTTGAAATACATAACCTAACACTCATTCAATCTTGAAACCATACACGTTGCTATGTCTTAGAGGTTATAATACCTTCTATTCAATTTATATAATTGAAGGTAGGTGATTTAAGTAATCCTTACAGGTGCCTTTTTGAAAGCCTTAATTTCAATGACTTGTTATTTATGGAAGATTGGAAATTTAGTGACTTAACTAGTAGTTAAAATGCCAATGTACATATTGTGGAGGTCATGATAAAGTTAATGACAATCAAAATGGAAGATTAGAATCACTTTAGCCATATTGATTATGGAAGACTATATCCTACTGTACATTGATGGGGCTTAGAGTTGTCATATACATTATATTTGCTGTTAATTGGATAGCTCCTTAACTTGCTGTTGGAATGCTCTGATTTGCACAAAAGAATAGTTATTGTTAAGTCAATTTAGTCCTTGAGCATGATAGAAATTTTCTTAATTTAAATTCAATAGCTGCTAAAGTGAAGAAGAAGCGTGAGTTGCTGTTCTAGGCATCTAAGATGGTTTATTTAGAGCTTCTTATTAGCAGCAATGGAGCTCAACTTACTACCGTAACAATATACTAGCAACTAAGTTCCTTTACAATATTGCGATTAAACTCCCTCTAGACCTACTTGTTGTTCTTATGGTAGCAATAGTGTTGTTCTTGCGATGGTAGCAATTGTTCCAGAATAAGCTTTTCTATAAGAGAAAATTGTTTTATTAAGGTTGGTTGGTGTCCATTGGCTTAATTTTTCATAGAGGCACTTGTTTACAAGTGTAGCGCTTTAGTCAATTTGTTGATTAGATGTTATAGGAGTATTGAAATGATCTTGCTTGCTATCATTTTAGAGGCTTCAGAAGTGCTTACAGACCCTTGGACTCAATGTTACTGGGATGATTTCTCTTAATGTATTAAATGGGTGCAAGATTAGTTGATACTTCTTTGGAAACCTTTCGTGGAGTTTTGCATATGTTTTTACTCCTCAGTACATTACAGTAAAGTCTTTAGACTTTCTTACTTCAGTCTTTTTTAGCTGCATTATACTTGAGATAATACAAATAAAATTTGTTTCACAATAAATTACTAATGTTAAACAAATGCACAAACGTGCCCCCTAAACCACAAAAATAGGCATCTAATATGGATTAGATACCTAATTTATTAATGAGAAATGCTAAAGGGTAATGTAGCAAAAGGTGAATGGCATTGAAAACTAACTTACCTTGAACAATTTTTCCTCCCCTTGAAAAATGAAGATGATTTTGTTTGGTAGTTCAAAGTGCTTTTGCTGACAAGCAACACTTATAGTTTGAAGAGTAGTAAAAGATTTAGGTCATTTCCATTGTTATCAATAGGTATTTCTCTTGTGCTTAGTTGTCATCATTGGTCACCAACTACTACCTCCAATCCAACTATTATTACTAAAGGACACTACTTCCCTTCCTTCTTTCCTAACAAGGAACATAGAACTAAGACAATTAGTTAAGACAAGTTTCTTATACCATGAAAAAGTTTTGCCATTACGTATACTAGAAATACAACAACCATAAGAAAGTTTAGGAAACAATTTCTTATGAAACCAATGTGACCTTTCTCTTTGTTCAACCAAACTAATGGTTGCTATTCTAGGACATAAGAATGACAACAATCACAAAAAAATCATACTAAGCTAGGTAGGCATCCAATGCAACTAATTGACTATATTCCAAATCAGACAAAAATTATCAAGTGGCCTTTAGCCACTGTAGCTTATGTTGTGGAATGATTTCTTAAAGGTACTTTTTAGCTAATTTTGCAAGTGTTTTTTGTTGCATGTGCTTTCTTAGATGACATATCATTTTTGTTATATCAATAGAGTTGCAAGCTATAAACTCATTAATTCTTATTGGTTACTGTGTTGTTGTAATGCCATCTTTTCAAATTTTTTGAGAAGGCTTTCATAGAGGACATCATCTTGATCTTTGTATTTGCTTCTCACTACAACTTAAACTAGCTTCTTTCTCATTGCATCCAAATAATAGCAAAATCTAATCTTAGGCATGTCGGGGAACATGCCTAATTCATTAGAGTTAACTAATGACCTAAATGTAGAGCTAGACTACCTTGAGAGTAAAGTTGAAACATGAAAACATGATGTAGCATTGTTGTTGTTTTATTATGTTTTGTTAATCTGCAGGCTTTCCTAAAACTTGAATGCTACATGTTTCCTTTTTTACACAAAAAATGTCGATGCATACATAGCCTCATTAAAAATGTGGATGCATCAACTACATCCTCATTTCATAGAATTTATGTTTTGCCTAAATGAGTGGTTGAATGATTTGTTTATTCTTAACTAATTTAATCTAAGCATGAGGTAATTGATTGTATTTGGATAAATTAATTCTGTATTCTAAAGTACGAAAATCCCAGCAAGGTTGGAAAAAAAGGTATTTAAAATCATAAGTAATTCTAGAATGTTAAATAGGCCTTTCTATTATTACTTCTATTTATTACAAGAGGGAAGCTTCCTCATTAAGTAATTTTGATTTGTAAGTTTGTGAAAGTCTGATTAAATAGGAATAATTGTGTCTACTCCCATCGTACCTATGATTAGGGGTGTCATCATCTCGAGAAAAGAATCATCTTCATCCAATACAGTTGTGATATATAACTTGATTGTCTCATTGCAAACATTCCACCTTCTTACGTACGTGATGGAGGGAATGACCATACTTTTGATGTGCTATCATAGCCATAACTAGCAAGTAGATAACAACTTCACAATTGGTCACACCCGTGATGGAGGGAGTGATAGGCATTGGGGACTCAAATCTTCTTTTATCATGCCCATGATTATATGCATGTTGATCTTCCTTTAGAATTATTCCTTCATCATGGGCACGATTACTTCGAAACTCCTTGTTTTTGTGTAATTTCATCTCCTCTTCACTTTATCTTGCATAAATATCATCTCCTTGCTCTTAAATCATCTAAAATTGATATATTACACAATTAGATACCGAGAACTAGAGAAATGAACACAAATATGATCAATTTATTGATAAATAAGCCTTAAAAGTGTAGAGTAATTGACGCCCATCAACCACTATAGGATCTTCATGGGTAGATTACTATAGCTCTACTTTTTTGTTATGTTTATTATTAATTCTAATAATATATTTTATTAAACCAACTTTTAAGCATAGTCTATATAGCTTATTACAGATTACTAGCTCTTAAAAATCTTGCATCTATCATCTTTCAACAAGGTGCTACATATTATGAAAAAGCATTGCATTGTTATCTTTTAGTAGATGAGGTTGATGCAAAATATTCCGTTTCCTAGACTTACTTGAGTACATTGTCATGCTTAATGGGTTTGCTACTATAGTTATACATATGCTTGAATCTAAACATGCTTGACTTAAATTTTCTAATAAAAGGAAGTCACTTGATGAGAATCTATATGGACATTGCCTTCTTAAAAAGTTGAAGCTAAACATTGATATCAAGCTTGATGAAGCTTCTTAGCATGCCCTTGATGATGCAATTCTTGAAATTTTGCTTCCATTATGTGGTTATAAATCTAATGGGGTAGAGAAGGAGTTCAAATCTGGAGATGTATGGTTAAAACTACAATTACTATCTTGTTCAGAAACTATTGAACATCCTCTGGAAACTAAAGGAAAGAATCTTGTTTCTTTTGGTGATGATGTCTCTCATTGGATCTAAATGGAGAATATCACATCAAGCTTTCGTATGCTAGTTTTATATTTCAAGCCCAAACACTAGAAAAAGATTGCAGTGAGCCACTAATAATTCCATAGGTAGTTTGAAAATGCATGTTGTAGAAAACATAGCCTTTAGTTTCAATCGACAAGCATACTATATAATCTAAAACATCATTTAAGGGTGCAATGAAAATGCCTTTCAACATTGATGGCATATACAACAATGTTGATTTATTATTTACATCCTACTTAGGAAAAACAATATGTATATCTACTATAACTTGATATTAGTTATAGCAGTAATCAACGCTATTAGTTGGGAGATAATCATTGTAAAAAGTTACTTCTATACAATTCAATTGAGTTTAGCAAAAGTTCACAAAGTCCACTTCTCTAGTCTCTACTATCTATGGCAATTGACCTTATAGCTAAAATAAAGTGCGATCTAATTATTCCAAACTAAGTTAACATGCAGGTGATATTCGGTAGGGAAAATGATGGTTCCCTCTCAAAATAGATATAAGATCATGTCCAACATATAAGTCAAGGCCTTCAGGAAAATAAATGCCTTAAATTGCAACATGTAAACTTCACATTTGAGACAAAACATCATGAACTAAAATCTAATTAAAGCCTTGGGATTTTTAATCTTATAGATAGTTCTCATGCTAAAAATAAACATGAATTTTCTTTGTATCTTTTGGTGCATATATATGTATATATATATATATATATATATATAAAAGAAAAAAAAAGCTTAGGATTTCTATTAGAAAGGAAGATTATGTACAAATGAGAAGGCTTTTTATTTTCTTTTTGCACTATCCCTTTTTTAATTTTTTTTTTCCATTTCACAATGTCTTACACCATTGGTGTTGATAGTCTGCTTATTTGACACTCGTCCATTTGGCTGCCAATATGCTGGGTTATCGACTTTCTTAGTATTTCACTGGTTAGAGGACACACGACATTTATGCCAAGTAGAATAAGCCCGCTCTTTGTTTGAATTCAAGTCTATGGTACGAACGGTTATCACAAGCATGGTTATATTATATAGCCACTTGCTATCCCTACATATTAGGGGAAATCTCAAGTCAAGAGACTTTCCGTATCTTAACCGTTATCCTGACAACTACCTTAGACACTACGACCATCTATAAATACTGAAAAAAAAACTCTATAACAGCTCTTTAACACTTCTTATTCACATACTTACTATACTATCACCTTATTAACTTAGGCATCGGAGTGGCCGTACTAAACTGGCTTCGATACTAAGCATTTCATTCTCTTTTGCAGGATTTTTCTTCATCCCAAAATTCACTAACAACATTTGGCGCCTTCTGTTTTTCTCTAAACACAATCACATGGCTAGAATTAGGATGACTAGAAGTGTAGGTGCTGGTACTTCCTTCCAACACCCTGAAGGGGGGAGTTAGTATGTTGATGAGCAATGATTGGCTTGACTTGAGCAACTTTGTCTCGATTTAGCCAAAGAAAATTCCGAGTTAAATAAAAAAAATCCTTAACCTTCTTCATAAAAGTATTCATTCGAATCAGGATAAAGAGTATGGCGATCATGACACCAATAGTATCAACGATTCCATTTATTCACTTGAATTGCCAAAAAAGCAAGTTGAGGTTATAGTGAGACCCTTAGCTCTTGCTTTCAAGAAGATTGATAAGGGCAAGCAACTATAGCATGTGCATCATGCGGGACTCTCGCATGTTAGCACTACTGTTGTAGTGACCCAACAATTCCAAATCTAGAAAAGCCCTTTTGTCTTAAAGATTTTGGAAGAAGTAATACCTTGGCACATTAAGTTGCCCTAGTTCGAAACATATGGTGGGACGAAGGACCCTAAAGACCACTTGAAGTACTATCATACACTAGCTAAGTTGCATGGTTTAAGTGATGTGGTGGCTTGTTAAGCCTTTCCCTCAACCTTGAGGAATGTAGCCAATACATGGTTCAAAAACCTGAAACCAAATACCATTTCATGTTTTGATGAACTAGTGGAAGTGTTCCTACAATACTTCCTTGCTAGCAAACTTCTTGTTAAGGACTCTTCAATCCTTAACACCATCAAACAAAAGTTCGATGAGTTAATTAAGGACTATTTGGCCAGATTTATGGCTGAGATGGTCCAAATCCCATAACTAGATATGAGTGTAGCCCTTAATGCCGTAATCAATAAAGTCAAGCCTCATGGAGACTTTTTCAAGTCTCTTGTAAAGAACAAGCTAAAAACTTTCGCTGAGTTTAAGGCTAAAGACACCTCATACATCCGACAGGAAGACAACATAAAGGTATGATAAGAGGTTGATTAGAGCAGAGGAGATGGAAATAATGACAAGTGAAGAAGTGCGAAGGATAGACTTGGCATGGACAATGACCACAGTTTAGATGCCGAGAATAAAAAATTGAGGATCTCGACATATTCATCCTACATGCTTGTCAATCGTCCAATCTTGGACATTTTGATCGAAGTACATGGGGAGAGAGGCGTCCTTCAGTGGTCAGAAAGAATGCGAGGGAATCTTTCAAGAAGAAATTTGAACAAGTATTGTGATTTTCACCGTGACAAAGGTTATGATATAGATGAGTATATTCAACTCAAGAATGCAATTGAAGATGCAATACAATGCGGGCACCTTCGAAAATTTTAGTGCATGATGTCGAAAGAATAGAAAGACCGTCTTACAGGAGATGAGCGGAACGATAGTATGACATTCGGCTAGCAATGGTCGTGAGAGATGCAAGGGATGCTAATCTTGGTAGAGTACCTAACGAAGTAATTAATACCATTGTTGGCGGACCTAGTATAGGTTAGTCGAGCTCGATTAATGCCAAAAATTACGTATGTAACATTTAAGGCATAAAGGTTAGGATTGGCAATACAATTTCTTTCAGATAGGAAGATTTTGAAGTTATCCAAAGGCCATATGATGATGCACTTGTTATTAATGCAAGGGTAGCCAACTTCGAAGTCAAGAAAATTCTTATTGATACAGGAAGTTCGGTTGACATCAACATCAAATGAGGCCTAAGATCAAAGTGCAGTTATGTTCTTATAAGTATGATCTCTATTCCTTTAATAATCAACTCATCTAAGTAGCTAAAATTATCTCTTTGCTGAGATAGATTGGTGATGACAAGCATGTCGCAGAGGACAAAGTGGACTTTCTCGTCATCAAATGTTGGTCTCCTTACAACATGATAATGGGACTGCCATGCCAACATCTATTCGGAATTGTCCCTTCAACTGAACATCTTAAGGTTAAGTTCCCTACTCCCACGAGGGTTGGTGTGTGCAGAGGGGATTAGCAATTGGCATGGTCCTTATATATAAGGGCCTTGAGACTAGATGAAGCATTTCAAGTTGAAACCTATATAGGAGGTTAATTCAGTTGGCATAGAGAATATTGAGAATGATACTGAGGAAATTCCTTTAGGAAATGATCTTGGGAAGACAACAAGGATAGGAAAACCCTCGTTAGTAGATGGCCTGCAAAGTTTGATTGACTTCCTACTAGCTAATGCTGACATGTTTGCATGGTCACCTTTGGACATGCCTAGTATTCTGAGAGAAGTTATGGTATACAAGCTTTAGATTGACCCGAATGTGAAGGTGGTCCAATAGTAAAAGAGACATTTTGCACTAGAGAAACAAGTGGCAATAGAAGAAGAGGTCGAAAAATTATTGAAGGCAAGATTCATCCAGGAAGAGCCTTATTTGACTTAGTTAGTAAATTGTATGCTAGTTAAGAATTCTAACGACAAGTGGCGAATGTGCATAGACTTCATGGATCTTAACAAGGCCTGCTCTAAGGGTTGTTTCCTACTGGCAAAAATCAATTAGATGGTAGATGCAGTCGTTGGATATGCGTTACTTTCTTTTATGAATTCTTTCTCTGGTTACAATCAAATTAAGATGGATAAGGCAGATGAAGTCCATACATCTTTTGTTACCAATTTTGAAACATACTGTTATACGGTGATGCCCTTTGGGCTGAAGAACGCTGGTGCCACATACTAGAGATTAGTAACAAAGATGTTCAAATCTTAGATCCATAAGAATGTTGAAGTATATGTAGATGACATGATTGTTAAGAGCATGAAGGAAGATCAACATCTCGTTGATCTAGAGGAGATGTTTGCTACATTGAGGAGATATAGAATGAAACTCAACCTTCAGAAGTGCATCTTTGGTGCAACATTAGGGAAATTTCTCAGGTATATGGTTACATGACGTGACATTAAGGCCAATTCGAGAAAGATTAAAGCCATTAGGAATATGAAATCACCTCGCACGGTTAAAGAGGTGTAGGAACTCACAGGCAAATTGTCGCCCTCAATAGATTCGTGTCGAGAAGTGTAGATAGGTGTGCAAAATTCTTTAAAATTTTAAAAATCCAAAAGAATTCTATTAGACTGACAATTGTGAAAGAGCTTTCAATGAGCTAAAGGAATTTCTTGCATCACCCTCGATACTCTTGACACCTATTCCTTGAGAAAATTTATACTTGTACCTTTCTATCAGCTCTTGAGCCCTTTCTTCCGTATTGGTTTGAATAGACGGTAAAGAGCATTGACTTATTTATTACATGAGTCATGTTCTACAGGGGCTAGAGCTTTGGTATACAAAGATTGAAAAGTTCATATTGGCAATGGTTCTCTCTGTGAGAAAGTTAAAGCTGCATTTTGAAGCTTACTAGATCATTATCTTCATCAACTAGCCATTGCGGCAAGCATTGTAGCGGCCTGATTCCTCGAGGAGGATAATGAAATATACCTTAGAGCTCAATGCCCATGATGTACATTATAAACCTAGAACGGCACTAAAGGCCTAAGTACTGGTGGATTTTATAGCCGAATTCACTGGAGATGAAGATCTAATGGAGGGAGTCGAGAAACTTATTTGGTTTCTTTATGTTGATGGTTCTTCGACACAAGAAGGGAGTGGAGTAGGCCTAGTTCTTCAAGGCCCCCATAATGTTAAAGTTCATTACAATCTAAAATTCGGATTCCCAGCCAGTAACAATGAAGTAGAATACAAAACTCTATTGCCGGATTGAAACTGGCAAAAGAAGTTGGTGCTGATAGACTCGAAGTGTTCTCTGATTCTGCACTGGTGGCGAATCAGGTCATTGGAAGTTATGTGGCAAGAGAAGAAGAGAAGAGCAAGTACCTATTGATGGTATGAACGCTCACAGAAGAATTCTTATCTTTCTCCATTCATAAAATCCTGATAAGCAATAATATTGTTGTTAATAAGTTGTCAAAGTTGGCCAATATGGCATTCTTTGAGTTGAGTGAGAAACTTTTCGTTGAGTTCTTCTTGCAAAAAAGCTTATATAATCTTTCATAGAGTTGTGAGTTAGTTCCTTGCCTGAGAGAAGAATCATGGATAGATTCCCTAGTGAATTATCTAAAAGATGGTACTCTCCCTGATGACAAAAAAGAGGTGCAAAGATTGGCTTACCAGGCAGTGAACTACACGCTGATTGGAGGTTAGCTATATAAATGTGGCATATCTCAACCCTATCTTTAAAGCCTTTCCACGATAGATGCCTAGAGGGTGTTATTTGAACTATATGGTGGTATATGCAGTAATCATGTAAAGGTGCAAACACTGTACATCGAGTACGACGATTTAGCTATTATTAGCCAACTATGAGAGAAGATGCAAAGGACATTATCAGGCATTGTCCTCAATGCCAGAAGCATGATTCACCAAGTAATGCACTTGTAACTTAGTTATGTAGCCTAACTAGTCCTTGGCCTTTCACCCAGTGGGGCTAGATATTCTTGGACCTTTTCCGAAGTCTACCGCCCAGCGACAATTCATCATTGTCGCTGTGGATTACTTTACCAAATGGCAGAGGCCAAGTTTGTGGCAAAGATGACTGAGCAAAAAGTAGAAGTGTTTGTCTTTAACTCCATCATATCAAGATTTGGAGTTTCATACATGAATATTACAAATAACGGCCTATAGTTGGACAACAATAAATTTCGAACATTTTGTGAGAAGCATGGCATTTGACTCAATTATACGTTTGTAGCGTACCCTTCGACAAATGGACAAGTTGAAGTTGTAAACAAGATCATACTGTACAACCTGAATGGAAAGTGGATCAAGTCAAAGGGAAGTGGGCCGATGAACTATCGAACGTCTTATGGAGATATAGAACCACTCATAGAACTGCAACGGAAGAGATACCATTTAAGTTAGCCTATGGCATTAAAGTTGTGTTGCCAATTGAGCTGGACTTGCCTAATCTGTAGAGGCATAATTTTAATGTTATGCTTAATTAAGTTAGATTAATAGCGAATTAGGACACTATTGAGGAAATTTGAGACTTTGCAAAAGTCAGGGTTGCAGCATACCATCATAGAGCAGCAAGATACTATAATTAGAAAGTGAAGCATAAGGTTTTCTAACCCGAAGATTTGGTTTACCATAAGATGGAAGCCATTGGTGTGCGAGCAAATCAACGAAAGTTCGGTGCAAATTATGAGGGTGCTATTAGGATCCGGCAAGTCGTTGGTAAGGGGGCTTATTGATTAGAAAGGTTGGATGGATCTATCATCTTTCGAGCTTAGAACCCTGAGAATTTGAAATTTTATTTCAATTAATGTTAGATGATTTCTGCCGTCACTCATTTGGTGATAGCCAACTTGTTTGTAAGTTTGGTACTTTTTTATGAGAATTATATTTGAAGTCTCATTGTGTTTTTGTTACGATTGTTGAATTAATGAGCTTTAGGCTATACGGCAAATGAACTGACCTAGGTTCTAGCTTAAAGTAATTAACAAACTATATAAATTAACCTTACGGTTGAGTAATGTGTCTAGTCTATGCCTTAAACAGTTAGCGGATAGTATAAAATGATAGGCGTATGAGATAAAACATGTCGAAAGATAGTTAGGTGTGTGAAATAAAACATGCCAAAAGATAGTTGGGCATGTAAAATAAAATATGCTGAAAGATAGTTAAGCATGTGAAATAAAACATGTCAAGAAATGAATGGCATATGAAATAAAACATGTTAAGAAATAAATGGTATGTGAAATAAAACATGTCTAGAAACAAGCAGCGTGTGCAATAAAACATGCTAAGAAATAACCAGCATGTGAAATAAAACGTACTGACGAATGGGAGCGTGAAGCAACATATGTATACCATACAAACTGCGAAAGTGCAGTACATGAAATTAAACGTATTGGAGATTTGTAAAATACTTTCACTCAACAAGTGTCATAAGCACTAGGCATAGCCTTAAATATATTTCAATTGATAATTACACAAGAATGCAATGTGCCAATACAATAAAAGTCCTATGGCTTATCCTCAGGTTCAACAAATGTGATTTTTAAATTAGTGGCTAGGGCTTCTTCAGCAACTGAAGTCTCAAAGTGGGCAAATTCCTCGACATGAGCTTCATTGACACCTTGATTCATACTCTCGACACTTGTTTCGTCGCCTTCATCTTTGTCGGCACTACTAACTTTGTCTTTAACAACAGCAAAGTCAAGATAGGAGAGATCGTAATTAGGATGAAGCTTTAAGACCTCTTCTCTTGTCGCTTGAACCCCCTCCTATAACTTCTTCCACAGAAGCCTCTTGTATTATTGACTGGGAGTGATTATATCGAGAGCCTCTTCAACATATGGTCCCCTCCTCACAGTCTTCTTCAACTTGGCCATAGGGCTCTATAAGCTCGAGTTGTTGGTCTCTATCTCCTTTATTTGCATTCGGAGCTTATATTCATCATCGCTCATTGTGCAAATAGTTCAACCCAAGCCCTAGCACTGTTCTTTCTTCTTCTGCAGCTCCTCTTTCAAGCCTTCAGACTTCTTGGACTGCTTTTCCATTTTAGCCTTTAGGCTAGAGATTTCATCGGCAGCGAGGTCATGTGCCATTTTCTCAGCAGCAAGTTCTTCTTGAAGCTTTCTTGCCTCCATCTTTGCCCTTATCCTTGCATTCTCGATAGCAGTAGTTTAGGCTTTCAATGCATTGTATACATCCTCGGCTCTCTATAGCAAATTCATTTAACATAATGAGGAATGATTGAGCATAACATATGGATACAACTAAGATATTACCTTCTTTGCCTCTTTGTCAGCCTCGTCCAAAGCCATCAGAATGTGGTTGCTCATCTAGAAAAGGAAATGTGTTAATAACCCGAATGAATTTGATATTAAAAGCGATGCTTATGGATACTTACATCATATAATTTTCCCTCGATATGGGCCTTATTGCAACTGTTGACCTTGTCGACATCCTTTTTGGCGATATCTCTATCTTTCGGAAGAATAATTCATTCCATCAGAGCTAAAGATTTTGTCTTATCTCCTAGGGCCAAGTCGATATCCAAAATTTGGTGGCTCCAACAAAGGACGAGGTATTCGCTGACCTCATTGCTGGGGACGAATTTGACACTACTGATGCCGAGAGCTTTAGATCGCGTTGCCTCCTTCGCCCTTTTGTCCAAGCCCTTGACTTTCTTCATAGGTGGTTGGTCGGCTAGTTCTTTCCTTAGTCTTTTATCAGCACTTGATGTTGCTTCAATTGCTAGTGATGACCCTTCTGCAAAAGCAACTATTTGATCCTCCTCGTCGGGACGTGTTTCTCAACATTCATCATCCCTCGGCTCAATAGAAGTTTGAATAATCTTGATTGGAGGTCCTCAAAACAAACTTTGGTTGGCATTGTCTTGTCACTTTCCTTCCTCCTCTCGGTAGGATGAGAGGTCTTCTGTATAGCCGTTTGTTTTGTTGCAGCTTTCTTTGCTAGCTTCTTTATAATAGCAGGCTTAGTGGTAGTTGCTGAAGTGGTTGCCTTCTTATCAGGTTTGGATTTTTTGGCCTTGGCCTGAGAAAGTAGCCTTACCGGATTCATCTCACCAGTACCTATATCTATGATACAAGTAAACAAATTGATATAAACATGGGAAAAAGATGAACTTACATTTTCCGTATAGAGTAAGGCTCAAAGGTCACTATTCTCCCTGTAAGTCTTGAGAACGGCTTTCCTCTTATGGCTATACTCGACACGATGGTAAGACATTAGCGTACCTTCTTTTGTAGAAAATATTGGGTCTCTATTTTTGTAACGCAGTATAATTCTCTCGGTGTCTTAGAAGAACATTTTGTTCTTCCTTATCTCTTGAATTTTCTTCGCTGTAGCTACATCATTTGGCATCAGATTATATCTTTTATATGTATCAACTTAATCCATTGGGTCTAGAAGTCCAATTCCTAGTCAGACACTATTGACACGAATTTGTCATGCCACTTATGAATTTTTGACACGTGTTTCATGATAGAAACTTGACGACTGCAAACTTTTTGACAGTTATTAGGCCTGTAATAAAATGATGACCTAGGCAATAGATGTCATGTCTCTAATTTCTTAGTTTCTTAAACAGGTGGGAGTTTAGAAATCGTAACCTTTCGACGGGGATGTGACCTATCCTACTTCTCATTTTATTCGACATAAATCTAAAGACTCACTCCCCTACTTGGCCTTTAGTGAAATATGTATATATGTAACTCCCTTTATCGACTAATTGAATACGTGGAGTTGGGGGACAAATGTTGATAGTCTGTTTTCGCTTATTTGACACTCATCCATTCAGCTGCCGATATGCCGGGTTATCGACTCTCTCTACATTCCACTGGTTAGATGATACATGGCATTTATACTGAGTAGAATAAGCTTGCTCCTGGTTTGAATTTAAGTCTATGGCACGAACGGTTATCATAAGCACGATCATATTACATTACCGCTTGCTATCCCTACATATTAAGGGAGATGTGAAGTCAAGAGGCTTCTACGTGTCTTACAGTTATCCCGACAACTCCCTTAGACACTACGATAATCTATAAATATTGGAAAGAAACTCTATAAGAGCTCTTTGACACTTCTTATTTACATACTTACTATACTGTCATCTTACTAACTTAGGCATCAAAGTGGCCAAATCGGTCTTCCCCCGATACTAAGTATTTCGTTCTCTTTTGCAGGATTTTTTCCTCATCCCAAAATTCACTAACAATAATTGGCATCTACAATTTATTTTCCATGGTCACAAAAAATGTGTAATGTGCTCAAATACACAAAAAATAAAAAAATATAGTTAGACTTTGTAAGACAAAACTAGTACCCAAAGGTCATATAATTATAGGTTCTCAAAGCAATAGATTTTGGGATGATGAGCCTTATTAAGACAAATTTAAAGCATAAAAGCTCTTTTCATAGGAATGCCTTACAAACCTTAATTACTACTCCTATTTATCTCTTAATATTGCATGGTGGACCTGAGTAACAAATGTAGCAGCAATTGGTTTTTCCTCAAATGACGAAAATTTGGAGTTCATGAAATATTCGTTATATAATTTCTAGCTTATAGAATTAATCTACATAGGTCGCATCACATCATAGTCCAGTACGTATGGTTTGGTTATACAAAAAATGTGAAATAATCTACTTTACATACAAAAGGAAATGGACGACCAGTTTCCCGATTACAGAATAAAAATAACTATAGAATGAATACCTAAAAGTGCTTTAAAATTCCTAAAAATCTCTAATATTCATTTACACGATAGGGTGTAGTGGAGCTTATGCCATAAATATGAAGACAAGCAAAACATCAGGAAGGGATAATCAAAAGTATTTTAGCTTGTAAATCTCTTGAAGCTCAACCTAACCAACCACTTGATCCAGTTAGGTTGTTGCTTATTTGGGTTTTCGACGTGCAATTTGGCATGTAAATTAAGCTATATCGTTAAAGTGTAATTCTACCATTAGCTTCAAATGGAAATTGGTATCGAGATGATGGATCTATCCTTGCTATCAAGAAATGAAACTTCCAAAAAGTTTTCCAATCATCAATTATGGTATGCTCTTAATCATAAACTTGATTGCTCTTTAGTTTCCTTATTGCATACGTGAAAGAGCATGAATTTAGGCTATATTTTCTCCAATAAGTCTCAAGACAAGCTCTTTCACAATACTAAATAATAAAGTTGCAAAATAAAGCCGATGGAATCTATTTGTGAATGAACATGGCGGTTTAACATGCTATTGATGTTTCTGTGGAATGTCCTAGTGTCTAAAAGACTTGTAAGGATCGTTTGCTTGTTGGTTGCTAAAATTTGTAATTTTCTTCTTTTCCTTGGCAACCATGATAAAGTGGCCCTTTTTCTTTTCTTTTTTTCCCCTTAAACCTTGTTAGTTGCTAATGAATGATGTTGTGTGGAACTGGTGCTTGCGTATAGGAGGTCAGTATGTTGATGTTGTATTGGTTTACGTTTGGTTGTAACTGAAAATGTGCAATTGGTACAAAGTGAGAGTTTGTATTGCCCCACCAAGCTATCACGGATGACAAAACTAGATATGGCTTCTTCACATCCATAAAATCCTGAACGAGTGACCATAATGATTATGCTCATGTTCTTCTATTTTAAAATTTGTTAACTTTTTGGTTAGTTATATAGAAATCAATGCCATATATATTCGCTTCTCAATCAGGTAAGAAAACATATCTGTAGAATTTGCTGCTTTCTTTATCAAATTCTCAAAATCACAAGATGCTTCTACTTTTTGCTCTGTTTCAACTCACCCTTGATGTAGTCCATTGTTAATAATCCTTTATCAGAACATAGGGGACATAACTTAATTTGTTAAGAAGGCAGCCTTAGACTAAAGCAAAGAGATAAAAAGATTAATCATTAATGCAATGATTGGAACTGTAACATGGTTGGATTAGCCATAAATGCAACCCTGGATGTTTACACTTGTTTATATACATTCAAACTTTAATCTCACGGCTATGACATTGTTAGATAGCAAGAGGTTACAAAAAAGGGTTTCTATCCAAATCAATGGCATGTACACATAAAAAACCCTACATACAGTAGACAGACAAAATATAGAAGAAGGTTACACTGGTCTACCACTTCATCATGCTAAGCATTGATATGGCGACCTAAACTTATGCCTTCCATTGTCTATAAGATAAGTTATGGCTAATATGATGTTTGCGAGCAATGAGATATACAAAAGTGCTCATAATTTCCCTTCCTTACATGAAAATGATGCACACAATGAGTCTAGCCTTGTTTCCCTTTCACATAACAATTGTAACTTGTGTTGGATATTTGTTCGAGAGCCTTTATACTTCATTTGCTCTATTCGAAAACACTGTTTGCATTGCTTGATACGTTGTAGTACCTTTTTCTCAAACTTTAAACTATACTTGCGTATTGGGGGATCAACCTACTCAAAGAACCTACAGCCTCCTCGACCCTACATAATACATGGGAGTTAGGCGTAGCATTCGGGGAAACAAATGGGGCTTTGAAAGGGAGACAAAAATGAAATCTATACCCAATAATTTGGACACCCACAAAACCTTCATTAGAATGTATGTGGTTGCTAAGATGAAACAATCATTGGTTATTTTCCACAAAAATAAATCACGGTTTCCCTTTGTAGAACATTAAAAATAGATGAATGCAAAGCACTGGACATGGTAATGCAACCTATTATCTTCCCTGCATGAGCCATGGGAAATAAAATACTGAACATGTTACACATAAGAGAGAGGGAAGTAATATATCCATTTTAGAATGACATATTCAGCATAGGCAACATAGTGAGTGCTAAAGATGCAACAACTGAAAGAAACACCAAAGTACTAGATTCATTTACGTATGGTTGAAAAAAGAGACATGCTGCCATTGTAAAAAGGCCATGATAAAGTAAGCATCAACAATCTGCAATTGAAGCCTTGAGCAAATTCGCATCTTAGATTCAAACACATACCTTAGCATGCTTACCCTTGTTGAATGAAATGATCTAGTAATACAGCCATGATGAATCTTTCACATATTTCATTTAGGGAAGGAAGGGCTATGTTTCAGTAATGGAAGATTCACAGTGCAGTTCATATTGCTTGAGGATGAATAGAGCTACATAAGTATCTTAACTATTGTAGTTAACTAAAACCAACTTGCACGATATTCAACTACATTCATGAAATTTTCCATCTTGCATTCACTTTTTTTCCCCTTAATTAAAAATCCTTTCACCATCCCTTATTCAAACTGAAAATGGAAACCATAAATTCATAGCCAAATGAACATAGCATTGGTTCTATTAATTCATATAACAAACCCATAATTTATGGGTAATCTTACAACATTTTCCATCCTTATTACTTGGAATACAAGGGCACGAAATAGTCTAAGAAATTTCACATATGTAACCATGGATAGCAGGTGATAATAGTGAATTGATCCAAACAATCATATGCAAATACACAAACAACTACAGAATCTATCAAGCTCATTTTGATTTAGATGTGGACCATGTTCAAGAATGATAATTTATACTTTAACGTATGGGATCATTTGGTCAAATATTAAAAGTTGGAAAAAGAAAACATCAAATTTTTTGTACAATCCCTTTGTGTAAAGGAGCTGTGCAAACAAAAATTGGTTAGACATTAAAGTGAGTGCTTCCCAATAAGGCACAAAAGCAGAAAATTGAAGACAATCGGGCATACAATGCAACCTATTGCAGACATGAAAATGCCATACCCATGATGGCAATGTATTGGATAATCATATCATGCGTGACATTATAGTACACGATAAATCGAATGAACCTCACTCGTGGAAACATAAACACAAGTGAACAAATTGTATACCTTAACAACAGTAGTTCGATTTAGAGAATAGCTTACCAACTTCAACTAGGGATTTGTGTTGTGAACCTCCACCAAGTTTAAGGGATTGGGCTTGTGGTGGGGGAACGAGTGTTGTCGAGGAAGAAGGCTATACTAAGCTAAGCAACTACAAATATCTTCAATGGTGTCATTGGATGCTGTAAGGATGGGGTTTCAATGGTAAACATTGGTAGACATGATGAAGATAAACAGCGTTAGGGCTTTTGTTTGTATATTTTTACTAGGTTTGTTTTATTTAATCAGGGGTATTTTAGCTATTTCAACTCTTATTCATTACATATCTTGTGTTGTATTATTCTAAGTAAACGGTGTAGTGCTAATTTAAATATGTTTAGTGAACATCATAATAGCCATTCATAACTTATTACATCCTTGTTTCATTCCTTAATAATTACAATTCCATTCCCTTCTTATTGCATCCCATGAACTAAACGTGCCGTAAGAGTTCAACATGGTCTATGTTATAATTTGAATCTTGGTAGTTTTGGTAGTGGTAAACTAAAAGGAAATGATTTTCTTGAAAGAGATAAAATGTTTCACAGTTGGTTCAATTGGTAGGATGAAGGAAATTACATAGTTCATTTACTTAAACTTGCATATAATACAGTATAAATTGAGAATTGTTAATATGGAATGAAGTTGAGGATGGAAATGGTACATGGTTGTTGATTCTGTTGTAGTTGTAAAAGTATGTGTTGAAGTAGTGGTGATATTACTGAAAAGTGATTGCATACTAAATCAAAGGGTAAATCAAAAGATTGATTAGAGGCTATAGGTAAATGCCATGTTAGAAAAATGTGTTCAAAAGTTGGATCAGGGGTTCTATAGAAAATATAGTTAGGTAAACATTAGGGGATAAGTTAGAGGATAATCTTAGGATTCTTGAATAAATTGCAATCAAAAGATGAATCCAAGGGTAGTCAGATGCGAACTATTTATAAGTGATGTAAGAACTTGAATGTCTAAGCATAATAAAACCTTAAGCTTAAGTTAATAAAATTAGATACAGAATAACAATATGAATTGTGTTGTATTAATATTAAAATGTTATTCATATTATAGGAAATTACAGTGAATTGAAATCTAAGTAAGTTTGGGAGCAATATGTAACTATATTTTAGAGTATTGTTTTATAGTACTAGAAGGCTTAAGATTATACTCAATTGTGTTTGTAAATAGCTTGATTGCGCACATGCTTGTGTGTCTCTATTTTTTATTGAACCACTTTGTGATTTGCATTACATGATGATGATTTGTTGAACTGCAAGAATTGAGTGGTCACCTTTAATTGGACTAAGCTATGTGGGTCTTAAGACTTGATTGGACATGCATTATAACCCATTAGGGGATAATTAGGTTTCACTAATCAAATATTGACTCCTTCAAAAGGGATAACGAAAATGGCCTCTTCTTCACCTTTAGTCGAATTAAGTGATATGAGAGGAGGTCATAGCAAGATTGAAGATGCAGATTTGGAGGTAGTCCTGAGTGGAGCGATGTCCCCATTGCACAAGTTTAGGTTTGGTTGAATGTAGGTTTGGTTGAGTTGTTACATTCGCGCTAAAACTCCTCAAACCTATATTAGAGCGGGTGAATTTCTCTAATTTCATGATGGATTAGACAACATTATGTAATGATATAATATTTTTTATTGGATTACATTTAATTTGTTGTTTGATAACCTTGTTTGTGCTTACCGTATATTCTTCGATCTCCGTCTCTACTTACCGAACGATTGGTTGCTAACATCCTTATAGATCTTCTTACATGTGCAGACTAGGATACTATGCTATAACTACCCCAAGGTTAGTTGTTGTTGGTAATGGGGTGTGAGGATAGGAAACTGAAGATTAGTTAGACTTTAGAAGCTTTGAATGTTTTACTTTTGATCTTTTGGTATTAAAATATGTACATATATAAGTAAACTAAGTTACAAAGTTATGTAAATAATACTATGATAAACTAGGCTATAATATATGTTCTAAAGACTTCCGTACGTTAAATAATAACATAAGGTGAATCGTTATATTAAAGTAGGTTAGTCGTAGACACCTTATGTAAGTTAGGTTTACAGTAGCGGTTGTGACATTAGCTTATATTTTATAATGGTTTAAATGATAGAGTATTATGACTTTACTATTGCGAGGTGTGATAACTTAAATCAACCATAGCCCATATTTTCCTTTTTATTTTTGTTTTTACTATGAAAATTGTGATAAATTTGAATTTTTTCAAAATGCATGACTGGGATTTTCATTGAATTTATTATTAAGAGGATAGATTTAGGTAATCATTGTTATATAGCTTCAATTATTTTTAAAACATGATTTGTCTTTGTTTATGTTTGAGGATGATTATAAGATCTTATTTTGCATTAATAACTCATTTTAGAAGAGATAGAATTCAAAATATATATATTATTTATGAGAAATAGTTTATGTCCTCCTTTTATCTTTTTTTTGGTTATATTTGTAATTCTTTTTCCATACATTTCCCCTATGTGACAAACTTTAGTAGTTTCTATTTATATAAGAGGAATTGATCAGCAATGATATAGGTAAGCATATAATAGTAAGTTTGAGTAGGCGTGATACACCAGGCCAAGGGCAAATAAGGACAGCTATATCGGGGGTGGGTCTAAGCTTGTAGATAGCTTGAAATGTAAGGTAACAATACGTGGAACAAAAGGAAAACAAGAAAACCATGAATGATTTTGAGGATATGACGTACCAAGGAACCTTCGTAGACTCACAAATTAGCTCGATATGACGTACAAGTAGCTTAGTGAGGTCACTTGCTACTTATCCTTACTTAAGAGATATGATAAGAGCAAAGAGAGTGAGCTTAAAGCTTCATACAAAAGAGAATGCAGTATATTCAATAAATTCAAGAAGATGATGATTGTGGTTGCTTACAAGAGGGTATTTATACTCAAAATATTAGAGAAACCTACTAAATATGGAAAATACTAAAAAAGCATTGTCCAAATTAAATAAAATACAAGGAATAGATAAGTGGTATAAACGAAATGCAAAATTGATAACTCTGATTTTAAACATATTTCATATGGTGATTTTATAGTATTTTCCTCATATTTTTGGTTTTCTTTAAAGAAATTGATACTTAATTGAGTAAAATTTTGATTTCTAGGTTTGAATGCGTTCTAGGATCGAAAATGAAGAAAAGGAATTAAATTTCACTCAAATTGGAGTTCAAATGAAGAAGTTATGAAATTTTGAAGTTGTGTAGAAAATTTTGCCTTAGTGCAGAAAGTTACACGACTTGGGGACACGACCGTGTCCCAAGCCGTGTCTGGTGACGAAAACAGAATCTTTGTAATACACATATAAAAGGATATCTTAGGGTTTCAAAAAAGAAGAGAGACATTACAAAAACGGAGAGACATTACAGAAACGGAGAGACACAAGAGAAGAGGAAGAGACTTAAGGAGAACATCAAGAAAGAGGCGAAAACAACATCAACTTCAAGATTAGAGAGATTGTTCATCAATTATTATTGATGAAACTCGTTTTTAGATTCATTATGATAGCTTAGAATTCGAGTATTTAGGATTATGGAACCTAGGGTTTCATGTGATTCTTGGACTGATTTAGAATTAGAATTCTCAATAAAGTTTCTTGGATTGATTTAGAATTCTCAATAAAGTTTCTATCTTTACTTGATTCAATTATGTCGTTAATTATTGATTGATATTTCTAGAACATCAATATATGATATTATGCATGTTGATTGAGAAATTACATGTATAATTAGATCTTTACATAATTGAAGAGAATTACATGTATACTTAGAGATAAGATACATGTTTCTTCCGAAAAGTTAATTAATTGTGTGGGAATTCATTATACATTAATGCAATTCTAAATTATATTACTAAGTGAAGAGATTCCGGTAAATAATTTAGGATTAGGGTTAATATGCTTGAGAAAGGTATTAACTTTAGTTGTGAATCCCTCCGGTTAAGAAAAATAGAAACCGAATTGAATATATTTTAAGCGATCACATGTTAAACTCTTGAGGAAATAATTCTTAAATACGTTATTACTTTCTTGAAGTCGTTTTTGATTTTATCGCTTTTTCAATTGCTTAATTAAGTCTTATAAATAAGTTAGTTTGTTAATTTTAGTATTTTTAATTAATTCAACTTTCATGATTTTCCGGTTAGATAATAAAGCTAAGGTTAATATTAGTACTCGAAGTCTCTGAGGGATCGACTCGGACTCACATCCGCTATATTAAAACTGATAGGTGCACTTGCCTCATATTAAGTTTTTGGCGCCGCTGCTGAGGATTTTCGATATTAAGAACACTAGTTGCTTTATTACTTTAACCATTTTTTTTTCTTTTGTTTTCATTGTTTATTTTCATTAGGTAGAGCTGCAATTGATTCTATATTTCTTATCCTTACAGTCCATGACTAGAAGTAACCCATAAGATTTGGTAGAACTTGATCCTGAAATTGAAAGAACTGCCCTTCAAAATTTGAAATCACGACCTAGATTAAGTGTGGCGACCATTGACGACGAGTCAATCGTTGAAATCAAGGAAGAAGGTGAAGAGACCAACACTCAATTCATCGAGCAAGAAGATCCACTACACATGGCTAACAACGGGAATGAAGCAAATCGGACCATGTCCGATTATTCAAGGCCTACACTTATTGGAGCTGACTCTAGCATCACAAGGCCAACCGTCGCGGCTAACAACTTCTAAATTGCACCTAACATTATACAGATGGTGCAACAATATGTTCAGTTTGACGGTCTCCAAGATGAAGATCCCAATGCCCACATCTTTAGCTTTCTAGAGATTTGTGATACTTTTAAAATCAACGGAGCCACGGATGATGCCATCCGACTGCGGCTATTCCCTTTCTCCTTGAGGGGTAGAGCAAAACAGTGGTTGAACTCTCTACCACGAAATTCAATCACAACTTGGAATGAATTGGTAGAGAAATTTTTGGAGAAGTATTTCCTACCTGCAAAGACCGCTAAACTTCGGAATGGTATTTCTTGTTTTTCTCAATTGGAAGCGGAGACTCTATATGATACTTGGGAGCGATTCAAGGACTTGCTCAGGAGGTGCCCACATCATAGCCTCCCATTACGGATGCAGATTCAGACCTTTTACAATGGTCTTAATTTTATCCACTAGACAGATGATTGATGCATCTGCAGGAGGTACTTTGAACACAAAGACACCTGAGCAAGCAAAAAACCTGATTGAAGGAATAGTGATGAACAATTATCAGTGAGAAAGCACCAGAGCCAAGCAAAAGGCCATGGGAGTTTATGAGGTGGACTTAACCACTACTTTGGTAGCCAAGGTAGACCTATTGAGTAAGAAGATTGATGCACTCTCAGTTGGCCCTCAACAAGTGCAATAGGATGTAAGTGATTTTGGTATGGAGGGGTATGGAGCACAAGAACAACTGGAACAGGTAGATTATTTAGGAAATCTACCCATGCAACAAAATAACCCTACAACAACACTTATAATCCCGGATGGAGGAATCACCCCAATTTCTCATGGGGAAATCAAAACCAAGGCCAGCAGAAGACCAACCTTGGCCCACCTGGATTTCAAAGATCATTCCCACCTCCTCCTCCTTAAGAAAAGAAGCTCAGTGTTGAAGAACTTCTCACAAAATATATTCAAGGCAATGAGGCTCGCTTATTCAACATTGAATCATCACTGAGGAATCAAGAGGCTTCAAATCGTAATCTTGAGAATCAAATTGGTCAACTTGCAAAAATGATCTCTGAGAGGCCACAAGGGACACTCCCAAGGAATACCGAGGTCAATCCTAGGGAACATGTTAATGCAGTGACCTTGAGAAGTGGTAGAAAACTGCAAGTGGAGAAGAAGGATGGTGAGGAAGTAGTTGAGAAAGAAGTGGAAGTCAACCGTAAGGAAGATGCAAAGCCACTAAAATCAAAAGAAAATATGGAATCACCAAAAGTGAAGGAGTACAAGCCTCCCATCCCTTACCCATAGTGCCTTAAGCAAAGTTACACTAATCAGAATAAGGGATTCGGTAAATTGCTTGATGTTTTCAAACAATTACACATTTACTTACCTCTTGTTGATGTTATCTTGTAGATGCCAAAGTATGCGAAATTTCTAAAAGATCTTCTATTGAACAAGAGGAAGTTGGAGGAGCGTACAACCATCACATTGAACGAGGAATACTCGACACTTCTCTAGAAAAAGCTGCCACAAAAATTAAATGATCCAGGGAGTTTCACTATTCCTTGTATGCTTGGCAATTTGTTGGTAGATAATGCTTTGGCAGACTTAGGAGCTAGTATAAATTTGATGCCGTGTAAATTGTTTAAAAAGCTAGGGTTAGGAGAACCTAAATTAACGGGCATGAGTCTTCAATTAGCCGATAGGTCTATCACATACCCTAGAGGCATCATAGAGGATGTTTTAGTGCAAGTAGATAAATTCATCTTTCCTATGGATTTTGTTATACTTGATATAGATGAAGATATTGAGGTGCCAATCATTTTAGGTCGACCCTTCCTAGCCACTGCTAAGGCTGTTTTTGATGTTAGTGAGCATAAGTTGATATTACGGGTCGGGGATGATGAAATAGTTTTTAAAACTCCAGAGGCAACGAACAAATTTCTTGACTTAGAGGACATAAGTCACAATGTTAATGCCACTAATGTCATTACATCTACATGTATGCAGGAAACGCTTGCCAAAGATTCCTTAAGCTATTGCTTGCAAAAGGAAGATGAAAATTTGGTGATTAAGCCCAATTTTGCAGAAGTGGCAGCTCAAACAGAAGTTCATGAATCCAGTATGGACAAGAAAGGGATTGATCCACTCCACAAGCCAAAGGATCTTAGGTTAAAATCTTTCAAAGAGAAGCTACCAATTTTGGAACCAAAACTGTCAAGAAATCATTTGGAACATGTCTTTGCGGTGAAAAGTTCAAAACCCCCAATGAAAACCGCATCTAAGTTAAAAGCAAACAAAACGAAGAAGTTTAGACTACATGAATTTGATAGGTGGCATGATAAGAAGAGAAACTATGGAAGTTATGCACCAATGAAATAGAATTGGCAAGGTCGATGGCTGAAGGGTAAATCTACACTTGTATGGAAAGTTCGAAAGCGAGATACAGGAGGAGTTCTATTTCCACCTGGATGAAGAATCATGAATTACAAGACGTATCCCGTCGAGCTATTGACGTTAACTATAGCGCTTCTTGGGAGGTAACCCATGTTTAACTTTGCTTACACTTTTGTTCATTAAGTTTTCTTCATTTTATTTTCCTTTTATCTAACCTTGCTTTGCTTCTTCTATTTTTGTCATAGCCTTTTCCTTTTATTTTAATTGTTGATTTTTCTCTTTAGTTTTATTATTTTTATTTCTTTAAGTTTCCTTTCTTTTTTTTTTTTTAAAAAAAAGTTACACGGGCAGGGGATACAGTCGTGTCCCAGCCCGTGTCCATCCAGACCTTCAAAACTGCCCACCCACAGAAAGTTACACGGGCAAGGGATACGGTCGTGTCCCAGCCCGTATCTACCCAGCTTTTACTCCATGGGTATAGAAAGTTACACGGACGAGGGATACGGTCGTGTCCCAGCAAATATCCGCCCCGTTACCCTTCGCACAAACAGAAAGTTGCACGGGCAAGGGATAAGGT
This sequence comes from Lumnitzera racemosa, assembly GCA_024138005.1. NCBI lineage: Eukaryota > Viridiplantae > Streptophyta > Magnoliopsida > Myrtales > Combretaceae > Lumnitzera > Lumnitzera racemosa. The sequence continues at coordinate 85,811,772 of JAMXBC010000007.1, forward strand.
TGTGTCCCAGCCCGTGTCCGTCCAGACTCCACACGACACACACAAATTTTACACGGGCAAGGGACACGGTTGTGTCCTAGCCCATGTCGACCCAAACTCACACGATTTTTGCACACGATTGTTTTATTTAAATTAAATACACACTCTCTCACACACCTCCACACATCAACACATATTTCTTTTTTCTTCTCTTCTTCTTTTTCTCACGATTTACTTTTCATCAACACATTTCTTCATCAAATCTTACCCAATTCAATGTTTCTTCTCAGGTCGTCAATGGAAAATCGTGAAAAGTAGATCGTTTGAAGGAGGTCCACATTTGTTACATCATGTTCTAATCATGAGGGCACTATTGTCGAGCTACTAGCCACTCTTTCTCCACTAGAGTATCTTATGCTTCAAGGAAGGGAAGTATTAGTTTCTTTTTCAATACATGTATTTCCTTTTTCCCTATGATGTTTTTTCTTGTTTTATCTCTTGCTATTGTGCTTTCTTAGTCGTATATTGGGGACAATGTAAATTATTAAGTGTGGGGAAGGGATATATATGAATTTATTACTGTTTAGGAGACCAATTATTCACATTTGACCCAATTAATTTTTTAAGTTAACTTGCAATAGGTGATTAACTGGTATTAAGCCAAATTAACTGTTTCATCTTGATTATTATTAATCTTATTATACTTTACTAGAATTGATTAGTCAAATTTTTAGAAGGCAAAGTTATGAGTTATTTAGCTTAGGATTTTAAGACTTGAGATTAGAGCAACATCACTAGTTGAGAGTTAGTCATGGTTATTTTTAAATTTACTTTTATGTATACCTTTCTCTTAGAAATTTTTAAGAGTCCTATAATTTTTAGCAAACAAACAAATGAAATTCTTCTTTTGAGAAACCCCTGAAAAATGACAATGATTGGAGGTCAAAAGTAACAACAAGTGTAAGAATAGAAAAAATTGGTAAGGATTCGTCTTGGTCAGTCAGAAGAGCGAGATTGAGTCCCAATGCTAATTCAAATGAAAAAAAATGAAAAAATTGATATGGATCGGCCTTGGTCCGTCAGAAGAGCAAGGTTCTTTCCCGCTATCAATATAAGGAATAAGTTGGTATGGATCGGTCTTGGTCCATCAGAAGAGCGAGATTCTTTCCCGTTACCAATGCAATTGTGCTTAAATAAGGTAAATTTAAAAGACCTCTCAACAAAAGCATGAACTAGGGGGATGATCAGAGGAAAAGTGGATGTAAAATGTGTTTGTTTTAGATTATGGTGCTTAGTGAGATGGAAGAGAGAATTGTATACACTTTAGTCAAATGAACAAAATTTTTATGACTCTTTCTCGATTGGCGAGATGTTAAATCCAATTTTTAGTTTAAGAATCCTTGGTTAAATGACTTGGGTAAACTTTGATTTTCATAAATTAACTAGTGAACTCTAGTATTAAGTATTGTTGGAGCATTCGAATATGGTCAGATGAAATCAGTTGACTTTATTATTGCAAGTTAGTTGAGAATGATTTTCTTACTTTTCTTCAGGTCAGGTGTATTTGTTCACCGGTTTCTTAAATAGTTATAAATTTTGTTTAGCGTTTCTTGTCCTGAAAGTTTTGTTTTGATTTATTTGCTTGAGGACAAGCAAATGCTTAAGTGTGGGGAAATTTGATAACTCTGATTTTAAACATATTTCATATGGTGATTTTATAGTATTTTCCTCACATTTTTGGTTTTCTTTAAAGAAATTGATACTTAATTGAGTAAAATTTTGATTTTTAGGTTTGAACGCGTTCTAGGATCAAAAACGAAGAAAAGGAATCAAATTCCACTCAAATCGGAGTTGAAATGAAGAAGTTGTGAAATTTTGAAGTTGTGTAGAAAATTTTGTCTTAGTGTAGAAAGTTACACGACTTGGGGATACGGCCGTGTCCCAGGCCGTATCTGGTGACGAAAACAGAATCTTTGTAATACACATATAAAAGGATATCTTAGGGTTTCAAAAGAGAAGAGAGACATTACAGAAACGGAGAGACATTACAGAAACGGAGAGACACAAGAGAAGAGAAAGAGACTTAAGGAGAACATCAAGAAAGAGGCGAAAACAACATCAACTTCAAGATTAGAGAGATTGTTTATCAATCAAAAGGGGTTTCCATATTTTATTTTATATTATTGATGAAACTCGTTTTTAGATTCATTATGATAGCTTAGAATTCGAGTATTTAGGATTATGGAACCTAGGGTTTCATGTGATTCTTGGATTGATTTAGAATTCTCAATAAAGTTTCTTGGATTGATTTAGAATTCTCAATAAAGTTTCTATCTTTACTTGATTCAATTATGTCGTTAATTATTGAATGATATTTCTAGAACATCAATATATGATATTATGCATGTTGATTGAGAAATTACATGTATAATTAGATCTTTACATAATTGAAGAGAATTACATGTATACTTAGAGATAAGATACATGTTTCTTCTGGAAAGTTAATTAATTGTGTGGGAATTCATTATACATTAATGCAATTCTAAATTATATTACTAAGTGAAGAGATTCCGGTAAATAATTTAGGATTAGGGTTAATATGCTTGAGAAAGGTATTAACTTTAGTTGTGAATCCCTTCGGTCAAGAAAAATAGAAACCGAATTGAATATATTTTAAGTGATCACATGTTAAACTCTAGAGGAAATAATTCCTAAATACGTTATTACTTTCTTGAAGTCGTTCTTGATTTTATCGCTTTTTCAATTGCTTAATCAAGTCTTATAAATAAGTTAGTTTGTTAATTTTAGTATTTTTAATTAATTCAACTTTCATAATTTTCCGGTTAGATAATAAAGCTAAGGTTAATATTAGTACTCGAAGTCTTTGAGGGATCGACTCGGACTCACATCCGCTATATTAAAACTGATAGGTGCACTTGCCTCATATCAAAAATCAAAAGCTTTGGCTAGGGGAGACCGGGGAGGGAGGGGGGTGCGGGGGTTGCGGGGGGCGGTGCAGATTCTTGCATGCAATGTATGGGGATACGTAGTAAGTAATTGCTAGGGAGGTTCTTGTAGAAGCAGATAAGAAAGTACAATGGGATTTAGTTGTTGTTGAGCTAATGTGCGAGTTCTCTAGAGTTGTGTCACCTTGGATGTGCTCTTAGGAGCTTGGAATGAGTGTAGTCGAGCTGATGAGTGAGTTGGCCGAGTTGTTAATAGGGTAGTCCTCAAGTTGGTACTCAATCATTAGCACATAGAAAGGGGTTTGACTTAGTATCTATGGCAGATCGGCGATCAAAAGTAGCTTAGACTCTTTAGATGTTAGTTAAGATAAGAGCATACGCCTTACCATGCTCTTAAGTCCTCGAGTTCAAGCTTAAGTCAAGGGTCTAGTAGCTAGATCCTTATCATTCCCTCTAGCCTTATTAGGATTTGGGATCAAATACGACTGCTCTTCATTCTGCTCTTCTTTAGATTGGTAGGAGTTGAGATAAGCAATATTGAACACATTAGAAATTCTAAAGTTTTTAGGTAGTTCTAATTGATATGCATTATCATCAATCTTTTGGGGTATCTTGAATGGTCCTTTAGATTGGGTCATTAGGTCATCGGGATGAAACTACTTTGACTTTCTTCCTAATACCAAGCTAAGTGACTTCATGTTTATTGGAAGTAATTTATCAATTGGATGAAAGCTTTGTTGGTAACCTAACCCTTTTCACTCACTCTTGTTAACATGTCTGAACCACCCCCTAACTCGACAACATTGGTGCCGTGAGCCCGAGAGATGCTACATGAATCCGTAGCCACTCCTTCTTAAATGAGCCCACATCTGCTTGAAACCCTGCTTGGCATTCTTGCTTGGTTAACCATCATAATCGTATTATTTTATCTAAATCTTCTACAGGCATCACTAATACATTGTTGCCACGTATCTATGCCCACTTGGAGAATTCGCTGCACTTAATTATTACTTTTCCTTGAATATTCACTTTTACCCTTTTTTATCCTTTGAGGACAATACCCTTTTTAGTCTTTTTCATTTTAGGTAAGTCATCTAAATTTCTCGAGTATAAATACCCATGATATATGTAGCCCTAGAGCATCATCTTATCATCAATATATTGAATCTACTCCTTTTGTAAACGTTGCCTGTTTACTTACTTCATACTCTTATCTTAACCCATAAGCAAGGTTACGTAGTGAGAAACCTTACTGGTCCAACTCGTGTGACATATCGAGTTATGCTATGAGTCCTTGGAAGTTCTATTGGTGCGTCATATCCTTTGAGCTGTTTGTGAGTTTGCTTTTTTTTTTTTCCCTTTTTCTAATCTTTTGTACGTGTTTCATCCCTCATTTCAAGCTTTCAATAAGCTCGGACCCACCTTAGCAACTAGCCTTGTCTATTCTTTGCCACATTTTTACATCATCTTGGTATGAGAGCAGAGATTTCTTCGAGTAAGTTGTGTTTGTGAATTGTGAAGTAATGCCTATTGTAGCAGTGTATCGAAGTTGTGTATAAATTCAATGGAATGTTCTAGTAAGTAAGAGAGTGGAGTGGTTCGTTTCTATGTTTACTCTATTTTTTCCCTGTTTTGAACATTCGAAAAATAGAGTAGGTTATATGTTAGCAGTTTGTTCGTCAGTGTTGTTACTGTGATGTGATTTAGCTGACCATTTGTGTGAAGAGTGTATGTGTGTTTTGATTTAAAGAAATATTGTCAGCTATAACTCAGATTTGGATATTGAAATCAAATTTATAGAGGAAAATGACAGACTTAAGTGTTAATGCTAATATTGGGGACGCAATAACGGTGTTGTCCATCATGGCTGACAATCCTAGGGCACCCCTAGAAGTACGGACGAGAGACTTGTTGAGGTGGCCAACCTCTTAGTTAAGTTAACCAAAGCTATTTAAGCGATGGCCTATCGACCCCTTGAGGCTGTGTAGAACACCCCATAAGTTGTTCGACTTGCTAAAGGTTAGAACCTAACTTGACAAGTTCGAGTTAGAGGAGTAAGAGGATGAGCTTGATGAAGGATTGATTTGGGGGAAATGGATGACATGGAGGAAGAAGAGAAAGCTTGAGCACCCCAAGCTACTGACCATGTGAAGCTTTAAATCCTTAGCTTCAATAGGTTTGGAAGTGTGGATGATTATTTAGATTGGGAGTAAAAGGTAGAGTGTGTTTTTGATTATTACCAATATGAAGACTATGAGAAAGTGAGAATTGCTGTTATTGAGTTCTTGGGATATGCCGCCATGTGGTAGAAGAACTTTCAAGTCATGAGAAGATGAGAAGGATATTGAGAGATCAATGCTTGACTTGAGATGAAGAGGATACTTAGAAAAAGGTTTGTGCTGGATACTTACTTACAAGACACTTTTGCTTAGCTTTAAGAGTTGAGGCAAGGGGGTCGAACTGTTAATGAATATATCCAAGAATTCTAGATGCTCATGATTCGCTATGAAGTAGATGAACCATTAGCATAAATAGTCTCTAGGTTCCTTACTGGTTTGAGGAGTGATATCCAAGACATTGTGGAACTTTAACAATTTACAATAATGGATAAGGCTATATGGATAGCCTAACGAGTAGAGAGATAGAGAAGGAGCCGAATGCCGACTTAACCCTTAAATAGTTGACCTAGTTAGATAAGCCGACCCATTCAAGGGAGTTACTGAGGTTAACCCAGTATCGAACTGACCAGACAAACATATATCAGGGTTGAACAGAAGGACTAACCTGATGGTAACATGCTGACTCATACATATGAGAAGGGGCAAGGAAGATGAGCTAGATCAAGTTCTTCAAATGTTAGGGGTTTGAGCATAAGGCTACTTAGTATCCGAACCGATGTACTATGGTCATTAAAGGAGATTTCTTTGAGCTCAAAGTGGATAGTACTAATAAGGAACTTGAGCAAGAGGTTGTTTTTGAAAAGAAACCACTCAGGAGAATGAATTGCTCAAGGAAGATGTGTTTGCTGAGGACTTAGATCAGGTGATCCTAGTTATCTAACATACAATGAGTTTAGATCTTCACATGAGGAGGAGTAGGGGGAGAACTTGTTCCACATCACATGCAAAGTGAATGATCAGTTGCGTGTACTAATTCTAGATAGTGGCAATTGTACCAATGTGGTATTTACCGACCTGATTAAGAAGCTAAAGCTGCTGACTACTTGTTCCACATCATGTATAAGCTGCATTTGTTGAATGAGAGGGGAACACTACATGCGACTCAGCAAGTACCGTTGGCGATCTCAATTAGAAATTACTTTAATGAGATTCTTTGTGACGTGTTGCCCATCTATGCATTACATGTGCTATTAGGCCGACCTTAGCTTTTTGACCGAAAGGTTATGCATAATGGGTATAGGAAAACCCATGTATTTGAGAAGGATGGAAGGAAAGTTACCTTGAACCCAATGACATTGAGTTAAGTTAGCAAATTACAAGCTAAACTTACTCGAGGATGCAAGAAGTCTTTAATACTGATTAGAGTCGAGCTTTGAGAAGCTACAAGGGCTGATATGCCAACTTTTATGTTGGTTAGGAAGCTACTAGAATTGAAAGAGGGGATTGAACTACCCGATGAGGTGAGAGGGCTTTTGGATAGGTATGTTGACCTATTCCCAAAACAATTATTGGAAGCTTTGCCACCATTTGGAGGCATCGAGTAATGCATTGACTTGATATTCGGTATTACCTTGCTGAACAAAGTAGCTTATTGGATGAATCCCTAACAAGTTACTAAGCTCCAAATGCAAATTAATGAACTATTAGGAAAAGGGTATGTGAGGGAGAGCCATAGCCCCTCTATTGTTTCAGTACTCCTAAACTATAATTGAGCTTGAGGCCTCAAAGTTTTAATGTAGCAGATTCTCCTACTCTCATCGACTCCTACTGCAGTCGAGTTGTTCCTAATTACTGACCAATTCCTAATATTGAGTCGAGTGACTTCATGTCTCTAGGAAATAATTGCCGACTGGATGAAAGCTTTGCTAGTAGCCTAGCCCATGCACTTGATTCTGCTTAACATGTTCGAATTAACCCTTAGCTTAGCAACATTAGTGTTAAGAGGTTTTGAGATCCTACACGAGTCCATAGCCATTCCTTCTTGGACCAACCTACATTTGCTCGGAACCCCTATTTGGTACTCCTATTCGGCTAACCATCACGATCGTATTGTTTTGTTTACATCTTCTAAAGGCATCACTAATACATTGCTACTACATATCTAAGTCCACTCGGAGAATCTACTGTACTTATTCATTACCTTTCCTTGAATATTCGCTTTTACCCTTTTGTATCCCTTGTACATTACTTCTTTAGGATAATACCCTTTTTTATCTTTTCATTAGTAGTTCCCTAATTCTAGTATAATACTCTGATACATGTATAGGACACATTTCACATATATTGAACTATCTTTTGTGAACATTGCTTGTTTACTTACTTCACACTCTTACTTATCCCTTAAGAAATGCTAGGTGGTGAGTAACCTCCTCGGTTCAACTCGTGCGTCATATCGAGCTGTGTCGTGAGTCCTCGAAAGTTCTATTGCTACATCATGTCTTTTAGAGCTGTTTGTAGGTTTGCTTATTTTTTTTCCTTTTTCTATTCCTTCATACGTGTTCCATCCCTCATTTTCAGCTTTTAGCAAGCTTGAACCTACCTTAGTGACCGATCTTGTTTGTTCTTAGCCATGGTTCCACATAACAAAGGATACTGAGCTTACGAAAGAAGCTATGTCTAAAAAACTGTTGCAACTGTTATATATTTCAAGTATTTATATGACCTAATTAGGGTAAGTCCTAGTTTAACATAAATTACAAAAAGATTCCTACTAGAGAAGGAAAAGGGAATAAATTACAAGGGTAGAGTTGTAAATAGACAAAAAAGGATATTTAGGTACAATTAGGACAGTATTGATGTCAAAAACGTGTTTTGTATGTGGAGGGGACGGTTGTGGGAATGTGTGTCAAATGTCCAAACTATGGTCCTAATGATATTGCTTGCTAAGAAGAGCTGATTCTAAGTAGAGTGCATTAAGTTGAATGCTAGATAGCTTGGTTATTCAAGGCTTGGGTAGGGTTGGCTTAGTGGGTAACCATTCTTTAACTTGGTCTTGGTTGGTCAAATCGGAAGTAGATAGCTTGGCCTTGGATGTGTATCAGCTCAGTTATTTGCCGATTCAGTGATTACCTTTATCGTGGCAATAAGTGGTCGGACACCTCGGAATTCTTCTTAATGAGACAAAGAGTTGTTGGAGCAGAGTATCTCAATGGTTTGTGATGGAAAATATAATGTTCTTCAGAGCTCAACTATCCTTGGATAGCTCAGCGAACTATATGGGTGAGTCCTTAAGCTTGGGAATGAGTGATTAGTCTGACATCCTTATCATCTACTTTGGGCTGCTTGTGATTCAAGATCAATTATAGCCCGGCTTCTTGTTGCTCATCCCTAGGGGATGGAGATCGGCAACTTTAACGGAATCTGAGATCCTATAGTTTTTGAGTAATTCAGTCCTGTAGGCATTAGGATTTATCCTTTCAAGCACTCTAAATGGTCTATGGACTCTAGGAGATAACTTGCTCTTCCTTAAACTTGGAAATCAATCTTTATTGAGGTGGATACAAACCAAATCACCAAGATAAAATTCTTTGTTATGTTGTCCCTTACCTTACCCTTTAAGCTTGGTAGTGGCTTAGCTCAATTGTTCTATGACCTTTTGATGCATGGCTTTAATGATCTTAGATCTTTCTATGGTTGGTTGATCTTCATTCTGGCTTAGAATGGGTGTTTGGTCCAATAGAAGCTTAGGGTTAAGTCTACAGGTGATCTTAAATAGAGACATGTTTTTGGTGTTGTGAGCGGTCCTATTGTAGGCATACTCGATTATGGGTAGGCATTGATCCCAATCAGTCATGTTCTAACCAATAGTAACTCAAAGTAGAGTTCCTACTATCCTATTGATAGCCTCGGTTTGTTCGTTTGTCTGTGGATGGTAAGACGTGCTAAATAACAATTGGTTCCCATTCACCTCCATAGTGTTTTCTAGAAGTAGCTCATGAATTTTGAGTTTAGGTTTGAAACACTGGTCCTAGGCACTCCATGGAGCTGACGATCTCCTTCAAGAAAAGAAAAGAAATAACGAAAGTGTTGTTAGTCTTAGAATAGGGCACCAAATGTACCATCTTACTAAATCGGTCTATGACCACTATGATGGAGTCCTTCCTTTGGGAGTCCTCGGTACTCATAATATAAAGTCCATGCTTAGCTTGGACCATGGTTTAATCAGGATTACTGAAGGTAAATGTTGCCCTTGCTTGGCTTGACTTTTTACTCTTTTGTAGTTAGCACATCTTTCCAGTAGGATTTGAACGTCTTTCACTATCCTTAGTTAAAAGAATCTAGGGGTTAGCACCTCATGAGTTTAATGCTTGCCAAAATGTCTAGACAATCCTCCACCGCTCGCCTCATGCAATAGCAGCTTTCGCATAGAACAAGCTAGGATACATAATCTCCTCTTCCTGAATGAGTATCCATCTTCTTAGTGATAGTCATCAAGTGTTCGACCATCTTTACACTTAGTGTAGATTGGGCCAAAATGTGGATCCTTAGCATATAGGTCCTTGATCATAGAAAATCCAAGTAATCTGGTCTACAATTCAATCAAGAGGGAATGTCGTCTTAATAGGGCATTAGCCATTACATTGTTCTTGCCATTCTTGTACTTGATAACATAAGAAAATCCCTCCATAAACTCAACCTGCTTAGCTTGTCTTTAAGACAACTTAGGCTACCTCTTCAGATATCTCAAAGATTTACGATCAGTATAGATCACAAATTCTTTAGGTAATAAATAATGTAGCTAGACAGTCAGAGCTTGAATTAAGGAGTAGAACTCCTTATCATATACAGAGTAATTGAGTGTAGCTTCTCTAAGCTTTTCATTGAAGTGGGCAATAAGTTAGCCCTCCTGCTTTAGCATAGCACTTATGCTTTGTTCGAATGCATCACACTTTACTTCAAATACTTTGTCAAAGCTTGGTATAGTTAAGATAGTACTGGTAGTCAACTTCTCTTTCACCTCCTCAAAACTCCTCTATTTCTTCTCTCCTCAACTGGACTTTACATTTTTCTTTCTCAGCACGGTAACTGGGCTACAATGGTACTGAAGTTCCTTATGAATCAATGATAGAATGATGTTAGGCCATGGAAGCTTTGCACATTGGTTGAATGGGTTGATACAGGCCATTTGGTAATCACTCGTATCTTCTCTTCATGAACTTGGATGCTACTAACACTTACAACAAATCTTAGAAAGATTACTTCAGGTTGGTAGAAGTCACATTTCTTAAGATTGGCATAAAGCTTCCCAACTCGAAGTGTTGAGAAGACAACTTAAAGATGTTTTCGGTAAGTCTCTAAGTTAGGACTATAAACAAGAATATCATCAAACTATATGACGATGAACTCTCTAATGAGTTCTTAGAGTACATGATTCGTTAGTTGCATGAAAGTGCTCAGGGGCATTTGACAATCCAAATGGCATGACAAACCATTCATACAATCCATTATGGGTCTTGAATGTTGTTTTCCATTCATCTCAATCTCGCATTCGGATATGATGGTATTTAGATTTGAGATCAATCTTGGAGAATGTTCTTGCTCCATTAAATTTCTCGAGCATGTCATTAAGCCGTGGTATAGGATACCTATACTTGATGGTAATACAGGTTAATTGTTCGACTATCTACACATATCCTCAATGTCCCGTCCTTCTTGGGTACCAACAAAGCTGGTACGACACATGGGCTTAAGGACTCTCATACATACCTTCTCTTAATTAGCTCATTTACTTGTCTCTACAGCTTAGTAGCTTATTCAGGATTCCGCCTATAAGCAGGCTTGCTTAGTAGAATGGCTCTTGGCTGCAAGTTTATCGCATGTTCAATACTTAGGATGGGAGGACGAACTTTTGGTAGTTTACATGGGAATAGGTTGACAAACTCATCCAGGAGGGACTTCATCTTAATAAGTATAGTTCTTCATTCGATCCTCTCATTTCTAGTAACCTTTTGACTAGTAAGTTGGTTGGCTCTTTAAACTTCATTTCTCTTTTTAGCTTGGCTCGGTCATCACTAAAGCCTCATTTAGAACTCGACTCAGTTGAGTCTAACTTATTCAATAGTCATAGGGCTTAGCTTTACTTTCTTGCCCTCTTGCTTTAAGGAACATGCGTTCTTCCTTCCATCATATATCACATTCCGATCAAACATCCATAGTTGTCTAAGAAGAATATGAGACATGCTCATGGATAACACATCACAAAGCACTTCATTTTGATAGTTTCCAATAGTGATCAGTACAACCACCTATTTGTTTACTAATAAGGCCCCCTAGTCACTAAGCCAATGTATTTTATAAGGGTTAGGATGGGGCTTGGTTGGCAACTTCAATTGTTGGACCATGAAAGTGGACACTTCATTGGTGTAGCTGGCATTATCAACAATTAGGGTACATAATGACCCATTCACCTTATAGTCAATGTGGAATAAATTATCTCATTACTCGTTCTCTGGTATTAGACTCACACTCATCACTCTCCTTAATACCATTGTTGTAGTCATAAAATTACCCTCTTCACTTTAAATGATCTCTTCCTCTTCGAACTATTTTAGGTGTCCCAATTCTTTAGGCCCTTCAATCTCCTCAATTGTACTATCGACCTCAATGGTTGGCATCTCTCCCATAATCAGCATTACTCTTCTGTTTGGACATTGCTTAGCCATTTGTTGAAACCCTTAACACTTGAAACACTTAATCTCACTCGTCTTCCTTCTTAAGCTCTGATCTCTCTCAAGCTTCCTCAGAATCTCTTTCTCTTTTACTCGGGTAGTTTGAGCAAGTTAGACCTCAGTAACTTTACTTAGTTTAGGTTACATAAGTTTGCTTAGAATAGGTCAGATAGTGGTAGGTTGACTGATGTGAGGTCGAAGTCTTCCTACTTAGTGCCTCTCAATTCTCTAGGCAGCTCAAATGGCTTCATTAAGTGAACCAATATGTATAGTCTCTAGGATATCTTTAATCTCGTACTTCAACCTATTACTGAATCGGATACATTTTAGTCTTTAGGCTCAACAACTTTGCAACAAATCATTAACATCTAGAATTCCTTCACATATGCATCAACACTTGATCCTCCTTGCTTCAACTCTTGTAACCTTTTGAATGCATCTTGCAAATAATAGCTCGGAACAAATCTTCATCTCATGACTCTTTTCATTTCATCCTAATGCCTAACTTCATGTTCTCCTTCTCTTCTTTTGGTGACTTGTATGTTCTTCCACCATAGGGTGACAGAACTAGTAAATTCCAACAAAGCAAGTTTGATCTTAGCATTATTAAGCACTTCATGGCATTCAAATTGCTTTTCGATCTTATTTATCTAGTCTAGGTAATCTTTAGCATCACCATTCTTAGAAAAAACTAGGGATATGCATCCTTAATCCTTCTACTCTAGGCACTTGGACATTCCTTTCCTTGGTTCAGAATACTCTCCCTCCTCATCACCTACTTCCTCATCCTCTTCTTTGTTTTCATCTAACATGAGTCTTCGTTAAGTAGCTTTATCTACTCCTCTAGTTTAGGGTGGTTGAACTGGGGCATTAGCTTAGCCATATTGGTCATTGCCTCTTTCGGGTGGCTCATCAACTTGGTCTTTTTAAGGGTCATTTCGAACTCGTTGCCTATCTTGTTTATGGTAGTCACTAAGCTAGTTACTAAGTTAGTGAGCCTATCTAGTTGTTAATTAGCAGATTGGGGTATAAAAATTTCTTGTTAACTCAGTCATTATGAACACTAATCTCTTGGTTTCCTAGGGTTCCTTGAACATTGGTGTCAAACATTGTTGTCTATTACAATAGATTGATGATTGAAACATAACTTAAATTTTTTTTTCTACAAATAATAATAATAAAATAAAACTTAACACACCAACAGCTATTACAACCACATACATGAAAAACAATTTAACACTAACACTCTATTTTTGGGAACAAGAAATAGGGGAAAATAGAATACTCTGTTTCGTCAACATTAAACACTTCTCAAATTGTCATGACAATGACAAATAGCTTTTAAGATACACTTTTAGTAGTAGAAAGTTACTCAAAAACACAAAGTAACAGAAACTTGCTCAAATATAGCCGAAACTCCAATACCAAGATGATACGGATCGTTGGGAAGGGAGTAACACGCGACTATTGATATCACATGAACCAAGGGTAGGTTTAAACCTCAAGACAGTTCGAAAGATAAATAGAAGTCAAAGGTTAAGCAAGGGTCCTAGTGCACTGATGGTGGATATGACACTAGTGCCTTATATAAGCTCAAGTTGCACTTGATATTACATACATTTGTGGTCAAAGGGCACTCGCCACTAATTTATGCTTACAATGAACTATATAAGAGTAAACGAGAGTAAGCAAGGGATACTTAGCTCACAAAAGAAGGTATGTATGAAAATTCAATGTTATTAACTGTTGCAACCATTACATATTTCAAGTATTTATGTAACCCAATTAGGTTAAGTCTTAGGTTAATATAAATTACAAAAAAGATTCTTACTAAAGAAGGAAAAAGGAATAAATTATAAGGGTAGAGTCGTAAATAGACAAAAATGGATATTCAGGTACAATTAGGACATTACGGATGTTAGAAAAGGGGAGGAGGGGAGGGGGTTGTCAAATGTCCTGACTGTGGTCTCGATGATGTTTCTTGCCAAGCATAGTTGATTTTGAGTAGAGTACGTCAAGTTAGATGTTTGGTAACTCAGCTATTTAAGGCTTAGGTAGGGTTGATTTAGTAGGAGACCATTCTTCGGCTTGGTCTTGGTTAGTTAAATTGGAATATACAGCTTAGCTTCGGATGTGTATCAACTTGGTCATTTGCAGATTCAGTGCTTGCCCTTGTCGTAGCAATAAGTGGTCGACTCGGTAACTTGTCGAGCACCTCGAAAATCTTCTCAATGAGACAAAGAGTGGTCAAAGTAGCATATCTTAGTGGTCCGCGATGGAAAATATAATTTTCTTTAGAGCTCAACTCTCCTTGGACCTCTTGGCGAGCCATATGGGTGAGTCTTTGAGCTCGAGAGCAAGTAATTGTCTGTGATCACTATCATGAACTCTTATTAATGCGTGGATGGGTCCTTTAAAGACAGCTACTGGAGAAAGGAAACGCGTGGGTTTAAGGTGGAAAACAACACAAGAATAGGACAAAATGGGAGTTTAAGTAATTCCTTAAGCTGCTCGTTAATATGACACACCACTTAAGCACAACATAGCTTATATGTTTGCTACCGAAGTTATAGGGTCGCTCGCCGACACAACCTTGCTTAAGGGTTGCTATGAGCTAAAGAAATGGATAACGATCAAGTATTTGAAGAGGACACTTGCAAAAGGGGTACTTTCATTGATTGACTAGGAAAAACAGACTACATGTTAAGTACATGAACTATTTATACTACTTCTACTAAGCTTATAAGTACATGTTAATTTACAATAAGGGTAATGTACAAATATATTGGACAAGTATAAGAAGAGAAGGACAAGGATGTAATCCTTCTAGAAACTGTCTTCTCCACTTGTCAACTATTTGAGGAGATAGAAGGGACGTATGTTGACTTGGGAATGGAGATTAAGCAAACCATATTGGCATGATTAAGTTTTGTAGCCGATTTAGGGTGTTCGAGAAGGTAACTCGATTAGGTTAGAAACTTATGCGGAGCTTAGAAATATTAGTCGTAGAATTTCTATAAACTTGGAATTTAAAAATATAATAAGATATTAAAAATATAGCTAAAAAGTTAACATTTTACTATATTATTATATTATTAATAACGCATGAAATTAGGTCTTGAAAAATTAACTAACACTTAGAGATAAATTATAAGAGTAATATAATTAATATTGTACATAAAATAATATATAATAAATGTATATACACATTGAATATAATTATTATATAAATATATGTACTTGTAATTATAAAAAATACCCAAAAATGCGAGGATATTATCGAATAAATAAATAAAAATATAGAAAAATTATTAAAATTCTCAAGACGTGTGGAAATTTATTAGAAGGCATGGCAATGAAAGTGGGAATGCATGGAGATAAGATTTCCAATTTTGTCACCTAATCATGTCCTTTATACTTGCGAATTAGATAAGGAAAAAAAAAAACAAAGCAACTCTTTGTTGAATTATAAACACTCTAGCTGTTATTTGGAATAAAGTTTAGACAAATGCAAGTCTAAGAAAAATGTTGGAAGTAAGGAAATAAAGAGATAGAGTGAAGAACAAAAATTAAGAAATTTAGTGGGTAAATTGAGGGTTCTACGTGATCTTAAAGAGGATATCCAATTGCAAGTAAGACAAGGTAGAGACTTGAAGGCCTAGCTAGTAGTGGTTCTATTTTGGCCAACACACCCTCCCTTGCCTATGGTAATCGGAGCATTAGGTTCCAGTGAGTAGTGAATTATCTCTGATTTTCTAAAAAATTAGTGAAAATAGCAAATGCTTACAAAAAGTTTTGAAATTTGGTTTCTCTTCGTATTTTTACATGAGGAATTCAAATCTTCAATCATATTTTCAAAATTTTGAGTGTAGATATAACATCCTTAAGAAAAATGTCCCACTTAACAATTTTTGATCAAGTTTTTATAAGACTAATTCGTATAGTTTCGGCTTGAAATTTTATTGATATACTCCGATAATGTTATATTTTGATTTTGTGTTGTTCGATTTTTGAAATTAAGTTGTTGAGTTATTGAGAAAATTTTGTTTTCGTGTAAATAGTGTATTGGATAGGGTATTTTGCTAAAGGAGATTGATGAAATTTATGGTATACCCTAAATTTCACCACATACAGTAGCTAAAAGTGGTTTAATATGAGTTTAGGAACAATAATTTTTGGTGAAAATGAATAATTGTTGGTTTAGGGTTAATTCTTCAAGTTTTATGAAATTGTGGATTGGATAATATAGTGAGATTTGGAATAAATGATTATGGTAGTTGGTTGATATTTACTGTATATGCAGGGTAGGACTTTTGGAAGTGCACGATAAGTGGAATATATGTGAAGTAGTTAGATGTACTACTGGCAGCAAGGTTAGAAACTATGTAAAAAAGTAGGTCAGAATGTAACCTAGTGTAAATATGGTGAATACACTAGAAATTGGATCTGCATTAGAAAGTGGCCATCCTTAGACTCTATACTATCTCTAGAGAATAAATTATAAGTTAGAAACTTCCTAAACAAGAATATAATTTTGGAAGGTGGGTCAGAAACTTTGTCAAAAACTAGGTTAGAATGTAATCTGGTATTGAGTATCTTCAATTACACTAAGAGTCCAATTAGTAGGTTAGCTCGTGATTTGTATATGAATTTTATACTTTTATTAAAGTCAGAACATGAGTTAGAAACCACTTAGACAATAGCCATATCACAAGGCTGGGTCAAAACCTAAGTTAGAAACTCAGTTAAGAAGTAATTTGATGGAAGATGCTAAATGTAAGAGTAGGTGGTAGTTTGAAGATGGTTGGTACTGAATATTGGATCATTGGGAGATGAAGAGTAGATCAGAAAGTTACCTGATTATACCTCCTAAGAATTTATTGATGTTAGGACCTAGGTCAAAAACTACTAAGCAACAATCGGTACCAAGATAGAACTTGGTCAGAATGTATCTTACTTAACTAATATCAAATAAATACCTTAGAAAGACTCACCTAACACAATTGAAAATGTACTTAAATGTCTATAATAAACCTATATGTTATATATTGGATGGAAACTAAACATGTCATGTTAAATTTTGGGGATTATAAAGAAAGACAAGAGTGACGCATGAGGAGAATGAGGATCAGTATCTAGGTAAGTGGGATTAATGTTTTACTGTAATTTGAAGTATTGTATAAGAATGCTGAGAGACCTTAGTATATTATGTCTTGTTTATGGTTGTAAGTTAGTTGTCTGTATGCATGTAGCGTGTGTGCTTGAATATTGTTGTGTTATTTTGAGTGCTGGACTTATGTGTTGATTGCTTCATGATATTACTTGCTTTGGACTATTTGAAATTACTTGATCACTTTAAAAGTAATCTAACATAAACTTAGCTTAATTATAAATTGAACCTGCATTGCAACCTACTGGGGGAAACGACTAGGTTTTCGGGTCAAACATAGACTTTTCGATAAGGATAGCAGAAATAGTCTTCTCCTCACCCTTAGTTAAACTAAATGACAAGAGAGTAGGTCATGGAAAGGTTAGGGTCCGTAGTTCAAAGGTAGTTTCGAGCAGAGGGTATTCTCCAATGCATAAGCCCTAGTTTGGTTTCGATTTGTGAGTGTGTGACGTTAAAGTCCTCAAAACTCGGATTAAAGTGGATATAATTTCTCTAATCTCACGATGATCGATTAACATCATGCGATGGCATTTTCTTGATCATGTATTGCATCTAACTAAACTTGCTCGATAACCCTATTATCTCCATCCCACTTACTAAGCAAGTTGTTACTCATTTCCCTATAGCTGTTTTGCAGGTTTCCCTAGTAGATTCATTAGTACTACCTTAAGTTCTAGAAGAATAGAGAATGGGGTCAGGGAGTGAGATTCAAGATTACTTAATTGTATTTCTACTTGGTTTATCGACTGTACTAACTTTTAGGAAAACTAATAGGGTCTCCTTGGGTGAACCTTAGTTTTCAACTAATCAAATTTATTTTATGCTTTATAAGTTTTTGGATTTTAGTGAAATTTTAGTACACACATTCTCTTTTCCTTACAATACGATTCTTAAGATTTTTATTAAATTCAAGGCTTCATTCTTCATACTATTTCTAAAACTTGATTTTCCTTAGAATTTAAGCTATAAAAATTATTTTTAGTAACTATTTTGAAAATTTATACCATAGGTTGATTCCTATTAAGTACTAAATGAGATGCTTCCAAGTAGTGGAGTCGTGAACACCTTGTGTAGGCTATACATACGTTAGCGGCTAAGGCGGCTAGCTTTAACATAGGTTGATTTATACAGTAGGACTGTTATGACTCCGTAGTTTTATGCGTAACAAAGAGCACGCCTGCAAATAATGATTTCTGAGACATGATGTTGAGGTTAGTGTACGAGTGGTCTCCAGTTAGATTAAGTGCTTTTGGAAAGGTTAAGAGCTTAGGTCCATTATGTGCAGGATCCCTAAGGAGGTCGAGATCAGTTATTATTATACTTTATGTGGCTCGAATAGTTTAAAGCTCTTCATAAAACATGCTTCACTGTAAGTCGGAGGGGTTGAAGGTAGGTTGGCAACTAACTACTTGGGCTGCTACGTTTACCATACTTTTTGCTTTGAATTGGGTTATAGGTCATGTACTTTGATTCCTACCATTCCCTCTAGGTTATTTAGGATTTGGGATCAAATCCTTAGGTTGTTCATCTTATCGATCTCCATCCTTAGGAATGTAGGGGCTTAGATTAGCTATGTTGAAGATGTTAGAAACTCTATAACTCTTTGGTAGTTTAAGTCAGTAAGTGTTCTGGTTGATCCTTTGTAATACTTGGAAGGGTCCATCAACTCGTGGTGATAACTTGGTCTTTCTTTTGGTTAGGAACTACTCTTTGCTCAGATGTAACCATATTAGCTAGCCAGGTTGAAAATGTGTCTAGCTTCTTCGTTTAGGACTTCCATGTACTAATTTGTCAGCAGGTTGAGTAAGTTGATCTATAACTTATTGAAATATCTATTGAAAAGATCGTACTCAATCAATGGCTTCTTAGTCATCCTAATCTGTTGTCAATGTTGGTGTTTGATCTAATGGTAGTCCTAGGTTAAATCTATACACTACTTCAAAGGGAGTCTTCTTTGTGATACTATGGGTAGAACGGTTGTATGCAAACCTCACAATGGATAGGTAGGAATCCTAGTTAATCAGGTTACGTCTAATGGTAGCTTGAAGAAGAGATCCTAGCGTACAGTTGATAACCTCAGTTTGTCCGTCAATTTGAGGGTGGCATAATGTGTTGAATAATAATTTGGTCTTTATCAACACCATAAGGCCTTTCAAAACTAACTATGGAACTTTAGATCATGATCAAACATAGTACTCTTTGGAACTTCATGCAGCTTCACAATTTCCTACAAAAACAAAGAAGATATAGCTAAAGCATCGCTAGTTTTGTTACATAGTACGAAATGTGCCATCTTATTGAACCGATCAACGACGACCAAAATCAAATCTTTTCCTTTTGCCATTCTTGGCAATCCAAGCACAAAATCCATGTTGATATCACTCTAAGGTCAAGTTGGTATAGATAGTGGCATAGCTTACCCTTATTCAACTTGGCTCTTAGTCTCTTTATAAATCATACATCTTTTGACAATTCGATGAACATCTCGCATGAATATTGATGTGGTGTTTATGAATGAGTGTACTAACTTGGAGAGATGAGTGATTGCTAACCTAATTTTTTGGGTATTCACCTAATTGAAACCTAAGTAAGATAATAGACTTCCATTAAGGAGTGTAGATACCTCATTTTGCACCCCCCCCCCCCCCCCCCCCCTCCCTTTTTTTTTTTCTTTTAGAATGGGTTAAAGAGTCCTAAATTAGGAAAAACAAAAAAAAATGGAAAATTAAAGAAAAAAAATATAAATAATAAATTTTTTTTGAAAAAATAAGAAATTTTAGACAAATAAAAAAAATACAAAATAGGAAAAAGCACAAAAATAAGAAATTTAGAAAAAATAAAAAAAATGGAAAAATTTAGAAAAATTGAAAAGTCACAAAAAATAGAAAAAAAATTGAAATATAGAAGATTTAAGGAATTTAGAAAATAATATTTTTTGTTTAGATAGTTTAATAGAATATATTTTTTAATAGGGAGAAGATCGTTAAGCCTAGGCTTAGATTTGAATCTAGCTAGGCTGACTTTGTTCATATATGTAATTTAATTACACAGATAAATAACGCACATGCTAATGGCTTAATGGATAAGCACACGAGTAAGGTATTGGGTTTGGTTTGAGGTCTTGGGTTTGAATTTTGCTAGTGGTAAAATTGCCTTTTTCTTTTTTCTTCTTCCTACAACACTTACTACACTATCAAATCAGGAACTACTACGTGTCAAGATTTCATTGTGCTACGTGTCCTGATACGTAGCAGCCTTAGATTAGGCGATGAGACGTAGTGCCATGTGGCAAGTCACATCGCATGCCATGTCAACTATCATGTATCATGTGATGACATGTGGTACATGACCATTGGATGACATGGCTAACATAGTGCCACATCAGCGTTACGCCAGCCTCTTTTTCCCTCTCTTTCTTTTCTTTTTCTCTCCCTTTCTCTCTCTTTCCCATGATTTTCTCCACTTTCCCTTGCCGAAATAGACTTGAACCCTTCACTTTAGCATCATTTTTTTACCTAAATTCCATATACATATGCATGATTTTTTACTCTGATCTTGTTTACCACTTGACCTACTTCGAATGGAACAAAAGAACGTATCTAGATTTAGTAAAAAACGCATTCAAATTAGGCTCGAAAAATTGGAAAAAAATTGAAGATCTGGACATTTTCATTCAAGTTCGATTTCTAGTTTCCTTGTTTTCTAAGTTTATTTGTGTATAAATAGGGGGCTTAGGGATACACACGATCACGACAAACCATTCACAAGATCTCTCTCTCTTCTTGTTCACTCTCTCTCTACTGAACTCTCTCTCTCTATACTCAATTCCAAGTTGCACCACTACCCTAGGAACATTTCCTACAGCTTATGATTTTTAACCTGACCTTTACTACTCTTAGTCGTGGCTTCTAACTACGTAATCAAATGCCCACCATTAAAATCCCAACTGACGGCAATTGTTCTTCAGAACCACCACTTACGATGACCACCAAGCTAAACTAACCCCACGGCCAAACTTCTAGCTATCCAAAACCACCAACCCAACACCTCTCTCAACTCCAGCAACCCCCAAACAATGTAGATTTCCACCATCGCTACCACTCATCTTTGACCACCATCAAAACACCACCTAAACACCGGGGTACTTGTTCTACCCCCCATATCCCTAATGCAAAACACACAAAAATCCCTTTCCTTGGTTGATTGGGAGCTCAGAGCAATCAGAACCACCCCCAAGAGCTGGTGCTCTTCATTCTCTATTATGCGACCTGAATTCGAGGCCTGACTCGACCCAAACCCGAAATCGGCTCAAGGTCCGACTTGTGTGCCCAACTACATCTAAAGCTTAGTTTTTCTTTATTTTCTTTATTTTTATTTTATTATTTAATTGTTTTTTTTTTCATTTCTATATAATTGTGAATCTAAATGTAATAAAAAGAAGAAGAAAGAAGAAAAAAAAAGAATAAAAGAAAAACCAAGAAAAAAAAAGAAGACAAAAAGGAAAAAGAATAGTTTATTTCTTTTTAGAAGTACATAAAACAAAAAATAAATAATAAACAAATAAATAAGTTGATAAATAAAAATTCGTTTTTTAACACTTAGAAAAATTGGGTTTTTCAAAATAAATGAAAATAACTAAACTTTTTTAAAAGTAAGGCCCATTAGAACTTTCTAAAAAAAAAAATTATTTCTAATTTAGGACCTTTTTTTTTAGAAATTTCCTTAAATAAATCAAATTGAGTGAAAAAAAAAAATGTAAACTCAATCATTTTCAAATTAAAACAAACCCAACTCACTAAAGTTTTATAAAATGAACTATGGAAGTCTGATACTAAATAGCGGATACGTAAACACTAATACGTAAGTACGGGGTGGTTTAAAATATGGAAAGTTTTATTTTTCTTTTCATTTTTGTAAATATTTGTGTAAATTAATCAAATCAGTTACATGTACGATGATTAGTCATTTAGAAATTGAACAAGGGTATTATCGAAAAGCAAATTTAAAATTGGAAAGTTAAAAAGTAGTACTTATTTAGGACTTAATAAATTAGCCCTAGGATCTAGATCTCTGGTTTTCAAAAGCCGTTTCATAATTTGTTTTATCGATAGATTTATAGCTAAGTTATAACCAATTCAACCAATTAGTTATAACTTAACTCTTTTTTCTCGACTTCGGTCAAGTAGCGACTCTACCACATTTTCAAGTTGAAAAAACCGATTTTTCTTTAAACCCTAGTCGAGGGAGTGTATTAAATGGGTAGGGTTTAGTACTGATCGGTTTAAAGAAGACTTAATTTTAAAAACCAGGCTCGATAGCTTGGCGACTCTACTGGGGACTGTTAAGAGGGTTAGCCTTTTAACTTTCCAAAATTAAAATTAATCTCTAAAAATCACTTTAATGTAATTTATTTACATATTCGTTCTTTGTTATTTGTATCATAATCGTACTAATGTCTTTACAGGTTTAGTTTTATGTAATTAATTGTTTAGTAGGTGGGAGTAGATTTATTTTTATACCATAAATGCAAGACAGATAGGGTTGAACTCGAGCTATCTTAGGACCTTAGGACGGGGAGCCATTATGTAAGTTTCGAGCGTAGCGGGGTAACCACATTTAGGGTTGATTAGGCTACCTCACTTAAACTTCCATGCGACCAAGGAACCATTTTTTTCATAAATGCATGAGGTCACAAAGTTTAAGGACCTCTAGAACTTACCCTTTTTTTGCATACATTCTATGGGGTTGACAAATAACTAACAAGGCGGCAATGTTATAAAAGAAAAAAAAGAAAAAATGACAAAGCTCAGAGTTTCTTTCCCTATATTTTTCTTAGATTTCATGTACATAGGAAATCTTTTGTAATTTCTTTTCATGTAAATAGTCTTTCCTTTGTAATTTATTGCTTTCCTTATAATATTTCAGAGATGGCTAGCTCTTCCAATGCCAAGGTTTTCGCCAAGGAGATTCATGTCCACAAATTTGCAAACCCAAATCCTATACTCAACTAATGTTTTCAAACCTTTAACCCAAGAGAACAAGAGTTCATTACTAACAATATTAGAGCCATACTCCTACTAACCAAGGTGAATTTAGCATTACGCTAATGAGGGCCTTAGTTAATTTCTAGAGCCCAAAGAAGTAGCATTTTATTTTGGGCCACACCTAATCAATCCAAATTTGGAAGAGTACACCCAACTGCTTCAAGCACCCCTTTTGGACGACATATACGTTCCAGAGCTTAGCTTTGGTCCAACTTACATTTTTTCAAAATTCTTGGGAATTTGTAAGACTAAGATAAATGAGGCCCTAAATAATTGCAACAAACATGGTATCAAGATATGGGATCTAATCCATTGGTTCTAGAACAAACCTAGCTCCAACAATTGGGCTCTGTTCCTTAGAAATTGGAGGGAGAATTGAATCAAAGCCTATGTATTAGCAGTATTTGCCACCATCTTATTTCCAATGATATCTTTCCTTATAAACTTTAGGGTGGCAGAATTAGTGGCTTAGTTCTGGGAAGGGAAGTCTTATATTCTTGCCTTACTTGCTGAACAAATAAGGAACCTTAATTTCCTTAAGAAAAGAGGCTATAGAGATCTTAGGTCAAGCATGGCACTATTAATGATATGGCTCATTAGTTACATCAAATGCTTTGTGTTAGACTTGATAAGGGCTACATTCACCAATAAGATTGATCTTATTGACTCTTTTATTGATAAGATCAAATTACCAAAAGATATCCCTACCTTACTCTAGATAGAAGTTCTACAAGATTTTTGGGTCGAAAATGTACTGTGGACCACTAGATGGAGCAATTACACTAGAGTCATACTGGTTTGTAAAGATTATTGTGCTGTACCATTGATTGGAATAAGTTGGTGTACAGGCTACTATCCAAACAACATGGTAAGGTAGTTTAGGAGAATCTAGGACATAGTTTACAGGCCTTTGTTGGAGCTATTCACCCTTAACCTCAAAGAGCCTCACTCCACAGAAAAGGTATCTAAGCTTCATAAGATCAAAGCTTGGTAGGATACCAGAACCGTAAGCCCTAACATCAATTTGAGTGAATTCATAGGAGAAGTGGACAAACACTGAGTCACTAAAAAGTACTTATATGATCAACTTTACAAGGTAGGCATGATGCGGTATTGGGCACCAGAAGTCCTTTAACCATCCCCTATGTATCCTAGCTTTGAAATGGTGACTTATATGGATCAGGTAAAAGCTCGTATGGAAGTCTTCTATGATGAAAAAGACAGGTGGGAAAACCTATTTCGAGAGTCTAGGCAAAGGTCACATGCCCTAGAACACCAATTGAAGATGGCTTAAAAGATAATCTAAGAGTTTGAGGAATCAACTAAGTATGGTCAAGAGAAGGAGAAGAAAATGTTAACTGGCCCCCAGAAGAAGAGAAGATTAGGATAGATGAATCAGTATCTTTTCTTTTCTTTTATGTAATAAAACTTTGGGAATTCAAAAATAATAAATAACTGGCTGTTTTGTTAGTTAATTGTTGATCGCCTCCTTTTCATTCGTGTACCCATGTGCATTTCATTCATTTATTTCAGTTCCATATTTTCAAAAATTAAAAATATTTACGTGCTAACTTGTTGAGAAGTGATCCAAAATCCAGGTCACCAAGATAGCTCCCAAATGTCAAAACTTCCAGAGAAGTCATATTAGAACCTGCTCTCAAACCAGAATGACCAACCAAGGAAATAACAACACCAACACCAATAATAATCCTGAGGTTATTGATCCTATTGAGCTGAGGTTCCAATCTTTGGAACGAATAGTGGGGAAGATTGCAGATCAACTAAGCTTTCTTGCTGATAGCATCGCCTTGCTTAGGTCTACGACTCCATCAAACAAGGAAAGTTCTAAAGCCCGATATGGAAAGAATGCCGAAGCCACACCCTTCGAAGAAAAAGAAACTTACCCTAAAGTCAACCTAGCCTTTGAATCTTTTCAAACAACAAGGGTCTTTCCAAAGGTCAACCTAACTTTTAAGTTAAATACTTACTTGTTTCCGGTCAATCTAAAGCTTGAAGCTAATCACAACAGATTGAAAGAGATTAAGAAGCGAGTGACTCAACCAATCACTAAAAAAATGAAAATGCTTAAAGGGTATGATGGATTCAAATAGGTTGGTATAACAGACTTCTTTGCCTATGACTCAACAAAACTACCTTTTTCTTTTTTCTTCTTCCTACAACAATTACTGCATAATCAAATAAGGAATTGTTACGTGTCAGGATTTCATTGTATCATGTGTCCTAATACGTAGCAGCCTTGGATTGGGCGGTACTGATGTAGCACCACATGGCATGCTATGTTAGTTGCTACATATCACATGATGACACGTAGCATACGACCATTGGACGACATGGCACTACGTCAGTGATACGCCGTCCCCTTTTTCCCTCCCTTTCTTTCCTTTTTTGCTCCCTTTTTCTCGCTTTCCTGCGATTTCCTCTACTTTCCCTAGCCGAAACAGACTCGACCCCTTCACTTTGGCATCATTTTTTGCACAAATTCCACATACATACGCATAATTTTTTTATTTGATCTTATTCACCGCTTAGCCTAATTTGAATTGAACTAAAGAACACGTTTAGATTTGGTCAAAAATGCATTCAAATCGGGCTCCAAGAATTGGCAAAAAATTGAAAATCTGGGCGTTTTCATTCAAGTCCGATTCCTGGTTTCCTTGTTTTCTAAGTTGATTTGTGTATAAATAGGGGGCTTAGGGACACACATAATCACTTACAATTACGATAAACCACTTACAATCTCTCTCTCTTTTCTCGTTCATTCTCTCTTTACCAAACCCTCTCTTTCTCTACAACTCTCTCTCTGTACTCGATTTAGAGTTGCACCACTACCTTAGGAACACTCCCCACGGCTTAGGCTTTCCAACTTGACCCTTACTACTCTTGGCCGTGGCTCTTAGTCACGTGGCCAAATGCCTACCATCGAAACCCTAACCTATGGCAACTCCTCCTCAAAACCACCACTTATGATGACTACTAAGCCAAACTAACCTTACAGCCAAACTCCCAACCATCCAAAACCACTAACCCAACACCTCTCTCGACTCCAGCAACCCCTAAACAACGTAGAACTCCACCATCACCACCACTCATCTCCGACCACCTTCAAAATACCATCCAAACACCGAGGTACTAATTCTACCCCATATATCCCCAATTTAAAACATACGAAAATCCCCTTCCTTGGTCGATTAGGAGCTTAGAGCAATCAGAACCACCCCCAGGAGTTGTTGCTCTTCATTCTCCATTGTGCGACCTGAATCTGAGGCCTAACCCGACTTGAATCCGATTGACCCTACCCAAAATTGGCTCCAGGTTCAACTCACGTACCCAACTGCGTCTGAAGCTTAGTTTTTCTTTAATTTTCTTTATTTATTTCTTTTCATTTTATTATTTAGTTTTTTTCTTATTTCTATATAATAAAAAGGAGAAGAAACAAGAAAAAAAAAAGAATAAAAGAAAAACCAAGAAAAAAAGAGAAGAAAAAAAGAAAAAAGAATAATTTATTTCTTTTCAGAAGTAGATAAAAAAAAGATAAATAATAAAAAAATAAATAAGTTGATAAATTAAAATCTTTTCTTAACGCTTAGAAAAGTTAGGATTTTCAAAATAAATGAAAATAACTTGACTTTTTTAAAAGTAGGGCCTTTTAGAACTTTCAAAAAAAAAAAATCTAATTTAGGACCTTTTTTTTTAGAAATTTCCTCAAATAAATCAAATTGAGTAAAAAAAAAATGTAAACTTGATTGTTTTCAAATTAAAACAAACCCAACCCATTAAAGTTTTATAAAATAAACTATGAAAGTTTGATATCAAAAAGCGGGTACGTAGGCACTCATACGTAAGTACGGGGTGACATAAACTATGAAATTTTTTTTTCTATTTTTGTAAATATTTGTGTAAATTAATCAAATTAGTTGCATGTAATATGATTAGTAATTTAGAAACTGAAAAAGGGTATTATCGATAAGTAAATTTAAAATTGGAAAGTTAAAAGTGGTACTTGTTTAGGACTTAATTAATTAGCCCTAGGATCTAGACTTCTGGTTTTCAAAATCCGTTCATAAATTGGTTTTATCGATAAGCCGATAGCTAAGTTAAAATCAATCCACTCAATTAGTTATAACTTAACTCTTTTTTCCCGACTTTAGTCAGGTGGCAACTCCAATACATTTTTAAATTGAAAAAATTGCTTTTTCTTTAATCCTTAGTCGAGAGTCAGTATCAAACAGGTAGGGTTTAGTATTGATCGGTTTAAAGAAGAATTAATTTTAAAAATCGGGAGGAGAAAAACTAAGCTCAACGGGAGAGACTAAAAACTAGACTTAGATATTTAGAATGAATAAAACTTAAAGACTAATTATACTGAATGGTATGCTTGAGTTGTTGTTGCATAACATGGCATGGCATAAAGAGACCTACAGGTTAGAATTTTCAAAATGAGGTTTCCAATAATAATGAAAAACAATGGTTTTATGAACTTAGTTTTAAAACATATAGATTCACATTGCTCTGGCAACTTGACTACTCTTTATAGTTTGATTTGGTAGAAACAGAGTTAGGGGTTCTACTCTTAGGTTCTTAGATGTTGTATCCAGATGCATGAGTATGTCGACTAATTGGATAAGTGAGCCGGAATAACATAGGGTATTAGTACTAATGCATGCCACGTGCATGAGCATAGCATATTGCATTACTAACAATAAATACCTAGCATGGATAATGTATGTGTGAGGTTGAATCTACTATTTATGAATGAGTTGTTCAAGTTGTGGTACTATTTGTATCGTATTGTTTGTTATCTACTCTCACTTAACTTCACTAGTTGAGGAGATAAATTGTTTTATCCTCAAGTTAGCAGGATCATAATGGGACCAACACCAAGGGAATGTATTTCGAGAGCGTTAGTTGGAGTCAACAACTTTTGGAAGGAACTTGTACTAAGTTAGAAGTTTTACTATTTTGAAGATGAAAAAAAAAAATAGTTCTTGTTTTAATGTAAATAGTAAATAGTACTATACATATAAGTTGTGAACTAAAGATTTAGTTGAACTCTATTGTAGCATCCCCATTGTCACATAAATATAATTGTTTTTTGGTGAATGAGTAGGTCGAGTTAATGATGTCTCTCCAGGGTCATATACATAGAGAAGCACTACAACTGAAGGGAGCGAAAGAAAATAAAAGGGAAATTAACAAATCTAAGTAGCTATCAATCAGATATGATAGACCAATTGATCCCACTTAGCCTCCAATTCGCTGAATGTGACTTACTAGCCCAAACTATAGAGTTATTCGCCACTACTCTTTACTAAAGGGAATAGATAAGAGTTAAAGGATAAATGAGAATGCCAAGGTTACTCAAAAAGGAAACTTATAATAATCGAAAATGTAATGTCGTATTGTTTTGCAAATAAATAGGGTTTATATACTAGCCCTACTAGGGTTATAAGGCACATATGGAAAAGATAAAAGAGTAAATTATAAATGGAATACATGAAACATACTGAAAAAGGCAAAAGGGATAAAGAATATTTTGTATAGAAAGAGTAAGGAATCCCTCCAGAATGTTGTGGTAGAAGACATATATCACATGGTAGTTGGCGATCTCGGATGTAGCTAGTCTTTAATAAAGCATATCTTGAGGTGGCTTTGCTTTAATATAATGCAATTCGGATGAAGTCAAGAAAAAGTAAGTCATTTGAACAGACTTGATCTAGCTTAGTTGAAGGCTTGATCACTAAAGGATGTTCAGATCCTCTTCAGTTTAGGTATCTTGCAACTTAGCTTAATCGGAGGTTTGATGCTAGTTAGCTTGGAAGCTAATTGGATCATGACATGAGTTTGGTAATGGATGGGGGTTGCTTGGCTAGTCGAAACATCTACATGAAAGCTCGAAAATTGTGTTAGCCTTACTAAAGCTAGGTATTCGGATTGGCATAAATGAGAGTTGTGGATGTCAAGATAGGAGTCCTCGTCTTGGATGGGGTTTTAAGTTAGTATTCTTTGTGTGAGTCATTGTAATCCTCTAGCTTAGCTACATGTGATAGGTCCAATGAGTTGATTCTTATTAATTAAGTTTTTAATAGGTACTCCTGTATGATGGTGATTACTGCTAAGCCGAGATGTGACATTCTTTAGGTAGTGTCAGAGCATTAGTTAGGGACCATAACCTTTATACACGTGTGAGATCTGTAGGGTAGTCAGGTAATGAAGAGTTATAGTTAAGCAAAATGAGAGTAATATTTATCAATAAAATCTTATGTGGTTTTCATTTAGAAAGATAATTCGTAGGGGATGCAAAAGACCACTAATGAATTAGGTACTGGAGGAGCAAAAAGGAGAAACACTACAACAACCTCAATTTAATCTTGATCAACCGCAACATATGGTAGAGATGGCATAATAGTTTGTGGTTGCATTGACAGGAGTTGGTAGAGATGGAGATGAGTTAACTTAAGAGTAGCGAATGGTGAAACCATTCGATGGAAAGGACGTTTAGCTCAAGGGTGGCAGAAGAGTGGATTGACTTGCTGGAAAAAGCATTTGAAGTGCATGAGATGGAGGAAAATAAGAAAGTTAGGATAGTTGCTATTTTTTTAGATGGAGGTACAAATAATTGCTAGAAGGAAAGAGGCAAAATTTACTAGAGCCTGTTGCTTGGGTTGAATTAAGCGGTTCAAGGCTGATATGCTATGCTGAGAGCTAACAAGGGTGGACATATTGGGGTGGGTTTAAGCTTGTAGAAATCTCGAAAACAAAGATAGTGAATGTGCGTATGACAATGATAGTAGAATAAACAAATCCTCGAATCGCTCTATGGATATGACGCACTAAGGAACTTTTAAGGACTTATGACACAACTCGATATGATGCATGAGATGGTTTGATGAGGGTGCTCGTTACCTAGTCTTACTTAAGATTTAGGATAAGAGTGAAGAAAGTAAATAAGTTAGTGAGAGCAATATTCACAAAGAGTATATTTGACATTCTGAGATAATATGATTATGTGGCTACATGTACAGTTGGTATTTATAACCAAAAAACTGGGGAAACTTACCTAAAATGGAAAGGGCCAAAAGGGAATCTCCAAAAGAAGTAATGTACAAGGAATAAGGAAAGGTAGAAATGAATAATCAAAGAAATCAATGGATTAGTACGGTAGAATCCTTTACGTAGGTCTTGCAGACGTGGCAACAAAATAATTGGAGATGCTTTTAGTATAAACAGACAAATGGTACAGTCAGGATGGGGGCACGGAGCAAGGGTGCCAAGCAGACCTGGGTTTATTCAAGAAGAAGTGGCTGTGGAAGTGTACTGGAGCTCTCAACTTTTTAGCACCAATTTTTCCTAGTTAGGGGTTGGCTTAGTTATGGCTAAGTAGGTACTTGAGGGATTTGGTCATTGACAGAGCATAGATTGAGTTCGAACTTGACTACTAAGAGATGTGTAGTTACTTGGCTCAGCATAAGAAGTTGGTTGGTAGTGAGGATTAGCTCGCCCTGGGTAGGAGCTGGTTGGAACATATGAATTTGCTTTGTTAGTTCTTCTAAGCCGCCGGCTCGGCTTTAGGATAATGGTCCAATGGTTAGATTCCTATCATCCCTACCTGGTTGATTTTGATTTGGGATCAAATCTTGCTGATCTACGCTTAGAGAGGTTGAGGTCAGCAATATTGATGGTGTCAAAGATTCATGGTTATCGAGCAATTCTAATTGGTAAGCATTGTCGTTGATCTTTTGGAGTATTTTGAAGGGACCTTCAACTCAGGCGAACAACTTATTCTTTCTCTTACTTAGGGACCTCTCCTTACTTAAGTGTAGCCACATAAAAACTCTGGGCTGAAACTATGATGATTTCCTTCCTTTCTTCCTCTCTTGCATTCTCTTGGCAGCTTGATCAATTTGCCAAGTAATTTTCTCATAGATCTGTTGTAGAGACTATACATAAGCTCTTGCGTTAAGGTCTTCTTATTTGGACATGGGCATAGGGGTGTGATCAAGGGGCAGCTCGAGGTTGAAGTCATAAACGACTTCAAAAGGTGTCTGTTGGTGGTATTGTGTAAAATACAATTATAAGTGAATTTGACCACTTACAAACAAACATGCCAATCGGCTGTGTTCTTCCTCACTGTAGCTCAGAGTAGTGATCCTAAATAAGATTGACTATGTCTATTTAGCCATCAGTTTTGGGGTGACAGAAAGTGCTAAACAATAGTTTAGCCCCCATATGACACCACAGAGTCCTCCAGAAATGGCTTAGAAACTTTGGATCTCTGTTTGAGACTACACTTCTCAACATGCCATGTACCTAAACAATTTCTTGCAAAAAGAGAGAAGTAATAGCTATAGTTGGCCTAGCAATACATAAGATGCACACATGGGTAGCACGTCACAAAGAATGTCATCGGAAGAATTTCCAATAGAGATCGACAGCAAGACTTACTGAGTGACATATAGTACCCCCTTCTCATTCAACTAATGTAACTTGTACAGCTTTGGATGTGTGATAGTCAGCAACTTGAACTTCTTAATTATGTGGGCGGATGCTACATTGGTTTAGCTCCTATTATCTAGTATGAGTGTACAAACTTGCTCATTCACCTTGCAAGTAATATGAAACAAATTTTCTCTTTGCTCCTCTTCGACAAATGGTTCTATACTCATCGTACATCAGACAACTAAGGTTAGTTTGTCCAAGTCCTCAGAAAATACATCCTCTTCAACCAATTCATCCTCTTGAGTAGTTTCCTTCCTAAGAACAACCTCTTCTTTAGGTTCCTCATCAATTCTATCCACTTTAAGCTTAGGGATATCTCCTTTGATAATCATATTGATAATCATAGTTTGTTGGTTTGGATATTAAGTAGCTATGTGTTTAAACCCTTGGCATTTAAAGCACTTGATCTTGCTTATTGTCTAATAACTCTTATTTTAAATACATTTCACATGGTGATTTTATAGCATTTCCCTTATATTTTTGTTTTTTTTTAAATTAAATTAATATTTAATTAAGTAAAATTTTGATTTTAAGGTTTGAACATATTTTCGGATTGAAAATGAAGAAAATGAATCAAGTTTCACTCAATTCAGAGTTCAAATGAATAAGTTATGAAGTTACATAAAAAATAGGAGAAAGTGGCAATTTTTTGTCAAAAAGTTATACAGTTTGGGATACAACTGTATCCTCAGGCTATGTCCAACTAGGATGATTTTTTGCACCAAGGTCAATAAGTTATACAACTTGGGGATACAATTGTGTCCCAGGCTATGTCTGGTGACGAAAAAAGGAACTTGATGATACATTATATAAGAACTTGTAAGGGTTTTGCATATAACTTTTGACATTCAAAATAGAAGAGACTTAAAGAGAAGGAAGAGAAAAAGGTGGAAGCAACACTTAAACTTCAAGATTGAAGAGATTTCTCATAAAAAAGGGGGTTTTCATGTTTTATTTCTTGATTTTGCTACACTTTTCTTTTAATTTTATCATGATAGCTTAAAATTCTAGTATTTAGGATTGTAAAACCTAGGGTTTCATGTGACTATTAGATTTATTGATAATTTTCAACAAAGTTTCTATCTTTCTTGATTCAATTATATGTTTTAATTGTTAATTGATATTTCTAGGGTATCAATTTATGATATTATGCATGATGATTGAGAAATCACATGAATAATGAGATCTTAACATAATTGAAGAGAATTACATATGTACTTAGAGATAAGATACATGATTCTTCTGAAAAGTTATTATTTTTGTATGGAAATTCATTGTATGTTAATGTAATTCTAAATTATATTATTAAGTGAAGAGATATCGGTAAATAATTTAGAGTTAAGGTTAATATGCTTGAGAAAGGTATTAACTTCAATTGTGAATCCCTCCGATCAAGAATAATAGAGATTTAATTGGATACATTTTAAGCGGTCACATGTTAAACACTAAAGGAAACAATTCCTAAATATGTTATTTGCCTTCTTGAAGTTGTTCTTAATTTTATCGCTTTCTAAATTGTTTAGTTAAATCTCATAATTAGATTAGTTTGTTAATTTTAGTATTTTTAATTCATTCAACCCATCACAATTTTCCGGTTAGATAATAGAGCTAAGACTAGTATTAGTACTTGAGGTCTCTAAGGGATCGACTTGGACTCACATCTGCTATATTAAAACTGATAGATGCACTTGCTTCATATAATCATCCTCCTAAATCGTTAGCCCTTTCCATAAGTTCTTAGAGGCACTTTGCCATCTATTGGTTGGCTCTTCTGTTTTGCTCAGATGTCTGTCCTTCTGAACGGCCTAGTACTGTGCTATGCTTGGAAACTTCCTTGAGCGGGTCAGCTTTAGCACAAGTTGGCTCATTAGAGGTCGGCTCATCTTATTCCTCCCCTACTTCTTTGCTTGCTGGGCTATTCTAATGGCTTCGTCCATTGCAGTAAATTGTTGAAGTTTTATAGTATCTTGGATGTTGCCTCTTAATCTAGTAAGAAACCTGGATACTATTCAAGCTGATGGGTCATCCACTGTATAATGAATCATGAGTATCTAGAATTCTTGAACATATTCATCAACAGTTCGGTCTCCTTACCTTAACTCTTGATGCCAAGAAATACTATCTTGCAAATAAGTATCCGGCATAAATCTATTTCTAGGTATCCTCTTCATCTCAGGCTAAGTATTTACCTCTCCATATCCTTCTCATCTTCTCATAACTTGGAAGTTCTTCCACCACATTGTGACATATCTTGAGAATTCTATAGCAGCAGTCCTCACCTTTTCGTAGTCCTCATATTGGTAATAATAACAAACATGATCAACCTTCTCCTCCTAATCTAAATATTCATTTGCATTCCTAGAACCATTAAAGCTCTTTACATGGTTGACAGCTCAGGGTGCTCTAGCTTTTCCTTCTTCTTCTTTGTACTCTTCTTCCCTTTTATCATCGATATCTCCTAAGTCAATCTTCTGTTGTACTTGTCCTCCTACTCTTCTACCTCAAACTTGTCAAGCTGGGTTTTGTCCTCTAGTAGGTTAAGCGGCTTACAGAATGTTCTGCATGGCTTTGACAGGTTGATAGGTCATTGCATGAACAGCTCTTATTAGATCAGCTAAGAGGTTAGCCAACTCATCAAGTCATTTGTCTATACTTCTAGGGGTGCCCTGAGGTTGTCGTGTATGGTAGGCAACACCACTATTATCATCTCCAATATTGGCATTAACAGTAGGATCCATTATCTTCTCGACAAAACTTAGTAAACAATCTTTGAATTTGAGATACAACAAGTACAATTCCTCCAAGCTAAACAATACGTACACCCTTTTACACTTCTGTCTGATTAATCCATGAACTCAACAACTATACCAATGAACAACAAACCCAACCAAAACTTGCTCTATTTTCGTAAGTTCGAAATAGGGCAAAACAGAGTAATAACCAAAATGAACTATTACTTCTTCTACTTGCTCCAACACTTACAGCTAACTTCCAAGAAACTAAAACACAATACCAAAACAATAATTACTTACAAGAAAGTTCGAACAACGTACCTAAATGAAACCTTTAGTCTGATATCAAGAAGATAATATGCTACGTTGAGAGTTGATAAGGGCAAATGTATTGAGGTGGGCACAAGCTTGAAAACAAAGATGGTAAATATGCATACTACAATGACAGTAGAACAGCAAACCCTCAAATAGTTCAAAAAATATGACGTACTAGGGAACTTTCAAGGACTCATGGCATGACTTGATATGACGCATGAGATGGTCTAGTAAAGGTACTTACCATCTAACCTTACTTAAGGGTTAGGATAAGAGTAGAGTAAACAAGTTAACGAGAATAATGTTCACAAAGAGTATATTCAATATTTTGAGATAAGATGATTATGCGGCTACATGTACAGTAGGTATTTATACTCGAAAAACTAGGGCGACCTACCTTAAATGAAAAAAAGAATGAAATGGCAATGTCTAAAAGAAGTAATGTACAAGGAATAATGAAGGGTACAGATGAAAAAAATCAAAGAAATAAGTAAGTTAGTGCAAAGGAATCCTTCACATAGGTCTTGAAGATTTGGCAACAAATTATTGGTGATGCTTCTGGTAGAAACAAATAAATGGTAAGGTTAGGATGGGGGTACCGAGCAAACCTTAGTTTGTCTAAGAAGAAGTAGCTATAGATGTATGTTTGAGCTCTTGGCTTCTTAACATTAATATTGCTAAGCTAGGGGTAGGCTCAGTCATGGTCGAGCAGGTACTTGTGGGATTGGGTCATTAGTAGAGTATAAGTTAAGTTGGCACTTGACTATTGAGAGATGCATAGTTACTTAGCTTAGCATAAGGAATTGGTTGGTAACAAGGATCAATTAGGCTTCGGTAGGAGCTGGTTGCAACATGAGAATTTACCTTGTTAGTCTTTCTAGGTCTCGGGCTCGGCTTTGAGTTAAAGGTTTAATGGTCTTATTCTTATCAAAGGTAAGGCTTGATCTTTATTACTAAGCATAGTTGAAGAGGAGTAGGGTGGTGAGATGTGCTGATATTGTTAATTAAACTTGTTTAATTGAACAAGCTCATAATCTTCAACAGGTTGCATATGAGATTGAGAGTAAGAAAAGGAAGCTGGATGTTGGTTCTAGCAACAAAAGTAATCTAGCTAAAGGAAAGAAGTCCATTCAGTCTATAAGGGGGAAACAAAAGGCTTCTATTGGAAATACAACCTTATTGGAAGTGTAATGGTGAGCATCAAGCCTGGGATTGCCTAGAATTGCTGGGGAAGTGTTGTTGGTGAACTAAAACTGGGCATCTAGCCAAGAAATGTGAAAAATTTGATCCAAAAGGTATATACTATTACTAATGCCATTAGTAAGGACATACTGCTTGACAATGTGCAGGATAGTAACAAGAAAGACTAGTTCAATAGCAAAACCAAGCTAATAGACCGGTACCAGGTAATAGGATTAATCAACTTAGAGAAGAAGGACCTAGGCTTAGGGAGTAGGATGGGGTGTATGCTTCAAAGGAGTACATTAATAGAAATAAACTTCCTATAGAGACTTTAATGTATGAATTAGTAGTTATAACCCTTCCTAGATGACAACAAGTGGTACAACATAAGTTGAAGGAATGGGAATGTGAGTTTAGATACTATTGAGATGATTGTAGAGTTAGTTGTTTTAGACATGAAATGATTTGATGTAATACTGGGGGTAAGCATGGAGTAATGTGGATTCTATGGAAAGGATGGTAGCATTTAAGTGGCCTGATGAGAAAGGAATCATACGAGATTCACAAAAACTTAAGTGTTGCGAGAAGTTCCAGAAGAAAAGGAACTTAAAGGGGAGGAGTTAAAAGTAAGCATTTGGGGGAGATTCTAAGGAGGATATGCATGTTGTAGTAATATAGGCTATAGCTGTTATTGAAATACATGTAATGTCGAGGAAAAAAGGAGTGTGGCCAAGAGCTAATTCAGAGAGTGAATCGGAACCTTTATTAGAAGCTTAATTAGAGTCTAACTTAGAGACCAGCATAGTATATAATGAGATTATGACTTATAAGGTAATAAGTTAATGATGAGAATGAGGAGTTAGATGGTGATAAAGTATATGAAGTTAATAGGGAATATAACTACAACACTACTAAAGTATACATTTTGTGTGCCCCTTGGTACATGTGATAAGCAAGAAGAGTATAGCAAATCTATGACTTTCATGACTCTTTTGTCAAAAACTTATGTTTATTACAACTCTCGTGTCTCTCATAACAAAGTTTCCTATCCTTGTTGATCCAATCGTATCATGCCAATTGTTTACTAGCAAAGTGTCTAATGTCCTTGTAGTCTTGTTTATCAAGAGTTGTGTCAATTTTGATCGGATTAAGTCAAATCTATTTGGTATGAGTCATTATCTATCTCCTTGATATACAAGTTGGTAGAAAGTTTAGATTTGCCAAACTTATTCTTGCTGATATATATGCTAACTATATGAGGTACCCAAGATCTTAACTATGATCGTAAAGCAATGATTGTATTATAAGACTTGTAGATTAGAGGAAATTAAACTTGTTACGATCATCTTAAGTGGAAATTGAGACTTGGGCATGCATAGATGGTAGGGATGAAGTGAAAAGGTATGTTAACGAAACTATAGGGATTGATAATAGATTAGTGGAAGGGGTGACTATGAGCCTCATGGGATTAGCTAATGTGAGAATCTAAAATAACTAAAGGAATGAAATAGGGATTGAGTGAAAGTAGTAGTTTCGATGGTAATAAAGGGTTGATACCGAAGCATATTAGTTTTGAAATGACATGATCATTGGATAGTGATGAATGGTAAAATCATATATTGCAATATGATGGGTATAGGATTTAGACAAGAACCTAATGAAGTTACAGTAATGGACTTGATGGGAATCGGCCTCCGACCATATCTAATTTGAGGCTTATCAATGCTTGCTTAGGTCGATTTACAGCCAGAAGGATGAGAGGAAGGAAAATATACATACGGGATGAACTTCATCACCAATCGAGGTGCCAAGAAACCCTAAGGACGAGTACTCGAGACCAAAGAACCATTCGGCACAACATTGAGAGATGTGAGCTGATTGATTTTAGAACTTGGAAATTATGGGTCGACTTTTCTAGTATCTCAGTCAAATACTGCAAGACTTCATGGACTCTTTCCCAAACCCGTACATCCAATTATCGACCCCATCCAGTTCGGATATTACTACTTCTAGTACATGCTGACTTCCCTTGTAAAACTCACAGTTTTGTATTCTTGTACATGTTTTCCTTCATTTTATTTATGGGCTTGATTCTTTAGGGTTTAAGGCCTTGTATATTATTTACAGTTTTGCCACTAGGGTTTAGGACTTGCTATAAATAGCAATATTTATACTAAAATAGAAGAAGACAGATAGTGAAAAATATTCCCCTATATAGAGAGTAAAACTTTCATCTTTTGAGTAAGGCTATACTTGAGGTAGTAGAGCTTGCATTTGCTGGATTATTGAATGTTAATTAAGCTCTTTAATCTCTTTTGTGCTCTTATCAATCTTAACCCCAAGATTGTGGTGGGCCTTTCATTTGAACGGTTTAGTGAATTGTATCTAACTCTCATTTGAATCTTAAGTGACATTTAGTATTTGTGAGTTGTATCGAACTCTATTTCGAGCTCAAACCCCTGATTGTGTTTATATCTTGATGAGTTATATTCATTCACATTCACCATCAAAGCCTTCCTATTCTTTGTACCCACTCAAATCCATAAATCCCCATTTCTATTCATTTGACCTGCGATCATCTCATTGATCCTTATCATCTTAGTATTAGAGCTTTGGGGAGACACATATGCTAGTGCTCTTCAAAGTAGATTGGTGGTTCTAACATTTCTATTAATCATTGTTCTATAGTGTAGTATGTTGTTTGTAGTAGTTGTTTGTCAGTAGTTGTTTGTCAGTAGTGGTAGTTGCAGAAGCCAAATAGTAGTTGTTTCTAGGTTACTGTAATTGTGTTTTGTTGTTTGTTTAAGTTTTTGGAAAATTATTGTATGGACAAGAATGTTAGAGGATAGTGTAAACAACACTGGTAATAGTCTTCATGGAAGCTTGAGGTGACGTGTAGACAA
Organism: Lumnitzera racemosa; assembly: GCA_024138005.1. Taxonomy (NCBI): domain Eukaryota; kingdom Viridiplantae; phylum Streptophyta; class Magnoliopsida; order Myrtales; family Combretaceae; genus Lumnitzera; species Lumnitzera racemosa. The sequence goes on from JAMXBC010000007.1 coordinate 85,850,428, forward strand.
CTTGGAATACCAAATCCAGAATCTCATTGACTTTATTGAGGAGCTTACTGGATTAGTTAGAGGCTGCCGACGTGATGACCGAGAAGGAAGAAGAGAGCGAACACCCACGAGTGGAAGTGGTTCCAATGAGCTTGAAAATGATGAATGACAGCCGAGAAGAGAAACGAAGCTGAGAAGAGACGTGCCTGAGTAGAGCTCTAATAGAAGTGGTCGAACCAAGGTGAATTGACCAGCTTAGAATGAAAGGGATGAACCTTGAGTAGCTGGCTGAGGACTTGACAATGTCAAGCTGAAATTACCAACCTTCTGTGGAAGTAGTTGACTTGAAGAGTTCCTTAACTGGGTTCCCCGAGTCGAGAAGTTATTTAAGTGCTACGAAGGTGATGATAGAGTAAAGGTTAAGCTGGCTTCCTTATCCCTTGTTGAATATGCAAGTCTTTGGTGGGATAAGCTAGTTACTAAGTGAGATACCAAAGGAGAGGAGCCAATTAAAACTTGGAGGCTCATGAAAAGATTAATGAACCAATGCTTTGTGCCAATTTATTTCAAGCAGGAGATGCTCTATGCTTTCCAGCACCTAAGACAAGGTTGAAATACCGTTGAAGAGTATTTACAAGTGTTTGGGACCTTGATGACGAGGTGTGAGATTGTTGAGCCACAGGACCGCACCATTGCCAGATTCTTGAGTAGACTCTGAGATGATATTGCTGACATAGTTGAATTAGAAGCTGAGTTTTCGACTTCAACAAGGTAGCCCTGAGCTTGAGAGTTGTGCCGAGAGAAGGCAAGAAAAGAAGATGGAGAAAGGAGAGCCTAGTTGACCTGTCTATGCTGAGAAGAAGATTGTCGAGAAAGAAAAGGCACTAGGTAACAAGGCCCAAGAAGTGAAATGCTTCAAGTGCTTAGGTTACGGACACATTGCTTCTCAGTATCCAAATAAGAGGATCATGGTTTTGAAAGGTGAAGGACCTAACGCTCAAGTAGAGACTCAGAATAATAAGAGCTCAGAAGATGGATTGATCAAAGATCTTTATGCTGAAAATTTGGATGAACTCTTATCCTTGACAAGTCAATGAGCTGACCTAAAGGCAGATCCCGAACAAAGGGAAAATTTATTTCACATGCTATACCTAGTGAATGGGAAGACCTGTTCCCTGGTCATCGATGGAGGTAGCTGTACCAACATCATTTCTTCTGAGTTAGTAGAAAAGATGAAATTGCTGACTTACTTACACCACTGACCTTATGGGTTAAAATGGTTTAATGATGAGGGTATGGTTCATGTGCATCAAGGAGCGTGAATTGCGTTCAAGGCAGGGATGTATGAAGATGAGATCAACTTTGACATTGTGCCTATGAATGCTTCGAATTTGCTTCTTGGCTAACCATGGGAGTTTGATCGAAAAGTGATTTATGATGGATTCCTCAACACTTACACTATTCGGAAGGATGAGAAGAACTATCTCCTAACCTCGATGAGCATTGAGGAAATGTAGAGATACTTGTCACCTATGGTAAAGTGAAAAGGGAGAAGGAGCCTATTTGGCATCCCGGCCCGTGCTCAACACTTGACATTGAGAATGACTTCCTTTCAAACTTGCAGTAATGATGGGAATTAGCTTTTGACCACATCTAAGCCGAGACCTATCAATGCTTGTTGAGGTCGAGTTGCAGCTAGAAGGTAAGAGGAAGGAAAATAAACACTTGGCATGAACTCTGTTGTTAGCCGAGGTGCCAAGAAACCCCAAGGACGAGTACTTGAGTCTAAAGAACTACTTGGCACAACACTGAGAGATCCGAGCCGACTAATTTTAGTACTCAGCAATTATGGGCCTACCTTTTTGGTATCTCAGCCAAATGCTGTAAGACTTTAAGGACTCCTTCCCGAACTCGTACATCCAACTGCCGACCACATCCGGTTTGGATATTACTCCTTCGAGGACATGCTGAGTGACTGCATGCCTACTTCCCCTATAAAATGTACAGTTTTGTATCCTTGTACATTTTTTCCTTCATTTTATTTATGGGTCCGATTCTTTAAGGTTTAAGGCCTTGTACATTATTTATAGTTTTGTTACTAGGGTTTAGGATTTACTATAAATAGTAAGATTTGTATTAAAACAGAAGAAGACAAATAGTGAAGAATATTCCCCCATATAGAGAGTGAAACTTTCCTCTTTCGAGCAAGGCTATACTTGAGCTAGTAGAGTTTGCGTTTGCCGGATTATTGAGTGTTGATTAAGCTCTTTAATCTCTCCCGTGCTCTTATCAATCTTGATTCTAAGATTGTGGTGAGCCCTTCATTTGAATCGGTTAGTGAGTTGCATCTAACCCTCATTTGAATCCTAAGCGACATTTAGTGTTCGTGAGTTGTATTGAACTCTATTTCGAGCTCAAACACCTGATTGTGTTTGTGTCATGGTGAGTTATATTTATTCACATTCGCAATCAAAACCTTTTCGTTCTTCGTACCCACTCAAATCCATGAATCCCCATTTTTGTTCGTCTGACCTACTTCCATCTCGTTGGTCCTTATCATGAATAGTTGCCATGAAAAGAAAACTTGACCAAAAAGGGGAGTGAAGAATAAGAAAAGTAGAGGATATAACTAAAGATGAAACAGATGAATATTCAAAACTAGCTATGTTAGGTTTAAGTTATACAATTTAGGAACACGAGATGAGGAAAGTAATGAGACGCGTAAGTTAAAGAAGAAAGTTCTTGAGTTCATAAATTTGAGACCAAGATGCAAAAGGTAGTATTGAAGGATTTCTCCATTAATAATAGTTGATAATTGTGATGTGATGTGAAAATTAGGGATGTGCAGTGGAAGAAAGTATTAGGTTTGAACTTAAAAGTCTTAGACTGTGGAAGTTTCAAGGATGAAACTTTTTGTAAGGAGGGTTAGGATGTAGTACCATGGGTTTCGAGCCATTAAATTTAGGGTGTTAGGCAACGTTGTGCGTTTTAGTCCAAACTTCACGATAAGGTTATAAAAGTTAGAAGAAGTATTCTAGTAAAGTCAATTTTTCAAAATAGGCTATATAAAAAGATTAATTTAATAAAAATGTTATATTTATCTATAAAGTCAATAGTCATCGAAAACGTGAAATTTGTATTTTTAGTATTATAGATAAATTATCTAACTTATGTAAATAATAAAGTGAAGTCAAATTATATATATTATAGATGTAATATATAGAATATATATCATATGTATTAAATATGCATATATATATTAATGTAAAATACATAAATTATGCAAAAATAGTATAAAAATTAGTTGAAACTATCCAAAAAGCTACTTGATGAGTCATTAACCTACCTAAGCATGATGTGGTAGCATGAGACAAGTTAGAAAATATGAGTCATCACTAGATAACATAGAATTGACACATGATACCTAGTTAACAATAAAAATGACATGTGGTAATACACTCACCTAAAGCTCATTTACAACTTTTTAGGAACTTGGAAACACAAGAAAACAAATTAGCAAAAATTAGAAAAAACAAAATAAAAACAGAACAAGAATAAGAATGCTAGTGGTTAGGACAGGTTTAAAATGGTTTAGGAGTCTTACTTTTTGTAGCTGGTTAGGGTTCAAAAGTTGGTTGGTGAAGGAGTTTTTCTGATAAGGAGTCTTTGTTGGATGGTGGCTAGAGGTGGTTAGTTTAACTTACTCTATTTTTCACCCACAAGAAATTTAATTTTCTAAAAATATTAAATTTACTTAATAAATTAGGAAAAAAAATGTTTCTATGGTTATTTTAAGTGTAGTTTAATGTAGCAATTTTATTTTAATTAAATAGTAAGTGAAAATATAAGGTCCTTAAGAAATTATCCTACTTTGGTGAAATTAAATGAATTTTTATAAATATCAAACATTGTTGTTTCAAGCTAAATTTTCGTATATAATACACTTAATATATGTATGTTTAATTATGGAAGTAATAATTTTTGATAATATGTATGTTTACTATTTATTATAATTATTTTGAATAAAACTGGTAATTTTACTGATTTGTTGAAATAATTGGCTGTTGAATAAGCCCTATATATTTTAACTTCTAGAATTTTAAAATAATGTTTGGAACACTTGATTTTTATTTTTTATATAAATTTGTCTATATAGGTAACTTTCCAAAATTTCGAATGAAAAACACTATTTTCATGAATATAGGTGATAAGCTAATTTAATAAAATTGAGGGTCACCATTTGAACTATATATTTTTGTGAGTCTATAGTATTTTTCATGGAATTAATTGTGACGATATAAAGTTTACTAAAATTGGATAAGAAATGAATAAGAGATGGTCAAATGAAGTTCAAAAATGCAATAGTGAAAGAATAAGCAAACATAGGCTCAAAAGGGTATGGTTTCGACTCGTTGTTAACTTTGCGACTATGTATATTTTCTTAGGTGTGATAGGTGAGGAAGGACCATATTGTAAAGCTTAGGATTTGCACTACTGTTAAGCTTTGGTAAGTGGATCTAACTCATGTTTGGAGTAGATATATTGCTCATAATAACATTAGGTGCTATTTGATGTTGTATTGTTTGAATATGGCTATATTTTGGTTGAATTGTTATTCTTCCATATTGAATGTTGAGGTGGTGTTTTAGAATGATGATAGCTATATCTTGGTTGAACTGTTATACTGCTATGTTGAATCTTGATGTGGTGTTTATGAATGAGTATACTAATTCGGAGAGATGAGTGATTACTAACCCAATTTTTTGGGTGTTCACTTAAGTGAACCCTAAGTAAGATAATAGATTTCCATTAGGGAGAGATCGAAAACTACTCAGATATCTAGGTTGAATAAAATTTAAAGGTTATTTGTGTTAAGTCATATACTTAAGTTGTTGTTGCATAACATAGCGTGACATGGCATAGCATAAAAGAGACCTATGGGTTAGAATTTTTAAAACAAGGTTTCTAGTAATCAAGAAAAATAATGGTCTTATGGACTTAGTATTGAAAGCATATAGATTCACATTGCCCGAGCAACCTGACTACTATTTGTAGCCCGATTTGTTAGAAACAAAGTTGGAAGTCTTACTCCCAGGCCACTCCTTATTGCTTATAGGTACCTAGATGTTACATCAAGATGCTGGGGTATATCGACTAATTGGACGAGTAAACTAGAAGAGCATAGGATGTTGATATTGATGCATGCCATACATATAAGTATAGCATACTACATTACATCAATAAATACTTGGCATGCCTAATGTATGTGGGAGGTTAAATCTACTGTTTATGAATGAATTGTTTCAATTGTAATATTGTTTATATTGTATTGTTTGTTATTCACTCTTCCTTAGCTTTACTAGATAGGGAGATAAAATAATTTATCCTTAGGTTAATAGGATCTTAAAGGGCCCAACACCTAGAAGGAAAGGGTGGTGGGGTTGGTATGGAGGGGAGGGGGTATATTCTAAGAGTATTAGTCAGAGTCAGCAATTTTTAGAGGGAACCTATACTAAGTCAAAAGTCCTACTATTTTGAATATGGAAAAAAAAGGTACATGTTTTGATGTAAATAGTAAACTATATGTAAAAGTTGTAAACCATAAGTTATGGGAATCAACTTGTTGAACCAATCATGCGTAGCCGAGCTAAAGGACTCCGAGGACTTACGTAGAGGATATTAGCTCGAAGAACCATTTAGGATGAGGATTCCTATTCTAACTATCATCTTTTGCTCTACTACTAACCTAAGCATCAAACTCATATGAGAACCTACATAGTTTCCAAGTAATTGAGCAGGTGTATCGACTTACTGAGCAGCTATGCCATGATCTAGACAACATTCGAATAGACCAGCCTTAAACATCTGTCTAAGCCGAGCTCCTGAGCCAACTAGCATTCGATCCTAGCCTAAGCTAAACTATGTGATATTCGAAAGGGATTTGGACATCCTTGATTAATTGAGCTCGACTTGAACTAGATCGAGGCGACTCTAACTGTAAACTCTTTTCTTCACTTGTTTGAATTGTATCATACTTCAGATCGCCAACCAATATGCGATACATGTCTTCTAGCATAACATTCTAGAAGGATTTTTTACCAGTTTTCTTTTGTGAGTAACCCTAGTGTTCTCACTCTTTAACTCTTATCTATTCTCTTTAGTAAGGAGTTGTGGCGAGTGATCTTATAATTTGGATCGATGAGTGATATTTGGCTAATTGTAGGTTAAGTAGGATCGATAGATGTATCATATTTAGTTGATAGCTTCTAGGATTTGCTAATCTTATTTTGTTTTCTTTTGACTCCTTTTCGTTGTAATGTTTCTTCATGTGTATGACCCCAGAGATGCATTAATAGATCTAGCTAAACTGTGTTGTAGCATTCCCATTGCCACATAAATAAAGTTATCTTTTGGTAAAAGAGTAGGTTGAGTTAAGTTTTTAACATGTATTCTTATGTGATTGTGCATTCTATGCTAAGGCGGGACAAGATAGTTAGTGGTTGGGATTTACAAAGTGTTGAAGGATTTGTGCTTAGCTATAGTAAGTATTGGAGTAGAATTTTGAGTTAAGGAAGGAAGTGTTGTCTTTTCCCTTGTTTTGTATTCACAAAACATAGTGTGTATGGTTAGTTAGTTTATTGTTGTATTGGGTAATCTTATTGTTGTTGTAGTAGTTGTTGTACGTGATAGTATTATGTTATTGTTGTTGTTTAGAGGATTGTTGAAATGTAGTTCAATTATTTATGTATTGAGGTATTTGATAATGTTAGATTCTAGTGTTCAAGGGACCTTTGGTAAGTAAGAAAGTGTTGTTGGCAATGGCCTTAACCAACAAGGGAGTTACATGGCACAATCATCATATGAAAGACTAGATAAGCTCACCGACTAGGTGACCAGTCTAGTTACTGCTATAAATGAAGATAGATAGTGAGCAAGAGACCACTAGAATAGAGGTCGAGCAAATGAACTACTTGAGAAATGTGTTAGTCAACCTAGCCAAGCTAATTTCTTAGCTAAGTAACCATGAACTGGAGGAGTAGACCAAATAACTTGACAAAGACTTGCGGTAGAAGAGATAGAACAAAGGATAAGGAGATAGGTAAAGAAGAAGAAGAGTACTATGAACCCAAAGAGAGAAATGTTCTAGTTCCTAGAGTGGGAGGATTAAAGTGCAGATTCTAAGTTTTTTTGGTAATGGTGATGTTGAGGACTATCTAGATTGGGTTAACAAGATATAAAAGCAATTCTAGTGTCACGAAGCCCCTGAGAATGCTAAGATGAGGCTTGTTGTCTTGGAGTTCATAGAGTATGACGCCCTACAGTAGAAAAATCTACAAGCTACACGAAAAAGAGATAGAGAGAGAGAAGTTAGAGATTAGGAAGAAATGAAGAGAATGATGAGAAAGGAGGTTTGTTTCGAGTTACTATTTGCAGGGTACCTTCAAGAGGTTATAAGAGTTGACATAAGGAGGATTTAATGTTGACACTTATGTGAAGGAGTTTCAAATGCTAATGATATGATACAAAGTTGTAAAGCTTGAAGATCTAACCACCTCAAGGTTTATCAGTGGGTTGAAGTAAGAAATATGTAATTTTCTTGAAACTAGATACATTAGGTCCTTGGATTTGGTAATCTGAGTTACTTAGAGGATTGAGTAATGTTAGATGAGTAGATTTCGAGCTCCTGTTAGTTGGCCTACCCCTACTTCACCTATTCTAAGTAGACTTATGTGATTGGAACTAAGCAAGAATAGTGATATCTAACTTGTTCTAGCTACTTAAGCTGAGGAGAAGGAAACTCTGAGTTATTTGAGAAAGGATAGAGCTCTAGAAGGAAGACCGGTGAGACTAGGTGCTTTAAGTGCCAAAGATTGGTCACATAGCAATACAATGTCTGAATAGAAGAGTAATGGTGATAAAGGGTGAAATGCCAACTATTGAAGTTGAAAGTACTGGCAAGGAGATTGAAGACTTGAGGGAATCCAGGCTAATTGATCATTCCAAGTAGGAGGAGATCATTTATAGTAAAGAGGAAACTTTATGCCAACAACCATGGTATTGAGGTGAGTGATGAGTGTAAATCTAGTACCCGCAGACGAGTAGCGTGAGAACTTATTCCATATTGGTTGCAAGGTTAATAGGACATTGTGTGCTCCTATCGTAGACAATGGTAGTTGTGTTAATTTTGCACCTACCTTTGTGGTCTAATAGTTGAAGTTATTGATGAAGCCCTACCTTAAACCATACAAACTGCATTGGCTCAGTAACAAAGAAGCCTTGCAAGTGAGCAAGCAAGTAGTTGTGTCAATCTATATTGGAAAATATTAAGATGAAGTTCTTTGTAATATGTTGCCTATGAGTGCTTCACATATACTTCTAGGAAGACTATGGATGTTTGATAGGCATGTGATGTATGAGAGAAATAGGAATACTTATTCATTCAAACATGAAAGAAGAAAGGTAAGAATGAGTCCTATGCTTATCGAGCAAGTTAAGAGTCTACAAGCTTAGCTTAGTCCAGTGCTGAAGAGGGAGTCCTTGGTGATGACTTGTGTTAAGCTATAGAGAGAAATGAAACATGAAGAGTCAACCTTTCTATTGGTCAAAAGGATGCTTGAATTAAGGGATTTGAATGTTGAATTACCTATCGAAAGGAATGACCTGTTGAAGGAGTTTTTTAACCTATTTCCTGATGAATTGCCAAAAGAATTGCCTCTAATAAGAGGGATCAAGCATGCTATTAACCTACAACCAGGAGTTGCGTTGTTGAATAAGCTAACATATAGGTTAAACCCTGAATGGGCTTTTAAGCTCTAGAGGCAAGTAGATGAGTTGATGAAGAGATGATATGTGAGAGAGTCCTTTAGCCTACACATTGTCCTAGCTATATTGTTGTCAAAGAAAGATGGTATATAGCTTATGTATGTGGATGGTTGAGCCATTAATCAACCCAAAACCTCAGCTTGATGACATGCTTGATAAATTACATGGAGTAAGGATCTTCGCTAAGATCGATCTCAAATCTAGATACCATCATATTAGAATGCGGGAAGGAGATGAATGGAAAATCACATTCAAGACCTACATGGATTATATGAATGGCTAGTAATGCCGTTTGGACTATCAAATGTACCGAGCCCATTCATGCTAATGATGAATCATGTGCTTTGGGCATTTATTGGGAAGTTTGTCATTGTTTACTTTGATGACATTCTTGCTTACAGCCTTAATTTGGAAACACATTGTAATAATCTCCGAGCTATTTTTGATAAGCTTCGAGTTAAGAAACTATATGCTAATTTGAAGCAATGTGATTTTTGCCAACTAAAAGTAATCTTTCTATGATTTGTTATGAGCAGAGGAGGAATATAAGTTGATGACGAAAAGATTAAGGTGATCACTAAATGGCTTATGCTGACTTGTTCTGCCAATGTGAGAAGTTTTCATGGCCTAACTTCTTTCTACTACCATTTCATTAGAAATTTTAGTACTATTTTAGCCCCACTGGTCGAGCTATTGAAGAAGAATGTTGAGTTCAAATGGGGAGAGAAAGAACAATTGGGTTTTGAGGAAGTGAAGAGGTTATTGACAACTACCCTTATCCTAGTCTCTCGAGCTTTGACAAAGTGTTTGAGGTAGAATGTAATGCTTCTAGGATTGGCATAGGTATTGTACTAATGCAAGGGTGTTGACCTATTACCTACTTTAACGAGAAGCTTCGAGGAGCTACATTAAATTATTTAGTGTATGATAATGAGTTATATTCCTTGATTTGAGCTTTGATTGTTTGGTAACATTATTTGTTACTTGGAGATTTTTTTATCTATATTGACCATAGGTTGTTGAGATACTTAAAGAGACCACCTAAGTGATGCATCTCTGGGGTTGGACATAGAAGAAACACCACAATGAAGTGAATGGAAAAGAAATAAAAGAAAAGCTAGTAAAGTCCAGGCAACTACCGATTGGATATGATACACCAATTGATCCACTTTAGCCTATAATCTGTTAGATATGAATCATTGGTTTGAACTGATGGATCACTTACCACTATTCCTTGCTAAAGGAAATAGATAAGAGTTGAAAGAACACAAAAATACTAGGGTTGCTCAAAAGGGAACTTGTGTAAATTATAATGTTGATGATCCATTATTGTGTACAATAAGTAGGATTTATATACCCGTTCACTAGGGTTACTTTATATATATGAAAAGAAAAAAGGGTATTCTTACAATTAGGTTACATAAAACATACTAAAAAGGGCAAAAAGGATAAAGAATATTTAGTATGGAAAAATGAGGAATCCTTATGGAGTATTGTACCAGAAGATGCGTATCGATCAGTGGCTGGTCATCAGAAGTATGGTACAAATGGTCAAGAAAAGAATTTGTAGTTACGGGATGACCATATTTAGATCAAGTCAAGGCCTAGTCAATCTTGCTATAGAGTAGTCAGCTTAGGTTAAGGTCGGATGTTTATAGTCGACTTGAGAGCTCAGCTTGGATAGTCTTGTAGCTGTGCTCTTGGCTATCCTATCATAATATAGCTATCGGTAAGGCTAGCACATGTGAAGGTCTGGCTGTTAGGTTGGTAGCAGATTAGGTTGGGATAGGAATTTCCATCTTGTCTAGGGCTTTGAGCAGGTATTTTTCGAGGGAGTCCTTGGAGTCCTTTAGCTTAACTATGTATGATCAATCTAGGGGGTTGATTCCTGTCATCTACTTAAGGGTCGAAAAGATTTGTCCTAAAATCTAAAGTGGTCTCTGGCTCTTCTTTTAGGATACTCATAGGGTCTTCTATCAATTGGTGAGGAATTAGGTCAGATACATTGAAAGTGGAGGAAATACCATAGTCATTAGGTAATTTAATCTAGTAGGCATTGCAATTAACTCTCTTCGGGACCTTGAATGGACCATCGACTCTAGGAGATAGTTTGTTCTGTCTCAAGAGCAAGAATTGTTCTTAGTTAAGGTAAATCCATACTAAGTCTCTTGGATGGAAAGAAATAGTTCGGTGACCTCGACTACTAATCTCTTGTTGTCTCTAATTAAACTTAGCAATCTTCCTAGTTACTGACTGGTATAACATGTACAGTTCTTGAGCTTGGTTAACTCTAGGTCAACTTTCTTCAATAGCTTTGAGGGTGCTGATCAAGTTTAGGGGAATAGTGGGATTGAGGCCATAGATGACCTTGAATGGGGTCTTTCAAATGGTTTTGTAGATAGTTCAGTTGTATGCGAATTCTACATCTAGTAGACATAGATCCCAATCCCTCAAGTTCTTTCCCAAATAACTCTAAGTAAGTTGCCTAGCGTCTTATTCACTACTTTAGTCTAAGGGTGGCTATTGGAGCTGAAAACAAGTTTAGTACCAAGTCTTCTCCATAGGGTTTTCTAAAAATAGCTCAAGAATTTGGTGTCCCTATTTGAAATAATGGTCTTCAATACTCCATATAGTCGGATAATTTGTTGCAAAATCAAATTAGCAAAATGCAAAGCGTTGTTAGTTCGATGGCTCGAAATGAAGTATGCTATTGTGCTGAAGCGATTCACTATAAGAAATATAGAATTTTTTCCTCTGGATGTCCAAGGCATCCTTAGGACAAAGTCTATGTTGAGGTCGGCTTAAGGTAAGGTTGGTGTTGGTAAGGGCATATATTCTCCATAGGGCTCTTTTTTCCCTATAGCTTGCTTGCATACTACATAACTACTAACTATCTTATGGACATCCTTAGCCAAACTAGGCTAGTAAAAGTTTTCTTTCAATAGATTAGCCATCTTAGTCTCTCCAAAGTAGCCAGATAATCCACTATTATGAGCTTCCCTAACCAATAGCACATGTATGGAGTAGTTCGGTACGTATAACCTTCTTTCTTTGAAGAGATAGCCATCTTAGACGTAATAGCATCCAATAGTGACTCCATCTTTGCACTACTGTACAATAGGATTGAAATGAGGATCATGAGCATACTATTCAGTGATAAGTGAAAATCCTAATAATTTTGTTTGCAAAGTGGTTAGTAAGGTTTGTTGACATGACAAAGCATTAGTGACCACATTTGTGCTTCCCTTCTTGTGTTAGATCACATACGAAAATCCTTCCATGAACTCTAATCACTTGGCTTATCTCTTCGAAAGTTCGTTCTGACTCTTAAGATTCTTTATGATTCATGGTCAGTGTAAACAATAAACTCTCGTAGTAGCAAATAGTGTAGACAAGTAGTAAGGGCTCGTAAAAGAGAGCACAACTCTTTCTTGTACATAGAATAGTTTAGGCAGCATCATTAAGCTTCTCATTGTGGTAGGTGATGGGTTGTTGCTTGTGCATCAGGACAGCGCCAATTCCAATTCTCAATGCATCACACTCCAATTCAAAGGGCTTATCAAAATTTGGCAATGATAGGATACTTGATCTCTTTGAAGCTCTGTTTAGCTTGGTCGTTTTACTTGAACCCATCACTTTTCTTTGTTAGCTTGATCAAGGGGGTAGCTATGGTACTAAAGTTTTTTATGAATTGCCTATAGAAAGAAGGTAGGCTATGAAAACTTTAAACCTTATTGACATTTCTTGGCATTGGTCATTCCAAGATAGTTCGGATCTTCTCCTCATCTACTTGAATTCTTGCTCCTAATACTATAAACCTAAGAAAAACACTTCATCTTGGCAGAATGTACATTTCTTCAAATTACCATAAAATGCTCGGATTGTAAAATGTCAAATACTGCTTAGAGATGTTGAACATGATTGTTTAAGTTGGCATTGTACACTGATATGCCATTGAAGTACACGACTATACATCTACCGATCAAAGGGCGCATCACATGGTTCATCAATCTCATGAACATGCTCAGTTGTCGGTACACATACACTATGAACTATCTTTCTTTGGGACGAATAGAGATGGTATAGCAAAAGGGTTCATGCTCTCCCTCACATGTCCTTGCTCTATGAGCTCATCTACCCATCTTTTCAACTTGGTAGCCTGTTCAAGATTCATCCGATATATAGGTCAGTTTGGGAGGATAGTGCTTGGTTGTAATTCAATACAATGCTCTATGCTTCAGATTGAAGGTAATCCTTTAGGCAACCCTTCAGGAAACAGGTCAGAAAACTCATTTATCAGGCTTCAAATCTCATCAAGAACACCCTCTCAATCTCTCATCTCTAACATTCGTCTAATCAATAGGAACATAGGTTCTTCAGCCTTCTTAACAGCTTAGAGCTCTCTTCGGCTCATCACTAAGGCCTTTTTCTTACTAACTTGAGTGAGCTGATTATGAGTCTTATTTACTTGGGTTAGTCTCATAGGTTGCAACAAAATCTTCCTTCCATCCTTAACAAAGGAATATGTGTTCTATTCTTATATCCATCGTAGGTGATATGTCGATCAAACAACTAGGGTCTTCTAAGCAATAGATGTGAAGCTCCTATTGGAACAACATCGTACACCACTTCATCCCTATACACGTTCCCAACACTAAATGGCATAGTTACTTATTTAGTCATGTTCAAGGCATCGTTATCATGAAGCTAATTTAGTTTGTATAGTTGGGGATGCTTAGAGCTCGATAGTCTTAACCTCTGCACAAAGGACTGTGCAACGATGTTTGTGCAACTTCCTCTATCCATAATGATAATACATAATTGGCCCTTGATGTTATACTTTGTATGGACTAAATTTTCCTTCTGTTCTTCCTTAGAATTTGACAGGGAACTCAGTACTTGTCTCAAGATTAGGGTTATCACTTTTACCTGGTTGACATAGACACATGTCTCCCCTTACTCCTCACCATTGGCTTTTACAACATCCTTCTCCTCTTCAGGCTTGCTCTCGTTGGTGCTATCAACTGCACATCAGTTCAGATACTCAGCTGCCATGTGTTCAAAGCCTAAGCATTTAAAGTACTTCACTTAGCTAATCTTTTGTTCGGGGGTTTGTCCTCTCTTATATGTCTTTGAGGTTGACTTAGCCTTAGCTTAGCTTGACTGGCTTGCTCGGCCCTATTGACTTGCTTGGCTGTCATTAAGTCGGTCATTCCTTTTCTCATCTCAATATGGCCTCCTTGGTTCAATTTGAATAGGTTGGCGCGGAATAGGGGCTAGGGAGAATATTAGCTTAGGTTGGTTGGAAGTACTTCTTCTCTGTTTTTCAACCCTCTATGCTATCTTAATCACCTCTTCCAAGGTATAAAACCTATGTACTTCCACAATGTTGCGAATCTCATATTTGAGCCTAGAAATGAACCTCGATACTATATAGGCTTCTAGTTCTTCCATGTTGGCTTAGATCATAAGTATTCGGAATTCTCTCACATAATCATCAATAGATTGGCCTCCTTGGTGAAGTTCTTATAACTTTGCAAATGTATCTTGCAAATAGGTCTCAAGTACAAATTTACCCTTTAATAGCCTCTTCATCTCTTCCTAAGTTCTCACACCTTGTCTTCCATCCCTTACTCTAGCTGCATTTAGACTCTTCCATCACATTGTGGCATACCTAGTAAACTTTAGTGTTGTAAGTTGGACCTTCACAACATCTGTATATCCATAACAATCAAATGTTTTCTTTACCTTCTCTTCCTACTGAAAGTATTTATCTGCATCTCCACTTCCACTGAAGGGTAGGATTTGGACTTTAACATTGTCTAGTCATTGAAGAGCTCAGTGTCCTCATTCCTACGTTTGGTAATAATCGGTCTCTTCTTCTTCCTCCCCTAACTCTTTAGCATCTAACTCCTCATCATCTTCCTTAATCTCCTTTAACTCCATTCTTCATTTAGCAGCTCGGTTTGCAACTCCTCTAGCTTGTTAAAGTCAAATTAAGCTATCAGCTTGGCTAACTTGGCCATAACCTCTCTTTAGAACATTTTCGAGTAGGTTGTACGGTGGCATACCTTAGGTTTATTACCTATTAACTTGCATCGTAGTGACCAAACTCTCAATAAAATTAGTGAGTTTGTTGAGTTTATCACCAATCGACCTAAGAGTATTACTTCCATTTTGACCATGACTAGGTTGAGCATGATTACTCTAGTCTCTAATAACACCTTGAAAACTTGAGTCTAACATGGCATAATACTTTTCAAATAGATCAACAACAAAATATATATGGTAACCATTGCTACTTTACTTAGGCAAACTTTGACTAGCACACTAATAGCCCCAATAACCACTTGAACAGAGAAAAATTGAGCTTGCTTTATTTTTTGTAGTAAAAACTGAGTAACAAGGAACTACACTTACCAATACACAATCTTCTACTATACAGCTCACAACTTTGAACTTACTTTGCACGAACATATTGCAGCAACTACGAAAGGAACTGATATGCCTAGGAGCTTAGTAATTACTAGGGTTTACTGTAGGAGATGAGAACCAAATGGGTTCTTCGAAAATATCAAGGAAAATAGAATGAGAGAGTAGGCGAAACTAAATGCTATAGCTAACATGAAGTTGCTTGAAGGATATGACCTACCAATGAATACAACACGACTTGACACTTCACTTGATGTAATGCATAAGTTAATGCCAATATCTACTCGCTACTATTCTTGAGCTACTCAACAAAATTAGATAACAGTATAAAAAAGGGACTTAGAGATGAAAATCCCATAAGAACAAGTATATTTGATGCTTGAAAGGGAGGTTAGCTATTGTGGCTACAAAGAGAAGGGACTATTTATAGTAGGTCCCTAGGGCAACAATACAAATAAGGAAAATTATGAAAAGGCATATATGAAAAGGAGATTCCTAGTACATACGAAAAGGGCAAAAAGGACAAAAGACAAAAAGAATAAAATTATAGTGTCAGGTAAAAGGACAGGTGGTAGCTCATCAATGGTTTCGTTCAAAGGAATCTTTGGGTGCAGTACTTGAGTTGGATCATGACATGGCGGCATTAGGGGTCACCAAGATGAGTAAGGAATGCCGTAAGTATTAGTAGTAGGCTGAAAGAGCAGTAATCAACTAGCAGGAGCCTATGTCTTAATATTCAGTAGGAAGCTTTCTGCAATTGAAGGTCCGAGCAGGACTTGATGTGTAGGTGATTCGCTTAAACTATATATATGTATATATAAGTAAATCGCGAATACTATAGCAAGTATATTGGGTCAGAATTAAGTAATATAGAGAAAGTAAGTTTGTTGATCCCTCGAGGACTAAAAAATTACAAATCCTATATTAGTTCTTGTCAATATTTAGGTAATCAAAATTAAATTAATTAATCTAATAATTACTCTAAAAGTATTGAAAAGAAAATAACTATGAAAAATCTAAAATTAAGCAATTAATTGAGAATTGTGGGAAAACAGAATCCATCATAGATTACGTAAATCACATTTTTATTATATTATATAGATTAATAGCTATATGGTCATTCAAGTGAAATTATTATACCTTAAAACTTAAGGATTTAAACCCCTGATTAATTAGTCAGCTTCCGCGTCTTCCAATTAATAGTGAACTCTAAATTATAATCATATATCTCTTGATACTATGATTGTCTAATGTCCTAAATCATTTATCCTTAATATCTTAGTGAATAATCAATTGCCGAACACTAGATTAATCTCTAGATAATTTCTAATTAATTGAATTAACTCTGTTTCCACATTGATTAATCAAATCAACTAAGAACTTCTAACAAACCCTATATTAACTCTCGTATCATTAGGGTTTCTAACAATTATAATTGAAATCATAGAAATTGTAATCATGAATAATCCATATATCTCTTAATCCTATAACATGACCACAATCATCATCTTAACTATCTAAGGTTTCATCAATTCCTACAAATAATTTTAGTCACCCATGGATTTGGAAACAAAAACATAAATACTAATTGAAATTGTAAGGAAATTCATAATTGAAAGCACAAGTAATTCACAGAATTGCATAAGAATAATTGAAATAGATGTCACCAATTTTGTATTGGAAAGAAAGAATATTTTATTGCAACTTCAATCTTGGTCTCCATAGCAAAAGCAAAATCTTCTCAATGATTAAAGTGCTTCTCCTGAAGAATGTTTCAAAAACTATCTAAAAACTATTCTATGACTCTCTATGTCTAAGGAAAGTATGTCTAAAATTTTTCTCAAATGATGAAACATAAGCTATTTATGTGAAAATTTAGGGTTGGCTCATGTGGAGTTTCTTTTTCATGAAAGTCGGTGGTGTAAGTGCAAGGTTAGTGGTATAAGTACAAGGTTGGCAGTATAAGTACAAGGTTGGCAGTATAAGTACAAGGCCGGCTTTTAGGTTGATGGCATAATCACCCAGGTTTGGCGGCGTAGCCATTAAAGGCTATCGATGTAAGTTGTAAACAGTCGGCTGCCTTTAATTCCAATTTACATGTATTGATCCGAACTTCGTTTATTTGCTTAAAATTCCTCTAAATTGTTCGTAATTCTACTCTTGAATTCTCTAATTCCTGAAATGTCCAAATGAAAATAATTAAGTACCAATTCTTAATGATTTCTATAAAATCTATAATAATTCTATCTTAATTTGCACTTTAAAACATGAAAAATATGCTTTTATTAGTAGGGGCCTCGATCCTCATTACTCAGTAGAGAGGTCTTTGTAAGAGAGTAGTCGGCGTCAGCATAAGAGATAGAGTAGAGCAAAGCAAGGTATACCCACCCTGAGCTCTTAAGGAGTTTAGCTACCATTCTTCTATGTACTGTTTCTTATCCTTGGCAGGTTGATGAGAGAGAACTATTCTAGTGAGGGATTGGATTGACTTTCCCCTCGAGTGGTCAGGCTGATAATTAGATCCAAGGGTAAGTTCGAATTAAATCTATAAGCAACTTCAAACGACAACGTTATTATCAAGTTGTAAGTTGAGTGGTTATAAGCAAACTCGGTGATAGGTAGGCATAGATCCTAGTCATCTAAATTCTTCCCAACGGCTGCTCCTAGGAGGTTACTAACTATCCCATTCACAACTTTGGTCTGGCTGTTTGTTTAGGGGTGGTAAGAAGTACTGAAAATGAGCTTAGTATTGAGCTTCTTCTACAGGGTCTTCCTAAAGAAGCTCATGAACTTTGAGTCATACTCGGATACAATACTTCTCGGGACTACATGTAGCCACATGATTTCTTACAAAAAGACGTTAGTGACAAATAAAGCATTATTGGTCTTATGGCAAAGAATGAAGTGGCTTATCTTGCTGAATCGATTGACCACCACCATGATAAATTCATGTCACCTCGGCGTTTGGGGTAGGCCAAGTAAGAAATCCATGCTTCGGTCGGTCCATGGCCGCTCAGGTATAGGCAGGGGTGTGTACTTTCCATACGACTCTTTTCTTCCTTTTGCATGTTTACAAACCTTGTAACTCTCAATAACTTTGCCTATATCCTTCATTATCTTATGCCAGTATAAATGTTCTCTTAATATTCCAGTCATTCTCTTTTCTCTAAAATGGCTAGCTAACCCTCTAGCATGAGCTTCTTAGACGAGTAGTTCCCTAGCTGAACCACTTGGTACGTAAATCTATTTCCCCTTCATAAGAAATCCTTGGCTTAAATATAATTAGTCTATAGCTCCTCCAATGTTACATTTGGCCATTAAGGGCCTAAAATACGGGTCATGCTCATATTGATCGGATAGGGTGCCAACCTAAGGACCTTGGCCTGCATGGTTGTAATGAGGGTATGACGACGAGAAAGAGCATCGGCCATAATGTTGGTGCTCCCTTTCTCATACCAAATGACATAACAGAAGCATTCTAAGAACTTAACCCATTTGGCATGACGTTGAGAAAGGTTTTGTTGCCTTCGGAGATGTTTGAGAGATTCATGATTAGAGCAGATGATGAATTCTCTCAGCAATAAGTAATATTGCTAATTTTGCAGTGTTCAAACAAGGGCATAGAACTCCTTGTCATATGTCGAGTAATTTAGGGAAACTCCTTTAAGTTTATTACTAAAATAGGCAATGGGCTGATGTTCCTACATAAGGACAATACCAATGCTGACTCCAGATACGTCAGATTCTGCTTTAAAAATTTTCTTGAAATTCGGTAAGGTGAGTATTGGGGCTAATGTCAACTTGGATTTTATATACTCAAAGCTCTTCTCAGCTTTCTCTGACTAGTTGAACTCAGAATTCTTCTTAGTCAGTTCGGTTAATGGTATAGTTACGGAATTGAAGTTCTAAATGAATCTTCGATAGAACGAAGTTAGACCATGGAGGCTTTTGACCTCGGCAGCATTAGTCGGCATAGACCACTTCAGAATAGCTCTGACTTTCTCCTCATCAACTTGGACTCCTCCCTTCGAAACATCATACCTGAGGAATACGACCTCGTTGTAGTAGAACACGCATTTCTTTAAGTTGCTAAATAATCTCTTGGCTCAAAGAATATAAACACAAATCTTAAATAGTCAATATGAGAAGTAAGGTTGACACAATAGACCAGAGTGTTGTCGAAGTACACTACAACACATTTACTAATCAAAGTTCTTAGGACATGATTCATGAGTCGCATGAAAGAGCTCAATATATTTGTTAGTCTAAATGGCATCACTATCCACTCAAGTAAATCATCCCTTATCTTGAAAGTCGTCTTCCATTCATCTCCAGGTCTCATTCGCATTTGATGATAACTACTATTTAGATAAATTTTTGAAAAGATACGAGCTCTATGTAACTCATCAAGTATGTCATCCAATTGTAGGATCGAATATCGGTATTTAATGGTAATTTTGTTGATGGCATGGCTATATATATACATTCTTCATGACCTATCTTTATTTGGCACCAGTACGGTTGATATGGCATAGGGGCTCATACTATCATGGACATATCCACGATCCACTAACTCATCCACTTGTTTCTTCATCTCGGCTGCTTGCTCGGGATTTAGCCTATAAGCAGGTCGATTCGGTAGCACAACTTTAGGTTGAAGGTCAATGCAATGTTCAATGCCTCTTAAGGGTGGTAATCCTTTTGGAATCTTGGCAGGGAAAAGGTCGGCATACATTTGTAGTAGTGTTTGCACCTCTTAGGTAAGCTTTCGGTTTCTCTCATCTCTAAGAGTTTCCTGAATAACAAGAGCACCCACTCTTTGACCTTAGCTTCTTAAGAAAATTGAGTACGGGAAATCACTAAGGACTTCTGTTACAGTGATTAAGCAACGTTTACTTGTGACTCCTACACTTCCTTCGAACTCATAGGGGTTAATATAACCTTTTTCCCATCCTTCTGGAACATGTAGGTGCTCCCATACCCATTGTGTAATGCCGTTAAGTTAAACAACTAGGGTTGACTGAGTAAGGTGTGTGAGGTATACATAGGAAGGATGTCACATAACACTTCATCCTTTTACCTATCACCAATGGTAATGGGTACTCTAACTTGCTTGGTAACAGGTAGACCTCCTTTCTCGTTTAACTAGTAAATCTTATACAATTTAGGGTATATAAGGGTTGTCGATTTCATGGCCTTAACTACCCCTTGTGCTATGATATTGGTACAGCTTCCCTTATTAATGATTAGGGTGCATAGCTTACGATTCACTCGGCAATTCATATGGAAGAGGTTCTTTCTTTGTGTATTCTCATTAGTTGTAATAGTACTGAGAGATCAACGAACAATAAAATAGTAATTGGCTCTTTGCTTCAGGAGGTGTTAGGGCATCGAGGTCTTTTTGGAACTCTTCCATCGTTTGGCCAACTTCTACTTCTCCTTTCCCCCCACTAACACTTTCCACTTTGAATCGAAGCATATTTCCCTTAATGGTCATGACATGTTAGTTCAGGTATTGGCTAGCCACGTGTCCATAACTAAGGCATTTAAAGTACTTAATCTCTCAGGTCTTCTTTCTTGAGCTTTGACCTTAGTCTTTTCAGACCTCGGTATCCTCGGCCTTGCCTTTACCTTGGCCCTCTTCAGGTTAGTTCAACAATTGTCCTTAGCGGTCTACCTTAGAACTGTTTAGTGCTTGGTCGTTCTTAGGTCAGCTCGGTATGTTGCTTCTATTCGGCAACACTAGTTGACTATTCGACATTCGGCTAGTTTGGTTCTACCTCAACCTTTCGACTCTCTATACTACTCCAATGGCTTCATCTAGAGTTGAAAGACTCTATAGCTCCACTATGTTACCAATCTCGGTTCTTAGCCTAAAAATGAATTGTGCTATAGTTCATGTCTTAGGCTTGTCAATATCACATTGGATCATAAGCAATCAAAACTTTCGGACATAGTCATCCACTGATTTGCTACGTTGTCTTGAGTATTAAAGACGTTAGAAAGTGTCTTGCTCGTAGTGTTAGGGAACGAATTTACTTCTCAAGACTCTTTTCATCTCATTCCATGTTCGAACTTCTCTTTTGGCTTTTAGGCAAACATTTTGTAACTTTTTTCACCACATTGTTGCATATCCAAAGAATTCCAATGTAGCCACTCAAATACGAACAGCATCTTCATAATCATAAAAGTTAAATATCTTTTTGATCTTCTCTTTCTAGTCTATGTAGTTGTCAACACTACTCGACCCATTATAGCTTGAGATTTGCACTTTGAGGTATTTAGCGCCTCTAGGAGCTCTAAGCTTATGGTTGTCAACTCTGTCATATTGCTTTTCCTCTTCATACTCTTCTACTTCATCTAACTCTAGTATCCTTCTTGCCATTCTTTCGATAAGTCAGGGTAAGGTTTGGTTCATTTGAAGGGGCTTTAGGTCTTGTTGTTCATCCATTGGCCTCCTTGACCTATCTCTCCTTTTTTGACCCTATTCTATAGTAACTCTTACGGCTTAGTCTCTATGAGATGGATTAGATATTTCTTAATGCATTAGTGTCTTTTGTTGACCCTGTCCTGTGTATTGAGAGAGAACAGTTTATGTAGACTCTTACTCATGTACTTTTGTTTTACTAGTATTATAGACTTAGATACACTCAATTGCTGTATATTGTAAGCTTTGTAGTTCAAATTTTATATAAATATGTTTGTGTGATAATATCATGTGAATTTGTATGTTCTTGGGAAACTAGTAGTTGTAGAGTCTTATATATTGTGTGAAGAGTTCATGATTGGAAGGGTAACCAATCAGGGGTTCTTCATACAGTATATGGCGTCTACCACGACTAAGCTGTCCTCAGTTCATGATAGAGACTATTTATAGTAAGTCCTTGGGGTAACAATACAAAAAAGGAAAATTATGAAAAGGTATATATGAAAAGAAAATTCCTAGTACATATGAAAAAGAGCAAAAAGGACAAAAGACAAATGGAATAAAGGTATAGTGTCAGGTAAAAGGACAGGTGGCAGCTCATCAATGGTTCTGTTCTAAGGAATCTTTGGGCACAACAGTTGAGCTAGATCATGACGTGGCGGCATCAGGGGTTACCGAAATGAGTAAGGAATGCTATAAGTATTAGTAGAAGGTTGAAAGAAAAGTCCTCGGTCAGTAGGAGCCTATGTCTCAGCATTTGGTAGGAAGCTCTTAGTAATTGAAGGTTTGAGTAGGGCTTGATGTATAGGGCCTTAGTCCTCATCATTCGACAAAGAGGTTTTGATAAGAGAGTAGTTGGTATCGGTACAAGGGATAGAGCAGAGTAGGGTGTATCCACCCGAAGCTCTTAAGGAGTTTAGCCACTATTCTTTTATGTACTATTTCTCATCCTCAGCAAGTTGATGATCTTAGGTGTACGCGAGTAAGTGGGCTAGAGGTCGACAACCCATCAGGAATGCATTAGCTATTAACAATAAAGCGAACCTAAACTTCACGGCAACTTTACATATTCGCTCTTGGAACGATGCTATTATACCAGTGAAGCTGATGCGTCTCTAAAGTCGAACATAATGAGAAATATTATAATAAAGCGATTAGAAAAGAAACAAAAGAAAAGCTAGCAAATTTCGGGTAGCTACCAATTGGATATAACACACCAATTGGTCTTATTTGGCCTATAATCCGTTGTATATGACTTACCGGTTTGAATTGAAGGGTTACTCGCCATTGCTTCTCGTTAAAGGGAATAGATAAGAGTTGAATGAATACCAGAACACTAGGATTGCTCAAAAGAGAACTTTTGTAATTTCTGATGTTGATGATCTATTACTGCTTACAATAAGTGGGGTTTATATATCAGTTCATTAGGGTTACTTTATATGTATGAAAAGACAAAAGGGTATTGTTATAATTAGGTTACATAAAACATCCTAAAAAGGGTGAAAAGGACAAAGAATATTTAGTATGAAAAAGTAAGGAATCTTTCTAGAGTATCATGTTAGAAGGCATATGTCGATCAGTGGCTGGTTGTGAAAGGTATGGTACAAGTGGTCAAGAAAAGGATTTATAGTGAGGGGTTGACCTGATCTAGATTAGGTTAGGGCCTTATCGGTCCCACTATAGAGTAATTAGCTTGGGTTAGGGTCAGATGTTTGTGGTCGGCTTAGGAGCTTAATTAGGATAGTCTTGGAGTTGTCCTCTTGAGTATCTTATCATAATATAGCTATTCGGCAGGTTTGGTACACATAAGGGTATGGCAGTTAAGTTACCAGTAGATCAAGTTGAGATAGGAATTTCCATCTCGGCTAAGGCTTTGAGCGAGCATTCTTCGAGTAAGTCCTTGAAGTCCTCTAGGTTGGCTATTTGTAATCGGTCTAGGGGGTTAATTCTTGTCACTAAGTTATCTAAGAGATAAGCCAAGTGGATTAAATTAATGGAGGGATTTTCCTATATTGTCAAGTACAAGATTAGCAAGAGTATTATAGTGGATGATGCCTTATCTTGATGACATACCCTCTTAACCGAGCTTCATACAAGACTTCTTGGATTGATTTAGGGTTTTTTAGGTCGAAAGCCCACATTTTGGTCTGGTCTATGCTTGATGAGAGGATGGCCGGGCAATCGGTGATTATTACAGGGGGGATTGATACTTGTTCAGGAGAGGAAAGTTGTGTATCTTGACTTGTTCCATATGTAAACTATTGATGTACGAGGTACATAAAGGAGGATTATCTGGCCATTTCGAAAAACATAGGACATATGAAGTCAAGGCCTCAAGATTCTTTTGGCTGAAAATGGTGAAGGATGTGCAATCTGTAGTAAAGAGGTGCATACCCCACCATAGAGCAAAGAGCCGAGTTAAATAAGGACTTATTTGTCGTTACCCATCCCTACCAAGCTATGGTCCAATCTGAGTATGGACTTTGTATTGGGTTTGTTGAGGATGTCCTATGAGGACTCCATTATTGTGGTCATGGATTGGTTTAGCAAGATGGCACACATTGTGCCATGCAATTAGGCTAACGATGCTTTAGCTATATTTCTTTTCTCTTATGTAAGAAGTGGTCAAGCTATACGGAGTACCGAGAGCTATAGTGTCTGATAGAGAGACCTTAAGTTCTTAAGCCATTTTTGGAAAACCCTTTAGAAGCGATTAGGCACTAAGCTGCTATTTAGTACATCTTGCCACCCTCAAATAGATGGACATATCGAGGTCGTCAATTGGACCTTAGGGAATCTACTATAAGTTGTTATTAGGAGAAATCTAGTCGACTAGGATATGTGCTTACCAATTAGTGAATTCGCTTACAACAAGATCGCCTATAGTATCATTGAGAAGCTATCCTTTGAGCCTGCATATGGATATAATCCTAAGCTCCTACTTGATTTGATCCCTTCATCTGGCCGCATTGAAGATCCATAAGCCATTGAGAGATCTGAAGCCATCTGAGCATACATTAGAAGGTGGTAGACCACCTTACTCGAGCTACCACTAAGCTTAAAAGAAGGGGCCAAGAAAGAAGAATCAGGCAATTTAGCTTAGAGATTTGGTATGGATTTACTTCAGTAGAGACTAATTTCTAAATGCGAGGAAGAACATGCTATCTCAAAGAGCATATGGACCTTTCAAAGTGATCAAGAAGATCAATCCTAATGCTTACAAGGTAGACCTGCTTGAAGAGTATGGAGTCTCTAACACCTTCAATGTTGCCAATCTCTAACTATATGTCCCTAAAGATGAGCTACCAAATGCCTATCAAAATTTGATCCTAAATCTCAAATAACTCGAAGGGGATGATAGGGATTAAGGATTGATCACATGATCTCCAGCTTGAGGCCTTGTCTCCTTAGTACGCTGAGTAGCCGAGAAGAATTTGACGCCAAATGAGGAACAATTCATTTGAGCAGACCTGGCATTTCTTCTGAGCTCCCCCAAACCATTCACTATTTCCTAAGTAAAAGGGGAAGAAGTTACCCTTATCGTCAAGCAATGAACCTACCTATTGTTGAGTTAAGCATTCGAGCTCAATCTGATCTATTGTCGAGCCATCTAACCAAGGCCAAGTTAACAAGTGACCATTTACCAAGTAAGCACTCCCTAAGACCCGACCTGTTAAGCTGCCAACTCGATCAACTTTGTTGGGTACTTAGTACCATTTAGACCACCAGATTGAGAAGTGAACACAATGTCCTATTTTATGACATTAGTACTATCCTTATAAAAGGATATTATTTTTGTTTGTTTACTGATTTGCCCCTATATACTATGTACTTTTTCTTTTCTAGTAGGAATCCTTTTGGTAAATTGATGTAACATAGGACTTGCCTAAATTAGGGATATAAATACCCTACAAATGTAATAGCCGTAAAATACATTAATCATGGGAATAGAGAATTTTATCCATCTTAAGCTAAGTATTCTTTGCTTGCTTGCTTTTTCTTATTCTTATTAGTCCCTTTAGTAGGATTGTAGCGACTAACTCATATAACTTGGACTAGTATGTTATATTTAGTAAGTTAGTTGGTCCGTCTGTAGTTCTAAGGTGCATCACATTCGTAGAGTTAGTGTGTAGGTTTACTAAACTATTGACTCATTTATCTTTCAAGCATTCTTGAGGAGCCCTTAGTTTGCGTGATATTGGTAGTTGTGTGTCACCCTTTTTGGCGATCCATGTCACTTAAGGTCAACTCTTAGAGCCCATTCCGGGTACAAGTATCTATTCATCCACGATAAATACCGAAGAAGAATTTTAGGTAAGGAGATCCCTCCTTCATTCTCTCACTCTCATTGTTATTTTATAGTTTTATTCTCCTAATAAGAGGATTAACTTAGGCATTGAGTGGCTGTACTAGAAAATTGCTCGGCGCTTTCATAGCCATTTGTTGTTTTGCAAGTACCTACGTACTAAAATGAAAATTTGATGTCAATAATTGGTGCTGTTTGTGAGAAACATAATCGATTACCACAATTTTCAACGATTTTGTGGAATTTTGTAATGAGAAGTTTCTGCATTATTTGGATTTTCCCATTTCTGGTTTGTTGTAATTTCTTTCCCGTAATCTTGTCTCCAGATTTGGGTAAATTTGTTTACAGTCTACTGGTTTATGTTGGCTTATGGGATTTCTCATTTTCCTCTCGCTTTAAATCTGCATAATAGTATCTTTCGTCTTCATATTTTGATGATTATTAATACAGTGATTTGAATGTATGGTTGGTTGAGCGGCCTGTTTGTCTTTTAAATTTTGTTTATGCTGTAGAATTTGAGAAACCGTAGTGTAATTGTCTCATGTCGCCGTTGGAGAAACTAAGGTTTCTTTCACCTTATACAGAAACAAGACCTCTTTCACATTAAACCAACTAACAGTCGTTATTTCTGTGGTTTATCCTGCCATATCCCCCAGTACAAACTCCAAAAGCAAGAGATTCTCCCTTTTCAACTTTTCAAAAAATGCTCCAACAATTTGTCTTGTTGACGGTTTGTGTTTGGTTACGACAACGAAGGAGTTGTTTAATGTTCTCTTTAACTTAATCCTATTGCAATTAGATCCAAATAGTTACATGCAAATACAGATTAGCTAGTTCTGTCTGTATGTGTTTCTTTGCGCGTAATGAACACGGCCCTTGTAGTGCTAAGATAATCGATTATAATGGATATGATCATGTCTGTTGAAGGGGATGTAAGGGAAGGCATGTGGAAAGCTTGATAGGGAGGTAGCAGCCGAGACCGAGCTGTTACCATCAAGGTGCTCATGGTCGAGATAAGTTTAAAGTAAAATCCAGGCACAAATACAATAGAGCCGAGTTTGCGATCTTTAATAAATAGCAGGCACCGAACTCTATCGACATACCTAGCAGATCCGAATTCCCATCCACATGACAACGACGTGAAGCAGTCCAGTATGAGCAGATTTGCGAAGAATAAGGCACTTCGAAGTGAAGCTGAGCTGAAATTGGTGTTGAAGAGGTGAACAAGATGATAGGTAACTTACTCAAAGCTGTCATAGAAAAGAACTCAAAAGACTGGGATCTATGTTTATCGGTTGTGGAGTTTGCATATAATTGAACTATCCATAGCACTACTAGGATGCTCCATTCGAGATCATCTATGGTCTTAATCCCACTATTCCATTAGATTTGATTGGTGCCCTGCAGTTGCTAAAGAAATTCAATTTGAAGTTGATTAAGCCCAAGAATTGCAAGAGCTCCACCAGTTTGTGATAAGGAAGATTACTAAGTTTAACTAGATGTAACAAGAGATTAGTAACTAAGGTCGACGAGCTATTTTTTCAAACTCAAAGACTTAGTATAGATTCACCTTAACCGAGAGCAATTTCCGCACTTGAGATAGAGCAAGCTATCTCCATGAGCTAATGGTCTACTCATGGTCTTGAAGAAGACCAATCACAATGCCTACCAGATTGAACTGCTCGAAAACTATGGTGTTTCTTCTACCTTCAATATATCGAGCCCAATTCCTTACCAGCTAGAAGGAGACCCCGCTAGACGTATGTAAGTGAGTTAAATGAGCCAACGCGGCATGACCCACTTTAGTTCGTGGGTTAAATGGGACGATCTCATTTGACTCACTTTTAAACAGGCAAAAAAACCTTAGCCTTAACTCGTTTAAAAAGTAGGTTAAATAGGCTAGCCCGCGGATTAAAGACGTAAATATATTAAACTGACCAACCTAAATCGGCTCACTTTGGCTCATAGGTTAAACGAACCGGGCTCATTTAGCCCAATCCCATTTAAAAACCTTAACAAAAAATCATTTAAAAAGTAGATTAAATGAGTTGGCTCATGGGCAAAAGCCTAATTGCACACCTCTAGACCCCATATATACTTACGAAGAACAAGAGCTTAAGACTACTTCAAATTTGAGGGAAAATCTTTCCAACCCCCAAGCAGATGATAGGATCAACTTTTTGGATTGATCACATGCAGTTGAGCTAGAGGAATCTAAGGATTCACACGGAGAATATTAGCTTGTAACTCTATCTAAGACAAAAATTCGTATCCCGACCTCTATGCTTCACTCTACTATCGACCTGAATACCAAGCACTTACGTGCATTAACATAGTTTGTGAAGTTGTTGAGTTGATGTGTCGACCTACTAAGCAACATTACCATGATCCAAATAGCATTCTAGTTGGCTAACTTCAAGCGACTGTCTGAGCCAACCCCTAACACTCGTTCCTAATCCCAACCAAATATCCTCTAATGATTGATTGATTGGGCTCCGACTTGATCCAAACTAGGTTAGTAATGACTATGGACCCCTTTTTTCTTCATTTCATCCAAATTGTACTATATTTCAGAAAGTTAACCACCATGTGACACGTATCTTCAAGCACAACATTTTAGAAGGATTCTTTATTTTTTTGTACTAAATATTCTTTATATCTTTTACCCTTTTTAATATATTTCTTGTATTTTAATTGTAAATTACCCTTTTTGCCTTTTCATATATGCTTATAACCATAGTGGGGCTAATATATAAACCCCATTTGTTGTACATAGACAGGATTCACCTTTTGATTATTAGAATACACAAGTTTTTGTTTTGAGCAACCTTAGTGTTCTCACTATTCTTTTTAACTCTTATCTATTTTCTTTGGCAAGGAGCAGTAGTAAGTGACCTATATGGTTGGGACCAAGACTAAGAACAGATAAGGTCGATCATTGGGATGGGTCCAAGCTTGCAAAAAGCTTAAAGAGCAAGATGAAAGTCTTGCATAAGAATAGAAAAAGTAAGATAAGCAAACCTACAAACAACTTCAAAAGATATGATGTACTAGTAGAACTTCTAACAATTAATGGCATAACTCAATATGACATACGCCCGGGGGGGGGGGCGTGTCCAGAGAGATTACTCACCACTTAGTCTTGCTTAAGGGTTAGAATAAGAGTGAAGTAAGTAACTAAGATAACAAGAGCAGTGTTCACAAAAGGAAGAATATTTAATAAATTAATGATAAGATTAGATGATTACGGCTACATGTATAGTGGGTATTTATACCCGAAAAACTAGAGCAACCTACCTAAAATGGAAAAGACAAAAAGGATATTAACTAAAAGAAGTAATATACAAAGAATAATAAGGGTACAACTGTAAATATAACAAAATGAGTATCTTGTATGGATGATTCTGTCATGTACTTGTCAAACATGTAGCTCTTGGTGACTGGATGACTTTCTAGCACAAAAAGACAATTTTGTATGATTAGTTTGTTTCTACTGAGTGGAGGTGCTAAGTAGGGGTGATAGGTTGGTTGTGCTAAGTTAAGTAGATAATTCTTCTGAGGTAAATTCACCTTAGATACTTTCAGCATGGCTTAGGTGCGAGTTGACTGAGTTGATGGTCAAACGAGCCGAGTTGACATTCAAGTACAGTTTAAGTTAGCAACTGGAGACTTATGACAAGTATAGGAGGGTTTGGCTTGACTAGTGCATCAGCTCAGAAGATTACAGTAGCTTAGACTCCTTAGTAGTGAGTCTTAAAGAAAGAAATTGCTTAACCATGTGTTCTAACCCTTGAGCTTAGGTGCGGGTTAAGGGTTTGGTTGTCTAATTCCTATCATCCCCACCAAACTGATTGGGATTTGGGATCAAATGTAACTGGTCCTCATCCAAGTTCTCCTAAGGTTGGTAGGGGTTGAGGTTAGCAACATTAAACACATTTGACATTTCGAAGTCTTCTAGAAGCTCAAGTTGATATGCATTGTCGTTGATCTTTTGGAGTATCCTAATGGTCCTTCAGTTCTAATAGATAGTTTTTTCTTCCTTTTATTAGGGAACCTTTCCTCACTTAAGTGTAAGTAAACTTACTCTCTGGGTTGAAAGTGCTTGGTCTTCCTTCCTTTGCTTTTCTCCTTTAGTTTTCTAACGACATGGTCCATCTGCTGGGTGACTCATTGATAGATCTGCTAGATGGACTGGGCTTGAGTCCTTACTTCTGGATCTCCTAGATTAATGGGCGACACTAAGGTATGATTGAGGGGTAGTTTTGGGTTAAAACCATAGACGACTTTAAAGGAGGCATATCCAGCAGTGGCATTTACTGTCCTATTGTAAGTAAATTCAACAATGAGTAGGCAACCATCCCAATTAGTTAAGTTCTTTCCTACTATAGCTCAGAGTAGTGAACCTAAAGTATGGTTGACCATTTTTGTCTGGCTATCGGTTTGGGCATGGTAGGAAGTGTTAAACAGTAATTTGGTGCCTATCCAATGCCAGAGTGTTCTCTAGAAATAGCTTAGAAATTTTGGATCTCTATTAGATACTACACTCCTTGGTACTTTGTGTAAGCAAACGAATTCTTGTAAAAACAAAAAAGCAATAGCCAAAGCATCGTTAATCTTGGTGTAAGGCATGAAGTGTGCCATCTTGTTGAACTTATCCGTGACAAAAATCACAAAATCCTTCCCCTGAGTTGTTTGAGGTAATTCGAGGACAAAATCCATGCTTACGTCAACCCATAGTTTGGTCGAGGCAAGCAAAGGCATTGCTTTTCCTTGCTTTGCTTGGCTCTTTGCTTTCTTATTGATGGTACATCTCTTAATCACACGATGCATGCCATACTTCATTCTAGGCCAGAAGAATTCATCATTCAGTAGCTCATACGTTCTCCACTCTCTAAAGTGTCTAGAGAGACCTCTACTGTAGGCTTTTCTCACCAGTAATTCTCTCATTAAATAGGTCGGGATACATGACTTAACAACTCTAAAAAAATGACCATCCTCCACATGGTACTCATCTATCACTCTTCTCCCTTTATAATTCTTATATATGAGGCCAAAATGAGGATCATCCTGATATTATTCTTTTATGCCAACAAAACCTAACAATCTTACCTATAGCTCAGTGAAAAGCACATATCTTCTTGACAGGGTATTGGTAACTACATTGGTCTTGACTTACTTATACTTAATGACAAAGTTAAATCCCTTCAGGAACTCAATCGATCAAGCTTGGCACTTGGAAAGTTTGGTTTGGCTTTGTAAATACCTCAAGGACTCATGATCAGTGTATATGACGAACTCTTTTGGTTGGAGATAATGCTGCTACACGCAAAGAGCTTAGATTAAGGCCAAAAGCTCTTTGTCATATACATAATAGTTCAATTGTACTCCTTTAAGCTTCTTGCTATGATAAATGATAGGTTAGCCTTCTTACATCAACATAACTTTGATGCCAACTCTTGACGCATCGCATTCGAGCTCAAATACTCTTTCAAAGTCAGGTAAAGCTAAGATTAGGGTAGAGGTCAACCTCGTTTTCACTTCAGTGAAGCTTCTCTCCTTTCTCTCTCCCTACTTGAACTCCATTTTCTTCTTCGTAAGCTCAGTCAGAGGTGCAACAATGGTATTGAATCCTTAGATAAAGCGTTGATAGAATGTAGCCAATCCATGAAAACTTCTCACCTCAGTACAGGAGGTTAAGGTCAGCTATTCAACAATAGCTTGTACCTTCTCTTCATCCACCCTCAATCCTCTTCCACTAACTACATATCCTAGGAACATAACTTCTTCTTGATAGAAACAAGATTTCTTCAAGTTTCCTAATAACCCTTCTACTCAGAGGACATCAAAAATAGCCTTGAAGTGATCATTCATATCCTAGGAAGATAACTTCTTCCTGATAGAAACAAGATTTCTTCAAGTTTCCCAATAACCCTTCTACTGTAGGACATCAAAAATAGCCTTGAAGTGATCAATACGCATGGCCAGGTTAGTACTATGGATAAGGATATCGTCAAGGTAGATGAGGACAAATTTTTTGATCAAATTTCTCAAAACATGATTCATTAGCCTCATGAAAGTGTTGGGAGCATTTGATAGATCGAAAGGCATGACCATCCATTCGTACAGGTTATTCGGGTTTTAAAAGTAGTCTTCCATTCATCCCTTTGTCTCATCCAAATTTTGTGGTATCCTGACTTCAGATCTATCTTATTGAATACTCTTGTACCACTTAGTTCATCCAACATATCGTCTAGCCTTGGGATAGGGTATCTATACTTGATCGTAAGCTTGTTGACAACTTTGTTATCTACATACATACACCAAGTTCCATCCTTCTTTAGCACAAGCAACGTAGGTACAGCATAGAGTTTAAGACTCTCACTTGCATATTCTCTTTCTAGAAGTTCATTGACTTACCTTTGGAGCTTAATAGCCTACTCAAGATTCATTCGATATGCTGGCTTGTTGGGGAGGGTAACGTCGAGTATTACGTCAATGCAATGTTCAATGCCTCGAAATAGGGGTAATCCTTCGAGGAGTTGTTCTGGAAACAGATCGGTATACTCTTTCAATAGTTCCCTAACCTTTAGAGGTATTTTAATCCTCTCCTTCAATTCTAACAGTCATTTTATTAATTGACACATTGGCTTCTTCAACATCAAGGTCTTCTTTGATCCTTGAGCCAACTTAGCTTGTAGTTTGCTTAGTTGACTTAGGGTTAAGGGGTTTAAAGTGATTTTCCTACCATTCTTCTCAAACATATAAGTATTCTTGAGTTCATCATGGATAACCATTCGATTGAAATGCCAAGGTTGACCTAACAGTAAGTATGATGCGTACATGGGTAATATGTCATAAAGAATTTCATTGAATAGTTTTTAATTGAGATCAATAGCAGCACTTGTCAAGTGACATGTAGTGCTCCCTTTTTGTTCAACCAATATAGTTTATATGGCTTTAGATGTGAAGTGGTCGGCTGCTTAAGCTTCTTAATTAGGTCGGTGGATGCTACATTGGTATAACTTCCACTATCCACTATGAGTGCGTACAACCAATCATTCACTTTGTCGGTGATTTGGAATAAGTTCTCTCTTTACTCCTCCTCAGTACATCGTTTTAAGTTCATGACATGTTGGATGACTAGAGTCAACTTAAATAGGTCTTCTACAAACAGATCCTTCTCATTTAGGTTGGCATTGACATCAACCTCATCTCCCACTTCTTTCTCTTCCCTAGGTTCCTCATTTGTGCTATCTACCTCGATCTTCGAGACATCTTCCTTAATGATCATGGTCTTTCGGTTTGGATACTAGGCAACCATGTGCTCAAACTTTTAGCACTTGAAACACTTGATCTGGCTTGTCTTCTTTCTAGATCCTTGCCCCTTCTCATATGTTCTTATCGGTACATCACCATTAAGTTAGCCCTTCTATTCAGCTTAGGCATTTACCCTTTAGGTTGGTTTGGTACATAACTAAGCTCAATAACCTCCTTAGGAAAGTTAGCTCGTTGGTGGTCGAGTTGACACATGATTCCTTCTCTACCTCTCCACTCATTGGGTTATCCTTATAGCTTCATCTAGTGTGGTGAATTGTTGAAGTTCCATAATGTCTTAGATATCACTTCTTAATCCAATAATGAATCTAGACACTATTTGTGTTGATGGCTCTTCTACTTCACAACGAATCATAAGTATTTGAAATTCTTAAACGTATTCATTAACTGTTTAGTCTCCTTGCCTCAACTCTTGAAGTCGAGAAAAAATGTCTTGTATCCATGTATCCAGCACAAATCTGTTTCTAAGTATCCTTCCCATCTCAAGCTAAGTATTGAGCTCTTTATATTGTTCTCCTCTTCTCATGATCCAAAAGTTCTTCTACCGCATGATGGCATATCATGAGAATTTAGCAGTAATCCTCACCTTTTCGCAGTCTACACATTGGTAATAATCAAAGATCCATTCAAGTTTGATAGGAATTAACTTAGGATGATCCCTAAGCCGAGGTTGACTTTTTCTAAGCCAAGGTTGACTTATCCTAAACCGAGGCTGACCTGTTTGAACCTAAGGTTGGCTTATCCAAACATGAGGCCAAACTATCAGAGTCTAAGGCCGAATTGATACTACAAGGCTAGGAGGAAGAAGAGAGACAACGGGGCATTAAGTCTATCGTCTATCAAGAAGTCGAGAGACTAAACGGCTAAGGCTTTAAGGCCAAGGAATAGCTCGGTATGGTATGGGAAAGCTAGTGCTAAGTAATCCATGAGTGTAGCAATTGTAGACTAACCTCACTAAGAGCTTGGCCAAGCATAATAAGACTTTAAAACATCCCACCTTAGCTCGAACCTTTGATTGCTAATCGGCCCCTACTTAGGTTTGATCCTATAGATAGCTCGAATGGTTGTATGCCAATCCTTTCTATTAAATGCATAGTTTTGTCTAGTTGTAAATATTCTCTTTATTTTAATGATGGGCCCATTCTTTTGGGTTTAAGGCCTTGTATATTATTTACAGTTTTGCCAATAAGGTTTACGATTTGCTATGAATAGCAACATTTGTAATTAGTTAAAGGGGGAGAACATATAGAGGGATTACATTTGAACATTCCTTTTTTAGTAAAGTATTCTTGAACTCTTTAAGCTTGCATTTTTGGATTATTGAGTGTTGATTAACTCTTTAATCTTTCTTACATTCTTATTAATCTTAACCTTAAGATTATGGTGAACTCATCATTTGACCGAGTTAGTGATCCATATCTAGCTACTCATTTGAAACTTCATAACATTTTGTATTCATGATATCCTTCCATACTTGCAGTCAAACCCCCATTCCACTCACTAATCCTCATCCCCACTTGAACTTTGAATCCCATTCATAGTTCCTGTTTGCTGTGTTCTTATGGATTCGTATCATCTTTATTGGTATCAGAGCTTTTGGTGAGGCATGTGTAAAAGTGTTCATTAGAGTTTAGTCCATGTTATTATTTTCTACTAGGTTTTGTTGTTCTGTAGTGTGTTGTTTGTATTCTTAGTAGTTGTGGTATTGTGTTGTTTTGTAAGGGGTTATTTAGCCGAGTAGCAATAATTTTAGTAGTTGTTTCTAGTCATAGTGGTGTTTATCAATTGTGGGTAGCTATAGAAATTGAGTAATGGTAATTTCTAGGTTGCTGTTAGTTGTATTTCGTTAGCAGTAGTGTTTTAGGGATTGTTTGGGTGGTGTTCGTCTGTCGAGAGTGATTACTGACTTCAAATTATGGTGGCTCAGAGTTTACTGTAATACGTATTTGTTAAATTTTCTCTATGAAAATTGCTGTGCGAACAAGAATACCTAAAGATGGTGTGAATATTGGTGGTGATAGTCCTTGTGGAAGTTTGAGGCAACATGCTAATAATCTGGAATATTAGATTTAGAATCTCATTGATTCTATTTAGGAACTTATTGATTTGGTAAGAGGTCATAGAAGAGTTGGCCAAAATGAAAGAAGAGATCGAACAATGACTAATAGAAGTGACTCCAACAAGCTTGTTAGTGATGAAAGACAGTTGGCGACAGCTGCCAAGCAACGTAGAAGAAGAGACCAACCTAAGCTGAGGAGAAGCAATGACAGGAGTATTGACTCCGAGGTGAACCAAGGAGCTCAAAGAAGAAAGCAGAGGCCAAGAAGAGATTTAACTAAGTAGAGCTCTAATTGAAGTGGCCGATTTGAGGTGAACCGACTCATCTGGAATGTAAGGGATGAACCCCATAGTTAAGGACTTGACAACATCAAGCTTAAGCTGCCAACTTTCAGTGGTGGTAGCCGACTTGAAGAGTTCCTTGACTAGGTTCCTTGAGTAAAAAAGTTGTTTGAATGTTATGAATGCAATGATTGGATAAAGGTAAAGTTGGCCTTACAGTCCCTTATTAAATATGTAAGTCATTAGTGGGATAAGTTAATTACTAAGTGAGATGCCAAAAGTGAAGAGTCGATCAAAACTTAGAAGCTTATGAAGCGTTTGATAAATTAGTGTTTTGTGCTAACCTACTTCAAGTAAGAGATGCTCCTTGCTTTCCAATACCTAAGGCAAGGTTGAAACACTATTGAAGAGTACTTACAAGAGATTGAGACCTTGATGACTAGATGTAAGATTGTTGAGCACTAAGACCACATTATTTCTAGGTTCCTGAGTGGACTCTGAGATGACATTGCTAAGTGGTCGAACTGTAACCGTTCAACTCAATGGACAAGATGATCAATTTGGCATTAAAGGTAGAGAGATAAAGGAGAAGAATGCACCAAAGGTTGACTAGCCGACCTCAATAAGGTACCTTAAGCCTAAAAGGTATGACGAGAAGAAAAGGATCAAGAAGAAGGAGAAAGGAGCATCTAGCCAACTTAACCAAGCGAAGATGAAGTAGGTACAGAAGGAGAAAGTACCTAGCACCAAGGCCCAAGAATTTAAGTGCTTTAAGTATTTAGGATACGGACATATTGCCTCCCAATGTCCGAATATGAAGGTTATGATTTTCAAAGGCAAAGGATCAGACGCTCAAGTAGAGAACCAAAGTGATAAGAGCTCTTAGTGTGAGGAAGCAATAAACATCTATCTTGAGATGGGAGAACTCTTAGCCTTAACAAGCAAACGAGCCGACATGAAAGAAAACCCTGGTCAAAGGGAGAACTTGTTTTAGATTTGATGTTTGGTGAATGGGAAGACCTGTTCCTTGATTGTTGATGAAGGTAATTGCACCAACATCATTTTTGCCGAACTGATTACAAGGATGAAACTACCAACCTACCTACATCCTTGACCTTATGGATTGAAGTAGTTTGATGACAAGCGTATTGTCTATGTGCATAAGAGAGCTTAGATAGCATTCCAAGTCAAATAATATAAGGATGAGATTGACTTTGATGTAGTGCCTATGAATGCAACACACTTAATTCTTGGTTGACCTTGGGAGTATAATGGCATAGTGATCTATGATGGCTTCTTCAACGATTACATAGTTCGGAAGGATGGAAGAGCTACTGCTTGACCCCCATGAGTGTTGAAGAGATCTAGAACAGTTCAACACCCATGGTAAAGAGAAAGGGGAAGAGGAGCTTGTTCGGTATTTAAGATTGTACTCATTATCTAAAGTCAAGGATGACTTCTATTCAACCCAGTGGTAATGATAGGAATTAGCCTACAACAATCCCCAGGCTAAGGTCGACCTGTTTGAACATAAGGCTAACTTATCAGAGTCTCAAGCCAACCTGTTCTTGCCGAAGCCGAATTGATACCACAAGACTAAGAGGAGGAAAAGAGATAACTCAACATTAGGTCTATTGTTTGTTGAGAAGCCAAAAGACCAAATAGTTAAGGCTTTAAGGCTAAAGAATAGCCCGGCATAACACGAGAAAGCTAGTGCCAAACAATCCACAACTACAACAACTGTGGGCTAACCTCACTGAGAGCTTAGCTAAGCAGAATAAGACTTCTAAACATCCCAAATCAGCTTGGACATTCGATTACCATTAGGCCTTTACTCGGGTCTAATCCTACAAATAGCTCGAATGGTTGCATGCCAACCTTTTCTGTTAAACGTACAGTTTTGCATACTTATAAATATTCTCTTTATTTTAATGATGGGTCCATTCTTTAGGTTTAAGGCCTTTTATGTTGTTTACAGTTTTGCCATTAGAGTTTAGGATTTACTACAAATGGTAACATTTGTAATTAGTTAAAAGGGTAGAACATATAGAGAGATTACATTTGAAGATTCCTTTTCAAGTAAGGATATTCTTGAGCTCTTTGAGCTTGCATTTTTGGATCATTGAGTATTGATTAACTCTTTATTCTTTCTTGTGTTCTTATCAATCTATATCTTAAGATTGTGGCGAGCCTCTCATTTAAGTGAGTTAGTAAGTCATATCTAACCCTTCATTTGAAACTCGAGTGACGTTTAGTGTTCATAAGTCGTATTCAACCTTATTTCGAGTCCAACTATTGATTGTGTTTGTGCCTTGGTATGTGATATCTATCCATACTCACATTCAAACCTCCATTCCACTTACCAATCCTTATCCCTACTTGAACTTTCGAATCCCATTCATAGTTTGTGTTTGTCGTATCCTTGTGGATTCGCATCAAACTTTCTCCTCCCAATTTAGATAATCATCTACACTTCCAGACCCATTGAAGCTCAAAATCTAAAGCTTCACATGGTTAGTAGCTTGAGGTGCTCTAGCTCATTCTTTTTCTTCTTTGTATTATTCTACTTCTTCGTTATCCATATCTTCCAAGTCAATCCTTATTCTCACTCATCTTCCTACTCCTCTTCCTCGAATGTGTCGAGCTAAGTTTTGACCTCTAACGAGTAGAGCAGCCTATTGGGTATTTTGCGTGAACTTAGTAGGTCGATAGGCCATTGCATGAATAGTTCAGGTTAAATTAACTAAGAGGTTGGTCACCTCATCAAATCTCTCATTCGTATTTTTGGGGGTAGCTTGGGATTATTGGTTATGGTAGATAACACCACTATTCTTATCCCCAATACCAACATTAACACTCGGGTCAATCATTTTCTTTGATAAATTTAGTTTCAAACTTCAAATCTAAGACACAACTGACATTATTTCTCTAAACTAAACAATACGTACACTTTCCATACAAATGTCTAATTAACCCATAAACATAGTGGCTATATCAATGAGCAAATTACTATAGAAAACTTTGCTCTGTTTTCATATGTCCGAAATAAGGCAAAATAGAATACGTTGTAGAACAAACTACCACACTGTATTACTTACTCAAACACCTCAATGATTCTCTTCACAACTTCGACACATTACTACAATAAACACCATTTCACAAAACACAAATATAGCTTACCCAAATGAAACCTTCACTCTAATACCATGATGGTGGGGATCAAGACCAAAAACAAATGAGGTTGGTCATTGGGATGGGTCTAAGCTTGCAGAAAGCTTGAAGAATGAAATGGAAGTTACGTGTAAGAAGAGAAAATGTAAGATAACAAACCTATAAACAGCTCCAAAGGATATAATGCACCAATGAAACTTTCGAGGAGTCACGATACAACTTAATATGACGTACGAAGTGTTCATAAAAGGAAGAATATTCAATATGTTAATCATAAGATAAAATGATTATAGCTACATGTATAGTAGGAAGTTATACCCTAAAAATTAGGGTGACTTGCTTAAAATAGAAAATACTAAAAGGGAATTATCTAAAAGAAGTAATGTATAAGGAATAATAAGGGTACAATTGAAAATACAAAAAAATAAATATCTTGTACGGACGATTCTGTTACGTGCTTGCTTAGACACATGGCTCCTAGTAATTCAATGACTTTCTAGTAAAAAAGCAATTTTGTATGATTAGTTTGTTTTTTGCCGAGCTAAGGTGCCAAGCAGAGGTGGTAGGTTAGTCGTATTAAGTCTAGGAGATAATTCTTTTGAGGTAAATTCACCTTGAATGCTTTTAGCATGGCTCGGGTTCAGTTCAGCTGAGCTGATGATTGAATGAGCCAAGCTAACATTCAAGTACAATTCAGGTGAGCAATTAAAGATGAATAACGAATGTAGGAGGTCCGGCTTAGCTAGCGCATCAGGTCAATAGATTGCAGTAGCTCAAACTTCTCGATAGTAACTCTTAAGGAAAGAAATTGCTTAGTCATACTTTCTAGCCTTTTGGCTTGGGCATGGGTCAAGGGTTTGATAGTTTTGATTCCTATCACTATAGTTCGGATCGGTGAGTCATATTTAGCGGATTTTCAACGAAGTAAGATCGATTAGTATATCATATCTAATCAGTAGTTGCTTGGACTTTGCAAGTCTTCTTTTGTTTTCTTTCTATTCATTTATGTTATGGTGCTCCTCTGTGTGTTCAACTCTAAAGATGCATCATATAACGCATGAGTAACTCTATGAAGTTACTCGCTACCTATTCTTGCTTAAGAGTTATGATAAGAGTTAAGTAAGTAAGCACAAAATAGCCTACAAGAGGATTTTTTATATTCAATGTTGACAAGATGATTACGGTTATGATATACAAGGATATTTATACCCGAAAATCTAGGGTAACCTATTAAAAATGGAAAAAACTAAAAGGGTATTGTCCAATTTAAGTAAAATACAAGAAGTGGACAAGGGCATAAAAGTGATTTGTAGAATAGAAGCTTCTTTTGGTAAATTCTTTCACATGGATGGTTGGGACACATGGCTAATAGTCATTGGAGAAGTCTTTTGATACCATCGTCTTGAATCAAGAATTGGTTTTCGAATGGTGGCTCTAGATTTTGGTTTTGATTATTCATTTTAGATGACCTTGATGTCTCTACTCTTATCCTTAATGGTTCACGTGCTCTTATTTCCTTACTACCAAATGCTTACTTCTCAAAATATTCTTGAACTTTCTTCAAGTTGTTTCTAAGTGCTCTCTTGGGTTTAGGATCGAAGTCAGCTACATCAATCGTGTTGCTTCAGGTCATAAACTGCAAATAAGTAAACTGATATGAGCACAAGAATTTCAAATAAACTAATAACAAAATGAAAAGAAAACAAATGCTAGAAGAATAGGAATCTTAATTTTCTTAATGATGATGCCATTCCCCAGCAATAGTGCTAAAAACTTGATCGCCTCTAAATGGAGCTACTGAGTCTTACAATTAAAAATCCTATATTTTATTTTTTGCTTAGTTAAATAAGCAAATTTACCTATCATTTGTTAGTACGGATAAGTATAAGGTTATCTTTATTAGGAATAGATTCAAACATTAGTACTGATTATTCATCCTATTAACTAGCAAATTGAGTGATTGAATAAAGTAATTAAAATAATTTCTACAATTGAACTATACTAATTCTAGATTGCACCAAGAAAACATAACAAACAAGATTATAATACGAAAACAACAAATTACAAAGCAGGTTTACTTCATCATATTAGCATGAATTATAAACTATCTATCCTAACAATTACTCATCTATAGGAATTTTCTATTCATGAGTATTCTTCTCAAAATTACTCAATTCTAATCCTGATTGCGTTCCTTAGAATCTCTTCTAAAAGAATGGATAAGTCAAGATTGCATGAAAAGTTTACTAATATCTTTGAATTCCATAAAACATGCAGCAAACTTCTTCATAATATCTCTATTAGTAGAAGTAGTTCATTCTAGTGATTAAGATTTACTTAGTGGAATCATTTTTTAATGTATTCCATTGAGATCTACTATAGGATTGTGTCGTACACTACATTATCTTAACTTATTTGAAGTTTTAATCACTAGAAATTCATAATTATTAAGATAAACGACAAATCAAAGTATGTTTATGTTAAAATGACTTTGTAAACCCTAAATTATTACTCACAAATGATAGAGAAAAATGAACACAAAGAAATAGGAAAAACAAAATAAAACATAACATAGGAGAAGAGATAAGAAGGAAACCTCTTTTGTTTAACTTGAAGAATCATCATAACACAAAACACGAATGTAGGATTCTTTACAATTCTCTCAAATTTCATGAAGAATATGAATATGAATAAGAAATAAAATGGTATTAATTATGATAATATGATGTAACTCTCTTTTTTGGTCTAAAAGTTGCAGTATATTTATACTCTTCTTATCAAGGGGCTCGAAATACACCACTTCAAGACACCCCTTGGTGTTAAGACCTGTTCTACGCACTAGTTAGTGTAAAGAAGTTAAAGAAGAGCAGTCATGTCTGTCGAGCTGTATTTTGATTTTCTTAATTTAATCCATATTAAGCTTAACCTGCTTAACATAGATTACTTGACATTAAACTAAGGACATATTTTTCGTTTTTTAAAAAAATATCTTTAAAAAAAATTAGAGTTGCCAACCATTTAGACTGGTAAAAAAAAATGGAATTAAGATTTTTTGGTAAGAAAACCTTAATTTGGCTATTGATCTATGGATTTTCTAAGAAAATGATTTTTAAAAAATTAAACCAGAAAAAACTAGGTTTGGGGGCTAACTTATTAAGATTAAGTTACTATGTAAATGCTAAAGAAAAATTAATGAGATTTATTTTCATAATTTTCTAAAAATACTAAAAATATATCTAAATATACAAAATATAACTAAAATAAAATTTTTATTAATTTTATTACGAATTTTTCAAGAAAAAGGAAAAAAATTATTTTTTATACAGTTGCCTTGAAGGTATCTACGTACCTATTAATCAGGATTAAACTAATGTAGTTATTTTTATAAAATATTTAGTGAGTGAAACTTTTATTTTGAGAATCATCCAAATTTATGTTTATTTAAACATTTATTTATTTAAAAAAACCCTAAAAAGATCTAATTTTAAGAATCCACTTTAAAAAAACCTAACTACTTAAATTTTTTTGAAAACTACAGTTAAGATTTTTTTATTTTTTATTTTTTAAAAAATCATTACGTGTGAAAAAGTGTATCTTTCCTAAATCTTATATATAAGATATACTAAAATACGCCAAAATACGATCAAGATACGTATCCTATAAGTAAGATACGTATCTGATACAATCTAGATACTTATCTAGATATGTATCTTCTTTAAATTCAATATGTAAGATATGTTGAAGATACGATCTACACACATATCTTTTTTAAATACTAAATGC
Source organism: Lumnitzera racemosa (assembly GCA_024138005.1). NCBI lineage: Eukaryota > Viridiplantae > Streptophyta > Magnoliopsida > Myrtales > Combretaceae > Lumnitzera > Lumnitzera racemosa. Next base: position 85,893,024 of record JAMXBC010000007.1, read on the forward strand.
AGGACACTTATCTTCTTCGAAGATACGAATCTTAGAGAAAAGATACACAATTTTTCAAAAATACAATTTTTGTTAAAAGATGCAATATAGCTAAATGAATAAAAAAAAATGAAACTATCTAAAAATATCAAACAATATAATAAAAATATAAAAAAGAACCTGCATTAAAAACGAAACAAATTAGTAAATAATTAAATTAACTAATAAAATAAAATAATATTTTTTTACCTAAATGAGTCAAGTCATGTATGCACAACATATGGCATGCGTTGTGCTCATATGCGGCAGATCTCATATGATTACAAAGTGGCTCGTACATGTGGCAGTGCATATGTATTATATCAAGTGCGGTTGTGTTCGAGTGTAAGTGTCAGTATGTACAGACGCGTTATTGTGTGTAGACTTTAACGTGTGTAGCAGTGTGAACATGCGACATGTAGTTTAGTGCAGATCAGGTAGTAGTGTATCGGTGCTTATAGGTGAATTGTGTTTGGTTAGGTGCTGTGGACAATTGTACAGTATTAGGTGAGTGTGCGATTTACATCGATGCTTAGTATGGGATGTAGCAGGGGGAGTACTGTGGATTGGGATTAGGCATGAGTGGTTACCGTATATGTGAACGTAGTGCTGATGTGTGTTGGGGCTGTCAGGGTGAGTGCAGTGGACTTATTCAGTTAGGGGCATATGGGTGTGGTTGCTATTGTTGGGACATGTATGGATTGAATGGTAATGGTGAGTGAAGGTCAACTTCAGTGACAAGTGAAGTGGGCTGATCGGAGTGAAGTGAAGGGGGAACTGACTCGATAGGGATATGTTTGATAAGTGTAGATGAATATCTATCGTATGTATTAGGGGATCAAACGGTCCTTAAGTTTATCGTCGAATTCCTATTTATAATACCCATAGTTGAATCTTTTGTATCTCTTTTTATCTTAACAAACTTTAGATACGATAATAAATCTTAGATACGGAAGATATAATTTTAGAGTTTTGAAGATTTGACTTAGTTTCTAGCAATCTTATTTTAATTTGGGCTTTCTATTTTCTAAGCCCATTCAATCTAATTTGATTTGGCCAAATAATTTATTTAATAAATTCTAAGTCTATTCTAACCAAATATAAATTAGATAAAAAAAAATTCACTTTATATTGGATTAGACTAAAGTATTTCATTGAAGCCCTATTCTTTAATAACTTAGAATTTACTAAATTGATCACTCACTATTATCTACTTCGACCCTAAACAATTTGACTCGACTGGACTCAATACGACTCAATTCAATACTTTATTTTTATTTTTTCCATTTTATTATTTTAATTTTTTTTCTCTTATTTATTTATTTTTATTTTTAGCTCTGGCATTATGGCCTTTACTACAACTATATTGTCCATATTTTTTTTTGCTTTTTATTTATATATATATATATATATATAGAGAGAGAGAGAGAGAGAGAGAGAAAGAATAAAAAAAAGGGTTGGGATATTGATTTGTTTTGCAGAGATATATATAACTCCTCCCTTTTTTATTCCAAATTGAAACATGACATAATAGATATAAATCGATGACCTTTAGAAAACAGGGAAAAAGACTATTCAAAGTTCTTTGATTTCAAAATCAATATCAAGCATGTCAAAAATCAAAATAAATAGAAAAAGTCAGCTATTAGAATCGAATTGATGACCATCGCGTTACAAATATGATTCCCCAACCTTTGAGCTAAGCAGGTTGAAATAGCCTTATACATGCATAGAAATTTATTAAACTCTTGGGGATCTTTTCTATTAATCTTAGAATCTTAACTATTAATAATAGCTATTAATAATAAATATGGATTTCTATGAATTGAATATAGAAAATTCGAATTTCAAATAAATTCAATCAAATAAGTTTAATTATTATAAAATAGAAAATAAAGCATAACTATTAATATAGTGACATCTAATTATAGAGTGGTATATAATTTTGATCTATTTATAGATTATCTATTTATCAAAACTACTAAAATAAAATTATAAAAATTAGGTGTCTACAATTGCCTCTCTTTGTAGTGAAGTTCGATTAGAACTTTGCCATAAAGATAAAAGAGAAACCTATTTTTGCCGATTCCTAACTGAATGATCAATTAAACTGTGTTTTATCTTGAAGAAAGATACCGACTTGAAAGGACGAGGTGAAAGAGCAAGAAGTCCATCTTTAAAGGATGATACAAATGAATAGGAAACCTGTCTTGAAAGAATAGGGTAAAAAACTGGGTGCCTATCTTAAAGGGATAAGATAATAGTTTTAAAGGGGCTTATTATGAAAGGATATGGCAAAAGGATTAAGGGGAGCCTATCTTGGAAAGATAAGGCAAAAGTTTTTAAAGGGTACTTATCTTGGAAGGATAGGGAAAAAACCACTAGGGGTTAAACCAACTTGTTTTGGTGGATAACCTAAAGAAGATAGATCTCTTTAAGATTTCATAAAACTTATTGTGGTTTAGTGGATGATCTAAAGATGATAGATTTCTGCGAGATTTAAAAAAAAAATTGTTTTACGTTAGATGATTCGAAGGGATTTCTCAAAAAGCTCATTTTGGTTTAGATGATGATCTAAAGAGGATGGATCTTTTCAAGATTAAAAAAAAAAAAAAGAAACTCGTTTTAGTTGGGTAGACAATTCGAAGATGATAGATCTCTTCGAGATTCAAAAAACTTGTTAATTCTCCTAAATATCTCTTTCAAGGATTTTTAGGATCATTTTACCTAGGAATGGAGAATTTCATAGATAACAACCATTCAGCATAGCTCACGTTGACTCCTACTCGTTCAAATCGCAAAATAACACCAAAGTATTATCCTTGCTTCTTTTTCCTTCTTTTTTTTTCCTTCTTTTTTCTTCTTTTTTCTTTTTCTCTTTTTCTTCCTTTTTTTTGGGAACAAGGTCCTTCTTTATGATTGAAAACTTTTGCTGATGAGTCTTATATTTGTACCATGCTCATGTCTTGATTTTGCTTTTTTCGTCACCAAGTCTCGATTTTTATATCCCTATGATTCCTGAAAAATAAATCTCTTTTTGAAAGAAATCAGATCAAATCATTAAGAACATTCGATTTCAATTTGTTTAGTGACTCAAATTCATTGGTAAGTGGTTAGTGTTTAAGTGTATGAGGCTAAGAGATATGATATACGAGTGTTTATTGGTGAAGTCTTTATCGGTCGATGACTATTCGAATTTGAGAACATTCATGGATATCAACTTTACTTGTAAACGATGAAAGATTAACCATAAAAAAAAAATTGGACTCTTTATTGAACTCAGTTTTCATAGATAATACAGTTTAACTAGATTTGAATTTACAAGTCCCCTTAATTTCGGGCTATCCATTTCTGTCAACACTAATGCACTCTTGATAGCACCCTTTTTACCACATAAGGGCCTTCATAATTCGAAGCAAACTTGCCCCTAAGGTCTTTTACATTTGGTAACATTTTCTTCAACACCAAGTCTCCTTTCTTGAAGTACCTTGGGCTCACTTCTTGTTAAAGGCTCGAATCATCATCTGTTGGTAACACTGACCATGACATATCACTGCAAGCCTCCTTTCATCTAGGAGATTCAAATGCTCCATTCGCTTCTTTACCCACTTTGCTTCATTGAGTGAATTTCCGCTAACACTCGAAATGAAGGTATTTTTACTTGTACTGGTAGCATCGCTTTAGTTCCATATACCAATGAATAAGGTGTTGCACCTGTGGAGGTTTTGATTAAGGTTCTATAAGCCATGAGAGTAAAGAGAAGCATTTCATGCTAGTCTTTATAAGTGATTGCTATCTTCTCGATAATTCTCTTGATATTCTTATTAGTGGCTTTAACTGCCCCGTTCATTTGAGGTTAATATGGAGTCGAGTTTCTATGATTGATCTTAATTGGTTGTATACTTCATCTATTAACTTGTTGTTCAAATTTAACCTATTGTCTATAATAATAGACTTGAGTGTATCGTATCTTACAATGATATCTCTTTTTAGGAACTTGACTGCCACTTCTTTGATTATTGAAGCATATGAAGCTACTTTTACCCACTTGGTGAAATAATCGATCATAACCAAAAAGAATCTATGCCCATTTGAAGCCATTGGCAAAATTGGACCAATCATATCTATCCCTTACATTAAGAATGGCTAAGGAGCTAACAATATATGCAATTCTTAGGAAGGAGCATTGATTTTATTAGCATATACCCGACATAGGTGACAATGTCTCATGTGCTTGATACAATCCGATTTCATCGTAATCCAAAAATATCCCATCCTTTTGATCTTCCTGGCTAACATGTACTCATTCATATGAGGACCACAGACTCCCTCATGCACTTCTTTCATTAATTTCTTGACTGCTTCTTCATCCACACACCTTAGCAATGTTATATCTGGTGATCTTTTATATAACATAGCTCCACTTAATAGGAAGTGAGCAGCTAATCTCCTTAAGGCTTTTCTGTCTTTTCTATTAGCTTCATCAGGGAACTCACTTGTTTGAAGTAACTTTTTGATATCATAATACCAAAGTTTCTTTAGTTCCTTCTCTTCAACTGTTAGGCAAAAAGTCGGTTTTTCCTCCACCTCAATCTTTAGGGGCTGAATTTCTATTCCATTCGTGACCTTTATCATTGACGCTAATGTAGCTAATTTATTAGCAAATTGATTTTGGGTTTTAGGAATATAAGTGAATGAAATTTCCTAGAATCTTTCAAGCAACTTTCCTAAATGTTCGTGATAAGGTATTAACTTTTCATATTTCGTCTTATATTCTCCTAGGATCTAGAGAATTATAAGAGAAGAATCTCCATATGCTTCAGGTCTTTTGTATTCCCATGTCTAATGCCATTTTGAGCCCCAAAATGTAGGCTTCATATTCTATTATGTTGTTTGTATATGGAAATGCTAACCTCACTATTGTAGGGAAATGGTCACCCTCAAGTGATACCAGTACTGCTCCTATCCCACACCCGAATACATTGGCTGCTCCATTAAAATACATTCTCCATCCCAATTTCTCACCACTCAATTCATCAGGAAATCGAGCTTCTGAACCATCATCTTCATCTTCTAGTGGGTATTTTTCCAATTGATCAACCATTACCTACCCTTTGACTGAACTTTAACTTACATGCTTGATATTGAACTCAGAGATTAGCATCTACCACTTCAATATTCTCTTGATCAATGCCATCTTTTTAGCTATATACCTTAACGAGTCATGTTTTGTCTACAACTCTACTGAGAAATAGAGAGTATACTACTTAAGTCTGTGCATTACTTACATTAAGGTACAATACGTTCATTCTGCCTCTGAGTATTTTTGTTTGCCTTTTGTAAATTTCTTGCTTAAGTAGTATATAGGATGCTCCTTTTTGCCCGTTTCTCCTTTTTACCCATTTCATTGTTTTACCTTAGCATACATGCTATTGATTCAAGAAGGATCGTTAAGTAAAGAATTAATGGCCTTCCAGGTGTAAGAATTACCACTACTGGTGAATTCATGAGATACTCCTTGATTTCAACAAATGCTCGCTTACACTCTTCATCCCATTCTATCACTACATTCCTGCTTAAGATTTTGAATAATGGCTTTCATTTATCGATTAGTTGTGATACAAACCTAGCAATGTAATTCAACCTCCCTAACAATCTTTGAACTTTTTTTACAATCTTTGGTGCAGGCATGTTTGCAATTTCCTTGACTTTATCTGAGTCTACTTTGATTCTTTTTCTACTAACTACAAAACCTAACAATTTGCCCTAGGTTACTCCAAAGGTACACTTTTCTAGATTCAGCTTCAGTTGAAACTTCCTCAACCATAAAAATCGCTTATACAAAATATCCATATGATTCTCATTCTCTCTGGACCTGGTGATCATATCATTTACATAAACTTTGATTTCCCAATGCATCATGTCATAAAACAAGGCAACCATAGTACGCTGATAAGTTTCCCTAATGTTCTTTAACCAAAACGCATCACGTGGTAACAAAATGTTCCCCAATTGGTAACTAAAGTAGTCTTGATTTTATCTTCTTCTGCCATCTTGATTTGATTATATCTCGAAAAACCATCCATAAATGAGAAAAGATGATTTTTGGCCATGTTGTCTACCAATACGTCAATGTGTAATAAAGGAAAATTATCCTTCAATGTTACCTGGTTTAAAGTATGGAAGTCCACACATACCCTAACTTTCCCACTTTTCTTCATCACTGGCACCACATTGCCTACCCATTTGGGGTAATTCGACACCTCTATGAACTCGACTTCTAGTAATTTCTTCACTTCTTCTTTGATTTTAAGTAGTATATCTAGCCTAAACCGCCTAAGCTTTTGCCTTTTCAACTTATCATCTTCTCTTGTTGGCAACTTGTAAACTACGATTAATGTGTCCAAGCCAAGCATGTCTTCATAGGACCAAGCGAATATCTCTAAGTATTTTGATAACAATTGTGATAACTCCTGTTTCTGTTCATCTACCAAATTACCTCTAACTTTCAAGTTTTGTGGATTCTCTTCTATCCCCAAATTAATCACAATTATCGGTTCATCAATAATCACTTTCCTTTGTTCAAATCGATGGAAACTCTCTTGTATTTCACTTAGAGTCTCAATATCATCTCTGACATCTAACCTAGTAAGGCTGAAGGTGATATTGGTACTTTCATCTTTTACGAGCACAAGATATCTATTATGTTAATCGTTTTTACCAAATTTGAAGAATAAAGGAAAGAAAACAAAATGATAACGAATAAATAACAATGAAGAATTGATAGAAAGAGAGGAACTAATTTTATTGAATGAATTCAAATTGTCTAAAAGAAAAGGGCCTAACTAAATGGACTAATTATTGAATCAAATGCTCCTAATTGATCGAAATGTTGCTTTCTTAAAGAGACCTATTAGTGGGAATGGAAAACCAATTGTATAAGGGAAGTAAGACACTAATATCTCTCTCTTCGTCTGGATCGGTGTTGCATTGTTGAGCCAAAGCTTTGGATAAATTGGCTACTTCGGGTTCTTGAGCATTAGCTGGTACTGGGAATGTCGAACGGATGTCTGGAAAGTCCATATGTGCATGGTATAGGTGATCTCCCATCTTGTCTTTGGTTTTGGCCTTCATTTCTTGAATCTCCTCTTCAGTAGGCTCATATTCAAGCCCAAAAATTCTAATCTGCTACTTAAGCTGTTCCGAGTGACCCCGTGCCCCCTATCCTGATACTTCAATCATGCTGACTTTATAAAAAATTTGCAATCCTAGTTCATCTAATTCTTTATTCTCGATACATGGAATACTTGTCTCTTTGTAAATCTCGTAGTCTTGCTCCCCAAGAATAGTAACCAACTATTGATTAGCTATGAATTTTACCTTCTAATGTAGATTAGACAAAATTGCCCCTGTTAAGTGGATCCATTGCTTCCCTAATAGAAGTTGAAATTTCACGGTATATCCAAGACTTGAAATAAAATAATAAACATTTGTGGATTGATCTTAACTTGCAATCCAATTTCTCCAAGTATCTCCTTCTTTAATCCATCAAAAGCCTTTACTAAAATCGAGTTGGGCTTGATCTTAGCTAAATCTACTCCAAGAAAATTTAGTATCGCCAGTGGATATACATTCAATAAAAACCCATTATCTATTAGTACCCAAGCAACTACTTTCCCCGCATACTTGACCACTATGAAAAGGGGCATTGTGTGCCGGTTTCCTTCTTTGCCTAGCTTATCTGGTGAGAATGAAATCTGATCCATTACAAATATCAAATTCATCACTAATCCTAGCTTCTCAGTGGAAATCCTTTTAGGTACTTTGACATCCTTTAGAATTATTATTAAAGCTTCTCGGTGAGTATCTAATGACAACAATAAGCCCATTAAAGAGATCTGGGCTAGTGCCTTAGCTAATTGATCCATAATCTTGTACTCATTGGCTTTTACTATCTTCTTGGCAACATTTTGATCTTTATCATCTGTATCTTTAAAGATCTTTTAAGAATCCTCTTTTACAGCAGTCTTTCTCTTGGCTTCTTCGTTTTGATCATAGACTCGTCCTAAGTGAATAAGCCCACCGACCATAGGTGATGAAGACTTGGTTGTCTGATTCACCATCTAGTAATCCAAAGGGGTTGCTTTGTAATTTTCTTGGGCTTACCCAATTCTTTAACTTTCTTAGTCTTCCTATAGTACTCAAAAACCAATGGCTTAAGTCCATCTCCAATCATTCCAATCATCGTAACTATCTTCTTGGCTTCTGCAATAAGCTTGTCTTCTTCGTCAAATTCGAGACCCTATCTAATGGGTGGTTCATTGGCATACATTGCAAGTAAACTAGCGTAATTAACCAAATACTCAAATTTTCCTAACGACTCTCCCAAGGTGTTGACTGTCGGATCACTGGCTTCATACCTCTCTCTGAGGTCCTTCTAAGTACATCTCTTTCTTGGTTTTGGAATTATTACAGCCATGATATCAGCTTTCTTTATCTTGCCATCTTTTAGCAATTGATATATTATTGATCTAGTCTGGGTTCTATCTTTGAGATTCATTTCCTGCAAGTGTCTGGCCTGCCTCAAATTCTAAGCTTCCTCTTCAATAGTGATGGGGAGATTATCTAGATCAATCTCTAATTTAGACACTTCAGCAATGATCATGTTAATTGAGCATTCATGATCCAGTAGAGGATTGTTACCTATATTAGGAGCGGGGATCTGAATGAAATCTAACTGAACCAACTTGGCATCAATAAGATCCTAGATCTTATGTTTGAGTCTCTAACATTGGTTTGTAGAATGCCCTACTTGCGCCAAATGATAATTATAATCGAGCTCTAGGTTATAGACCCTTGATCTTTGTCCTTCCTTTGGTATTTCAAATGTCAAGAGTCCTTCCTTAATCATGCAAGAACTTGGCTTACAGGAATGGGGATATGACTAAATTATCTTTTTTTGTGGGCGATTAGTCTAATTTGGATTCGACGGGGGATTAAATCCTCTTGTCATGGCTATTGAGGCCATAGGTCCGATAAAGTTGCCGATATTGACAAAGCTTACGGTAGCTTCTTTGGTTTTGTTGGAAAATCTTGTAGGAGGTGTCTTCTTCTCAACTATTTCAAGATTAAGAAGCCTTCCAGTAGCAATAGCTTCCTTAATTAGGCACCATGAGGCTACAATTTCTATAAAGCTAAAGGTAGGGTGTCTGACCAGATGTTGGTAATACGGGCTTCCAAGAGCATTGATAAAGGCAAAAGTCAAATCCTTTTCTATCAAGGGCGGAGTCACCTTAGCTACCATGCCCCTCCATCTCTGAGCATACTCTTTAAAGCTTTTGTTAGCCTTCTTTTGTAGATTACTCAGATCTTACATGCATTGGGCCACTTCGATTTTAAACTTATACTGGTTGTAGAAAGCCTATGCTAACTTATCCTACGTATCAATCTCATTCAAATCCAATTAGTCATACCAAGTTAAGGCGGGTCCGATCAAACTATCTTAAAAGGTTTGGACCATTACCTTATCGTAATTTGTGTATTTTCCCATTTTCCTTATGTACAACCTAGCCGGTCCAATCATACTTCTCAAATTCCGGTACCTTAAACCTTTCTAGGAAATCATCATCTTCATACGCAATAAATTGATCATCTTAATCTATTCAAACTCGTTAACCATCTCTAGGGTTTTCATCTTCTCGATCAACTTTTGCATAAACTTCCTTTTCATCTCTTGGTGTTTTTCCTCAACCTCCTTCCTCCATATCTCAGCATTGGGAACCAATTCTGCATCCTCCAATTCAGGGGAAAGGGGTTGATTCTGCATTTCGATTCAGGTTAACTTGAGATGCTTATCTATCATTGAGAATTCTAATAGCTCGAATAAGAGCCTGGATTTGTTTGGCTATCTTGTTCATGTTTTCTTCTAGGGTTGCAACTCTCGGATCGAGCTTAGTTTGACTGATGTTTCCAATACCTTAAGTTGACATTCTTGCCTTAGAACGAGTAAATATCAGGCTTCTCACTAAATCTACTCGGTTGGGTGTTATCTTTAAAATCCTAAACGAAAACCCTAGTTTTAGACTTTTTTGTGAACTAAAATTTTTTGTTTTTTGTTATTTTCTTCTTTTTTAATTCTTTTTTATTTTGTTTTTAGTTGTTTTTTTTTTTGTTCATTTTTTATATAAAAGGCAGCTATCAAGAATAAACAAATAGCAAAAGACTATGTAATCAATAAAGGTTTTCATTTAATGAAGTTGCAAATTTATTAATAATCATAAAATCTAACCTATACAATGGACTAAAAGAAAGGAAAAGAAAACTCGTAACTAATCTTTCTAAAAAAACTCAAATATTATGTCTATAAAAGCCGATAGATCTAGCTAAGACAAGCTTCATCAACTTCTCTCATAAGCCTTTGGACTGTGACATCTCTTTCTTGAATCTTACTCCTCAAGAATTGGTTTTCTTCCAGCAATCTCCCATTTTCCATCTTTAATTCTTCAATGATCCTTTTGCATTCTTGAAACTAGGCTTCAATGCTGGCTTGTATGGTGTCCCGATAGGCAAAAGATATTTTGGCCCTGGTTCATGTTTGAATACGTCTGGAGCTTCATACTGTATCTCTCCAGTCTTCTCTAACTGATCATAAATGAACTACTTGGTAGCTTAGTATTCTCTAACTTTACCCCTCAAAGTTCCTACATTGATTATCTTCTTGACTTTTTTCTGTTCCCATAACTTCACAATTTTTGCTAGTCGTCGAATCAAAGTAGCAATGGGTAAACAAGGATCTTGATAACTCAATGTGACATCGTTTAGGGAATCTCTGTATGCTATCTCTTGAAGCGAGCCCAACTGCTTGGTGATATAGGCTTGGAAGTACCCTGTACAACCTATAATGTCAATGAGAGGGACACCTTTATAATCAACATTCCTTAAGATGGCTCAAGTGCAGTTACTCCACCTAGTTGTTCACATAAAATCTACTAGCGACATCTTACTGATGATTGAGACCCATCCTTTAAACGAAGTTCCTTCTGGTACTCTTAGGTGATGGGCAAAATCATTAATCAAATTCACCTTTTCAGTCAGGAACATTCTAAGAAGATTCCATCCATACCCCTGCATGTGACTAATAAACCATATAATAAGGATTGCAGGGTTAGCCATGAAGTACCCATGCCCTTGCTTCCTTAAGTGGGTGAGGGTTTTGAATTTTTCTACCAATAACGTTGGTATAGAGGATTTACCAGTTAAGAATTGGGTTACTAACTCGGCTACCTTATGATGAACTTGATTGTATCTAACGGGAAACAACACTGTCCTAAATACTGCTACAACAAAAACATTTACCCTCTTCTTAACCCATGATTCATATCCCTTACAAAAGATGTAATGATATTTTTAATAAGAATCCGAGCTTGAAAACCATTCCACTAACCTTAAAATGTTGAGACACTTCTTGCCTTCTGAAGATAAGAATGGTACCAAGGTAACCTTTTTTACTCCCAGCAAGGTCATGAAGGCTCTTTCGAGTTGGACTATGAGATTTAGCATAGTTATGCTTATTTTAAGAGGTGAGGTACTAAGTAATTGCGAGTATTCTTCTAAAGTGGGTGTCAACACATGTGGGCCAAACTTAAAAGCTACAAATTTTAGATCCCAATAATAGATAAGGGCTTGAATTAGACGCCAGTGGAGCTGGACCCGCATGAGGGACATGATTAGCTTGATTTTCCTATAGATGTAGTCTTGCATAGCGGGTGAAAGTTGATTCAACCAATTTTTCAAGATAGCTTCGGGGAAAGAGCACTTATCCAGTTAGATCTCATTGATGGGCTTGAGATTAACATTACCATGACTTTCTATATCTATATTACATAAAAATGTGAAATGATGTGATTATTTATAAATCCATAGTGGAAAAGGTACCCTTATATATAAGTAGGTCCAAAATAGGATTATAAGAAAATGAAGTTCGTGTATACTTATATATAAGGGTTATTGACTTTTTTTGAAAAAAGATGATGAACTAACCACGAATTAATCAAGCTTTTCCTATAATTTAGAAATAACTATCCCTTTTTTCATAAAATAATGCAGGAGGGTAGGGTCTATGGGTCTCAAGGTTTGTAATTTCAAAACTTTCTGGAGAAAGACCTAGTGGGCTACATCGAAGCCTAAATGGGCTCACCTATCACTGCCAAGTAAGAGTAAAGACCCTAGTGACTTGAGAGTTACGCAATGGCGGCCTATCTTAAGTTTCTAAGGTAATCCAGGTCCAACCACATTTAAACACGTGAATGACTACTCTACAGCCCCCCCCCCCAAAAAGGGCACACTAGGTCGGGTTTTCTCTTAAGACCTACAATACTAGAAATCAATTAGTACAACTATAATACAATAAGAAAAAAAAAGAAAAAATAATACAAAAAAAACCATCAATTAATTTTTAATTTTTACATGGTTAACTCACTAGGCATCCCTAGTGGTGCCGCTAATTTTGTCGAACCTTATTTTAATTTCCTTAATTTCATCCATATTAAGCCTAGCCCGCTTAACATAGATTACTGGACATTAAATTAAGAAAATATTTTTCTTTGATAAAAAAATATCTTTAAAAAAAAAATCAAAATCACCAACCATTTAGACTGGTAAAAAAAATAAAATAAAATTAGAGTTTCCGGGTAGAAAAACCTTAATTTGGCCACTAATCCGTAGATTTTCTAAGAAAATAATTTTTAGAAAATTAAACAAGAAAAAACCATATTTGGTGGCTAATCTATTAAGACTAAGTCACCATGCAAAAGTTAAAAAAAAATTAATGGGATTTATTTTCATAATTTTCTAAAAATAATAAAAATATACCTAAATAGGCAAAATATAACTAAAATAATTTTTTTATTATTTTTCTTATGAATATTTTAGGAAAAAGGAATTTTTTTTAATTTTTTATACGATTAGCCTGAAGGTGCTTATGTGTCCACTAATTAGGATTAAATCAACGTAGTTCTTTTTATAAAATATTTAATGGGTGAAATTTTTATTTTGAGAATTAAGCCAGATTTACATTTAACCATTTATTTATTAAAAAAAAACCCTAGAAAGATCTAATTTCAAGATTCACTTTAAAAAAAACCCAACTACCAAATTTTTTTTGAAAACTCTGGTTAAGAATTTTTTATTTTTTAAAAAAACTATTATGTGTAAAATAAAATATCTTTCCTAGGTCCTCCATGCAAGATATACTAAGATACGTTAAAATATGATCTAGATATGTATCCTATAAGCAAGATATGTCGAAGATACGATCTAGATATGTATCTTCTCTAAATTATATATGCAAGATACGTTCAAGATACAATCTAAATACATAACTTCTTATGTATTTTTTCTATATCCTAACTGCAAGATACGTTCTAGATACGTATCTTTTCTAAATCCTAAATACAATATATGTATCTTGATACGTGTTTTCTCTAAGTCTCCGAAGATACAAATCTTGGAAAAAAGTTACACTATTTTTCAAAGATACAATTTTTGTTAAAAGTTGCAATATAGCTAAATGAATAAAAAAATTGAAACTATCTAAAAATATCAAACAATATAATAAAAATATAAAAAAGAAATTTCACTAAAAAAATAGTAAATAATTAAATTAACTAAATAAATAAAATGATATATATATATATATATTACCTAAACAAGCCAAGTTGTATGCGTACAACGCATGGCATGCGTCGTATTCATGCGTGGTGGATCTCATGTGATCGTAAAGTGGCTCATACGTGTAGTGGTGCGTGTATATTGTGTTAAGTGCGGCTTTGTTCGTATGTAAGCGTCAGTATGTGTAGGCATGTTATCATATGTGGACTTCAACGTGTATGTGTGTGTGTGCTTCGTGTCAACGTATGCAGCAATGTGGACATGCGGCATATAGTGGAGTGCAGATCGGGCAATAGTGTATCGGTACTTGTAGGTGAATTGTATTCGGTCAAATGTTGTGGACAATCATGTGATGTCAGGAAAGTGTGTGATGTGAGTCAATGCTTGGTGTAGGATGTAGTAGGGGGTATGTTATGGATTGGGATCAAGTGTGAGTAGCTGTCATACATATGAATGTAGTGCTGGTATGTGCTAGGGCTGTCAGCGTGAGTATAGTGGACTTGTTGTTCGATCAAGGGTATATAGGTGTAGCTATTGCTGTTAGGATGTATGTAGATTTAATGGTAGGGGCAAGTTAAGATCAACTTTGATGACAAGTGAAGCGGATTGATTAGAGTGAAGTGAAGGGGTAAGTGACTGGATAGGGACGTGTTCAGTAAGTGTAGATAAATATCTATCGTGTGTGTTAAGGGATCATAAAAAAATGTCCTTAAGTCTACCGCCGAATTCCTATTTATAATACCGACAACTGAATCTTTTGTATCTCTTTTTATCTTACTAAACCTTAGATACCATAATGAATATTAGATATAAAAAATATAATTTTAGATTTTTTGAAGATTTGGCCTAGTTTCTAAAAACCCTATTTTAATTTGGGCTTTCTATTTTCTGGGCCAGATTTGATCTAATTCAATTTAGTCTAATAACCTATTTAATAAATCCTAAATCTATTCTAGCCCAATATAAATTATATAAAAAAAATCCACTTTATATCAAACTGGACTAAAGTGTTTCATTGAAGCCCGATTCTTCAACAACTTAGGATTTATTAAATTTATCACTCACCATTATCCAATTTGACCCCAAATGATCCAATTCGACTTGATATAATTGGACTTGATATGTCTCATTTCGATAGTTTATTTTTATTTTTTCAATTTTCTTTTTTTTGTTATTTATTTATTTATTTTTATTTTTGGCTCAAAAACTACTAAAATAAAATCACAAAAATGGGGTATCTACACTGTTTACTCCCATCATGCTCGTTACATGAGATGTGATCTCCTAAAAAAAAACAGAAATCTACACTAATCACAGTCGTGACCATGGATGTGAATTCCTTGCTGCAAATATATTGTCTCATCACACGCATGATCAAGAGAGTGATCATCTTCCTGATATATAATCATGTGCGTGACCAATAGGGGGATCAAAAGAACTTTCTCAATCATGCCCATGATGTAGCGCATAATTGGTGTTGGCTATTTCAATCTTCCATTATTATGATGATGGAATATATCTTGGTTTTACTTCAAGGTTTTCTTTGCTTCACAGCCGTGATTGCCTTAAATTGCATTGTTTTGGTGTAAACTTCATTTTTTTACTCTTTGTAGACACCTACTTTTTGCCCTTCTTTTTATTTTTCAAATTATGTTATAAGGTCCTGAATTAAGAAAAGTTAAAAAAAGCCCAAAAAAAATGAAGAAATTTAGAAAAATAGGAAAATAGGAAAAAGTGCAAAAGATAGGAAAGTTAGAAAAAAAATGGAAATATTCAGAAAAATACATAAAAATTTTGAAAAGTTACAAAAAATTGAAAAATAAAATATTTTAGAAAATAACATTTTGTTAGATTAGATTTTTAATTTTAATTTAGGTTTATAAGTTGGGCCATTGAACCTAGGTTTAGATTTAAATCTAACTTAGGCTGATCGAGTGGACAAGACACAAACTAATGGCCTGACAGTAAAGTATATGGACATAGCACTGGCATTGAGCATGAAGTCTTAGGTTTGAAACTTGGCAAAGGTAAGGAGGCCTTTTTTTTTTTATTTTTTGGTTTTCAATCACATCAAGGACTGCTACGTATCAGGATCTGATTACGCTACGTGTCCTAACATGTGGCATCCTTAGATTTGATGGCCTCGTTGACGTAGCACCACGTGGCATTTACGTGGCGTACCATGTCAACTGCTACGTATCACAAAAATGACACATAGCACACTGGAGTTGGTTGGTACGATTGACGTAGCGCTATGTCAGCCCATTTTTCCCTTCGTTTTCCTCTCTTTCCCTCTATTTCCCTCGACTTTCTCCAAACTTCCAACGCTTTCCACCTCAGACCACCCACTTCAACACGATTTTTGGACCCTTTCTCATTGCAATTTCACCAAATCAATGGTAAAATTATAAAATAGACATAGCCTATTTTGAATCGGTAAAAAAAACATGTTTAAATATAGTCAAAGAAGCATTCAATTTAAGCTCCAAAAATCAGAAAAGAGCTGTTTTCCTAAGCATTTTTCATTAATCCAATCCAAGCTTTCCTTGTTTTCTGGGAACAATTCGGGTATAAAAGGAGCTTCAAGGAGTACAAATGAGGATACATACCCAATAGAATCAACTCCTATACTTTCTATATCCATTTCCGATCACTTCTTCTCTCTACCAATCTCTCTCTTCTCAAGTTTCTCTCTCTAGCAAACTCCAAGCTCGACCACTACCACGGTCGTGACCCCTACTCCATCAACTCCCAAACACGACCTCCCTCAACCGCTGCCATAGCCCCTAACCGCTTAACCAAACCGCCACCCTTAAACCCTAACTACCGAAGCTCATCCTCCTTAAACCACCACCTTTAGTCACCCTTAGCCCAAACTACTCCTACGGTCGAGCTCCCTACACTCCAAAAACCTAACCCCAATCGACCGTTCATGACTAGCAACTTTCTTTAATGCCACCCAATCTCCAACACCAACTACCACCTCCAACAACCCTCTCAACCACCATCAAACACCAAGGCATCGAACCTACCCCACCTCAGAACCTAATTAGAAAATCACAAAAGTCCCATTTCCCATTCAATTTGGAGCTCCAACAGATCAAAACCACCACTACAACACTACTGCTGTGGAAGCCCGACTCGGATCTAGTAGAGCAAACCTGACCTAATCTGACTCGACCGTCCAATCTACTTAGGTCTGACTCATACATCCGAATCCATCTAAAGTTTATATATATATATTTTTTATTTATTGTTTTATTTTGTTTATTTGTTTTATTTAAATGTAATAGAAGATAATAATGATAGAAAGAAAAGGAGAAAAAGAAAAAAAAGGGTAAAAGAAAAAAGGAAAAGAATAATTTGGTTTTATTTTATTTTATTAAATAAGTAAGATATAATAAGTAATAAGTAATAAGTGATAAATAAATTAAGTAAAAAATTAACAAAAAAGAAATAAATAGAATATGAAAATAGAAAAATAAATAGGTAAATAAAAAGATTATTATTTCTTTTTGTCGCTTAGAAAAATTGATTTTCTAAAAATAAATGAAAATAAATAGACCTCTTTCCAAATTAGGACCATTCTAAAGTTTCCAAAAATTAAAAAACCGATTAAGACATTTTTAGGAATTTCCTTCAACAAATCAAAACTAAATAAAATGTAAACTCGATTGTTTTTCAAATTAAAACAAAACCAATCCACTAAAGTTTTACAAAAAGAACTACATATGTCTAATATGTACGTAGGCACTTGTACATAAAATATGGAAAATTTTTTTTCCATTGTTAGATATTTATGTGAATTAATCAATTTAGTTGCATGTATCATAATTAGATTTTTTTTATTAAAAAGGGTACATTTGAAAAGCAAAGTTAAATTTGGAAAATTAAAAGTAGTAACCGTTTAGGGTTTAGTAAATTAACCGCTAGACCCGAATCTTTGGTTTTCAAAAGAGCTATTTTTGCAAATTATTCGTTTAATTGATAGACCGGTAGCTAAGTTATAGCCAATCTACTCAATTGGTTGTAACTTAACCCTTTTTCCCAGACTCTAGTCCGGTGGCAACTCCAAACCCTTTCTAAATTAAAAAAATGATTTTCTTTATATCCTAGTTGAGGATCAGTATTAAATGGGTAGGGTTTAGTACCGATCAGCTTAGAGAAGACCTAATTTTATAAAAGAACTGAGAGGACAAAAAAACCAGGCTTGACAGCTTAGCGACTCCATTAGGGACCGTCAAGAGGGCTAACCAATTAAAAACATTTCAAAATTAAAATCGCTTTTCAAATTACTTGCATTGTTTAGTTATTTATTTGTTTCTTTATATATTGATTTGTTTATTTATTGTTTGCTTCGTGTATATATTTGTTTTAATTAGCATATTTATTTTGTAAATAGCATATACCAGGGCATGGGATATATTTTGCTGCATCATTAATGCATGATAAATACGGTCGAACCCAGGACATCCTAAGACCTTAGGACAAGGAGCCATTATGTAAAGTCTCAGGCGTAGTAGGGCAACCACCGTTCGGGGCCGATTAGGCTACTCCACTTAAACTTCAATGTAACCAAGGAACTGTTTCTTTGTAAATATGTGAGGTCACAGAGTTTAAGGACCGCTAGAACCTACCTGTCTTGCATTACATGGGGTCAACAAATAACTGACAAACTGACAATGTTACAAAAAAAAAATGACAATTATTCTGGAGTTTTTTCCTTGTATTCTTCCTAGAATTGATCTACATAGGAGGTCTTGTATATTTTCACTTCTTGTAATCAGTCTTTCCCTTGTAATTTATGCTTTCTTTGTAATGTTTTAGAAATGGCCAGCTCATCCAACACTAAGGTTGTCACTAAAGAGATTCATGTCTACAAACCTATAAACCCAAAGGCCATACTCAGCTAGTGGTTTCAAACCTTCAACCCGAGAGAGCAATAGTTCATTACCAATAAAATTAGACCCATACTCTCACTAGCCAAAGTGAAGGTTAACATCACATTAGTGAGGGCCTTAGTCCATTCCCGGGAGCCTAAAGAAGTAGCTTTCTAATTTAAACAACATCTAATCAGCCTAACTCTAGAGGAGTACACCCAACTGCTCCAAGCTCCTCCTTTAGATGATATATACGTCCCGAAACTCAGCTTTGGCCCAACATATATCTTCTCAAAATTCTTAGGGATCCGTAAGACTGAGATAAACGAGGCCCTAGACGACTGCAACAAATACGCCATCAAAATATGGGATATTGTCCATTGGTTCCAGAATGAGCCCAGCTCTAACAAATAAGCATTGTTTCATGGGAATTGGAGAGAAAACCAAATCAAAGCCTATGTGCTAGCTATGTTCGCCACTATCTTGTTTCTAAGTGGGTCTCTTCTTATACACTTTAGGGTAACAGAGTTAGTGGCTCAATTTTGGGAAGGTAAGTCTTACATTCCTACCCTACTTGCCAAGTAGATAAGGAATCTTAATTTCCTTAAGAAAAGGGGCTGTGAAGATCTTAGGTCAAGCATGCCACTATTAATGGTTTGGTTTGTCAGTTACATCAAATGCTTTGGGTTGGATTTAATAAGAGGAGCATTTGCAAATAAGATTGATAGATTGACCTTATTGATTCTTTCATCGATAAGATCAAATTACCAAAAGATATCCCTACCCTTCTCTAGATAGAGGTTCTACAAGATTTCCGAGTAAAAGACATACTATGGATTGCTAGGTAGAGCAATTACACTAGGGTCATATTGATTTGTAAGAATTACCATGCTGTACCACTGATCGGGATGAGCTAGTATACAGGCTACTATCCAAGCAACATGGTAAGACAGTTTGGAGGGATCTAGGACATGGTTCATAAACCTTTATTGGAACCATTCACTCTTAATCTTGAAGAGCCTCACTCTATAGAAAAGGCATCCAAACTTCACAAGATCAAAGCTTGGTAGGACACCTAGACCATAACCCCAAACATTGATCTAAGTGAATTCATAGGAAAAGTGAAAAAACACCGGATTACCTAATAGTATTTACACAATCAACTTCATAAGGTAGGTGCAATGTAATATCTGGCACCAAAAGTCCTTCAAACCTCCCTTATGCACCCTAACTCTAAAATAGTGACCTATATGGACCAAATGAAAGC
Source organism: Lumnitzera racemosa (assembly GCA_024138005.1). Classification (NCBI taxonomy): domain Eukaryota; kingdom Viridiplantae; phylum Streptophyta; class Magnoliopsida; order Myrtales; family Combretaceae; genus Lumnitzera; species Lumnitzera racemosa. The sequence goes on from JAMXBC010000007.1 coordinate 85,912,857, forward strand.
ACATGTGGAGATCCTCCATGATGAGAAAGATAAATGAGCAAACCTATGCCGAGAATTTAGACAAAGGTCGCACGCCCTGGAATACCAGCTGTAGATGGCCGAAAAGAAAATGCAAGAGTTTGAAGAAGCGGCTAAGCATGACAAAAAAGAAGAAGAAAATGTCGTCTGTCCTACAGAAAAAAAAAAAAGGAAATTAGCATAGATGAATGTGTATCTTTTTCTTTCTTTCATGTAATAAGACTCTGGGAATCCAAAAATAACTTGCCATTTTGTTAATCATCTATCGATCCTCTCCTTTTCATCCATATGATTCACTTGCATTTCATTCATTTGCATTCTCTTCAAAATATCCGTATGCTAACTTATTGAGAAGTTGTTTTTACACGGTCGCTAAGATAGCTCCCAAATGTTAAACTTTCTAGAGAAGCCCCATCAAAACTCATTTTCAAACCAAAATGGCCAACTAAGGAAACAACAACAATAATGGCAATAGTAACCCCGAGGTTATTGACTCCATAGAGTTGAGATTCCAATCTTTGGAATGAACAATGGGAAAGATGGTAGATTAACCGAGCTTCCTTGCTAACAGCATCTCTCTGATTAGGTCTACGACCCCATCAAACGAAGAGCACTCTAAGGCTCGCTATAGAAAGGATACTAAGGTCCCACCCCTTGAAACAGAAGAAGCTTTCCCTAAAGGCAATTAGGGCTTTGAATCCTTTGAAACTAAAGGGGTATTTCCAAAGGCCAACCTAACCTTTGAGTAGAATACTTACTCATTCCCAATCAACTTAAAGCCTGAAGTTGACTAAGATAGATTAAAGGAGCTCAAAGAGAAGTTAACTCGATAGATCATAGAAAAAATGAAAATGTTCGAGGGGTATGATGGATTCGAGCACGCTGGAATAACAGACTTCTCTGCCTATGATTATGAAAGCTTCCCAAAAAAATTCAAAGTACCTGACTTTGAAAAATATAATGGGATTGGATGCCCCAAGTTATACACTTGGTTGTATGTACATAAGATGGGCAAGTATGCATAGTATGATTAACTCATGGTCCAGACCTTTCAAGATAGCTTGACAGGCCCTACCTTAACTCGGTATACCCAGTTGAACATAAATTAGGTGAATACATAGGAGAAGCTGGCTAGAGCGTTCTATGAGCAATATAGATTTAATATCAAAGTGGCATTAAGAATGATGGATTTGGTTACCCAAAGGAAAAGGCACAATGAATCCTTCAAAAAATATGTTCAAAGGTGGAGGTCCTTAACTGCAAGAGCATCTACACCTATGATTGAAAAAGAGCTGATGGTAACTTTCATTAACACTTTAGAGAGGCCCTACTTTGCTCACCTGATTGGACAAGCCTCTTCTAGCTTTGCAAAAATAGTGGCAGCAAGGTGTCGAATTGAGAGTGTCATTTCCTCTAGCAAGCTACAAGAAACAATAGATAAAAGACCACCCTCTGCTAAACCCACCACCAGCAAGCCTAGAGAAGCTACTATCAGCATAGTCAACTCGAATGCAAAACCTAACTCCCAAGTTTCTTTTAGGACGAATCCCCTACTAGCTCAACTACAGTATAAAAGCCAACTACAGGCTAATAGAGCCCCAAGACAGTTCACCAGAATACCTATTCCACTTAGTCAGGTGCTTAAGAAGTTAAGAAGAGATAATCTGCTCCATTCTGAGGCTCCCAACGAAAGGTATAGGCCAAAATTCTTTGATCCCAATGTGAGATGTCAATATCATCTAGGGCAAGTGGGCCATTTAACTGATTTGGGCTGGAGGTTGAAAAACAAAATCCAAGATTTAATCGATGAAGGTACAATACAACTGGATTTTGTGGAGGCTCCTACCCCAAACGTCAATAAGAACCCATTGCCAAACCATGGACCTATCATCAATATGATATTTGACCACTTAGAATCTACCATTAAGGTACAATACAACTGGATTTTGTGGAGGCGCCTACCCCAAACATCAACAAGAACCCATTGCCAAACCATAGACCTATCATCAAAATGATATTTGACCACTTAGAATCTACCATAAACATGATCGGTCGAAACCAAGAACCAAAGGTTTATAGGTTCTACAAAAAAGAGGTCCCATAAACTAAACGGTATACATTCTATGTACCTGTGGCCCCTGAAAATTATAAAGTTGCCCCCTTCAATTACCAGGCAATAAACTAGGGGCAATCAAGCTTGCTTATAGGGGGGATCACTCGCTCCGGTAGAATTTACGATCCAAAGGAAGACTTGAAAAAGAAAGGCGTATAGGAAATGCCAAACACTGAATAAGCTAAACATGAAGAAAGATTAACTACCTTCACCAAGATGATCAAGTCTAGTGAGTATAAAATAATGGACTGGCTCACTAAGACTCCGGCACAAATATCCCTCATGATTCTATTGATGGTATCAGACCCACACTAAGAGGCCTTATTCAAAGCACTAAAGGATGTTAAGGTCCCTCGTGAAATCCTGGCTAGAAGAATTGGCTCTGTCACCAATTCCATCCTCACCATAGATCAAATTTCCTTCTCCATCAAGGAATCGGGCAAAGAAGGTACCTAATACATAAAGCCTCTATTCATAATAGTAAGGATAAATAATATCATCGCAATAAGAGTCCTCATCGACAACGATGAGGGATATATGGGGAAGTGGACTTACTAGTTGATATCGGCCTACAGACGTTCAACATCCTATTCCAGGTTTTAGACATTCTAAAGACCTTCAATCTATTATTAAGAAGGCCTTGGATGTATTCAATAGGGGCCATACCGTCAACTCTTCATTAGAAAGTTAAGTTCATCTCTAATGGCCAAGTCATCACAATTCTAGGTGACCAAGATTATGAAATCTATAAAGAGACGGCCATACCCTATATCAGTACAGAAGAATAAGAGAACTTTGGACTCTAGATGTTTAATGAGGTGTGCATGATCACCAATCAATAGAAGGAAGAGAGGCTGAAACATAAAGAAGGCCAGTTTGGGACCTATAGGGTAGGATACATTCCAACTCCGATGGAAGAATTGCAAAGAATGCAGGCTAGGGTTAGAAAGGGTGACAGGTTGTATCTCACTCCAATGACCTTCCCTCCATTGTTAGAAACTTTCATTAGGGCCGAAGGCTATAACTTAAAGCCCACTAAAAAAGTCACTTCCAGTAGAAATGAAGGGGCTAGCCTATTCAACAAATCCCATCACTTGAATAATTAGTTCTTTATCCCTATGAATAACAATAAGTCTTTCCTAAGGTAAAGAATGAATCATGATCTAGTATTTTATAGAATTTTGTAATAAATTGCCTCTATTCTCCAAATGTTTGTACTCAAAAGAGAGTTCCCCAAAATAAAATTAGCTTATTTTCTCTTTACTCTTGCCTTACTTACACTCTTCCTTTTGTACACTTTCTTTTTCTTTCCAGATCCAATGACTCAAATAAAGGCTATGGATACCTTGCGCAGATAGGCGATGAGAATATTGATATCACTTTCGAACCTACTAGGTTAGTCGTTGGGAGTGATGTTGATGACTACAATGGTGTGCAAGAAAGTTCACAAAAACATGAAATGAGTAGAATTTCCATTGATGTGCTAATAGAGATAATTAATGTCAGTACTAACAAAAACCCTAAGGTATTGAAGGTTGAGGAAAATTTGGAAGAAAATTAAAAGATAAAGATAACCACATTACTATTTGAATACTAAGACGTATTCGCATGGTCTTATGACGACATGCTTGAATTAGACCCATTAATTGTAGTCCATCACTTACCCACACAAAAGGATATCAAGCCTAAGAAACAAAAGTTAAGAAGGGTCCGACCAGATATCTTGTTGAAAATCAAGGAAGAAGTTAAAAAATTATTGGAAGTCGGCTTCATTGAGGTATCTGATTATCCTAAGTGGGTAGCCAACAAAGTACCAGCTATGAAGAAGAATGGGAAAGTCAGAGTATGCGTAGACTTTTGAGACCTCAATCAAGCAACCCCTAAAGATAATTTTCCTTTGCCCCATATTGATGTATTGGTCGATAATACAACCAGAAACCATATTTTCTCTTTCATGGATAGATTTTTCGGGTATAACCAGATTCGAATGGTTGAAGAAGATAAAGCCAAGACTACGTTCATCATGACTTAGGGCATGTTTTGCTATAAAGTGATGCCTTTTAGACTCAAAAATGCCAAGGTAACTTACTAAAGGGTTATAGTAGCAATCTTTCATGACATGATGTACAAAGAAGTTGGAGTATATGTCAATGATATGATTGCAAAGTCTAAAGAAGGAGAAAATCATGTGGAAAATCTAAGGAGATTGTTTGATAGGTTGAGAAAATTTTAACTGAAACTCAACCCAAAGAAGTGTACTTTCGGGGTTACTTCAGGGAAGTTATTGGGTTTCATAATCAGCTAAAGGAGCATTGAAGTAGGCCTTGATAAAGTTAAAGTGATAGTTTACCTGCCCCCACCACACACGCTTAAAGAAATCAGAGGTTTATTGGGCTGTTTATACTATATAGCCCAATTCATATCCCAACTCACAGAAAAGTGTCGTCTTTTACTTAAGTTGTTAAAAAAGAATGCTAAGATCAACTGGGACAAAGAGTATGAGCAAGCCTTTACAACAATTAAAGAATACCTCATGAACCCTCCAATTCTGGTAGCTCCAAAACTTGGGAAGCCTTTATTCCTGTACTTGACAATATTACCAGAATCCACAGGGTACATGCTTGGCCAAAAAGATGAGGAAGGAAAGGAGCAGGTTGTATACTACTTAAGCAAAAAATTCACTAAAGGGGAGCAGAGATATTTAGAAATTGAAAGAACCTACTATGCTTTGGTTTGGGTAATGCATCAACTTAAACAATACATACTTTACTACTAGGTTGAATTATTGACTCAACATGATCCCCTGAAGTACTTGGTAGACAAACCGGCCTTAATTGGCAAAATCTCAAAGTGGCAAGTGCTACTATTAGAGTTCAACATTATATATGTGAACCAAAATTCAGTCAAAAGGCAAGCTTTAGTAGATTAATTAGCAGAAAATCCCTCTGATAGCACTCCCCAAGAAGTACAAGTTAATTTCCTTGATGCGGGTATCTTAGTGGTCGGAGGAAACTCTGATAAAGGAAAGGATGACGAGCCACCAAAATGGAAAATGTTCTTCGATGGGGGCAGCCAACGTGTCTAGGTGTGGAATTGGGGCAATACTATTATCCCCTGAAGGTACTCAGTAACCTGTGGCCATAAGGCTTGTTTTCCCATATACTAATAATATTGCTGAGTATGAAGCATGCATCATGGGACTCAAGATGGCCATAAAGAAAGACATTTAAGAATTAGAAGTGTATAGGGACTCCTCACTCATTGTTGGCTAAGCACGGGGAGAGTACAAAACTTAAGATCTTAAGCCGGTGCCTTATCACCGGCATTTGACGGAACTAATGAAAAGTTTTAAAGAAGTCACCTTCAATCATATACCAAGAACTCATAACCAATTTGCTGATGCTTTAGCTATGCTAGCATCTATGATCTAGATATCTGGTAGAATCGAGATTCAGCCCCTTACTATTGAAATTGAAAACAAGCCTGCCTTCTACCTAACGATTGAGGGTATGAACGACCAAAAACTGTGATAATCATGATATTAAGATGTTCTTACAATAAGGCGCATGCCCTGATGAGGCCGAGAAAAGAGATAGAAAGATTATTAAGAGATTAGCCACTCAATTCTTTTTAAGCGAGTCTACCTTATACTAATGCGAATTTGACGGTATACTCTTAAGGTGAATAGCTAACAAAGAGGCTAAGAAATTAATGAAAGAGGTAAATGAAGGAATATGCGGCCTTTACATAAACGAATACATGTTGGCAAAGAAAATCATGAGACTAGGGTATTATTGGTCAATAATGGAAAGTGATTGCATCAAACATGTTAGGCACTATCATTTATGCTAAGTTTATGCGAATAAGATAAATACTCTACCTCAGGAATTACATGCCCTCTCAGCACCATGGCCTTTTTCAATGTGGGGCATAGATATCATCAACCCTATCACTCCAAAAGATTCTAATGGACATCGCTTCATATTAGTCACCATGGACTACTTCAGCAAATGGGTAGAGGCTTTGTCTTACTCAATGTTACTAAAGGGGTCATAGTTAAGTTCATTAAGAAAGACATCTTAGCTTGGTATAGGACTCTTGAAACAATTATCATTGATAATGGCACCAATCTCAACAACAAGCTTATGACAGAATTATGGCGGTAGTTCCGAATCATTCACAGGAACTCTACTCTTTATCGACCCCAAATGAATGGAGCCATCATAGCAAAAAACAAAAACCTCAAAAGAATCATTGAAAAAATGGCTATTACATATAAAGACTGGCATAAGATTTTACCCTTTGCACTCATGGCCTATCGGACTTCCATTAGAACGTCGATTAGGGCAATACTATACTCTTTAGTATACGATACTGAAGCAATGTTACCAGTAGAGGTTGAGATCCCATCACTTAGGGTACTGTCAGAAACTCATTTGGACGGAGCCGATTAGGTAAAGAAACGCATCGAATAGCTAAATCTGATTGATGAAAGGAGATTGACAACCCTGTATCATAATCAATGTTATCACCAAAGAATAGCTCGGGCCTTCAACAAACGGGTGCGACCTTGTAACCTTAAAGAAGGAGATTTGGTGTTAAAAAAAGCTCTCCCCAATGCACAAGACTCCAAAGGGAAATTCGCCCCTAATTATAGGGGTCCTTCTGTCGTGAAGTGAGTATTATCAGGAGGGGCTTTGATTTTGTCCCAAATGAATGGTCCAGATTTGAGATATCCTGTAAATGCCAACGCTATAAAATTGTACTATCCTTAAGAAGTTAATGGGAATTTTACTTAAAACACAAAAATGCCAATCATTTTGAACATCATTGTAGCCCAATTTTCATTATCTATAAGCAAATTTGGTATCCTTAGTCGTTGTCGTCATTGGAATAATCACCCTCTCCTTGGAAAGGTCCAATTCCCTTTACCCCATTTAATTGAACCCATACACTGCAAACACGAGAGGAGTTAAGGAATGAGATCTAGAACATTGGTAGTTAACAAAATTCTTTAAAATACTTTATTACCGATTGATCCCCCTCAATGGGGAGTTTTATTGTCTATTTTTTTTTAGAGGAATGAGAAACTTAAGTAGGCAATCATGATAAATGGGAATGAGGCTTTTGGGTTAATAAAAGTTCCAAAGAAACAAAAACAGTGGGTGGTTTTTCTTGCATCGGGCTAATTTCCATGACTTCTCCATAAAGAACCAGCGAAGTCACGAACATTATATGACAAGAACATCTGGGTTAATAATAAAGGACTAAAACAAAGAGTCAGTAATTTTCTGATGGGGGCTTTTCAAAAAGGTTTGATGAATTGGGTGCTATCGACAAAGACTAGGTAAGTATTTCCACACAATGTTAATACACCAATTTTTTTTTCTTGCATTTAGACTAATTTTTACTCCCAACAATCTTTTTAACCAACCCATAAGGCATTTACTTTCTGCATTTAGTGTTTGGCCAACTTACAAAGATACGATCCTAGCTCGATTTATCCTTCCAATCCATAGGGTCCCTCTATTCACCAAATTTCTTGCAAGTATGCCCCTTTCTTCACCAAGTTCTATAGGGAACTTCCTTTCACCAAGTTTCTCTTAACCGACTTGTAAAGCAATTACCTTTATCATCTTCTTAAGGTCTTAGGCAGCTTTAAGAGCGCTTTACCTACCTTAATTAGTTAGCTCATTTAGGTACAACCAAGTTTGCTTATTCTTTTTAGGGTCTTAGCCAACTCTAGGAGCACTTTGCCCACCTTAGTTAGTCAGCTCATTAGGGCACAACCAAGTTTACTCATTCTTATTAGGGTCTTAGCTAGCTCTAGGAGTGCTTCTTAGAATAAAATCCATTCTTGAGGCAAAAATAGTGTTTGTTTTATATTTGAGGCAAAGTTTTGCTCAAACTTTACCGCAAAGAGGGGCAACTGTAGACATCTAATTTTTTCCCTTCTTTTTATTTTTTAAATTATGTTATAGGGTCCTAAATTAAGAAAAGTTAAAAAAAATAGAAAATTAAAGAAAGCCCAAAAAATGAAGAAATTTAGAAAAATAGGAAAAAGCACAAAAAGATAGGAAATTTAGAAAAAAAAAAAACAAAAAATAGAAAAATTCGGAAAAGTACATAAAAGATTTGAAAAGTCACAAAAAATTGAAAAATAAAAGATTTTAGAAAATAACATTTTACTAGATTAGATTTTTAATTTTAATTTAGGTTTAAAAGTTAGGCCATTGAACCTAGGTTTAGATTTAAATTTAGCCTAGGCTGACTAAGTCCATATGTGCAATTTAATTGCACATATAAACAAGGCATGGGTTAATAGCCTAATGGTTAAGTATATGGATATAGCAAGCATTGAGTATGAGGTCTTAGGTTCGAAACTTGGCAAAGGCAAGAAGGCCTTTTTTCTTATTTTTTGGTTTTCAATCACATTAAGGACTACCACGTGTTGGGATCTGATTATGCCACATGTCTTGATACATGGTATCCTTAGATTTGATGGCCCCGCTGACGAGGCGCTACGTGGTAACACTTGGTATGCTACATCAACTGCTACGTGTCACGAAATGATATGTAGCATACTGGGGTTGGTTGGTACAGCTAACGTAGCGCCACGTTAACCCATTTTTCCTTCCCCTTCCTTCCTTTTCCCTCCATTTTCCTCTCTTTCCCTTGACTTTCTCTAGATTTCCAGTGCTTTCCACTTCGGACCACCCACTTCAACACAATTTTTGAACCCTTTCCCATTGCAATTTCACTAAATCAATGGTGAAATTGTAGAATAAACATAGCCTATTTTGAATCGGTACAAAAAAATGTCTAAATATAGTCAAAGAAGCATTCAATTTGAGCTCCAAAAATTGGAAAAAAAAAAGTTGTTTTCCTAAGCATTTTTCATTAATTCGATCCAAGCTTTCCTTGTTTTCTAGGAATAATTTAAGTATAAAAGGAGCTTTAAGGAGTACACACGAGGACACACACTCAACAGAATCAACTCCTACATTCTCTATATCCATTTCCGATCACTTCCTCTCTCTACCAATCTCTCTCTTCTCAGGTTTCTCTTTATAGCGAACTCCAAGCTTGACCACCACCATGGTTGTAGGCCCCACTCCATCAGGTCCTTAACATGACCTCCCTCAACCACTACCATAGCCCCTAGCTACTTAACCAAACTACTACCCTTAGACCCTACCGAAGCTCACCCCCTTTGAACCACCACCTTTAGTCACCTTTGGCCCAAACTACTCCTACGATCAATCTCCCCATACTCCAAAAACCCTACCCTAATTGACCGTTCATGACCAGCAACTCCCTTCAGAGCCACCTGAGCTCTAACACCAACCACCACCTCTGACGACCCTTTTAACCACCACTAAACGCCAAGGCATCGAACTTACCACACCCCCAACCTTGAACTTAATTAGAAAATCAAAAAAATCCCATTTCCCAATCAATTTGAAGCTCCAACTGATCGAAACCACCACTGCAATACTGTTGTCGTAGAAGCCCGACTCAAATCTAATAGAGTCAACCCGACTCGTTTGATCCGCCTAGGTCCGCCCCGTACATCTGAATCCGTCCAGAGTTTTTTTTTTATATATTTTATTTATTGTTTTATTTTGTTTATTTGTTTTATTTAAATGTAATAGAAAATAATAACGATAGAAAGAAAAGAAGAAAAAGAAAAAAAAGGGAGGGGGAAGAAAAAAGAAAAAAAAAAGTAATCTGGTTTTATTTTATTTTATTAAATAAGTAAGATATAATAAGTAATAAGTAATAAGTGATAAATAAATTAAGTAAAAAAAAAAGAAAAAAGAAATAAATAGAATATGAAAATAGAAAAATAAGTAGGTAAATAAAAAGATTATTATTTTTTTTTGTCGCTTAGAAAAATTGATTTTCTAAAAAATAAATAGACCTCTTTCCAAATTAGGAACATTTTAAAGTTTCCAAAAATTAAACAACCGATTAGGACATTTTTAGGAATTTCCTTCAACAAATCAAAACTGAATAAAATGTAAACTCGATTGTTTTTCAAATTAAAACAAAACCAATCCACTAGAGTTTTACAAAAAGAAATACGTACATCCGATCATAAATATCGGGTACATAGGTACCCATACGTAAGTATGGGGCAACTTAAAATACGGAAAATTTTATTTTTTCCATTGTTAGATATTTATGTAAATTAATCAATTTAGTCGCATGTATCATAATTAAATTTTTTTTATTAAAAAAGGTACATTTGAAAAGCAAAGTTAAATTTGGAAAGTTAAAAGTGGTACCCGTTTAAGGTTCAATAAATTAGTCCCTGAACCTAAATCTCTGGTTTTCAAAAAAGCTATTTTTACAAATTGGTTTTTTAATGGATAGACCAATAGCTAAATTATAGCCAATCCATTCAGTTGGTTATAACTTAACTCTTTTTTCCCAACTCTAGTCAAGTGGTGACTCCAAACCCCTTCTAAATTAAAAAAAATGGTTTTCTTTAAATCCTAGTTGAAGATTAGTATTAAACGGGTAGGGTTTAGTACTGATTGGCTTAGAGAAGAGCTAATTTTATAAAAGAATCGACAGGGCGAAAAAACCAGGCTCGACACTCTTGAATCATCTAAAATTGATATATTACATAATTAAGTACCAAAAACTTTAGAAATGAAAAATTTATGCCTAAATATGTCTCGAAAGTGTAGAGTAATTTACTCTTATTAAACTTTCCCACTCTTAAGCTTTGCCTGTCCTCAAGCAAATATTCCAAAACAATTAATGAACTCAATAGTTTTTTTTTTATTGCATATTGAACAAAGCATTCCTAATGAATTAACTTTATGCTTGCCACATTGTGTTCTTTGATTACACAAATTAATAATCTAAGATTAGTCAAAGTAAAACAAACTCTGCCCTTACTATTTAATGATAGCTTCCAAATAGAACAAAAGAAAATTGGTTATACTTCATTTACTTCCTTTAGTGTATAAAAACCCTTCAATTACTTCTTTAGCATAATAATCTATAAGAAAAGTATTTTGCATCCATCTTTCTCCTATATTTCTACTTCTTCTATTGAATCTCTTTAAAGACAACTTACACATTACATTTTCATTTTTCATTCTTCTTCTTCTTTTTTTTTTTTTCAATAGAAGAGTAAAGACCAAAGATTAGCAACAAAGTCAGATTTCGCTCTTTTGAGGGACCAAAACCTGCCCTTATTAAATTGGTTATAAGGATAAAGATCAGTAGTGGAGTTGGATTTCACTCTCCTAAGGGACCAAAACTAGCCTTTACTAATTTAGTCCTTAAACACTTCAATTGACTTTATATTTTGAAGAGATTCTTAAGAAGCATTAATAAGTGAATAATTTCATTTACCCTTCCATTCAAGATTAATTTAGCTCTAAAAGTAATTGACAAGTAGATATACTACTTAGTAAGTTTAGAAGCACAACCATTTAACTTTGAACTAAAGTCTATGATTTACTCTAACCTCTAAATTCATCCATTAAATAGCAAGTAAGTTTGCTTCACTTAGATTTTATCTCACAATTTTGATCATGAACACTAAGTTTACAAGAAGTGAGTAAGGCACAAAATTAACTCACAAAATTGATTGCTATTTTGTCGAATCTATAATCTTATTAAGTCAATTCATAAGTTGAAACAAACAAGTCTAAGTGTGAGACTTTTGATAAGTGGGGTTAAACCTTTCCCACACTTAGAGAAAGACATTGTCCTCAATGTTTGAGGAAAACAAATGAAGAATAGGCATATAAAAGCAAAAACAAAATGAAAGACATTAACAATGAGAACAAGACTCCCCTGTTTGAAGTTTGATCAATACATTAGGTCTTAAACCATCAGATAGTACATCCTCTAACACCTCAAAAAATTAAACAACAAAAGAGACTTGACTATTAAGACAAGATAAAAACAAAACATAACAAACACATGATATGAAAGTCTCCATTAAGAATACATCATTGAGGTTAAGCTCTTAACTAGTTCATAAGTCTAAAAATAAACAAAATAAAACAAAAGAAAGAAAACAAGTCAATCATCCTTAGCTTTCATCTCTTCACTCGAGCTGTCATCTTCCTCCCTAGATGACTCTTCTTCACTTTGATTCCTAGCCTTGTGTCTTAATGCTTCTTACTGGGTTCCTTGAGTTTCTCTTCATCATAATCTTTTTCTTTAGACCTTTCCTCGTTAGCACTAGAGTCTTCTTCTTCTAACCTATCACCTTCTTTTGCTTCTTGTTAAGCACTTATAGGTGGAGTAACTAGAGGTTGATTAGGACCCGCATCCTCCTAGGTTCGAGGATGAGAAAAACAAGAGGGAATGGTCATGCTTACTTTTGTGGCAATGTTTTTCAATAATTCAATAATCCCCTTTGAGTTTCTTTGATCTCAACCACTTCAGTCTCCAACCACTTCAAATTGCCAACCAAGAAGCTTGATGTGGTTGGTGTAAAATCTAGAGCAATAGGATCCTCAATGTCTAAGTTAGGATTAGAGTCTCTTGCAATACCTTACTGATCGAAAGGGGTTCTTGGAAGCGGTTTTGGATCAGTGTAAAAGTCTCTTAGCTTGTCACTAGTAGGCCACAACCTTAAATTCCTAGGAATTCTCGTAATTAGACCTCCAACAAAAATACCTTTTCTCTTATCAAATGCTTGCCGGGGAATTCCAAATGCAGTGAGGATTCCCACATTCACTTGATATCCTTTAAGTACACTATACAAGGGTAATAAGCCATGCTCTCCTATTGCCCCAAGACTCTCATGCTTCTCATAAATTGTCTTAATAAGGATGTAGTGAAAGATCCAAGTAGTGGTTTTCTTTAAGGTTGAAGTTTAAGACTTACTTGCTTGGAAACTACCTCTATTGGAGATTTCTCTTTAGAATTCTTTCATAGAAGTTCCCTAAGGAAAACTCACTGGCAAATTTTCAAACTTAGCATTCTCCAACTCAGCTCGATATATAATCCCATAGCATGTACAAACATCATCATATCAAAGGTATGAGTTCTTCCAAAGGCAAAGAACTCTACCTCATTGTCCATTTTTGAGCCTATGTACTTATACTTGATTTTGAATGATGAGAGAAAGGCTAATGTTGTTTGCTTGTAGGTTTTCTCTTGAATCATAAATAACTTTTAGCCATGGTCCACTCCCTAAGAACCTCTACATGGCTATCTTCAACCCATATTCTCTCAACACGTCCCAATCTATAACACAATGCCTTTAGATTATTTTTTGGACAGCAAATTCCTTAAATCTCTCTTTTTGTTCCACAGTTATACCAGCTGGTAGAGCGACTGCCCTGCTTAAACTTGCTGCATCGGATCTTCTAGGAGGAGGAGAAGGAAAATGATCAGCTTTAAGCCTCTTGTGTTGAGAAGTTGTTGATGATTTCTTAGGTACCATCTATAAACATCCGTGTTAACTCAAGAAAAGCAAAATTTATGTACAATCTAATGGTAATTCAAACTAAGTATAGCCATTCTTACTTCCTCCAACTTATAATTATAAAGCTTCTACCAACTAAACATGATCAACCCTGGCAGGTTCTTAAACATGAATTATACAAGTAAATTCCTTGCGAACTCAACTTATAACCCAAACTTCAACTAAGGATTAGTATCTCTCCTTAACTATACAACATTCTAATTTACAACATCAAAACATAAACACAATTCAATTCTCCAATGCCATAAAACACATAGAAAACCAACTAGTAACACAATCTTACATAACACTTAATTACTAATGATGAGACTAAACAATCAAATTAAGCATAATTTATAGAAATCCCAATTCAGCAATCATGAACGGAAATTAAGGTTTAAGCTTAGCATTCTAAATTTCAGCACAAAGTCATGCAAATCAAAGTCATGCAAATCGAAGTCTAATTGCTACACAAACACAACTATGAGTACAATCACAATATATTTAGAAATCATACTGAACATACATATACAAATCGTGAAATTTCATGAACTAAATCTATTTAAATGTTGAAAATAAAGAAAAAGGGAAAGATCATACTTTAGAAGAGTATAGTAGGGATGAAAATGAGAGTGCAATTATTAGAAATAGTTGGAATATGGGTTGATATTGAGAAAAATGGTGATGGAGTTTCTTTGGAAATTGGCATGTAAGTGTTATCACGGAATGGAGTTTTAAAATGTGTAAGAAATGAGGAGAGAGAGAGAGAGGGAAATTTCTTATATATTGGGGTATCAGGGATGAAATCATGATCATGACACGAGGCGTGATGCCTCTTTCAGGCTTGATTATGGGCGTGATGACTCTGGTGATTAGTATTGTAGTAAAAATTATTGAACTATCACGACCTATAATCTTCACTAGTCATAGGCATGATTACTTCTGTAATTAGTACTGTGGTCAAAATTTTAAGTATAGCCTTTTTTTATCACAGTCGTGATTAAAGATGTAAAATCTTCTAAGGAAGTGATGACGGTTGTGATGGATAGGTAAATCAACCCTATTAATTGATCACGGCTATGATTGATTCCGTGATCGATGCTATACTTAAAAAAAAAAATTAAATACTTACCTTCTATTACGGTCATGATGCGTATTGGCCTTCCATTCTCCATCTAAGTCTCCACATGTTAGTGAAATTTTTCTCTTCCCTTTGAATTGCCATGACTTCTACTCGATCTTTCCTTTCTTTTTGCACCATACAATATACAAATACACTTAAAACAAAGCAAACAATTAACAATAATAACAATAAGGAATTTAAACTTAACAAACATCATAGTGATAAATCAAACACAAGTAAGCAAATCTAATTAAAGGATATATGCTTGTTTAATGTCTCAAGCTTGACATTTTAGAGGATTCTTGCTCAATCAATCATCGGGAGCTTCAACTCCTCCTTATCTTCTTGTGTGTCAAAATCACTATGATAGAGTTTGAGATACGGCCCATTAACCTTGAATGTCCCTTTTTTTAGATGCTCAACTTCCACTATCCCATATTTATTAAGAATGGACCCAAGCACCCAGACTTAAGTTTTCCAAGGAATAACTTAAACCTAAAGTTATACAAAAGTACCAGGTCGCCTTCCTTGAATTGTTTGGAGTGCTTAATCCTGAAATCATGCAAATGTTTTGCTTACACCTTATACATTAGACTGTTCTCATAAGCTATCCAACGCCACTCATCTAATTCATTGAGTTGGAGACACCTAAGTCTATTGGCTACTTCATAATCCAAATTTGCGGTCCTCAAAGCCCAATAAACCTTATGCTCAATCTCTACCAGTAAATGGAAAGCCTTACCATAAACTAATCGATAAGGTATAGTACCTAATGGAGTTTTGTAAGCAGTTCGGTATGCCTATAAAGCGTCATCTAGCTTATCAGCCAAATCTTTTATGTTGTGTACTATGATCTTTTCCAAAATCCTTTTGAAGTCCTTATTAGATGCTTCCACTTAGCCACTTGTTTGTGGATGGTAATGAGTAGCCGTCCTATAATGTACCCCATATCTCTTAAGAACTCGTTCAATCTGATTGTTGCAAAAGTGGGTTCCTCTATCACTTATCTATGTTCAGAGTGCCCTAAATCTAGAAAATAACATTCTTAAGAATCTTAGTACCAGGCTGCCATCATTCATTGGTAAAGCTTAAGCTTCAACCTACTTTGACACGTAATCCACTGTGACTAAAATGTACTTGTTGATAAGAATTAGGGATTGGTCCCATGAAGTCTATTCCCCGAATGTCAAAAACTTCACATTCTGAGATGAATTTCTATGGCATTTCATCCCTCTTGGAGACATTCCCAATTCTTTGAAACCTATCTAAAGCCACAACATAATCATGAGATCCTAAAATACACTTAGCCAGTAGAAACTAGCCTCTAATATCTTCTGAGTTGTCCTGTTTATGCTGTAGCAACCACTTGTTGGATCACTATGATAATGAAATAAGATCTTTAGCCCTTCTTCATGTAATATACAGTATCGGGTAATTTGGTCAGCACATACTTTAAAAAGAAAAGGATCTTCCCAAAAGTAATGCTTTAAATCTGAGAAAAACTTCTTCTTCTTATAATGATCTAAATCTTGAGGTAGAACCTTCTACACCAAGTATTCGCTATATCAGCAAACCATGGAATGTTGTGGGTCTCAATTGTGCAAAGAGCAAACAAGCTTTCTTTTAGAAATTTATCATTGATGTCATCCTCATTTAATTCCTCCAAATGTGGATTATTTAACCTAGACAAGTGATTTATAGCCAAATTTTTTTCCCCCTTCTCATCCCTTATCTCCAAATCAAACTCCTAAAGTAACAACACCCAATGGATTAACCGTAGTTTTGCATTAGATTTAGATAGAAGGTACCTTAAAGCTAAGTGATTGATGTAGACAATCACTCTTGAGAGAATAAGGTAGGGTCGAAACTTGTCAAAGGTAAAGACAATTGCCAACAATTCCTTTTAGTTGTAGTGTAATTCGCTTGAGCCGAAGTGAGTGTCTTGCTGACATAATAGATCAGCTGAAAGTTTTTGTCTTTTCTCTGCCTCAATACTGCTCCTACTGTTGAATCACTTGCATTACACATGAATCAAATGGCATGTTCCAATCTGGCACTACTATGATAGGAGCGTTGGTCAATTTTTCCTTCAAAACATTAAAAGCCTCCAAACAACTAGCATTAAAATAAAATGGCACATCCTTCTTAAGGAGCTTTGTCAATAACCTAGCTATCTTAGAGAAGTCCTTGATGAATCGTGGATAGAATCCAACATATCCTAAGAACCTTCTCACATCCTTTATAAATGATGGTGGTGGTAACTTTGATATCACCTTTACCTTAGCCATATCGGCCTCAATCCCCTTGTTTAATATATTATGTCCTAACACAATGCCTTACTGTACCATAAAATGCCATTTCTCCCAGTTGAGCACCAAATTCGTCACCTTACTTCTCTACAGCTCCCTTTTCAAATTTGCAAGGCATCTATCAAACGTATCACTAAACAAAGAAAAATCATCCATAAAGACTTCCATCACATCCTCTATTAAATCCCCAAAAATAGCCATCATGCAATTGGAAAGTGGTTGGTGTGTTATAAAGTCCAAATAGTATCCTATGATATGCAAAAGTACCATAGGGGCAAGTCTTGGTCTTTTAGTGCTATCAGAATATGAAAATAACTAGACATCCCACCTAAAAAACAGTAGTACTCATGACCTCCCAACCTTTTCGACATTTGATCAATGAAGGGTAGTAAGAAGTGGTCTTTCCTCGTAGCATCATTGAGTTTCCTGTAATCAATGCACACTCTTTAACTAGTCATAGTACGCATCAGTATCAACTCATTTCTCTCATTTGGTACTACCATCATGTCATCTTTCTTTGGAACTGCTTGAATCGAACTCACCCACGAGCTACCTAAGATCAAGTAGATGAGCCCTACATCTATCAACTTCACTAACTCCTTCTTGACTACTTCCTTCATGTTAGGATTCAGCCTCCTTTTTGCACCATTGATTTAAATATGTCCTCCATCAAGATTTTATGGGTGCAAAAAGAAGGATTAATTCCTTTGATGTATGACATCTTCCATGCAATTTCCCTCTTATGTTCTTTTAAAACAGATAAGAGTTTCTCTTTTTGGCAAGAGTCAAGCCCTAATGATATGATTATCAGTAGCTTAGAATCTTCTGCCAAAAAGTCATACTCTAGGTAAGAGGGTAATTGTTTCATTTCAAGTTAAGGGGCTCCTCAATCAATGGCTTTAAACAAGTAATATTACTCTAGTTAATCTCCTTAACCCCGAAATCCTTCAATTGTTCAGCACATGCCGCCAACTGAGTGATCATTTCTTTCACCTCACTGACTCCATCAAACTTATTTCCTATTGTCAAGCATGACTCCAAACGATTCTTACTCAAAACATCCTGTAAAAACTCAGAATTGATGAAATCAAAAGAATCAATAGCAAAGCATTCATCATCACTACTCATTGATTTCTTGAAGACATCAGGCATTTTGATCACCATCTCTTCACTTCTAACCTAAAGGACCAGCTTCTCATCCTTAATATCAATCATAACACTAGCAGTTTCCAAGAATGGTTTTTCCAAAGTGAGTAAAACCTCCATGTCCTCGTCCATGTCCAACACCACAAAATCTGCAGGAAAAATAAAGTCGTGTACCTTTACCAAAACATCTTCCACAAGTCCTCTTAGAAACTACATGGATCTATTTGCCAATTGGATGCTCATTCTCGTACTTTTAAGCCCTCCTAAATTCAATCTCTTCAACAAACCATAAGGCATCAAATTGATGCTAGCTCCAAGATCTACCAATGCCTTCTCTACCTAGAGGTCTCCTATCAAACATGGAATGGTGAAGCTACCAGGGTATTTGAGTTTCCTAGGCAACTCGTTCAATAGAACCGCAGAACACTCTCTACTTAGAATAGCAATGGAAAGTTCCTTTAATTTCCTCTTATTTAAAAGAAGCTCCTTCAAGGATTTTGTGTACTTAGGCATCTAACCTAAGGCTTCCACCAAAGGAAGGTTAACGTGCAATTGTTTGAAAAATTCCAAGGACTTCTTATAATACTCATCATCCTTATCCTTCCTTAGTCTGGAGGGGTATGGCAAAGGTGGCTTATACTCCTTTGGTGCTACAAGTAATACTTCCTCTTCTAGTGATGCATTTTTTACTACTTACTCCTTAACCCTAGCCTCAACTTCTTTCCTCTTTTCTTGGATCCTCTCTGGAGTTTATAACTCCTTACCACTTTTAAGAGTTATAGCCTTAACATGTTCCTTAAGGTTCATATCGGTGTTATCCGGTAACGACCTAGGAGCTCTATCTAACAACGTTTTAGAAATCTTCCCAAGCTGATTCTTTAAATTATATATTGATACTCCTTGATTTCTTAAGGCTGCTTCTGTGGCTTAG
The DNA here is from genome assembly GCA_024138005.1 of Lumnitzera racemosa. NCBI lineage: Eukaryota > Viridiplantae > Streptophyta > Magnoliopsida > Myrtales > Combretaceae > Lumnitzera > Lumnitzera racemosa. Next base: position 85,931,946 of record JAMXBC010000007.1, read on the forward strand.
TGACGATTCTTGGAGGTCTTGATGTACTAGGCTAACATCTCCTCAATGGACATTGGCTTATTCTAATGGGGAGGCACTTGTCTCTAAAATCCAAGAGGTTGGATGTTAGAGCTTCGACTGGTATCGTTGCCCCATCTAAAATTAGGATGATTCCTCCAACCCGGATTGTATGTATTACTAAAAGGATCATTCTTAGGTCTGATCAGGTTCCCTATATAATCAACCTGTTCCACTTGATCAATCTTTGATGAACTTACCAACTCTTAATCTAAAACTGCTAAAGCTTTGTTTTAACCAATTATGAGACTATCAAGCTTCTTTGCCAACACCTCTACCTTATGTGCTAAAGCGGAAGTTGCATCTAACTCATGTTTTCTTGCTAGCCTTCTTTCTCTTCCTCATGTAGATGACTATTGATAATGGTTATTAGCTATATCTTCAAATAATTAAATGCATTGCTTCAATGACTTATGGTTTAGGCTTCCTTTGGCAGTTGCATCAATGAGCTACTTAGTTGTATAGTTCAAACCATTGTAGAAGGTTTGAACCTAATGCCAATCTGGAAGCCCATGATGAGGGCACTTCCTCAACAAATCCTTCCATCTCTCCCATACTTCATACAAGTCTCCGAATCCATCTAACCAAAAGAAGAGATATCTACCCTAAGCTTAGCCATTCTTGAGGATGGGAAGTATTTTCTCATGAGTAGCTCAACCATCTCTTGCTAGGTATTGATGGAATTCCTTAGCATAAAATTGAGCCACTGCTTGGCATTAAACCTCAATGAGAATGGAAATAGCCTAAGGTAGATAGAGTCCTCTAAAACTCCACCAATCTTAAAGGTATTAGAAATCTTTAGGAATTGCTGCAAACGGTCGTTAGGGTCTTTACCAATGAACCCATCAAACTAGACACACTACTAGATCATCTAAATGACATTCAGCTTGATCTCAAAAGTATTGGCTTGAACTCTAGGCCAAGCAATGTTGGTACTAGCCCTATCCAAGTTGGGCTTACAGTAATCCAACGTTGTTCTTGAAGCCATAGGTAGATTTACTCCTGGCTCGTTCCTTACTTGTACTATATTTCGATTTCCATCAAGAGGTGGGTCCAAATTTAATAGCTGAACTCTTTGGATACCATCTTTCGGATTCAAGAACTGGTTTTCTAATGGTGGCTTGATGTTTTGGTTTTGATTATTTATTCTAGATGACCTTGATGTCTCTATTCTTATCCTCAATGCTTCATGTGCTCTTATTTCCTTTCTACCAGATGCTTGCTTTTCAAAATACTCTCGAACTTTCTTTAAGTTGCTTCTGAGCATTCTATCGGTTTAAGATCGAAGTCAGCTAGATCAGTCTTGTTATTCTAGGTTATAAACTGCAAATTAGCAAATAAGTCGATATGAGCACACGGATTTCAAATAAACTAATAACAAAAAGAAAAGAAAACAAATGCTAAAAGAGTAGGAATCTTAATTTTCCTAGTGATGATGTTGTTTCCCGAGAAACGACAACAAAAACTTAATCGCCTCTAAATAGAGCTACTGAGTCTTACAATTTAAAATCCTATATTTTATCCTTTACTTAATTAAATATGTAAGTATGCCTATCGTATGCTAGTATGGATAAACAAAGGGTCGTCTTCATTAGGAGCAGATTCAAACACTAGTATTGATTATTCTTCCTATTAACTAGCAAATCAAATGATCGAACAAAGTAATTAAACTAATTTCTACAACTAAACTATACTAACTCTACTATTACACTAAGAAAACACAAAAAATAAGATTATAACACAAAACAACAAATTATAAAGCAGGTTTACTCCATTATATTAACTTGAATTATAAACTATATATCTTAAAAATTACTCATCTACAGGAATTCTTTATTCATGCATATTCTTCTCAAAATTTCTCAATTCTAATTTTAATTGCGTTCCTTAGAATCTCTTCTAAAAGAATGGACAATTCAAGATTGCATAAAAAGTTTACTATTGTCTTTGAGTTCCATAAAACATGCAGTGAGCTTTCTAATAATATCTCTATTAGTAGGAGTAGTTCGTTCTAATGACTAAGATCTACTCAGTGGAATCATTTCTCAATGTATTCCATTGAGATCTACTATAACATTATGTCGTGTACTACACTATCTCAACTTATATAAAGTTCTAATCACCAAAAATTTGTAATTATTAGGATAAACAACAAATTAGAGTACGTTTATGCTAAAATGATTTCGTAAACTTGAAATTATTACCTATAAATGATAGAAAAAAATGAATACGGAAAAATGGGAAAAACGAAATAAAAGATAACATGAGAGAAGAGATAAGCAGGAAACCCCTTTTGATTAACGTGGAGAATCTTGATACAACAATACAGAGATGCTGGATTCTTCACAATTCTCTTGAATTTAATGAAGAATAATACACAAACTCACATTTTTAGTACAACCACAGTAAGAATACGAAGAAGAAATAAAATGGTGTTGATTATGATAATGTGATGTAACTTTCTTTTTGTCTAAAAGTTGTGGTATATTTATACTCTTCTCATCAAATGGCTCGAAATACACTACTTCAAGATACCTCCTAGTGTTAAGACGTATTCCACACATTTGTTCATATGAAGAAGTTAAAGAAGAACTTTCATGTCTACTCCCATCATGCCCGTAACACGAGGTATGAACTTCTCGAAAAAATAGAAATCTACACTAATCACAGTCATGACCATAGATGTGAACTCCTTGTCACAAACATATCATCTCATCATGTCTGTGATCGAGAGAGTGATCATCCTCCTGATATACAATCATGGGCGTAACTGATAAAGAGATCAAAAGAACTTCCTCAATCAAGCCCGTGATGGAGGGCATGATCAGTGCTGGCCATTCCAATCCTTCATTATTACACTTGTGATGGAGTGTAACTTGGTTTTACTTTAATGTTTTCTTCTCCTTACGGTCATGATTGCCTTAAATTGCATTGTTTTTGTATGAACTTTGTCTCCTTGCTCTTGAATCATTTGAAATTGATATATTACATAATTAAGCACTAAGAACTTTAGAAATAAACAAAATTATAAACAATTTATGCTTAAATATATCTCGAAAGTGTAAAGCAATTTACTCTTATTAGCCCATTAGAATGAGCTTCTCTTACTAGCAACTTTCTAAGGGAATAGGTCGGTACATATAACTTGCCACCTTAGAAGAGACATCCATCCTCCATATGATAGTCTTCTACTGTCCATCATTCTTCACATCACCCAAATATAGAACTAAAATAGGGGTCTTAAGGATATTGCTCTTTAATGCTCACAATTCCTAAAAGTCTAATTTGCAACTTGATAAGAGGGATATGCCTTTGTAACAAGGTATCAACAATCACATTGGTTTTGCTTTCTTTATGAAGGAAGCTAGCCAATGAAAACTTCTCACCTTGGCTTAAGTGGTTAGTATTAGCCATTTAACAATGGCTCAAATCTTTTCGTCATCAATGCATAGGCCTCCTCCACCAACTACATACCCCAAGAAAACTACTTCCTCTTGACAAAACAATATTTCTTCAAGTTTTCAAATAGTCTTTTAGCTTGAACGACATCAATTATAGCTCGAGGATGGTCAACATGGTTCGACAGATCGGTATTATATATGAGGATGTCATTAAAGTATACCACAATTTGCTTTCCAATCAATTTTCTCAACACATGATTCATCAATCTCATGAATGTGTTAAGGGCATTTGATAAGCCAAAGGGCATCACCTTCCATTCATATAAACCATATCAAGTTTTAAATGGAGTCTTCTATTCATCTCCTTTTCTCATACGAATTTAATGATAGCTAGAATTTAGGTCAATCTTCTTGAAAATTATAGCTCCATTAAACTCTTCAAGCATGTCATCTAATCCTAGTATAGGGTATTTGTCCTCGATCATGATTTCATTCACAACTCTACTATCCATACACATATGCCAAGTACCATCCTTCTTCGACACAAGTAGCACTGGTACAGTAAAGGGGCTGAGACTCTCTTTCACATATCCTTTCTTTAGTAGTTCGTTGACTTGCCTTTGGAGCTGGACAGCTTGCTCATGATTCATCTGGGATGTTCGACAAGGCGGCTCTTGGTATCAAGTCAATGCAGTGTTCGATCCTTTAGAAAAGAGACAATCCTTAAGGTAATTGCTCGAGAAATAGGTTAGCATATTCATTCAACAATTCTCGAACCTCCCTGGGTAGCACAACTTGCTCCCTTAACTATAACAATCTTCTGTTCAATAGAAAGGTTAGCACATTCGATTAAATGGCTTCTCAAAGCTTGGATCAACTTAAAACTAATGCCTTCTTGGATCCTTGGGCTAACATGTCTTGTAATTTACTTATTTGGCTTAGGGTCATAGGGTTTAACATAATCTTCTTCCCATCCTTTTCAAATGTGTATGTGTTCCTAAAACCATCATGAATGACCCTTCAATCAAACAACTATGGTTAGCCCAACAATACATAGGATGTGCACATTGGTAACACATCACAGAGAATTTCATCAAAATAGTTTTCAATTGAGATCAGTAGTAGCAGCACTTGCTAAATGGCATGTAGTGCTCCTTTCTTGCTAAGCTAATGTAAGTTGTATGACCTCAGATGTGTCAAGTTCAACAATTTAAGCTTCCAAATTAGGTTGGCAGATGCTACATTAGTACATTTCCACTGTCCATTATGAGCACACACGCTTATTCATTCACCTTACGTATAATATGAAATAAGTTATCTCATTGCTCCTCCTTGATAGAAGGTTTAATGATGAGGGCTCACTCGACAACTAAAGTTAGCTTGTCCAGATCATTAGTATACATGTTCTCTTCTATAAGATCTTCGCCACATACCTTGGCTTCCTCCTCTAGTTTAGGCTTCTCCTTAGGTTACTTACTAATACTATCTACTTTAATGCTAGGGACTTGACCTTTGATTATGATGGTTCGTCTATTCAGACATTAGACGGCTATTTACCCAAATCCTTGGTACTTAAAACACTTAATCTGGCTAGTCTTTTGCCCTAACCCTTATCCTTTCTCAAATGTTCTCGATGGTGCTTCACCATCATTAGGTTAGCTCTTCGACTCGATTCTAATGTCTATCCTCCTATTTGCTTAGCACTGTATTAAGCTCGATAATTGATAGTAATCAAACTATTGGACCTTTAACCCACAGTTGAGCCCAATGACTATAAAGACTAATGAAGAGAATTACCTTGCTCCAACTAACCCTTGTCGAGGCTGAGTTTCTCCTTGCTACTAACCAATTCCTTATGCTAAGCTGAATGACTGTACATCTCTAAAAAATTATGTGCCAATTAGATAAATGCTTTGCTTATAACCTAACCCTTTACACACCCCTGCCCAGTCATGCTTGGGTAGACCTTCAACTTGGGAACATTGGTGTTGAAAAGATAAGAGCTCCAACAAATGTTCGTAGCCATTCCTTCTAGGATGAGTCTACCCCAAATCTGCATCCTTACTCGATACCCCTGCTTAATACCTCAACTCAGTAGAATTCAAGCTAACTATAAAAAATTTGTCTTTTCTTCCAAAGAGTTACCCACTCATAGTAAGCCACATGATTGAGCAACCATATACAAATCTTTCGTACAAAAAAGTTGCTTTTGTTATAATTTCTAATATATCCTTCACCATTCATTGTATATTACTCCTTTTAGATATTTACCCTTTTTGTTTTTTCCATTTTTAGGTAAGTTTCCCTAGTTTCTTGAGTATAAATATCTATTGTATATATTGTTGCAATATCATAATTAACATCAATATACTGGATATTCGTTCTTGTGAACATTGCTCTCATTAGCTTGTTTGCTCTTTATTCACTCTTATCATAACCCTTAAGTAAGGCAACGTGGCAAGTAACCTCGTTGGAATATCTTGTGCATTGTATCGAGTTGTGCTGTGAGTCCTTGTATGTTCTACTGGTATATCATATCTTTTAGAGTTGTTCGTGGGTTTGCTTATTTTCTTTCTCTTTTTTTCTCTCATACACTTCCTATCACTCATTTCAAGCTTTTGGCAAGCTTAGATCTACCCCTGCAACTGACCTTATCTACTCTTGGCTTTGGTTCATATCATTTTGGTATCAAAACGGAGGTTTCACTTTAGGTAAGTTATATTTAGGATTTGTGAAGTAGTGTTTATTGTCATAGTGTGTCAAAGTTGTAAAGAGGATTATTGAACTATTTTGAGTGAACAATAGCATATAGTAACTTGTTCTTAAGTACCAAGTTTTGCCTTGTTTTAGATATTTGAAAATAAAGCAAGTTTCTGTGTTATGACTTGTTCAATAGTGTAGCTATTGTATTTGTAGGTTACTGAGTATTTAGTTTGAAGAGCATACATGTTTCTTAGTTAAAAGAAAAAGAACTAAGAACATCTCAGAACCGAAAATTTTGATATTAAAATTTGTCGAAGAAATGATAGGCCCAAGTTTTAATGCTAATATTGGGGATAACAATGGTGGAGTTGTCTACCATAGTCAATAACCTCAAAACACTCACAGAAGTATAGACGAGAGACTAGATGAGGTAGGTAACCTCTTAGCAGACCTGACTAAATCCATCCATGAAATGGCCTATCGCCTGCTGACATTGTATAGAACACTCTATAGGCTACTTAACTTGTTAGGGGATAGATCTTAGCTAAACGAATTCAAGGTAGAGGAGTAAGCCAATAAGTGAGAAGAAACATTGACTTGGGAAATCTGGATGAAGATGAAGAGGAAGAATATAACAAGGAAGAAGAATGAACTCAAGTACCCCCAGCTGTCGACCTTGTGAAACTTCAAATTCCGAGCTTCAATGGGTCTAGAAATATGGATGATTATTTAAATTGGGAGGAAAAGGTAAAGTGTTTTTTGTTTTATTATTACTAATATGAAGACTACGAGAAAGTAAGGACTGCTATTGTTGAGTTCTCAAGATATGCCATCATATGGTGGAAGGACTTTTAGGTCATGAGAAGACAAGAAGGATACAGAGAGATTAATACTTAGCTTAAGATTAAGAGAATACTCAAAAACAGGTTTGTATCGTATACCTATTTATAGGACAGTTTTGTTTGGCTTCAAGAGTTAAGGCAATAAGGTCAAGCTGTTGATGAGTATATCCAAGAATTCCAAATGTGTATGATTCGCTATAAAGTAAAGGAACCATCAGTGCGAACATTCTTTAGGTTCCTTACTGGGTTGAGAAGTGATATCCAAGACATTATGGAACTCCAGCAATTTACTATAATGGATGAAGCTATATAGATAGCTTAATGAGCATAAAGGAAGAGAAGAAATAGAATGCCGACTTGACCCCCAGCGAGCTGAACTAGCTAGGGAAGTTACCAAGCTCAATCATGTACTGAGCCAACTAAAAAGGTACATGTTCAAGCCAAACGGAAATACTAACCTGATGTGACTTGCTGACCTGAACATACAAGAAGGGATAGGAATTTGGAAGGAAGAAGAGCCAGATCAAGTGCTTTAAATGCTAGGAGGTTAGACATATTGTTACTCAGTGTCCGAATTGACAACTATGGTCATCAAGGGAGATATCTTGAAGCTCGAAGTGGATAATACTAACAAGGAACTTGAGGAAGAGACCATTTTCGAGAAAGAAACAACTAAGGAGAATGAAATGATCGAAGAGGATGTATTTGTCAAAGACTTAGATCAATTGATCCTAGTTGTTCAACATACAATGAATTTAAAACCCTCATATGAGGAGGAGTAGACAGAGAACTTGTTCCATATCACATGCAAAGTAAATGATCAATTGTGTACACTCATTATAGATAGTAGTAGTTGCGCTGATGTAGCATTAGCTGATTTGATCAAGAAGCTGAAGTTGCTGACTGTGGCACATCCAAAGCTATACAAGTTGCATTGGTTGAACAAGAGAGGGGCACTACATATCACTCAGTAAGTACTATTGCCTATTTCTATTAGGAATCACTCTAATAAGATCCTTTGTAATGTATTGCCCATGTGTACATCACATGTACTATTAAGCCGACCATGGCTCTTTGACTAAAGGGTTATACAAGATGGATTTCGAAACACCTATATGTTCGAGAAGGATAGAAGTAAAGTTACTTTAAATCTAATGATGCCGAGTCAAGTCAGTAGATTATAGGCTAAACTTGCTAGAGGATCCAAGAAGGCTTTAATGCTGAGTAGAGCCAAGCTCCGAGAGGCTATAAAAGCTTATATGCCAACTTTTATGTTGGTCAAAAGGCCACTAAAGTTAAAAGAATGGACTAAACTACTTGTGGAGATGAGAGGATTGCTAGACAAGTATGGCGACTTATGTCCAAAACAGTTACCAAAAGATTTGCCACCATTTAAAGGCATTGAGCACTGTAATGACTTAATACTCGGCATTACCTTGCCAAATAAACTAGCTTATTGGATGAATCCTGAACAAGTTGTTGAGCTCTATCGATAAGTAAAACTATTAGAGAAAGGGTATGTAAGGGAGAACCTAAGTCCTTGTGCTGTACCGGAATTCCTAATTAATGAAAAAGGATGGTACCTAGTGAATGTGTATTGATAGCCAAGCCATGAATAAGATTATGATTAAGTACCAGTATCATATCCCTAGGTTAGATGATATGCTGGTAAGGTCTTTAACAAGATTGCTCTAAAGTGTGGCTACCATCAGATTCGAATGAGGCCAGGAGATAAGTAGAAAACTGCATTTAAGACTAAGCATAGACTCTACAAGTGGATGGTAGTACCTTTTGGCTTATCGAATGCCCCAAGCACTTTCATGTAACTAATTAACCATGTGTTGAGAAATCTAATCGAGAAGTGTATCGTGGGGTACTTTAACGACATTCTAGTATATAGTACCAATATGTCAAGTCATCATGAACATCTCCGTATTGTATTAGATGTGCTCTAAGCCAAGAGGTTATTTAGCAATCTGAAGAAGCGTTGTTTCTGCCAAAACGAAGTGGTATTTCCGAGCTATATAGTTGGTGTAGGAGGCCTACGAGTAGATGTTGAGAAGATCCAAGCAATTTTTAAGTGGTTGACTCTAACCACTTACACTGAGGTGAGAAGTTTCCATAGACTAACATCCTTTTATAGAAGGTTTATCAAGATTTTTAGTATCATAGCCGCTCCCCTAACCAAGTTGACAAAGAAAAGCATTGAACTACTCCATATATGACAAAGAACTCTTAACTCTTATCCAAGCGCTCCAAGTGTGGCAACATTATCTATATCGATCATGAGTCTTTAAGGTATCTCCGAAGTTAGACCAAATTATTGAAGTGATAAGGGAGGTGGATTGAATTCCTGGAAGGATTTAGATTTGTGATTAAGTATAAATAAGGGGAAAGCAACGTAGTTGCAGATGCTCTGTCAAGTAGAACTGCACTCTTGACCAAATTACAAACTAAGTTGTTTGGATTTGCAAGTATCATGGAATAGTATTCTCAGGATCTACATTTCAGACCTATAGTTAGGTGATGTGCAGATGGAAGAACAGTGGATGATTATCATGTAGAAGATGATTACTTGTTCTGAAGTGGAAAGTTATGTGTGCTGACCTATTCAATAAGTAAGTTTCTTATCAGGGAAGCCCATAGTAGAACACTCTCTAAACATTTTTAGGAGAGAAGAACATATGAGTTGCTAAATAGACGATTCTTCTAGCCAAGAATGAAGCAAGACATGCACCGAATTGTTAAAGGCTGTGTTGTATGCAAGAGGGCCAAGTGCCAAGTTGAGCATAGGGAAGCAATGCCTTTGCCTATTCTGACAAAGTCTGACTGAGTTAAGCATAGACTTTGTCCTCAAATTACTAAGAACTGCCTAAGGCAAAGATTCAATGATGGTCGTCATGGATAAGTTTAGTAAGATGGCACACTTTATGCCTTGCTCTAAGATTAACGATGCTTTGGCTATTGCTTCTCTTTTTTTGTAGGAAATTGCTTAGTTACACAATGTGCCGAGAAGTGTAATCTCAGATAGAGATCTAAAGTTCTTGAGTCATTTCTAAAGAACTTTGTGGTATCGGATGAGGACTAAACTACTTTACATCAATTCCTATTACCCCCAAACTGATGAACAAACGGAGGTGGTCAATTGTACTTTGGAATCACTACTCCAAGCTATAGTAGGTAAGAACTTGGTTGATTTAGACATCTATCTACCTATGCTAGAATTCACTTACAACAAATAGTACATGACACCACCAAGTAAACCCCCTTCAAAGTTGTTTATGGTTTTAATCTTAAGTTACCCCTTGATCATACTCCTATACCCATATTCGAGCAAGAAGACCTTGATGTAAGAGCCCGAGTATAGTCCTTACAATACATCTACAACAAAGTTACTCGGTAGATCGACCAAGCAGCTAAGAAAAGGCCAAGGAAAGGAAGTTGAAATAGTTTCAACCTAAAGACCTAGTATGGCTGCACTTGAGCAAGGAAAGGTTTTTGAGTAAGAGGAGGAACAAGCTGTCCACACAGGTTAAAGGCCCCTTTAGAATCCTCCAAAAGATCAATGATAACACCTATAGATTGGAGCTACTCAAAGATTATGGGGTCTTGGATACTTTCAACATGGTCGACCTCAATCCCTATCACCCTGAAGGAGAATTAAACGAATACTAGCCAAATTTTATCCTCAATCCAAATCAACCTGGAAAGAATTATAGGAATTAGACTATTGGTCTTTTAACCCACAATTGAGCTTGAGAACTAGAAGGACTAACAAGGAGAATCCTCCTGTTCCAACTAACCCCGACCAAGGCCGAACTACTTCTTACTATTAACCAACACCCTATACTGAGTTAAATGACTACACATCTCTCATAAATTATGTGCTAAGTGGATGAATGCTCCATTTGTAACCCGACCCTTCACATGTCCCTGATCGGTCATGATCGAGCCAACCTTCAGCTTGGCAACATTAGTGTCGAGAAGATGAAAGCTCCAACACATGTTATACTCCCTAGACGGGATACTTAACACATTAGCTACAGCACTACACGGGTCGATACGCACAGAGCCTAATATCCATCATTTACAACTAGGACTACTATGGTATCTAATCCCATTTGCTCCCCTAACTTTCATCTCTTAGTATCAGTGTTGGCCCAGCAAAGTGTTTTCCACAGGCATTCCTTCTAGGATTAGTCCACCTCGGATCAGCATCCTTACTTAACACTTCTGCTCAACACCTTAGCTAGGCAAAATTTAAGCTGACTGTATAGAATTTGTCTTTTCTGCCAAAGAGCCACCTACCAACAACGAGCCATGTGTTCAAGTAACCATATATAGAACCTTCCATACAAAATAGTTGCTTTTGTTGTAATTTCCAATATACTCTTTATCATTCCTTGTATATTACTCCTTTTGGATATTGCCTATTTTTGTCTTTTTCATTTTTAGGTAAGTTACCCTAGTTTCTTAGGTATAAATACCAATTATATATGTAGCCGTAATATCATAATTAACATCAATATACTGGATATTCCTTCTTGTGAACATTAGCCTCGTTAGTTTTGTTTTATCTTTCTTCACTCTTATCCTAATCCTTAAATAAGGCTAGGTAGCAAGTAACCTCATTGGAACATCTTGTGCTTCATATCCGGTTGTGTCGTGAGTTCTCGAAATTTCTACTAGTGTTTCATATCTTTTAGAGCTATTCATGGGTATGCTTTTCTTCTTTCTTTTTCTGTTCTCTCACATGCTTGCTATCACTCATTTCAAGCTTTTGGCAAGCTTAGACCTACCTCTGCGACCAGCCTTATCTAATCTTGGCTTTAGTATACATTAGTAACTACCTTGAGCAAGTCGGTTGGATTAAACAGGTCAGCCTACTGGAGGTCAGGTTAGCTTATTCCTTCTCTACCTCTCCATTACTAAGAAATTTTTGTGGCCTCATTTAGAGTGATAAAATGCTGTAGTTTTACCACATCTGTATGTTTGATCTCATACAAGTCAAGAATCTAGATTCTGTATGGGCTGAAGGTTCATTGACCTTGCATCGAATCATAAGCATATGGAATTCTCACATGTACTCATCAACATTGCGGTTCCCCTGTTTTATTCCTTGAAGTCGAGCAAAAATGTCCTACAAGTAAGTATCTGGCACAAATCTAGCTTTAAGAACTCTCTTCGTCCTAATCCAAGTAATAACCCATCATTATCCATCTCATCTTCTTACTGTTTGAAAGTTTCTCCACTACATTGCAGCATAATTTGAGAACTCTATAGTATCAATTCTCACCTTTTCATAGTCCTAATATTGATACTAGTCAAACGCTCATTCCATCTTTTCTTCCTAAATGAGATAGTCATTAGCATCTCCAGAACCATTAAAGCTTAGAATTTGAAGCTTTACATGGTTAGCACTTAGGTGCACGTAGTCTCTCTTCTATTTTACCATACTCTTCCTCGTTTTCCTCTTCCACTCCTCCCAAATCTATTCTCTTTTGTACATTGCCTCCTACTTCTCCACCTTGGACTTGCTAAGTTGGGAGTTTCCTTCGCATAAGTCAGGCCTCGTATACCTCTAACTTTAGGAGCAGCTTGGGAAATGTTTTGATTGTTGTCGATAGGTTAGGAAATAAATGCAAGAACTACTCGCATTAGTTCTGCTATCACATTAGTGACTTCATCAATTCGCTCATCGGGACTTCTAAAGGTGTTTTGTTGACCACAGTGAATAACCTCATTATTATCGTCTCTAATACCAACGTTAACACTTGAATCATTTATTCTTTTAATTAACTTTATGTTTAGAACAAACAAACAACACTTGTATTCCTCAAGAAAACAATACATCATAACCTCCAATTAGTTAACATACTAACTTTATCAAAAATGCATAATTACTACTTGCTCTGTTTTGCACAACTCAAAATAAAGTATAACAAAGTGTCACACAATAGTCACCACACAAAAGCAAACCACCACTTCTATTAGTCACTCAAACACTCACAGCTAATTCGAACACAACTTTAATAGCTACTTCACTACTTAATACGTTCAAAACACAAATGATATTCAAAGCAATAACATAGTACAACAATAACTTACTCAAAGCTAACCTCCGCTCTGATATCAAGATGATACATTACATCTAAAGTAGACAAGGACGATAGTATCGGGGGTAGGTCCAAGCTTACCAAAAGCTTGAAATGTAGGGTGGTAAAACACATGAAAGAAAAGAATCTAGCAAATCCTATGAACGATCCCAACGATGTGATGTACCAAGGAAACTCCCTGTACTTACGAACCAACTTAATATGATGCATGAGTAACTTGATGAGGTCACTTGCTACCTAATTTTGCTTAAGAGTTAGGATAAGAATTAAGTAAGTAAGCATAAAATAGCTGACAAAGAGATTTTGTATATTTAATGTTAATAAGATGATTATGAGTGCAATATATAAAGACATTTATGCCCGAAAATCAAAGGCAACCTACTAAAAATGGAAAAAACTATAAGAGTATTGTCTAATTTAAGTAAAATACAAGAAATGGATAAGTATATAAAAGTGATTTGCAAAATAGAAGCTACTTTTGGCAGATTCCCTTATGTAAATGGTTGAAACACATGGTTGATTGTTACTAAGAAGCCTTAATAAAAGTAGATAAAATGGTAAGGTTAGGCTCTAATGATGCTAAGCTGACCTACAAATTCTCAATGGCTATGTTAGCTCGGATGTGCTCGAGATAACTCATCATAGATACAGTTGAGCCGATAGGCAAGTTGGCTGAGCCATTTCAAGGGCTCATTTTAGGTTGACATTCAATTGTTGATAAATGTAAAGTTGCTCGACTCAGCATTTAGGGTAGGGTGGCAAGCACGATTAGTTGGACTTCTTTTGGTAGAGGTTAGGACAAGAGGATGCGCTTTGTCAAACCTTCAAGCCCTCGAGGTCGAGCTAGAGTCAATGGTCCGGTTACTCGATTCTTATCGTTCTTAGGCCTTTGATCATAAGCTTTTCTAGAGCTTTTATGAAGTTGACCTTTCTAGATACTCTCTTTGTCAAACTAGTTTTGAAAGAGAGTAGGGAGGCAATTGTTGATAAGTACTTTTCATAAATGGACTAAAGACTACAATTAATAAGATGGTGGCTTAAGCCAACTCTTGTGGCCCAGTTTGGGTATAAATATTTACTTGCCCACTAAAAATACATAAGAAAACCCTTAAGTAAGGGGATCCCTATTTTATTTTCTCATTCTCATTATTATTTTACAATTTTATTCTCTCAATAAGAGGGTCAACTTAAACATTAAAGTAGCCATATCAAAACACCCTCTAACACCCTATAGCCATTTGTTATTTTGTAGGTAACCACATATTGGAACGAAATTTTGATATCAACAGATGATATTCACTCATCATGTCTAGTTTTTGTTATAAATATGTGTTATTAAATATCTAATATAAATTCTTCGATATCGAAAACATGATTTCCAGATAGAAAAAAAAAAGAATATACAATATCAAATTAATTTTTTTATAGGTTAAGGTGGGGCAAGTATCAAGGATTACATTTCCTAATCGGGAGGAGTCATTGATTAATGTTAAAAACCCTACAAGGTTTTTCACAAGTTTTAAGAACCCTAGTTAGGAGGGTTTGGGTTTTATAGATCGTGCTCCAAACTCATCCAGTTTCATCTTTACGAGTATAATGTATAACATGAAAAATTGTCATTAAATTACTTTACAACATTAGTGGAAAACATTTAAAGGACCATTAACTCAATCTATCATGACCTAACAACATTGTTGTTGTGGTAGATCGCCATGTACCGCACAAAGATCTACAATCAACCCCCTCATTAATCGTAGGCCTTTCATACGATATACAAGATTCCTTCCATTATGTGTTACCATTAGACCCATAGTTATGTAATATCAATCAATTTAACTAAAATTTACTCTTCGATATAAAATGATATAGTAAACATGTAAATTCATTGAATTCCACACCAAAAGAATATTACAATACAAATGCAATTCTTATAAGAATCTGCATTAGAAATTCTATCTAGAATATAAATTGAAAAAGATAAGCAAATGTTTACAAAATACTATTACAAAATTTCCTCTTTACTCTTTGAACGCAACATCCCGTCTCCGCACGAGACTTGCCTAGGGCATTCCTCAGTCCGGATAGATGAAAAAGTGATTCTGCATCAAAAGAAATCTATCGGGGTATAAGCTTACACTTAGTGAGATAAATCCCCTCGTCAATACCGCAAAACAGTTTTATTCAATGCACAATCATATAAATGCATGAACAATTAGAATGTCGAACAATTAAATACATGTAGCGACTTAGGAACTGTATGCAACTCAAAATTGCGCCTCTTATAATCGGGGTTAGAGATTATTAACCGACACAAACCACGACCGGGTCCTAGCACCTAAGTTTTATACCAATTGTACTATTGTGCTTAAGTCAAAACAAAACCATATATATATATATATATATATAACATATACCACTTTAATATGAAAAGTATTCTTTCGTTTTATATCTTGTACTTTAAACTAAAACAACCAAGTATAGCGGTGTGGTGGCCTTCACAATTTACAATCTCATGCCTTAAGTAAAATCCATAAGACATGGCCCTTCACTAATGGTTAGCATTCCTTAACGCTTAGTAAGCCTATTAGCTTAAGACAAAAACTCAATAATAAAATGATAGCATAGCTAATGCCCAATCCTGCAAGAGGCCCTCCTCTTGTGAGTCCCTCCTCATCTTCTACGTAAAGTGACAGTCGGTATAGTGCAATGCGATTTATGAGAAATGCATGATTCATTGAATTCCTCAATCAAATATTTACTTAATCCAATTTTCATAGGAATCAGACAATTGCACTCCATACAACCATGTACGGTATTATCACAAACATTCATATTATTATCTTATTAACAAATCATAGCACCCATCACACTATCATACACATGCATTTCCCATAACTCACAAGCATCTAAGTTCATTATATAAGTTTAAGTGCATCTACACTATAAGCAAAATCAAGTATAGAGTCATCAGGAATCACTCACACAGCCATGCGGATCAGTCGAAGTAATCCAGGGGCAAATTGTCTCCAAAAGTGGAGTCCTTTAGACATCACAAATATGATACTATAAGGATTTGAAATAGAACTTACAAAGTTAAGCCAAAACCCTTTAAGTCATACTTTTAACTAGGTTTTAAATTTTTCTCGATTTTACTTAAAAATTCAATTATGTATAACTTTCTCGTTTTGAATTTGATTTTTATGATCTAATAGTCAACCTTCATCATTTTCGAGTGTACTTTAATGTATTGAGGTTAGATTTTCGAAATTAGGCTCTCAATTCTGTCTATAAGTTAGAACAGTAGCGATCCTCATGATTTGGAGTGTTTTTGAGCTTTATTTAATTGTTGGGCTTTTTAGATCTCTTAGGATTTTTTCTTTTTTTTTTGGGGGGGGGGGGGGGGGGGGGGGGGGGGGGGCTTGGGCTTAAGATCTCATTCTAAGCTTAAAATACTCCACAAGGTCAGATTTTCAACTCTAATTTACACTCCTAAGGCTAACAATAACTTATTAGGCTTTTATGTGGTCTTAAGTTGTCAAACAGACTTGTTTTTTATCTAATTCAAGGATAGTCACTTTGTTAGGCTTAGGGAGTGTTTTGTAGGCGTCTTAAGAGTCTTAAAACAACTTCCATTGTTGAGGTAAGTTGCTGGTCAGGAAATTAATGGGGGTCTAACTTGGAGTTTGAGGCTCATTTTGGAAGTTTTAGCCTTGGTTTTGAGTTTTAAGCTTTAAGCTTTATATACTTATTGTACTTACCTTGATTGGTCTTTTCACTTTGTTTACTTACTTTTATCGTATTTTTAAGTGACTTTCCTCATGGTTACAGATCTAGTCGTAGTGAATCCAAGAGGTTCTTACTTAATTTTTCAACTTGTTTCATCATTTCTTAAGTCTTAAGGTTAGATCATGAACCTAAGCTACTCATATTCAAATCTTAACTTAACTTCTCTTCCATGAGATGATTACTTAGTCCATACTTTACATGAAAATAGTAGATCTCATACTTATCATAACTTTCATACCTTTATCTTACAAAGTTGATTTCCTTATAAAAGCTTTATGTGATGAATTTTCCTTTACCTAAGACTAAGTTTGAGTATGTTTAACTTAACAGAAGTTAGAATAACCTCCAAATGACCTACAAACACTTCACGTCCATCATGATATCCCCTCTTTCAAGTGCCCATTTCATGATTTTTTTAACTTAAAATCTTCAATTCTAAGTGTCATATAAGTATCTTTGCATAACACTAACTTTACAAACTCATATTTTAACTTTCAAGTAATGATTTCATAAGTTTGCTTCTTAAGGTGATCTTAGCTATTTCATTAACTTATGATCATGCTAATATCCTCATGAAAACATGGTCTCGTAATATGGTCTCCTAACATAGTATACTAGGTTAATAATACAAATAAACAACTTACTCGTCTTCAAAGCAAAAGCAAGGTGGTTGTGCACTAAGTATCCACTTATGCTCCTTGTTTTACCTTTTCCTTCTTGCAACCTTTTTGGAATTTTGAGTTTTGATCCTTTAAAGTGGGGTTTTGAAAGTATTCTAAGGTTCCTAAAAGTGGCTTTGGAAGTTGACAAATGGGAGACACAAAATGGAGCTTTGTGCTGTGAGTGTGGAAGCTTGGAAGTGGCGGCAATTTATTAGGATTTTGTAGGGTTTGTGTTTCCTCTTTTGTGTTGAGTTTAAAGTGAAAGAAAATGAAGTAAAAATGAAAGTGAAAGTGAGAGTAAGGAGGGAGAGAGTGGCTGGTTGTGTAGGGTAAAGAAGTATGCTTAAGAAGCTTTGACTTGTTATCTTATAGTATGCACAAATGCTAACCTTTAATAAGGCTAGATGATGTAAGCATTAAAGGGTGAATAATAGTGTATAAGACAAGTTGATTGATTGATGAAAGACAAGGTACGGGCCCCCTTATCTAGCCTTGTAGAACCAACCATCTAGGCCTAGCAGGGAGTTGTCTTGTCTTCTTAATTAAGAGTTGAACTCATAAAATATTATGATATCTTGTCCATATGTAGTATAAGTTGTGGTGTGATAAAGATTTGATAAGTTTCAATTGATAAATGATTCAAACTCTCAATTGATAAGTTATTTAGAGTAATTGGTTGGTTTAATTTTTCATGTACACGAGTCTTAAGCATGAAGATAAGGAAATTACCTTATAGGAAATTCTTTTAGAGCTTGTTCTTAAATTGTTTTGTAACTTATGATTTAATTCTTATAAAATTATGAAATTTTTATAGAGTTAAATAAAATTATTCAAATTAAATTATTAATTAGCTACTTAGAGTTACGAGTCCTTAATTGTTTTAGGGTTTAAGGTTTTAGGTTTTAGCTAACTTAAGGTCCACAATTTTTGTACTCAAGTTTTATTAATAATAAACTTTCGAATTAGAAAATTAAATTCATTTTTAAATGTAAACTTGAATTGTTAGTGTAGTTGATTCTTGAAAACATTTAGGAAGTACTCTTAGTTGATTCACAAGCCCGCTAAAAAGTAGGGTTTACACGATCTCCAAATAAAGGGTGATCCTAGAAGAAAGTAAAGGCCTTCTGTAAACTCTTTATGTGGAAAAAGTTATAGTTAGAACAATAGAATAAGGAAGGATGCTCTAGAGAATGTTCTATCATAACCATGTATGATGGATAAAGTTTAAGCCATCCTCAACAAATGGATTAAAGATGGAATTATCAAACTAGTGCGAGTTAAGAGAGAACCCACCAAGATGCAAGAGAAGAATGATTTTAAATATTGCCAATATTCTACAATTGTAAGTCATGCTACAAAAAAACTATCAAAATTTGAGATGAATATTTTAAGAGAGAATGCGAGACAACAAACTTCTTGTTGAACATAGTGACATTTGAATGTTGGTGATTGAAAACTCCGATAGTGAGTAGTCTTCTAAAGTGTCTGATAATATACTAAAGGCAGAAGCCATCCATTTTTTAACTCTTTTGTAATAAGAAGCAAAGTAAGCTCCAATTATGAAGTGATATCTCTTCACTCATCATCTATGTTCATCTCTTATGTTTATGACACAAAATAGCTAACATAACTTCTAAAGGCCCATGATACTTGAGTGTAGCTAACATTGTTGCCTAATGTTACAATCCTAGGCTTTCTTTAGCACACAAATAGACAGTACGACGCTTGCTATCCTGCTTCTGTAGTAATAAGTAAGTCGAATTCGCATGCAACATTAGCCAACAAGGCCTAAACCTATAAATAATACAACTAAGGAAGAAAGCCAACAAATTATAAAGGGACACAAGCATGAATGGAGAAAAGGAATAGCATACTTTTATTAATTCTGATAATAATATAAGGCTGCAATGTGTGTGCACGGGGGTACAGTGTATGTAATAGGTGCCGCCAGTCATAATCAACTAACGTGGTGAGTAAGAGCTTCAATCCAGAAGAGTATTTACACCTCCGTAAATCCATAAAGAGCTTTACAGACATTATTGGGCCTGACAGGAAAAGACATTAAAACTGGTGAAATAGCACCACTTTCCAAAAGTAGAAATTTTTAATAATAGTAAAGTCTTAACTACACAAAAATAAAGTCCTCCCTTCTATTACAACATGTACAAAAGAATGACCCCTTGTTAGTATAAGTATCTTACAAAAAGGGACCTTGACATCCTTCCTCACTTAGTTCTATTGACATACTCCACAATATGTATTGGAGCTTGGATTTGGTGGCAGAGGTCTTCGGGTTGGCAAGGTCGAATTTGTCTCGGATAAGGGCTTTAGATCTTCTTCAGTCTCCCAACTAGTATCTTCTTTTCCTCAATCTCTCCACTTAACCAAATATTCTTTATGTTCTTCTCCAGTTGAGGGATCTTTGACTTTTTGCTTTGTAAGGATGTCTTCTACGGCTTGACTTAGGTTGAACTTAATCTTGACGTGTGATCGCTTGGACACATTGTGAGATAGGTCTTCTATGTCTGGATAATATGGCTTCAAGACATTGACATGAAAAACTGATGGACCTTCAACCACACAAGAGGTTCGACCTTGTAGGATGCTCTTCCAATCTCCGATATGATAGGAACTAGACCAATGTACTTTTGGATCAATCTTCTATCCTTGTTCTTGAATGATCTCTGTTTTGGAAGAAGCTTTATGAGGACCTGACCTCCAACATTGAACTCTCTAAGTAGGCGGTTTTGATCTGCCCATTTCTTCATTCTCTTGGAAGCCTTTTTAAGGTAAGCTTTTGCTACTTCTGAACTCTGCTTCTAATCCCTGGTGAACTGCTAAGCTCTTGGGCATCTCCCAGTATATGGTGCTGCCATTGTATGGGCTAACAATGGTTGCTGACCTGTAATGATCTCTATAGGGCTCTTATTGGAGGAAGAGCTCCACTGGATGTTGAAACAGAACTGGGCGATATCCAGCAAGTCAACCCAATTCTTCCCGTTAGCATTGACAAAGTGTCGAAGGAATTCCTCCAACAACCTATTGAATCTCTCTATCTGTCTGTCACTCTGCGAATGGTAGCTAGAGGTCATGCTCAGCTCGGAGCCTAGGAGTTGGAACAACTCTATCCAAAACTTCCCTATAAACCTAGCGTCCCTATCACTCACAATATTTTAGGGCACACCCTAGAATTTCACTACATGCTTAAAGAAAAGCTAGGCTGTCTCTTCTGCACTTGAACTCTTCGTAGTAGGAATGAAGGTGGCATACTTAGACAACTTGTCAACAACAACATACACAGATGAGTACTCCACTACTTTTGTTAAGAAAGTGATAAAGTCCATGGAGACACTCTCCCATGGGTGAGATGGCATAGGAAGTGGCTTCAAGAGGCCTACCACCTTCTACCTCTCAACTTTATCCTATTGATAGGTTAAGCAAGTCTTCATATAAGTCATTACATCCTCCTTCATATCTGGTCAGTAATAGCCCTACTTTAACAAGCTCTATGTCCTCTGCCAGCCTGGATGTCCAGCCCATAAAGATTACGGCACTCTCTCATGAGTGCTCTTCTCAAGTTGCCCGCCTTCGGGACATACAATCGACGCCCCTTTGTGTAAATGAGGTCACCTTCTACCTAAAATCTGCACGTCTTCCCTTCTTCAACCAATTGCTTGAGATTTTTGGCCAACAGGTCTTGACTTATATGTTGCTTGATCTGCTCTTGAATTGATGTCGAGATTTAACTCATCGATTGGTGTACAATCTGTGCTAAGGATGCTAAATCAGCTCGCCTATTTAAAGCATCTGCTACCTGATTAGTCCATCCACTACGATACTCAAGCTCCATATCAAACTCTGCAAGAAACTCTTGCTATCTTGCTTATTTGGCTGAAAGCTTCAGTTGAGTCAATATATGGGTGGCAGTAGAATTATTTGTCTTCACAAGAAACATGGATCCTAGTAAATAATGTTTCCAGGTCCTCAGACAGTGAACAATCATAAGTAACTCCTTCTCTTGAGCTGAGTACCTGTGTTCTGTTTGATTCAACTTCCTACTCTCATATGCCACTAGATGACCCTCTTGCATCAATACTCTACCCAATGCAATGTCTGAGGCATTCGTGTGGACTTCAAAAAGCTTAGAAATGTCAGGAAGTGTAAGTACTGGCTCCTCCGTCACTACACGCTTCAACTCCTCAAAGGCACTCTGACATATCTCATCCCATGACCATGCTTAGTCCTTCTTCAATAGATCTGTAAGAGGTATAACTCGACAGGAATATCTCTTAACGAATCTTCTGTTGTAATTTGCGAGTCCAAGGAAAGACTGCAACTCTGTTACACTCTTAGGAACTAGCCATTGCCTGATTGCTTCCACCTTTGCTATGTCCATTTGGATCC
Source organism: Lumnitzera racemosa (assembly GCA_024138005.1). NCBI lineage: Eukaryota > Viridiplantae > Streptophyta > Magnoliopsida > Myrtales > Combretaceae > Lumnitzera > Lumnitzera racemosa. Next base: position 85,953,917 of record JAMXBC010000007.1, read on the forward strand.
ACCCTTCTTTAACAACATGACCCAAGAAGTTGATGCGCTTCTGAGCAAAGGCATATTTCCCACGCTTCACATACAAATAATTCTCCTGTAGCTTCTTGAAAACCATTCGTAAGTGCTTTACATGGTCTTGTAATATCCTACTATACACAATAATGTCGTCTCGATAGATGGCTACAAATTTGTTGAGATATTTACGAAATACATCATTCATTAAGGTACAAAATATTGCAAGAGCATTAATAAGACCGAAGAGCATCACCAAGAACTCATAAGTGCCATATTGGGTTACATACGTCGTTTTGGGTTCATCCCCCTCAGCAATGCAAACCTAATGATAGCCTGAGTGAAGATCCAGTTTGTAAAATACTTAGCCCCACTCAGTTGATCAAACAGATCAACAATTAGAGGAATTGGGTAATGATTCTTCACCGTTAGCCTGTTTAGAGCCCGATAGTTAATACATAATCTCAAACTCCCATCCTACTTCTTTTGAAATAGAACAGGAGCTCTGTTTGGTGCTTTCGAGAGTCGAATGAAGCCTACCTCTAACAACTCATCTAGTTGCCTCTTCAATTCAGCAAGTTCGGGAGGCAACATTCTGTAAGCAGCTCTGGCGAGTAGTTTGGCACCAATAATCAACTCAATCTCATAGTCCTCCGACCTTTTGGGAGGTAATTCCTTTAGGAGCTTGTTAGGCATCACATCATCATACTCCTTTAGGACCCTCTTTATTATCTCCGGTAACTCCATCTTTCTTGCTTCCTCTTTCTCTATAAGGAAAGATAGAAAAGTTAGCTCTTGATGTTTGAGCCTTCTCTTAAATTGGAGCACTGATAACATCATAGCCCCAATATTCTTCCCTTCCTCGCCATTGTTGTTTGCCCTGTTCCTCTAAACTGTCACACAGCAAGGCTTTTCACCCATGAATAACAAGCAATCTGCTGCGAGCATGAGAGCAACTTTGGCTTGTCTCAAGAAATCTATTCTAAGGACTATGCTAAAGTCATCCAATGGAATAGTTGTGAAGTTGAGATTTCCACTCCAATCTCTAACCCTCACTTTCACTCCTCTTGCAACTCCTCGGATAGGGCAGGCCTTAGAGTTAACAGCTTTAATCTATCTAATGTCATCAACAAGTACTAGCCCCAACCTTGCCACCTCAAGTACATCAGTGAAATTGTATGCAGCACTAGAGTCTACCATTGCACTGACACTCTTGCCATTGATGTTCAACTGGACATACATCAACTTATTATTGTTCTTAGGCTTATGTCACATTGAGGAACTCTTTCCAACAGCCAACAACATGTGCAATGTGCCCATTCGGAGTTGATCCTCTCCATCACTCCTTGACTCATCATCTTAGTAGACACTCTTTACTTTTTGTGCCATAGCATTGAGTGTTATCCTATGTGGATACTCAGCTACTTTGTATGGGCCATTACACAAGAAACACGAGAATGAGGGCTTCTTACCTCCATTGGTTGCCCCACTCTTTCCTAATTGGTGAGAGTTATAGGATTTCCTTTGACTCCCTCTAGTATTACTACTGCTACTACTTGAACTTAGGGCTCCCACACTTTGGGTTTGCTCGACTTGACCGACTTTCCACCCTCATATCCTATCGACACATTCTTCCCTTTATTGTCATGAGTATAATCAGTCTAGCACTCAGCTGCTGCCTGTATTGTAGCCAAGTTAGTAATCCGTTGCCTTTGCAACTCATTCCCGGCATAAGGCTTCAGTCCTTCTAGGATATAGAATAGCTTGTCATCATCAGCCATACTCTCAATTTCTAACATCAATGTTGAGAACTCACGGACATACTTTCTAATATCATTACCCTGTCGAAGTTCCCTCAACTTCTTTTTAGCATTGTACTCAATATTCTCAGGGAAAAATTGAGTTCGCAACTTAGCCTTCAACTCGACCCATGTATCTACATGAGCATTGTCATTTTAGATATCCTCATATTTGGTGCGTCACCACAATTTGGCATCATCAGTTAAGTACATTGTAGCCATAGTAACCTTTGATCTCTCATCATTTGTCCCCATAGCAGTGAAGTACTTCTTTATATCAAATAGAAAGTTCTCCAACAACTTGGTATCCCTCACACCAGTGAATGCCTTGGGCTCAGGCATCTTTAGATGTCCTGCATGAGCAGGAACATGAACGAGGGCAAGGATAGGAGCATTTCCCACAGCCCGAGTCAAAATAGCTACTTGAGCCTACAACTCTTCAATAGTCTTGACTAAGGCACGAGTAATAACTTGTCTTCTCACATCTTCTACTTAAGTCTCCAAGTGTTATCTTGCCTCAACGCTCATTACGTACATTTCCCCCTTGAGGGTTTGCACTATAACACCAAAATTCTTAGCCATCTCAATCATCTTAGCATTCATCTCCTAATGATTAGCCTCAACTTCAGCCACTCTTATTGATAATGTGACCAAATCATCTATTCGCTTAGATAATCCCTTAAAGATTTCCTCAAGGCTATCTAGCCTCTTGCTCACTTCCTCTTGTTGTGTCATGGTCATTCCTATTGGAATAACCTAGGCTCTAATACCAACTGTTACAGTCTGAGGCTTTTTTTAGGACACAAATAGACCGTGTAACGCTTACTATCCTTCCTTTACAATAGTAAGCAAGCTTAACTCGTATGCAGCGCTAACTAACAAGGCCTAAACCTGTAAGCAACACAATCGAGGAAGAAAGCCAACAGATTATAAGGAACACAAGCACAAATGGAAAAAGGAATAGCACACTTTTATTAATTCCGACAATAATATAAGGTTGCAATGTGTGTGCATGGGGTTACAGTGTATGTAACAGGTGCTGCCAGTCGTGATCAACCAACGTGGTGAATAAGAGCTTCAATCCAGAAAGTACTCACACCCCCGTAAAAAGCTTTACGAACATTATTGGGCCTAGAAGAAAGAGACATTAAAACTGGTGAAATGATACCACTTTCTAAAAGTAGGAATTTCTAATAATAATAAGATCCTAACTATACAAAAATAAAGTCTCTCATTATAATACAATATGTACAAAAGAATAGCCCCTTGTTAATATAAGTATCTAACAAAAAGGAACCCTGACACCTAACATCTTTTGCTACATCGATATTCCATTTGATAAGTGCCAATTAGATGCCACGATAAAGCTACCATTGCTATCATCATGTACTATCCTTGTTTAAGTTCAAGTGTGACTACTTATCATCTCTTACTAATAATCTTTATAAAAGAAGTTTGATGTAACTCACATTATCGTCTGACATGGTTTAACTAATACAACCACCATTTTCTAAAAGTATGCAAACACAGCTAACAGTGTTATCCCATGTTCTTCACTCATGGAATCGAAACGATTTTATTAGCTATGATGAGTCGAAGTGGCAAGCAATCTAATGCCACACCAATTAATTTTACCCTACTGGATCTAACATCTTGTCATATAAAGGAAAATCCAACCTCCCCATCGAATCTAATGTCCCATCATATAAAGGAAACCTAACTTATCAAATTTCCACCATTCTTCCTCCTTATGCGCAGCCTGCATGCTATCCTTATTTGGTACCGGTAATTCCATCAATTCATGTGACAATTCCTCTACTGTAATAATAGTTCCTCTTGACATACCTCTACTAGCATTTTTATTTTCATTCTAGGTTGGCCTACTCTTGAGCCCAATCCTTTCGATAATTCTCCATGAAAGTCTCAATTTGTTGTTGAAGACATTAGAAATCACTAACTCTGATATCCAATTGTCAAATGATCAAACATGTTGTCTTATCCTAAGTGTGTCGAGCGTGAAATCATTGTTCAATTATGTCCTTGTTTTGTGGCCTTTTCCTTCTAGGCTTCTTTTTCTTTTCTTCTCTCTCTTTAGAAGAGAACCCTAGATTTGTTAAGGGAATTCTACAAATTTTATGATTTTTTTAAACTAAAAACTTTATGAAAATTTAACTTAGCCTCTTTTGTTACAATATACCCATACATAGTTGGGCAACTACCCAGACATCACATTCTAAGGAGCAAAGAAATAAACAGGAGACTTATACAGTGGTGGACAGACCACTTCCCAGCAAAAAAATAAATGGGAGACTTAACATAGTGGTGGACAGACCACTTCATAAGTAACTTAGCTGCCCAAATATCTAATGCACACCACCTTTAGACATAAGAAAAGAATACATGAAATTAATGCACCAAATGCAAAAGAGAATTGAAAGGAAATTCGAATTTTGTATTATTTTAATATAATTATTCTTAAAAAAAATTAAAAGAAAGTATTTACAGTAAAAATAAAAAAGGAGATCCCTAAAAATTTAAAAGAATTTGTTAGAAATCTTAAATAGCATTTTTCAAACCCAAAAGATATCAATCAAACTTATCCAATTGACCAATTATAGTACTTGAAAATTAGTTATTGGGAACAAATTATAATAGAAAAAATAAAAATTTTCTACATCAAAAGTTATACCCATTTTAAACATAACTATAAAACTTACCCATCTAGATCTATTCATCCCAGGAAAATAAGTAAAATTGCAGGAAACTACTCCCCCATTTTCTTCCGGCGTTTGAAAACAATTTTGGATCGAGCTTCTGAGTCTATTGTGACGACTGAAGGTTGGCTTTGGCTGGGATTCGTTTGTTTGTCTTTCATGAGTACTACATGCACTGCGCAGGATTTTAGGGAACCCCTAGAAACTTCAAATAGTGCTTTTAAGTGATTGTGCCCATCCTGCACTTTCGCCTCCCACCCCTACATCATGGCACATGGTATATAAACAAACCACGTATGGTCTGAATTCAATAAAGGAAATGTCTCTGTTGAAGCATACGTAGTTTGATCGTTGATTTTAACTTGGATATCACATGAAACTGTTACCTTGGTTTGCTCCTCCAAACCTACGACTGCACAAAAAGCCAATCCAGCAATATTCTGTCGCAGCTCAGAATTCAATGAGAAACTCACTGATCTTTCCATGCTCTCGTGGTCAAACAACTCTGGAATTTCACTTCCTGGATGCAAAATCTCAACTCGAGAGTGTCCCAACAATTCCTGTCATATCGAAGATGATGCTCAATAGTGACTGATGTGTGCACATATAGATGCATAAAATTTACTCGAGAATATATACATGGATTTTTATTTCCTGGACACTTTAAGAGACTGGAAGGAATAGTTATTTACACTTTCTTATGATATGTATAATCGAGAGAGAGAGAGAAAGAGTAAGAGAGAGAGATAGACCTCAGTCGATATTACTTCTGCAATGGTGGACTCAATCTGAGTGAACTGGTGACAGCCAGCAAAGTCAAGCCGCCTCAGCCAAAGGGAAGCATCTTGATAAGATTTTAATATGTTTGACAGTGGCACGCACCGTTGCAGTAATTCACAACCTCTTGCCGACACAAGCTTTACATTAGGTGGAAGACCTTCAATTCTCTGAAGCTGCTTGCAGTTGGTTAGATTGAGCTGTTGCAACGTACAGAATTTGCTGATTCCTTCGGGGATAGTGACAACATTGCTCTCAGAGAGATCTAAAACCTTCAGTTTGGAACAATCGAGATCCTTGATAAAATCGATACTTTGTAGGCCACATTCTTCTAAACCTAAATAAATCAGTTGTGGAAATGCCTTTGGGACATCAGATCTGGCCACACGTTCAGGATATTTTTCCAATTTCAAGCAACCTTCAAGAGAAATTCTCTCAAGATCTTCCAAATTGTAGATGCTATCTGGCAAACGTTTTAGATCCTTGCACTTCTCTAGGTACAATTCTTTAAGTTTGATGAGTTTCTCAATGGATGATGGCAATTGTGTTATGGCTGTCTCATTTAGACAAAGCCGCGTGATGCGGTCCATTTCCACTGAAATATCTGGAAACCTAGAAAGTTCACTACAACCTTTGAGTATCAGATCCTGAAGAACTTTAGACCTGAGGGAAAGTGCAAAGGTATGCAGACGACGGCAATTTAAAAAGTTCAAGCGGACTAGTTTATCAAGATCTCCAAGTGACTGATCAACCTCAACTAAACTACTGCATTCCTCTGCTTCCAAAATCTCAAGACCAGAAATCGATGATAAGTTCGGGATCTTCGTCAGCAATGTGCAGTAGCTGAAGTTAATGAACTTCAAATTTCTGTAACACTGCACAGATCATTTATAATAAACTAACTACAAATAAAGAACTTTTATGATACATATCCTAAGACTAAAGGAATATTGACTCTGATTTTATTTACCTTAAGTTCATATTCTGAAAGTTCGATATTGCTTTTACTGATATGAAGTCCAACAAGCTCCTCTCTCTCATGACTATCGATAAGCAGCGACGACGAACCATACCCTGACCACTCAAGCCACCTTAATCCACTAGGAAAATTAATTGGACTCCCAGAGTGGCGTACATTCCGTGCTATAAACAATCTGAGGCCCGTCATTTTTCGGAAGGCATCCGAAGTCAAACTCACCTCTTTTGGTTCCAGAAACTCTAGTTTTACGCCTTCGATTTCCTTCGTCCCCTAGTAGCATACAATTATATAGTAGAAAACGGAGTTACTGACAATAACTTGTAGAAGTTGCTAAAGTATGGCTTCTCTCTCTTTTTGGAGATGAGCTCTTGATAAATAGGTGAAACCATTCAAGTATGATGGGATGATATTTAATGCTTACTGCGGTTTCTCTCAGAACTTGAAGAACTTCAGTTTCCTTCCATAGCCTACTCCGTCCCTCCGGATGCTTAGGGGACTCTTGTCGAACGATCTCCCATCCCATTTCCTGTATCACGTCATGCATGTCGACCTTGTTATGTTTGAGATATATCAGAGATCTACTGATGAGGGATCCAATTCCAGCGTCTGGGTAGAGATCACAACTTTGTAGTACGTTTTTCACATAAGTCATTTGTTGTCCCTTGAAGAAACATGCAATGTGAAGAAATACATCCTTTTCATTGTCAGTCAGACTATCAAAACTGACTTTCAGTGTGTCAAAGGTATCTTTATGAGGAACTCTTTTCAGCATATCCAGGGTACTGCTCCACTCGGGCTTGCTTTTACCACGAAGTAAAGAACCTAGAACTCTGATCGCTAGTGGAAGACCATGAGTGCGTTCTGCTAACTGATTAAAAAGTTCTTCATATCCTTTCTTATCCTCAATGTCCTGAAACAAAACCCCACCGAGAAGCTCCTTAACTTGATTGTTCTCCAAGGGTGGAACACGATATACCGTTTGCACATTGTGATTTTCTATGATTCTGCTCTCTCTAGCTGTTATGATAATTCTACTACCATCGCCAAACCAATCACAACCTCCTGCTAGTTTTTCTAGTTGATCTGGGTTGTCCACATCATCAACAACAAGAAGAGTCTTTTTGCCGCCAAATCTTTTTTTGATCTTGTCAGCTCCACTAGCGGTGTTCACAATCTTGGTAAAATTGTCTCCTAATATCTGAGAAAATAGTGTCTGCTGCAGTTGAAGCAGACCATGTGGGGATGCCTTACATGTCTCTCTGACATTGGCCAAAAAGCCACGATATCTGAATTTGCAAGCAAATTTATTGTAGATTGCTTTGGCAATTGTCGTTTTCCCCAGTCCTCCCAACCCACAGATTCCAACCATGCGGACATCCTCCCTTTCCAGATCCAATAATGAGGACATTTCTTTTAGATGAGCTTCCATGCCGACCAGGTTGGCTGGAACATGAAGAGGTTTGTGATTCAGCAGAGACAACAGATCCCGAACAACTTCCTGGATAACTGAAAATTCCTGACTGGAACATAACAATCTAAGTCAGGGCGTGTTGCCATTCAACGAGAATGACCAAAAAGCTACAAGTGCTAGACCAAATTCGGTGATATCATCTGTTTAGAGTCATGTTTTGTTTTTCTTACTTACATTCTATCCAACTGTGCCCACATCTCACAACAGAAAGATTCGAAAAACAATGCTAAGGTCTTTTCTCCAATTGCATCTTTTAAAATTTTCTTGCAAACTGGAAGTGGTGTCAGTGAACTAACAGGACATGTTCTAGTCTACTTTATTGGCCAACGTGACAGCGTCTAGCTAACAAGCAGTAGCTTTGTGAAAATTCTAGTGCCAAGCATTAGAACGTGTGCGACCTTGAAAGTGATAACCATTATGAAAATCCAATTAAGTCGCTATAACTTATAGCCCACTATTTGAAACCTCACCTACTCAAAACAACTAAATCTATATCACACCTCTAATTGGAGTTGGTGCTTGGTTTCTGTATAATATTTTTCTGTTGTCTTCTGTTTTCTTTATCCAAATTCATCATGTTATATATCATGATTCGGCACATAAATGGTTATTTTAAATGATTTTAAATAGTAAATTACAACTGTTCCTTATATTTACTCTTTGTATGCTTAGCTTCATATTTTTAAAATTAAATGCTTTTTTTACACAATAAAATTGATTATTTAGAATCCAACATTGTTACAATTCATGCTTTCAAACCTTATCAAACTATTCTGCCCTTAGATAAAATGATTAAAAAATATAAAAAGTAAAGAAAAATTACGTCAAATTTGGAACAAAGCAAGAACTCCTATTTTATCTATCTTTATCTTTGAACATTTTTTTATAATCAATTATTTATTTATTTATTTTTCTTTAAATAATTATTGTTTTTTAATGATAAAATAAAATAGTTACATAAGGTTTTAAAAACAATTTTTTGAAAATTAAGGAAGTTAAACACTTAATTTCAAAAATAAAAACTAAATGTATATGAAATAAAATAAGAAAAAGAATGGATTTACCGTTTAATTTTAAATTAAACTTAGAAACTTAAAGCTATGGAGAACTTTCTTGATTTCTATTTATGGAAATAGCAGCTTTTTCACTATACTTATATGAAATTGGATGTACACAGGAAGGATTACCTGTGTGTTTAATATTTTTGTTGGTTTCAATCAATTCAGAAATCAATTGGAGGATATTCGGAGTTTTAGGGTAAGTTGGGGGCAGAGAATCGTTTGGGATACTTTCAGTCGAATCCCCACGTTAGAGACAAGTTTTAGAGGAATGCCTAATACCGCGAAATTGACCCATCCCTGTGGATATTCATCAGTGCTTTAAATCATTAGGTTCCCAAGTCGATCATCCTTACTTGTTAGTGACCCAAAGATTTAGGATGTGGTTTTTGAGTGCATTAAGCTTCAAAACTTAAATTATTATATACTATTTAACAGGCATTAATTACTAGATGTTGCAAAAAAGGCTTTGTGACCTTAATCCAAGTATGTGGATTATCACTGTGCTGCTAATCCTTGTAAGCTTAGTGATTTCAATGAACTCAATCAGAGTAAACTTAAGTCATTATATTATTTACAGTTGATGATGAGATCTACAGCAGCTCATAGGCTGGGGTCCATTGATGTACACTGCAAAGAAAACTTGGAATGAAAAGGCTTATAATTAGGTACTGGTGCCACCTGAGTTGAAAATAAGTAGGTAGTTGATATGTTGAATTTGTAGTTGATATGGATTGTGACATCTTACACTTGTGTATCGTTCATTTTCACTGAATGAAACGAGGACAGAATAATATTGCAATTAAAATAACATGGAAAGAAAATGCAATCAATTGGGAATGTATAATAAGGTGTTTACTTCAACGTAATATAACTTCAATTACATTGTTCACTTAAGAAAATTGAATAGGGAATAAGGAGTGAATAAAATAAAAATGCATTATGCAATTAAATAATAAAACAAGATAGAGAAACAAATGGAGTTGAACAACATCTAGAAACCCTAACCCTATTTGACCGTATCCATTTGCCATTAGGCTATTTGAGAAACCTTAACCTATTCGCAACTCCGGTCAAAGAAGAATCGAGAAACCCCAACCCTATTCGACTACACTAGGCGCTTTAAGAAAACCTAACACTATTCGCCACTCCAATTGAAGAAGAAATCGAGAAATCCTAGTCCCTAACCTTATTCGATGAAGCTGATAATGCTCGCCTTGACTACCTTATTGTCGAGTCGAAAAAGTGGCAGAAGGCAAGCATGTTGAGAGGAGGACAGAGAAGGAAGAGGAAAGAGAGAGAGAGAGAATAGTGGAGAGAGAAGGATGAGCAAAGAGAGAGAGGATGATGGTTTGAGTGGCGTTGACATCGGTGGTGGAGATGGGAAGGACACGAATCAAATAAAGGCAAACTTCGATGGGTTACGGCACGAAGTAGATTAGTTTCCGATCGACGATGGAGGACAAAGCGAAAGTCGTATGCTGTTTTGTCTGAGCTAAAAATGTGTAATTTTTTATTTTGAATTGGGGTGTATTGTGAAGAAAGGGAGACAAACTCGCATGAAGAAGAGAAAATGGGACGGACACCATTATTTTTAAGTAACTTGAAGATGGGTTTTGTTTCACACTATTACTGATAGTAAAATGATGAGAACATTGGAGCGAATTAGGAATTGACATTCATAGGTTTAGATGTAAGAATGGTTATCTTGCAATTCTGTATGAATTGCTATTATGCAGGACAAAAATCAAGTGAATACAGTAATAGAATTCATATTAGGAATAAGGGGGAAATGGATAAGAGAGTGTTATTGTATTTGATACAATTGTGAATGAAGGTAACAAATTGATGCCATGGCATTGGTTGCAAATTGTGAGATGTATTTGCCAGTTCCAGATTGCTCCTAAGCACCCCTAAATCACCCGAAGCATAACTAACCTAGCATGCAATTGCTCTATCAATCTATAGTGCATTAATATTTATGTGACGGATATGGACGCCACTTGATATACTTAAGTTTGTGTTAGCTCAATCCTTTAAGATTTCACTTTTCAGGTATAGATGAGTTTTAGTGAGACATCTTAGGATATGACACATGGATTGTTGGTAGGAATGAGAATTAATCCAACCAGTGATCTCCAGTTATGGTATGACTTAGTATAGATGATTCATTATTGGAGACCTCTTACGAATATCAATGGGACTTAATTGATTATGTGGGTTTTGAAATATTAATAGTTTGTTTACTTTACTGAATGGAATGAAAAAGTAATGTAATTGAAATTTCTTAGTAATATAATAAGGATGCAATATCAATTATTTTGTTTAATTAGATATATAAGTAACTTAAGAATAACTCGTAATAGAATATTAATAACTAAACTACCTTCGGTTCATTTTGTTTCTTGACCAACCCTAAAGTAACAAGTGATAGTGATAATAATAGCAATGGTCATTAGTGGCAACTTTAGGTTGGCGGTGGCGATGGTAGCGATCATAGCGGTGATAGCAGTAATGGCGATGATAGCAGCGATAGTGATAACAGTTATTGGTAGTAGTAGGTACCAATAGTAGTGGTGATAGCATTAGTGGTAATAGCACTAACAATAGTGGTAGTGGCTGTAGCGGTAGTAACGACGACGATGACGGTGGTCAGTGGTAGCGACAGTCATGACAGTTAATAGCGACGGTGATGATATTGATAATCGTTAAATTAAAATAAGGTTATTTTTTATAAAAACATAAAATTTTGTAAGTTATTGTAATTTTTTAGTTGAAGTAATCTTTACTTGATTTTAAGTAATAGGAATTCCTACGTAATTGTAATTCAGGAAGATAAAATAAAATAAATACCGTAATAAAGAATAAAGTAGGAATATAATTCCAATTCCCCTAACAAACAAACGAGATATAAAGGTTATCTTTTTCTTTTGCATTCAAATCCTAATATTTATAAAAGTTTATAAATTAATCCTTTTAACTGTATTAATTTTTCTATTGACAAATAATACATGCCATCATCTTATAAATATTATAAATTAATCCTTTTAACAGTATTAATTTTTCCATTGACAAATAATACATGGCATCATCTAATTGGTTCACGTAATTATATTAAACAAATAATATAATAAAATATAAAATGAATAAGTGAAAAATTGAAAATTAAAAGATTAAAAATAAAAGAAAAAGTTGTAGAGAATTAAGAAAGGGAGGCAAGGGGAATGATCGTTGTTCGGTGACCCCTTAAGGTGATAGTGTGCTACCTTTTGCACATGGGTTAGTTAGAAAGACCGTCTTAACGCAGGTAAGTTGCATCCCACTAACTAAAGCGGTCCATGACCCACCACTGTTAATGGGCAACAACTCATTTTCTAAGGTTGAAACTTGATTGGGATTTTGCCTATTTTTCTTTTTCTTTGTTTTTTTTCGGTGTTCGAATGGTTAGGCACCACCAATGATGGGTCGAGTGGACCTATTTTAGTTAGTACATCATGAAAGAGATGGTCGGGACATAAGATGGTCGAAACTTTTTTTTTTTTACTGTAGTGCAATTACTTTTTTCTATTTTGTAAATATTTTCGTATATTTTGATCTATATTTTGTAATTTTATTATGTTAATTAATTTACATAATTACATGAACAAATGAAATGGTGCCACTTGTCATTTTAATTTCTACAATTTGTTTTATTTATTTTTCAAAATTTTTATATTTTTTCAATAATTTATTTAAATAATATGTACTGTGTTATTCAATCAAATTAATTAATTCAACTAATTTGATTGTGCCAGAATATCATAAATGAATGGAAAGCTTAATACAAAGTTTTCATTTGTAAACTTTATCGAATATTAAGAATTAAAACGTAAAAAATAAAAGGCTTAAAATTGAATTAGAAAAACACCGAAACGTTAAAAACTAACAATGTATTTTTCCCCTTCGTATATAATTGTGGATTTTACTAGTTAGTTCTTTGAAACCTCACATATTCTTATCATGTAACACAGCACGTAATATGTAGGATACTTAGGAAATTGTTCATTAGGGCAGTGAGAACGAGAAGGAAGGAAAAACGGACCTTGAATATGAGAAGTGCAATTTACCTTCTTAATTGTGAAACTTTAATTAAGGTAATAATTTAGTTATAGAAATACTAATCATCCAAGGAGATGAATTATGTTCAAATTTCCTCGCAATTAATAGTAATATATAATAGTTTAGAAAAAAAAATTATAGAACTTTGGATCTTTTTAGTACTTATGTTACTGGAAAATATGGTGTACGCCTGTTGGTGCGTTGTGATTTAAATTGGATTTACAGTTGTATCTGTGTGATGTTATATTGGAGATATTCAAATGTATATGTTTATGCTGCTGTCGGCGAATTTAGTTAAATTTATTCCCCTATCTTTTCTCTGTGTGTATAATGAAAATGTCTAGAAGGGCTAGACTTGTCGTGGACTGCAATATGGAAATGCAAGAGCCACAGACCACGACCTTAGCAGGTTGGAGATCCAAGAACAGAAACAGAGCAGTGGTAAACAAATAAATTTTGTTAGTGCAAGACTTAAATAAATCACTTAAAATATAAAAAAAAAAAATTGAAGAACTTTTACCATATAAACTTATGGGGGCATAAATAACACAATTACAATATAGAGACTCCAATGACATTTAGCACAATTATAAAGGACTTCTAGCACAAAATTCTTTATGATGATATATGTAATGTATGTTTCATCCTTGTTATTTAATAGCATAAGGAAATCTATGCAACTTAAACACCTAGAAAATTTAAATTAAAACATAACTATTATTTCAAACCGAGCTAAAAATCATGATCGAAAAGGAAAGTAGATCACTACATGAACTAAATGACATTAAATTCAAAAGGCAAAATGAGTACTAGACCATCCAAAACTTTATATATATGAAATAAAGCCCAGTCTCAACAATAAGCCACTTGCTTTAAATGGAAAGAGAAGAACTATTTTAATTTACGCTCATTAAAGCTTAATATGCCTAAACTCAACTCTTACTTTCTTCTTTTACTAGTTAGATTAATCAAATACAAAACGTAAATCAGTAATGATAAAAAACGACACTGATGCAGTATTCTAATTTGTTTCATACAAAATCATTATTGAACAAATTAAACCCTAGATGAGTAATCGGAAGAAAAATTTGAAACTTTCGATCGATATCCACGAAACTAAATAAGTTCCAAATTACTTCATTTCTTATAGAAATTTTTCTTAGAATTATCAAATCTTATGTTTTGATCTAAACCCATTACAAGGGCATTGTGGTGTATAGGAAGTAACAAATCATTGGAGATAGAAGGTTTGCATGCAAAATTCTACAAAAAGTGTTGGAGAATTATGGGAAGTACAATTTGTGACTTAGCTAAATCTATCCTTAAAGGTGGTGTTATACTCGAGAATTTGCACAAACCTTTAGTAGTACCTATACCGAAAGTTGTTGTAGGCAAATAAGGTTAAAGATTTCAGATTAATAAGCTTGTGTACAACACTTTACAAGGTAAATAGCAAGTGCCTAGTTAATAGAATTAGGCCATTGTTAAATGATTTGATAAGTTTAGAGCAAGCGAGTTTCATTCTTGATTAGTCTAAGAAAGATAATATTATAATCTTCTAGAAAGTTTTATACGTTCTAGGAAAAAAACAAAGGAAAAGCAAGGGAATGATTATAAAATTGGAATTAGAAAAGGCATATGACAGGCTCAAATGGGACTTTGTAATTTGTACGATAAATAGCCTTAGTTTTCCTAGGAATTGGATAGAACTTGTAAGTTATTGTTTGAGTATAACTTAAAGTCAACTGATTTTCAATGGAATAATTGTTGATTAATTCTTTTCTAGTAAGGGAATCTGATAAGGCGATTCCTTATCCCCCTACCTATTTATTATAGCCATTAAGATGTTGCTTAGGCTGATCCACATAAAGGTGATGGAAGGAAGATGGAAACCTCTACTATTCAAAGGAACTTTTGTTCACTTGTCACATCTTTTCTTCACAGATGCTCATATACTAATAGGGGAAGCATTAGAAGAAAATGCAAGTCAAATTAAGGAAATCATAGAATTTTGGCGTACTCTATCAGGACAAAAAGTAAATTATGCGAAGTCCTCCATCATTTTCTCTAGAAATATGGCTACAAATAAGAAACAACAAACTGCAAACATCTGTGGCTCCAATTTAATGCAAATGTTGGCAATTACTTAGGTATGCTAGTCAAAGAGAATGGAAGGCTAAAAAGTTTAGATTTGAACTTCATCATTGATAAAGTGAGTAGTAAATTATTCGGTTGGAAGGCAGATCTTTTCAATATAACCAAAGAAAAGCTTCTAGCTACAAGTTCCTTAGAGTGTGTTGTGAATTATTATTCTTAGATTATCCCTTTTTAAAAAGGTTTTATCAAAAAAGCTAAAGCCATTCATAAGAACTTCCTATTAGGATCATCAGAGGAAACAAAAAAAGTGCATTCGATTAGCTGGAAAAAAATTAACCAAACTAAGGAGGTGGGAGGTCTAGGTATGCTAAACATACATCAACAAAATAAGGCGAACTTCATTAAGCTTGCTTAGAATCTAAAAAGAAAAGACATCCTTTGGACAAATTTGATTAAGCAAAGATATAAGATAGATTATCTAAGGAAAAGAGCGAAGATAGGTTCTTTCTTTTATAAGCATATTTCAAATGCCCTTTTGTGGCTTAAGGAAAAGGTCTACATACAAGTCAGATCAAGATCTAAGGCTCACTTTTGGTTGGATTGTTGGAATGGAGGGGAGAAGGTAAGTAATTGGCTGTATGGGCTACTGCCAAAAGATTTTCAACATGCTACCTTAAATGAAGTATGGGGCAATGGGATTAGGTAACTAAAAGAAAAAATTGGATATCCTCTAAACGATCGTATAAGAAGTAAGTTAGGATTGATTAGCTTAGATAGTGAAGCTTTGTTAGAAGATGTTCATAGATGGCCGTATGAAATTGATGGTGAAGTCACGGCTAAGTCAGTTTACAATATGTTTATTAATCTTGATAACTAAGAAATAGAGGAGACAGATTAGATGTGGATTTGAAAAGCTCCTACACCTCCCGGTCTTCAATTCTTAACATGGAGAATTTGTCATCAAAGTATTACAATAAAAGATAAGCTGAACAAGAGGGGATTTAATTTGGAGATGATATGTCCACTATGTGAATCATGTGAAGAAACAATTCCACATCTGATCATAGAATGTACATGAGTCATGATATATGGGGAAATCTTGGTATAGGCATTCTAAGTGGTCAGAATCAATTAGAAAATCCTATTAAATGGCTACAAAAGAGGTGTAAGAAATTTAGAAGAAATTGGTTGTCTATAAGCAACCCCTGGAGGTTAATGTACTATTTGCCATTGAGGAAATTTGGAAGGAAAGAAACAATCAGGTGTTTTAATTTGAACAAAACTTTTTGCCCTATGTACAAAGGATTAAGAAGGAAGCTAATGAATGGTGATGCATATTGCAAAGAGAAAAGTTACAATAAGCCGATTCAAACTTGAACCTTAACTAGACAAAGATTAAAGAAGGGTAGATATGGTTAAATGTGGATGGGGCTATAGCTAGAGGCGGTGTCCTTATGAGTGTTAGAATGATATGGAGAGATCTACAAGGAGTAGTGTTAACAGGAAGTTACAAAGGCTTATGAAATCTATCTCCTCTAAAAGCATAGCTACATACTATCGGAGAAGGTTTATTTTTAGCTTGTAGTTTAGGAGCTTCTAAAGTTTTTTTGTGAAACTAACTCCCAACAAGCTCTTTTCCAAATCCAAAAGCATGATGTTGACTTCAATATTTGCCACCCCATTCTTCTCCAGTGCAAACGGTTAATTGATTCTTTTTCTTGTTGTGTTCTAAACATGGTAAATAAAGCAAAGAATGAAGCAACTGAAAGGCTTGTCAAGGAACGATTGTGATGTCAGACTTCTCATGTTTTTTCTTCTTTTCTTCTTATGTTTTTTATTGATGTTTGTTTAGCAAACTTTTATACCATATCTAGTTTTCATGTACCAAATAGTATATGTATTAGAGGGGGATGCCCTTCTTTTAATATGTAGAATCTTTTCGTTTTCTTTAGTTTAAATGTAGTTCTTCTTACCTTAAAAAAAAAAAAGAAAAGAAAAAAACGATAACCTACATCATGGGCTTATAAGAAATAAAAAGAAAATTATTTAATAACCTTCCTATTTACTATTTCATGATAATATTCTAAATGTGACTTTCTTTGCACCACTCTATATTTATAACCTTCATACAATATAATATATTTGTACATGTAAGACACTAATCCAATCTCACTCCTTTTCATATAATAGATGAACCAAATCCAAAACTTGTTGTTTTTTTTTTTTTAAGGAAATTGGCATCAATAATCAATTTTGAGGAAAAAAATTAGTTCACCTCTAGATTGAAAACCTAATGCAGATTTTAATGGTACCATATTGGATAGAAAACTAAGATGAATAATATTTAACAAAATTACAAAAACCTATGTAGAAAAATTATTTAGAACCCTGAATCAAACTCTAGATATCAAATGAAAAGAACTATAGGTGAAAAACAAAGAATAAAAATTATACAACAAAGCTAAAGTGATGAGCATAAGCCTAATTTAACCACCTAAAGTTGGATTTTGACCGAAACACCCCATTCGACCAACCATCCATTCAACCAATCTACTACATCATTTGGTGCAACTAATGTTTAAGATGGACATAGAATCTTTAGGTAGTCAATCCATAAACCTATAAAATAAACTAAAATAGATTTAACTTAAATTTGTTAGCACAGGCTTATTGTATGGTTTTTGGTTATTAGTTATAGTATTTATTCGAGGAAGGAAAATAATTGATATTAAATAGGTTTGTATTTGAGTTTAATATGTGGAAGCAAACAAAACTCAATGAAATAAGAAATTTGTTTTATTTTTCCTTTTCTTTTTGTGTTTTTAGGGTTTTTCAATTTTGTATGGTTTTTTTTATCGTTTATGAACAATAACAAAAATTAAAAGGGGGATATAGGCAATTCATAAATTAGATGCAATGCACCAATTCACCAAGTAAATTGAAGTTTATTTAATATTGATGTTATGCACAATTAAAATTGAATAAGATTTTAATTCAACTGACTGATATGATGCATAATTAATTTAAAGACTTTGAAATTTTATTAATCAATATGGTTTGTGATCGGTTATATTTCAATAAAAAAGGATTCTACAAAATAAACTCTGATCAAATACAATTTAATTTAATATTCAGAAACCTACTAGTTGTTAAAAAAAAATGTTATAACATTGTTTATACAGAAACGCTTAACAACCCTAGGAGTATTATGGGAAATAATAATAATAGTAATAAAAACCTACATAATAATAGAATAACTAAATCTCTTAAAAATAAACCTAAAATAGTATCTCGTAAAAAATAAAATAAAAAAACAATGAAAAAATGAAAAAGTCCTCAAATTCGATGCGAATCTTTTGGAGCCACAAATTGCTGAACAAATAGATTAAGGAATTTGATTTCTATCAATAATAGTGATTCAATGGATAAGCTCTAGCTAAGTAAGTATAAATTCTACTGTTCTTGATTGCTTGCACGTGGAGGATTAGCGAATAAACCTAATTTATAACCGGGTTTAACTGTTTTGCTATTTGTGGTTGACATCAAGTTTCGTAAACATTAGGATTATTATTATTATTTTGGCCAAAGTAACCATTAGGATTAGCTACTGCAGTTGTGGCCAGCTCTGTTTATAATAATAGAGCCCATCATCCATCACACCTTGCCGCATAGCAACTTGCAGCCTCCTCGTATTGTAATGATTGCAGGGGTTGACTTGTAGAAACACCAACGACTATCCATTTATTCATACAAGTTTCTTTTTGCGTTGTTTTTGTTTTCCTTAATACTTTATCTTATTTTTTATGCATTATTTTAATAACGTATCGCCTAATAATGTAATATATATATCAATTATATTTTATATGATTGATCTATATAATAAATTATAGATAAAGATATATATATATATATATACCACATATGATATTATATATATAATTTTTAATATAACACCCAAGCCAAAATATATGTTATGTATTGTATTATATATTATAATTAAAACACATTATTTATTCTTCTGATATTAATGATGGTGCCCCAGAATTTTAATCCTGAGTCCATCATCCACGTGATTTAGACACTAATGCCACGTCTATAGATAAGTAGGTTATTAATAATCATAGAATTTATTAATGGAATTCAATCGTAGGGAAACGTTTGTATATGGGGTAGGAGGCTCCACTATCAATGGTTGATGTGGACGGAAATCTAATGGGCAAACAATAATTCGATTTTTCGTGTTGGTGTTGGTTATTAGTTATTGGTTATTAGCCATTTGGCCGATGGATCTGGTTATGAATAAATAACCAGGAGTCATCTGTGACAGTTGCTATTGAACGTTCCCAGATCTAGGCAAAGTGCAGGACCAGCGAAACCGCCCACTGGGTCTGGAATCAGACTCGAACATATATTCATAGGTTTGACCGTCTGGGGACTCGTTGACCTGACAGGTCCAGAGGCTAGGAGCCGTCCAATCCAATAGCCTCTGTCCGTCAATATAAATATATATATATAAATATATAAGAAAAAAGAAATAAAAAATAAAATTAAAAATTAAAATATTGGATAGAAAGAAATTATTTTCCATTTACAATATTTAATGTATTGGCATTTACAACACATGAATAAATGTTTTCATGTCTCATATAATATTAGCAAAAGAAAAATCTCATTTTTAACCACATGAGCTAGTTTTTTATTTCTGAATTTATTTATAGTATAGATAAAAGCATATTCTTAATTACTCAAAAAATGAGTTACTTGATATATAGTTTTGGGCTTAGTTTTTAAAATTTAAAAATTTAATTTATTTTTAGTTTTAAATTTTAACTTTAAAAAATTTAAGGTATCACGGTTTATGAATCCAAGAAGGGAACCCGTTAACCAATGGATCCAGTACCCAGCCCGGATCTGATGGACCATAAGAACTATGATCCGGCGGATTTGGTTCCGATTCCGACTATGTCAGACCCGTACCTGGGTGTAAAACTCACATGTGATTTCAGCAGGGCCTCGCTTGTCCGTATCAAAGCCCACCAATGTTAATCTCAATTCAAAACGTTGGACATACTAAAAGTTTAGGAAAAAGCTAGACGATAAAAGGGTCTAAACCTTACATATCCTTATTAAAGTATAAAAAATACTTAATGAGTTATTGCATCCTTTAAGTTCAAGATGTGATATACTGCCGGATGATAAATTTAATAAAAATAGGATAATTTTTGCGCCACGTTTATTAAAAATTTACTTATTATATTTTCATAGAAATATCTATTTAGAACTAGAGGTAAATTTTATCTGGCTCTAAATTAGGACCAGAACCATAGGGCACAATTCCAAGCCAAGTCAAAGTCGTCCTTAGATCTGCTAAAGAATTATGTTTGAAGCTCTATTATTCTTTTTATAGTTATATTTATCTTTCTTTCATCTAATTTTTACATATTTAAACTTTAATAAAGTTTTTAATAATAATAAGATGTTATGTAAATAAATTTATAGCGTTAAAAATGCTCACCTACTCTCTCTTTCCGGCTCCTCTACCTCAAATTTTGCACCAAGTGATGCACAGCTAAGCCTAGGAAACCAAAATTTACTGCTATTTGATATAATGACGATGTTATATGGCGACAGGACAACTACAATTTATCAAGCCATGTATCTATACAATTAATCCAACATTATTTAATGTTAAAATATAAGAAGACTAGATTGGTTATAAAAGTAGTAGAATGGATAGTGGGGGTTTTATCAATAACTACACTACTATAAAAACAAAGTAAATACCTATATCTTGGCGAAGCACGCATGGAGGCGCATGTTCCTCGTATACTCATTTACGCTTACCGGAGGAAAGAAAAGAAAAGAAGAGTATGTGTATAAATGAAAGCAATTTTACCTTTCCGGATTCAAATGCCATCCAGATAAGTTGCCCACTGCCCCGAGAGCATCTCTCCATCTCTGAACTTTATCCTTATCGTTACTCCACTTCCTTTCATGGTCGTCGAATGCTTGAGCATATGGACCTGCTTGTTTCCTCACATCTCTGGGTTCCACCTTGTAGAATATCGGCTTCACTATCTGGCCCTTTGACTTGCAGTTCCAGATCTCAGCGACTTCATCCAAACACCAACGAGAGGTCGCATATTTCTCTGAGAAAACTACTACTGCAATGCTCGAACGCTTGATGGCCTCAGTGAGCGTGCCTGAAATCTCTTCTCCTTTTTGTAACTCCTCGCTGTCCACAAACGTGTAAATTCCCACTTGATCCAACGCACCATATAGATGACCTGTGAACCCGTTACGGGTGTCTGCTCCTCTAAAACTTAAGAAAACGTCATAGCCATGGCGACTATTATTTGAAGGCCCATCAGCCAGAGGGTCATCATTGGTCCCTGAAACAGAACCATGGCAAATCTTTGTCCCTGCTGATTTCTCCATCAATCGGGCTCAAGGAAAACTCAGTTCATTAAGCATGATTTGCGTGAGGGGTTTGAGATTTCAGTTTCTACTGACATGTTCCAACTAAAAGCAATGGCGGGTCAACTTTTGTAGTCAAGGGAATCGAGTTTCTCGCCTGTCGATTATCTGTATTCACCGACAAGGCAATTATTCTAGTACAAGTAGGCACTTTTGTATTTGTCTATTGTAAACCCATTGCCTCATCTTTCGGTTTGACGTTTACAGCCAAAGTCTTTTAAAACGAGTTTTTGGATCCACTTGATGATTTTATACTCTTAAGTTTATAAAATGATAAAAGGAAAAGACAAAAACTTTATTTTTTTTGAAAAAAAAAAATCCGAAGGTTTATGGGAAAAACCAGCAAATGGTATAACTGCAGTACGTGTGCAAACTTAGCTATATCCAATTAATTAGAAGCAATAACTTCAAAAAATGCTTTTCCCCGCAAATACTACAATAACACAACCACTAAGTAATGTATGATCATAGTACAAAAGGACCCATCTATCATTTGATGTCTATACTAATCCAATAATGAACCCCAAAATCCAAATCTAGAATCACATAATCCATAATAAAACCATCAGATATTGCAATGATAAAGTAAAATTATCTATATCTATTCTTATTTATCTCAACCATGGTTTTCATTTTATACAATGAACTCATATTACATGACCTAGAAATAGGACAAAACAAAAGTTTATTAAAAAATAGATCCTCTTCTGTTAAGTTGCTCAAATACATCCATTGAATCATTAACTCGATAATTTCCATAGTTGAGACCATGCAATAAATATTATCCCTACTCTTAATTTTCTTTTTAAAATAAATAAATAAATAACTCATTTGGTCATTTTCCATCTACTCTAGAATCATGCCACAGCATACTTGCATTTGCTTGACCTAAACCTCTCTCTGCTTTTTAGCAATTTAATGTTGATGATCCAATCAATCTTCAAAAAGTCCATGCAAGTACTACCTGAATTTTGCTCTTTAGAATCCCATAAAAAAGTGCATTTTTAGAAATCTTGGAGTTAAAAAATGAAGAACAACGAAATGAAGTCAAGGATTGCTATTTCAAAACTTTGAAGCCCTAATTTTTCTATTCCTTTTTCAGCCAAGAAGAAGAGCCTAATATTAAAAATGTAAACGGTCCATTACATCTCCGGCCAAAAAAAAAAAAAAAAACAGTCTTTTACATCGGCTGTATCTTCTTCACAAGCACAAGTAACATTAACATAGCTAGTATCGTATATATCGCATGAACACATCTTCTTCTGAGTGTGCCGTTGCCATGTCATCACCTCCTCCATTGCAGCACTGTTCGAAGGCATGCAAAAGTCCTTGTCATCATTTAATCATTACCACCATAACTTCATTATATGAGGCTATAACAAAAATGAAATATAAGAGTCGTTGGAATTTTTTTTTCTTATATCATCACAAATGGAACTTTTTATGGAATAAAGAAACAAATTTACCCTTGTATCTGCAAAGGTGTGTTCTTGAAACAAACTTAAAAGCGTACTTGGTGAAACACAAATCTACAAGTTTTTCTGTCTTTAAGAAGGAACGAGGAGTAAAATTGAGATGTTTTTATCCTGCTTTTAAATCTTTTATACATCTATATTTTTATGAACTGAATAGAAATTTGCTTTCTGTAAAACTTGCATTTCTCTCGGCTATAATAATCACTCTTCTTTAAATCCCATTGAATCCCAACACGACGCAACCTTGTTGCTAAAACTGATTAGCCACGAATTATCACTTTGGGTAATTTATAGCTACGAAGCCACTATATGATTACTTTCTCATTTTTGCCACATCTTAGTTACTTCTACAACAATATCTAAGCTATCTTTATGTATTATAATTTTATTAGTATTTATTAACCACTTATCAAAATATATAATATATTAATACGATAAACCATTTTTAAAATTCAATAGGTATACTACAAGAAATTTGATATTTAATAAGTTTAACAACATGTTTTTCCTTTTCATCTATATTTTTACGAATTAAAATTTTATTAATATTTACTTACTACTCATTAAAATACGTAGCATATTAATATCATGAAACCTTTCTCCAATTAAACAGGCATGGATAAAAAGCCAATATGCTTCTAATTTTAATGAAAACAATCAAAATTGCAAAATTAAGAAATGCCTACTCTAATATTAGTCTCTAAGCTTCAAAGCAACTCAATTTATGATCACCACAAAGCTCTATATTCTTAAAACTCTTAACTAATCTCATTACAATAAAAAAAAAAAAACCTTATGAATCACACTCGAAAAGTTCAACAAATTCAAGAACTTACTCTCTCGACAGTCGTTAGGTTTTACACGTTGATGTACAAGGAAAATAGACTATATTTAGAGTAAAGGATTGACTCGACTTGTCCCTATCAAATAAACCTTGCGGAGACTCCATTATTTTGCCTATATCGATTTAAAGAGAGAATAAGAAGCGCTTATCTTCAAAGAGATAATCAAAAAGGAAAAATAAAGGAAGAAAATCCTTACCACCAAATAAGTTTCCGTGTAGTTGCTAGAATGAAGGAGATTATGTCAATAAAGGAAGGGATTTTTTTTTTTTTACCATGTTATATGCTGTAATTGAGGTAGGGTAAATTTGGACTTGATCTACTCCGTTATAAGACCGATACTCGTACTATTAAATTACACTAGTTTTAGCTTGCTAAGGTTTAAGGAAGAGATTAAGAGGAAAAAAAAAAAGAAGAAAAAGCTATCCAACTGTTGCATCACAGTCATGTAGAGGGCATAGAGACAACATGTGTAAAAAAATAAATAAAATAAAGAACTGCATAGTAGTTTTACTAGTATCTTAGATTAAATTAAGCATATTAATATAATAAGTAAAAAATTTAAGGCACCAAAGTGGCCTTATTGACTTTAATATTACAACTATGTCTGTGATAAAATCTAAGAACTTTGATATTTCTAATCAATAAATATCAATAGCAAGAAGTGAAGAAAAAACCACTTTATCATATATTTATTTCTTCAAACCAATAAGTAAATGTAAATAAAGTTACTAACATTTTTCAAGAAAGTGAACGAAAAATAAAGTGTTGTCCATGGGAAAAATAAATAAATAAATATATATTCTAATTTAACCAAAATTTCCAACTTCACTTATTTTCTGAAGTCTATAATTTTTTTTAGCATAAAGTTTTTTATATTGTACATAAAAAACTAGAAAACCTCATAGATGTTTAATCAATGAAAACTATTATCAATTTACAGATAATTCATTTTCTTGAAAAGGTGTAGCAAGTGATAAATTCTAATCGTTACTTAATTTTAAATGGAAAACATGTAGCAAGATAGTTAATTACCACATTGTTTTTTTTTTTAAAAAAAAGTATAGTAATTCATAGGATTTCTTGCATTTTTCATATACAATGAAAAAAAAAAATGGTAACAGTAGAAATTTGACTTGGTTTTACTCATGTGCTTAATATTTTATTTTTCTAAAACATATAAGATCCAACTAATGATTCAAGGAAAGAAAACAACAAAAGATCATTATACCTTTTGATTTTCAAGTGAAACGTACATTTACAGAAATGAATAAATAAATAAAAACTATTTATATATACATATTAAGACTTTAGAATATCTAACGTGGACTTAAAACCAAATTCAAGAACCCTCTAGATACAAAATATATCAATAGTTTTGATGTGCCTTTTAGAATTCCAAAGTTACGACTAAAAGGAAAAGACAATTTTATATCACTAAGTATGAAGCTACTTTTCTGCATTCACACGGTGGTGAAAAGGACCCGTCCCATTGGTCGTGTAGCTTTTCTATTATGTACTTTGATAGAAAAGATTAGTTATTTTGGTGATTTGAGGATTTATAAGTGATAAAATTGGGATTTTATGAGTATTTTAATAAAATTAATAGAAAGTTAATAAAATAAATGGATATAAACAATTCATGAATTAGATAGATGCATCTATCAATAAATTGAACGGGGTTCTATTTGATTCTAATTGATAGCATAATTTGAATTAAACGTAGGTTTTGATTTAATCAATTGATATGACACACAATTGATTCAACCAAAAGGATTGCCACAATTATTTGATAAAAACGGTGTTTATATGAGAACTCTTAATGATGCATTGTTGTCGACTAGTAAAACTGTCTATTACAAAGGACTTTAAATGCAATTTATAAGAAATCCTAAACTAGTAGACAAGGCATAAATAACTTGAACATAATAAATAAATAAAACAATTATAGCAAGTTCAAAAGATTAAATGATTTTCCTACCAACACACTCTTCACACAGTTGTGCTCTTAGCCATGTACATCTCTACCCTTTTGTTACATTAAATAGCATGATCATGTTGGTATTTGGCAAACACGTATCATCTAACATGCTTAAGTACACGATTGTTGCTTAGTGATGATTGGTGATTTTTGTTCTAGTGTGTGAATATTTGCAAAACAAGAACATGACTATGGAAGACATTGGAGGGTGCTTTGACGTGGCTGGCCTTCATGTCACGTGAATAGAGTTTTCAAGTGATTATGAGAGCAAAGGAGTGAAAAAAGAGGTCCTTTTACCTAAGAGTCTTCTTTCGTATTTATAGTGAATTGGTGAAAGTTGTGTCCAGATTGGATTTTTGAACCAGGTTTAAGTATTGAGTTGGCTAATATAAGTCCATGGAGTAATTATAAAAAAATGCTATCAACATTTACCCTCTACTCTTATGCAAATCGAAACTAAGAACATATTAGGTCGGTCGTTGGATGGGTCTAAATTTATAGAAAGCTCGAAAGGTTTAGTAGGGAAAGACGCGAAAAAGGACAATTGTCAATGAAACAATAAGAAAAATCCTACAAATAGCTCTAAAAGATATGATACACCAATAGAACTTCTGAGAACTCACGGTATAATTCAATGTAACACAAGAATTGGTCCGATAAGGTTACTCGTCACCTAGCCTTATTTAAGGGTTAGGATAAGAATGATGTCAAGAGTAAACAAATAGTGTTTATGCAAAGAAGAAAATACTCAAGTATATTAAAGGGTAATCTGATTCTGATGTTACAACTACAAGTATAAGGGTATTTATACTCATAAGTTAGAGTAAGTTGCCTAAAAGGGAAAAGACAAAAAAATTATTTCCTAAGAAAGTAATGTACAAGGTACAAAGGGGTAAAAATAAATATACAAAAAAAAACATTGGTGCAACAAATTCTATACACCATACTAGATACGTGGTGATGCCACATTGGTGAGGCTGTTAGAAGGTATGAATAAAAAGTACGGCTAGCTGGCTTATTCGAGTAGGGATGGCTTAGTTAATCTAGAGTCTCTCTATCTCGACTTCTTGGCATTGCAAGGAAGATGCCGAGTCATTGATTGGCTTGGGTGTGAATGAGTCATCTCCAATTCGACGCACTACATAGAGTTGTGAAGTCATTCAACTCGGTATGAAAGGTGATTCAATAAGGAAGTACTCAGCTTCAGTAAGGTTTAGCTGGAACGGGAGTATTCATCTTGCCATCCCTCTAGTCTTTGGGTACGACTACGGGTTAGTGGTCCAATAGTCTGATTCCCATCATTTTCTCCGGGTTGTTTTGGATTTGAGGCCAAATTCGAATGGTCTTTGTTTAGCTTTTTGTCAGGGTGATATGGACCAAGATAGGCAATATTGAAGGCATCAGAAACCCCATAGTTTTTAGGTAACTCCAATCTATAGGCATTATAATTAATTTTGTAGAAAATTCTAAAAGGTCCTTTAGCTCTCGCAGACAATTTATTTCTCCTCCTGTTTGGAAACCGTTCTTTGCTAAGGTGCAACTAAACCAAGTCTCTTGGCTGAAATTATTTAGCCATCCTACCCTCGGTCTTCTTTCTCATCCTCCTAGCAGCTTGGTCAATGTGCCTAGTGATTTTGTCATAGATGTGCTGGAGGAATTATGCTCGAGCTTTTGCGTCAGGGTTCTCTTGTACAGATACAAATATAGAGGTGTGATCGAAGGGTAACTTGGGATTAAAACCATAAATCACTTCGAAGGGTGTTTGCTTAGTAATGTCATGCACTATACGGTTGTAAGCGAATTTGACCACCACATCTCAATCAGCCAAGTTCTTTTCTACTGCAACTTAGAACAATGATCCCAAAGTCCAATTAACCACCTCTGTTTGGCCGTTAATTGGGGATGACAAGAAGTACTGAATAATAATTTGGTCCCTATCCGATACTACAAGGTCCTCTAAAAATGGTTCAAGAACTTTAGATCCTTGTCAAAGCCTATACTTCTCAGTACACTGTGTAACCACATAATCTCCTCCAAGAAAAAAAAAAAGCAATACCCGAAGCATTGTTAGTTTTCAAGCAAGGCACAAGGTTTACCATTTTGCTAAATCGATCTACGACAACCATTATAGAATCTTTGCCTTAGGTAGTTCGTGGTAATCTTAGAACAAAGTCCATACTCAATTCAGTTCATGGCTTCATCGAAATAGGTAAAGGCATTACTTTACCTTACTTGGCTTGGCACTTAGTCTTCTTGCACATAGCACAGCTGTCAATAACTCGGTTCACATCTCTCCTCATTCTCGGCAAGAAGAAACTACCATTCAATAGTTTACAAGCCTTCCTTTCTCAAAAATAACCGGAGAGTTCTCTACCATAGGCTTCCCTGATCAATAGTTCCCACAGTGAAAAGGTCAACACATACAATTTTGTACCTTGAAACAAGTAACCATCCTCTATATGATACTCATCTATTGGCTTTCCATCAGCGCATTACACGATTATGGGTCTAAAGTATGGATTCCCAGAATACTGTTCTTTGATATTTGTAAACCTAAACAACTTAGTCCGCAGTTTGGTTAAAAGTGCATATCTCTTTGAAAGAGCATTTGCAACTACGTTGCTCTTTCCCTGCTTGTATTTAATTACAAAATTGAATCCTTTATGGAACTTAACCCATCTCGCTTACTAGTTCGATAACTTCATTTAACTTTAGAGGTACTTCAGTGATTCATAGTCAGTATATATGATAAATTCTCTCAACAGTAAATAGTGCTGCTATACTTTCAGTACTCAGATTAGTGCCAAGAGTTACTTATCATACACAAAGTAATTGAACTGTGGTCCTCTGAGCTTCTCACTGTGAAAGGCAATTGGTCAGCCTTCCTACATTAGGATAGCGCTTATTCCAATGCCTAATGCATCACCTTCCAGCTCAAATATTTTCGCGAAGTCAGGTAGAACCAATACCGGGGTAGAGGTCAATTTCTCTTTTATCTTGGCAAAGCTTCTCTCCTCCCTTTCTTCTCATCAAAAGTTGGTGTTCTTCTTCATGAGATTAACAAAAGGCGCAGTGAGGGTACTGAAATTCTTGATGAATCGTTTATAGAATGAAACCAGTCTATAGAAATTTCTTATGTCGGCATAAGTAGTGGGAGTTAACCACTCTACAACTGCTTGGATCTTTTCATCATCCACTTGCAAGCCTTTTCTACTGACTATATAACTCAAGAATACCACTTCCTCCTAGCAAAAACAACACTTCTTCAAGTTATTGAATAATCTCTCAATATAGAGGATATTTAATATGACGTTTAGGTGTTCATAATGACTCAACATATCAGTACTGTATACAAAGATGTCGTCGAAATAACCCACGACACACTTCCCAATCAATCAAATGTCTTAATACATGGTTCATCAGGCACATGAAAGTGCCTAAAGCATTTGACAAGCCAAATGGCATAACCATCTACTCATTTAGTTCATGTCGAGTTTTAAACATAATCTTCCATTCATCTCCCGGCCTCATGTAGATTTGATGATGGCTAAACTTTAGGTCAATTTTACTAAACACCTTAACTCCACTTAGTTCATCCAACATGTCCTCTAGTTTAGGAATGTAGTGCCTGTATTTGATTATGATCTTATTCACAACTCGATCATCTACACACATTCGCTAGGTCCTATCCTTTTTAGGCACTAGAGGCATGGGTACAATGCAAGGGCTGAGACTTTCTCAAACATATCCTCTCTCTAGCAGCTCATTGACTTAGCATTGGAGTTCAGAAGCTTGCTTGAGATTCACCTGATAGGTTGGCTTACTTAGCAGCGCAGAGCCGAATACTAAGTTAATATAGTGCTTTATACCTCGAGTTAGGGACAACCCCTCAGGTAATTCTTCTAGGAATAGGTCGATATATTTATCTAGTAACTTCTTGATTTCTTAGGGTAATTTACCTGATTCTTTCATTTCTAATAGTCGCTTGAATGACATGATGGTCGACTCGTTAACATTAATGGCTTTTTGGAGCTCGACTTTACTCATCACCAAAGCGTTCTTCGATTCGCGAGCAAGTTTCTTTTACAACTTATTAAGTTCTCTCAAAGACATTAGATTTAGTGTGATCTTTTGGTCATACCCTCTTATCAACCGGCTATGGTCTTTTTAGTAACATGTACGAAGCACACATAGGTAGCACGTCATAGAAGATCTTATCCGAGTAATTTACTATAGTAATCGACAGTATTATTTGCCGAGTAACATATAATGCTCTTTTCTCACTCAACCAATACAACTTGTACGGCCTCGGATATGCAACAATCGAAAACTTCAGTTTTAAAACAAGATCTACTAATGCTATATTGGTGCAGCTTTCACTCCCCACAATGAGGGCACAAACATGATCATTCACCTTACAAGTGGTATGGAACAAATTTTCTCTCTACTCATCCTCTTGTGAGGGTTCTATATTCATAATGTGTCAAGAAACCATGAGTAACTTGTTTAAGTTTTCAGTAAACACGTCCTCCTCAATCAACTCTTTTTCGATAGGGACCTCCTTTTCCTTAAGTTCCTCATCTGTATTGTCTATTTCTAGCTTCGAGACATCTCCCTTAATGACTATTATCCTGCAGTTTGGGCATTAAACAGCTATATATTCGAAACTTTAACACTTGAAGCACTTGATCTAGTTTGTCTTCTTGCTAGACCTTTACCTCTTTGATGGGAACCAACCTCAGACTATATTCAAGCCAAGGTAGACCCGTCTGAAGCCGAGACCTATCAATGCTTGCCGAAACTGAGTTAAAGCTAGAAGGACAAGAGGAAGGAAGATAAACACTGGGCATTAAGTCTATCGTCAGCCAAGGTGCCAAGATACCATAAGGCCGAGTACTCGAGACTAAAGAATCACTCAGTACAACACTGAGAAACTTGACAATTATAGGCTGAACTTTCTGATGTCTCGACCAAACATTGCAACAGTTTAGGGGCTCCTTCCGGAACTTGTACATCCAACTACTAACCTCGTTTGATTCGAATATTACTCCTATCAAGACATGCCGAGTGATTGCATGCCAACTTTCCCTGTAAAACACACAGTTTTATATTTTTATACGTATTTTCCTTTATTTTATTTATGGGCCAAATTTTTTAAGGTTTAAGACCTACATTTTTTTACAATTTTTCCACTAAGCTTTAAGACTTGCTATAAATAGCAACATCTGTAAACATCAAAAGAAGATATATACGAAAATAGACATATGGTGAAAAATATTCTCCCCCATACAAAGAGTAAAACTTTCCTCTTGAGCAAGGCTACTCTTGTGCTAGCATTATTAGATTATCAAGTGTATATCAAACTCTTTAATCTCTCTCACGTTTTTATCGATCTTGACCCCAAGATTATGGTGAACCCGTTCATTTGAACCAATTAGTGAGTTGCCTTTAACCCTCATTTGAATGCCAAGCGACATTTAATATTCGTGGGTTGTATTGAACCCTATTTCAAGATCGAACCCTTGATTGTGTTTGTGTCTTGGTGCATAATATCCATTTACATTCACATCAAAACCCCTATTTTACTTTCTGTTCTTCATACCCACTCAAATCCACAAATACCCAATCTGGATTACCGACCTCCTACCACACCATCTTACCCCATTAAATTCTTATCATCTTGGTATTAAAGCTTTGAGGAGATACGCATGTTAGTGTTCTTTAGAGTTTGATTCATGGTTTGTACATCTCTGTTAATCATTGTTCTATAGTATAGCATACTGTTCGTAGTAGTCGTGTTCATCAATAGTAAGTAGCTGCAAAAGCTAAGTAGTAGTTTTCTGGGTTACTATAATTATGTTTTGTTGATTGTTCAATTTTTTGGAAAATTACTATACGAATAAGAATGTTAGAGGATAGTGTCAACAACATTAGTGATAGTCCTCATGGAAGCTTGAGGAGACGTGTTAATAACTTGGAATATCAGATTCAGAATCTTACTGACTCTATCCAAGAACTCACTGGTTTAGTTAGGGGCTGAAAACGTGATGGCCAAGAAGAAAGAAAGGAGTGAAGACCCACTAGTAAAAGCAGTTCCAATGAACTTAACAATGATGAGCGACAGTTGAGAAGAGTTGCCAAGCCGAGAAGAAAAGAACACCAACCAATGCTAAGAAGTGGTAATGATAGGAGTGTTGACTCCGAGTTGAACCAAGGAGACCAAAGAAGAGAACTGAGGCCAAGAAGAGACATTGTTGAGTAGAACTCCAACAGAAGTGGCAGAATCAAAGTGATTTAACTAGTTCGGAATGTAAGGGATGAACCCAGAGCACCTGATTGAGGACTTGACAATGTCAAGCTAAAGCTGCCGACCTTTAGTGAGAGTAGTCAACCTAAAAAATTCCTTGACTGGGTTTCTCGAGTCGAGAAGTTGTTTGAGTGCTATAAGTATGATGAACAGACAAAGGTTAAGTTGGCTTCATTATCCCTTGTTGAATATGCAAGCCTTTAGTAGGATAAGTTGGTTGCCAAGTGAGATGCTTAAGGAGAAGAGCCAATAAGAACTTGGAGGCTTATGAAGTTATTGATGAATTAGCACTTTATACCAAACTACTTCAAGCAATAGATGCTTCATGTATTCCAGCACCTGAGACAAGGTTGAAATACTGTTGAAGAATATTTGGAAGAGTTTAAGACCTTGATGAGGAGATGCAAGATTGTCGAGCCACAAGACCGCACCATTGCTAGGTTCTTGAGTGGACTCCGAGATGATATTACCAATATAGTTGAATTGGAGCTGTTTAACCCTCTGGATGAGCTAATTAATTTAGCATTAAGAGTAGAGAAACATATGAGAAAAAGGCATCAGAGGCCAACTAGCCGACCTCAATAAAGCAGCCTTGAGCTTGAGAAGTATGTCGAGAGAAGGCAAGAAAAGAAGATAGAGAAAGGAAAGCTTAGCTGACCTGTCTATGTTGAGAAAAAGATTGCTGAGAAAGAGAAAGCATCCAACAACAAGGCCCTAGAAGTGAAATACTTCAAATGGTTAAGCTATGGACACATTACTTCTTAGTGTCCAAATAAGAGGGTTATGGTCTTGAAAGGCGAAAGACTTAACACTTAAGTAGAGAGTTAAAGTAATAAGAGCTCGGAAGACGGATTGATCAAAGAAGATGTCTATGCCAAAAATTTAGACGAACTCTTATCCTTAACGAGCTGACGAGCCGTGAGCCAATGAGCCAACCTGAAGGTAGATCTTGGGCAAAAGGAAAATTTATTTCACATGCAATGCCTAATGAATGGGAAGACCTGTTCCATGGTTATCGATGGAGGTAGTTGCACCAACATCACATCTACTGAGTTAGTAGAAATGATGAAATTGCCGATCTACTCGCACCCCTAACCTTATGGATTAAAATGGTTTAATGACAAGGATATGGTCCATGTGCATAAAAAAGCGTGAATCACATTCAAGGCAAAGCAGTATGAGGATGAGATCGACTTCAACGTAGTGCTTATGAATGCCACGAATCTACTTCTTTGCTGACCATGGGAGTTTTATCGGAAAGTGATCCATGATGGATTCCTCAACACTTATATTGTTCGGAAAGATGAGAATAGCTATCTCTTAACCTTGATGAGTATTGAAGAAATCCAGAGACACTTGGCACCCATGGTAAAGCAAAAAAGGAGAAGGAGCTTATTCGGCATCCCAACCCGTGCTCAACACTTAACGTCGATGACGACTTCCTTTCAAACTCGCGGTAATGATAAGAATTAACCTTCGACTATATTCAAGCTAAAGTAAACCTGTTCAAAGCCAAGGCCTATTAATGCTTGCTAAAGCTGAGATGAAGCTAGAAGGACAAGAGGAAGGAAGATAAACGCTTGGCATCAAGTCCGTCATCAGCTAAGGTGCCGAGATACCATAAGGCCAAGTACTTAAGACCAAAGAACCACTCAGCACAATACCAAGAGACTTGTGCTGACTGATTCTAGGACTTGGCAATTATGAGCCGACCTTTTTAGTATCTTAGCTAAACACTATAAGAGTTCAGGAGCTCCTTCCCAAACTTGTACATCCAACTACTGACTCCATCCGGTTCGAAAAATGATGAGAATTGAGCTACTGGCCCTCTAGCCCACAGTCAAGCCTGAGAACTAGAAGGCTGGGTGAGACGAATTCTTTATTCCAGTTGACTCCGGCCGAGGCCAAGTACTTCTTTGCTGAGTCACTTCTTAAGCCATGCTAAGTGAATGCTCATCTCTCGCAGATAGAATGCTAAGAAACTGACGGCCGAGATAACAACCCATCCTCATTCTCGTACATGCTTGGCCAATTACTTACTCGGCCTCACTCCTATTGAGATACCGAGAGAGAGAGTCCGGACTGACTAAGCTACCCCTGCTTGAATAAACAAACTGTCTGTACTTTTTTGTCCACATTCTCCAATGGCATCACTAATGTAGCATCTCTACGTATACAATATCATGTTAAAAAACCGTTACACCAATGATTGCTTTCCTTGTATATTCATTTTTACCCTTTATATCTTGTATACTAATTCTTTAGGAAATACCCTTTTTGTCTTTTCTTTTTTCTAGGAAAGGTACCCTAACTTATGGATATAAATACCTTAAACTTATAGCTGTAAAGAACAATTCATTCATTCATCAATATACACTTTAAGTATTTTCCTCCTTGCATAGATAATATTTGTTTGCTCTCGGCATCACTCTTATCCTTTCCCTTAAGTAAAGTTAGGTAGTGAGTCACCTCATCAGACCAATCGTGCGTCATATTGAATTGAGCCATGAGTCCTTGTAAATTCCATTGGTGTGTCATATCTTCTAGAGCTATTTGTGAGTTTTTGCTTACTTTTCATTCATCGCCCTTTCGTACTTTCCCCATTAACCATTTTCGAGCTTTCTACAAGCTTGAACCCATCCAGCAATTGGCTTTATCAGTTCTCGGTCATGATTCACAACATCTTAGTATTAAAGTAAAAGTTTAATGTAAGCTGGAGTTCTTTCTTCTTGAAGTTCTATTATACTCTGTTTTGCGTGTGTGAAACAAAGCAAGTTGTTGTGTTCATTTGACTGCTTTGTTGTTAACTGTTAATTTCTTAAAGTGTTTGTTTGAGTTTTGAATCTACAAGGAAAAATGACAGACCCAAATATAAATGTTAGTACTAGTGATGACAATGGAGTTGTCTACCATGAATAACCGTCTTAAGGAACTCCTAGAAACATTGACAAGAGACTTGACGAGGTGGCTAACCTATTGGTAGATTTGATTCGAGTTGTTCATGCATTGTTTTGCTGACCTACTGAAGCTACACAAAACACTCCATAAGTTATTTAACCTATTAAAGGTTAGAACCCAGCTCGACCCGTTCGAGGTAGGAGTAGGTGGATGAGTAAGGAGAATGATTGATTTGGTAGACATAGACACGAGGAAGTAAAGGAGTATTTTGAAGAAGAGCGTATACGAGTGCTCAAAGCATTCGACCATATGAAGCTTCAGATTCCGAGTTTCAATGGATCAGGAAATGGTTATGAGTATTTGGAGTGGGAAGAGAAGGTGAAGTATGGTGTTTGATTATTATCAGTATGAGGATTATGAGAAGGTGAGAACTGTTGCTATTGAGTTATTCGAATATGCCACCATGTGGTAGAAGAATTTTTAGACCATGAGAAGATGAGAAGACTATCGAGAAATTAACACTTGGCTCGAAATGAAGAGAGTGCTCAAAAATAGATTCATGCTGAAAATTTATCTCCAAGATACTTTCACTCGGCTTTAAGAGCTAAGACAGGGGGGTCAAACAATTGACGAGTATGTTCAAAGGTTTCAAATGCTTATGATCTGATGCAAAGTGGAGGAATCACTAGCTCGAACAGTCTCAAGATTCGTTATTGGGTTGAGAGGAGATATTCGAGATGTTTTGAGCTCCAACAGTTTGACACAATGGATGAAGTTGTCATGATTAGCTAGCGAGTAAAGAAGTAAATAAGGAGCCGAATACAGGCGAGGATGCCGACTAGCCAACTTGAACAGGTAAGTCTTCGAACTTTGCTAAGTACCAAATAGAGCAAAAAGGTTGACACGAGAGTCAAGTTGAAAGGTCGAACAGGTGGTGAAGTGCCGACTCGAATTTTTGAGAAAGGACAAGGGATTGGTAGGAAGACGAGCCAAATCAAGTGCTTCAAGTGCCAAAGGTTTAAACATATAGCTGCTCAGTGCTTGAATCAAGGGATGATAGTCATTAAGGGAGATATCCCGAAGTTGGAAGTAGAAAGTACGGATGAGAAACTCGTGGAGGAGGAGGTTCCTACTGAGAAAGAAAATGCCGAGAAAGAGTTGATTGAGGATGACATGTTTCTAGAAGACTTAGATCAGTTACTCATAGTTGTCCGGCATACTATGAATATGGAACTCTCGTGAGAGGAGGAATAGAAAGAGAACTTATTCCATACCACTTGTAAGGTGAATGATCAGATGTGTACCTCCATTGTGGATAATGGAAGTTGCATCAATGTGGCATTGGCTGATCCTATTTCAAAACTAAAGCTGCCAACTGTTGCACATCTTAGGCCATACAAGTTATACTAGTTAAGTGAAAAGGGAGCACTACATATCACTCGACAAATACAACTGCCAATCATTATAGGGAATTACTCTGATCAGATTCTTTGCGACGTACTGCCTATGTGCACTTCCCACGTATTGCTAGGTAGGTTGTGGTTATTTGATAGGAGAGTTATACATGATGACTACAAAAACATGTATATGTTCGAGAAGGATAACTGAAAGATTACACGAAATCTGATGCCGCCGAGAGAAGTTAATAAGTTGTAGATGAAACTTGCTCGCAGATCAAAGAAGGTTCTAGTGATGAGTAAAGCCGAACTTTGAAAGGCCATCAATGTTAATGAGCCGAGCCTATTGTTGGTCAGGCAACTATTGAAAATAAAGGAGCAGGTTAAGTTTCCCTAAGAGGTCTAAAAGTTGTTAGATAAATATGCCGATCTATTCCTAAAACATTTACTTGAGGGTTGCCCTCGACTCAAGGCATAGAGCAATGCATTGACTTAGTATCCAGCGTTGTACTGCCAAATAAGCTAACTTATAGGATGAATCCTGAGCAGGCTTCTAAGCTCTAATGTTAAGTCAATGAGTTATTGAAGAGAGACTATATAAGAGAAAGTTTTAAACCTTATAATGTGCCTGCACTTCTAGTACTGAAAAAGAATGGAACTTAACGAATGTATATAGATAGCTAAGCTGTAAACAAAATCACGATCAAGTACAGGTTTCCAATCCTGATGCCAGAAGACATGTTGGATGAACTTAAGTCAAGATTTTCAGCAAGATTGATCTTAAATCTAGCTACCATCAAATTTGCATGAGCCTAGGCAATGAGTAGAAGACTGCATTCAAGACTTGACATGGACTTTACAAATAAATGATCATGTCCTTCGGCTTGTTGAATGTTTCGAGCACTTTCATGAGATTAATGAACCATGTGATGAGACATCTCGTAGTAAAGTGTGTCATGGTATACTTTGATGGCATCCTAGTCTACAGTGCCGATATGCTGAGTTACTATGAACATCTTAGAGTTGTCCTGAATATCCTCCGTACTAAGAGACTATTCAGCAATTTGAAGAAATGTTGCTTTGCTAGGAGGAGGTGGTATTCGTAGGCTACGTAGTTAGTGGTGGAGGCTAGCGAGTTGATGATGAAAAGATACGAGCAATAATCGAGTGGCCCACTCCTATGACTTGTGCTGAAGTGAGAAGTTTCCATGATAGGCTTCATTTTACAAAAGGTTCATTAGGAACTTCAACACCCTTATTGTACCACTAATCGAGTTAATAAAGAAGAACACTGACTTTCAATGAGGAGAAAAGGAAGAGAGGAGTTTTGCTGAGATAAAAGAGAGGTTGAACTCCGCCCCGGTGTTAATGCTACCTAACTCCAACAAGATTTTTGAACTGGAATGCGATGCATCAGGCATTAGAGTAAGCATTGTTTAAATGTAGGAAGGTTGACTAAGTGCCTTTTATAGTAAGAAGTTTCGAAACCCCTAGCTGAATTACTTCGTGTATGACAAAAAACTTTTGGCACTAATTAAGGCACTGTAAGTATGGCAACATTATTTACTTCTAAGAGAATTTATCATATATACTAATCATAAATTGCTATAGTATCTTTGGAGTCAGACCAAGTTGTTGAAGTGGCAGGTGAGATGGGTCAAATTCCTTAAAAGATTCGATTTTGTAATAAAATACAAGCAAGAAAAAAGCAACGTAGTTGCAGATGCTTTTTTGAGAAAGCATGCGCTTTTATCTGAATAGCAAACCCGACTGTTTAGGTTTGCAAGTATCAAAAAGCAATACTTTGAAGATTCACACCTTAGACCCATGCTTGCATGATGTGTTCATAGAAGAACCATGGACAAGTACTACATGGAGAATGGTTACTTGTTTTGAAGGAGGAAACTGTGTGTGTTGACTTGTTTTCTATGAGAATTATTAATCAGAGAAGTTTACAATGGAGATCTCTTTGGACACTTTGGAGAGAAGAAGATCTATGAACTATTGAATGGTCGATTCTTTTAGCTAAGAATAACGAGAGATATGTATAGAGTTGTCAAAAGTTATACCGTAAGTAAGAAAGCCAAGTGCCAAGCCAAGCAAAGGAGAGTAATACCCTTACCTGTTCCAACGAAGCCATGGACTACGTTGGGCATGAACTTTGTGGTATGCCTAGAAGCTCAGTTATCACTAAAACTTACCAAGATGGAATGGAACTGAATGAGTCATTCGAGATATAGAAGAAAATTAGAGGGAAAGGGTCTACAATCAAATAAGAGTGGTTGATGTGAAATTGTTCAGAGAATGTAACTTACCAACGAACACAACACGACTTGACACTATACTTGATATGATGCACAAGTTGATGTCAAGGTCTACCCTCCACTAACACGACTTGATACTATACTTGATATGATGCATAAGTTGATGTCAAGGTTTACCCTCCACTAATCTTGAGCTACTCGGCAATATTAAATAAGAGTAGGAAATATAGACTTGGAGAAGGTTGTCTCATAAGAATAGAATATTCAGTGTAAAATGTTGGTTATATCTGCTGCTTATAAGAGAAAAGGACTATTTATAATAAGTCCCGAGAGCAGCATTACAAATAATGAAAAGATAAGAAAGTATATACGAAAAGAGAATTCCTAGTACATACCAAAAATGATAAAAAGAACAAAAAACCATAACAGAAAAATAGTACAATTTCAAATAAGGTGGACAGATGGTAGTACAACATTGATCCTATACAAATATTCTCTAAGCACAGTAGGCGATAGAGGTCAAAATATTGTGGCATTTAAAGGGCCGAGAAGAAAGAGAGATTGAGGCATGTCGAGAGAAAAACTATTCGGCTATTTAAGTTACTCTCTCATCACTTAGTAGGAACTTCTCGACAATATCAGTGAGATTACTCAGCACAGGATCCTCGGCAAGGAAATGGTCGACATCATCACTACCAAATGTACAGATCAACATATGACAATTAGAGGACCTGAAGGAGTTCAACTACATTCTTTTGGAATAAACTTTCTTGTCATCAATAGGTTGCCGAGAGCGAATTTGCAGTGTAAGGGATTAGAGTGCTCGAAGTCGCGTACGAGTAATGGGGCCATTAGTCAGCAGTTTGTTAGCTCCCCAAGGTTGTTGAAGATTTGCCCTCAAATCTTGGTCTTCATCATCTTCAGGTACATACAAAGTTAAGTCGGCAACGTTGAATATGATAAACATGCCGAGACTTTTAGGTAGCTCAATCTCATAGGCATTATCATTAATGCGCCTTAAGATCTTGTAGGGGTCATCCACTCTGGGAGATAGTTTATTTATCCTCTTGCTAGAGAAGCGCTCCTTACTAAGATGGATCTAGATAAGGTCTCCAAGGGCATAAACGATTCGTTTCCTTTTGTGGCTTCCCAATTCCTTCTATCGGGCCAAAGTTTTGGCTAGTTGCCCAAAAATTCTTTAATGTAGCCTATGAAATTCCTCAGTACGCTGTAGACCGGATTGACTCCCCCCTTGTGTACTCGGACTACTAACCAAGTCTAAGGGTAGGTTCAGGTTAAGTCCATAAACAACCTCAAATTGTGATATTATAGTAGAGCTATAAGTGGAGCGATTGTAGGCAAATTCAATGATGGGCAGGCATAAATCCTAATCACAAGAGTTCTTTCCAATAGTGGTGCAAAGAAGATTACCGACGATTCTATTAACTACTTTAGTTTGTCCATCTATCTGGGGGTGGCAAGAGGTACTGAATAGGAGCTTAGTGCCAAGTTTCTTCTATAAGGTCTTCTTAAAAAAGATTGTGAATTTGGAATCACGATCGGATACAATACTCCTTAGCACTCCATACAGTCGTATAATTTCCTACAAAAAGAGGTTAGCGATAAATAAAGCATCATTAGTTTTGTGGCAGGGGATGAGGTAGCCCATCTTGCTGAACTGATCAACCACCACCATGATCAAATCGTGTCTTCTCTATGCGTGGGGAAAGCCAAGTATGAAATCCATGCTTAGATCGATCCATGGCCACTCGGGAATTGGTAGGGGTGTATATTCTCCATAGGGTTGTCTCTTCCCTTTTGCATACTTACACACCTTGTACCTCTTAAGTATTCAATGCACATCCCTCATCATCCCAAGCCAGTAAAAGTATTACTTCAATATCTTAATCATCCTCTTTTCCTCAAAATGGCCAACCAAACCCTTAGCGTAAGCTTCTTGAACCAGTAGTTCCCTTGTAGAACCATTCGACACGCAAATCTACTTTCCCTTCGTTAAGAACCCCTCACTCAAGTAAAATCCATCTATAGCTCCTTTATCATGGTACTTGGCTGCTAAAGGCTCAAAATGTAGGTCATGCTTATATTGATCAGGTAAAGTACCAAATCCAAGCACGTTAACTTGCAACGTCGTAATTAGGGTATAACAGCAAGAAAGGGCATCAACTACTGTGTTGGTGCTTCCCTTCTTATACCTGATAACATAGCAAAAGGTCTCTAAGAACTTAACCCACTTAACATGACGTCGAGAAAACTTCTACTGTTTATAAAGATGGTTGAGAGATTCATGATCTGAATATGTGATGAACTCTCTTGGCAACAGATAATGTTGCCAGTTCTGAAGTGTACGGACAAGGGTATAAAACTCTTTGTCGTAGGTTGAGTAATTCAAGACAGTACCTCAGAGTTTTTTGCTGAAGTAAGCAATGGTTCGGTGCTCCTACATAAGGACGGCACCAATGTCGATACCAGATACATTACATTCAACCTCAAAAACCTTCTCAAAATTTGGTAAGGCAAGTATGGAGTAGACGTCAACTTACACTTCACATCTTCAAAACTCTTCTAAGCCTTTTCTGTTCATTTAAACTCAACATTCTTCTTGGTCAATTTAGTCAACAACGCAGTTATGGAGCTGAAGTTCCAAATAAATCTTCGATAAAATGAGGCTAGGCTATGGAAGCTCCTGACTTCGACTGCACTTATTGGCGTAAGCCACTCATTAATAGCATTGACCTTTTCCTTATCAACTCGAACTCCACTCCCTGAAACAACATATCCGAGGAATACAACCTCGCTTTGACAAAAAACGCATTTCTTTAGGTTGCTGAATAATTTCTCAGTGTAGAGTATGTTAAACACTAATCTCAAATGTTCAACATAAATGAAAAGGTCAGCACTGTAAGCCAGAATATCGT
This sequence comes from Lumnitzera racemosa, assembly GCA_024138005.1. Taxonomy (NCBI): domain Eukaryota; kingdom Viridiplantae; phylum Streptophyta; class Magnoliopsida; order Myrtales; family Combretaceae; genus Lumnitzera; species Lumnitzera racemosa. Next base: position 85,995,490 of record JAMXBC010000007.1, read on the forward strand.
CAAAATAAACCACAACACAGTTGCCAATCAATGTTCTGAGTACATGATTCATGAACCTCATGAATGTACTCAGCACGTTAGTTAAACCAAACAGCATAACCATCTACTCAAATAGACCATCCTGAGTCTTAAAGGTTGTTTTCCATTCATCTCCCAGTCTCATTCGTATTTGATGGAACCTACTCTTAAGATCTATCTTCGAAAAGATACGTGCACTATGCAACTCATCAAGCATGTCATCTAACCGCGGGATTGGGTATCGGTACTTAACAGAATCTTATTGATGGCACGACTGTCAATGCACATCCTCCATGATCCATTTTTCTTTGATACTAGCATAATTGGGATGGCACACAGGCTCCTGCTCTCATAGACATATCTACAATCTACCAACTTATCAACTTGCTTTTTTAGCTCGGTTGCTTATTCAAGATTGAATCTATAGGCAGGTCAATTCGGCAGGGCTGCTCTAGGTTGAAGATTGATGCAATGCTCAATCCCTCTCAAGAGAAGTAATCGTTTCGACATCTTAGCAAGAAAGATGTCAGTAAATTCTTGGAGTAGCTGTTACACTTCGATAAGCAAGTTCTCGGCTTCTTTAACCTTTAAGAGTCTCCTAACCAAAACGAGTACATAACCCTCGGCCTTAACCTCTCATGCAAATTGTGTTCGAGAAATCACCAACGACTTCTGTTATAGCGATCTAGCAACCTTTTCCTAAGCTTCTTACGCTTTTTTGGGACTCATAGGTGTCAATATAACTTTCTTCCTATCCTTTCGAAACATGTAAGTGTTTCTATACCTATTATATAATACTCTTAAGTCAAATAGCCACGGTTGGCTGAGTAATATATGAGATACATACATGGGAATGACATCATACACCACCCTGTCCCTGTCCCTGTCCCTGTACCTGTCACTAATAATAATCAACACTTTGGCTTCCTCAGAAACATGTAATCTTCCTTTTGTGTTCAACTAGTAAATCTTATACGACTTAAGGTATGGGAGAATCGGCAATTCCATAGCCTTTACTACCCCTTACGCAATGACGTTAGTATAACTCGCTCCATCAATGATCACGGTACATAACTTGCCATTCACCTAGCAATTCGTATAAAAGAGGTTCTCTCTTTGCTCATTTTCATTACCTACGAAAGTACTAAGGGATCAACGAATGACAAAAAATACTTAACTTCGCCTTCAGGAGGTATCTCGGCCTCTTGATCTTCATCAAATTCTTCCAGCATCCGATTAGTTGCCACTTCTTCCTCTCCTTTACTCGCACTTTCAACTTCAAACTGGAGCTTGTCTCCCTTTATCGTCATGACTCGGCAATTCGGACATTGACTAGCCACGTGTTCATAGCCAAGGCATTTAAAACATTTAATTTCTTGAGTTTTCCTCCTTGAACTCTAACCTTAGTCTCTTCGGATCTTAGGCTCCTTAGCCTTCGTCTAATCAGCTTGGTACATGACCTCGATGTTCCATCTCGGGAATGTTTGACACCCCGTCATTCCTTGGTCTACTTAGCAAGCTAGTCTTATTCAATACCATTGTTCGATTACTCGACATTCGGCCAGCTTGGCTCCGCTATTGCCTTTCAACTCTCTAGGTTACTTGGATGTTTTCATCCAAAGTTGGGAGGCTTTACAATTCCACGACATGACCAATCTCAACTCAGAGTCTCGAGATGAACTATGCTATAGTTCGGGTCTCAAACTCGTCAACATCACATCATATCATGAGCAACTGAAACTCTTGAACATAGTCGTCTACGGACCTATTACCTTGCCTCAAGTCTTAGAGTCGTTGGAAAGTGTTTTGCTCGTAGTGCTCAGGAATGAACCTATTCCTCAGAACTCTCTTCATCTCGTTCCATGTTTGGACCTCACGTCAGCTCTTCAGGCGAACATTCTATAGTTTCTTCCACCACATTGCTGCATATCCAGAAAATTCTAACACGGCTACCCTAATGCAGACAACATCTTCATAATCATAAAAATGAAATATCTTTTCGATCTTCTCTTCCCAGTCCAGGTAGTCATCGATACTACATGACCTGTTAAAGTTCGGAATTTGTACCTTAAAATGTTCGACACCCCTTAACGCTCTAAATTCTCACTCATTAATCCTAATATCCTGGTCTTCTTCTTCATACTCTTCAACTTCGTCCAACTCTAACCTTTCCCTTGCGACTCTATTGGCACATTACGGTGGTGCGTGGTTCATTAAAAGGGCTTCAGGAGCTCGCCCGTTCATCTGCCTCCTCGACTTATCTCTGATTTCTTGACCCTACTCAACAACTCTCTTACGCGATCCATTCTCTAAGACCACGTTCACTGGGATAGCTAAATTGGCCATAATTGTAACAAGATCTTATATCTTCTCATCAGTAGTGCATGGTGTTTATTGGGTAACTTAACCATGATCATGAGCATCACTCTCGACATCGTGAATCTCTCCCTATACACTAGGGCTCGACATTCCTATCATAAAAGTTCAATAACTACACTTCACTTGGAGGGCTACAATCACACACAATATTTCGAACAACAGACTAACTATTACTACACAACCCTAAGTCTCAACCCCAACCTCAACCTTAAGCTTTGATACCAGGAATATATGGTGTGCGTAAGAGCTTAGTTATCACTAGAACTTACCAAGATAGAATTGAACTGAATGGGTCTTTCAATATATCGAAGAAAATTAGAGGGAAAGGGTCTACAACCGAACAAGAATAACTAATGTGAAGCTGCTCAGAGGATGTAACTCACCAACGAACACAACACAACTTGACACCACACTTGATATGATGCAGAAGTTGATGTTAAAGTCTACTCGCCCCTAATCCTGAACTACTTGGCAAGATTAGATAAGAGTGTAGAAAATATAGACTTGAAAAGGGTTGTCTCACAAGAACAAAATATTCAGTGTAAAATGTTGGTTATATCTACGACTTATAAGAAAAAAGGATTATTTATAGTAAGTCCCTAGTGCAACATTATAAATAATGAAAAGACAAGAAAGTATATAAAAAAAGAGAATTCCTAGTTCATACCAAAAATGGCAAAAAGGACAAAAGACTAAAACAGAAAAGTAGTACAATATCAGATGAAATAGATAGGTAGCAATACAACATTGGTTCCATATGAATATTCTTTGAGCATAGCAAATGAGATGGGTCAAATTATTGCGGCATTTAAAGGGCTAAGAAGAGAGAGAGATGGTGGTATGCTAAGAAAAAAACTATTCGACTGTTTAAGTGAGTCTTTCGTCACTCAATAAGAACTTCTCGGCAGTGTTGGTAGAATTACTCGACACAAAGTCCTCGGCAAAGGAATAGTCGGTATCATCACTACCGAATGTACAAATCAACATATGACAAGTAGGGGATCCGAAGGAGTTCAGCTACATTCTTTTGATGTAAAATTTCTCGTCATCAGTAGGTTGCCAAGAGAGAATTTACCGTACGAGGGATTAGAGTCCTCGAAGCCGTGTGCGAGTAATAGAGCTGTTGGTCGGCAATTCATCACTTTATCTTCGGGCTACCACGAACTACTCAAGGTAAAGATTTTATAATGATCGTCATTGCAGAAAGCTTGAAAGGGTTAGTAGGGAAAGACGCAAAAAAGGACAATTGTGAATGAAATAGTAAGCAAAATCCCATAAATAGCTCCAAAGACTACCACACACTAATAGAACTTCTGAGAACTTACGACATAATTCGATATGATGTACGAATCGGTCCAATGAGGTTACTCACGACCTAACCTTATTTAAGAGTTAGGATAAGAGTGATATCAATGCAAAGAAAAAAAAATAGTCAAGTATATTAAAGGGCAATCTGATTCTGATGTTATAGTTATAAGTATAAGGGTATTTATACCCATAAGTTAGGATAACTTGCCTAAAAGGGAAAAGATAAAAAGCGTATTTCCTAAGGAAGTAATATACAAGATACAAAAGGGTAAAAATGAATATATAAGGAAAATAATCATTGATATAACGGATTATACACATGATACTATACACATAATGATGCCACATTAGCAAGGTTGTTAGAAAGTGCGAACAAAAAGTACTAACAGCTAGCTTATCTAAGCAAGGATAGCTTAGTTAGTCCGAAGTCTCTTTATCTCAACTTCTTGGCAAAGAAGATGCTAAGTCATTGATCGGCTCAAGTACGAGTGAGTCATCTCCAATTTAGCACACTACAGAGAGTTGGGAAGTCATTTGCCTTGGCATCAAGGGTGACTTGGTAAGGAAGTATCCAGCTTAGGTAGGGGTCGACTGGAACAGGAGTACTCATCTTCCCGATCCCTCTAGTCCTTAGGCTCGGCTACAGGTTAGTAGTCTAGTAGCCTAATTCCCATCATACTCTCTTTAGTGACAAGGTCAGCAAAGAGAGTATTTAGGGAGATTGATTTTGTAAGACCTCTGAAAAAGTTTGTAATTTAAAGCATGAAAAAAGCTAGAATGCTTGAAGCAAAGGCTTGAAGAGGGAAAAGGCGAGAGTGACTGAAACACTTATAAATATTGATATGCTTTAAAAAGCGAAGGTTTGAAAAGGTTGGAGACCTTAAAGAAGCGAAGGCCTAAAGAGGGAAGAGGTCAATATGCTTGAAGAGGCTAGGGAAGCATGTTGGTCATCTAAGTTAGGCATGACTTGTGCCAATTAAAGGCATAAAATAGGCTAGTTGGCCTTTAGTCCATCAAAATATAGGATTTTGGCTTACTTATCGTCTATACAAATTGTAGGACTTGGAATATTTTTCCCATCATAGTAAATGGCTTAAGGTTTTTAAGTAACTTGTCATCTATTTATTAGACAAAGTGATCAGGTGTACAATAACTCATCATCTTTTTGTAAGACTTAAAGCATTTTACCCGTTACTAGTTAGTGGCTTAGGATTTTTATATAGCTCGTTGCCAATTGATGGCTTAGAGCTTCTAAGTGACCCATCGTCTGCTCATTAGACTTAAACATTTGTGCTTATAACTCTTAAGAGAGTTTAAGACTCTATACCTTATCATTTGAGTTTTTCTCTTAGCTTAGAGATTTGCATATATTCATTTCCTGTCGTCTATTTAATATAGGACTTAGGAATTAGCGCTTTATTTGATTTGCTTGTCACCTATAGTAAATAGAGTATAGAGCTACTAACGAGTTGCCTGTTAATGAATTATACTTATGTAGGCTTAAAACCGGGACGTTTGTTTAGCCCTCGTTTGTTTTAAAGTTCTCACACATCTATAAACAAGTAAAAATTAGCCTGCTAAGAATTGAATCAATCATTACAAGTATGGAATTGTCGACACTTTCCACTAACTAGCTTGTTGAAACTCAGATCATAGAGAATCATGCAAATAGATAATATATAATGCATGAATCATGTGAATATTAACAATTGATTGGCATGAATGACAACATAAAGCACATAACTTAAAATGATTGATTAAATGAATCAAAAGTAATGATAGAGGATTTTACTTATCTTTTATTGATGAAAACCAATACGCGAATGGATGTGTTCCTTATTGGCTAGCTCAAGAGCTTTTATAAGTTCATATCAATTAGAAAAGGAGCTCAGTTTAGAGTCGTCTAACTCAGGTCCAAGTGTAACTTAGTAATTCCATGTAAAGTTAGCTGGGAGATGATCTTAGTTTGTAATCTGAGAAGTATTCACACATGTATATTTACTCTGTCATTCAATGGGAAGTGCAGCTTGGCTCTTGTGAGGCTAGGTTGTTATGAACAGTTCTCGGTAAGGTGATGGAGAATTACTTGGCATATGAATAGATAACTCGGCTTCTTGGCTATTATCATAGGTTGACATCTTGGGGTATAGCTTGGCAGTTCAGCGATGTGGCTTAAAGCTTAGAAAAATAACTTCGACATAATTTTTTGCTGAGCTCTGTTGTATGCATAAGTTAAGTTACTAGGCATAGTGGATGAAAGCTCGAAGAGAAACTGTTGCTCAGCTTGTGTAGGTCTACTCAGCTTATAAGAGATCTTGGTGAAAGAAAATTAGTTTGAAGCTTGGTGAGTGGAGAAGGTGAGTTGGCTATTCAACTATTAATTTGTGCTAGCTGGAGTCAGGGCTTTTGTTCACAACTCATGGCCTAAAAATTCTTCCACCAAATGGTGGCATATCTTAAGAATTCAACAGCAGTAGTTTTCACTTTTTCATAATCTTCATATTGATAGTAATTAAATACATGCTCTACTTTTTCTTCCTAATCTAGATACTCATCAACATTCCCAAATCCATTGAAACTTGGAATTCGAAACTTCACATGGTTGGATGATTTAGGGACTCATACATGCTCCTCTTCAAAATACTCTTCCTCCTCATCTAGCTCTCTCAGGTCTATCATTCACCTTACTTGTCTGCCAGCTCCTCTACCTTAAATTGGTCGATCTGAGTTCTAACCTCTAATAAGTTAAGCTGCTTGTAAAGTGTTTTACATGGCCTCAATAGGTCGGTAAAACAATACATGAACAACTCAGGTCAGATTTACTAAGAGATTAGATACGTTATCAAGTTTCTCGTCAATACTTCTGAAAGTTCTCTAAGATTGTCGTCCATGGTGGACAACTCCACTGTCATCACTAATATTAACATTTATACTTAGATCTATCATTTTTCATCACAGATTCAAATTTAAACAAACACTTTAGAGAATAAATAGCTAACAACACAATAGTTAAATGAACTCAGTAACTTGCTCTGTTTTACACACACAAAACAGAATATAACAAAATTCGGGAATAACTAACTACAGCTTACACAAAATCTCCGCTCTGATACCAATATGATGCAAACTATAACTAAGAACAGATAAGGCCATTGACTAGATAGGTTCAAGCTTGCAGAAAACTTAAAAATGATTAATAGGAAAAGGTAGAAAAGAGTAAGAAATGAAGAATGAGAATAGTAAGCAAACCCACAAACAACTCTAAAAGATATGACGCACCAATGAAACTTCCGAAAACTCACGACACAATTCGATATGATACACGAATTAGTTCAATAAGGTTACTTGACACCTAACCTTACTGAAGAAAAAGGATAAAAGTGATGTTGAGAGTTAACAAACCGTGTTTATGCAAAAAAGAAAGTACTCAAGTGTATTGAAGGTAATCTGATGATCTTAGAATTATAAGTACAGGGGTATTTATACTCGCAAACTAGGGCAACTTGCCCAAAGGGAAAAAACAAAAAAGACATTTCCTAAAAAAATAATGTATATAATCCAAATGGGTAAAAATGAATATATAAGGAATACAATTATTGGTACTACAGATTCTATACATGATACTGTATATGTAACGATACTACATTAGCAAGGTAGTTAGGAGATGCGAACAAAAAAATATGGATGGATAAGTTTATCTGATTAAGGATGGCCTAGTCAGTCCTGTCTCTCTCTTTCTCTCAACTTCTCAATAAGGAAGATGTCGAGTAATTAGTCAACTTAACAATAGAGAGTAATCGTCAACTCAGCATACCACATAATAATAGGCGATTATACGGCACTATAATAAAAGTAACTCGGTAAGGAGGTACTCGGCTTCGACTGGAATTGGTAGGAACATAAAGATTCATCGTGCCAGCTCCTTTAGTCCTCGAGCTCAACTACAGTCAGGGGCTTCATAGCTTGATTCTTATTAGCTCACTTGCCATTACTTCTTGTTAAAAAAAAATAGATAAGAGTTAAAAAGATAATGAGAACACTAGAGTTGCTTAAAAGGGAAACTTATATATTTTGATAATGAGAGATTATTGATTACTACGTATAAAATGAATAGGGTTTATATATTATCCCCATTAAGGTTACAAGCGCATGAAAAGACAAAAATGGAAATTTACAATTAAAATAAATGAAATATACCAAAAAGGTAAAAGAGACAAAAAATATTCAGTACGAAAAAAGTAAAGAATCTTTCTAAAATGTTATAATAGAAGATACATGTTACATGATCAACCTTTGACTTAGTCAACATTTCAAAATTACATGTAATCTAAGTGTACATAATGAAGTAATTAAGAAAAATTAGGAAGGAAATTAAGGAAATGAAAAGAAATAAGGAATTAATTAGTAAAAATAGGAAATGAGATCTTCCTTTAAGTATTTATATTCTATATAAATCATTTGGCATGGTACTTAATGTAACTATCATGAAAAAAGTCATTTAGAGTACTAATACCTACTAAAGTATCATTTAAGTACTTAACTCCTTATAATACTAACCAAATTATATAATTAGAAGATTGATATAATCTATAATGCAACATACTAGTTTCTAATGGATTACTTTAGTATTATATATATTTATAAATGATTAAAAGTTATATTTGACCTTTTGCTAATGATTTAGTATGTTATTAAGAATATATTAGCAATTAAGGTTTTAGAATGAATTATAACGAATTAATACCTTTATTTCTTTAAAGTTATAGTTTTAGGGTTTTCATCACTTTCAGGTGCAAACTCTCATGTTTATACACATTTAAGGTTTAATATATTCATACGCGATTAAATCTTCGATTGTTATCTTAGGGTTTTGATGAGATTTGAGATCAATTTTTGCAGTTACATATATTTAAGGTTTTAAGGTCTTCGTATGCAATCAGAGGTTCAATTGATAATTTAAGGTTTTTCATATTTATTTAAGGTTTTCAATTGAGATTTTAATCAATTTTAAATCTCATTAGCCATATTAACTTCAGGAAATTATCTACAGTTTGGGACTTTAATTCTATACTTAAAAGGCTAGATTTGCAGGGTTTACACTCTCCAATGTTGCTCAAAATTATCCTTCTTATCCAAGAATAAGAGAAAACTATATGTAACGTCTAATAGCTTTGTATTCTCCCTGTCTTGTTATTACTCTTTTGGTCAAAATCAGTTTTTACAATATGTTGTATCCCACTCGCAAAAGCAAAATTCATTTAATGCTCTAACAATAATGTATGATCATTTTTAACCGGAAATGGCTCAGCTTACACTTTCAACATCTACCGACCCACTCCTTAATGTGTCCACAAGACTCAAAGCTTACTCACCACAACCTGGCTGTGAGAGAAGCAAATTTTCAGTGTTCACTCCTGTAGCCTTAGCTAATGCCAGATCAAGAGCATGCTCTGCATCAACAAATGTACAGCAACCTGCCGTGGTAAATAATATATTGTGTATGTAAATGCATCATATAAAAGGAGAATCAAATCCATATCGATAAAGCAAGGTTCATTCAATAAGATAAAAAATTGATTTGCATCAAATGAACATTGTTAAACAATAAGTTAAGCATCGTTTTGGAACTCATAAATAAATTCCTTCAGGAAAGGGAGAAAATAAGTGACCTGATGGCTTTTCAAATAAACTTATAAACAGGCAGATGAAATGCATTGCTGGGTAAATAAGGTAAGTCACTGGAAATATCCAATAGTGGACCACAATGAGCACAAAACAAGTAATTAGTATAACCAAAAGTAACATGAATACAAGAGAACAAATAGAATGCAAACAACCTACCTCCTTGCTTTTGTGCTTCTGCAATTACATGCGAGGCAAGAGTTGTTTTTCCAGAGGCCCCAGGACCATATATCCCCACTACGCGGCCCTAAACGTATTAACAATGGAAAGAGAACATCCAAAATATATCAGAAGGAGAACATCACGCATACAAACTCTTCAAGGCCCTCACACACAACCAGCTTTACTACTATTTTCATAAATGAATTGTTAGTTTTTTACCTTTGGAAGACCACTAATTCCAAGAGCTATATCCAGAGCAAAAGATCCTGTGGAAACAACAGGAATATTTCTAGAAGAGACAGAACAACCAAGCCACATTATCAAACCCTTTCCAAAAGAAGAAGTAATGTAATCCAGAGCTTGCTGCAGAGCTAGTTCTTTCTTTGACATATTCTCCCCATTACAGTCGTCTCCATCAGACTTTGACCTCCTCCTACCTTTAAAATAACAGAAAACCTAAGTTTTCAATGATGATGAATAATTTGAAAAGAAAGCGTGCCAATCATTTATCAAGCACTCATTAACTGCACTATTCAAAGCAAGTAATACTGCACTGATATTATTGAAAAATTGTTCCATCATAACAAAATAGAAATTGCATATTTACGGAATGCTGCTGATAATTCATGGTCAATCCAGACATGCAATAATTGGACAGCTTGTTTGCAACCTAAATCCCATGCCTTCAAGACTTGAGGCATATTCCTAGACTGTATTTCAGATACCCCAGTGCCATTAACCACTAAAGTCTAAGCACCAACATATAGTAGTTCAAAATTTTATCTTGCATAAAAATTCGAATCTATGCCTTGTCATTCACATTTGCCATGTAGTAGGCACTTATCATGCCATGGCATCTGTCATTCTCTCGATCCACGTGAGTAATGTAGCGCCAGTTAGTGCCATGTCATTAGCTTCTTCCTCATTTTAAGGGATTCATCCATTACATGGATGAGATTGGCCTTGGAAAATCAAAGAAAATCTTGAAATTGAGATTTTAACCCTTACATCTTTATTGAATCCAATGTTTTGTAGGAGCGATCAAAGGTTCCATTTAACACTTGGAGTAAGAATATCACATCCCTAATTGCCAATATCCCCTCACATCAAGTTTTCTTCAATGAATTCGAAGATTGCTTGAACTGACACACCATGGCCAATTTGGCGATTAATGTGATAGCCAAGCTCGTTTGAGCTTGAATTAGTATAAAGGGACCTTTGCACTTTCATTTTCATCATCAATCATCACTCAAACATACACAAAAACATACATTCAAGTTCTCTCTCTCTAATTGATTTTCTTTCTCTCTATAAAATTTCTTTGCCTATAATGGTCATTGAACAAAACCACTACTATAGCAAATGTCTTCGAGCTCTAAAAAATTGAAAACACCACCCTCAAAGCTCTAAACACCCTCAACCACTACTATCTACCACTTAAGATTTTACACGTTCGAACCCTACTTTAAACCCTAGCTTTGCTATTATGTAAGTGCAAACCACCTATATTGCCATACTCAACCACCTTAAAAACCCAAGCCTGTTACCTCCTTTAACCTTTATGTACCACTAATCAAGTTGTATACCCTTAGAGTAGGTGTGTGCGCACACATGCGTGTGCATGTGTGCATATGCTCATGAGTGTGTACACGTGCACGTATACGTATGTGTGTTTATGCATGTATGTGTGTTTGTGTATGTATGTTTATGTGCATGTGCGTGTGTGTGCATACCAATGTGTATGCGTGCATACACGTATGCACATGTCTTATTAGTGACTTGATGCTCCATGTCCACAACTGAAATCTAACTCGAAGTTCGATGACTTGCTCCTTAACCTGTATTAGACCTAGGTATGTTTTTCTCCATTTTCCTTTATTTTATAATTATTAAAAATGAAAAAGAAAAAGCAAAAAGGAACTATGTTCGAATTTTTTTCCTTTTCTTTTTTAAATGCTTTTTCTTTTTCTTTTTTTTACAAAAATCCCTCTTTTCCATTTTTTTAAGGAAAAAATGTTTCATTGTTAAAAAGAAAAAAGAGGAAAATAAAACCAAAAGAATTTCTCACTTAGAAAACAGCTTTCCAAAATTGAGAAAAGTAATAATAAACCATTTTTCAAAATTAGGGCCTACTTTAGAAAAATAAACACCTAAGGTTAGGGATTTTTTTTCTACAATTTTTCTTAAATAAAATTAAATGGGTAAAGAACATATGCTCGATAGCTTTCAAAAATTAAAATAAACCAATTAATTGCAATTTTTTGAAAAGTGAACTATGTGCAGTTTGATCCCTACTTGATTGTACGTATGCATTTATGAGGCAACTTGAAATATGAAAAAATTATTTCCTTTTTGTAAATAAGTAAACTTTATCTTCATTATCATTTGTAACATAAGATCATTTTTAAAGATATGTGAGTATTTCTAAAGATAAAATTTAAATATAGAAGGATAAGGTAGTAACCATTCAGGTTTGCATAGATTAGGTGTAAACATCTAATTTTTGCTCCTCTGTAGTCCTAATTTTTATTTTTATAAAAAGGGTTCTAATTCAAAAATAAAAATTAAAAATTATTATTATAAAAAAGTTTCATAGATTTTTAGGAAATAACTTATATTAAAAACAAATAGTTTTAGTTTTAGTTTTATTTTTTAGCTTAGTACAAATAATTATTTTAGGAAATCGGGTGTTTTAAATACAATTTAGTTATATTAAAAATCAAGACACAGGCCAACGGCCTAACAGTTAAGTATTGAAGTATCGGATTGGATTTATTTTGAGATCTTAAGTGAGTCTCGCCAGGCACCTCTGTTTTTTATTTTTCTATATTTTACAAGAACGAAAGAAAAAAATGCGATTCATATGTAATTAAATCATTTGAATTTAGTTTTATTTTATTAAATTAAATTAAAATTATTTTGGATCTAGTTTAATTGTTATCGAATCAGATACAATAGATATAATTAGATATGATTTGATTTGGATCTTAAAAAACATATATATACGTGCATTAAAAAAAAAGAAGACACGGCAGGCTGAACACTACCTTCGTACAACAGTAATTCAGTCATCACCAAACAACACACAATGAATAAACACAGTCCCACGAACTCCACTGTCATAATCCCTATAAGTACTGCAGAACTCACATTATACAGTCTACAGAAATTTACACCCTCCAATTTCAACCACACGACTTGCCCCAATAGCAGTCTCCACACATCTGCGATTAGTCTGAATGCACACAACCACTGCTCGATACTCTCACACACGACCAACCTCAGGACCAATCAGGCTCCACTGATGACCTTCGCACATCCATCCCCCACCGCGACTAACCATAGCAAGTGGCTATATTGCGTGAACAGAACAAACTCAACGAACGTAGACGTACAACAGTGATGTCCATTACACAGGCCATCTACAACAACGGTAAGTTTAAGTAGCTACTTCGCCAATGTCCACGCTAAGCCACTCCGTGACTCATTTCCTCTCTTGCACACTCCGAGCCGTGCTTCATCACTATCCACGATAACGTCCCCTGTACGACGCGGCTTGAAGTCCACGTAGCAGCCATGGCACAGATCACTGCACCTAATACAGTACACAAGTTCCTTGCCGACAGTCCACACACACTAGATACAACGCTAGCAACCCTACTATCGATCACTATCCACACTGCTGCTGTACACACCAGAGCGATCAACTCTAGCGACACTCCACGACTAAAGCTCTTCACTACACGTGTTCAAAATCTCCGCGTCACGTCATTCTGATTAGAACGTGACAACCTTGTTGCAGCATACCATAATCACCGACTAATTCTCCAACGAACGTGCGATCACCATCCACGTTACTGTATTCATCCTCCTGCTGATGATCAGATGGGGTTTTGAAAAGCAGTACATCCCTTGGTCCTTCAACGACAATCAGGTTTGGTTTAACTTATTTTATCTAATTATTTAATTATTACATTATATTGTATTGTATTATATTAGATTCTTATACGGTATATATAGATATGTAGACAAGAACAGGATATGTTTTTAATATTAGTTTTGTAATGTTATTTAGATTAGATAAAGATTTAAGTAAAATAGTTATTTAATCGTAGGTACCTAGTTAGGGACGTGAACATTAAATTAGAAACCGTTAAGATTGGTTTTTGTTATATATAGATCTTTATATTTTACTAGTTAATATAATATAATATATGAATATGTCAATATAGGGGTTTTAGTATTAATTCTTCTATAAGTGTATTATATGAATTATTTTATTTTTGGTAGATAATTGTATATATTAGTTTAGGGATTATTATGATTGGTCATTTTTTTTTAAAATTTGGTTTTATTTAAAGATTTGTCACATAGAAAGTTGTTTTTCTTTAAATAAAAATTAATAAAAGACCCTTTTTTAAAAAATAAGAATGTTAGAGTATTTTTTATAAAACAAAAACATTCAAGAAGTTAGGACTTTTTTAGATTTTATTTGAATAAACTAGATTTGTAACAATGTAAATTCGGTCGGTTTTCAAAAATTAAAATAAATCAACACATTAAAGATTTTTCAGAAAGAATTACAATCATCTGATCCCAGTTAGTGGATACGTAGGCACCTTCGGGATGAAGATAAAATATGTAAAAACTCAGGGTTTTTTTTTTCTTTTGATTTTATTTATTTATTTTTTCTTTAAAATATTATAATTAGAAGAATAATCATAATTTCGGTAAATAGATGGTGGTACCTATTAAGATTTAATAGGTTAGCCCCCGAACTCGGAACTCTTTGGTTCTTTATTTAAATTGAAATCAAAGACCGGTAGTCAAATCGTAATCAATTCACCCAATTAATTACGGTTTCTTTTCTTTTCCCAACTTCCTGTCAGGTGGTGACTCCAAAAATTATTTTTAATAAAAAATCGGAATTTCTCAATTTTCTTTAGTTGAGATTAATATTAAATGGGTTAGGGTTTAGTATTAATCCAAAAATGGAAAATTAATTTTAAATAAAAGAAACTGAAAAATTAGACTCAACACTAGGCCTAAGTCTCATTTCTTTCTCTCTCTCTATCTCTCTTTCAAAAAATCGCTTTCAAAACAGATTTTTTCCATAGATAAGTAGATAGGTTGAAACCAAACCATTCAATTGATTTTAGCCTAATCTCTTCCCTATCTTAGTTGGTTAGCGACCCCAAAATTTCAATTTTTTTTTTTTTTGGAAAAACAAGATTTTGCCTAATTTTGAATTAATGGTTATTAAAAGTGATAGGGTTTAATACTAATTGGATTAAAAAAAATAAAACTAAAAATTAGGTTATATAAGGTAACACAATGACATTTCTTTAGACACCTTTAATTTTTTAGTGTCATTAAATGGAGAGAAACTCTTAAGTATTTATAGAGTTTGATCGTTGATGATGTTGGTCGAATTATATTGATCATTGGTAGTTGAGATAAATCCTCTTGTAGATAGATCCTGCCAAGGGCATCTTTTAAGGTCAAGCCCTTGAGAGCCTTCATTTTGTTAAAAAAGGTAGAGAGTAAACAAGTTGGTCCAATTTATACTCTAAGCCCATTATTTTAAATCTCCCTTAACTTATTCCATTATCATAGATTTAACTCCCAAAGTCTTATCTCTTAACCCCCAAAAGTTAAGCTTAAGCTTATGTTATCATAGGGCTGAAAGCTTAAAATTCATTTTTAACCCCTTACAAATTATAACATTTGCTTAATTTAATATAGAAAGATACAAGTCTTTATTTTTATAATTTTTTATTTTCATAATGCTTTAATCATATATAAAGAAAGATTATTACTCATTTTAGATAATGTGTTAACAAAAAACCATATAGTATCATATAAAACTCTTATATTATCCATATTATTTAAAGGAGCAAGCTACTAACTATCCATATAAGTACCTTAAACCTTAACTATTATTTGTCTTCACAATATACTAAAAAACTTTAATGTAAGGCAATTATCATATGCCAGTATATATCCGACATTCAATGCATAGTTTACATGGAAAACTCTACGTTTAGTCATAAGATGATTCCATGAATGCATAAACTACCCACATTTATTGTTTAAAGAAAGCTCCATATCAAACTGCTTAGTAAGTACTATCATCTATATGAGTAAAACTTTTTAAGGCCTAAGTGGATATTATCGTTGAAGTTATATATTTACTCTCTATTTATTATTATTTAACAAAAAACCTAATAATAAAATAAACTATTAAAATTGTAAATAATGAATAAATATATCCACTTACTCATTTTTCTCTCTCCTTAATTTGTATGCATTTTCTTCTCTCTCTCTCTTGCATTTTTCACTTTCTCATATTAACTACATCTCATATCTCCCTCCCTTTCGCACACCCCCCCCCCCTCTCTCTCTCTCTCTTAATGTATATATATATATATATATATCTATATTATTAAAATGGATGAAACTTTAAGTAACTGCTGAAACATATTTTAATTATTTTTATTTATTTAACTTTTTAAATAAAAATTTTGATTATTGATAAATGATTTTTTTTAATATATTTGATTATAGATATAGGGAAATTTAGGGATCTTAAGGAAATATAATATAAGCCTTATAACCAGGTGTTCGAGGTCTGGCACGTAAAATTTAGGGCGATTGGATGTTATCTAATCAAACCCAAATTTTACGACAAAGTTAAAAATATTAGTAAAAGTGATTCCATAAGTTTGGATTTAGAAAAAATAAATAATTAAATAATTAAAATTTTTAATGTTGAATTATTTGTATATTACCTATTATTTATCAAAAATACGTAAAACGAGTTTCGATAACTAACGAATTAATAGAAATAAATTATATGACACTAAAAATTATAAAATAACTTAAATAATAAGAGTATTTAATTATACCATATATATATATATATATATATATGTATAGGTAAAAATACACAAATCTACTTAAAACACTTAGAATATGCTAAAATAATACAAATTAATTATAGAAAATTAAAAAAAAAAAAAGAAAAATCAAGAAAATTAAGGAAAAATTAGAGAATTCCAAAAATGAGACATGGCAAGCTAGAATTGACAAAGAAAATGTTAGCCAATAAAATTAGGACAAATTGAAAGTGAAAAAAAAAAAAGGAGATAAGGAACACTTATTCAAGTTAAATTGTAAAAGAAACCTTAAACTTCTTCCATAAATACCTAACCCATTTCTAAAATTTAGTTTGGACACTTAGTAAATAAAAAAAAAAAATTAATAGAGATTAAGAAGAGAATAGAGAGTATTTTTAGGAGAAATTAGAAATATAGTATGCAATTAGAGCATTAGGAACAAACCTACATACGATGACTACTTGGGGAGGAATAGCCCTCTACCACTAGATAGTGGACCCCACGCTTATAGCTGCTGACAAGGGTAGGAGCCATCATTGGTGGTTGGAAGTTGATTGAATTTGTTTAATTTCTTAAAAATATTAAATATGTTTGAAAAATTATGAATTTTGATACTCTATAATATTTTGGTATGTAGATTTAAGAAAAAATGTCAATTTGATAAACTTAGGCCTCGGGATATATTGCTCTTAAGAAATGACTAAACCCGAGCTAATTTTCAATTTATATTTAAATGATTTTAATGATATATTTTTTATCTCAAAATTTTTGTGTTGACTACTTAAGATATTTATAATAGTGCTATCAAGATTTTTTCTAAAATTTTATTTAATTTTTAGACCCTAAAATCATATATAAAAGGTAATATTTAGGCTTAATTTTGTAATTTAATGTTAATTTAGTGAAAATTATGATTTAACATGTAATTAGATATCTTTAGATGATAGTTGTTGATGTAGGATACTATTTATGGGATTAGAAGTGTTAGTTGTATGTACTATGCATAATATGTAATAAATGATAAGTAAAAATGTCATATTTAAGTTAATCATGTGATTTAGGGTTAAATTGGTACAAATTATGATTTAGAATGCATTTAGACATTTTGTGATGTTAGTTGGTGATGAAAGATGATATTTGAAGTGTTAGGAATGTTAGATGTGCATATTAGGTACATATTAGGTAATAATGGGTAATATGTAAATATAGGAAATTAGTGAGTCAAAAATATTAGGTCAAAATTGATAATATAAATCTGATTTAGAGTATGAATTTAGGAAATTATGTGGAATATGTAGGTTATTCTCATAACAAGACCTAATTCGATAGTTAAATTAGGAATTTAGTATGCTATATTGATCGAAATACTTGTTAAGAGCTAAGACGGAGATTTATGATACCTAAGTATAATTAGATGGATTTCGCATATTATTCTAGGAGGAATCCCTAAGGTTTACAAATAAAAAGAGTAATCAGAAGCTAAAACAAACTTAATGCAAAAACTTATTCAAAATTTGAATAAGAAATTAATTTAGGACTAACTCGGTTATAGGAGATATAGAACTTGAATAATTGAGTAGAATTATAATTTTAAACTAAAACAAATGATTTAAAGCTTATATGTATAGATGCACATATGTATAAGTGGTTACGTTAAAATGTAGATCATTCTTAGATTAGAATCTGATTTAGAAGCATAATCAAAATTAGGGTTAATATAAGTATATTAGATAGTAAGTCAAAAGCTTAAACCAAAAATTATACTCATCAAATAAACCATAAGAAAAAAGTTCAAAAGGTGTTTTAAAGACTTACAAACAAAGGGTAATAAAAAGGTAAACTAGAACCTAATTATAAAGCTAAATCGCAATTTGAATAAGAAGTAAATTCAAAACCTAACTAAACAAGAGAAGTAATCCTAAGAGACTCCTAAATAACTAAATATTATAAGATACTAAACTAAAAATAATCATAATCTAAATTATAGGATAAAACTTATCTATAGTAGTTATATGAAGACTAAAACAACCTTTATATTACAAGGATTATCGATGAAGGCCTATCATGAGTTGCATCTTAAGTGAGCAAGTAGGAAGTCTAGGTAAATTGGGATCAATATGTTACTGTATTTTGAAGCACTGTTTTACAATACTTGAAGGCTTGAGATTATATTTGATTGTGTTTGTTAGACAGTTGACTATACATATACCTATATGTACATATTTCTAAGTTTGATGGTATGATTTTAGTTTGATGTTCTGTATTAAAATTTGTGTGAAATGATTGAATACCTTAAACCAAACCTAACTAACTATATGACTTATGATAGGAATCAACCTACGACGATCCCTAAGCCAAGGGATGATGTAGATCATCACCAAGAACAGGTAAGGTTGATTGTTGAATGGGTCTAAGCTTACCGAAAGCTTGAAAGGGTTTATGAGGAATGGCGCAAGAAGGACAAATGATGAATGAAATGTAAGCAGAAACCCATGAACAGCTCCAATGAATATGACGCACCAATGAAACTTTTGAGGACTTATGGCACAGCTCGATATGACGCACGTGTTGGTTCGATGGGATTACTCGCCACCTAACCTTACTTAAGGGATAGAATAAGACTGAAATGAGAGTAAACAAGCATAGTGTTTATGTAAAAAGGAATATCTAGTATATTAATGGTAATCTGATGATTTCAGCTACAAATACAAGGGGTGTTTATACCTATAAGTTAGGGCAACTTTCCCAAAAGGGAAAAGATAAAAAAAAACATTTTCTAAATAAGTAATGTACAAGATACAAAATGATAAAAATGAATATTTAAGAAAAACAATCATTGGTGTAACGAATTCTACACATGATTTTGTATATATGGCGATGCTGTATTGGTGATGTCGTTGAAAGATGCAAACAAAAGTATGGTCAATTTGCTTGTTCAAGTAAGGGTGGCTTAGTTAGTCCGGAGTCCATATCTCATCATCTTGGCAAAGGTAATGCCGAGTAAGTGATTAGCTGAGTATGAGTGAGAATAAGGATTGGTTGTTGTCTCGACCTTCCACTTCTCGGCACACTATCTATGAGAAATATGTAGTCATTTGGCTCAAGATGTAGAATGAGTCGGTAAAGAGATACTTAGCCTTCGCAAGAGTCGGTTGGAGTAGGAGGATTTGTCTTACCAGTCCCTTTAGTCCTTAGGCTTGGTTGTGGGTTAATGGTCCAGTAACCTGATTCCTATCATTCCCTCTGGGTTGTTTTGGATCTGGGGTCAAATTCGAATGGTCTTCTATTAGCTCTCCATCAAGGTGATATAGATTAAGGTCAGCAGCATTGAAGGTATCAAAAACTCTATAGTTCTCAGGCAACTCCAATTTGTAGGCATTATCATTAATCTTCTAGAGAATTTTAAAAGGTCATTCAGCCTTTAAGGATAGTTTGTTCTTTCTCTTGCTTAGAAACCTTTCTTTGCTTAGGTGTAGCCACACTAAGTCTCCCAGCTGAAAATGTTTCACCGTCTTACCCTTGGCCTTCTCTCACATACATCTAATAGCTTAGTTGATGTACCGAGTGACTTTATCGCAGATGTACTGAAGGGATTGTGCTCTAGCTTTTGCATTTAGGTCTTCTTATGCAGTTATAGGTGTAAGGGTATGATCGAAGGGCAACTTGGGATTAAAACCATAGACTTCTTTGAGGGTGTCTACTTAATGGTATCATGCACTATTTAATTGTAAGAGAAGTTAACCACTGGTAAGCAGACATCCCAATTGGCCAAGTTCTTGCCCACGGTAGCTCGAAGTAGTAATCCCAAAGTGCAGTTAACCACCTCTGTTTACCCGTCAGTTTGGAGGTGATAGGAAGTACCGAATAGTAGGTTAGTCCCCATCCGTTGCTACAAGGTCCTCTAGAAATGGCTTAGGAATTTCAAGTTTCTAATAGAGACTACACTTCTCAACATGCCGTGTAATTGTGCAATCTCCTGTAAGAAAAGAGAAGCAATAATCGAAGCGTCATTAGTCTTGTCACAGGGCACGCAGTGTACCATCTTGCTAAACTTATCCATGACAACCATTACATAATCTTTACCTCAGGTAGTTTGTGGTAATCCAAAAACAAAGTCTATGCTCAATTCAGTTCATGGCTTTGTTAGAATAGGCAGAGGCATTGCTTTCCCTTGCTCAGCATGTCACTTAGCCCTCTTGCATATGATACAACCTTTAATAACTCGATGCACATCTCACCTCATTCTCAACCAAAAGAAATAGCCCTTCAATAGTTTACAAGTTCTTCTCTCCTTAAAATGCCCAAAGAGTCCACCACTATGGGCTTCTCTGATAAGTAATTCCCTTAATGAGCAAGTTGGTACATACAATTTTCCTTCTTAGAACAAATGTGCTTCCTCCACATGATACTCATCCATTGTTCTCCCATTGACACATCGCGCAACTATGGGTCTAAAATATGGATCCTCAAAATACTGTTCTTTGATACTCGTAAACCTAAACAACCAGGTTTATAGTTCAAATAAAAGTGCATATCCTCTTCAAAGAGCATTTGCAACTACGTTACGCTTTCCTTACTTGTATTTTATTACAAAATTGAATCCCTCAAGGAATTCAATCCATCTCATTTGCCGCTTTGACAATTTTTTTTTACTTCGAGGTACCTTAGGGATTCATTATCAATGTAAATGATAAATTCTCTCAACAGTAAATAGTGCTATCACACTTGCATTGCTCAGATCAGTGGTAAGAGTTCTTTATTATATACGGAATAGTTTAACTTAGGCCCTCTAAGCTTCTCACTATGCTAGGCAATTGGCCGACCTTCCTGGATGAGAATAACGCCTACTCCACTGTCTAACGCATCACATTCTAACTCAAATATTTTCTCGAAGTCAGGTAGAACTAATACAAGGGCAAAGGTGAACCTTTTCTTTATCTTAGCAAAACTCCTCTACTCCTTCTTTCTTTATAAAAATTCAGCGTTCTTCTTTGTTAGCTCATTATGTAGTTTAGTAAGGGTACTAAAATTCCTAATGAATCTCCTATAAAATGACACTAGTCCATGGAAACTTCTTATGTCGGCACGAATAGTAAGAGTCAGCTACTCAACAATTGCTCCGATCTTCTCATCGTCCACTCATAAGTATCTTCTACTGATTATATAGCCCAAGAACACCACTGCTTCCTAGCAAAAACAACACTTTTTGAGATTGCCGAATAATCTCTCGGTACGGAAGGCATTTAATATAGTACGTAAGTGTTCACAATGACTTAGCATGTTGGCGCTATAGATTAAGATATCATCAAAGTACACTACGATACACTTTCCTATCAAATGTCTCAACACATGGTTAATCAATCTCATGAAAGTGCTTGGGGCATTCGACAAGCCAAAGGGCATGACCATCCATTCATAAAGTCCATGTCAAGTCTTAAACATAGTTTTCCATTCATCTCTTGGTCTCATGCAGATTTGATGGCAGCCAAACTTTAGATCAATCTTGCTGAAGACCTTAGCTCCATTCAACCCATCCAGCATATAATCTAACCTTAGAATAGGATACTTATACTTGATAATAATCTTGTTTACGACTCAACTGTCTACACATATCTGCTAGGTTTCATCCTTTTTCAACACTAAAAGCGCTGGCATAACATAAGGGTTCAGACTTTCCTTAGCATACCCTCTCTCCAGTAATCCATTGACTTGACATTGGAGTTTAGAAGCCTGTTCGAGACTCATTCTATAAGTAGGCTTATTTAGTAAGGTAGCATCGGGTGTTAAGTCAATGTAGTATTTTATGCCTTGCAGCGGGGGCAACCCTTCGAGTAACTCTTCTGGGAACAAATCGACATATTCATCTAATAGCACTCTTACTTCTTAAGGTAGTTCACCCCATTCCCTTATCTCCAGAAGGCACTTGACTAACATAAGGATCGGCTCATCAACATTGATAGCTTATCGAAGTTTGGCTTCATTCATCACCGGAGCTTTCTTTGATTCGCGAGTAAGTTTAGTCTATAGTTTGTTAACTTCTCTCGGCGGCATTGGGTTTAATGTAATCTTTCGACCATCCTTTTCCAACATATATGTGTTTTTGCACCTATCATGGATAACTTTCCTATCAAATAGCCATAGTTGGCTAAGCAGCACGAACTTGTTTCTTAATATTCTTTTTATCTTAAGCTACATATTAATCTCTCAGTAGCCTTCTCACCTCTTCATAGCTTGGAAGTTCTTCTACCACATG
Source organism: Lumnitzera racemosa (assembly GCA_024138005.1). Taxonomy (NCBI): domain Eukaryota; kingdom Viridiplantae; phylum Streptophyta; class Magnoliopsida; order Myrtales; family Combretaceae; genus Lumnitzera; species Lumnitzera racemosa. The sequence goes on from JAMXBC010000007.1 coordinate 86,018,191, forward strand.
GTGGTATATCCAAATAACTTATAAGCAACAATTCTCACTTTCTTGTAATCCTCGTACTAATAATAGTAAAAAATACGCTCCATTTTTTCTTTCCACTCTAAATATTTATTAGTATTCTCAGATCCATTGAAGCTCGAAATCCAAAGATTCACATTTTCAAATGCTCTAGGGACTTAGATTCACTCTTCTTCAAAATACTCTTCTTTGTCCTCTTCATCCAATTCCCTCAAGTTTATCATTCATCTTACTCGTTTGCCTACTCCTATACCTTGAACTTATTGAGCTAAGTTCTAACCTCTAACAAGTTGAGTAGCTTGTAGGATGTTTTGCACTACCTCGATGGGTCGGCAAACCAATGCATGAACAGCTCGGCTCAAATCTACCAAGAGGTTAGCCACCTCATCTAGTCTTTCGTCAATGCTTCTAAGGGTTCTTTGAGACTGTCGACCATGGTGGACAACTCCACTATTGTCATCTCCAGCACCAACATTCATACTTGGATCCATCATTTCTCAAAACCAAAAACTAAATAGTTAGAAAATACAACACCTAGGATGAATACAGTAACTTGCTCTATTATATTAGAACTACAAAAACTAACTACAGCTTACCAAAAACCTCTACTCTGATACCAAGATAATGCAGACAATGATCAAGAATAGATAAGGCTGGTCGCTGAATGGGTCCAAGTTTGCCAAAGGCTAGAAAAGGTTGATGGGGAATGGCGCAAGAAGGACAAATGATGAATGAAAAGTGAGTAGGAACCTACGAATAGCTCTAATGAATATGACGCACTAATAGAACTTCCGAAGACTCATGACACAACTCGATATGATGCATGAGTTGACCCGGTGAGGTTACTTACCACTTAACCTTGCTTAAAGGATAACATAAGAGTGAAATGAAAGTAAGCAAGCATAGTGTTTACACAAGGAAGAATATCCAGTATATTATGGTAATTTGATGATTTCGACTATAAATACAAGGGGTATTTATACCCATAAGTTAGGGTAACTTACCTAAAGGAAAAGGAAAAAAAAGAGCATTTTCTAAAGAAATAATGTATAAGATACAAAATGGTAAAAATAAATATTCAAGAAAAATAATTATTGGTGTAACGGATTCTACACATGATTTGTATACATAGTGATGCTTTATTGGTGATGCCATTAGAAGATGTGAACAAAAGTATAATCAATTTGCTTGTCCGAGTAGAGATGGCTTAGTTAGTTCGGAATTTATATCTCGTCATCTTGGTAAAGGCGATGCTGAGTAAGTGATTGACCAGGCATAAGTGAGAATGAAGATTGGTTGTTGTCTTGGCCCTTCACTTCTTGGCACACTATCTACGAGAAATAGGTAGTTATTCGGCTCGGCATATAGAACAGGTTAGCAAGGAGATACTCGGCCTCCGTAGGAGTCAATTGAAGTAGGAGAATTCATCTTACCAGTCCCTCTAGTTCTTGAGCTTAGCTACGAGTCAATGGTCCAGTAGCCCGATTCCCATCAAAGACGACATTTCAAGATCTAAGGCTGACAAATAAGATGCTAAAGCCTACCAACTCTTACCGAAGCCACATTAATAACAAAAGGTCGAGGGAGACTGGTACCACTCGACAATCGACCTATTGTCTACCAAGAAGTTGAGAGACCATACAACTAAGGTCTCAAGGCCATAGATCTATTTGGTATGACATGGGGAGGTTAGTGCCAACTAATCAAAGAACTTGGCAACTATAGGCTGACCTTTTAGGTATTTCGACTAAGTACTACAGGATTTCAAGGGTTCCTACCTAAACCCAGACATCCAATTGCCGACCCAGTTCAAATCTTACTCCTTCCAAGACAGCCTGAATGATTGCATATCAACTTCTTCTGTTAAACGTACAGTTTTGTATTTTTTGTGAATTTTTTCTTTATTCTAATTATAGGCCCATTCTTTAAGGTTTAAGACCTTATATATTATTTACAGTTTTACTACTAGGGTTTTAGCACCTACTATGGTTTTAGCATCTACTATAAAATAGCAACATTTGTAAGCAGCTAAATAGTGAAGAATATACATACAGTTATTACACTTAGAACTTTCCTCTTTCAAGTAAGTTTATCCTTAAGCTCTTAAAGCTTACAGTTGCTAGATTATTGAGAGTTGATTAAACTCTCTAATCTTCCTTGTGTTCTTATTAATCTTGACGTTAAGATTGTAGTGAACCCTTCATTTAGGAGAGTTAATGAGTTGTATCAAACTCTCATTTGGAAACCCAAGTGACATTTAGTATTCATGAGTCATATCAAATTCTATTTCGAGCTCAGCTACCAATTGTATTTGTGTCTTGGTCCATGATATCTATGCACATTCGCAATCAAAACCCTACTTTTACTTCCAGTTCTTCATACCTACTTGAACCTCGACTATCCATTCTGGTTCCAGCTCACTACGTACACTCTGAGCCGTTGTAAGTCTAAATGGATCTGCATAGCAACCCATTAGGGGAAATGTCTAGGGTTCTTTGGCCAAATATCGACCCCTTTAAAAGGGATAGTGTTATATAGTGTAATCGGTCCCTTCTTCATCCTTAGTTGAACTAAGTGATAGAAGAGGAGGTCATGGCAAGGGTAAAAGTCAATGGTTTGAAGATAGTTGCGGGGAGGAGTGGTGTCTCTATTACATATGCTTGAGTTTGATCGTAAGCTATTGAAATGTGTGCTAAACCCCTCAACCCAGATTAGAGTGGGTGTAATTTCTTTAATCTCATGACAGATTGGATAATGTCGTACAATGGAATTTGCTTGTCACATTGAATGAAAATAATTGATTGATAACTTTGTTTGTGCTTGATGTATAGTTTTAAGTCTCTATTCCAACTTACTAAGTAATTGGTTTTTTACATCCTTATAGATGTTGGAGGTGCTAACTAGGAAGCGGCCTTATAATTACCTTGAAGCTATCAACTGTTAGATCTTGAGTAGTGAGGAAATAAATTTGAAGAAAAGATATATTTCTAAGGTCTTAACTCTTACTTTAGAATCTTCCATTTTCAAATAAAGTATTACTTATGTAATATAATACAATGAAATTTTGTAAACATTAATTGTAATATTTGAATCCTAATATATATTTTTCATACTTTCTTCGGCAAATAACTCGTTTAATTTGTGAATTGTTTATTCAAGACAAGTTAGTGGTGGACACCTTGTGATAGGGATCAAGGATTGATTACACACTCCTAAGCTCGAAAGCTCTCTTAGGTGGTTTGCTGAGCTGTCTAAGGTGAGTTAAGCGCCGAAGATTTTCTCAGTCCAATCTACTGAGTTACTTCACTCTCCATACCATCTAAGGTATTGTCAAGGTGACCAACTAACGTGTAGAACCGAACCCTCCACTATATACTAGTCTAAGCACCAAACCTAAATATAGTAATCTCCACGATGTTGAGGCTGAGCTTATAGTTATCAGGAACCGACCATCCGAGGATGACCTGAATGTGAGCCGTTCCTAAGCTAACCCCAATTTTACCCCAACAGTCAGGATACCGAACTTCTGATGCTGAACATACCTGAATAGAGCCTACCCCTACTCTGCTCACTATATTGTCAAAATCATAGAGTAAAACGCGCACACGTTGTCTTTTTCGACAACCGTACTATCCTTTTTGATAGAGGACGTTCGTTGCACATGATTTCGTATTTTTCTTGTAAATTATTTTCCTTCTTTTTAGTAAATAAGGATCTAGTTTTTGTAATTTTCTGTAATGTAGGACTTACCCTAATAGGGAACTATAAATAATCACATAATGTACTAGCCGCAACAGAATATACAGAAGAATAAACTAAACTTTTTACCTTCTCTTGAGCTAAGTGTTCTCTTACTTACTCTTGAGCTACTCTTATCTAGTCTATTCGAGTGTGGGTTAGTGACGAATAACCTCTAGCCATACTTATACATCATATTAAGTATGATCTGAGCGCGTATGAGGTGTTTATGCGTCATATCCTTCGTCGGTGCATAGGAAACCTGCTCACCCCCAACTATCATTTACTTTTCAAGCGATCTTGTGACTTGGACCTATCTTTTTGATTACGCGTGATATTGGATTCATATGTTCATCTACAAGTCCGTATCACCTCATGTAAATTAGATCTATGATAATAACTGTAAGATCAGCTTTTATCCAAGAATAGTTTGTATAGTAGGATTATTATGACTTTGCTGCTTCAGGGCATGATATATAACTCTCCCTTCCTCCTTTCTCTTTCTCTCTCTCCTCCAACATTCCTATTACCCCTTATTCCTCTCCTCATTACCCCCATCTCTCTTTCTTCATCATCTATTAATATTATAATATATTTGATTATACTGCACAACTTTATTCATTTTGTACACATGTAATATAAGTGCACTGTCTGCTAATAATTGTTATACATTCGAGAATATAAACAAATTTATTTCTTAGCATACGCATTACGGGTACATCACTTGCTAATATATATACATATATATATATATACATATATATATACTATTACCATGGCAGTTTATTGTATGTATAAACTCTAATAAATAACTAAAGATTATGAGAATAAAACATATGGTAATTTTGCAATTTGGTCCCTCATTATTAGCTTTTTTCATTTGGACCCCGTAACCTAGTTATAAATTATTATTTTCATCAAACTAATATTGAGCATCCCCAAACAATTAAAAAAATTTAAATATTTCCCAAGGCAAATAAATTCCATTTTAGAATATTTTATATGTTTATATACTAGTTATAAATTATCATTTTCATCAAACTAATATTGAGTATCCCCAAACAATTAAAAAAATTTAAATATTGCCCAAGGCAAATAAATTCCATTTTAGAATATTTTATATATATTAAAGAGAAACTTTTTTTAACTACTTACAACTAACAATTTAATGTCTCATAATTTTAATTATTAGATATATTTATATGATAGTTATTAAAGCAAATCAAACCCATCCCATAAAAACTCTCCACTATCACATCTAACTATATATTTACTATTTTCTATTACACTTACTTCTATTATTACTATTTTTTTATTTGTTTATTCTTTTAATTGTTGAACATTACTATTATTCGAAAAATTCATTATATTTTTTATTTGATCAATATTTTTAAGGACCTTTTTTCTAGAAAATTTATTATAATTTAGATTTTATTAACATATATTATCGGCATTAGTCTATATTTTTTAGTCCAATTTGTTTTTTTTTTTTTGTATTTTTTGGATATATGTCATTCGCTAATATGCTAAACTTGCCCAATATCAACAATTAATTGTTTCCTTGAGCTACGTACAATGAGATATAATAGCTAAAAACTAACCAAAATAACGGTCTCATGTACGTAGAACCCGTACTAATATATTAACCATTATCCATGCTATAATATTAATATATTAACTATTATCTATGCTATTGACCTAATTAAATACTTGCTGCAAAAACAGCAAAAATAAATAAATAATACTTTCTACAAGCATTCATTAAGCTATTACCTATTCCATATGCTATTTTTTGTTGTTGTTCAAAGGTAAGGGCAAGGTATTTTGTTTTTCAAGATAGGAATTTGTTTTAGCTTGTTTTTAAACTTTATTTCTTTTAAGAACAAGAAGAAGAAGATGTTGGTAGTATATTAATTTTTACAGCAGTTCAAATAGGTTTTCTTTGGGATCATTTTCAACAATATCGTTTCCTTTAAATTACCAAGGTAAATTTGAAATCCGATTTTATATAATTTCTCTCTACCTTTAATGGTATTAATGGTAGAATAATTTTCATCTGCCTTTAAAGCAGGTCTCCTTTGGTGTCATCGGATTGCATAGTGTATTATCCATAGATTAGTTCCTACACTTGTCACACTACGAATATTGTTCATGTTAACTTTGTTAGGTACCGTTATGCTGTTAATTTTTCACATAGCAATTTGTTTTTATTCATTTTAAGAATTTGTTTTAGTCCGTTTTTTAATGTTTTTTTTCTTTGGAAGAAGGTGTTAATAGCATATTAATTTTCACAAGCATTTCAAGTAGGTTTCCCTATCATTTGATTAGGTATTATATTGTCATATGCTATTATTTGGTTAATTGGAAAACATTAACTTATAATTTCGCTCTTTGACGTGTATTAAGTACTTTCTTCATTTTTAGCACATACACTACAGGTACGGGTCTGTTAATATTTTTTATGTAATCGAATAATATTGCTTGGCCTATAAGAAAAATTTACAAATGTATACATGTTTCTTTTATAATACATATATATTCATTCATATTTTGCTTTCTAGACCTTAACAACCTGTTTATTTTTTAGGATGGAATAAATGAGGAATGAAAATAATTATACCTTAGGAATAACTATTGTCAAATGAGCTAGTAATATAAATTCAATTTTTATTTTGTATAATTTTTAACTGTAATAATAATTATTTCAATATTTATTTCATTTCATTGATTACTGTATTATCTTGGGAATATAACTAAAAAAATATTAGTACACCTATATTTGGTCTTTTTTGAAAAATAACTAAAAGTTAATTAACTTTAATCATTGATTTACAACATAGGGCTTTGCCTGGTTTAACGCGGATTGGAGGATTAATAAAGTAATAATTGATTGAAGATGGAAACTGGACAACGCTTTCTTTTGCTGGTTAGTAGTTACTAAGAAAACAGCTTTGAAGAAATTAGATCAGTTCCCTCCAGCAGGGGAATAGATACATGAGAACAAGTTAAATTCGAGTGGTTTTCCGTGTTCGCGACCAACCAATATTATGTCAGTAAAAACCTTTACTAAAGAGCATCCGGATTGTTAGAAGGAATCCAAGAAATTCCACCTTTCAGAGATAGCTCATGAAAGTCAATGGGAATGGGAGTTAGACATGGGACTCGTAATTGTTTAGTCAGGGAGAGGATGTGAACGTGTTTGTTCCCAGAGATGATGGATAGGGAGTTGGGCTTGGAGGATAATTACAGTTACGATGTTTTCTTGAACTTCGCCCCTGACACTCGCGGGGAGTTTACGGGACATCTCTATGCTGCTTTGAATTATGCAGGAATCAAAACATTTACGTGGACAGATGAAGCAAGTGAAGGACTAGACATTTCCCACGCCGTCCTAAACGCCATCAGATCTTCAAGAATTGCAATAGTGGTACTCTCACCGGACTATGGCAGGTCCGCCTTGTGTTTGAGAGAACTTGCCGAGATCGTGACTTGTCGAAAGGTTAATGGTCAGATGATCTTCCCGGTATATTATGACGTAGACAAATCAGACACACGAGAATGGGTAAGCATGTTGCGGGATATGAATAGGTACGATGAAGAACAACTAGAGATGTGGCGATATGCTCTCCGTGAAGCAGTAAATTTACGGGGTTTTACAGTGAACTTATCCAGGTAAGACGTGTTGACTGAAACCTTCCGTTTTGCCTGCCTTATAGCCAGAACTAGAGCCGTCTAGGTCTTGATTTTTGACAACTGGTGGTTGATGGAAGTCAATCAATTATTTTTGAAAGACTTGGACAGTGTTATATATATATATCTCATAAAACTTCACTTAGAATTTGGTAAATCTAAATGCCATAAACAAGTAGCTTACATTGTATTCATATTATATGATGGTTATATATGTCATCTCGGGTCAAATTTTCAATCTCCCTTTATCTTTTTCTTTTTTCTTTTTTTTTTTAATTTGTAATTTTGAGATGGTATTTCAAATTTGTGATAGAGTGTTATGATAAACTTGATCCATGCAGCCAGCCCACCCTAATGGAAATAAGGCTTGAGTGCTGCTGTTCGCTAAATTATCACAAATTGGATCTCAAACACCAGTAGTGTTTCTGTGTCAGGAATTTTTGCATCGGATAACCGTCACTGGTATTGGCACATCTATGGATGGTTGTGCCTCTTGGTTCAAATTTTGATGCTTAATTTGGTGCGCATTCAACATTTGCAATAACATGTATTCCCAGGCTCTTTCTCTTTAGGTTAATTAAATGAAAGCATATCTGAAACTTCTGTTGATTAAGTATTTGAGATTTTTTAAAGTACCTCTAAATGACGGAGTAATTCAGGGGATATTTCGTACTTCTAATTGGCAAGGGATGACTGTCCTTAATTTCTTTTTTCTTTTTAACTGTCAACTATTGCTATGATTAGATAATGTAGTAAGCTCGACTTCTCATGATTTATGTGCAAAAAAGTTCTCTCTTATGTAAAACCAACATAAACTTTGTTGTGACTCCAAATAATCCCCTACTAAGATTCTTGCACTTGCTATTTTCCGAGAGCAGCACAGAAGCTCATCTTATCAAGGAAATTGTGACAAGCGTGCGTTATAGGATGAATAATAGATTGATTGCTGCTACTCCAGATCTAGCGGAGATTAAGTCTCATCAAGCTGTCATTATATCTTTACTAAATCCATCAGAACAAAATATGGTTGGGATTTGCGGAATGGGAGGAGTAGGGAAAACAACTATTGCCAAAGCCATCTATGAGTTGCTTTTGAAAGAGTTTGAGCACAATTGCTTATTGCCAAATGTTAGGGAAACTTGTCTGCATTCTCCCCTAACTGGTCTACTTCAGCTTCAAAGCGTATTACTTTCACAGTTATTGGGAGAGAACATCACTATTTCAGACGTTTATCATGGCATTGAGATTATAAAAAGAAGAATCTGCAGCAGGAGGACTCTTCTTGTTATTGATGATGTCAGTCAACTGAAACAGCTACAAGCACTTGCAGGATCACATGATTGGTTTGGTCAGGGAAGTGTAATCATCATAACAACCAGAGATAGACGTCTACTAGAGCATCACCAAGTGAAGATATATGAAGTTCCACTGTTAGGACACAACAGTGCTTATCAACTTTTCACAAAGAATTTTTTTCATGACAACAGGGAAAGTGAAGACTATAAGGAGCTTGCAAATGCTGTAGTGAATCATGCACAGAGTCTTCCACTAGCTATAACAGTCTTAGGTGCTTTCTTTAGTGATATAAGCAAAAGTGAATGGACAGGTACCTTGGAGGCACTGACAAGATCTCCTCATCGAGAAATTCTGGAAAGGCTAAGACCCGGTTATGATAGCCTGGGAGATGAGGAAAAGAATATCTTTCTAGACATTGCATGTTTCTTCAAGGGACAACCAGCTAATTATGTGAAAAAGATACTGGGAGGCTGTTATCTATCTCCTGATTCTGCATTGGGAGTTCTTGAGAAGAAGTTTCTCATATCTATCAGGCATGAAAAAGTTGATATGCATGATACGATACAAAAAAAGGGGTGGGAGATTGTTCGACTTGAGTCCCCTGACGATCCGTGCAAACGTAGTAGACTATGGGACCAAAATGACATTTGCAGGGTCTTCCAAGATGACACAGTAAGCAACAGAAGCCTTCTTATATAGTTATACTTGATAAGTTAGACTTGATTCATTGAAAGTGAAACGCTTTATTACATTGCTAAGTGCTAGCCTGATGTTGACAGAATAACACTTACTGAGTTTGACTTTATTTCACGTTACTAGGGGACAGAAAAAATCCAAGGCATCAAACTAGAGCTTGTTGAACCTAAGGTGGTAAGATTCAATGCCAATGCCTTCAAACGCATGAGACGCCTAAGATTGTTCATAGCACATAATGCACAACCGGAACCCTCTGTGAATCCTATTGAATTCCCTGAAGGCTTGAAGTGGCTGGAGTGGCCTGAATACCCATTTCCATCACTGCCTCTCCATAATCATCAGGAAGGGAAGCTTCTTGGACTTTACATGAGAAAAAGCCATGTTAGGCTTTCAGAAGGTGATCTCAAGGTATTCTCGCATATCTCCTTTCTGTGATACTTATTTTAGAATTTTCTCTGCTAGCAGTTAAATTCATCTCTCATTTCATTACAGCCTTTCATCAATTTGAAGTTTATAAACTTCAGTTACTGCACATCACTGATCAACATTCCCGATGTATCATCACTCTCTAATCTCGAGTGTTTGGATGCAGAAGAATGCAAGGATTTAATTGAGGTTCCTCAGTCACTTGGAGAACTTACTAAGCTAGTCCATTTAAACTTTTTAAACTGCCATAATCTCCATACATTCCCTGTCAGTCTCCATTCAGATGCTCTCCAAGAGCTTATCCTCGAAGGATGTGCGAAACTGACAAAGTTTCCGGAAATTCTGGTGAAAATTTGAAATCTTAAAGAACTTTCCCCAAGTGAGACTAATATTGATGAACTGCCCTCCTCCATTGAGAATATTACTGGACTGATCGAGCTATACCTAGAGAACTGCAAAAACCTCGAAATCCTCCCGTCCAGCATGTACAGATTGCAAAGCCTAAAGAGAATTTTTCTTGCTGGTTGCTCCGAATTGCGTGAGTTCCCCGTACATGCAGGTGGATCAAATGATTCATCAGCTGTTTCAGTGCCCTTGGCATTCCCTGCAATGGTTAATATAGAACTCCAAAGATTTAGTATACAACAAATTGATTTTATCAAAGATTTTGGTTGTGTTACCACTCTAAAAAAATTAGATCTATCTGGAAGCAAGCTTGTTACAATCCCTGAATGCATCGACAAATTCACCGTCCTGCAGCAACTCAGCTTGGCCAATTGCAAGCAACTTTGTGAGATTCGAGGCCTTCCACCAGACATAAAGTATTTACTTGCACAAGGTTGTGAATCGCTGGAGTGGTGTGTGCCATTGTCAAGAGTACTAAAATCTCACTCAGATGAATTGCCTCGGCTCAGGCAAATTGACTTCTCTGGCTGTGATAAGCTGAATCAGAACGAGTCTTCTGCGGCAAATTTTTTATCAATGGAGGTCTCTATCTCTGTCATTCTCTCACCTGATATATTTCTTGTGTTTGTCTTACCGATAAACACCAATTTCTGATTGACAGGACTTATTTGGGAACTCCCAAATCAACATCTTACATCCAGGAAGTGAAGTACCAAAGTGGTTTCATAATCGGAAAGTGGGAGGGTCTTTGAGTTTCACCGTGGACTCAGGGCAATACCAAAAGACTGCTGGGCTGGTTTTCTGCGTCGTTATTGGATTAGCAGGGACAAACTCAGCATCATTTTCATGTGAATTCCAATTGTACATCAATGATCAGGAAACATATGATACTGCAGAATTTTTTCATCCGTTAGATTCGGATCATTTGTGGCTGGTTTATGTTCCGTGTGCTGGGATAAGGGACTGGGAGACCAACTTTCAGAACATGCGTAATGAATTTGAGGTGCAACTTGAATTGTTAAGAGGTAAGCTGAATTGCTGTGGAGTGCATCTGGTACTGGGGAAAGATGAGACAAATGAAAGCACCAATCCCATCGACACATTAGAAGACGATGAGTGATTCGATGGAAGATATTACCAGACCATGTAAAAGGTTAAGATCTTCAGTTTCATTATCAGGACATCGCGCTTCATAGTTCTTTGCTTCTTATTTTTCATCTTAAGAGGGGACCATTTTCTTTATTTAAGTATTAAAGTGAGACTGCTTTCCTTTCTAAGCTGAGACAAAACTCGGAATTGTTGTCTCGTTTTCAATTTTTGAATATCTGCTCTCCTATAAGACGATTTCCCTTTATCTTTTTGCATTATTCAAACAATAGATATCGGATAATGGCAGTTGAAGATGAATATGGCCGATATTTTGTGTGTTAGCATGACCCTAAACATTGCAGGGGACAAAGATCTCGCCCAGTAAGGAGGAAAAACAGCTTTTCATCACTACAACGCAAGTAGATTCACTTATTGTGGATATCATCACCTTTACATCGGACATAAGAACAAACCTAGCTGATTATTAAACTGCTGCTAACAGGTAAATAAGTTCATTGTTTACACTTAATCGGATGAAACCATCATCCAAACTAGTATGCCTTGGTAGGCTTGAAAGTGTGCAAGACTTTTTTCGGTTAGGTGATCGCTTCACTACTGTTTTTTAACAAATAATAAAATACTCCCATCATGTGAATCCCCATTTTTAATGTATACATAACGGATTAATCTCACTATATATCTGTATTTTCATCTTTATTATGCAAACTCAAACAAAAAAACTGGGAGCAACCGAACAAAATAAATAAATAAATCAAAGCTTTTGATCTGTTAGTGTTCCTTGTTTGTGTTTTATTTTGTATCAATGGAAAAGTATAGGAAATTAGACAGAAATCACAAATAGTTTGTTTAAAATATAATCGTATGTATATATCATAATCGCTGTGTTCGTACTTCCTCGGTTCCTATTCATATGCATTTGCACTCTTACTCTCGAACTTTCATTTTGTTTCAAAAATCGTCAGCACTACCCAAATCCATGATATTCAAAATCGTCAGCACTACCCAAATCCATGATATTCAAAATCGTCAACTCCATAACTCAAACAAACCTGACAAGACACTCATCACATAGAAAGCAAACTTCCCCATCTTATATCTTGTCGATATCTTCATCCTCGAACTCAATATACTCCTCACCATCACCTTCATCCTCTCCATCAAGACCACCAGTAATACCCTCATTAAGCCGTGTACTCTCCGGTAATTCGCCATAAGCTTTAAGAAGCCTAGCTTCATCAGCCATATACTTAAGAATCACATCAGCCTTATCATCCTGATAATCACGAAGACCGACGAGTACGATATCACCAACACCAATCCAAACTTTCTTATGCATCTTCCCTCTGATATGACAAAGACGCTTAGTACCGTCGATGCACATTGCCTCGCAGCGGCGGTTGCCCAGCATACGGAGGACCTGAGCATATTCCTGTCCGTCTTCTTTAAAGATGAGCTCACGCTTGTCATCGTTGGTCTCGTTCTTTCCTTTCTTCCTGCTCTTACCTCCCTTACCCTTGTTCTTCGGCATGATCACTCAAATCTACACGACAACAACTCCTACACTCGCCAAAACACAAAAAAAAAAAAAACCAAACGAAACTGAATAAAAAGAATCGATTTCTACCTGATTTTGTATTAAAACGTACGGACTTTAAATTCAAAGCTTACGTGAAACCGTAAAGGCATGTAAATACATGTGCAAAGCCTATGGCTTTGATTTTTTCCGGCCATTTTCATTTTTTTTTTCTTCTTTTTAATTTCATTGTACTTCTTTTAATGTTTTTTAATATATTATCGGATTGAATATATTCGAAATCTCATTTTATTGAATTAATTATTATTATAAAATAAATAAATCGAGAATTAATGCATATTATTTGATTAACAATAACATGCACTAAGTATAAGTATGTGAATTATCAAAGACGAAAACAGAGCCGTAAAGGGACAAAGCGTGATTACAAATATAAATGTTTACATAGTTGATTATCGTATGCGCAAGTGTTTTTAAAATTTTTCATTAATTTTATGTTATTGAATTTGCATACATAATACAAATGCAATATTCCTAACGTGTGTGTATATATATATTATATATGGTAAAATTTAATAAAGTGAAATTTATTCTTATTGAATATAATTTACGATATAGAGTCATTACCAGCCACTTTTAAGAGGGTTTAGGATGCGGTTGATAATGGGAGAAAGAGGAATTTTTGAAAATAAAGATAATAGTTTTAAATTTTTCAGAAAATGAAAATATGGAAGCAGCTTGTAACTCCTATAGCTCATAAGTTGGCCTACGTGCTTGCATTCTCTACATCAATTTGTAAACTTATTATGTCTAAAAATAAAAAAATTTATGTTTATCGATTAAATAAAAAAATATTATACAAATACTAAATATATAAAAAAATTACATGAATACCAACGCTATATCTCATATTAGAAATAAGACACTAATTTTATATAATATTTATTTTTTATTTACAAATATGTGCTGCATTTGTGTCACATTAATATTAATTAATTGATTGTTTAATTAATTTAATCATTTATTTATGTTTATAAAAAAAAATTACTACTTATTTACTTAGGGGAGTAGAATAAACATTCCCTTTTTATTCCTTATTACATAGTTTAGTTGGGTTTTTATTGCAAAATTAGGATTCAAGAGAAATCCCTATTACTTAATTTAAAGTCATGGGGATTCCTCTCTTAACGCAAAGAATTATGATTCAGCCACCAAAAGATACTATATACCACTATCTTCTTCTTCACATATTAGCACCACCACATATGCCACCACCATCACTAGAGACACCATCATCATCGTTACACATACCACCACAACTAACACAAACATAAACACCAACACCATGAAACACCACCAGGCCTTAATGGGAAGCAAGGCAATGTTAAGAATAAAAAGTTTATGTGTGTGTATATATATTACCTTACTAGAGAGAGAGAGAGAGAGAAAAGGCGAGGGTGGTAGCAAAACAATGTTCGACATGTGCAAACGAGCTAAAGCGAAAAATCTTCCGATCATTTATATAATGACAAAGACGTTCCTCGCAATCAGCAAGAACGCAAAAGTGGAGAAACAATTTATAAGATCGATGTCATGAAAAAGATGAAGTGCACAAGGATTTGTTTCTAGTTGAAGCCAAAACAATCAATGCTGTCAAAAAGATGAAGGACATGAGTTGTTTCTAGTTGAAGCCAAGGAATTTAGTTACAATCCTTCAAGTTGTTGAAGCCAAGACGATAGACGCTAAAAGCTATTTTATGACAAAGTTAAGAAGGCAGATCTTTACTGGGGTTGAATATAAGGTAGACAAGTAATTTTATTTATGTTATGGATCTATTAGTTGGATGCTCTATTTTTCAAGTAAACATGGGAATACCAATTAAGGCCTTATTCAGTTCTTAAAGAATAAGAATTTTATTACATGTCTGTTCCACACAATGAAGTAAATAAGCTGTTAATGTTTTCTTGTGACAGTATAACCTCAAGATCTACTCAACCAACGTGTATTTCACTTAGCATTTCCAACCTTAACAATACTATTATTCGAACCATTGTTCTCATCCTTACAACGACCTCCTCTCCTATCACTTAGTTCAACTAAGGATGAAAAAGAGACTACTATACTATAGAGATATCTCTTTCGAAGATGTCGGTATTTGATCGAAAAATCTTAATTGTCTCCTAAAGGGTTATAATGCATATCTAATTAAGGTTTTAAGCCAAATATGGTTACACTTAGTTTAGGGTGATCAAACAATTTTAACTCATACCATTCATAATAAACCACTACAACAAAGCATCAGTATACAACTAGTTGATCAGAGACATACAAGCATGCATATAAACAACTAACTACAAGTATAAACAATATTATCCTAAGCCTCTAAGTACTTTAATATAATACTCTAAAATACAGTAATGTATTGATCCTAACTTATCTAAGATCCTCGACTTACTCACTTATCTTACTATAGGATCAACTTGTCACCGCTTACTCTTATAATATAAATACTCTTATTACATATAAGCTTTTAGATAATAATTATATTTCATTATCTAAGTTTTATCTTACTTATAATCAAACTAATCCTAAACTAATTCTAAATCGATTCTTGAATTTTATCTTCTAATTCAACTTCTAGTTACAGTTTTTACTCATAAACTTTAAGAATTTCTTTCGAGCTAATATGTGGAATTCATTTAACAATATTTAGGAATCCTAAATCTCCAATTAGGCTCCTAACCAATATTCTAGTCCACACAGTATACTCGATTCCTAATTTAACTACCAAATTTGCATCTAGGCTCCTAACCTGCATTTTTTACATAATTTTCCAAATTTATATCCTAAACTAGATTTATAATATATTCCTAACATTATAATATCATTAATTTATACTTAATATTTTCTATTCATTTAATTTCCAATTTTACCTATTATTCTTATATACATATTTATCACATAATATGCATAATACATATATTATTCTACATCAGCAAATAACATCCCAAGATACCTAATTGCATATTAAATCAGTATTTTCATCAACTTATCTTTAAATCACCAAAATAAGCCCAAAAATTACTCTTTACGTATAATTTTACGACTTAAAAATTAAGTAAAATTTTAAAAAGTTAATTTTCATAAAAAATCCTCATAGTATTATCATGTATATCCTAATAGTTTACACAAAAATTTTGAAGTCAAAACTAGATCATTAAAGCCATTTAAATCAAAATGAAAATTAGTTAAGGTTTAGTAATTTCTTAAGAGCAGTATATTTTGAGATCTAATTTTATTAAATTGACATTTTCCCCTAAATCTACATACAAAAATACCTTAGAATACCCAATTTCATAATTTTTCAAATATATTTGATATTTTTAATAAATTAAACAAAATTGGAATAGAGATTAAACTCACCTGTTTAATCAGTTTCCAGCCACTAGCAATGGCTACCACTATGTCAACAGCTTTAGGCGATTGGGCTATTGTCCAATAGTGGTGGTCGTTTTGGTCTAAGTGGTCATTGGACACATGTTCTCCTTATAAGCCCTAATTACATACTAATTTGCTAATATTTTGTAAAGTTATTCTTTCTTCTTTTCTCTCCTCTCACTATCTTTTTCTAACTTCCTAACCAACTAAACTAAGTTTTGGTGGGTGTCTTTTGATTTCATAAAAGGGTTTTTGTTTTGATTTACGATTACCAAGTGTCCTTATCCCTTCTTCTTTTTCACCTTCTAATTGGGTCAAATTTATTGGTTGATTTTCCGTCCTTAATACTAGCATGCCATGACCATAACTTAGACAATTCTTCACTTTTCCATATTTTTTTTACTTTTCTTTAATTTTTCTTAATTAATTGGTATTATTTTAGTATATTTTAAGTAATTTTAAATATTTTTACTTACACATAAATATATATATGGTATAAATAAATACTCTTAAATATTATTTTATTATTTTTAGTATACATATAATTTATCTCCATCGATTCATTAATTATCAAAACTCATTTTACGCACTTTCGATAAATAATAGGTAATATATATAACTTAATATTATAATATTTAATTATTTCATCATTTATTTTCCTAAAGTTAAACTCACAAGATTAATTTTACTAACATTCATAACTTCATCATAAAACTTGGGCTTCATCGAATAACTTATCTGATCGCCTTAAATTTTATATACCAAATCTCAAATACTTGATTACGGGGCTTACAGAATTGGTACACCAAAAGTAATGTTATATCTTTTTAAAGATGTAAGATGGGATATATATATATAAATACTAATGTCGTATTTTGAAGATACAACATAATATTGATATTTTGGTAATATTTTTTATATAATTTATAATTATGTAATTTTTTTATAATTTTAATGGTAAACATGCAATTTTATCTTTTCTTATATATAATTCATATTGATATCTGTTTTTTTTTATCTGCAAATTAATTCAAAACCCCGTATAAAGAATCCATTGGTTTCGAATAATCACGTAACATTCGATGTGATATTGATAAGTAATATGATTTTTTTTTATTTTTATCTTTTTTGATTGGTGTAACATGATAACAAGAAAAGGGTAACATTGCTTACATTTGTTTGTAAAATCACCTTACTCTTTGTAACTTTTTTCCCTACAAAGATGAATTTCAATTAAGGTAAAAAATTATATCAATTTAAATGATTTATATATGAGAATGACAAATCAAGAATTAGAGGTAAAGTGTTAACTAAATAATTTGTACATTAAGTCAATACATTCTTAATAAGGGTTACTATTATTTCTTTTGAAAAAACAAAACACACCCTTCAAGAAAATGCAATATCCTATAAGAAGTATAACATAATCCTACATAAAGGAATGGAAACAAAATTGAAAAGTATAAATAATGACACATATTACTTTATCTAATTACTATCGATAACTAATATTAGCTCACTCATCATAACCTTTAAGCTAATCGATTTGTACTATATTGTGGTACCGAACCATGAGGCTTATAGTAGATTTTAGTTATTGTAGATGGTGGTGGAACTATTGAAGTTGGTTATTGGTTGTTTTTTAAGGGGTGGAATGACTTGGTTGTGGTGGTTTTTGATGCCTTTAAGGATGACCAGAGGTGGTGTTTGTTATTGGTTGATTTTGCTGGATATGAAGATGAAGTTATTAGGCTTCTCTTAAACACATGGGCTTGATGTCTTGTTCCACTTATGATAATAATTATAAAAAGACACCAGAATTTGGTATGGTGTGGATACTCTAATGCTCAAGTTAGTGTATGTAGGAAATTTAGCAGAGTGGTAACTATATAAGTTTAAGTGATCATAACTAAGGGACTTCATTCCTTATATATAAAGGATGAGGCTAAGACAAGTTGGTGAAGCTAGATATTGCTAAATCTAGAGCCATATCTTCTCAAATTGAGAAGCTTATCCGTTTGAACAGATATGTATCTTCTAAAAACCGAAGTGTATCTTTATAAAGTTCCACCCTTAATATGGGTATATTTATATCTATTTTGTCTTAGGCTAATGCTAGATCAAAAGGAGCTCAAATTATGGGTTATGAATACAACCAGATAGTGCAAAGACCCCTGATGAAGATCAGGGTAGACTATTAAAGGAACTAACTTATAGATGGGTCAGGTTAGGTGACCCGAACAAGTAAGCTTTTATAAGGTAGTAGGATTCTACTAACACAAATGGATGCTAAAAGTTCCACCTAGAAGCAAGTTAAGCCACACCTTAGATTTCTCTTGTAACCAGGTCAGGTTGAGTATCACAAGATCGAGCTTGCATAAAATGGGCCTCCTTATATTACATTACAGTAAGAGTGAGGTCGAATTGGGCCTGAGCCTAAAATTACTTATCAACAGTGTAGATGGCTTAGAGTAAGGTGTTAGAGAAATTGAATTAGGTTATTAGGAAGGCTTTGGGAGGTAGCTTTAAGTTTCTAAGAGAAAGGGGGTAGCAAATTGGTTTGAGTTATCCAAAGTGATTAAGGTGGTAGTTTTAGTAGATTTCAAACAGGTTGCCTAAATGATGGAAGACAAAGCTTCTAATGGTGGGTAAAGCAATGTAAATAGCTCAGTAGGTTATTCCTGGTAGTAGGTTAAGCTTTCTAGAACAATGGAGTGGTTCTCCATTAGTTTAAATGGTGAGTGTTAGTGTTTTTTTTAGAGGGAAATGAAGGTGATTGAAGATGATAATTGAAAATGAAGGAGAAGTAGATGGGGAACTACTAAAAGGTAGTTTTTGCAAATTGATGGTATATTGAAGTTCTTGAAGGTTCTCCTATTTACAGCTAAAGCTTACAAGTCAAAAAGAAGCTTCGAAACTAATTGAATAAACATGGCCTTCAAGCTTTGAGCTTTGAATGGAAAGTCAATCCATTTCAAAACTTAATCTAAGGTCCATTAATCACAAAAAGAGGATGAAGATTGAGTTTGTTCATTGATTGTAAAGGGTTGTTTCTATATTTGGATTTTTAACCCAATTTATTATCATGAACTAATATCATAGGCTAGTGGTAGAATCTAGAAAATCAAGCTTAATTAAGGATATTTTAGGAAGATCTGGCTTGTTAAGGTCATAACAAAAATTGTTAGATTGAATTTGCCTTACTTGTTTATCTCGCACATAAAAAGTAGACTTAGAAAATGGCTTTTTTGAGCTCATTGGGCTTCGTTTGTCTTTAATGGGTCTAAAGTGAGCTTATATATACTCCAAGCTTATTTATAACTATAATGGTTTTTTTTTAATTATTATAAGTACTTAGATAAATTCAAGCCTATATTAAGCTCATGGAGGCTAAAGGAGAGAATAAGTTTCAATAATTGGGCTTAATCTCATCCATTCATCTTTGAGTCATCTAATTAATAAGATTAAAGTCCAAACTCTATAAATATAAGGTTACTCTTCTCATTTGATTTATTCAAAATATTGGCAAGCTTGAGGCAAATACTGAAACTCTGCTAAAATTACTCCTCAAAAGATCAAATAGACGATTTATCAAAAGCAATTTAAGAACAATCAAGAACATTTAGTTTAATATACTGTCATACATGCGCATTTAAGATATTGAGTTTACTCATTCTTCCAACATTCCTCCAAGTGCCATCAACTTAAAAAATTTCCTAGGTCGATCAGTATACCCATTATACGTGATCGGTCAACTACGGTAACCTCACCATACACTTGTTAATATATGTACTAATTTTGAAAAGAGGAGCACAAAATGGCTATGGGGATAAGCTACGTTGGATTTTGAATGTTTGAAATGCGGCAACCCTTGTCCTTGTGTGATTCAATGGTTCAAATATGAGGTTTTGGCTTGATACATTGATTGGACTTAGGAGTAGATTAGGATCGAAATGGACGGAAAAAACTAGCTTTGATCGAACGTGACACCATCCGCTTCCTCCGGTCGCCTTATCCAATATTCAAAGGAAAAGGACGATACAAAACGCGCCTTTAGGGTAAAGCGTGACAGCAGATTCAAACTCTCGACCTTCAGTTCTCATGCGCTTGTCTTCCAACGAGGACATGAGCCCACGTTGAAAATCGAAATCTGATGCATATAAATTGCACTTATTCTTTAAACGACCTGCATTGGTTTTATATTTATAGAATCGGTCCATGTCGAGCTTCATTGGACCTGCTCTCCAAGAGTTAAAAATACGAATAATCTTTTCAGGTAAACTGATGGTTTTTAAGATCCGATTCGTTACAGTCCAATTATATTATAATTTAATTGTAAATTGACCACTTTGAGTTCATCAATGTTTGGCCCAAAAAGAAAGTCCAATCAATGTGTTGTTTGAGGCCACAATATCACTTAAATTATCCTAATATTATATTTTTTAGGTTAATTACACAAGAATGAGATTAAAATGTCAACTTTCAGGAAAATTTAATATGTTCTTTAAAAAGCCGAAAACCATCAAATGTATATTATGACCCAAAAGTTCCCCGTCTTTAAGAAGGCCAAAATTTTTCATTTTCATGGGGTAATTTTATTGTTTTTATTTTAGGTGGGAAAAAATGGATGTGTACACTTATTTATCAGGAATATTTCCATTTTATCTTTGACCATTATCATCCGATGCCATTGTTTAGATGCAGAGGGATAGATACACAAGTTGTTCCAGAAAGTTTCAATAATAGAAAGGAGAGTTAAGAACAGTCGTTGCCTTCTACATAGAAAAGGCCATTATTTGAAGTAAAAAGAAAGAGCAAACACTCATGACCCGCTATGCACTTAATTGGGAAACTGAAGATCCTATACTTCGCTCATGCCTGGAGGTATCTTTCACTGAATCGTTGATGCATCCAGGAGTTTGGCCCTTCTCTGCTCCCATCATCCTTGAGTACTAGATGCACTCCGCAGCATTTCAGGTTACCCCTAGACAAATCAAATTGCACTTTAAATTCACCGCATTTCTTCTTCATATTTGTATCCCATCCCCATAACATGGCACACGGAACATGGACCAACCATATATGGTCCTTTTCCAGTGAATGGAAGATATCTGCAATGTGGTATATCATCTGATTGTTGTTGTAGACTTGGATTTCACTCGATAATGATGCTAGTTTCCGTCCCCCTGATCCAATAACGACACAAAAAGCCCAGCCTGCAATGTTCTTGTGCCGCTTTGGATTTACAGAGAAAGTCAAGCATCCTTTCGCCTTCTGATGGTCAAACCACTTTGGGATTTCACTTCCAGGATATATGATCTTGATTTGAGAGCTCAAGAGGAGGTCCTGCCATATGTAAAATGGTGATAATGTATGAGAGAGACACACACACAGAAACACACACTCACACAAATGGCGCGCATGAGAGAGAGAGAGGACGGACAAGAGACAGAGACAGAGAGACAGACCTCTATTGAGAAAAAATTTGCTGAAGTGGACACATTCTGAGACAGCTTATAACAGCCAGAAAAGTCGATTTGCCTGACCCGAGGTGATTCTTTCAATTGAGATTTTAGCATTCCAGATAATGGAACATGCCATTCCAGCAATTCACAACCTTTTGCCATTAAATATTTTACATTTGGTGGAAGACCTTGAATATCATGAAGCTGCTTGCAGTTTTCCAAATTGAACTGCTGCAACGCGATGAATTCCTCAATGCATTTAGGAACTCTACAAAGTTTGCTTCCAGAAAGATCTAAATCTTTTAGGGTGGTCTTGCAACCAAGATCCTTGAGAAAATCAATTTCTTGTAGACCACATCTTTGGAGATCTAAATAAATCAGTGCTGGGAGAGAGCCACTTGATCCATCTTCATATTCAGGGAATTCACCTAGTTCAGAGCAACCAGCAAAAGAAACTCTCTGAAGCTTTTGCAACCTGCAGATGCTACTAGGAAGAGTTTTAAGCTTTCTGCAATTTTCTAGGTAAAACTCTTTCAGTCCAATGAGATTTTCAATGGATGATGGCAATTCATCAATATCAGTCTCATCTAGGCTAAGTTCTTTCAATTTTTCCATTTCTACCAGGACTTCTGGAAATTTTGACAGCTTCAAACAGCCTCTGAGAAGCAGATTGCGAACTTCTTCTGAGTTGAGCGTGATTGGGAAGGTATGAAGCTTGGTGCAGTTTAAGAAGTTCAAATGGACTAGCTTTTCAAGTAATCCAAGGGACTGATGAACCTCGACTAATTCCTTGCATTCTTCAACATCCAAGCTCTCAAGATGAGGAAGTGATGATACATCAGGGATCTTTCTAAGTGAAGCACAGTAACTGAAATTAATGAACTTCAAATTACTAAAAGACTGTAATCAAAAGAAGAGATTAAGTTAGCCAGTGTCAAGAAACTTTTAAGATAAACTTGAGGGAAGGGAAGATTAAATGTGAAGACATTCACCTTAAGATCATCTTCCAAAAGTCTAATGCAGCTATAGCTCAAATAAAGTCCAACAAGCTTTCCATTATCATGTTTATGGAGAGGAGGCGATGGGAATGGGTACCCGGGCCACTCAAGCCACTTCAACTGTTTAGGGAAATTTATGGAATTCCCAGAAGGGAGTGCATTATGTGCCATAAATACTCTTAGGCGTCTCATTCGTGTGAGGGCATTGGCATTGAACTTGACCACTGTTGGTGCAACAAACTCCAGTTTCATGCCTTCGATTTTCTCTGTCCCCTAGTGATATACATGTCATAAGTCAAAATTATAAATATTACCTCCTAGATGTTGTGATAGAGGCAAGCATTGTCATAAAGTATTTCACTCTCAATAAATCAATGCCTATCTATCAAGCATGATTAGTTTAGAATGCATATGTCGCTTACCGTGTCTTCAGTTAGGACATCAAGAATGGAATCTTGTGACCAGTCTACTACGTTTTCCTGGATCCTTAGGGGACTCTTTTCGAACAATCTCTCTTCCCATTTCTTGTATCATGTCATGCATATCAACTTTGTCGTATTTGATAGATATAAGGTATCTACTCATGAGAACTCCCATTGCAGAATCAGGGTTGAGTTCACAGCACTCTAGTATATTTCTCACATAATTGAAAGGCTGTCCCTTAAAGAAACATGCAACGTCGAGTAACGTATCTTTCTCAAAATCATTCAGATCGTTAAAGCTCAGTTCCAGGATGCCCATAATCTCTCGATCAGGAATCTTTTTCAATGCCTTCAAGGTATTCGCCCATTCACTGTCACTTTTCCCACTAAGTTTTGCAGCCACAACTTTAATAGCCAGAGGAAGCCTCCCCGTGTAATCCAGTAGTTCATGGATAAGCTTTTTATATGCATCAGTTTCCTCATTTTCCAGAAAAAGTGTCTGCTTAAAAAGTTTATATGCATCAGAAGTTCCTAACAAAGGAACTTCATATAATCTTATTTCTTTGCGATCATAAAGCAAACTTTTATCTCGGGTTGTTATGATTATTCTACTTCTAGGACTAAACCAGTCACATGCTCCTGCAAGTTTTTCAAGCTGTTGTCGCTGATTGATGTCATCAATAAGAAGAAGAGTCCTAGTGCTGCGACATGTCTGTTTTATCTTGTTAGACCCTTGATCAACATCCCATACCTCCACCTTTTCGCCCATCAGTGAGAGTAGTCCCTCTTGCAGTTTAAGCAGACCACGAGTCAAGGAATCCCGACAAGTCTCACGAACATTTGCTGAAAAGCCCTTACATCTGAAATATCGACCAATTTCATTGAAGATGGTTTTGGCAATAGTGGTTTTCCCTATTCCTCCCATCCCACAAAGTGCCACCATGCAGACCTCGTCTGAATCCATATCTAAACGTTCATATACAGCCTTTAAATGAGAGCTCATACCAACTAAGTTGGTAGGAACCTGAAATGGCATGTCATCCCGCGAGGGCTCCAGCATAGACAACACTCGACGGACAATTTCCACGATGAGCTTAGCTTCATTTCTGCCATGGAATATATATGAATCTATGTAAATCAGGCAAACGTCAACAAACACATACAAGTCCCACAGGAAAAAAAATTGGAAAAATAGTTGTGTGGTGATTGTAAAGGGGAACCAAAAAAGAAAAAAAAAAGAGTTTTCTTCTGCAAGGATCCAATAGATTGTTAGATCTCGTGTAGAGTGAATTTGGAAAAATGAAAATTCATTAAAGAAAATCAAAATCCCTCTTATCGAATTCCCTCCATTGGAAACAACAAGAATCTCCACAAAGGAATTGGAAAAAAAATTCTTAAGTTTTATTAAAAATGAAGAAATAAAATTTTGTTACAATCATATAGACGCTATTTAATATGAAAATAAAACCAATATGCAACTAACTAACTACTACTAATATTAAACTACTATCAACTAATATCTACTACACATATTCTACTATTTTTCTAATTCTAAAATAAAAGAGCGGTCATATAAATATTTACCCAATTCCCGTTTCAAAGCCTTTTAATTTGCCTGCTTCGCTTAGAGCATCTCTCCACTTCCTCACTACTTCCATATGGATACCACGGCGTTCGTGCTGGGAGAATGCTTCTCCAAAACAACCACGTTGCTTGTGCACATCAATCGGCTTCGTGTGGTAGAATATGGGAAGCACCGTCAGACTCTTTGACTTATGACACTCCACAATCTTGGCAAGTTCATGCAAACACCAACTGGACGACGCGTAGTTCGGTGACAACACCGCTATTGCAATCTTAGAGTTCTCTATGGCCTTCGTGTTTGTACTTAAAAAGTTTCCTCCTATTGGAAGCGTCATGTCGTCAATGAATACGGATACTTCTGACTGCACCAGAGCACCATAGAGATGTCCGGCGAAGCCACGGCGGGTGTCTGCGCCTCTAAAGCTCAAGTAAACATCGCATCTGATGGGTTCTGAGTATGGGTTCGACTTACTTCCCATCATATCAACTGAGTTTGCAGGATCCAGCTTAGACAACACATCACTGACAATTTCCTGGATAAGCAGAAATTCATGTCTGCCCATGCAATAAATAAGAATCTATTTTAATCAAGGCAAAAATCAACCTTAATGGACCCAGGAATGGGGCAAACACGCATAATCAATAGAGAAAATGAAAAATAATCCTTTTCAGAAAATAAAGAAAAGAAAAGGTTTTCTTAGATCCAATAAGTCAAGTTTTCCGTTATTCTTTTCAACAGAATGCTTCATGCACTGAAATCCGCAATCTAATTACCCAATTACGTGAAATAAATTAAATGAGAAGTTTAACTATGAGAGATTTTACCTCGTGCTCTCATGCCGTTATCATATTTAACTACTTTTAAGAGCTTTTATATTTATATAGATCAAGTTTAACAAAAATACTTGGTCGAGGAAAAAACAAAAAAGAAAAAGAAAAAAAGAACGAAAGAAAGAAGAAGACGAGAGAGAGTGGTCATGTCATGTCATGTCATATTTACCTCTCTCCTGATAAAAATCCTCGTAACTGGGTTACTTCCATTGTAGCATCTCTCCACCTATTTACTTCAACTTCTGTATACCTTCTTTTTAGGTTGTCAAATGCCTCTTTATATGTACCACTTTGGTGGCTTACATCACTCGGATCTACAAGGTAGAATACGGGAAACACAATCAGACTCTTTGACTTACTACACTCTATAATCTTGGCAACTTCATCCAAACACCGACGGGACAATGCGTAAGACGGTGAGAACACCACTATTGCAATCCGCGAATTCTCTATGGCCTCTAGACATATATTATCATTCTCTGTTCCTACTCGAATCCCGTCTTCTTCGTTGAATACTTTCACTTCTGACTGCATCAGAGCACTGTAGAGATGTCCGGTGAAGCCATTGCGGGTGTCCGAGCCTCTAAAGCTCACGAAAACATCATAACTTTGCATCATCGCCGTAACAAAGTAAATGGTGCCTGCGTCACTTCTCATACCAGGCAATCACAACAACAAGAGCCACTGTAATAGCCATCGACTGATACCAAACATGGCGTTGACCGATAAGAAACTCGATCTATCGGTTTCTGCGGAAATTAAAATAACAGTAGAAAGAGGTTTTATATATATATATATGTGCGCGCGCGCACGGCCGCACGTGTGTGTAAAAAGAGATTTTGTGTAGAAATTTGCAACGATATAATTTAACATTTTTTATTTAAAAAATAAAATGTAAATATATGGAAATAATTTATGATAATGTATAATATTATATGACTATAATATATTAAAGCACATGTTATGAAGTATTTATTAAAATTATATAAAAACTATGTTTCGTATATTCACTAATATTATATATTATAATAGTATATATAAGATATATTATATGTTATTATTTGAAATCATATTTTATAACAAATGATATATTATATATTTATTATATGCGTTATATAAATTAGATAATTATTTGATTATTCAGTGAGACAAAGGTTGATATCCATCTTAATTGATGAAAAAAAATTTTCCATGATTGTGAATTTTTAAAATGTTAATGGGTTTGACTAGTATATAAGCATTTTAAATTATAAAGGCAACTTAATTTATAAGTCATTTTCAAAATGATAATTTGGTTAATTTATTTAAACAACGCATTAATTAAGATGAATATCTAATACGTCATTTATTTGATTGAATAATTACCTCATTAATATAACATATATAATAAATACGTAATATATCATTCATCATAAAATATGATTTCATACAATAACATATAGTATATTTTACTTATGCAATTATAATATATAATAGTAATGAATATATGACATATAGTATTTAATATAATTTTAATATATACTTCATAGTAAAGAATGGAAGTAGATATAAAAGCAAAGAATCGAGCGGAAAATATTATGGTATTATAGTTATTTTCTTTTCTCTCCCTTTTTTTTTCTTCTTCTTTTTTTTTTTTTTAAGATTGAAGAGAAATGAATGAAAACAAGACCGCATCATTCATGCACATATGTACTAAAAAGTTCATAGGCTTTTTTGCAATTTTCCAAAAGTATTTGATTAAGTTAAATAGAAAAGTATAGCATATAAAAAAAAACTAATTGGTCTAGACTGTATTAAAAAAAAAAAAGTTTATTAAAGCATATAAATCAGATGAAATGAATGGAAATATAAATCAGACAAAAGTGAAGTTTTGTAGTCATGTAAATAATGGAAGTAGATATAAAGGCAAAGAATCGAGTGGAAAATATTATGGTTGTGCAATTGTTTTCTTTTTTCTTTTTCTTTTTTTTTTATATTGAAGAGAAATGAATGAAAACAAGACTGTGTGTCATTCATGCACATATGTACTCATTATGTGAAATATTCTTAATAGTTTATTAAAGTATTCTATTTGATTGTCTTTTATTTTTTGTCTATCTATATCTTATCAATGTTTTATGAATACTATTCTATATATAATTTGTAATAAATTATATATATATTTTAAAAAACTCTCTAAAACAATACTATACGAAAAATTAGTTTTTGAACACGCAATTTCAAAATATGATTTCTTTGCTTAAAAAAAATTCGCTTTTGAAAAGCTAATTAGGAAGAAAAAAAAATATCAAGTTTAAGAATTTTCCTCTCTCTTGCTTTCTCCCTCACTCTTAAATTTTTGTAGTAAGTTTTCATAAATTCATGCTAAGGAGATAGGAAAGAGAAAACAATTGCACTTTTTAAGAATAATTCCAAAAATATGCCAACACTAAAAATAATTTCAAGAATATGACAGTGAAAACTATATCTTCAAAATGTGGTTTCATTTAAACATAAAATCGAGTCTTGAAGGCATGATTTTGACAATCTAAAACTTATGGAACGATGCTAGTCATTTATAGAAAGGGGATCTTTCCCTTAAAAAAGAACACATACCATAGTAGGACTCGACCTTCATTCCTATACTAGTAAACTAAAAAATTCTTTTAGTTAGCAAAGCCAAACACTCTTTTTTTTTTTCATGTTTTACTAATTTATTTCCATCACATAGTTGGATTTCATGTAATGCAATCCCCGACTGAAACCCTAACTTATCTTATTTCTTCAAGTAAGTTGCTTTTCATTTTTTTTTTTAATTTCTAAATAATGTACCTTGTGTAATCACTATTGTGTTGTTATTATATAATTGTTTTATGCTTTTATTCAATGTAGTAAGACTTTAATGGAGAAATTTGACATGTATAACACATGTTTGATGAAATGTGTCCATGGTGATATGTTTGTTTACTACCCTAATTTTTTTAGGTAAATTACATAATAGGTTATGGAATTCCCTTTTTTTTTTTTATTGAACTTGTTTAAGAGTTTAAGTAGATCTCATTTACAAGATCAGGGGATTTCATTATCTATTGTGTATATATGCATATATGGTTTATGTAGTGTAACTATATGTAGTTGGTGTAACTATACTACATCATTTTTGTTGGGACTGAAGGAGAAGAATAATGTAATAAAGGTGATACGACATAAACTATGGTATTCGCATATTCTAGTTTATGTGGTGTAAGTACAACAATTGTTTTGTCATTTGTTGGACTTGCTTAGGTGGAAATGTCTTAAGTTAAGGTGGTTTGTTATACCAATGGGAATATTGTTTATGGAGACTATGGGAAAAGTTATGATAAATGTCTAGTGACACCAGTTAGGATACCAAGTAATGTAAACTATGAGTAGTTAGTTGGAATAATCTACTTTCGACTTCAAATTAATAGGTGATCCATTGAGTTAGTTAATCCACAAGTGCCCATTTGATGGAAGAAGCTAGATATATTACTATGTTGTACCTATGTGTGGTGACAATGATGTACAGATTATGTTATCTTCTAAGTAAGGGACAAGAGAAGTTACTTAGTAGAGGTGTTTGTAAAGATACATGAATTGGATGTTAGATAAGGAAATAATTATTGATAACACACTTATTATGGTGATCCAATTAAGTTGTAGGTATATGAATCCTAATGGAATACCGTATCTAAGAAGTAAGTAGTAGTCATTATGTAAAGATCACCCCCCTGGCATTGAGAGGAGAACAAACATACTCCCGTCTCGTTTTTACTTTGGTAGAGATATTAAGCCTTCCACTCCCCAAAAAGTTCCTCATAAGTTGCTCAATGTAGTTAATCATATTAAATATCTCTCATGAATTTTGATGATAATAAAAAGAAAATAATCTAATGAAGTATCAAGTATGCAGGTATTTAAACTGCTTCTGAAAAGGTCTAAAATTGCAAATTGAGTTAGTTTCAAAAACTTATTCAAAAGGTTTAGAGACTTTGAAAAAAAGTAGATCGATACTCTTTAGAAGGTAATTCAGATAGTTAGTTTGAAAGAGTAATAGTGAAAATTAACTCTTATTAGATTCAAAGTAAACAAGGCCTATCTCCACTAGATTGGATGTATTAAGGAAATATACTTAATCCCATTTCATTTAAGAAGAAAATAAAATCCATGGGGTTTATTTTTAAGCGAATGTATATTTGGATAAATCAAAATAATATCTAACATTGGATAAAGATAAGATTAATTTCAGATCTTGTAGGATTTCTTTTTTAAAATTAAAGTTTATTTGAAAGTAGCTGATCAAGCATACCTTATCATAAATATTCAAATTTGAAGCTTATCTAAAAGTAGTTGATTAAGCATACCTTACCATAAACATTCAAATCTAAAACTTATCTGAAAGTTGCTGATCAAGCATATCCTACCAAGCTCAGAGGATTAGATTAAAAATTCAAATCATTGAGATTTTCTCCAAATATCTATAGATTATTTAGACGTTGAAAATGATAAACATGATTTGAAGATATTCTCATCATTTTTTAGCTGTTGGAAGATTCAAGTATAAAAAAAAAAAAAAGTGATTTAAAATTTTAAGCATGAATTTGAGAAGCAAAAATTTACATATACATTATACTTAGATTGTAAACAATTTCTATTATTTGAAAAAGCATAGGATCTCTCATCAATCATTACTTGTGTTTTTCTCTAAAGTCTTTTGAGATTTCTATTGTTGTTCCACTTGCTTTTTGTAAACTTTGTTTGTTTTTTAAGTATTGAGAGAAGTTAGATTGTACTTTGTAGATTCATGTTTAACTTAGATTGTAGAGAGGCTAGACAGATAGAGTAGAGTGTAGTAAAATCTATGTGTTGAAAGTGTTTGTAAACTTCTCATAATTTTGATTCAGTGGATCAAATAGAATGACACTAGTGAAGTAGATCGGGTCCCTAGTAGTGAAGCTGGAAAAAAGCAATAAGTAAAAGGTCGAAGGTCGAAGGTCAAAGGCCAAAGCTCTATAAATCTTGAGCTTGATATTCTCCTTCTTATCCTTTTATTATAAGTTGTTTATTAATTGTATGCTAAATTATTAAAGTACCACTGTTTACCAAATTAAGTTATTAAGAGGGGTATTTTCAAATTATATCGAAAAAGTTTTCAAAAATTTAAAGATATCAATTCACCCCCTCTCTTGATATTTTATACGGGATCAACAATTAGTATCATAGCCTCGCTTTAATATCACCAAGAGTTTAAGATCATGGGTGAATCAAGTGGTAATTTAACAATTCAGCCTGGTAAGGCACTATTTTTTAATGGAACTAACTTTCCTTATTAGAAATTTAGGATAGAGACTTATGTGAAGGTATTAGATTATTAAGCTTGGCAAATTCTTTCTGTAGGAGATCTTAAAGTTCCAACTATTTTCACAACAAATGATTATATCACCAAAGGCGAACTCAATTCAAAGGCTAAGAACTTACTCTTGAGTACTATTCAACATTTAGAGTTTTATCTAATTACTTCTTGTGATATAGCTAAAGACATTTAGGACACTATGGTGCAAACCTATGAAGGGACGTAAACCATCAAGGACACAAGAATCAACTTACTGGTTAAAAAATATGACACTTTTTGAATCCTTCTTGGTAAAGAAATCAAGGATACTTTTAGTAGATTTATTACTATAACTAATTAATTGTCTTCTCTTGGAAAAATAATTAGTAATGTAAATATGATACGCAAGATGCTACGGATCCTTCCCAAAATTTGGAATGTAAAGAAAACTACTATAAAAGAAGCTTGCGATTTGAAGAAATTAACCCTGAGTCAATTGCATAGTAAGCTCATGGCCTATGTAACGGATTTTCTCAAATCAAAATGTACTTTAGAGGATACAAAGAAAAGGGTTGTAGCCTTGAAAGCTAAAGAAACAGATATTGACTTTGAAGAAGAAGATAATGATATGTCGCTTCTACTTAGAAAGCTTAACAAATGGCTAAATAAAAAAGGTAAGAAAACATTCACTAAAAGATTTTCTACTAATAAGACCCGATCTAACGATATAGGTAAGGTAATCAAGGAAAAGGAAGAGAAAATGTTCAAAAAGGAAAATTTTTTTCTATGAATGCAAAAAGCCAAGACATATCAAGTATGAATATCCGGTGTTAATCAAGAAGATAGAGTAATTTAAGAAGAAATGCAAATCTCTTATGGCTATATGTAGTGATTTAAAAGATTTAGAAATTGAGTAAGAAAGTGAAGAAGTAAATCTGTATCTTATGGCACTCTCTAAGGTAGATTCTAAAACTGATTTTGATTCTATCATAAAAGTACCTAACTTGTTGAAATCAACAAATTGCTCAAAGCTTTTTCTAAGTTAAGTGACAAGATTTTTAAGCTTGAATCAGAAGTAAAGACATTAAAAAATGAAAAGCAAGCTCTTAGTCGAGCTATTCAATTGGTAGTAAATGAAAATGATTTTCTACAAAATGATTTCAAAAGATTATGTAACTACAAAATGATTTCAAAAGATTACGTTATTCTAAAATAAGAAATTAAAAATTTCAAAAGTCATGTGGAGGATTTATCTGAGTCAATAAAAAATTTGTTTTGAAAGTTTGATGAAAGTGCAAAGAAGTTACAAATGTTGATTTCTAGTCAAATGATGGATAATTCAAATCTGGACTTAGTTTTGAATTTGGAGAAATATCTAAAACAAAGAGAGAAATAATGTTTGTTAAATCAAAGGATGAAAATCAAGAAACAATCATAGGAAAGGAAAAAATCAAAACATTTGAATTTATTATAAAGTACAACAGAAAGTACTCTCAAAACAACAATAAGTATCTTTTTAGAGGGTACAACAAGAGGTTGAACAGAGGGCATTTCATAAAGGATCTGAGTAAAAGAAAAGTGGTAAATAATAGGTATACTAAGCAAAAACCTCAGGCTTATTTTCTATGTAATAAACTAAGTCATATAGAGAAACATTATTTTTACAAAAAATACAAGCTTAACAACAATCAAAGTCCGATTCAAAAGATGAGCTTGAATTTTCATGAACCTAAGCTCCATTGGGTTTATAAGTAGAATTGATTGTGCCATGATGTGTGTAGGAATACGAAGCTAAGATAAAAGGAATATGGTAACTTGATTGTAGATGCTTAAGACACATGACAGGTGATGCTTTGTTATTCATGAATTTGGAATGGAAGGAAGATGATTATGTGAAATTTGGTGATAATGGTAAAGGTAAAATAATTGTGGTAGGTTTGATTGGTTTGGTACCTCATTCAATTGAAAATGTATTGTTGGTTAAAGGATTGAAATATAACTTACTAAGTATTAGTCAGTTGTGTAATAAAGAATAAAGAATAATTTTTTAATATGATAAATGTATTGGTTTTAATAAGGATGGATTTAAGTTGTTTAAAGGATTTATAACAAAAAATATTTATTTAATTAAACCATTGAAAGTATTGTTTGAAAGCTACTTCATATCAGTAAATGATAACACTATACTTTAGCATAAAAAGCTAGGATACATGAACTTTCAACAACTTAAGAATTTATCTAAAAAGAACTTAATTCAAGGCTTACTAAAACTACATGCTCATGAGAATAGTTGTTATGCTGCTTATCTTAAGAATAAGATAAGTTCATCATCACATAAGAGTAAGAAAGTTATATCTACTCAAAGGCCTTTAAAGTTATTGCACTTAGATCTATTTGGTCCAACTCACACTCTAAGTCTCAAAAGAAAAAAGTATAGACTTGTTATAATAGATGACTTTTTTAGATTTACTTAGATCTTGTTCTTACGTCATAAAAGTGATGTTTTTATAAGTTTTGAAATATTTTCCAAAATAGTTAAAAATGAAAAAAAAAAGCCTTTCCATTATTAGTCTACAAACTAATAAAAAAAAAGGAATTTGAAAATTCAGATTTTATCTTGTTTTATGAAGAAAAGGGCATCACTTATAACTTTTCTACACTTTATACTCCATAATAGAATGGAGTAATTGAACACGAAAATAGGATTATCTAAGAAATCAAAAGAATTCTACTTAATGAAAGTAATATAACAGATCATTTTTAAGCAATAGTAGCATTGATAGCTTGTGACATCATAAATCGAGTATATGTTAGACCTTTGATAAATAAAAGTT
The DNA here is from genome assembly GCA_024138005.1 of Lumnitzera racemosa. Classification (NCBI taxonomy): domain Eukaryota; kingdom Viridiplantae; phylum Streptophyta; class Magnoliopsida; order Myrtales; family Combretaceae; genus Lumnitzera; species Lumnitzera racemosa. The sequence goes on from JAMXBC010000007.1 coordinate 86,052,006, forward strand.
CTTATAAGATTTACAAAGGTAGAAAACCTACTATTTCATATTTTCACACATTTGGTTGCAAGTGTTTTGTAAAGAAAATAGGAAAGGTATTAGGAAAATTTGAAGAAAGAGCTAATGAAGCCATCTTTCTAGGCTACTCTCTAGACTTGAAGGCATACTGAGTATATAATAAAAAAACAAAGGTGGTAGGAGAATTAATGAATATCAAGTTTATTGAAGAAACAGGCAATGAAAAATCAGATGATGAATCTCCAATTTCTAAGAATAAAAAGAGTATAATACGACTTGATTCATAAGAAAGTAAGTCAAAACCTCCTATAGATGAAACAATAGAAACTTCAAGAATGCCTAATGTATCTAAAATAGAACAACAATCAGAAGGTTTTTTAGAACTAATACCAGGTTTATTGAAACACATCCAGAAGGTAAGTCAAAAGGTTCTAAACACTTTCATACTCCACCATCATCCCTTAAATTTAAAATTGATCATCCTATTAAACTTATAATTAGTAATGTTAGATTTGGAGTAAGAACAAGATCAACCTTATAAAACTTTGAAAATCATTTTGCTCTAATAACTGAAATTTAACCTCACTCAGTTGATGAAACTTTAAATGATAATAATTGGTTCTTAGTTATGCAAGAAGAACTTAGTCAATTTCAGAGAAATCAAGTTTGGCGTCTAGTTCCAAAACCCAAAGATAAGTCAATCGTAGGCATTAAATGGGTTTTTAAGAACAAGCTAGATGAACATGGAAAAATAATAAGAAATAAAGCTCGTTTAGTAGCTAAAGGTTACTCTCGGGAAGGAGGGATAGACTATGATGAAACTTATGCTCTTATTGCTAGGTTAGAAGCTATAAGATTATTACTTGCATCTGCTTATTTGAAAATTTTAAATTGTATCAGATCGATGTAAAAAGTACTTTTTTAAATGAGCTTATAAAAGAAGAAATGTATGTTGATTAACATCTTGGACTTGAAGATCTCTTCAAATCAAATTATGTGCATAAATTAAAAGACATTGTATGGACTCAAATAGGCTCCTTGTACTTGTTATGAAAAACTAACTCAATTCTTGATTAAAAATGACTTTTAAAGGGGAAAAGTAGACACTACACTTTTTATGAAACATCATCGAGAAGATATGTTAGTTGTATAAATTTATATTGATGACATTATTTTTTGTGCAACTAATGAGAAATATTGTCAAGTGTTTTTAAGCTTGATGCAAGTAGAATTTAAGATGTCATTCATGGGAGAATTAAACTTCTTCTTAAGACTATAAATCAGGCAATTAGAAAATGGAATATTTATTTATCAAGAGAAGTACACCAAACAAATTCTGAAGGAATTTGGTTTTGAAAACAACTAAGATTCTTCAACTCCTATGAGTACCTTAACAAAGCTTGATATCATAGGTAATGGTAAAAAGGTAAATGCAAAATTATATTGAAGCTTAATTGGATTTTTGCTATATCTAACGGCTTCATGTCTTGACATTTTGTTTAGTATCTATGTGTGCACTAGATTTCAAAGTTCACCAAGAGAAACATACTTAGCTGTAATTGAAAGGATCTTTAAATATATAAAAAGTATTACGAAATTAGGAATTTGGCATCCTAAGAGTCAAAATTTTGATCACATAGGATATTCAGATGCTAATTATGCATGTTGCAAACTAGATAGGAAGAATAGTTCAAGTACTTATCAGTTCTTAGGGAATAAGGTAGTTTCTTGGTCCTTCAAGAAACAAAACTTTGTTACTCTTTCAACTGCAAAAACTAAATATGTATCTATTAGAAATTGTTATCCTTTAATACTTTGGTTAAATCAATAGTTAAATAATTATGGGATAAATTATAAAAATATTCTCATAAAATGTGATAATACTAGTGCTATTAATCTGACCAAAAAATCCAATTCACCACTCAAGGTTAAAACACATAGAAATAAGGCATCATTTCATTCGTGATCATGTGGCAAATAATGACGTAAGTGTTGATTTTGTTCCAACTGAATATAAATTTGCTAATATATTGATAAAGCTTTTGGATAAATTAAGGTTTGAATTTGTTTGTAATAAAATTGTTGTGCATAATCCTTTTTGTTAGCATAGAGAATATTTAATTAATTCCTTTTAAGTTAAAATTATTGAAAACATATAGATCTGCCTTGGCATCTTTATCCATTTATGAATTTTTTTTTTCTTCTCATGTGTTGCACATAAAAAAGCTCTTAGTGGGTCTTAAAATATCCATAATAGGTCCTTAATATTCTTGATGGTGGGTCTAATAAATCAGCCTATACGCATACAGATAAGGGGCAATAGATCCTATTTTTTTTTTTCTTTCTCCAACATATAAAAGCCTTTATTCGCTTTCTTCTTTCTACTTCTTGAGACTTTTCATATCTTTCTCATAATTTCTCTCTTAACCAAAATAATGGCTCCTAGAAAATTGACCTGTATTACTGCAGAAGGAACCAAAACAATCCTAATAATCTTATTGTTCTTGATTAACAAGAAAACAACACAACCATTCTTACTGATTCTCAACCCAATCCTCTTTCTGAAATGCATCAAGAATCACTTGAGAGAACTCAAACCCTAAAACTACGTAATGAATCAACAGAAGAAACTACTCAGGAAGTGAACCAAAAGAATGGTTTAGAGGGACATTCAGAACCTATCAAGGAAATTAATCAGAAGGATCCTCAAGATGTGCAAAAGTCTAGTTTATTCTAAGAAATTGCTAAAACCGGAGGCACTGGTTCTTCAAACAAACCATTTGAAGAAAAGTCTAAAAGGGATCCTCTTAAACAATCACCTATACCAAAACCTCAAAACCTTCTAAAGCTATGTAGAAATCTTCAAAAGCGATGATCACAAAACCCACCTCCAAGTCGAAAGACAAATCTAAGAAAAGATATACTGTAAAAGGTAAAAATCTATCTATCAAAGATTCTTTTTATTTAGATTTAGAATTCTTTGAAAAGAATGATTTTTACTGGAAGGAGTATTTGGATGGGTTAGGATTGAATAGTTTGGTAAATATGAGAGGAGTTATATATGAGGAAGTTATGGATGAATTTTACAAAAGACTTGATAACAAGGATCAAGAAGTTTGGAAGTCAGTTGTACTGGGTCAAAATATTGAAATATCTAAGAAGGATATCCTGAAATGCTTCGGCATTAAGGAAATTAAAGAAGATGAAAACCTAGTACAAATGACTAAGGAGAATGTGTTTACTGAGTTGAATGATGGAACAAAGTTAGGTAAAGGTAGAGATACTTTTAGTACGAAGTTTAAGCTATTAGTTAGAATCTTGCATAACTTTGTCAACCCATTTTTGTTGCCTAGAAGAGTTAGAATCTTGGACAAGTTAATCAACACATTTTTGTTACCTAGAAGGAGTAGTGTAACCTCTGTAACAAAGGAAGACGCATTGGTTGTTTTAGCAATATTAGGAATGCCAAAGTTAGGATAGAAAATCTTTAAGCAGATGATGATTTGTTTGAATGACAAACTTTGGCATTCACATAATGGAGGAATTTATGTTCACCCATCAAACATTGGAAGAAGAGTGATCATTATTGAAGAAAAGGACAATGAAAAGAAAAGGAAATGAGGAAAGGAATTTGATGTGACAAAACAAAACAAGAAAGGAAATCTGATAAAAAAGATTTGGTAGGATAGAATTCAGGGAGGCAACTGGATCACCTTCAAATAATGATTCAAAAAATACAAAGTTACAACTTGTTCCCTCCAAACAAGGTGAAAGTTTGACTTTTGTTGAACAAATTTTTAAGGGAATTAAGGAAGTTTTTGGGAAGCTAGTTGATATCAAGCAAGTGCACCTATCAGTTTTAATATAGCGAATGTGAGTTCGAGTCGATCCGTCAGAGACTTCGAGTACTAATATTAACCTTAGCTTTATTATCTAACTATAAAATTATGAAAGTTTGAATTAATTAAAAATACTAAAATTAATAAACTAACTTAATTATAAGACTTGATTAAGCAATTGAAAAAGCGATAAAATTAAGAACAACTTTAAGAAAGTAATAACGTATTTAGCAATTATTTCTCCTAAAGTTAACATGTGATCATTTAAACTATATTCAATTCGGTTTCTATTTTTCTTGACTGGAGGGATTCACAATTAAAGTTAATATCTTTCTCAAGCATATTAACCCTAATCCTAAATTATTCACCGGAATCTCTTCACTTAGTAATATAATTTAGAATTGCATTAATGTATAATGAATTCCCATATAATTAATTAACTTTCCGGAAGAAACGTGTATCTTATCTCTAAGTATACATGTAATTCTCTCTAATTATGTAAACATCTAATTATACATGTAATTTCTCAATCAACATGCATAATATCATATATTGATATTCTAGAAATATCATATATTGATAATTAAACGACATAATTGAATCAAGCAAAGATAGAAACTTTATTGAAAATTCTAAATCAATCCAAGAATCACATAACCCTAGTTATAATCCTAAATACACGAATTTCATAAGCATTATCATATTGAATTCTAAAAACATTATAATAATTAAAAATAAAACAAGAAAAACCCGTTTAATTGAAAAATTCTAAATGAATCAGATTTACTTCACATAAACCTTTCTTCTATCCATTCTCCTTCAACGATCTACGTCTCCATCATAATGTATACTACCTTTTTTGAAACCCTATCTCAATTTAATCGTGTATCTCAACCTTTTCTTCTCTTTCTGTCGATACGATCTCTGGAATGACTGTCCCCAGTGCTAAAATATTTATCGTGTATCAAAATGAATTTTTTTTAACATGGACATGGGGTAGCTAATTCAAAATCTTACCATAACTTCATCTTTCGTTTGAACTCCGAATTGAGTGAAATTTGATTCCTTTTCTTTGTTTTAAATCCTAGAATACGTTCAATCCTAGAAATCAAAATTTTACTCAATTAAGTATCAATTTCTTTAAGGAAAACCAAAAATGTGAGGAAAATACTATAAAATCACCATATGAAATATGTTTAAAATCAGAGTTATCAAATTTCCCCACACTTGAGCATTTGCTTGTCCTCAAGCAAATAAATCAAAACGAAACTTTCAGGATAAGAAATGCTAAACAAAATTTATCACTATTTAGCAAACCGGTGAACGAATACACTTGACCCATAGAAAAGTAAGAAAATCATTCTCACCTAACTTGCAATAATAAAGTCAACCAATTTCATCTGACCATATTCGAATACTCCAACAATACCTAATACTAGAGTTCACTAGTTAATTTATGAAAATCAAAGTTTACCCAAGTCATTTAACTAAGGATTCTTAAATTAAAAATTGGATTTAACATCTCGCCAACCGAGAAAGAGTCATAAAAATTTTGTCCATTTAACTAAAGTGTATACAATTCTCTCTTCCATCTCACTAAGCACCATAATCTAAAACAAACATATTTTATATCCACTCATCCTTTGATCATCCCCCTAGTTCATGCTTTTGTTGAGAGGTCTTTTTAAATTTACCTTATTTAAGCACAATTGTGTTGGTAGCGGGAAAGAATCTTGCTCTTCTGACAGACTAAGACCGATCCATACCAACTTATTCCTTATATTGATAGCGAGAAAGAACCTTGCTCTTCTAACGGACCAAGGCCGATCCATATCAATTTTTTTTTTCATTAGAATTGGCATTGGGACTCAATCTCACTCTTCTGACAGACCAAGATGAATCCTTATTCATACACTTGTTATTACTTTGGACCTCCATTCATTATGATTTTTCAGGGGTTTCTCAAAAGAAGAATTTCATTTGTTTGTTTGCTAAAAATTATAGAACTCTTAAAAATTTCTAAGAGAAAGGTATACATAAAAGTAAATTTAAAAATAACCATGACTAACTCTCAACTAGTGATGTTGCTCCAATCTCAAGTCTTACAGTCCTAAGCTAAATCACCCGTAACTTTGCCCTTCACAAATTTGATTAATCAATTCTAGTAAAGTATATAAGATCAATAATAATCAAGATGAAACAGTTAATTTGGCTCAACACTTGTTAATCACTTATTGCAAGTTAACTTAAAAATTAATTGGGTCAAATGTGAATAATTGGTCTCCTAAACAGTAACAAATTCATATATATCCCTTCCCCACACGTAATAACATGCATTGTCCTCAATGTATGACTAAAAAACATAGCAGCACGAAATGAAACAAGAAAAAGCAGCCTAGGGAAAAAGGAAACATATATATGGAAAAGAAACTAATACTTTCCTGCCAGTTGAAAAGAAGTTCAAAATGAAGAAGCATCATCATTATATAGCTGAGTTCACAAGTCTTGGCTAACCAAAAGAGAATACAAAAAAAAAAGGAACTAAGAAGAAGGATCGAAATCCGTTTCTTCATTTGCCTCATCAGACGATGCCTCAACCATCGTAGCATCATCATCGTCATCACTGGCCTCGACATCCTCATCACTTTCTCCAGCCGCCTCATCCTCATCACCCTCATCAGCCTCTTCAACCTCTTCCTTGTCACCCTCATCATTCGCTTCTTCTTCCTCACTCTCCTTTTCCTGGGTAGCCGACTCTTTCATTTTAAGAAATTTGGTTATTTGCAATTTACTCTTATGTGTCCTCGTTTTTCCATTTGGCCTGCAAATTTCTTTTGATTATTCATGAACGCCATGCCTTATTACTTTGTATTTCTTGCTCTTTCATGCAATAATGCTGCCATATCTAGTTATATTTCATTGTGCTCTCTCAATTTCGACTGTTATTGGCTAATTGTCCCATGCTTGTGTAACTTACTATTCCCGTGTGTGAAAACTGGACGGACACGGGCTGGGACACGACCATGTCCCATGCCCGTGTAACATTCTGTGGTCCATTGTGAAATCTAGACGCACACGGGCTGGGACACGATCGTGTCCCACGCCCGTGTAACTCTCTGTTTGCGGGTGGGATTTTTGGGCACACACAGGTGGGGATACGACTGTGTCCCTCACCCGTGTAACTTTCTATTTGCGGGTGGGATTTCTAGGTGCACACGGATAGGGACACGACCGTGTGCCTCGCCTGTGTAACTTTCTGTACCTACGTAGTGAATCCGAAATCTGGGCGGACACAGGCTGGGATACGACCGTGTCCCACGCCCGTGTAACTTTCTGTAGGTGGGATTTCTGGGCGCACACGGGTGGGGACACGATCGTGTCCCTCGCCCGTGTAACTTTCTGTAGGTGGGATTTCTGAAGGTCTGGATGGACACGGGCTGGGACACGACCATGTCCCTTGCCCATGTAACTTTTTTTCCATTTTTTTTTTTTGTAAAGAGAAAGGAAACTTAAAGAAATAAAAATAATAAAACTAAAGAGAAAAATCAACGATTAAAATAAAAGGAAAAGGCGATGACGAAAATAGAAGAAGCAAATCAAAGTTAGATGAAAGGAAAATAAAAGTGAAGAAAACTTAATGAACTAAAGTATAAGCAAAATTAGACATAGGTTGCCTCCTAAGAAGCGCTTTAGTTAACGTCGAAAGCTCGACGGGATACGTCTTCTCATGTTAGTTCTATCGAATGGAGATAAAACTCCTCTCGTCCAACATGCTCCAAGTTGCCACTTATGTATAACTTCAACCGTTGCCCATTTACCTTAATTGTGCCCTTCTTCGGGTGTGTAACTTTAACAGTCCTATACGGGAAAACTCGTGTAATTGTAAATGGTCCAGACCACCTAGATTTCAACTTACCTGGGAATAAACGAAGGCGAGAATTATACAAAAGAACATGATCACCTTCTTTAAATTGTCGACCTTGTTTGATTCATTGGTCGTGGTACTTTTTGGCCTTTTCTTTGTATAATTTGGAGTTCTCATATGTATTCGCTCGCCATTCTTCTAACTCGTTCAGTTGAAATTTCCTATGTGTACCTGCATGCTCAAAATCAACATTAGCACTCTTAATAGCCCAATAAGCCTTATGTTCAATCTCTACCGGTAAATGACAAGCCTTGCCATATACAAGTCGGTAAGGTATGGTCCCTAGTGGTGTTTTATAAGCGGTTCTATATGCCCATAGAGCATCATCCAACTTTTCAGACCAATCTTTTCTATGATACTCTACGGTTTTTTCAAGAATTCGCTTAAGATCGCGATTGGTAACTTCCACTTAGCCACTACTTTGGGAGTAGTACGGGGTGGCTGTTCTATGTGTAACGCCATAACGTTTCAATACGTGGTCGAGTTGAGCATTACAAAAGTGTGTTCTCCTATCGCTTTTAATTGTCCTAGGGGTGTCGAATCGAGAAAATAGGCCTTTTAAGAAATTTTTTACTACCCTAGCATCATTAATAGGTAGGGCTTTACTTTCCACCCACTTAGAGACATAGTCAATAGCTACTAGAATATATTTATTTCCATTAGAGTTCAGGAAAGGACTCATGAAATCAATCCCCCACACATCAAATACCTCAACCTCGATGATGGGATTTTGTGGCATTTCATCCCTACAGGATATATTCCCCACTCTTTGGCAACGATCACAACTCTCAACATATCTCTGGGCATCTTTGAATAGGGTAGGCCAATAAAATCCTGCCTCTAGGACCTTATGAGCTGTCCTATTGGCACTATGATGCCCACCCGTAGGCCCCGAATGACAGTGTCTCAAAATTCTCCATCCTTCGAGGTGTGGTACACACCTTTGAATGACATGATCTGCGCATACTTTAAACAGGTAAGAATCATCCCAAAAATAATGTTTGACATCAGAAAAAATTTTCTTCTTTTGCCAGTGTGGAAGTCCCTTTGATATGATCCTAGCAGCTAAAAAATTAGTAATATCTGCAAACCAAGGAACTTCCATATCACTTACCTTGGCGATGACATAGAGTCGCTCCTCAGGGAATTCATCCTTAATCTCATTCTCGTCAAGTATTTCCAAGTTTGGATTCTCCAATTGAGATAGGTGATCTGCTGCTAAATTCTCAGCGCCTTTTTTATCTTTGATCTCCACATCGAACTCTTGTAGCAACAGGATCCACCTAATCAGCCTCGGTTTTGCATCTAATTTTACTAATAAGTACATAAGGGTAGAATGATCAGTATAAACAATCACTTTAGATAGAAGCAAATAAGAGCGAAACTTATCAAAGGCAAAAACAACTGCTAGCAACTCTTTTTCTGTAGTAGTGTAGTTCTCCTGAGCATTCGTAAGAGTTTTGCTAGCATAGTGAATTGGTTGAAAGTGCTTGTCTCGCCTTTGCCCCAACTACGTGATCACTTGCATCACACATAAGCTCAAAGGGAAGTGCCCAATCAGGTATTACCATGATTGGAGCATTGGTAAGTTTCTCTTTAAAGATATTGAAAGCTTTCAAACACTCCTGAGAGAAAACATAAGGGACATCCTTTTCTAATAACTTAGTCAAAGGGCAAGCAATTTCCGAGAAATCCTTGATAAATCTCCTATAAAAACCTGCATGTCCTAAAAAGCTTCTTATGGCCTTAACCGAAGTTGGAGATGGGAGTCTTGCAATCACATCCACTTTGGCAGTATCCACCTCAATTCCTCGATAAGAGATCTTATGGCCCAGCACAATACCTACTTGTACCATGAAGTAGCACTTCTCCCAGTTGAGGATAAGATTGGTCTCTTCACACCTGGTAAGTATCTTGTCCAAATTATTCAAACAAAGGTCAAATGAGTTGCCAAAAACTGAAAAATCATCCATAAATACCTCCATTATGTCCTCAATTAAATCATCAAAAATAGCTAACATGTATCGCTGAAATGTAGCAGGTGCATTGCAAAGACCAAAAGGCATTCTGCGGTAGGCAAAGGTGCCATAAGGACAAGTAAAAGTGGTCTTCTCTTGATCTTTCGATGCAATAGGTATCTAAAAATAACCAGATAAGCCATCCAGAAAACAATAAAACATATGTTCAGCTAGTCGTTCTATCATCTGATCAATAAAAGTTAGGGGGAAATGGTCCTTACGTGTGGCATCGTTTAACTTTCGATAATCGATACACACACACCAACCTGTTACCGTTCTCATTGGAATCAATTCATTCTTTTCATTAGGGACTACTGTCATCCCACTTTTTTTTGGAACTACGTGAAGGAGTTTAATAACTTCCTTTTTTACTACCTCTTTTATGTTCGGATTCAAGCGTCTCTAGGGCTGCATAATCGGCTTGTGGTCTTCTTCCATTAAAATCTTATGAGTATAAAAAGAGGGATTGATACCTTGAATATTGGATATTTTCCAAGCAATGGCCCTCTTATGCTCCTTGAGTACTTTTAGCAACCTTTCTCTCTGTTCTTTTTCCAAATTGGATGCTATAATTATCGGTAATTTGGAGTCCTTCTCTAAAAAGGCATATTCCAAGTAGTCAGGTAATTGCTTTAGCTCCAATACTGGTGGCTCCTCAATCGAAGGTTTTAATTGCACTTCCTTCCTCTTTTCAAACTCTTCAAATCCTTTCTCCATAAAGATAGGTTTATTTACCTCCAGTTAGGCTATCACCTCAGATTTGACAGGATCTTTCGAAGCTTCTTCCATGCTTAATTGCAAGCAACTCTCTAACGGATCCTTAAGAAGAACTTCCTACATATAACTTGAAACAAAAGTGTTAGTAACATCTAGAAGGTAGCAAGTATCATCCTGATCGACAGACTTTTTCATAGCCTCCGAAATTTTAAACATAATCTCTTCATCTCCTACTCGAAGAATAAGCTTGCCATCACTAACATCAATGATAGCCCTAGCGGTAGCTAAGAATGGTCTACCTAGGATAAGGGGAAACTCAAAATCTTCATCCATATCCAATATCACAAAATCAACTGGAAAAATAAATTTACCTACTTAGACTAATACATCCTCAAATATACCTCTAGGCTACATCACAGATCTATCAGCTAATTGCAAGCTCATGCGTGTGGGCTTAGGTTCCCCTAATCCTAGTTTCTTAAAAAATTTATAAGGCATTAAATTGATGCTAGTACCCAAATTAGCTAAGGCTTTGTCAATTAATAGATTACCAATATGATAAGGAATTGTAAAATTTCCTGAGTCTTAGCTTCTTGGGCAGCTTGTTTTGCACGATCGCTGAACACTTTTCATCCAAGATGACTATAGAAAGCTCCTCAAGCTTCCTCTTATTGGATAACAAATCTTTCAAGAACTTAGCGTACTTCGGCATCTGTGACAGGGCATCAATAAGAGGTAAGTTAATATGCAGTTGTTTAAAGAGGTCAAGGAACTTATTGAATTGTTATTCATTGCGATCTTTCTTGAGTCTTTGGGGATATGGGATAGGTGGTTGATATTCCTTTGCCTTTGATGGCTCTACATCTTCTGTTGCTTTCGTCCCCTCCTTATTCTTGCTAGTCTCCTCACTAACCTTCCTCTCAGCCTACAACTCCTTCCCATTTCGAAGTGTTACTGCCTTAACATATTCCTTTGGATTGGGTTCCGTATTTCCCGATAGCAATCCCTGCGGTCTTTTAGAGATTAGCTTCGCAAGTTGACCAATTTGGTTCTCAAGGTTACGATTTGAAGCCTCTTGATTCCTTAGCGAAGATTCAATGTTGGATAAACGAGCCTCATTGCCTTGAATATATTTTGTGAGAAGTTCTTCCACGCTGGACTTCTTTTCTTGAGGGAGAGGAGGTGAGAATGGCTTTTGAAATCCAGGTGGGCTAAAGTTGGTCTTCGGCTGGCCTTGGTTTTGATTTCCCCATGAGAAATTGGGGTGATTCCTCCATCCTAGATTATAAGTGTTGCTGTAGGGGTTATTTTGTTGCTTGGGTGGATTTCCTAGATAATCAACCTGTTCCAATTGTTCAGGTGCTCCATACCCCTGCATACTAAGATCACTTACATTCGATTGCACTTGTTGAGGGCCAACAGAGAGTGCATCGATCTTCTTACTCAATAGGTCCACCTTGGCTGCCAAAGCAGTAGTCAAGTCCACCTTATAAACTCCTATGGCCTTTTTCTTGGCTCTAGTGGTTTCCCACTGATAATTGTTCATCATTATTCCTTCATTCAGGTTTTGTGCTTGCTCAGGTGTCTTTGTGTTCAAAGTACCTCTTGTGGATGCATTAATCATCTGTCTAGTAGATAAATTGAGACCATTGTAGAAGGTCTGAATCTGCATCCATAATGGGAGGCCATGATGTGGGCACCTCCTGAGCAAGTCCTTAAACCACTCCCAAGTATCATATAGCGTCTCCGCTTCCAATTGAGTAAAACAAGAAATATCATTCTGAAGTTTAGCAGTCTTTGCAGGTGGGAAATATTTCTCCAAAAATTTCTCTACCAATTCATTCTAAGTTGTGATTGAATTTCGTGGTAGAGAGTTCAACTACTGTTTTGCTCTACCCTTCAAGGAGAAAGGGAATAACCGCAATCGAATGGCATTATCCGTGGCTCTGTTGATTTTAAAAGTATCACAAATCTCTAGAAAGCTAGAGATGTGGGCATTGGGATCTTCATCTTAGAGACCGTTAAACTGAACATATTGTTGCACCATTTGTATGATGTTAGGTGCAATTTGAAAGTTGTTAGCCATGACAGTTGGCTTTGCGATTGATATGAGGTAAGTGCACCTATCAGTTTTAATATAGCGGATGTGAGTCAGAGTCGATCCCTCAGAGATTTTGAGTACTAATATTAACTTTAGCTTTATTATCTAATCGAAAAATTGTGAAAGTTTGAATTAATTAAAATACTGAAATTAACAACTAAACTACTTATGAGACTTAATTACGCAAATTAGAAAGCAATAAATTACGAACGACTTCAAGTATCCAATAATGTATTTAAGAATTATTTCCCTTAGTGTTTAACATGTAACCTTTTTAAAATATATCCAATTCAATTTCTATCATTCTTGACCGGAGGGATTCACAATTAAAGCTAATATCTTTTTCAAGCATATTAACCCTAATCCTAAATTATTTACTGGAATCTCTTCACTTAGTAATATAATTTAGAATTGCATTAGTGTGTAATGAATTCCCATGCAAACAATCAACTTTCCGGAAGAAACATGTATCTTATCTCTAAGTATACATGTAATTCTCTTCAATTATGCCTAGATCTAATTACACATGCAATTTCTCAATTAACGTGCATAATATCATATATTGACACTCTAGAATTATCAATCCATAATTAACGACATAATTGAATCAAGAAAAGGTAGAAACTTTATTGAAATTATAATTCAATCCAAGGGTTATATGAAACCCTAGGTTCCATAATCCTAAATACTCTAATTCTAAGCTATCATAACGAATCTAAAAACGAGTTTCATCAAAAACGTAAAATAAAGCATAAAAACCCCTCTTGATTTGATGAACAATCTCTCTAATCTTGAAATCGATGTTGTTCTTGCTTTTTGATTAATGTTCTTCTCCAATCTCCTCTCGTCTCTTGTGTCTCTTGTTTCTGTAATGTCTCTTCTTTTTCTTTTGAAACCCTAATATGTCTTTTTATAGTGTATAAAAAAGATTTTGTTTTCGTCACCCGACATGGCCTGGGACACGACCGTGTCCCCAGGTCATGTAACTTTCTGCACTTAGGCAAATTTTCTGCACAACTTCAAAAATTCATAACTTCTTCGTTTGAACTCGGAATTGAGTGAAACTTGATTCCTTTTCTTCGTTTTCGAGCCTAGAACGCGTTTAAACCCTGAAATCAACATTTTACTCAATTAAGTATCAATTTCTTTAAAGAAAACCAAAAAAGTGAGGAAAATACTATAAAATCACCCTATGAAATATGTTTAAAATTAGAGTTATCGGCGATGCTAGAGTCAGCTCCAGTGTAGGCCTTGAATAATCGGACATGGTCCGAGCTTCATTACCATTGTTAGCCATGTGTGGTGGATCTTCTTGCTCAATGAATTGAGTGTTGGGCTCTTCACCTTCTTCCTTAATTTCAACGATTGACTCGTCGTCAATGGTCGCCACAATTTGTTTAGGTCACGATCTCAAATTATGAAGGGCAGCTCTCGCAATTTCAGGATCAAGTTTTATCAAATCTTCCGAGTTACTTCGAGTCATGCACTGCAAAGGCAAGAAATATAGAATCAGTTGCAGCTCTAACTAATGAAAATAAACAATGAAAACAAAAGAAAAAAAATGGTTAAAGTAATAAAGCAACTAGTGTTCTTAATATCGAAAGTCCCGGTAGCGGTGCCAAGAACTTGATATCCGGCAAGTGCACTTATCGATTTTAATATAGCGGATGTAAGTTCGAGTCGATCCTTCAGAGACTTCGAGTACCAATATTAACCTTAGCTTTATTATCTAATCGGAAAATTATGAAAGTTTGAATTAATTAAAAATACTAAAATTGACAAACTAACTTAATTATAAAACTTGATTAAGCAATTGAAAAAGCGATAAAATTAAGAACGACTTCAAAAAAGTAATAACGTATTTAGCAATTATTTCTCCTAGAGTTAACATGTGATCATTTAAACTATATTCAATTCGGTTTCTATTTTTCTTAACCGGAGGGATTCACAATTAAAGTTAATACCTTTCTCAAGCATATTAACCCTAATCCTAAATTAGTCACCAGAATCTCTTCACTTAGTAATATAATTTAGAATTGCATTAATGTATAATGAATTCCTATACAAATAATTAACTTTCCGGAAGAAACATATATCTTATCTCTAAGTATACATGTAATTCTCTCTAATTATGTAAACATCTAATTATACATGTAATTTCTCAATCAACATGCATAATATCATATATTGATATTCTAGAAATATCAATCAATAATTAAACGACATAATTGAATCAAGCAAAGATAGAAACTTTATTGAAAATTCTAAATCAATCCAAGAATCACATGAAACCCTAGGTTCCATAATCCTAAATACACGAATTCTAAGCTATCATACTGAATCTAAAAACGAATTCCATCAATAATGTAAAATAAAACATGGAAAACCCGTTTAATTGATGAACAATCTCTCTAATCTTGAAGTCGGTGTTACTTTCGCCTTTTTCTTCTCCTTCTCCTCAAGTCTCTTGTCTTCTCTAATGTCTCTCCTATCTTTTGAAACCCTAATATGTCATTTTATAGTGTATCAAAAGATTTTCGTTTTCTTTGTCCGACACGACCTGGGACATGACGGTGTCTCCAGGTCGTGTAACTTTCTACACCTGGCAAATATTTCTACATGGACTGGGTAACTTCAAATCTTCATAACTTCTTCGTTTGAACTCTGAATTGAGTGAAATTTGATTCCTTTTCTTCGTTTTCAATCTTAGAATGCGTTCAATCCTAGAAATCAAAATTTTACTCAATTAAGTATCAATTTCTTTAAGGAAAACAAAAAATGTGAGGAAAATACTATAAAATCACCATATGAAATATGTTTAAAATTAGAGTTATAACTAGTCAAGGATCAGCTTACAAAAATGAAGGACTTATTCAAAGTTTGGGTCAAGGAAATTGTTACAAAATCCAATCCTAATGATAAAGCTCATCTTGCCGATTTTCCATCTAAACTCCCTAAATAGACTCCACCAACTAATCCTCTAACTGATTTAATTGTTCCCAATTCAAATCCTTACCTCACAACAACTGAACCTCACTCCTCTGTGGTTTCTCCTCAACCAACTATTTAAACTAATCTACTCCCTGTTCCAACTTCTAACAAAACTTCAGTCTTTTCCCTACAATCTTCAGATCCTAAGTTTCTATCTTCAAAAACTCCAACACCTCCAATTGACACTCCTATTCTGAACCTTAAAGATCAGGCACCTTCAGAAAGAAACATAGAAACTCTTTTTGTTAGCTCCAATAAAGAAGGTATTACACCTGTTCTAGCTTAACCCACACCAATATCTATGAAGAACAAAGAACCAACTTCCACTGTAGAGAAATCATCTAAAGCTACTTCTTCCCCTAGTAAGGTGATTCCAACTTATTCTAGAAGATCTCAGAAATAACCTTTCTTATATTTTGTTTTATGTTAGAATCTTTTGTTCTAATCAAACTCTGTTATGATATCAATGTCTTTTATTTTTTGTTGATAAGTCCCTCTATGGACTTAGTTATGTACGTTCTGATAATCAATGAGGTCTTTTCGGTCTGCACATATTGTTTGTTTATGTATATTAAGGAGGAGTTAATAAATAATCTCTTATGACAACAAAAAAGGGGGAGAGAAAAACCAAAAACATTTAAGTTCTATACAACATGATGCTTTTGTAAATTTTCATTGGTTTTTTTTTTTCTTTTTACTGATTATAGGATATCAATTCGGTTTGCTTTATGTTTTGGGAACTATAAAGTGTTTTAGCTTTTATAAAAAAAGGGGGAGAATGTTAAACATCTCTCATGAATTTTGATGACAACAAAAAGAGAAAAATGCTAATGAATTATCAAATATGTAGGTATTTAGACTGTTTCTTAAAAAGTCTATAATTAGAAATTGAGTTAGTTTTAGAAACTTATTTAGAAGGTTTAGAGTCTTCCAAAAAAAGTAGACTGGTACTCTTTAGAAGGTTATTCAGATAGTTAATTTGGTAACTCTTATCAGATTCAAACTAAACAAAGCCTAGCTCCATTAGATTGAGTATATTAGGGAAATACACTTAATTCGATTTTAATTAAGATAGAAATAAGAATCCTTGAGGAATATTTTTAAGTGAACATATATTTAGATAAATCAAGATAATATCTTACATTAGATAAGGATAAGATTGGTTTTAGATCTTATGGGATTTTGTTTTTTAAATTGAAGCTTATCTGAAAGTAGCTGATCAAGCATATCTTACCGTAAATATTCAAATCTGAAGCCTATCTAAAAGTTGCTAATCAAGCATATCCTACTAGAGGATTGGATTTAAAATTCAAATCATTGAGATTTTTTAAAAAATATATATGGATTACCTAGACGTTGAAAAGGATAAACATAATTTGAAGATATTTTGATCATTTTTTTAGCTATTGGAAGACTCAAGTATAAACGAAAAAGTAATTCAAAATTATAAGCATGAATTTGAACAGGAAAAATTTACAAATACATTATGCTTAGATTGTAAGTAGTTTCTACGATTTGAGAGAGTATAGAATGAATTTCAAATACTTCTTCAAAAAGTTGAATTAAAGTAGATCTCTCATCAATCATTACTTGTGTTTTTACTCGAAATCTTTTGAGATTCATATTATTGTTCTCACTTACTTTTTGTAAAGTTTGTTTGTTGTTTAAGTATTAAGAGAAATTAGATTATACTCTATAAATTTGTATTTAGCTTAGATCGTAGAGAGGCTAGATAAGCAAACAAAGTTTAGTGAAGCTAATGTATTGCAAGTGCTTATAAACTTCTCATAATTTTTATTTAGTGGATCAAGTGGAATGACATCGGTGAAGTAGACCGGATTCCTAACAATGAAGTTGGAAGAAAGCAATAAGTAAAATGTCGAAGCTCTACAAATTTTGAACCTGATATTTTCCTTTTTATCCTTTTATTATAAGTTGTTTATTAATTGTATGCTAAATTATTAAAGTACTATTGTTCATCAAATTAAGTTATTAAGATAGGTATTGTCAAATTATATCAAAAAAGTTTTCAAAAATTTAAAGATATCAATTCATCCCCTCTCCCAACCCCCCGACCCCCCTTGATATCTTATACGGTAATATACTTGCATTGAAAAGATGACAAACTTGATGAGTTGAAGTTTAACTGTCAATACCTTATAGGAGGCCTAGTACGATTGCTTAAAATTTTAATATCACATGTATACTTATGATACGAAAACTGCCTTACAAGTTAGAGTTTGTAAGATTCTAAATAATTAGTCTCTAGGGCTTCATATTTTTAATTTATAAACTTAGTATAAAATAAAAATGACTATAAATACCCAATATTCTACAATCCATTAAAACACACAAAGAATCGATATCCATTATACAAATCTTTTCTAACTCTAACTTTTCACTATCCTAGTCAATTGTTGCATACTACACACAACTCCTATCTCAGTCCTTACTATCAATCAACCTGCAAAGGATAACTATTGGAGAGTAAGCTATATGAACATAGTGAGATATCCCTCCTACAATATTAGCAAGCAGGTTATCAAACAATTAATTAATATACATGCGAATATATGAACAAGTAGTATGCTAAACAATGTATGTAGTTAACAAGGTGCTATATACAACTTCGAATTTAACACCCTTCAAGGTAAGGGCTAGAGATTCATCAACATCAATTACAATTGAGTTCTAGTACTTGGGTTTTTAACCATGTATTGAATTTCGTATTTCACAAAATATAATTCCATTTTAAAAAATCTAGCAATTCATAAATTCTCAGGTCTAGCGATTAGTGTCTTCAGGCACTAAGTAAGCCAATAAGCTAAGGGTAAGGTCTTATTGTACAATTGCTCCTACAATGTACTAATCATTATTAATTTAATCATATGGGATGTCTATCCTTACAAGGCCCTTCATTACCATTCACATAAGGTGATAAACAAAACAGTAAATGCAATATTTGTGCATATGCATGATCTTTTTAATTTAAGATTAGCTGAATATGATTAATTCAAATTATTAGGTGACTAACCAATATCAGCAAACCATTTAAATGATTTAGCAGTTAATCATACAACCAATTTTTTAGTTGCTAGATTCAATAACATTTTGCATAACAAATAAGCAATATTCAGCTACATGCATATCTAAACCCTAAGTATCAATTTATTAATATGTAAAATTTATTAGAATCACAACACAAGTATAGAGTCATAAGAAGTATTCACTTGACTGTAAGTGCGACGAGTCACAAGTATCAACGGGCAGCTTGCTCTTTGAATTAGAGTCTCTTAGTAAATAGTAAACAAAAACTTAATGTGTATCTAAAGGTAGTGCTAAATGGCCTAATTAGCTAACTATTTAATTTATAATTCTCATTTTCACTTAGGTTTTAAATCACAAGTAACTTTTCATTTTATATTTTATTTTTACATTCTCAAAGTTGATCCTTATCGAGTTCGGGTATATTTCTTTAATGATATAATTTAATTAAAACTTTTAATGATATTTCTCATTATTTATCTTATTTTGTAATAATTAGAAAATATTATGTTATCATACAAGTAATAGTATATAACTTAGTAAATATTACACAAGTTTGGATTTTTCTCACTTTTTAATAAATTTTATAATTCTACATTGTTATATTATAATTTAATTGTAATACCCACATATAGTGGGATAAATATTAGTATGCCAGTATAAGTTAAACAAAGTAATAAAGTTGGGTGAAAAATATTGAAGTCATATATTTAAATAACTAAGAGGCTATAGCTCAATCATATTGTAGTATTATTCTTTGATCATATTGCGCATATATGTGTACATATATTCAATTTATTTCTTGCAAGTATATGATCCTCTTTTTATTGTTATCATCGATATTAAACACCATTATTATTGTAATCATTATTGTTGTTATTATTATTATTAATTGTTATCATTGTTATTGTTTCTTACTACTGTAATATGGTCATATAATGTTTCATATTTTTAATTATTGTACATATAGAAACATATCTTCTTTAGAACATTTTGGACTTCTAGGTATTTATATATATATATATATATATATAGAACTTATAACTTCCCAAATAATTTTGTGCCATACAACTATATCTTATACTATACCTTTTGATGTGTATTTTATCGATTTCTTTCCATAGGAAATATATGTGTATGTTTATGAACAATTGTATCTTATGTATTTATTTATTCACTTTAAGGGTTTATCGTAATTATTAGTTTATAAGGCCAATTAACTTAATTATCCTATCTATCATTCTTGGTTATATCTTAAATCTTTAATCATGTATAACTTTTTTATTTTAAATCCAATTTTTATAATTTTATAGTTGATTTTTATCGTTTTTGGGCGTACTTTCATATAGCGAGATCCGTTTTGAATATTGAAACTCGCATTTTCTATTATAGGCTTAGGGTATTATGAATTTCATTATTTTAAGCTCAAATAATTAATTATCCTAATTCTTATTGTAAACATAATTCCCAATTAAGTTGTTATAATTATTATTAATTTTTTATATTTTGCAAGTTTAAATAAAAAAATTTGGAAGGTTGATGCGGCAACATCCAATTGGTTTATAATGTACTTTTCTTAATTTATCGATTTTTTATATTTTTACCAATTTATAATATTAATATGTATATATATATAATACCATAGAATAATCAAATAAAAGAAAAATAATTCCTATTCTTCTTTTGAGAGATCATGTCCAACATACTTTTAAGCAAATAAGGTACCAAAATATACATGTATATGTATTTTTTGGTATATATATAAATACTTATACTATATTATATGTATATGTATTTGAACCTTAGAAAAATAGAATATATATATTTACATATGTATACATACACTACATGTACGAATTCATATATGTAATCAATTTATAGTAAATCTTTCGTATTTTGTTACTTATTCATAAATGTTTGTATTATTTTGTGATATATATATATGGAGATATATATATATATATATATATTGAAGTAAATATATTTAGTAGTTCACATATTTACATGTACTATACATATAAGAGAAATGTGTATATATGTATGAATAAGTATATTTAAGTGTACTATCACATCCCAACATAGCAAAGGATGTATCATAGCATAAGAATACCTGTTTGTACTCAACAAAAGTTCTATTTATAACAAAAGTGTACTACAATGGAGTTCAGCTTAATATTTGTTTATGCAAAAGTTTGCATTTGTCAACATAACTAAACCTAAAATACAGTATTTTTTCCATATGTACAAATCTTTTATAGGAATAAGAATAAAATACAACTAGACTTCTTTAAAAGCTGCTGACTTCATCTTACACGCTCTTAAAAGACGTTTTCCCCTAACCAATGCTACCTTGTTAGTTTTCTTTATAACCTAAGGATTCATAAGTATCTCTTTAGCTCTTTGTGAGCTAAGTGATAGTGGATAAAACAAAACATAGAACGTACATAACAAAATTCACAAAGATTAGTACTATAAGACATTCAATCTCATAACCCGAGTTATCAATATAAACTGTTTATGTAGAAAATCCTTACTATGCTAATGTACGTGACATGCATTGGTATCGATATCTTATTCTTTTCCAATTCCTCATTCGGTTAGTTGACATACCCAAGCATCTAGATACAACGTTTAGGACCTAAGGAAACATAGAGCTACTTGGGAGTAGGACCCCCAACAAAAACCATCTACTGTGGTTTGAAAATCTACTACATAGTTGGTCACACAATGTGGCTAGAATAAGTTGAGCAATACAGTCTATATGCTTAAGAGCTAACTCAATAGTTTTCAAACTTTTAAGAAACTCGACCTGTAGATCCCTTCATACCATGCCATGAATGCAGTAGCTAATACAATAACCTAGTATTAGGCACAAATCTCAAGTTCTACATTATAAATGATTAAACTATCTCAACTTCAACTTTATAATGCATTTTCTTTACATAGGGTTCACTTGGGTGAACACCTTAACCAATTGTTTAGTTTCCAAATTTTCCAAACAGGAATATATATTGATGAATCAGTCATATATAAGAAAACATTTCACTTAGTTACACATATTCAACATAATCAAGTATCTAATCAATCCAATATGTCATTACAATTTAAAACTTAACAGACTCTAAGTCAAGTAAATATAGGTCTACTTACATAAAAATAGAAATATTCACTTACTTAGGCTTAGCAATAGCACAATATCCTAAATTGTATGACGTGGTTCTTCCTTACTTATCACACCTATGAAAATATAATATAATTTTCGAATCAAGTATGGGCTGAACCTGATCTATTATAAGCTTTCATTTCTGTGTTTTTAAACTTCGTTTGATTGTAACTTACTCATTTCTTATCCGATTTCAATAAACTTTATATCTTCATGATCGTTATTTCAAGTACTACCGATATATCTTAAGCATCAAAACTAATTAGTATTTTCAACAACTTAAAAATACCCTTTTCTAATTACGACTTGGTTATACGCTACCCTAACTCCGTAATTGACTTGAGTAAGTTTTAGTATTGAACTAAAAAACCTAAAAATTATACTTTCTAAACATGTCCAGTAACCCTTAATATACCCTAAAGTGTTCATTTGACATGGGCTTGGTAAATATTATAATAGTACTAATTATGATATTACATATTAAGCCAATAAATAAGCTTATATTAGGAAAATACATAATAAATAGTATAAGAGCCTGATTAATTTCATGAAAAATCCTATAGACTCACAAAAATATTTATTTTAATTAGAGACCATTAATTACACTAAACTAGCTACTATTTATTTTTACGAAAAATAGCGGTTTTAGCTCGGAATTATGCAAAATTAGGGAAAATAAAAAAATTTATGTGAGAGATAAAAATTAAATATTCCAAATATCATTATAAACATCTAGAAGTCTAAACATATAGGGCTCTTTCATTAATTTCATCAAAAATTAATTATTTTAATAATTCGGTAAAACTGATAGTTTATTCAAAATAGTTATAAAAAATTTAAACATGGATATTTTCTAAAATTATTGTTACTAAAATTTAATAAATTATATAAGTGTGTTATAAAAAATTTTTGAGTCCGAAGTAACATTATTTAATATTTTGAAAAATTTATTTAAAAATCGTCTAAACATGGCACATTCTTAAGCTAGTACCATAAATTAATGTTATTTTAATAAAATAAAATTACCATACGAAATTATATGTAAAATAACCTAAGAAAACCAAATTTCATAATTTTCTAAGCTAATTTAATATTTTTAGTGAATTAATGAAAATCAGGCAGTAAAATTTGATTTACCAGTATCGGTGCATGATGCTCCAGTAACCCTCTGGCCACTACCCTATGTTGGCCCATCTTCTCTCTCCACCATAAGTTTAAGTCCTAAGTGGCTCCTTATTTTCTTTATTTTTTCTAAATTATATTCTTGTATTTTCAAAGTGTTAAAATGTTGTAAATGAGGGTTTGGGACCTATTTATAGTTTTTTCAAATTTGTTTGATTTGATAAAAATTAGACATATGTATGCTTGATGTCAATTTTCTAATTTCCTAGGTGACATATGTCATTTTCTTGTTAATTAGGTTTTAACTCATCACTTGTTATTAATCTTAGCTTAACACCTCATTTGGTGGCTCATCCATTCAATATTTTATTAATTTTCCCTTATGTTACATTATTTTACCTAGTTTTAATAATTTATTATTATATGTATATATTTAATATATATAATGCATATCACATGTAAATACATATATATTATGTATAATTCAACTTTATTTATTATTTTTGAAAGTTAATTAACTTATTTCTAATATTTCGCTATATCTAAAAACTTGAATTTTACGATTATTGGCTTTATCAATAAATTAACGTTTTTCTGAAATTAATATTTTCATATAGATTATTTTGAGAAATTAACTTTACTTGAATTAATTTGTCTAATTTTTCTAACTTTACTATGGAATTTGAAATAAAATTAATAAGTTAATTCAACGCCTTAAATTTAAGGGCTTAGATCTTAGGTTTATTAAATTGGCTCGAAATCCTAGGGTATTACATAACTCGAAATATTTTCAAAAAAATACACAAATAAGAAGAAAAATTGTACAACTAATTTAATATGTATTTCTTGTTTCACTTTGTACATAACAACAAAATACATGTACATTTAACTTCTACTAATATATTCCTAATGCAAAAAATACTAAGAAGCACATAGCAAGATAAAAGAAAATACACAAAAAATTGTATTACAAAAGGAAAAACAAATACAATATAAGTAGTATTTTGATTACCCTTTTATCTCGAAGCTTTTAGAATGATGATATCTTTATTTCCTTCTTAAAGTTCCTAATTTGTTTAAAGCTAATAGAAAAATAGTGATGAATATGGAATGAAATGCTATAAAATAAGGGTAATGGATGGTTGAAAAAAAGGAAAGAAAAATCAAGGAATTGGAAGGCTAGGGAGGGAGAGATATTGTTGGATGGAGAGAGACAGAGAGAGATGGGGATTCGAGTTAGGTTTAGAATTGTGAAAGAAAAAAAAGTTGAAAAGTGCTTTTGTGTGTGGGTAACTTGAGCTAACAGTAGAAAGCAAGAAGAAAACAATGATTTGACTTGCTTTTTATCTTATTTAGTTTAGTCACTTGGGATTATTGTTTGGTTGATTTTTGCAGCCAAAACTAGAAAGAAAGAAAGAGATATGGAGTTCTCTTGTAAGGCTTTTCCACTTTTTAAAATGAGATGGTTTAAGTGTAGATAAATGAGTTCATTTTAAGATAAAAAATTAAAATATAATATGATGTAACTATAAGAAAAATATATGGTATAAAATTAATGTATACTATATAGTACATAACATAAAGTATGTAGTAAAATTAAATCAATATAAAAAATTAACATACACACACACATAGACACACATATAAGTACATGTGATGCCACAATAGTCATAAAATACTACTTGTAATTTTACTAATTTATTTGATTAATTTTTTATTCTTTTTATTTATTAATATTTAAAAATTATCTCTATTTGTTCGTTAAAGATTTTATGTAGTCATGTATGTCTATTGATGATTTTATTAAATTAGGGCTTTATCATTATTAAGGTAAATTTGTATGTTATATAAGTTTAGGGTTTTGATTTTAGGTTTTTCATCAAGTTTAGGTTTCATCTCTTGTATTTATGTGTACATAGAATTTAAGACTTTCATATGTGATTAAGATTTCAAATAATATATTAGCATTTTTCATATTTATTTTAGGATTTATATTTAAAATTTTAATCAATTTTCAATTTATCGATTTTATGGACTTATGAAAATTATCTATAACACTCATGTTCAACTCTATACTAAAAAGCTATATTTTAAGGTTTATACTAACCCCATAAGAAAAGAACTTCAAAGCCCAAGAGATATACAACTTATGATCCTCTCCACTAAAGTATAACAATCGCTTTTCCACAACTCAGCGGAGATATGTGGTACTCCAAGATACCGAATGAGTAAGGTGCCTCCTTGAAAATCAAGAAATTGTTAAATAGCATCCTTGGTTTCCTAGAAGTGTTACAAAAGAAAATCTTGGTTTTCTGCCCTTTAGCTATAAGACCGGCTATGGCCCAAAAGTGGATAGGGCATCCTTGATAAGATTGGTAGAGACAATATCTCCTTAGCATCGAGTCATCTACAAAGCAAAGGCGAGTAAGTTTTTCCTCTTCGTATCTCCAATGGTAGGAAACTTTGTAGAGAAAGCAACATTCCTCATGAGGCTTACTTCCATGGCAATACAAACAAATAAGGCGAGATTGGATCTTCTTGAAAAGGACCTCGAGAACTAGAGAAAAAATCCATAAGTTCCCCATTCAAATTTATTGAAAACCGAGGAGTAGAATAACATTATGAGAGACTTATGATTGTGGGTTCGAAAGTTCATAATTTGCAAAATTTTGTCGAGGAAAACCCAACTTAAGGTGTCATTGGCATTTAAATTGTCTACCTTTAGGGTGCACCTTAAGATGCCACAGTATAGATGATATCTCAGGACCAATTCTTGAGCAACAAAATGTCATTAATGATCTCCCAACTTGTAATAAAGGCAAATTATCCCTTGCCAATGAGAGATGGAAGAATTTCCTTTAATTTAGAAGCAAGAAGCTACGAGATTGCTTTATAAACAACATTGCAACAAGAAACGGGTCGAAAATCTGTAATTTTAGATGGATTTGCCACTATAGGAACAAGAGAGATAGCTATGTTGTTGGCCTCCTTTGACAGAAAACCAGAATCCAAGAACTCCCTCGTCACAGTAATCAAATCCTTCCCACTAATAGGTCATGCCACTTTGAAGTGCTTAGCGGGGAAATCATCTTGCCCTAGGGCCTTACCATTAGCTTAGGAGAAGAAAGCTTATTTAGTATCTTCATCGAAGAAAGGGACCTTTATAAACTCCACTTGGCTATCATGTCAGCGCCAAGAGATCCAAAATGCTCATCAAGCAAGACTTGATTTCCACCATTAAATAAGAACGAAATATAGCTAACAGCTTCTTGTTGAACCTCATGATCACCCAAAGCTATAGAGCCATCCTCCTTGATGAGAGAACAAATAGCATTACGATTATTTTGTTGAATGACTGATTTATGGAAGAACAATGTGTTCTTATCACCTAACTTCAGCCACTTTACTCTAGATTTTAGTTTATAGAAACTTTCCTCAGCACCCCGAAGGGAATAAAACTCTCTGAAAGCAACGTGCTCCTCACCTAAACAGGTGGTATCACATGAAGTAATGGCCAACTGGATGGAGCTAAGCTTACCTCGCGCTTTTGCCACTTTAATAGAAATGGGGGCAAACCGGGTGGCATTGAGGCATCTAAGCTCCTTCTTCAACATCTTGAGTTTAGACACTACATAGAAGAGTTTAGAACCTATGACCTTCCTATTCCACACTTCCAAAAGGAAAGGGAAGAAATCCTCACAATTAGCTCGAAAAATTGAAAAAATCTAAGAGGAATTCTTGCTTCACAATCTGACAGATTCATATTAAGAACAGATAGGGAATGATCAGATATAATAGGAGCCAAAAAATAGCCTTAAGACTTCAGAAAAGAGAGAAGCCAAGAAAGATCAAGCTCCCTTAGAATCGGATTTTGCTCGTCTATTACACCATTAAAACAAGTCCCCCGCATATTGCAGATCCTCCATTTCTACTTCACCAACAAACACATTAAATTCCTCAATACCCATAGACATAATTGCATTATCTCCAATCCTTTCTAAAACCAGCTTTGTAACAAAAATCGCCCAAAAGAACCCAAGGCTGTCAGCAATAGAGGTTGCGACCATCGACAAATTTTCCCACAAATCTTTTCTAGCCACATTAGAAATGGAACCGTTTATAAAGGACACAGAGAATGCTACGTTTGTTGCTTATTCAAACACGAGCAGTGGATGAATTGAGGGTGATCTTTTAATATACGAATATCTCAAACACTATCGTGCCAGCAAACCCATATATGCTTGTGAGCAACAGAATTCAAATGAACATGCCAAGAGGGATTCAACTGATGTTTGACAAGATTCGCATTTGTTTGGTTTACCTTAGTTTCCGAAAACCCCACAAGAGAAATATTATTATCAGCACATTTCTTTCTCACTTCATCACAATACAAGGGGTCATTAAGACCCCTATTCCAAGCTACAAAAGCCATATTTGTTCCAAAGACACATATCAGTGTTGTTCAAAAGAGAGAATGAGAGTTTACGAACTAGAAGAGAATCAACAATAGTGTTCTCCCAATATTTAGCACCATTATCAACCACTGGAGGAGGTGGTTTAACATTGGACGTGGGTCCTCTAGAGATTGGTGGGATTTACAGCAACTTGAAATCTAAAGAATGGCTACTACTTGGAGCACCAACAGCTTCGGAAAAAGATTTTTGGCCAGCTAAGACCTTAGAAGGAGGGTGGTTTTACTTTTCCACATTCTCCATAACTTCTTTAAGTCGTTCAAGGATGGTATTCCTAAAAGAAGAAGCACCTTCAACATGGTTCGGAGATAGCTAAAGAAGAAAGCTCTAAGGGGTTAGGATGGATCCTTTTAGAAACAGAGATGAGCTTTTCTTATGTGCGCAAAGCTCCACATTTCCCTATAAATTTTCTCTTTTCCTTTAGGAAAAGCTTGTTGCCCAGCACGAGCAACTACTGGAACAGCACTAGGCCCGGAGTCACTCACTCCCTGCTGGTTCGTGGGACAACTGGGAGGGGGGAGAAGAACCCAACTCATTTCCGCTAATACATCTTTATACTAATTAGGCATTTTATAAAACGAGTAATTAAATGAAATATTTATTGAGCAACTAGCATTGAGGATGGCTTTATAGATTTATCTATTAGCTGAAATCAAAGTAGTTTAGTGAAGGAAGCCATTTGATAATGAAAGCTAACACCCATTGACAAAGCATTTATAAAGGATACCCCCATCAAGAGTTATTCTTTGCTAGTTATTAAAGAGAAACTCTTAGAAAGTAAACAGGCCATTAGAGAATAAGTAAGTCTAGTACACATATACAGAAAGATAATTTCAAACTTAAGTTAATTTAATAGAATTTTAAACCCTGGTCAATTTCTACTCCAACTTGCACTAAAATTAATTTTCGCATAGAATAATAGATTTAAGTCCAAGTAAAACATCTTCTGAAGTCACATTTCGCTTAAGTTGCTTTTGTACACTTTTAGGAACGAATAGGTTATTGAATGTAGAAAAAAAAATTAATAAAAATGAGTGTTTTTTCACCCAAGACTCAAAATCATGCATACATAATCAAAGAGAACTTTAAGTTGGGGGAATGAATTTGGTTCGTAAATATTAAAATAACTCATCTTAAATATTCATAACATTGACTTTATACAACATTTAAGTGAATTTACATGTTTTAAAGCTGGTAAAATCACTTTATTTCTCGTAAATTCATTTAAATTCTTAATTGTACTTAAAGTTTTTAAAGGTACAAGAATTTCATAAATCATCATAAATACTCCTAAAACAAGTCAGATTTTTACTTTGATAGCCACGAGAATTTTGAAGTTCCCATTGTTAAAGCTCTTATAGGTTACCTTGTCTATTTTTCGAAAGGTTATAAATTTGTTCCTCAATGTTTGAATGCATTTTCATTTTAGTCTTTAATTATATATTTTTCTATTTAAGTTTTTACCATTTTTTTTTTTTTACTTAAGTCCTTATGTTAACACCGGCAAAACATCACCGGCAATTTGTTAAGTGTTAGCTTCTCATAGGTTCACGGTAGTAATCCGATAAAATGTCGGTAACACTAAATATATTAAATTATATAGGGAAAAGTATAAAAAAGTTTTTAACATTTATCTATATAAATCAGTTCTTAACAATTTATTTAGTTCAATTTGGTCCTTAACATTTTAACAAATTCATAAAAGAAGTTCCTCCGTTGATTTTTTCATTATATATAAACAAGTTAAGGATTAGAATGAACTAATTAACAAGATTAAGGACTAATTTATATATAAAGGTAAACGTTAAAAATAATTTTATATTTATATAGACTAATTATAAATTGACAAGTGTTCACAATAACATAAAATTTAATAAAGTTTAAATGAAGGATTTATTTTATACAACTTGAAAAGGTTGAGGATGAAAATGAACTAAATGAAAAGTTAAAAATTAATTTGTAAAAACGTAAAACATTATAGATTTTTTTATACTTTTTCCAATTATATAATATGGTAAAAATTAATATAAATGCAAAAATTTTAAAAAGGGGAAAAGCACAAACCATTATGGAAATAGAAAATGTATTTACTATCCATTTCGCATCTCTCAACCAAGCCATTCGGTTTAACCAGAAGCGACCATGAAATAGGCAGATCCCTAGTTAAGAACTGGATTTACATCAACTCAGTGTGACCAAATTTAACCGCTATTTGAGCTATCTGACCAAGTTTGCTATGTTAGAATCTACTCTTGTAAAAGAAAAAGTGAAAATATAAAATTAAAAAAAAAAATTCAATCCATCAAAGCTGCAATCTCTTGTTTGCTTGGGTTTCCAGGTCTCACAAATAAGAATCCCGGCAATAAACAATTGCCCATTTTTGGTTGACTTAAAAGCAGGAGAAGCCAATATATACAGCATCTTACTTTTAAGCTATCCCTTATGCTAACCAGCGTAGGACTTCCAAAGCCAGTCTTAACACTGTTGGAAGACAAACATCCAGCCGTGAAGGAATTCCACGCCACATCATATAAGAGGTATGGCTATCCTTGCAAGTTTGCAAATCACCAATTAGTATCAGGGCTACAAGCTATTGCGAGGACACCCAGTGAGGAGACATCAAGCTAATTGATTAAGATTCAAGTTGGAGTAGCATTAGATTCAATGACCAACCAATTGAAGTTCATTCACGGGACCAAGAAGTCATACCAAACCATGAAAGAGTATTGATTCCCGCAAAGTAACTTGACAATTGACATGGAGTCCAATTTCGAAGCCAGCAAATCCTGTATCCAAGATATCCGGAAAAAATTTTGTACTTACTTTTTTTTTATTTTTTTGACTTCTCGAGCTACATTAGTGGTGAAATTGAGAAATCATATAAGGTATCAGAGCATCATCTCTAGATATTTTCTGTATCATAATATTAAATTGTCGAACTAGTCATTTTTTTTTTAAAGTTTTGTAGTCAAATGTGAATAATCAAGTTAAATCCACCATGAATGATCCATACTTCATCTCCAGATCAAATAGTCTAGGCATGTCTATAGGAAGCATTTTATTCAATGGTACAAATTACATATCCTAAACTAAGTCTGTGAAATCAAGGCTTGGTGCAAAAGTTAAGATTGGATTTATATATGGATTGGTTAGGAAATAGAAATGAAGTGGAATAGGTGTGATTATATAATTAGATCATGGCTACTTAACTCTATTTGTAGTGATATGGCTAAAAATTTTCTATATACAAAATAAGCTCTTGAGTTACGGTAGGAAGTGAAAGAACAATATAGAGTAGCCAATGGGCCTTTTATATTTTAGATTCAACATGAGATCACAAACTTAAGAAAAAATAATCAATCTATAAATGTGTGTTTCTTGGTTATTTGAATGGCTAAAAGGGGTATAAAGTCTATAATCTCTCTACTAAACAAGTATTGGTAAGTAAAGATGATGTGTTTTTTTGAGGATGTATTTCCTTTTAGATCAAATGTAATTGCTGAAAGTTCTTCTAGCTATTTTGTTCCTTCTTCCAAAAATCTTGTCTTGTTTGATTTGTCTTGAGGCCATGCACCTTCTAATAGTATCCCAATTTCTACTTATGTGCCTTCTATTTTTTATCATTCTATTGGTGATAGTGATTTTGTTGATCCTGTTCTCACCTCTTCTTCTAATCATATTTATGAGATGCAAGCTCTTGTTTGTAGATCTACCAAGTCACAAAATCCTCCACCATGGCTTAAGGACTTTGCACATATGGTTCACTCAACCATGCCAAATAATAATGCCACTAGTGCTATTGCTTCTTTTTCTTAATCCACTAAAAACCCTTTACTTAATATTAATTCTTTCATACATTACCTATGTGATTAAGTTGTTTCTTTTGCTAGTTTGTTCATTATTAAAGAACCATCTAATTACTCTCAAGCAATGAAACATAAGGAGTAGGTAGAAGTTAATATGGAAAAGGAATTAAATGCTCTTGAAAGTAATGATACTTGGAAACTAACTTCTTTGTGCAAGAATAAAAGGCCCATAGATTGTAAGTGGAATTATAAGGTTAAGTAGGGATTGGATGGAAGTGTCAAAAGGTATAAAGCTCGACTAATGGCTAAAGGCTATACTCAAATTGAAGGAAAGGACCTTCATGTTATTTTTTCAACTATTGCGAAGTTGAGTGGCTTACGTGTTTTTATTGCAATAGCTATTGCAAATTCATGGCCGTTACACCAAATAGATGTGAATAATGCTTTTTTACATGAATATTGGATAAGGAAACTTACATGTTACAACCTAAAGGATATATGAAAACTTAACCTAATTAAGTATGCTAGTTGAAAAGGTCCTCGTATGGCCTTAAACAAGCATATAATTTTAGGCAGTGGAATTTAGAGATTCCACGGTTCTTGTTTTCTATTGGGTATACTAATACATCTCTAAGGTTGTACATATGGAGAAGCACCATAACAAACTGAAACAAAGAAAAAAAAGGGGGTTTAGCAAACCAGAGTAGTTATCAATTAGATATGACAAACTAACAAATCCTACATGGCCTAATCTCTACTTAATATATCATTATTCGCTACTACTCATTACTAAAGGGAAAGAGAAGACACAGTTGAGCACTCTTAAAGAGGAATAAATGTATTCAATAGTCAAGATATATTGTCTGCATACAAAATAAATGGAGTTTATATATTAGCTCCATTAGGGTTACCTATGTACAAGGAAAAGACAAAAGGGTGAATTATACATAAAATACCTAAGACATGCTAAAAAGGGTAAAAATGACAAATGTTGTACAATATACAAAAGAAAGAAACATACTAGGATATTATGTCAAGGGACATATGTTGATTCGAGGTTGGTGGGCAGAATGGCATTGTATTCGGCTGTTGTTGTGATGTCTTTAGTATGTCAGCACTAGTTGGAGTTAGCTCAGCAGAGATAGGGAAAGGAGCAAATAACTTGGCCGACTTGATCTGGTTCAAGTTGGAGCTCGGGTGTTGGGCCTTATCAAAGATTTTGTTAAGTCGGCTGTTGTGATAGGTTGGCTCGAGCAAGGTTTGTATGTATGCCAACTAAGAGTTTATCTTAGTCATGATCACTACTTGGTACTCAGATTGGATAAAGTAAAATAGTCCCTAGTTAGTGATGGAATATTCATCCTTGAGTGGTTCTTGAGTTAATACTCGTTGGGTAAGTCTTTGTAATCCTTTATCTTAGCTTTAGGTAATGAGTCCAAAGAGCTGATTCCTATTGATATGAGGCAAGTGCACCTATCAGTTTTAATATAGCGGATGTGAGTCCGAGTCGATCCCTCAGAGATTTTGAGTACTAATATTAACTTTAGCTTTATTATCTAACCGAAAAATTGTGAAAGTTTGAATTAATTAAAAATACTGAAATTAACAACTAAATTACTTATGAGACTTAATTACGCAAATTAGAAAGCAATAAATTACGAACGACTTCAAGTATGCAATAATGTATTTAGGAATTATTTTCCCTAGTGTTTAACATGTAACCTTTTTAAAATATATCCAATTCAATTTCTATTATTCTTGACCGAAGGGATTTACAATTAAAGCTAATATCTTTCTCAAGTATATTAACCCTAATCCTAAATTATTTACCAGAATCTCTTCACTTAGTAATATAATTTAGAATTGCATTAGTGTGTAATGAATTCCCATGCAAACAATCAACTTTCCGGAAGAAACATGTATCTTATCTCTAAGTATACATGTAATTCTCTTCAATTATGCCTAGATCTAATTATACATGCAATTTCTCAATTAACATGCATAATATCATATATTGACACTCTAGAATTATCAATCCATAATTAACGACATAATTGAATCAAGAAAAGGTAGAAACTTTATTGAAATTATAATTCAATCCAAGGGTTACATGAAACCCTAGGTTCCATAATCCTAAATACTCTAATTCTAAGCTATCATAATGAATATAAAAACGAGTTTCATTAAAAACGTAAAATAAAGCATAAAAACCCCTCTTGATTTGATGAACAATCTCTCTAATCTTGAAATCGATGTCATTCTTGTTTCTTGATTAATGTTCTTCTCCAATCTCCTCTCGTCTCTTGTGTCTTTTGTTTCTGTAATGTCTCTCCCTTCTCTTTTGAAACCCTAATATGTCTTTTTATAGTGTATCAAAAAGATTTTGTTTTCGTCACCCGACATGGCCTGGGACACAACCATGTCCCCAAGTCGTGTAACTTTCTGCACTTAGGCAAATTTTCTACACAACTTCAAAAATTCATAACTTCTTCATTTGAACTCGGAATTGAGTGAAACTTGATTCATTTTCTTCGTTTTCGAGCCTAGAACGCGTTTAAACCCTAAAATCAACATTTTATTCAATTAAGTATCAATTTTCTTTAAAGAAAACAAAAAAGTGCGGAAAATACTATAAAATCACCCTATGAAATATGTTTAAAATTAGAGTTATCACCTATCATCTTCCTGAGGGTTAAAGAGGTTTTGTCTCAAATTTACAAGTTTTTCACTAGTTAGGTTAGCTTTGCTATCATCTAGACAATAGGGAATCAGATTGAATATGTTAAAAGTGGAAGAGACACCATAATTGGTAGGGATCATAAACCAATCACTTGCTCCTAAGCTTGAGGGCTTGCCAATATGGTTTGCAAAGCCATCTTAAGGGAGTTGAACCATAAAGAGCAATGCATTATTGACCCTAATCTATTGTTCCATTTTGATCTCTCTCTATCTCATTATAGAGACCTCCAAGGTAACGAACCTATTGCCAAGCTGACCCCTTGATGCCAAACCATTCTAAAGCTAAACAATGAATTCGCTTACTGCCAAGCTAACTAACAACCGAAGCCAAACTACCCTACTTCAAAGCCAGTTAACCAAAGCTAATCAAAAGGTTAACTACTTGCCGAGCCAGCATTTCCCTAACTACATCCTAGACCACTACACTAAGAGGCTAACAAGCGTCTTATTCCTTTAACATGTGTATTGTCCTAGTAAGGGATATTCTTTTCTTGTTATTACCAACCTATCCTTTCTTTTAATCATTTTCCATTTCAAGCATGTACCTAACTTTGTAATTAGAAGAATCTTAGGGCTTACACTAATTAGAGCATATAAATACCCTAAAAAATGTATTAATTGAAATCATTAAGAATATTAAAGATAAAACCTTTTACCCTTTGATCTAAGTATCTTCTTACTAACTCTCCTTACTCTTATTTAGTCTATTGTGAGTATGAATTAATGGCAGCTGACCTCCAGTCACACTTATGTATAATATTAAGTACAACTTAAGCTTGTGTGAGGCATTGGTGTATTATATCTACCATCAGTGTATGAGAACCCCAGCTCAAACTTTGACTACCATTTACCTTTTAGATTGTCTTGAGGTTTGGATCAACCCCATTTCATATGATACCGATAACCATATGTACTCGTTCCCAATGACCCGTATCATCTTAGTATTAGAGCTTAGCTATGTTTGAGTAAGCTTTTGGTCATTGATACTCGTGAGTAATTCCTTATATTGTATTATGTATGAAGATAGTAAGCTGAGGATAGCATTGTATTGAAGGAATTGTACGAGGTTATAGCAAGTGTTGTGGTGGTATACTAAGTTAAGGAGCTCAATGCTTTGTTTTCCCCTATTTTAAATTCTTAAAACAAAGTATGCATGACTAGTTCGCTTTGTTGTTATGTAGAGTGATATTATTCTCGTTATAGTAATTGTTAATATATTAGTACTATTCATTATTGTTCAAAGGAATATTTTTGAAGTATGTTTCATCTGTTACTCTATTAAAGTAAACAACAATATCTGACTCTAATGTTCAAAGAACCTTAGGTAACTAAGAGAGTAGTGCTTGTAATGGCCAAAGTTAACGAGGGAGTTTTATACCCTAATTGGCATACGGATTACTAGGTAAGCTCACCGAATTGGTGACTAACCTAGTAACTGCCATAAACAAGCAAAAGTAGCAAATTAGAAATGATCCATACATAAGCCGAGCTAATGAGCTACCCAAGAGAGGCAATGGTCAAGCTAATTTCCTAGTTCGACCACTTCGAGTTGGAGGAGTAAATAGAGTTGCTCGATGAAGACTTGCATTGGAAGAGATTGAAGTGGAGGATGAGGAGATAAATAATGAAGAAGAAGAATATTATGAACTTAAGAAAAGGAATATTTGAGCTTCTAGAGTAGAAGGATTAAGGATGTAGACCCCTAGTTTTTCTAAAAGTAGTGGGGTATAGAATTATTTGGATTGGGTAAATAAGATTGAGAAGCAGTTTAAGTATCATGAGGTGCTCAATGATGCTAAGGTTAAACTTACTATATTGGAGTTTACTGGCTATGTCACTTTGTAGTAGAAAAATTTACATGCCACTTGAAGAAGGGAAGGGGAACACGAGGTTAGAAATTGAGATGACATGAAGAGAATGATGAGAAGGAGATTTATTCTAAACTACTACCTGCATGACGCCTTCAAGAGATTATAAGAGTTATGGTAAGGAGGATCAAGTGTTGATGCATATGTGAAGGAATTCCAGATGTTAATGATTCGTTGCGAAGTTGTTGAGCCTGAAGACCAAATTATATCTCGATTCATTAGTAGGCTGATGTATAAGATTAGAGATAATCTGGAGACTACGGATATTGGTACACTTAATGAGGCAATCTAAGTTACCCAAAGGATTGAGAGGTACTGAGCAAGTAAATTCCAAGCTCCCATTAATTGTCTTTCCTCTAGCCAATTTGTTCTGAGTAGACTTGTGCAATCGGAACCAAGTAAAGTTGCTAAAATCTTACCTACTCTAACCACCTAAGCAGACAAGAGAGAAGTGCCGAGGAAGTATGAGAAAGTACAAAGCTCAGGACGGAATACTAGTGAGATTAAATGCTCTAAATGCTAAGATTCAGACACATGGGCATGCAATGTTCGAATAGACGAATGATGGAGATCAAAGGAGATTGAGGAGCCCAAAGAATCCAAACACACTGAAGAGTCCGATGAAGAG
The DNA here is from genome assembly GCA_024138005.1 of Lumnitzera racemosa. Taxonomy (NCBI): domain Eukaryota; kingdom Viridiplantae; phylum Streptophyta; class Magnoliopsida; order Myrtales; family Combretaceae; genus Lumnitzera; species Lumnitzera racemosa. Next base: position 86,088,449 of record JAMXBC010000007.1, read on the forward strand.
GAGATCACTTTTGTGAAGAGGGTAACTTAATGCCTGCAACCATGGTGTTAAGAAGAGTAATGAGTGTGAGTCCTTTACCAAAGGACGAGCAACGTGAGAACTTATTCCTCATTAGTTGTAAGGTCAATGGGTCCTTATGTATACTTATTGTTGATAGTGGCAGCTACACCAAATTGACATTTGTATTCATGGCCCAATAATTGAAGTTTCTAACTAAGCCCTACCCTTAACCTTACAAGCTATTCTAGCTTAGTGATAAAGGAACCCTATAAGTAAATATGTACATGGTTGTACCCATTTATATTGGGAACTATTGAGATGAAGTAATTAATGATAATGCACTAGAAGGTAGTAGAGCACCTAAGCCGAGTTACTTATAAGCTTGAGAAGTGAAGCTGAAGACGTAAGGACAAAGAATTTCAGCTTGGTGATTTGGTTTGGATCCATCTAAGGAAAGATTGGTTCCCAAGTATAAAGAAGAGCAAGCTATCTCCAAGGGCTATTGGAATGTTTAAAGTGCTTAAAAAGATCAATCGTAACGCCTACAAAATTGAGCTATCAAAAGAGTATGGGGTCTCAAACTCCTTTAACATTGCTGACCTCTATCCGTATGTTCCTAAAGACGAGCAACAAGAAGTTGAGCTAAATTTGATACCAAATCTCAAATAGCTCGAAGGGAATGATAGGGATCATAGACTAATCACTCGCTCTCAAGCTCAAAGCTTGTCAATTTGGTTTGTAAAGCCATCCTATGGGAGTTGAACCTTAAGGAGCAACACATTCTTAACCTTGATCTACTGAGCTACTCCATTCTAACCTCTCTTTATCTCATTGTGAAGACTTTTGAGGTAACCAACCTATTGCTAAGCCGACCCTTTGATGTTGAACCATTCTGAAGTCGAACAATGAACCTACCTACTGCTGAGCTAATGAACAAATGAGGCCAAGCTACCCCACTTTCGAGCCGACCAGCCAAAGTTGAATGGAAAGTTGACTATTTGTCGAGACAACATCTCCTAGACCACATCTTACCAATTTGCTGAACTGCCATCCTAATTAGTTTTACTCAGCATTCAGCAACATGTTGACCACTGCACTAAGAGGTTAACACGTATCTTATTCCTCTGAAAGGAAATTTCCATATTCAATAAAGTGCTTTTATTTGCTTGAATGTAATTTTCATCAAGGTATTTTACATCTTCTGGATATGTCATGATAGTTGAATAAGCCAACTTCCAATCTGCAGTATGTATATTAAGTTTGCCAGCAATATTTGACTACATTTAGTTTTTCAGACAATTAGTTTACAGGCTCAAATTCCAGTCTTACTTTCTTAGCTTTGGGGTACCCTTTTCTTATCTATAGCAGATTTGGAGCAAAAGTGGGTGCCCATTTATGAGCAAGTATTGATACCTCTAGCTTGTTCTTATTTTAGTGTTATCATACGATAATGTCCTCTAACAATCTGAGACTTTTGCACTTCTTATGACGTCCCAGGCAGCAGGAATATTCGCTTATTCAGCAAAATTGTCAAAGAGGTGTTGTTCCTGTTGAATCACAAACCACTTCATGTTCCTGCAAACCTTGTAGGAATGGACACCCATCTAAAAGCCATGATCTCACTACTGGATCTGAAAAAAGATGATCGCCACATGATTGGAATCTGCGAGACAGGAGGATTGGGGAAAACCACCATAGCTAAGAACATGTACAACAAAATCGCTGATCTGTTCAGCCATCGTAGCTTTTTAGCAAATGTTCGTGAAACTTGTCAAGAATCCTGTCAGGTGGCCTGCTTCAACTTCAACAAAAACTGTTTTCTCAGATAATGAGGGACAACTATTCCAAGATTGGTGACAAGAAGACTCATAAAAGACAAATTAGGGGACAAGAAGAGACTTCTTATTATTGAAGATGTCGACGGTCCGGTGCAGTTACAAAAACTAGCAGGTGCACCAGAATGGTTTGGTGCTGGAAGTTGAATCATCATAACTACTAGGAATAGCAACATACTGGAAAGTCATGATGTGAGTATTGTATATAAAGTTCCACCCTTGGAGCCTGAAGATGTCAAAGAACTTTTCACTGGGATTCTGTGTCAGGATAATAAAGATAAGGAAGATTATGAAAAGCTTTTGACTGAGCTAGTAGGTTGTAAGAAGTGATTTCCTTTAGCTGTCAGGGTTTTGGCTTCCTCTTTTCACGGTAAGAGCAAGCAGGAATGGCAAAGTACCTTAGAGAAACTGAAAAAGATTACTGATAGAGAAATATTTGATACCCTACATGTCAGTTATCAGAATCTGGGTGATCATGAGCAGCAGGCATTCGTTGACATTGCATGCTTTTTTAAGGGACAGCCACTGGAGTATGTGAGAAATGCACTACACAGCCTTGGTTACTATCCAGATTCTGAAATTGCAGAACTCATCATTACATCTCTGATATTTATCAACCACGACAGAATCGACATGCATAGGGGAATACAAGAAATGGGTTGGGAGATTGTTCAATGCGAGTCATCTAAGGATCTGACCAAACGTAGTAGGCTTTGGATCACGAAAAAAGATGATCTTCAGGCCCTATCAGAAGACACGGTAAGCATATTATTGAACATTTTTCTCAGCTGTTTCCTTAATGGTTATTCCCAATCCACTAACGGTCAAATGTGATGTCATATTTTTTCATCGAAAAAAAAAAAGGAAGAAGAAGAAGAAGGAAAAGTTCCTTTTACAACTTTGCCTTGGCTATGCTAATGGTGCTGTATTCTGTGTTATATACTACTAGGGTGAGAAAGGAAATTGAAGGCATCAAGCTGGATTTTAAGGCTCCTGAAGAGATAACTCTGAGTTCGAAGGCCTTCACACAAATGAGAGGCCTGATATTGTTTATAGCACACAACGTATGCTACTCTGGGACTCTACTTGAGTTTCCTAGACAATTAAGTTGGCTGGAGGAGCCAGAGTATTCTTTGCGATCACTGCCTCTCAATCACGAGAATGGGGAGATTACTGGACTAGATATGAGTGGATGCAATATCAGAATTTTAAAAGATGAACTTCAGGTATATATCAATATTTTCTAAGGCCCACCATATCAGAACATTCCTTGGAATCCGATTCACTAATGTTTCCGGTAAAAGTTTTGTCCTTTGTAAAGTGATGATAAAAGATAGAGCTCATGACTCCGAAATAAGAGCTCAGACCTCATTTTTTGTCATTACTGTATAATATCCCTCTACTATAACAAATTATCTTTAAGAATTATTAGTAATGTGCATTCTAGGGAATTCTATTCCATGGAAGAAACCAGACGGCTGTCTAAGAGTTGTGTTTTAAAAGCTTCTGACTTCTGAGTGCTGCCATTTTATGTACAGCCTTTCAGCAAATGGAAATCTATTAACTTCAGCTACTCTACATTGCTGAGAAAGATCCCCAACCTGTCTTCAGTCTCAAATCTTCAGAGCCTGGATGTTGAAGAATGCAGTAATTTAGCTTAGGTTCATCAATCACTTGGATCTCTTGAAAAGCTGGTCCATTTGAACTTTTTAAACTGTCGGGAATTGCATACCTTCGCATTCTGTCTGAAGTCAACATCTCTGACAGACCCGATTCTTAAAGGATGCTCTAATCTTTCAAAGTTTCCAGAAACACCGGTGGAAATGGAACATGTGACTCAGCTGTGTCTTAATGAGACTGCCATTGATGAATTACCGTCATCCATTGAGAAGCTAGTCAAACTTGGAGAATTGTATATAGAGAACTGCAAAAACCTAAGATATTTGCCCAGTAGCACTTACAAGTAAAAAGCTCTTCAGAGAGTTTGTCTTAGAGGTTGTTCAGAATTGGATAAATTTCCTGAACATGTGGATAACTCAAAGGGTTCCACAGGTGCCTCAGAGCCATTGGCGTTTCCAGAAGTGATTTATCTAGGTTTGCAGGGATGCAATCTACGACAAATAAAATTTGTTGAAAATCTCGGCTGTCATCCCAAACTGAAGATATTAGATCTCTCTGGAAACACAATTGCTACCGTTCCTGTAGGAATCAGCAGATTCAGAGCATTGCAGCAGCTCTATATGACACATTGCAAGCAGCTTCAGGATATTCAAGGCCTACCGCCTAACATAAAATATTTTTCAGCAAAAAGGTTGTGAATCACTGGAACAGTGTGAGCCTTTGTCAAACATATTGAAATCGGATACGGAAGCATCACCTTGTATTAGGCAGATTGACTTTGCTGGCTGTCACAAGTTAACTCAGCATCTATGCACCATGGCTGACGTTCTTTCAACCGAGGTCTCTCTGTCTCTGTGGGGTTAATTCTTTGCATGTGTGTGTGCACATCTGTCTGTGTTTGACATCTTTTTCCATATGATAGGATTTGTTTGAGGACTCCCAAATTGAGATTTTACATCCAGGAAGTGAAGTACCAAGATGGTTTGACCATGTGAGTATGGAAGGATCTGTGAATTTCTCTATAAATCCTGAGCAGCATCAAAACATTGGTGGGATGGCTTTCTGTGTTGCCATTGGATTTGATGAACAAAATGCATCAGTTTCATGTGAAACGCAGGTTTACATCAACAGTCAAAGAGCATATGCTTCAGCCAATTCTTTTCCTTCAATGCATTCAAACCATATTTGGTTTCTTTATGTTCCATGTGCTATGATGTGGGGCTGGGATGCAAAAATGCAGAATGGGCACAATCAACTGAATGTACTATTTGAAGTTTCTAGTTGTACTTTAAAATTATTTGCTGTGCATCCAGTACTGAAGAAAGACAGACAAACAAATGAAAGGCTTAATCCTTCGCCTTTGCAGATAAGCATGATCAGCAATGGACCATCATCAACTTCCCTGTGCAGGGAAACAAACAACAGGTCACCTCCAACTTCCTTAGACGGGACATTGTGGTTTGCAAGTGGTTGCGTGGTTTCCCTATTATTTTCTTTATTTAGAGGCAAAATTGTTTCATTCCCTAGAAGGAAACCTTGTGTGATTCACTTTCCTTCTAGGATGGACTAAAGTAAACGTAGAAAGTGAAGACTTGTTGTTTTCATCTCAAAATTGGGTGCTGCAGTATTTTTTTAGCTCCTATGTTGCAAAGGCAAAGATGTCTAGACACTTTTTGTTGCTAGTGGCCTTTGTATTTGCATGACTACATATCCAACAAGCTTCAAAGGTGAAAATGTACTAAAGAATCAGTATCATTCAAGAACAACAAACCTATAATAATCAAATTATTCATGCTGGCTTGCAAGAAACACTACCAAGACACGGTTTATCTATTATTCTTTCTCCATTTGTATTTTAGTTATCCTTGTATTTCAGGCTAAAGTGAGAGAATTGGCCTTTCACGCATAATTAGCTCTTTGCTTATTCTAGTTGGTTACAGCTCCTCACCCTAGGATATAAGAGGCATACCACGTCTTCAGTTTCTAGGATTCTCAGTACAAAATGATAAGAGTTTGTGCTCGATATTAGCATGCCTAAGAAATATCTCATCATCCCTAAATCGTTCATCTCAAACTTCCCTTCCATTTCTCTTTTGAAACTTTCAATTTTCTTTTTATTATTTCCCTTTATTGATAAATCATCTACATAAAATGACATCAATAATAATTTTCCTTGATTTGCACTTCTCATATGTAAAGTGGCTTCATTTTCACTACTTTTATAACCACAATGAGTATGATAAGCATCAATTTTTCCATACCAAGCTCTAGGATCCTATTTTAATCCACATAGAGCTTTGTCTAGCCTACTAACCATCTCCTTCTTACTTGCAACTTGATATCCTTTAGGTTGTTCAACAAAAATCTTTTCTTACAACTCTCCATTTAAGAAAGCTGACTTTACATCCAAGTGGAAGATTTTCCATTTCATTTTAGTTGCTAAAGCTACAAAAAATTTGTTGGTACTATGCCTGGAAACTGGAGCAAATGTATCACCAAAGTCTACACTTAGTTATTGAGCATATCCTTTGGCAAGCAACCTTACTTTTAGCATGTTAATTGACCCATTTGAATTTACTTTTGTACTATAAACCCACCTCATCCCTATTACATTTCTTCCTTCAATCATATTAACCAAATCTAAAGTGTTATTCTTTTTTATCATTTCCATCTCTTCGTCCATTACTTTAATCTACTCTTTTGACTTTAAAGCTTCAATGTAGTTTGTAGGCTCGTTTATGAAAAAGTTGTAACTCTCATAAATTTCTACAAAGGTCTTTGTTTTCTTTTTTTTTTTTTTTGGTAGGGGAGACATCATCATTATCTTCAATCTCATTCTTCTTTTTAGCATCTTCTTTTAGGGATTAAAGAGAAGACCTTGAAGTCTCTACTTGTTGTAAATGATCTTGATGCTACTTAATCTTGCTCTTTTCCCAATTCTAATAGGAATTTTCATCGACCACTACAACCTTGTTGATAATAACCTTTTGTGATTCCAAATTATAAATTCTAAACCCCTTTGTTTGAGATGCATAACCTAGAAAATCCCCAAATTAGATTTTTGGTTAAGTTTGCTTCTCTTAACTATTGGTATGTACACATAACAAATAGAACCAAACACTTTTAAATGCTTTGCTGGAGGTTTCTTCTCACTCCAAGCCTCAATTGGAGTGTTTCCCTTAATAGCCCTTATTAGAAGTCTATTTAACAAGTACACTAAAGTATTAATAGCCTCAGCCCAAAACTTGTATGGTAGTTCTTTTCAGCCATCATATACCTTGTCATTTCTACCATAGTTCTATTTTTCCTTTCAAAGACAACATTTTGTTTAGAAGTATAACCTGCTATTAACTAGTGAACAATCTCAAGTTCTTTACAATACTTCTTAAACTCTTTTGAATTATATTTTATTCCAGTATAAAACCTTAAGCTCTCTATGATAGGGATCAAGAACCAATTACTCACTCTCGAGCCTGAGAACTCACTAGCTTAGTTCGCAAACTATCTTAAGGGATTTGACTCGTGAAGAGCAATGCCTTCTCTACCTCAACTGACCAAGCTGTTCCACTCTAGCCATCCTCTGTCTCATCACAACATCTTCTAAGGAAACCAACCAATTGTCAAGTTGGAAGTTTAATGCTAAGTAACGAACCCATGTGTGGTCAAATTGATTTGCATCTGAGGTTGAGCTACCCAATTGCCAAGTTGTCTAGCCAAGGTTGAGCAAAAGAATGACCACTTATCAAACCAACCCTTTCTAAGCCCTGAGCTACCGACCTAATCTGCTTTGCTCAAATTAGCTCTACTTAGCATCAAGAACCATTTGGACCATCGGATTAAGAAGCCATGTACCCTACCTTCTGATATTCATGTTGTCCTTATGAAGGACATTCTTTTATGCAGAATTACCAATCCCCCATTATAAATTATATGCTTTTTCTTTTCTAGTAAAAATCTTTTTAGTAATTGTAACAACCTAAGACTTGCCCTAATTGAGCTATATAAATATCCTTACAAGTGTAACAGTTGCATTAACTAGTGAATACAAGTCTCAAACATTTTTCTTTATGAGCTAAGTGTTTTGCTTACTCCAACTTACTCTTATCAATTCTTTTACTAAGAATTGTGGCAAATAACCCTTTTAACTTAGCCTAATGCGTCATATCTAGCAAGTTAACTAGTCCATGCATGGTTCAAAGGTGTGTTATATCTATGGAATTAGTATTCGATCATGCTAAGACTTCAACTCTCATTTATCTTTTGAACCATCTCGCAGTTCGAACTCACCTTACTCCATGTGATACTAGCTTATTATGTGTGTTCGTTCCCAATAGCCCATGCCACTTTGTTTTATAATCACTTTGATTTTCAACCATGATCTTGAATTTCTTGAACACTAAAAATAATTGTGATTTATGCTTCATAAAGTATACCCATGTCATCCTTGTTAAGTCATCAATAAACAATACTAAATACTTGTTGTTATTAGAAAGCTCTGTTCTCATTAGACCATACGTATTCATGTGAACTAGTTCTAGTTTTTCCTTAGCTCTTCATGAGTAGCTAGAAGAAAATGCTCATCGATGTTGCTTTTCCTTTTGGCATGACCTTTACACAACTTTTGGAAAAGAAATCTTAGGTAAATCTCTAGTTAAGCCTTAACTATGAATTGTATACAATGCGGCAAAATGAAAATGGCCATACCTCTTATGCCATAACCATGAATAATGTATTAGCCAAGTGGTTAACATTTTCCTATTACATCCTCAACCAATCGAATTCGAATGGTCACTTGATGGTAGCTTTGGCCGGTTACTACTTTTATTCCATAGCTTGATCAATAATTACTAATTGGACAATAAGGATATCACCAACTATTCATTTGACTTTAGAATTGCAGTTTCTAAATCTTTAACTAAATTCAACGTTACTTTAGACCTATACGAAGGTCAGTTCCCAATCATAAACCAATCGGCCATTGAATGGCCGGACCATAAAAGCTTAGGTAATTTAATATGGTCCAACTACAAGAGTTAGTTAGGTCCTGAATCGATAAGCTAAACCACCGATTGAACGAGCAATTAGGCTCAAACCAATCTTAAATTTGAAATATATATAAATAAAATATAATATACTATACTATACATATATACTATATATATAATGCAAACATACTATTTACATGTACATACTATATATAATATATATAATATAATGCATATAAGTATATTGTATATATTATATAATATATAATAATTAATATACTATATATATAATATAATATACATATTGTATATTATACCATATATAATATACTACATAATTGTAATATAACATGACGTTCACAAAGTTCAAATGAATTGTTTCAAGATTAGAAAAAAAAATTGAGACAAAAATAAAAATTTCAATTCATGAATAATTACATGTCAACATAAAGTTTTACATTTAGTTTAAAAAAGAAAAGAGAAAAGAGAAATTGACAAATAAGCCATATGTCACGACCTTAAAAGGGGTCTAGTAAAATTACCATAAAGTTAACATATTATGTGTGCACTCATAATAAAAAGATCACTTGAAAATCAAAAGTTGCAAGACTCTATTTAAATAGTATCTTATTAGTTTTAATCATAATACATAAATTTAATTAATTATGAAAATAACTAAAAAATCAATATTCTACAATTTATCAGAACCGTAAAAAATCAAAATCTCCTATCAAATAATAAGATTAGGCAACCTAAACTTCCTAAAGGACATTGGAATAAAGCAAGTGAGGTCTCATAAATATGTTCAAGTCAAATAGATTCTACTTCTACATCACCTAAGTTTTCAAACCTGAATTTAGGGAACACTCTTACTCTGCTAACTTTGATATAACTTGCAAAAAATACTATTGAGGGTAAGCAAAATCACGAAGCAATGTAATAGTTTATAGAGGTCAAGGTGAGTTTGTAGATGAAGAAATACCTTAGTATGGCCTCTCGTTCCATCGCGTGACATTAATAGCCTTCTTCATGCAGTTGTGTAATACATATCCAATTTAAGTTTTGAGCTGAGCAGATGTTATATTCATTACAAGATAATCAAACAAATAAGATAGACACTCAACAATAACAATACAATTTATAAACATGCCAACCAATTTATCATTCCATATCATTCAAAATATTTTACATACCACAGTAAGCAATACCAAGCATATGCTTTACCTATGTCCCCATGAAATTCAAGCTCATTTCATATATTAATTAAGGTGCAATTATACTACAAACACAAATAAATATGATAACAATAAAAAGTCACTCATTTGTCCGTAATGCTTAGTTGCGACAATCCTCACTTTGATTACAAGCAGAATGAACTTCAAAATTAGTGTTACCTATAATCATATCAAATAGAAGAAGTAAGGTGCTCGGAATGATAACTAGCTAACTAATCTTAATTTCACTTATTCCCTTTATTCAACCTAAACTATGACTTAGGATAGTTTTATTAAATTTTCGTTCTTCGTGAGTAGCTGGAAATTTTAAAATTTAATCGGGATGCCGTAATTTCGAGCATGTAGGTCCATTCCTTTGCACGGTCTATGGGGTCAATTTTCTAATTAATTAGATAGTACATTAGATTAATTGATTTTATAAGTAAACACAAATCTCTTATTAAGGATTGCTTATTTGAATCAGTTTCGGCCTTGGGGTCATTACTAGTTTCTATTTTAAAACTTTTATTTACTTTTGGATTGTGAGTTTAGAACTACAATTTGAGTACGTAAAATTCTCAAGTCCATCAGGTCTAGTTAATGTACCGAACTGTATGGTTGCTACCCTTAGCTTGATATTTTCACATAGGCTTGTATATAAAACGCTCATATAACCTAATCTGTTTATTAAGACACTAATATCGTCAATTATCAGAACCTAATAAATTGAAACAGAAACTCTACATGCTTCTCATGCAGATTAAGGCAAACATATGGATCTATTTTTCTATCCTCAGTCGCTAGTGACGTGCAATTTGTTAAAATATACACAAAATTTTCACAAATAGATATAACTTAAAATCGTTTCTATTTGTGCTTACTATTCATATGCCTGAGCTTTTAACTTAATTATCTTTATTATTCGATTCCTTAGTTTATTACCACGTCCAAGTGTTGGAAATCTTTTTTCTTTGTTATTTTCCTCTTTTTTTGCCACAACTTAATGTATAAAGTCAATCTTTAGGTGTCTTTGTAATTTAAGAAAAATGCCCTTAAAAGCACGGTTCCATTCTGCTTCTTATCAAATATAAAATCAAACATATATTGCTTCATTTATTACTTCCAATTTTAAAATTTCCTAATTTACCTTAATTATGTACTATTGATAAATGCTATTTATCTTGAAGAAGGAATGTCAATGCTACTCACCCCATGCATTTGAAACTATTAGTATACTAGATTTTTTTACAATTTCATCATTTTTTTTATAGGACCGATATATTTTTCATCTTATTTTTAATTTAATCATCTTTAAATCTAAACCATTAAACAAACTAAATATATATATAAATTATTTATATTTAAAAATATAAAAATAAATAGTGAAACAATAGATAAAATTAATCATATCAAAATAAAATATGAGATCCAATTACTTTATCACTATATCCATCCATCCATATATATATATATATAATTATTTGACACCATCCTATAGTTAACAATTACTTCTTATTTATTTATTAGAGCTTAAAACTTTATAGGAGTATTAGGTTTATTTTAATAATATAAATTTATATATATCTCCAGTTCATACCATTAATTACAATAGCCTTAAAGATGTCAGCGAGACACTTATATAAATTCATCTCTCCGTCAAACACACACGTGCATGTCCATATCAATTCCATTGTCATCTTTATATATCTTTACACACACGCCCGCATATATATATTTATATATATATATATATATATATTCTTTCTTTCTTTTCTCCCTTTTTAATTTTTTCAATCTAATGGTTTTCTGATTAAGTAGCAGCAATGCATATATATTTATGGCAGTCACATAATTACTATGAAAAAGAAGTAAAATAATAAAATACTAAATGCCTTTTTACTTGTTTCGACTAGCTTTAGTATCCATATATTTGTATAAAAAAAATACCGTAACCCTTTTTTCATCTTTTATTCATGTATTCTTCTTCTTCTTCTTCTTCATCGATGCCATCGTTTAAGGTACTAGATAAAATCTTTGCATTTTGGGGAAATAATTTCCTTTTCTTCCCCTGTTTACTAGTCACGATAGCTGCTGTTGCACAAAATGTTCAACTTCCTTGTTGAAGTGATTTATGCTCCGATTGTCCGTAGAAGAAAGCATAGCTAAAGGGTTCTACAAGCGGCAGTGGCTTACCTACGGAAAACGCCTACCTTCTATTGGTTTACTTCTTAAAAGATGACGCAACACTCATCGGAGTACTCGCCGAAGCTCTATCACACCGAAACATGAGCAGTCAGCAAGATTTGAATAGGGAAATGTAAGCTTCAACATTTGAATCCAAGCGAATGAGTCTTCGACGGAGTTAGGAGCTTACCTAATACGATTTGGGGATCGTAGCTCCTTTTCGTCGAATTCGTCGGAGCTTCTTAGCATCACTCCAAATGCCCTGTTTTGGGATCTCAAAACAGGGGCTGATTCTCAGCCGAAAGGGAGCAAGAAGGAGAGGAAGAAGGAAACTAATGAGGGCCGAATAAGCTAGTGATGACGGAAAGATAAGAAACAAAAATGAGAGTGAGGTATCTTCTTACTCGCTACTAGTCGTCGTGCTTCGTCGGTGCTTCTTGTAGGGAATCACAAACTGCCCCGTTTTTCGCTTCTCTAAGCAGGGGCAGACTTCAACGCAACACGAGGAAAGAAGAAAAGAAAGGGAAATAAAAATGAGAGCCAAGCAAGGCCATCGACGAAGGAAGGAAAAGAAGAAAATAGAGAAAGAAAAATTAGAAATGGGGTTGTCTCCTACCGATTCTCGAAGGCCCAAGTTTCACTCACGTACACGATCGAGACGAGGAAGAGTTAGGTGGAAACTCGAGACGGTGTTTCCTCTATAGTCTCGCATATGCGCAACACCTCTGAAACTACAACAACGTCAACCAAGTTCCGTGCATACCTACACATCGAAACAGCAAGGGAGAGAAGACAGTGTTGGAGTGAGAAAGGAACGCGAGAAAGGAAGAGAGTGACTTCCATGAGAAATTACAGAGAAAGTGAAAATGGAATGTTGGAAGAGCGAGATAATGACGAGGAATGGGGGAAAGAAAGAGGTGATGCTAACGAGATAATGAAATGAGAAAATGACCACGAAGCGTCCGCTCTAGAAGATTATTTTAGATGCTGTGAATCCGGATGATGCAAAGTGATTGACGTCATATTATTCATTCTAAACTAAACCATTAGAGCATGAATAACGGGGTTATTTGGCATGTCTACCAATATTAAGTGACGGAAAGTTATGTTTATCACTAATTTGCTTCATCAGGTTGAAAGCAGCAAAGTTTCTGCTCAGAAAATGGGAAAAAGTTAGTGTTTTATTTATTTATTTATTTTTTTTTTAATTTTGATCGTTCAAAATTATATTATTGAGAGACTCACAAAATATATTGAAAAACTCTTATAAAGAGTTTAAAGATACAGTAGTGAATTTCTTGCGAATAAGAGTTCCATGAAATACTTTAAGGTGTTGACGTCGTATTGATATAGATTAAACATGTAGTTAGGAGTTGGACGGGTTGGTTTACCTGAGCAGGGGAACGGTAAGGGGCTACGGGTTAGGCTCGGCAGCCATAGGGGGATTTTAGTTGAGTGATTAATTTAGGGCTGTGCTGGACCATGGGCTTCATGCTCAGGCATAAAGTATGTTTTGTTATTATTTTATTTCTTTGCATGGTGTTAACATTTTTTTTTTTTATTTAGCTCTACTCATATTCTAAACATCATTTTTATTTAATATAATACCATCATTGTTATTATTACTATTCCATTCATAAATACATACAATATATATATATTACTGTCTTTATTACTAATATGTAAGGTAATATTATTGTCATCATTAGCATATCACTTAAATATATTGCCACCATAACTATTATTGTAAGTTTCAAATCAATATCAAAGGACCTAAGATGTGGTTAGTGTTTCCATCGGCAACTTAGGAAATTTATTTATTAATTAAAACATTGGTAAAACCGACTTTTATTTCCCCAAAAACAATTCAGAGGTTTTTAAGGGTATCACTTCCCTTCTACTTAGCAATTAAAATTATAAAGGCTAGGTAATATGTTTTTATTTATAGCAAATATTATGGATCATAAGAGAATTATTTCTATCCAAAGCATGTTATATAATATTTTGTCTCACGGATTCACAAAATTATTATTAACTTATCGAATTTTTCAAATAATATTTTCAACTTTACTATGTTTCTATTATCTAGAGTCTGGTATGTCGTAACACCCTCTTGGTAGTAATATCGACAATATACTTTTTGTATATGTATGCTTATTAAACATCATCACGACGGGCTTTAAGTATTCATATTTACAGCTATAGCAACGAATTGCCAATATTGGTTGTTTGAACACTGCTATTGCAACTGATTCTGCCTTTTATAATATTATTTATCATGTGGTCTAGTTGTCAGTGTTATTATGATTAGATTGTATAAGTTCAATATCATTTACCTACTTATTTATTTATTTATTTAATCGTATGTTATAATTGAAATAGAATTCAACAAGTAACCATGAGTATTCAAGAGATCTATGAGTACCATTCCATCTAACGAGTTATGATTATTTATACCCCTCTTACATGTACCTTTTTATAACATTATGCAACTAAATCTTATATACGAGTGATTTATAATTCACTAAATTGGAAAGGTTCATTTTTATAATTTTAGTATTAGCAATCTTTTAACATACATACTCACTCATTAAAATCTAATTGAAATTAGTAATTGTATTACTATAGAGACATTATATAAATTAAATATTTTGTTTTATTTTGTAATCAATTTCAATTACTTATTTCAATTCTTTATTATTTTAATTTTTCATTATGTTTTATTCTGCAATCAACTTCAGTTACTTATTTTAATTTTTCACTTTGCTTACATAATTCTATCATACTCAATCATATCAATATTTTACTATTTATTCATTGACCATTATCAATGAAATTTCTATTAGTGATATAGAGGAGATAATTGTAGAATTTTAATTCACATCCTAATATAGGTAAAGACACTGTTAGAAAAATGAAATATATATATATATATATATTGGTGCTTTAAAATAACCAAAAACCTTGAGTTTAAAATTAAGGTTTATGAACAAAACATTTTTTATTCATAGAGAGGGATACACTATAAACACTAACTTCAATTGCTTTTTGGTACGTTGAATGAAGCATACTTATGGATTGATTTGGAAACTAGCTCTACATACATATGGCATATATAGATGCTAAACACACATCAAATAGGTAATTACCAATATGTAAATCCCTTGAAAATGATATACAAAGCATATTGACGAGTAGCTTTACTTGTATTGTAATATAGAATTTTGAAAATACCTTTATCCGTGCAAGTTTATAAATACCACGTAGGAACTTATATTGTTTTAACTAGCCATGTATATAATATATAATATAGATATATATATATATACACACTATATTTCTATCAAGATTTTCTAAATCAAATTTTAATAATATTAAGTAATAATCTTACTAAAATTATTTTAGTATTTAAATATTTTTCTAAATCAAATTATTAGATTTTTGGGAGCTCGTACCACAAATTATTTATAATAACTAAAGGAAATTCGAGAAAAGAAAAAAAAAAAAACCTATAATTGAAGTATTATTTAACCGTCTCTTAAATTGTCAATTCAGCTAAATCGATCTAAACTCTTTTTCTAAAGGATTGAGCTTAATTTACTCTATTATCAACTCATAAATCAGCGATTCAAAATCAATTCTAGACTAGTTTAAATTGATAATAAAGTCTACATGATGACCCCACTAAAGAGCCCAAACAGTGGCCTGCCAAATGTTTGGAAGTGTATTCCATGCTCCTCCATGAAACCCTGCTCATCATCTTTAGACTCTTTCAGTAACACAACTGAATTGCAGTTTCTCCTTGAAGGAAAGCAAAATGTAAATCCAATGTGGAAAGATTAAGGTTTTGGATTGTATATGGTATTAAGTCCATAAGTTTATTCCTTCACGGGTTGTTTTCTCGTTATTAAAACTATGAGACACTTCTTTTCACGATCCTCATTCACTCGGTGAGACAATGGTATACATGACCTTCAATGACTCGTGCAGCTTGCAATATACATCCAAGTTAAAGGTGTCTCAATAAAGTATCAAGGAACTTCAACTAGCCATTTGGTGAGGCATTAGTTCATGATCGGTTAGAAGGTAGTTTTGCAAGAGAGATGTTGCTCGTTTGCCATTATTTTCATCCTTGATATTGTTGATGAGGATGGTGAGGCCTGGAAAAGAAGATTCTCCTCGATGGTGGATGAAAATGAAATGTATAAGCCAAAGAAGATCCGTTGATTGACGCTACATTTGACATACACATCTTATTAGGGATGTAACATATTAAATATTAATATTATGCACGGAGCAGGAAATTTGAGAAAAAGTGGCGAGGCATGCGGCAAAAAGAAAAACAGAAAACAGAAAAGATAGAAAAGGTAAAACATTTTGTAGGATAACATCACTCCCTTGGATAAACCACTGTTCTAAACCAAGCTTCTAAATTGGTGACTAATGGTGCTAAAGGAAGTGGTTCTTGCAGGCAAAGGGAAACACCAAAGATTAAATTTTGCAATGCTGCTGAGAACATAGTGAAATCAAGGGTTGTTCATAAAAGAAGTTGTTGCACTGCTGCGACAAACAAGGAAAAGTAAGTGAAATCTTAGCTCCATTGAAGAGGAAACGCAATTGGAGAAGGCGGTTCGACGTTATAAATTATCAAAGATGGATTTTCTTGTCTTTCCACGGAAGATGATCTGACAGTTTTCATTCTCGTCAAGAAGATTTGACATATTCCATTAAAAATGCCAGAACAAGAAATTAAAAGCAGTCTCCATATTCATTATACATATCTCAATACACCTATCTTTCTACAACCGGTGACCTACATAACATCATCACGGAGAAGGAAAGTGGAGAGCCGACTAGAAGAAACGGTAGGAACAGGATGACACAACAACTTCTGCTTATTGTTCAGACCCGAATTATGTGACTGGAAGGCAGTAATTAGACTCCTAAATCTGGACCATGGAGACAAATATCAACCATGAGAACATCTGTGCATCTTCTCATTGATCACTGCTCATGATGTGGTAGAAAGCTTTCTCTTAGACCTTGCCATTCCCATTGATGATGTCGACGATGATGCTGCTGAAGAAACTATTCTAGACCTCTCGAACTCTTCCTTGTCCTGATGGAATGCCTCGCTAAAGAGTTCTTGATATTCCATGAACTTTTGTCTCTTGAGAAGCCTTTCCTCTGAAGTTCCATGATCAATCTGTGCTAGTTCTTCGATGTCATCCTGATCCATGATCTTATCAAGCACATTAGAGCACCGCGGGAAGAAGCGTTTTCCAAGTTCAACTGCTCATCAAGTATCCACAGAGTAAATTTAAAAACATTAACGACCTTAACATACAAATGAAGAAGACAAGTTAATCTATAAAGCAACACTGTAATATGTAACAGACGAGTTCAGCTTTTAAATATAGTATAGCTACCTGTTCGAGACAGTTCTAGGATCCTCTTCAACTGTCCGTCATGAATTTTATAAGGTGCCTCGTTTAAGTCAACAGATGTTCCTGGTGAAACAGCCAAACTGCTGGCTCTCATGCGGTGTAATGGAAACTTGGAAACAACATCTGCTTGAGCGATTTCATTTGCTACTCTTGCTTCTGTTGGAAATAGAAGTCTTGCTAGCGCAACTGCAATAGTCGCCCATAAGCTAAGGCGTTATCGAGGAACTAATCAGCTTTTTAGATGCTCTGTGCTTATGAGAAATGCCCTTCTTGAGACAAGAATTATTCCAGGATAACATGTAGAATAAAAATTAAATAAACACCACACACGATGAGGAAACCCTTGCAAGCAGATTAAGGGGATAAAAACAACTATTTAAGGAAACTAAACGGCTTTTGAAATTGTCCTAAGATTTATTTTTCCCCATAATGCTTTTTAAACTCAGTCCATATCTATACTGATATGATTTAAATAAATGATGTAACAGATGGCGTTGCACCAATAAAAGATCAAATCCACTAAAGCAAAGAGATTAGTCATGTACAAGTATTGAAATTCAAACATTAGTATTTGCTACATTAACATGTCAGCCTTATCATTTCTTGCAAAATACCATAAAATTCTCCCCACCTATGAACATGGTTTTTAAATTGAAAGTTCTCATTTATAATTTTGCATCAACACAAACATGTAAATACTCAGTTATGCAAATATAAATAGATTGATGAAAAATCTGGTGAAATAGGTTAAAATCTTGCTATTAGAAACCTTTATATAGAAGGTTGAAAATTTATTATATTAGTTATTGAGTTAAGCTCATTATTTATTTAAACTTAACTCCTTAAGTTAGGTGATAGGACCTAAGAACTTTGGTACATTTATTGGCATAATTTAGAAAGATCTAACTTTGTAAGCTTAGAACAAGGATTGTTGGACCGATTCGTCATGATCTAATCTTTTTCAAACAGGCTTATGTACTAAGAAAAACTGTTGGCTTTAGGTCCTTTAGCTAACTCATTCTAAATAACTATGAATTGAGCAAGCTTTATTTTATTCATTGATCACTTAAATGATCGGACAGATATTATCTTGTCCAAAAGCTTATAAATATACAGCATTTAAATATACAATATTTTCTCTTCATTTAGAACTCTTAAAGAAAATAAAGAAACAAGATTGCTTTGCAAAACCTCTACTCTTTAAGATCAAATAAGCAATTCGAGCAGAAAATAGATCTCATTTGCTTAAGCTACAAGGTGAACACCTGAGGTACCCTAAAGTTGTCTTGTCTGTCAATAATTTAGAAAATTTTCTAAGCTTTACGTCATCATCAATCCTATAAGGCTCTAATGTTTCAATAAATTTCACCACGTATTTCTTCGCACTTCCCTTTTTGTCATTGAACAGCATAAATTTAGAACTTACATAATTTTTAGGATATGACTTCGCTACCATACATTAATGATATTTGAGTGTCAACTCTAATACTTCCATAGATAACCTAGCTTATATTTCCCTTATATAAATGTCTAAATCCTTCATTGTTATAAAGGAAGTCCTCAAAGTAAAGGCTGTAAACACAGATAGCGGAGTAGGAGATTGAGATAAGAAGTAAATCTACTCAAAATTGAGATGATAGAATTGGATAGAGGAGTAGGCATCAGTGAAGTTGAAGAGCTAACTAACTAGACTCGTGCGTTTCTGTTACAAGGATTGGTTGCTATGCAGGTTCTGATATGTGAGGGGAAGGGATTGGGTTTTCATCACTTCCTCCTTGTTAGAGATCTTCCTCAATAGCCAGAGAATTAATTGGTAGCGATGAGTTGAGGTAGTAGCGACGAGTTGTGCAGTAACTAAAGGATTTAACAAAGCCATACCTTATAATATCTTTAAAGTTAGAGTCACAACAATTTCACATAAAATAACTATCAATACGTTGGAACAATATATTATATACTTGAATATTTTACTGATTCTGCAGTCTTTGTTGTTGAAATGATGAGGTAATAAGTTAGATGATTGGGAAGGTAATGAAAATGCCCTTGAGATATGATTTTCAAACTCGTTGAGATAGATAAAATAAAAAATATCATTTAATAGTTTGAAAACTTGAGATGCAGAGGTACAGATGCTTCTTCTCAAGGATGATCTGATTAAGAATGGAGTCACAGCAGGGGAAAAAAGGAGGTGGCTGTCGATGAAGGTTTCGTTTTAAGTTGTAGGAAAGGAATTACGGCTGGAATTAATACAGATATATCATACTATGCGTAACAGCTTCATATATCAGCTCCACCATGTGGAATGAAGCTTAGGAATTTTTTATCTATGACATGTTGAGAAAAATCATACAAGAGACAGAAGTTTAATATCTTTTGGAAAATAGGAGAGCAGTCCTCAAACATATGCAATTTCCCAGTACAAATCTAATTGATTAAATGACTTGCTAAGAGACTAATTTTTATAATTTAAGGATCCCAAAAATGAAGTTACAGTAGCAGAACCCTAGGGATCCTAAAATTCTGTGTGCATAGAAGCACGTAGATAACACATGACCAACAAAAACAATGATTTTAAGTAGAAAACACAAATTTCAGGGATGAAAAACCATACGGAGCAGGGGAAGACCACTAAACTGATCATTATTCAAGCATTCACCCACACTTGATCCTCCAGTCGATTGACCTCCTTCTCTTTTCATCCATGGTCGATTAATCTCAACTCATAGGCACAATTTTAATACTAGCTCAGCTAATACAAACTCCAAACTAAAAATTTATGAAAGAAATCTACACAGCTATGTCTATTAGGGCTTAAAAGTGACAAGGGGAACCTTATCATGAAATGACCAATGACATGGTTAATGTGAGAAAATTATGGTATAAATATTTGACTGTCTCTCTATTCTTTTCCTTTATTTTATTTTATTTAAGTATCTATTGCTCTATGTCATTTTTTAATTCAGTGCTTCAACTTGCTACAACACTTTACAGTCTATCAAAACATGAGATATAGATGTGGAAGCTATAACGTACCTCGGTTCTCAAGATACAGTAATTGCATGCGTAAATTGTCCCCTGCTATTGCTAATGAAAATGATGCCTCCCCTAACAACGGTTCAGGCCTTTCTGCTTGTTCCAATATCTCAACACACAGCTTGTCCTTTGGAGCATCTTTTCCATTCTCTGGACTCTCCAAGTAATCCGTAGCTTTAGTCAGCCTCCTACATATCTGTAAAGCTTTCCTGCCATCAGGAGTTGGATCATTCGGCCGTGCTCCTTTCGTTAGTAAAGATACTATTATCTTAGGCTCTTTTCTCATTGCAGCAACGTGCAACACTGTGTACCCCCGAGGATTCCGTTGATTCACATCAGCAATTCCAAGATCGAGAATCTCTGTAGTGGTCTTGGCATTGCAGTATGAAACAGCATAGTGAAGTGCAACAGCATCATCGAGAGTAGTATGCGCCTCTTTTAGTAGAAGCCCAACTAATTCAACATCATCTGAATCCAAAGCCCTGTGGATTCTCTTTACATGTTTTTCAGGGAATGTGATGCATTCGGGCCTGTCAACACCAAGTTCTTTACGCGTATTGACAATTTGTTCAACCATATCAAGAGGCAGGGCCTTCTCTAGAGTTACAACATCGATATCAGATCTTATGATGGTATCAATACACCGATCCTTCAGCTTCTCACATATGCTATTGCATATAATTGCAGCTGATAATACCATCAATACGTCATCTACTGCAATATTGTCAATAATGTCCAGAAGGCGTCTCTGCAAGGAAGAATTACACTTGATACCACCGATATTTGCATTAAAAGACTTTATTATCTGAAAGTGCATTGTCCAAACATTGTTGGCTTTTGCAAAGCATATGTAACAAGGGGAGTGTTTGTTTAGCAGAAAACATGTCCTAAATTTTTCTCCATATTTGTTATAATTAAACTCGGGAATTGTTTAATTTTAGACAGTTGCAGTTGCTTATGGTTTATAGTAGCAAATTATAATGGAGATGAAGGTGGCAACTGATGACGGAAAATGTCAATAGAAGGAAGGAAAAATTATTTCCACTTTCCATTAGGATTGTGTACAGCGGTTAAGTACAACCAGTAAGCAGCCACAATCGTAGTCATCCACAACTGCTTGCTACGAAAAGTCACTGGTATTTACAACATTTTAAGATTATTGCAACAACTGTAAACAATTTTAAAACTTCGACTATACAAACTTGGAAAAGGACCATAGAATATTTTTCACAAAAGAAGACCCTCAATTTTACCTGATCTTGGGTCCACTAACTTGAACGAGCTATTTTAATTCATATTACCTGTAGTCTATTCCATTAATTGCTTTATAGGGTGATAAAGACATGGTCGTGCCCTGCCCTGATGTGAATCGATGAAAATGAGAAACTTAACTGGAGTGACAGACGGAAATGGGCTGCTGGGCTTGCTAATTCTGGACTCCTAAACCATTCGGGACATCTTCACTTTCATATTCCTTTTGCACAAAAAGCAAAATAATTGTTCTACATTCCCACCTCTGAGTTTTATTCAACTGATAAAACATCTAAATCCCTGCCTAGCGAAATGACGCAGAAACTTAAAAGTAGGGTTTAACTATAGGTTGAACAGGCAAAAAAATTCAGATCTAATTGTTAGTTCATCTTGTGAATCAATTTTTCCTTGTTCACTTTTAGAAGATCCTTTTCTCTTGATAATACACTTATCAAATGCATCTGCCCTGTCACCGGGCAAAAAGGGCATGGGGACAATAAAAAGGGGTTCATCAACTTGCTCCAATCCTAGCTTAATAAGCTCATGAGCTTAGTCTTACTTCACCTACTTTTAACTTGAATCAACAAAAGAAAGATGTCGACAGAGGAAGAAGGAAGATCAATCAAAAAAGATGATTGTCATTATGAAGAAAAACCAAATTTGCAAAATAATTCAATCAATTGTGCTTGTAAAGTTCTGCAAATAAGAACACCAGGATTCAGGGTAGACACAAGCACCACCATGACGAAAATCGAGGATCCAATAGACAACCCAATTTTTTTTGTGTCCCTAAGTCACCTAAAACAAAAAGATCTTCTAGTAATAAGCACAAGGAATTAAATATACCTGATACACAGCCACCAATTCAGAGATTTGAAACTTAAATGAAGCATAAAGCACCTCAACCAAAAACTCCACGGCTGGTCTACACCCCAAATGAGAACACTTCTCATCCACACAATCACAAACACCCTTTGGCAATGGCTTCAGCTTCCCACTATACATAAACTCCAAAACCACCTTAAGTGCATCAAACCCAATACTAACCTCATGCGCCAGTTTCTTTAATTCCAACTTCACACCCCTCTCTTTGTTTCTCTCAAACTCAGCCTTGAAAAAGGCGCTCCTCACCACGAGAATGCAGCGGTGGACCGAGACTGCCCTGCCATCTGATGATACAATTTTAGCATCTGAGAAAAAATCGGATTCGGCCGAGGAGTTAAATATCGAACCGAGGCTATCCGAAAGCCGGAACAAGGCCTTTGTTTCAGGGGTAGTGGAGTCAGAAGTAGAAGGGATGTCTAAGTTATTAGCCGATGCAGAGTATACACTACTACTGTTGTAGCTTATTTCAGTCGAATCTGAAAAACCACCTCTTTCAATATCCATGTCGAACATGAAACCAGAGAGAAAAAGGGCGAAGGACTTATAAAGAAGTGAGACGCTACTTCAGGTTACAAAAAAACCTTCCCCATTATCCAAACATTTCGGTGACTCTTTTCGCTATCTTGTACCCCATAATTGATTCTGAGGTTTCTATAAGAAAAGGGCCTGTTCTGTCCTTGTTAACTTTTTATGGTGGTGGCAGTGAAGAAAGAAAGATGAAAAGACCAAAAGACTGAACTAAAGAAGAAAGAGTCCAAAGCAGGAGAAGAAGGAGAAAATTTGGATTGAGACTTGAGAGGAAGAGGCAGACAGAATAAGTAAAAGAGCAATGAAATAATTGGGTAATAATGATTCTTTTCCTGATAGGGGTTCTGTCCATAAACCTGTAGAGCCAATTCCAAACTTCACTTCACACTACAGTTGGGGGAGTGGGTTTTGGAGAGAGAGGGAGAGAGTATGTACATTCTGATATTCAATCCGGAAATCATATTAAGGCGAACACGTCTGATCCGAGACACCTACGTATCTGACTATGATGTGACCCTTGATTGTGTTTCAATCAGACGGCTAGGGTGTTGCCTAAATGAGGGCATACACGTCATTTTGATGAATTTTCTCGTATTTGTAATTATAAAGGTTTACGATTCATATGTAGAAAAATGGTGTTGTGACTGAGTTCTATTTTACTGTATATCCAATAATCAATAAAAGATTCACATATATTCGATATTTTTAAGGATACTTACTCTCTATTATACCTTTCAAATTAATTGATGATATGTATAATATTATTAGCATGATCTCATTATTACATCCACATATGTAATTAAAAGCCACAACTACTTAATAAGTATTTATGATGTTTTTTTTTTAAATTAATTCCTTTCGAAAGGATCGATCATATGTGTAATATTATTAATTCTAATATATCTTATTTTGAGTATTATTATTTTGCTAGGATAGGATAGATTTGATTCTTATCTCTTCATCATCTTAAAGTTTTTTGAATTTTATATCATAATAATAATTTCATAATACTTTTATATATCAGATAGTCAAATAGTTGTATATGTAATTATTTAAAAATAATTAGAGTTTTTTTTTTATTTTTTACCCTAGATGTGTGTGAAATTCATAAGTAAGGGTTATCTATCATAAACTAAACTACTTTTTCCAAATGACAAATAAACTTTCGCTGTCACTGTCCATTCACTCGTTAAACTTATGTGGTGACAAGCATGCTAATGCATTTATGTCTTGTTTAATTATTATTGGAGAAATACTGTTAAGATGCATGTATTGGACAAGGAATAGGTTATAGGCCATGGGGTATGAGTTGTTAAATTTGCAAGTTGTCACATTACATCTTCTTTGTAATCATTTCTTAATGGCCTTTAATTTAACGTTTTGTCCCTTGGTAACTTTGTCACTTTATGGCTATAAAAGTAAAGATTTTCTCAAGATCCTGGCAATTTTTCCTTAACCAAGACTTGCTTTTGATCATATAACATAAATTATTGACATGAAATACGGAAAGCATACATAATCCTAATTAATGTTGTGATACCTCACTTTTTGGACCACCATTAATCGTAGGTCCACATCAACATACAAGTATCAAGTTATGTACCTTCACGTGATGGGCATTTGGCTACGTGGCACACCTTTCCAAAAATAGATGATTCATTTCCTAAATGTCTTGCCCTTTTGTTATCTTCTACAGCCATCCTAATTTTATTATTTAAAATTTATCTTCACATGAATCTATATATCATGGTAAATAAGCTTTGAGGATTTGGATATTATTAGCTTTAGGGCATCCTTACGAAAATGTATTTTAAATTTTCAATAATTCATATTGATTGATTTTATATAAATTACGCACTATAAGTTCATATCACGTGAACACAACTAGTTATATAATGTATTTCAAAAGATAGCCCCGTAAAATTTAATTTATACTCAGGTATTCATTTCGATTTTCTTTTTCTTCTTTTCACTCTTCTTTCTCCCTCTAGAACCAAATGGCAGAAATTTGCTCTCGTGATGGTAAATTACTGTAGCAAAAGTATGGATATTGGTAAAAAGATATATAGAGAGAGAACAGTGAGAAGAGGAAAAAGTAACAATGAAGAGGGATGATATTGGAGAGAAAAAGGCGAAAATATATATATATATATTCTTTTTTGGGAAAAGAAGTAAGGGTCTAAATAGGGTCCTTTTAACTAGCTTGTAAAGTAAGTACATAAAAATATATGATAACACAGTTGGATGAATGGGATTCCTTTGACATTAACATGCATTAATCACGTTTAATTAGGGAGCTACAAAGTGTTTAGTGAATTTCTATGTTGCACCTACTCTTTTGTCTTTGTACTTAGCCAAATCAAAAGCAGAGTCTCCATTATAAAGTATGTAAATGAATTAAGTCGCGATTAGAAATGTGCAAAACTCGAACTTAAAATTGAATTAAAATTTCAAAACTCTAAAGGCAATTCAAACTTTTCAAGCTTATAATTTTGAACTTGTACTTAGCTCGAAATATCTCAAAGAGTTCAAACTTGATTCGATTAAAATTTCTTCTACTTGGTTATATATTTAAAAAAAAAGTTATTACTCTAATTAAACTAATGCTAATATCTAAACTCCACTTAAATTAAAGTTTAACTCAACTTCAACACTTACGAATAAATTTATCATTTATATCCCTAGTTACCAAAATATTAAATAATGCTTCCATGCAGTGAACCATATTTCTTTTTTCACAAGCAACATCTCTTGGTTTTTTCAAATATTTATACGTTATTACGGACAAGGTTGTCAATAGAAGAAGGAGGAGGGGGTGTTGTTACGAAGCTTGATGTCCAAGTTTCAAAGGATAAGAACAGGTGATGTACGACATTAATAAAGGATTTCATTTCTTTGATTTTTTTACTAAGTTACTATTTTGCCATGCTTTTGGACAACGACCCAAGTTACGTATAACTGGGAAAGCTACTTTTCGCCTAACCCTAATATGCCAACATTACCGAAGTTCACACTTTCATGAATAAAATAAAAATGAAAAAGTCATTCTAGAAACGCATCTTATTATTCTCTATAGAAAAATATTAAAAAGATATCGCCGGCCAAAGTTTTGACAAATTTTTAGGACAAGTTGATGAGACACTTTTTAATAATTTTTTGTACCCTTTCATGTCGTGTGAAATGTGAACGGGTACCAAGATTTTCAACTGCAATAACAAGTTGAATTCCCTTCCACGTACGATAAACTCAAAGGAAGATGCCATCGTCAATTCTTGTTACATCGAATTTTGTGTTTTATGAGAGAAAATTTGCCCATTTGCATCATTAGTTTTCGAATTTCCCCTCGTTATGTTCTATAGATGTAGTTTTTTTTTTTTTTTTTCTCGTTCTGTTATAAATTTATACTTTTCAAATGAAGAAGTTCTATTCTAACGAAATTCTCATTTTAATCTAACCAGACTGTCTTTGGAGAGTCGAAATCGGTGAAGGTGCAAAAACATTTGATAACCGCAAGTGCATCAGAGTAATCAACTGTCTCATGACTTTTTACGTTGGGAGATTTAAATAATGTAGAGAGCAGATAATTTGAATTATGAATCCAACACACTTGTCGGTGATAACATCAATAAACAAATGTACTTTGTGGAAAATATATATATAGTAAATTTTCATGAGTATCGTGAGGACAGAACCTGTGGTATATTCGTAAGTATATTTGCAACTTAATTGGAATAATTTAGCAAGCTAAAAGAGGAACAGCTAGCCAGCTAAGTATATATGCACATTTGAAAATTCACTTAAAAGGGAAAGAAAAATTAAAATAAAAAATTCCTGACAAGTTGGTGGTTGCCAAGTCGAGCATGAGGCCATGAAATGGCCAGCAAACAGACTGGAGAAAGCCACCGAGAATCCATCATTGCATGTGACAGTAGTAATCAACGGAGAATTCTGGGAACCCGTTGGCAGCCGAATCTACATAACCGATTCAACAAAACACTGTACCATATTTTGTCTTTTTGTAAAGCGAAATATTGGAATGCCAGACACATTGATGTCCCTATATAGATTTGGGGTTAAGTAGTAGTTAGATTTTCTCGCGGTACTACAACTTCTTTAATTTGCTATTGCTCTAAAAGCGGGTAAAGTTGGATAAGAAAGCTTTCAAAAAGTATTAGTACAACCTAAACTAGGCGATAACTTCACAAAACAGTCAGCAATCCCGGCGCAGGAACATATCATGCCTCAAATATATGGAGAGCATGGCAACTCACTGTGTATCCTTATCTATTGACAAGAATGTGTAAGATTTTTACAGTATCACGGTCGCTCATCTTTTCTTACTTTAATTTAAATATTAGTACCTAAAATATTACTAACAAAAAGTTACAACGGTTACACTAGGATGCCCATATTTGCTACCACATACATAAGTGATGCATACCAACTTAAGAAAATTTAAGGATTCAAACAATATAGACAATAATCTTATTTAAGATATCAATTTAATTCGAGATTCAACAAGAAAAGTCAATTACATCATGATTTCTTGACCCGCAACTAACTTTAATAGTCGGTCCACAACCTGCTTATTCTATATAATGATAGGCCTTGCACAATAAGTGAAAAACTATCTACCTCATACTAAATTTTTCACTTGTATCCAATCATTGATAGTTTGATTCTATAAGTATATGTGTATTTCTTAATTTTTTTTCTAAATTAGCTACAAATGAGGGAGGATTACCTATTTATAGGTACTCTCCTCCTCAATGGATGATACAGATCAACTTGATCCAATAATTACAAATGATTATCTAAAAGACTTCACTTACCATCTAAAGTATTATAACTACTCTCTAAAACATTACATGAAAACATCTAAACTAGCATGTTCTAGAAACTCTACCTAATGCTTTTTTTATAATGTATAAGTTGTAATACTCTTAGACTACTAATGGGCCAAAGTGTATTAATTTTAACACTCCTCCTTGATATACTTTAGTATAACTCCAAGCATTTCTCATGGCATCTCAAACTTAGGTCGTAGGAGTGCCTTACTGAAAATGTTTGCTACTTAATCTTTATCTTACAATAATTCATGTCGATTTCCTTATTAGTGGTGGCCTCTCACACAAAATGATACTTGATTACGATATGCTTCATTCTACTACAATGTATTCAATTTTTTACCATTGCAATAGCTTATTTGTTGTCACATAATATGGTAATTAGATCTTCTTGAGGCTCATCCATATCTTCCAGTAGTCTTCGAGACCATATTGCTTAACTAGTAGTTGCTATTGGTGCAATATACTAGACTTCAGTTGATGATTATGCAACTATCTCTAGTTTCTTTAATGACCATAAAAATACTCCTAATTCAAGAGTGAATGTATAACCTGATGTACTTTTCATGTCATCAACAAATCCTAACTAATCACTATTTGTATATCCCATCAATTTGCAGTTATTTGTTTATTATACCATATACCATAGTCTTTAGTACTCTGCAAGTACTGTAGTATTTGCTTTCCTAGTCTAAAGTGCACTACAGTAGGATTTTGCATGAACCTTAATAAAAGACTAGTAGTGTAAATTATGTCCGGATGAGTCACCATTAGGTACAGCAAGCTTCCTATCAGGCCTCTATAGCTAGATGCATTTATAGTTTGTAAAACATCCTTTTTCTACATCTTCTCATTGTTGACAATGGTGTAACCACTACTTTACAGTTAATCATATTAAATTTTTCAATAGACTTTCTATATACTTCCCTTGGTAGATAAATATCTCATCATGTGGATAAATATCTCATCATCTTCTTTACAAACTTTAATAGTAAGGAAGTACTACATCAAACCTCGATCTGTCATCATCATCTCCTTGAGCCATTAAACCATATTCTCAGTATTACCTATACAATGAGATCGTTTACATACAATGACATAATAAGAGTATCATTACCTTGGGTTTGATGTAAAGAGTAGCCTCAATATAGCTTCACTTGAATCCTTGCTCCATAAAATATCGAGCAATTTTACTATATCAAGCCAATGGTATCTACTTAAGGCCATATAGTGCCTTCTTCAGTTTAAGGACTTTGTCCTCTTGACCTTTCATTACAAGTTCTAGATGATGTTTGATGTAGATGTCTTCCTTTAGGTAGCCATTCGAGAATGATGATTTTATATCAAGCCGATATATTCTCCAATCTTTCTATACTGCAAGTGCTATTAAGGTTCAAATAATGTCTCGTCGAGCCACTAGAGCAAAAGTCCCATTATTGTTTACTTCAAGAATATAAGAGTAACCCTTTGTTACGAGTCTAGCTTTATACTTCTGAATTGAGTCATCAAGGTTAGTTTTTACTCTATAAACCCATTTGACTCCAATGACATCCTTGTTGGTTAGTGGATCTACATACTCTTATGTTTCATTCTTCTTAATTGTGTTTATCTCCTCTTTCATTATTGTAACTCATACATCTTTTCTCATTGCATCTTCAATGTTCTTTGGCTCCATGACTACAGAGTTGCATGTTGCATATACATTTGAAAGAAGCCTTATCTTTTTAGGATGTAATTCTAAAGCTGATTCTCCTCCTCTTGATAAAATTAATGCTGTAGGTATGTTAGGAGTCTTCTCTTCTTAGTTATTAGATTCTAAATAGGATTCTATTCTTAACACCTACGTGCTTTGCTTCTCTACCTTTTCTTCATTCCAAATCTAAGTAGCACTTTCAATAAACTCAACATTCCAACTAATGATAAATTTCTTGGTCTTTAAACTGTAGATTTTATATCCTTTAGACTATGTATTGTAGCTAAGGAAGATGCCTTTTTCAGTCCTTCTCTTCCAACTTATGTCTCTTTACTGCTGGGATGTATACATAGCAAATACTTCCAAATACATGAAGATGTTATGCTGATGGCTTTTGTCCATTCCAAGCTTCAATAGGTGATTTATCTTGCACGTCTTTAGTTGAACATCTGTTGAGTAGATAAATTGTTGTATACACTGCTTCAACCCAGAACAGCTTTGGCATCTTCTTCTCTTCTAGCATGGATCTAGCCATCTCCATAATTGTGTGATTCTTCTTCTCTGATACATCATTTTGTTTCAATGCATATCCAACTTAAGCTGGTGTTTGACTCCTTCATCTTCACAAAATTTGTTGAAATCTTTACCTATATCACTTCTTATTGTTTTGATATGATATCCACTTTTTTTTTCTAACAAATCTCTTAAATTTCTTGCAAATCACTGATATTTTGGATCTTTCATGTATGAAATAAACCCATTGCATCCTCATGTAGTCATCAATAAAGAAGATGTACTTACGGCTTTCAAAGGATGGTGTTTTCATGGGTCCACACACATCTGTATGTACGAGTTCATGGTGCTTTAGCTCTCCATGCTTGACTTGAAGGGAATGATTTTCTATATTGCTTCCCAAGCATGCAACCTTCATCTGTAGCTTCCTTTATGACCGATAGACTTAACATCATGTTTTTTTATTATAGAATCTTCAACCCTTAAAAGTTGATATGGCCAAATCTCTTGTGCTAGAGGAATGAATCTTCTTGATCTGCTTTCATAGCCACTTCTGTTTTATAGTGCCAATGGATGGGAAAGTTTCTTTGTTATTACATCTTGACTTTTGCAACCTCATTGCCTTTGTCTCTCATCATATATAGTGCAGGAGTCTACTTTTAATAGTAAGAAGTGTCCCTTTTTCCATCATTTACTCAACACTAAGGAAATTTGTCTCTAAACTCGGTAGCAATAAGACATCTTGGATTAAACACTTACCTTTCTTTGTCTCAATCATAATGTACCTTTTCCTTCAACAACCACAAGCTCAATAATTTCTATAATTGTATAATGCACCAAAACATTGTACAGTGATGCATATTGATACATGCATTGTATCTAACTAACTTAATTAAAAATCTTAGTTTTTTCTTAGTAGATGCATACTTCTGTCTCCATCCCATTTACTAAGTAAGTTGTTGCTCATTCTTCTATAAATTATTTTGCAAGTCCAATGTCGTAAGCCAAGTCTCGTTTACTTCTCCATTTAGTGACTGACAGGGTTAACGGATGAAGATAAAGAAAATATTCCTAGACTTTTATTTTTCTTTCATCATCTTTTATAACTTGTTTGAGAATGCTAATTGGACCTCTCTATGTAACCCAATAATTTTTAACTCTTAATCTATAATGTAAATCACTTAAACTTATAATTTAAAAGTCTCTTTTGAAGATATAACTTTTCATGTAAATGAAATCTTATAATTTTGATTATAAGCATAAGCTTTGTATCATAGATTTTACTGTGAAAGGTTATTTTAAAAGAATTATATTACAGGTTTTATAACAAACAAATACTAAGTTGGATGTTTTAAAGCTATTGAGTCAATTACATTTTGTATGCACTAAGTCTGTGACAACGACTGTGAGGTTAATAAGATGGTTCACGTAATGTAAATATTACAACTCCACCTATTTGAAGCGTAACAATTGTTTTTAGCTTTTTTGCAATAACTTTAAAAAATCATAAAATAATATATCTACAATATATAAAGTAAGTTTCTCTTCCTGTTTTCTTTACCCCCAATTCTTTTCTAATTTTATGAAAAGGTCAGACAAACTATTGCTTCCCACCCAACAAACCCCTTTTCCCAAAATGGTCTAGTTTGAAATAAATGGATCTATAATTTTTATCATTTCTTCCATAGCTACTATCTTGATCATTATATTAGGTACTTTTATAATAATGATGCTATATAATAAATGTATTTATTAACCAACAAAAGTTACTATAAGACAATTCATATTTGAAATCAAATTTTAAAAACAACAAGATGAATTTAAAATATATAAAGATGACTAATCATGATGATGCAAACTACAATCTTCAAATCGAAGAGAGAGAAGGGCTAAACTAATACGTAACTAATGAGCTTTTTAACTTTCAGTATAAAAAATTCATACAGTAAATATTAATTTAGTATCCACTACCTTAACTTTACGTATCATTATTAATATTCTCTCGCAATCCTTTAAGACTTTACTCGCATGGGATATCTAAATCTCTCCCCTTCATCATAAGACCTTAAAAAGGACCTAATTTTGCACACATACCATATCATAATCTCTCCTTTTTAAAGAGCAATATTCTTGTTGCAAGACCTTATAATTGGGTCCAATTCTTTCCTCTTAGCTTACAATTCAGTTTAATTGTTACCACTCTCTATCCAGGGGTCATCCTAAAAAATGCCAACAATTGCATCCTAACAATAATCCTTGCCCCTCTTCAAGCATATTCTCTAAATCAGGTCAAAACAAGCCCACCAACTTTCACTTAGTCCGTTCTTAATTATTCAGCCAGTGGCAAGGAATCAACTTTGTTACCGTTCATGATACCTAACCCAAAAGTCCATGCCAACAAGTGATTAATAATTCCTTTCAACCATCAATTCTAAAAGTTTGTATTTAGTGTTGTTTTGATATCCACTACCTTAGTCTTATGGCAATGTCAAACTTTATTCATATAAGGCATAAGCATATCCTCATTTGTTGATATAAAGAATATTTTCTTTCATGGGATTAAAAAACAAAGAAAAGAAATATGAAATGTGCATAACGATTTCAAATACAAATTTTACGAAGCAAAAGAATTCTAACTTTCAACTACAGGAAACTTTTGGCAAACTTTACTTATTCTTAAGATACATCTTTTCTAAAAAAAAATCAAGTTCGTAACAAATTACCAATAAATAAATAGGTAGATACAATACTTGTCCTATCCACCAC
The DNA here is from genome assembly GCA_024138005.1 of Lumnitzera racemosa. Taxonomy (NCBI): domain Eukaryota; kingdom Viridiplantae; phylum Streptophyta; class Magnoliopsida; order Myrtales; family Combretaceae; genus Lumnitzera; species Lumnitzera racemosa. Next base: position 86,121,250 of record JAMXBC010000007.1, read on the forward strand.
TTTGTGTGTGAATAGTTTCAACGATTTGTGTAAATTTTGAAAATATTTGTTCCATAAATTTATTGTTTTTGCACTTATTAAGAGGTTAAATTATGAGAAAAAAAAAACCCATTCCCCACTTCCTCCCTTCCTGTTTTTACATTTACCTTGAGTTAAGAACACCTTGACAAGATTATATTCTTATTTTCACCAATATATTTTTGAAAAATTTTTAATAAACTAATAATAGTTTCTTTGAATGACTATAAGAGAAAGAAATCTAAACATGTTGGTACATAAATAAATACAGAGAAAAAGAAGTTCAAATTATCCAAGGGTGTATTTATTTTATAAATTAGATGTTTTGTGAATATTTTTTAATATTATCATCAAAACTCTTTGATTATCAAACATCTAATTAGTAATTTCAAGAGATTACAAATAATAATATCTCTTAGTATTAAATGGCGGAGAAAATGGAAATCATTTTCCTCATTTTTTATTGAAAATTTCCTAAATGGTTTACGTTTACCACCACCCTAGCCATCACTTACAGCTAAACCTAAGTAAGGGTCAATTCTGAACCTTGAATCAGCCTAGGCAAGGACTGCTGGATTTTATTAAAAAATATATATATTTTGGCTAATCCCTTCACAAACCCCTACCCTATACCCCACCCCCTACCCCAACCCTTACCCCTATCCTCCATCTGTCGGTCTATGTTTATATAATTTACTTTCAGCACATGCACTGAAAAATTTAAATTTCAAGTTCAAATTTTAAAATTTGCAATGCTAAACCACTTAAAATTTTAAATTTCAAAATTCAAATGATACGTTCATACATTTCTCGATCCTTATAAATAGCGATTCAAGCCTAACAAAAACATTTACTCTACAAACTATTTAAATCTCTTCAACTCTAACAATTCTACCTTTATATATTTTTAGTTGCGAAACGTTATTATAAATATTTCCTTCTACTAACCACAAATTTCTATACATAATTCTCCACTTCACTGCACAGAAAAATTTGCATTTGTAAATAACACTGTTATATATATAACCACCATATAATTTCCGCTATATTTTCTTTTATATATTATTTCTGCTTTTCACTCATAAATATTTGCATTAATGAAAAGATTTTTGCGCCGTACCTTTACCAGTAAAAAATACGGTTCAGGATCTGATGATAAAAGTAAAGGAAAAGGAATTGGAGTTTCCAATATATTATCTGCGCTACTACAATTTGAAGACGTTTAAGTGTATCCGGATAATGAGTACGACCTAAATGAGCAAAAGACACACAATATGGTTGAGAATGCAAAAGAAAAATTTACACTACCTTCGGGCTTCGATGTAAAACCTCATCTCACGAGTAATCGAGGTACACTACCTTTTGGCTTCGATGTTGAACATCAACGTATAAGTTACCAGGGTACTCTATCTCTCAGTTTCGAACCTCCATGCATGAGTGTCATTGAAAGTCATGTTAGATTCGAACCTCCTCGTATGAACGTCCCTGCATGACCTGCAGGATTTAAACCCCTATGGATGAATTGCCCCTGTAAGCATATTCAAAGATAAGGAGGACAATATTGAAATTATTCCCAAAACAGAAGAGTAACATATGGGACAATGTGGGCCCAGCAATTCAAGACCATCTGACTTAGGTAAACCCTCTAAACCCGGTTAGTCTAATATTTTTACTACTCATTTCCATAAAGGGGGGATTCAAGGGCATTCTGCAACTATTGCAATGTGAGTTATTCGTGAAAAACGAGAGAAGGATATGGTACCCTTAATAGGCACTTAAGGTCAAAGCATCCTGGGGAAGTAGGAATAGATAGAACATAGCAATAGATTGCTTAAGGCGATGGTTCATCCGAACAAATGATAATGAGGTATAATGAAGAGAGACATAAATATAACTTAGTACAATACCTGGCGAACATCCACCTCTCATTCAACTGTAATGCATCAGAGTGGTAAAGTCAATACGAACGGGGAGATGTTCAACCCCAACTCACAACAACTTAGCCATAGAACGATAACTTAAGCCACAAAGGAGCTCTATTACAAAGGTAAGAGGGAGCCCATAGGTAAGTTTGCTTCCCTCGATATGCAAGTATCCATATGTGTAGGCATATGGATGGATCCTTTTCGTAATAATTCTTATATAGGTGTTACTATTCATTGGGTAGACAATAATTGGCAACTTAATAAACGACTATTAGCTTTAAGGGTGTTTAACGATCAATACATGGCACAAAAAATATATAAAATTATTAAAGAAATCCTAAATGAATACGGATTATTAAGGAAATTTTTTTTCTATTGGTTTTGATAATGCAACTTCTAATACTGCATCAATATCTAATTTGCAAAATTACTATCAACCAGTGTTTGGGAGGGTTTTCCACATACGTTGTACATGTCATATTCTTAACTTGTGTGTCAAGGATGACATTACAGTTTTGCACAATAGTATAGTTTTGATCAAGAACGTCGTCAAGACAATAACAGACAACTCATCTCTTCACAAAAAGTGGAGAAACAATTGCATGGAGAGGGAGAAGAGACTTCGAAAGTTTAAGATGGATGTGCAACATCGCTGGAACTCAACTTACGAGTTGTTGCATGGCATAGTTCTTTACAGCGAACTGCTATGTGACTTCACAATGTACAATAAGTAGGGAGTTGATATTTTCCCCAATTATTAGGATATTTACATCTAATTATTTAAAGTTTTGAAAGTTTTTCATGATGCTATTAAGACTTTTTCACAAGTTTACAGGTCCAGTGTTTACTTATTTATTATGTCAGCCATCAGTATACTTAGCGTGATAATTTAGGCCCGTGATGACTCAAACTTGCACGCATGCATATACGATGTGACATTAAAGTGGTTAACATATTATAAAGAAATTCCCTGTATTTATCTTGTAGTAACTATTCTAGACCCTCATTGTAAAACAGAATTATTCTTAATATATTTGAAAACTTATTATAGTTACATTCAAGATCTAACAGATTCTCAAAATGTGTATAATTTTAAAGCACAGCAAGAAGTGTCGGCAGCGATAGCCGATATAAAGGAAATGCTTAACTGCTATCAAAGTCAATACAGTGACCAGTCATCAATCTCTCCTTCGCTACCCACCAAGGAGCAGCATTACTCTTTTATAGGTGAGCAATTATTGGTGTAAAAATTGAAGAGGCAATAGTCCGATGGTCCAACGTCTGAAATGTAGCACTATACTAATACAAATTTTGATTTTTTAGAAAATATCTCCATCAAGGACCTTGATATTTTAGAGTGATGGTAAAGACATAAAAGGGACTACCCACTACTATCTCGCGTCACTCGTGAAGTACTCATTGCTCCGGTTTCAACAGTCATTGTTGAGCAAGCGTTTAGTATAGCAGGCTTGATTATTAACGATCAACAAACGTCGAGCTTCCCTATTTGTTGTTAGTGTTGAGGCAAATACTTGCATAGAAAATTGGTATAAGGCAAACTGTAGACAACAAGAACCATGCAAGAGATTAAGCGAGGAAAATGATTACTTCAGTGACTAGAACCGATCTAATAGAAGCCAAAGCTTACCCGTGGGTTCCACTTTTACTCATGAACATGAATAGTTATCTCAAGATGATATATAGTAAATTTTTTTTTTCATCCTTCACGAAAAAATTTTATCACAAAGAAAAATCTTTTCTTCTAATTGCCTAAAAAAACTAAATGACATGATTTTCCCAAAAGTACTGATATAGCATTAGGTTTTTCTAAATTATGATCGATTAAAATTATTTTCATTCAAAAAATTTAACTTGGATAGTCATGTACACTTTAATACTTTCCTGAAAACGTAAAATTGATCACCAAACTAAATGTTTTCTAAAAATCCTAACCGAACCACGACGGTTTAATTTCGATTAGCAGATATATAGATGCCTTATGGACAACCATAAAATACTATAAAAAAATATTTTCCCTCCAACTACTTTATTCTATTTAATCATATTAGGATATTAAATATTCATACTGGAAGAGAATTTTTTTGCATTTTATTTTATTTCTATTTTTAATCTATATTTTATGGATTGATTGAAGAAAAAAAATGATTAAAAGATCGGTTTGGTAAGAAGGGAAAAAAAAAAGAATGTAAAGACTTCGGAGAAGGGAAAAAAAAATAAAAAAAATCAATTCAAGGTCTGTCAACTAATCTTGAACCGTTGGCTCACGGCTCAATCATGATTCAACATAACATTAATCCATAAACTAACCGTTCAGGTCCATTTCCAGACCGGGTCAAATCGACGCTCCAGTGTACAGCTTTTTTATCTCCCACTTCACAAGCCACTGGAAGTTACTAATAAATATCGACTCCCGATATTTCTATAATAACATTAGGTGAATTTAAAGCTTTAATTGTAGCGAAAACCAAAAAGGCCCTGACCTTATTTATGTCCTGCTTTTTATAAAATTGTCGTGCTATATTTCAATATAGCCTCCTAGGAGCGTCCAGTATCGATATTGATGCAACCTAGTAAAGTAAATTATCTTTTGATATGTGGTGATAATATCTAAAAAAGTTCGTATAAATGAAATTTAATTGCTAGTTGTATTGCCAAACCTTTTGCAAGAAGGTCACCTAGGTTTATATTTGAAATTTCTATAAAGAAAATTTCCTGATAAGTTCGTGAAATATAAGTCAACTATTGCTCCATGAAAGGGCCGGCACACGACGTGAAGAAAGTTACTTGAATTGCATGTGATAGACAGAGCGTAGAAATTAAGCAAAGCCAATGTCTTACGTGATCGTTGCAGCCGACTTCCAATATTTTCGTATTGTTTTTTCTTTTCTTTTCCTAACAGTCGAGAGGGAATTCAGCGAATTAGTTAATTATGAGATAATATGAAGACCAAGTCAATTCAAGAAAACACAGTTTTGGGCTTGAGGTAAATCATCCAGTTCACTGCCTTCTCCTCTAAACGCGATTCCAAAGTACACTTGATAAATTGTAGTCCAACTTAATCAGGTTAGTTTAGCATCTAATTGAAAAAATAAATGTATGTTTCATCTAGTTACATTAATTTTAATATTCAAATTCAATCTATACAGAAGCTCAATTCGATTTCAATTAAAATTATCAGCTTATTACACTAAATAATATAAAACCTGAGTTGAATTACATGAACTACTCAAATAGCTCAACTCTAATTCACTTCGACAGCAAAGTGCGCTAATCCAATTAGCCAAACGTTAGTGAAATACTGCCACACCTACTCTACTATTTGGGAAATAATATGCAAGAATATTCAACCTCCACATCGTTTCAATTTCGTCCGATTCAAGTTGCCATTAATGCCGAGTTCCTTGTTTTTTTTTTTTAATTTCCGTCCATCATCCATAGCCTTCGCTGACAGTTCCTCGTTTTCTGGATTTGCTATTTTAATCAATTTGCTCCTATTTAAAGCGCGTTGTTTTCATATACGGAGTTTCTACTATGTATAAAACTCACTGACTAGTACAACTCCTTATATAGTCCAAAAAAACCTACGGTGAATATATAATTAAATAGATAAAATAGGAACCAATCAAAACACTCCCAAAATAACCTATGCTGAATATATAATTAAATAGATAAAATAGGAAACAATCAAAGCACTCCGACACATCCTCGTTAAATGACATTGGGTTGGTGATCAATTAACGGCTTTGTCTAGTCGAATGGCTTGCCCCAATCGACCACTTAGTCAATTTTATACTACCCGATTGGCTCTTAGCCCAGCTAAATTGATCAGAGCGTATCTCCACTCACTCGAACCTTTACCTAGATTCGTATAGGAGCCGATTCCAAATCATGAATCGATTCGAAATCTGTTTGGATAAAAAATGATAGAGCCAAAACTATTTTTTGAACTATTGAATTTTAAGGAATCAAGCAATTCAAGAGGGAAAAACCGCTCGAACCAGTAGGTCATAAACCGTCAGACCGGCTCGTTATTAAACCGGTGGATCATAAACTGTCTAACCAGCTCGCCATTGAACTAGTAGATTTGGCCAACTAGTTCACCTACTAAAGAGAGAAAGAGAGAAGGAAAGCCATTGAATAAAAAAAAAAAATTGAATGATATCTATTAAGTTATAGCATATCAAACTATTTTTTTTATAATAATAAAAGATAATTCTTTAAAAATAATATTATCAAAATAATTATAAATGATTAATTATAAATTAATTATGTGTTAAGGATAAATCGAAAATTTAATTTAAGTTAATATAAGTCTTTTTTATAAAATTTATCAAATGTTAAGAACTTAAATATGAAAAAAGATAAAATTTGAGGGAAAAAGAATAAAAAAGTTGAAATTATATTAAATCGAAAATTAATAAAAAAGATTAGGATAAAATTTGAGGAGAAAAGAATAAAAAGGTTGGAATAATATTAAGTCGAAAATTAATAAAAAAATATTAGAAATTATTAGTGAATCAGTACACTATATAAAAAAAAAAGAGAGAGAGAGAGAAAGAAGTTGATATTATTAGAATTTATTAATGTATTTAAAAAAAATAAATTCATAAAATTCATAAAAAATTAAATATTTATAAAAAAAACAATCAAAAGACTGAACTAACTTAAAACCACCCTCTCATAAACTAATCATGATTCAATTGTAATTAGGTCCGTAAATCCACGACTCCGAGCCGGTCGATTGCCTGGCCGACTTATTGCGCAACTCTACCGCTAAGTTTTAATTCTGGCTGTAGATCTAAAACCTCCCACGTGTATTATAATTGTACGTGAGGGCGTTATTCCTGCACCCCATCTTATCCATACAAGTGTCCTCGTTTAACTATGATCCATTTCTACTTCAATTGGGCACCAGCCTGCCTGGCGTCAAGAAGGAGCTTTATGCTTTGTCCTTTAATTTGAGGTACAGAAAATAATAATAATATGCATCTTCTAGTATAAACAGGACAAGAGTAAAAGTTACGCGATCACAAAAAGTTTAAATAATGAAAGGAAATTAAATAGAACTTCTGTGACAATTATTGAAATTAAATAATATGAGGGTATCATCATTGGAAAATGATTTATCTTCCTACGTAGAAAGAAAGGTGCACAAAACAGGCACGTTTTGTTGCCTATTTTTTCTTTCCAATTCAACGTTTGTGTTGCCGTTAGGGACAGGACATGGTGGAGTCGAATATTCAACGTGGATTGACTTTCGGTTGCATAGATTACGTAAATAAATGCAATCCTTATCACAAGAGAGCTGTTTCATGGCTGGATCCGAAATAAAAGTTGAAGCCATAAATTACTGGAATAAGTTGGAGTTGCATCTTGCACACGGCGTACAAGGGGAACGTAACGTACCCACGAGGGCTACTACGACGTAATTAAGGGTATCTATACAGTTCATGCTATGTCAAGCATTGAGCTTCTTAGCAAATGTAGAAACTGCTTCACGTTTATGCTACAGACAAGAATTGGCAAATGAATAAAAAAAATATAAAAGAACAATTATGGTAGCATTTCACTAAATTCAATTTTTCAAAGAATAGCACTTATACCCGTAGAGAGGTTGATGCATTTATACTTTTTCATTTCTTTTATTTTATTTTTTTTAAGATGAAGTATTTTACTCTTTATACCATAAGATATATGTGTAACATGGAAAAGTATATTATCTTCAAAAGGAGATATCTATATATCCATATGTATTAGTATATGAATGTCCGAAAATCTCAGATATTTTTATCTAAAAAGTTATACCTTTTTTTTTTTTTTAAATTTTATTTAGATCTAACTAGCGTTATCCTTATTCTTAGGTTGAGTCAAGTAAATGAAATACTTCACTCCAACAAAGAAAAGCTTTTAACCCCTGGTTCTACTTTCTTTCTCGTAGGCTTCACTCGTCCTTCGCTTTACTGTCACCTCTATTGTCGATAAATGTTGTACGGGCAACAAATATTTATTGTGAGCAGTTGATGACGATATTATGGAGGACTGTGTCTTCTTATTTTAATTCCTTGAAGTTATAAATTTGTATTGTGTGATTATCGATATTTCAATTTCTTTTATTTTACGGGTCTAACGACAAGGTTTGTTGTTTGTGTTGAGTTTTTTTTAGATATGCCAATGAAGTGGTGTGGTTCGAGATGACAAATTTAAATGGGATTAAATAGGGAGAGGTTAGGGAGAAGAAAGTGATAGGTTTAGGAGAACTACACACTTTGTATTAATTTATAGTTATTGATATATGAGCAACAACATTTTGAATGCTTATGGTTATTGATGTTCGAGTTTTTGTTTGATCTTTGAGCTCAAAAGCTTGGAATTTAGTTTTAACTAACTCTTTCTAGAATTTTTATCTATCTTCGACTATCAAAACACACTAATCCATAACATACTTATTAAATGCATGAGCTTGTTGAGAAAAACTAAAACTAGTTTAAATGTTTAACCAGTCTTAAGGAAATACATTTCAAACCTACTAAGTCAACTTTTTAAGTCATATTAAGATGATAACTTAATTATTTAAATCTTATCACTAGTATAAGAAACCGATGCAATTTAGTGTAAATACAATTTTGCCATTTACTTTTTTCTAGGCATTTGAAATTGATTAAAGCATCAAAGTTATTACTTGGTACACGTGTACTGCACAAATACTGCATTGTTGCCTAATGCACCTACATAGTTTATGGCTTTGCAAACTAGAGAGTTACGTGTATGAGAACTAGAATTGTTCCGATGTGCAATCTTATGGTACCATCTAAATACGTGCATGGAGTAGAAATTCTATTACCCCTTATTTAAATGACTAACAAACTTATCATTAAGCTAACTTATTTGCTTTATCTAGTTTGAGCAAATTGTCCATTAGCTTCTGTTCAAGCTCTATGGCAATCAAACTATCTCTTGCTAGAAACAACAACAAAATGATAATTAATGAAGTTTCTAATTCACTATTGATAAAAAATAGCTAGTATCATAGTTATAATTTTATTCTTGAATAATTACTTATTTTCTTTACTTAGTGTATTTTGATTAAGCTCATCTTAGATCCCTTTTTGACTAATTCAATTGATTTGGGTTTGTATACAGTTAATCAAGAAGTGTAGTTGATCAGGAGGCCAATTAGGTTAGGTAAGTGGACCATATATGTTCCTCAGTAGCCTAGTCGACCTAGTTAACCTCGTGATCAATCATGTTGCTTTGTAACTTGTCATTTTCATGCTAATTATTATAATTGTGATTTTATTATTTAAATTCATCTTAGATTTATCCAAAATTATTATTATTATTATTACTTAAAGGTCTTGTCCTTATCAAATTCTCTAAATAAATTGATAACACTTGCCTCCTATTGTATGTTATATCTTCAATTATACAATAATCCATTCTAACAATAAATTCTTAATATTTTATGTAATTTATTATGATTTGTCCTCTACTTCACGTTCCGCATATCCTTACCATATTTAAAGTCTAGATGGTATATTTTAAGATTGATTTAACATGGAATTTGACTAGAATTCTTACCTTAACGAAAAGTAAAAGATGTTTCTTGATTCTCATTGCTAGGTCCTGCCTACAATCTTAATTTCAATTATTCTATCCTTCAATCCAATCGTAAGTTACCTTATACTATTTTCTTTTCTTTTCTTTTTTTAACCAAAGATATAGTAGTTACATTGTGCTCTATTTGAGCAATGTTGGAATAACCCATTACTTATAATGCCATGGACCACATCAATGTTGTTATTCATATTCAAGAGCATATTAAGAAGGAATCTAATGATAGGTCCCACAAACCATCGCCCTCTCTTTTTTATTCTTTTACTTTTCCATTAGCCAAGTTAATATGAGAATTTCCATGTTCTTAATACAAGAACTAATATCAAAAAGCCTTTTTTTTTTAGATTTTTGGTAGATGAGGAGAGGTCCTTAATTAAGGAATTCAAAAGATATTTTTTTTTTTTTTTTACTTTTAGTATGTTATGAGCCCTATAAATAATATAAATAAATACTAAAAACTATTATAAAAAATATATATGGATAAAATAGAGAGATTTAAAAAAAAAATATTCCTAAGTTACTGATGTGGCATCAAAGAATTTTAAATGAGATTTTTATGAGTAAAGAAGCCCTAATTATATGCTTCACACTCGATAGTGTTGCTTTCAACCCCTTAAACAAACTTTACTGTCTCTCTCTCTCGCCTCATTCAATTCACCCTTCTTCTTTTTTGTCACCTTATTCATCACCCTTTAATCTAACTACGAACTTTAAAATATAAATAAAACAAGCACAGTAATATGCACAAATTAGTAATATATCTAGATCGAGTGATTTCGAATTGGTTCTGCAAACGCATAGATATAATTGCAACGTCTTAAACTATTTTCAATCTTGGCCCAAAAAAAAAAAAACTATTTTCAATCCAATTATTATTAAACTCTTTAACGATAATTATTTGGGGGTGAAATCTCCATAAGGTTGATTAAAAAGCAGGTACATATGACTTTAATACACCTATTTTTGGAACATATGACATACATATAAATTTGTCCTCCGCCCTATATACATATATTTCTGGTGCAATATATTAATATAAAATATTTTTCGTAAAAAGAAATATTGATCACATAATGGTATTCATACAATGTCGTATAATAAAATAACATTTGGTTCCTACTATTTCCAACCTATAAAAATACCTGGCACCCTAATAATGGTTAATATAGTAATAGGTATTGAAGCAACATATACGTCGTTGTTGTAGGTAGTTGAATATGTAATATTATCGTGTAATAACTTAACTTTATAATTATATAGTATATGTAATGTGCACATAGACATAAGTTATGACAAAAGAAATGTTCGAAAATAATAGAAGCCATGCATTTTATTATTGTTATTGTTGTTGCTGCTGCTGCTGCTGTTTTCCAATCACATACGACCGATCCATGTAATTGAAGCAATTGGTGGGCTTTGGCTTGAGTTGGCCCTTGTTTCAATTTTGTGGCTTGAATTGGCGGATCCAGTTGGAAGGGACTTTTGGGGCCGGAAGGTCATGAAATCACTTATACCCCGATTTTGGTATAAACATGCCAATTTGGTAATACTAATGTACACTAAAATCTATATATATATATATATACTGAATCTGCATATTTATACCATATTTACATTTTCGACTTCAGAAAGTCGTATATTGTATGCGATTTCACTCAATAAAATCTTAAAAACACGGTCATGTAGGCGAAGTTGGTCTTTGTACATGAAATTCGGTCATCTCGATTTTTCAAAAATCTCATTAATTTTTCAGAAAGTCGTATATTGTATGATCTTCTATTACGCTTAGATCCCAAAATCCTCCTTCTTGATTAATTAGCTCCTTAACTCTAAGGCTCATGTCTCTTCTTCCTCTTATCCTTTTACTCTAAAGTTCTCAAATCCTATCATCCATCTATCCTGCCATACCCTTACTGGTTTGCCTCTATTGATTTTCTAGAAAACACTTTCAAACAGTATATCCCTTGCTTCTAATATACTCGACCAACCCCACGATGCTCTTTCCCCTTTGCGTATCTAAACTCCATTGAAGGAAAATACATGCATTTTAAAATGTTTACCCACAACTTTGATGGATGAGAATGAATCCTCCAAGCTAATCTAATCAATATAACCAAGTTAAAAAGGTAGAGGTCTTTCATTCCTAACCTACCCTTTTCTTTAGGTTTAATAAGTGCTTGTCAATTCATCCAATGAATTATACTTTCCCCATCTTACTCCCCTTATTGGAAACAAGCGATCAAACTAATAACCACAGTACACCATCTTAAAGGAAACTTGAAATAGCCCATCAAGTAAGTAAGGATAACAAAGGCCATAGCTTTAATTAATGTTTCATGTCCTATTGTACTTAATAATTTTTTCTTCTAGCCCTACAGTTTGCCCTCAATTTTATCTCATATAAATTTCAAAGCCTCTATTTTAGAACACCCCCAAATAGATGGTAAGCCTATGTATTTCCCCAAGTTATCCATTTTTACCACTTCTAATAGTTGTACTGTCCAACTCCTTACCTTGCTTAGCATATCCATACTAAAGAACAAACAAGATTTTTCAAAACTCACCTATTGGCCAGATGCCTTACAGTAGTCTAAAAGCATCTCCTTAAGTGGCAAAAGGTTAGATTCTGTAACATCCATAAAGAAAAATGAGTCATCAGCAAACAACAAATGAGAAATAGTTGGACATTGAGGCTTTAGCCTTAATCCCTTTAGATATCCCCCTTGCACTAGATTATTCAATCTATTAGAGAGCACATCTGCCACTATTATGAACAAATAAGGCAATAAAGGATCGCCTTGTCTTAGGCATCTTGAGGTTTCTATATGTCACACGTACTTCCTATTGTGAATTGTAATAAAAAACAGATAAGGCCGATCATTGAATGAGTCCAAGTTTGTAGAAAGCTCAAAAAGAATTAATGGGAAAAATGCGAAAGGGCAAAACGAAGAATGAAATAGTAAGCAAAACCTACGAACAGCTTCAGAAGATATAGCGCACTAATGGAACTTTCAAGGACTCACAACTCAATTCGATATGATGTACAAATTAGTCCGATAAAGTTACTCACCACTTAACCTTACTTAAGGGGAAGGATAAGAGTGATACTGAGAGTAAATAAACAGTGTTTACGCAAAGAAGAAAAAGTACTCAAAAGAATGTATATGAAGAATGATCTGATGTTCTCACAGTTATAAGTACAATAATATTTATACTCATAAGTTAGGGCAACTTGCCTAAAAAAAGAAAAGATAAAAAGGGTATTTCTTAAGGGAGTAATATATAAGATATAAAAAGGTAAAAATGAATATATAAGGAAAATAATTATTGGTACAACGGATTTCGCGCATGATACTATACACGTGGCAATGTTACATTGGCAAGGTTGTTAGAAGATGTGGACAAAAAGTACAAACAGATGAGCTTGTCCAAGCAAGGGTAGCTTAGTCAATCTAAACTCTCTCTCTCGACTTCTTGACAAGAAAGATGCCGAGTAATTAGTCGACTTGGTGTTGAAGAGTAATCACCAACTTGGCATACTACAGAAAGATGGGCAATCATACGGTACAGTATGAAGAATGACTTGACAAGGAAGTACTCGACCTTAATAGGAGTTATTGAAACAAAAGGATTCGTCATACCAACCCCTTTAGTCTTCGGGCTCGACTGCGAATTAGAGATTCGATAGCCTAATTCCTATCACTTCCCATTCACTAAAATATGATGCTCTACAGATCTAACACAGCATATGATCCAATCAATACATCTCCTATTCAACCCCAATCTGACCAATACTTCTTCCAAGAAATCCCATTCAACTTAATCATACGCCTTATCCATGTCTAGTTTTAATACATAGTTAAACACTTTCCCTTTAAAAAAAAAAAATGGAACAACTCATGAGTTACCAATATATTGTCTCCAATCAACCTTCTTGAAATAAATGCGCTCTGATTTTCTAAGATAAAATCATTTAAGTATGGTTTTAACTTATATACCAAAATTTTTTAAAATTATTTTATAAGCAAAATTACACAAACTAATGGGTCTAAATTAGGTAATTGACTTAAGATGAGGGACTTTAGGAATGAGCATAAGATTAATCAAGTTAAGATCATTAGGAAATGTACCTGTGATTAAAAAGTTATGGATCACCTTAACAATTGAAGGACCAATAATATCCAAATACTATTGATAGAACACTTTAGGAAATCATCCATTAGGACCCGAAGCTTTGAATTTCTCCATCTAAAAGACAAAATGTTTGATTTCTTTCTCACTAACCATGCAACACAAATTTTCATTATCAACATCTGAAAATATTAGCGTTATCCAATCCAATACTAAACTCCAATTTCTATCACCACTAGAACAGATTAGATTACCAAAAAACTACACAAAGGCAAGACCAACTCTTTATCCAATTCCCTCTATCTACCCTATTGATCTTTCATACTAACAAAATTATTGCATCTTCTTCTATTCATGGTGGTTTGGTGAAAGAAATCGGTATTATGATCTCCATAGTTTAACCAATTAATCCCTGATCTTTGGTGCCAATATTATTCTTCACAACTCTAAATCATTTTAAATTCCTTTAAAATCAAGTCTTCTTCATCTTTTCTAATATTTATCTCACTATTTTGTAAAACTTCTAGCTTCTTTTGTAAGGCTTTAATCTGCTTTTTATTATTTGGCATATTAGCTTTGCTCCAATCCTACAAAGAATGACTGTAGCACTCAAGTCTATTCATCACACTTTCCAGATTATAATCCGTTCTAACCCCTTCCCAACACCTCTCTACTACTTATGTGCAACCCTCAATTGACCTTAAAAAATTTTCAAACTTAAATCTTCTTTTTCCTCTAGTTTTAGCCTTATCCATATCAATAATCAAAGTAGCATAATCAGAGCCAATTGCTAATAAGTGAGATACTTTGGTGTGAAAGAATTCTAAGGATTGTGAGTTGGACACAAGAACTCGATCGATTCGTTTATCAATATACCATCTTACCTTTTATTGATCCAAGTGTATTTCTGACCTTGAAAGCCTACATCCACTAAACCATATCACAAAAACTAGCCATTTGACTTCTACAATGTTACCTTCGACCACTTTTCTTACTATCATGTGTAATTTCATTAAAATCCCTAATACACACCGAAGGAGCATCTACTACACTTACTAAGGTCACTAATTTTCTCCACAAAATTCTTTTTACTGTAGCGTTGTAGGTGAATAAACCTAACAAATGTAGACTACCTAGTTTAATATTCCTTCAAATTTTGACAAAATAAAATTATGAAAATGTTGTATCACTTCCACATGTAAGCCACTACTCTAACATAGTAGAAGAACTCTTACCACACCTAACGAATCTACATAAAAACCACTCACAAACCTCATTCTTTTTCTTAATCTATCAACAAAGCCTACTTTATTTATTGTTTCCATTAAAAACACTAAACCAAGGTTATGTTTATTCACTAGCCCCCATAATTGCTAAATTGTCAAGGACAGGCCCCAATCCTTAACAATTCCAACTTAAGATTATCATGGTTGCCTTATGGTTGTTATAGGCTAGCCACCATTGCCTTTTATATCGTCAATGCTTCCTTCCTTAATCTGAGCCTCCACTAAATTGTCCTCTCCTACTATCAACTCTTTTTCATTACCCTTTTTTTCCTATTCTTCCTCTCACTCTTTCTTTTTTTTTATTCTTCACCTTGTCTTCCAAACCAATATTAAAGATTTTCCTTAGACTCAAAAGGGGTTTTTCAATATCAAAGCAACTTCTCTTCCTTAGCGAAAAAATATTATCCTCTCTTCCTCTTTTAAAATTCAATTCTTTAAGAGAAGTAGCTATTGAAGTAGGGATAAGTTTATCAAAGCTATGAGCAAGTTTTAGTAAGTAAAGTTTAATGGCTTAGTCGATGTCATCTTCTGGTGGTAGTTCCACTATATATGAGTTAGGCAACAAGTTTTTCTTAACTGGTTTCTTGGATTTAGTGGGTAAAACAATAAGAGTTGAGATATTATTTTGGTTAAAAGGAGAAAGGGTTTGGGAATGAACTGTGGGTTGATTAGCTGGTGAAATGTGTTTTGGTGATAGGACAAGATGTTTGGGTGATAAATCTTTTCCTAGGTCAACTGTGTTTGGGTTATGTTTTAGGTTTTAGTTGTTAGGATTTCATTAAGGACTAGATTCAACCCTCTACTTGTCCTGTATAGACCAAAAACCACCCTATACTGGTGTCACTCTCAACCCTAAACCATAAAATTTACCAGAGCCCTCTTTCTTGTGGTAGTTCTTCATTAAATAGCCTAATCTTCCATAAGAAAAACAAAAGTTAGATAACTTTTCATACTTAAATTGAATTTTATACTTCACACCTTATCCAGTTATCCACATATCTTTACACAAAGCTTTCAAGCAATTAACCTTAACTCTAACTCTCAAAAAACTTCGTCTGATCCCACCCAATTTCTCTTGCATTTCCCACTCAACTAATTCACCAATAGATGAACCAATTATCTTAACATTGTTAGCTATCATTTGATCTCTTTTCAAACCATGGATTTGAACCAAAAAGTCAGTAAAGTTCAAGTCAATTTCATCTAAGTTATAGCCATTCTTCCATTCATTCATAATAAACATAAAACCAAGCATTGACCATGGTCTTTCATCTAAAACCTTCCACATCATCTGCAATGATTCAAAATGCACCAAGAATTTATTCAAACATAAAGGATTAAAAGTGAACTCACCATAATCCTCCTAAGCTTTCCATAAGATACCCATAACCACTAACTTATTAACTACTTTCTCAACACTCTTCTAATTAACCCAATCTCTTGATTATTGGATTCACTTGAATCTAACTCAAGAATAATGTTCTCCTCTGGGTCGCTATCGCAAGCCTGGGATATTGGTTGCTTTCCATTATTACGACCACCCATTTTATGAGAAAACTGCATAAAGATAACAACTTAAGTTAGCTGTATGGAAGGAAGTTATTAAACAACAAATCAAAAGGAAATAGAATCTATTACTAATTTACTAATGGTGAGTTGATGACAAACTGAAATGTGTATTGAATAATTAGAAATGACTCTAATGGAAGACAAAGTACTTAACTAATCTTTTTCATTTTTGATTTTTAGATTTTGTATTTGGGTTTATATAGGATGAAAATGCTGACTCTAAGGAAGACTTGAAGGAATGGGTATTAACAATTGGACTTAACGCATCAACAATAAAGGAGTTTACTCATATGAACCAAAATGTTCTTCAGTGAGTTGATGCTGATGTTATACAGTAGCTAAATGGAATGAATAGTGTGTAAAGTGTATGATGGTGATGTAAATACAGGGTGTTGATAATTCGTAATGGGTATGGAGGATGAATTTGATGAAAAGGGTTTGTAATAAAGAATGCTAATGTGACAAACGTAACAAACTATAATGATGAAGAGGTAATGATGAGAAATAATCCAATAACATGTCTAACAGAATCACCAAAAGCTGGTGAAGACCCTCTCATGAAAGGAGAGAAAAATTCTCTTTCTAAAAGTTAGAGAGAGGAGCACTTTTGGCAATTCTAGTTATTTCTTTGGTCCCTTAAGAAGAAAGATTCGGCCAATACCATAGTTAAGCAAATCTCTATCCTCAGTGATACCCAGTTTTGTCAAATCAACACATGTTAAACAATACAACCTTCATTCTCTGTCTGAAGTGGTGTTTGATTCTATCAAATTAATGCAACATTGATTAATATGCCCTTCATCCATTGTAGATTTCTCTTCTATTTTATGGTTGTTCAAGGAAGAGGGAGAAGAGGAGGAACTCCCCAAAGGTAATTTATAAAAGATATTATTTTTCCCCAATTTGAGAGCTATGGTTTAATGTAGATGCATAATGTAGTCTTAAAGTTGGTTCTTTTTACTTCATTTACTTTTGACTAAACATGTATTGGTGAAATTCAACCTTTCAATAACTATGGTTTAATTTAATAGCATATCGATTTAGAAGAGACATAGCCGTGTATGTGTTTATGACTTCCTCCTTGATAAAAACATATTCTTGTAACAATGGTTGGTTGTGCATGGTTGAACAAACAATACATTTTACTAAATTATTTTTTTATGCATAATAAAATCAATAAGAGAAAGCTAAGGCATTGTAGCAATAGACTAGAGATCGATGGAGGATTTCAACTACAATATATTGATATTCATCTTACTACAAATGAAATTAGAGGAAGATCATTCTTGGAGAATAATGTAAAAAGTCAAGTTCATTATTATTTTTTTTTAAAGATAATTATGAAGAATAATGTAATGCTTATGGACAATGATAACTCTGATTTTAAATACATTTCACATGCTGATTTTATAGTATTTCCCCTACATCTTTGGTTTTCTTTAAAGAAATTGATACTTAATTGAGTAAAATTTTGATTTCAAGGTTTGAACGCATTCTTAGAACGAAAACAAAGAAAATAAATTAAGTTTCACTCAATTCGGAGTTCAAATGAATGAGTTATGAAGTTTTGAAGTTACACAGTCTAGGACACAGCTGTGTCCCCAGGTTGTGTCCATCCAGGAAAATATGCTGAGGTCAGAAAGTTACATGACCTGGAGACACGATTGTGTCCCAGGCCATGTCTAGTGACAAAAACAGAAACCTTTCAATACATAATAAAAAGACATACTAAGGTTTCGCATAGAAGATTGGACATTCAAAAGAGAAAAGGCTTGAGGAGAAAGAGAGGAAAAAGGAGAAAGCAACATTCAACTTCAAGATTGAAGAGATTTATCATCAACAAAAAGGGGTTTTCCATGTTTTATTTATTGATTTTGCTGCAATTCGTTTTTAGTTTCATTATGATAGCTTAAGACTGTTGTATTTAGGATTATGAAACCTAGGATTTCATGTGACTATTGGATTTATTGATAATTTTCAATAAAGTTTCTATCTTTTCTTGATTCGATTATGTTATTTAATTGTTAATTGATATTTTTAGAATATTAATCTATGATATTATGCATGATGATTGAGAAATCACATGTGTAATGAGATCTTGATATAATTAGAGAGAATTGCATTCATACTTAGAGATAAGATATATGTTTCTTCCGGAAAGTTGTTCTTTGTGTAAGAATTCATCATACATTAATACGATTCTAAATTATATTACTAAGTGAAGAGATTCCGATAAATAATTTGGGATTAAGGTTAATATGCTTGAGAAAGGTGTTAACTTTAATTGTAAATCCCTCCGATCAAGAATAATAGAAATTGAATCGGATATATTTTAAACGGTTACATGTTAAACACTAGGGGAAATAATTCCTAAATACGTTATTTGCATTCTTGAAGTCGTTCTTCGTTCTATCGCTTTCTAAATTGCTTAATCAAGTCTCATAATTAGTTTAGTTTGTCAATCTTAGTATTTTTAATTCACTCAACCCATCACAATTTTTCGGTTAGATAATAAAACTAAGGTTAATATTAGTACTCGAAGTCTCTGAGGGATCGACTCAGACTCACATCCGCTATATTAAAACTTGCCTAGTATCAAGTTTTTGGCGTCGCTGCTAGGGATTTTCGATATGAAGAATACTAGTTGCTTTATTACTTTGACCATTTTTTTTCTTTTGTTTTCATTGTTTATTTTTATTAGTTAACGCTACAATTGATTCTATATTTCTTACCCTTGTAGTGCATGACCCAAAGCAACCTAAAAGATTTGGTAGAACTTGATCCTGAAATTGAGAGAACTGTCCTTCAAAATTTGAGATCACGACCTAGACAAATTATGGCTACCATAGAAGACGAGTCAATTGTTGAGATCAAGGAAGAGGGTGAAGAAGCTAACACTCAATTCATCAATCAAGAAGATCCACCTCAGATGGCTAACAACGGTAATAAAGCAAATCGGACTATGTCCGACTATTCAAGGCCTACACTTATTGGAGCTGACTTCAGTATCACAAGGCCAACCATCGCAGCTAATAACTTCCAAATTGCACCTAACATCATACAAATGGTGCAACAATATGTTCAATTCGACAATCTCCAAGATAAAGATCCTAATGCTCACATCTCTAGCTTTCTAGAGATTTGTGATACATTTAAAATCAACGGAGCCACGGATAATGCCATCCAACTATAGCTATTTGCTTTTTTCTTGAGGGTAGAGCAAAGCAGTTGTTGAACTCCCTACCACAAAATTTAATCACAACTTGGAATGAATTGGTAGAGAAATTTTTGGAGAAGTACTTCCCACCTGTGAAGACTGCTAAACTTCAAAACAACATTTCTTATTTTACCCAATTGGAAGCGGAGACTCTATATAACACTTGGGAGCAATTCAAGGACTTGCTCAAGAGGTACCCACATCATGGCCTCTCACTATGGATGCAGATTCAGACCTTCTATAATGGTCTTAATTTATCTACTAGACAGATGATTGATGTATTCGCAGGAAGCACTTTGAACACAAAGACACCTGAGCAAGCACAAAACCTAATTGAAGGAATAGAGATGAACAATTATCAGTGGGAAAGCGTAAGAACCAAGCAAAAGGTTATAGGAATTTATGATGTGGACTTGACCACTGCTCTAGCCGCCAAGGTGGATCTATTGAGTAAGAAGACTGATGCACTCTCTGTTGGCCCTCAACAAGTACAACCAGATGTAAGTGACTTTGGTATGTAAGGTTACGGAGCACAAGAATAACTGGAACAGGTAGATTACCTAGGAAATCTACCCAAACAACAAAATAACCCTTACAGCAACACTTATAATCCTGGATAGGGGAATCATCCCAATTTCTCATGGGGAAATCAAAACCAAGGCCAGCAAAAGACCAACTTTGGCCCACCTGGATTTCAAAGACTATTCCCACCACCTCTTTCTCAAGAAAAGAAGTCCAGTGTGGAAGAACTTCTCACTAAATATATTTAAGGCAATGAGGTTCGCTTATCCAACATTAAACCATCGTTGAGGAATCGAAAGGCTTCCAATTGCAACCTTGAGAACCAAATTGGTTAACTTGCGAAGCTAATTTCTGAAAAACCACAGGGAACATTACCGAGAAATATAAAAACCAATCCAAAGGAACATGTGAAGGCAATGACAATTCGAAGTAGGAAGGAGTTGCATACTGAGTCGAAGGTTATTGAGGAGACTAGCAAGAATAAGGAGGAGATGAAAGCAACAGAAGACGTAAAGCTATCTAAGGCGAAGGAATATCAACCACCTATCCCATATCCCCATAGACTCAAGCAAGATCGCAATGACCAATAATTCAATAAGTTCCTTGACCTCTTTAAACAATTGCATAACTTACCTCTCGTTGATGCCTTGTCGCAGATGCCAAAGTATGCGAAGTTCTTAAAAGACTTGTTATCCAACAAGAGGAAGCTTGAGGAGCTTTCTACAGTCATATTGGGTGAAGAATGTTCAGCGATTGTACAAAACAAGTTGCCCAAGAAGCTAAAAGACCTAGGAAGTTTTACAATTCCTTGTCATATTGGTAACTTGTTAGTTGACCAAGCTTTAGCTAATTTGGGTGCTAGCATCAATTTAATGCCTTATAACTTTTTTAAGAAACTAGGATTAGGGGAACCTAAACCCACACGCATGAGCTTGCAATTAGCTGATAGATCTGTGACGTATCCTAGAGGCATTATTGAAGATGTATTAGTCCAAGTGGGTAAATTTATTTTTCCAGTTGACTTTGTGATATTGGACATGGATGAAGATTTTGAGTTACCCCTTATCCTAGGTAGACCATTTTTAGCTACAGCTAGGACTATAATTGATGTTAGTGATGGCAAGCTTATTCTTAGAGTAGGAGATGAAGAGATCATGTTTAAAATTTCGGAGGCTATGAAAAAGTCCGTTGATCAGGATGATACTTGCTACCTTTTGGATGTTACTGACACTTTTGTTTCAAGTTATCTGTAGGAAGTTCTTCTTAAAGATCCGCTGGAGAGTTTCTTGCAATTAGGCATGGAAGAAGCTTCTGAAGATCCTATCAAATCCAAAGTGGTAGCCCAACTGGAGGCAAACAAACCTACCTCTATCGAAAAAGGGTTTGAAGAGATTGAAAATATGAAGGAAGTACAGTCAAAACCTTCGATTGAGGAGCCATCAGTATTGGAGTTAAAGCAATTACCTGACCATTTGGAATATGCCTTCTTAGAGAAGGAATCCAAATTATCGGTAATTATAGCATCCAACCTAGAAGAAGAACAGAGAGAAAGGTTGCTGAAGGTACTCAAAGAGCATAAGAGGGCCATTGCTTGGAAAATATCCGATATTTGAGATATTAATCCCTCCTTTTGTACTCATAAGATTTTGATGGAAGAAGACCATAAGCCGGTTGTACAGCCTCAGAGAAGCTTGAATCCGAACATGAAAGAGGTAGTCAAAAAGGAAGTTATCAAACTCCTTGATGCAGGTATGATATATCCTATCTCTGATAGTTCATGGGTGAGTCCAGTGCAAATAGTTTCAAAAAAAGGTGGGATGACAGTAATCCCTAATGAGAGGAATGAATTGATCTCCATGAGAATGGTAACAGGTTGGTGTGTATGTATCGATTATAGAAAGTTAAATGATGCTACACGTATGGACCATTTCCCTTTACCTTTTGTTGATCAAATGATAGAACGACTAACTGGACATATGTTTTATTATTTTCTAGATGGCTTATTTGGTTAGTTTCAAATACCTATTGCACCGGAAGATCAAGAGAAGACCACTTTCACTTGTCCTTATGGCACCTTTGCTTACCGCAGAATGCCTTTTGGTCTTTACAATGCACCTGTTACATTTCAGCGATACATGTTAGCCTTTTTTGATGATTTAAGTGAGGATATAATGGAGGTATTTATGGATGATTTTTCAATTTTTAGCATCTCATTTGACCATTGTTTGAATAATTTGGACAGGGTACGTACCAGGTGTGAAGAGACCAATCTTATACTCAACTAGGAGAAGTGCCACTTCATGGTACAAGAGGGTATTGTGCTGGGCCATAAGATCTCATATCGAGGAATTGAGGTTAATACTACCAAAGTGGACATGATTGCAAGATTCCCATCTCCAACTTCGATTAAGGCCATAAGAAGCTTTTTAGGGCATGTAAGTTTTTATAAGCGATTTATTAAGGACTTCTCGAAAATTACCTACTCTTTGATTAAATTATTAGAGAAGGATGTAACTTATGTTTTCTCTCAAGAGTGTTTGAAAGCTTTCAATATCCTTAAAGAGAAACTTACCAATGCTCTAATCATGGTAGTACCTAATTAGCCACTTCCCTTTGAACTCATGTGTAATGCAAATGATCACGCGGACAGGGCAGTGCTGGGGCAAAGACAGGACAAGCACTTTCAACCAATTTACTATGCGAGCAAAACTCTTACTAATGCTTAGGAGAACTACACTACTGCAGGAAAAGAGTTGCTAGCAATTGTTTTTGCCTTCGATAAGTTTTGCTCCTATTTGCTTCTATCTAAAGTGATTGTTTACACTGATCATTCTGCCCTTAGGTACTTGTTCGCAAAACCAGATGCAAAGCCAAGACTGATTAGGTGGATCTTGTTGCTACAAGAGTTTGATGTGGAGATCCAAGACAAAAAGGGCGCTGAGAATTTAGCAATAGATCACTATCTCGATTGGAGAATCCAAACTTGGAAATGCTTAACGATAATGAGATCAAAGATGAGTGCCCTGAGGAGCGACTCTACGCCATCGACTAGGTAAGTGATATGGAAATTCCTTGGTTTGTGGATATCGCCAATTTTTTAGTTGCCAGGATCATACCAAAAGGACTTCCACACCAGCGAAAGAAAAGATTTTTTTCTAATGTGAAACATTATTTTTAGGATGATCTTTACTTATTTAAAGTATGTGCAAATCATGTTATTCGTAGGTGTGTACCGCACCTCAAAGGATGGAGAATTTTGAGCCACTATCATTCAAGGCCTACGGGTAGGCATTATAATACCAATAAGATAGCTCATAAGGTCCTAAAGGCTGGATTTTATTGGCCTACCTTATTCAAAGATGCTTAGAAATACGTTGAGATTTATGATCATTGTCAACGAGTGGGGAATATATCTCGTAGGGATGAAATGCCACAACACCCCATCATCGAAGTCGAGGTATTCGATGTGTGGGGGATCGATTTCATGGGCCCTTTCCCAAACTCTAATGGAAATAAATATATCCTAGTAGCTATTGACTACGTCTCTAAGTGGGTAGAATCTAAAGCTTTACCTACTAATGATGTTAAGGTAGTAAAAAAATTCTTGAAAGGACTATTTTCTCGATTTGGCACCCCTAGGACAATTATAAGTGATAGGGGAACATACTTTTGTAATGCCTAACTCGACCAAGTATTGAAACGTTATGGCGTTATACATAAAATAGCCACCCCGTACCACCCCCAAAGTAGTGGCCAAGTGGAGGTTGCTAATCGCGATCTTAAGTGAATTCTTAAAAAAACCGTAGAGTGTCATAGGAGAGATTGGTCAGAAAAGTTGAATGATGCTCTATGGGCATACAGAACCGCTTACACAACACCATTAGGAACCACACCCTACCGACTTGTGTATGGGAAGGCTTATCATTTACCGATAGAGATTGAACATAAGGCTTATTAGGCAATTAAGAGTACTAATGTTGATTTTGAGCGTGCAGGTTCCCACAGGAAACTTCAATTGAATGAGCTAGAGGAATGGCGAGCGAAAGCATATGAGAACTCCAAATTATACAAAGAAAGGGCCAAAAAGTACCACGATCAGCAAATCAAACAAGGTCGACAATTTAAAGAAGGCAATCATGTCCTTTTGTATAATTTTCGCCTTCGTTTATTTCCAGGTAAGTTGAAATCTAGGCGGTCTGGACCATTCACAATTACACAAGTTTTCCCAATAGGACTATTGAAGTTACACACCCGAAGAAAGGCACATTTAAAGTAAATGGGCAATGATTGAAGTTATACTTGGGTGGAAATTTGGAGCATGTCAGATAAGAGGAGTTTTATTTCCACTCGACAGAACAATCATGAGCTACAATCGTATCCCGTCGAGCTATCGATGTTAACTATAGCGCTTCTTGGGAGGCAACCCATGTCTAAGTTTGCTCACACTTTAGTTCTTTAAGTTTATTCCATTTTATTTTTCTTTTATCTAACTTTGCTTTGCTTCTTTTATTTGTTCCAATTTTAGTCATAGGCTTTTCCCTTTTAGTTTCATTTTTTTTCTCTCTTTAGTTTTCTTTGTCTTATTTTTCTAGTTTAAGTACTTTTATTTTTTATTTTTATTTTTTTTAAGTTTCCTGTATTTTTAAATTCATGAATTTAGGTAAAAAAAAATGAACAGAAAGTTACATGAGCATGGGACACGGTCGTGTCCCAGCCCGTGTCCATCCAGGCCCCGTCAATGAACTAACACCCACAGAAAGTTACACGGGCGTAAGACACAGTCGTGTCCCAGCCCGTGTGCACCCATCCTAAATGCAACACCCATAGAAAGTTATACGGGCGTGGGACACGGTCGTGTCCCAACCCGTGTGCGCCCGGTGAATTACCGTCGACCACATAAAGTTACATAGGCGTAGAACAAGGTCGTGTCCCAACCCGTATGCGCCCAGTATTCCCACCCGACAACAAACAGTTACATGGGCGTGGGACACGATCGTTTCCCAACTCGTGTACGACCATTATTCATACCCGAACACAAAAAGTTACACGGGCATAAGACACGGTCATGTCCCCGCCCATGTTTGCCCAGGTAAGGCCTTGAAAATAAAGAGTTACACGAGCATGGAATACAGTCGTGCCCTAGCCCGTGTCTGCTCAGAACCCACACAATTCAGCACATGCACTATTTATTCAAGCACACACACACTTTCTCAAACACTTCCAAACATCAACACATATTCCTTTTCTCTTCTCTTCATCTTCTCCTCACGTTCCTGATCCAAGTAAGTTCTCCTCATTGTTTATGCTTTATCTTCCTCATTGTTTAGGCATGTTTAGCTACTCGACGTTTAGGAATTTTGGGAATTGATACATGCATTCTGTCTGAGAGTTTAATTCGTTTTTATTCTTTCATATTAGACATACACAATTGCCTTGTGTTGCTTGATTTTAATGCCTTTATGATGCCTCTTCCGGTTAGATATTCCTGTATGATCTCTCCAATCCGAATTTTGTTTGCCAATTTGATAATCATTATTCAATTACTCTAGTTAGGGTTAGCATTGTGAGAGTGATTTTGGGTCATTTAGCGTCTTTGATGTGTTGGGACGCTTTCTTTTTGAGCTGATTGTAATGTAATGCATCTACTGTATATTTAGTTACATGAACTTGCTGACCATCTCTTTTACACCAACTAATTTTGTGGTTGCACTCTACATGTTTGTTTAAATGTCCTAATGAGAATTTTTTTCGATATTCTTCACTGATAATCCTTTATAACTCTATCTTCTTTTGAACTAAGTGTGGCAAGGATGCGTGTTTTTTATTTGGTTTGGTGTTTCTTCTCAAGTAGTCAATGGAAAATCGCGCAAAGCTTACCGTTTGAAGAAAATCTAAATATGCTGCATCATCTTCAATGCAAGAAGGTGTAATTGTTGAACCCTTAGCCACTCTCCCTCCGATAGAGCATCCAATGCTTCAATTCAAAGAAGAATACCAGTCACAACGCTATAATTTACTTAAGAACAAGCCTTTCAGCGACACCCTTCGTTTGGATTGGGATGTTCTCGCTCCATTGGAGCTCACAACGGAAATGAAGGAGCTCTTGGACGGCACCATTTGGGAGAGATTTTTATCTCTTGAAGCTCCAGTATATAAAGAGCTGACATTGGAGTTTTTATGCACATACAAACTCGATAAAGAGAGTACTAGTGGCATGGGCCCCAAACGCAAACTCCATTTCACTTTGAGTGGCCACCCTTTCCACATGACAATAGTTCAATTGGGCAGATATCTCAGTCTTTATGAGGATAGATACACACGGACAGAAAAGTTCCAACGTCTATCATGTCATTTTCCACGTGGTGTAACACCGGGGACGTTTTGGAACGAAATTACTGTTGGTAACGCGTATGACCCAACAAAGAGTAAAGCTTCTCAATTGGTCAAATTGGAATACCGTGTTCTTCATTAGCTCTTTTGCAGTACATTAACTGGCCGAGGCCTCAGCACCAGTGTGGTTTCTAACAAGGATTACCTCTATTTGTATAGTGTTATTCATAAACACTCAATCAATCTAGCCATTGAGCTAACTGAACTTTTCAGCCATCAAGCCACCACTACACGGAAGAAAGGGCATATTTGTTGTGGCCCCTACATTACCTTACTAGTGCAGGCCATGCAGACTAAGGTTATCATTTGGCCCTCGCTTACCTTAGTCAATTAAGTCACTCCTATGCGACTTCATTCATTCCAACTCATGAACCTTTTACCAACGAGACGTTAAGGTTGACACTTACGCAACACATCTCAAGGCCAGACGTCTTCAGTAAGCCTTGAAGACAAATTTGATATGTTGCTAACTGAGGTTCATTATATCCGAGAAGGTATAGATAAACGTCATATCCGCCAAGACAAATTGGAAAAATTTCTCAAGATGAAAGAGTCGAATGCAACTGCTGAGGATAATGAAGGTAAAGAAGAGGATGATGAAGGTAGTGAGGAAGAGGCAGCTAGGGGTAGTGAAGAGAATGCTAAGGGCAGTAAAGAAGACTATGATGAAACCATGGAAGAGACACCATTTGATGAGGATGATGGAGCAACGGATTCCGATCCCTCTTCTTAGTTCATTTTGTTTTCGTTATTTTTTAGTTGGCCAAGGCATGTACAATCAAACATGTAATGATGATGGCTTCCTCATTATGAACTTCTTCACCTTATTTTCGACTAGCAAGGAAATATTAGTTTCTTTTTCAATACATGTATTTCCTTTTTCCCTATGAGGGTTTTTATTGTTTCATATCTTGCTATTGTACTTTCTTAGTCGTACATTGAGGACAATGTACATTATTAAGCGTGGGGAAAGGATATATATGAATTTGTTACTGTTTAGGAGACCAATTATTCACATTTGACCCAATTAATTTTAAGTTAACTTGCAATAGGTGATTAACAAGTGTTAGGCCAAATCAACTGTGTCATCTTAATCATTGTTGATCTTATTATACTTTACTAGACTTGATTAGTTAAATCTGTGGAGGGCAAAGTTACGAGTTATTTAGCTTAGGTCTCTAAGACTTAAGATTGGAACAACATCACTAATTGAGAGTTAGTCATGGTTATTTTTAAATTTACTTTTATGTATACCTTTCTCTTAGAAATTTTTAAAGCCCTATAATTTTTAGCAAACAAACAAATGAAATTCTTCTTTTGAGAAACCCCTGAAAGATCACAACGATTGGAGGTCAAAAGTAATAACAAGTGCATGAATAGAAAAAATTGGTAAGGATTCGTCTTGGTCCGTCAGAAGAGAGAGATTGAGTCCCAATGCCAATACTAATGAAAAAAAAAAATTGGTATGTATGGGCCTTGGTCCGTCAGAAAAGCAAGATTCTTTCCCGCTATCAATATAAGAAATAAGTTAGTATGGATCGGTCCTGATCCATCAGAAGAGCGAGATTCTTTCCCTCTACTAACACAATTGTTCTTAAATAAAGTAAATTTAAAAGACCTCTCAACAAAAGCCTGAACTAGAGGGATGATCAGAGGATGAGTGGATGTAAAATGTATTTGTTTTAGATTATGGTGCTTAGTGAGATTGAAGAGAGAATTGTATACACTTTAGTCAAATGGACAAAATTTTTATTACTCTTTCTTAGTTCGCGAAATGTTAAATCTAATTTCTAGTTTAGGAATCCTTAATTAAATGACTTGGGTAAACTTTTATTTCCATAATTTAACTAGTGAACTCTAGTATTAAGTATTGTTAGAGCATTTTAATATGATTAAGTGAAATTATTGAACTAGGGGGATGATCAGAAGATGAGTGGATGTGAAATGTGTTTGTTTTAGATTATGGTGCTTGGTGAGATGGAAGAGAGAATTGTATACACTTTAGTCAAATGGATAAAATTTTTATGACTCTTTCTCGGTTGGCAAGATATTAAATCTAATTTTAGTTTAAGAATCTTTGGTTAAATGACTCGGGTAAACTTTGATTTTCAAAAATTAACTAGTGAACTCTAGTATTAAGTATTGTTGGAGCATTCGAATATAATCAGATGAAATTGGTTAACTTTATTATTGTAAGTTAGTTGAGAATGATCTTCTTACTTTTCTACGGGTCAAGTGTATTCGTTCACCGGTTTCCTAAATAGTAATAAATTTTATTTAGCGTTTCTTGTCCCGAAAGTTTTGTTTTGATTTATTTGCTTGAGGACAAGCAAATGCTTAAGTGTAGGGAAATTTGATAACTCTGATTTTAAACATATTTCACATGGTGATTTTCTAGTATTTCCCTTATATTTTTTGTTTTCTTTAAAGAAATTGACACTTAATTGAGTAAAATTTTGATTTCAAGGTTTGGATGTGTTCTTGGATCAAAAACGAAGAAAAGGAATCAAGTTTCACTCAATTCGGAGTTCAAATGAAGAAGTTATGAAGTTTTGAAGTTACACAGTCTGGGACATGACCATGTCCCCAGGCTATGTCCATGCAAGGAAATTTTCCAAGGTCAGAAAGTTACACGACTTGGGGACACGGTCATGTCCCAGGTCGTGTCTGGTAAAGAAAACGAAAACCTTATAATACATTATAAAAGGACATATTAGGGTTTCACAAGACACATGAGACATTGGAGAAGAGAAAAGAAGAGACTTAAGGAGAAGGAGAAGAAAAAGACGAGAGCAATACCAACTTCAAGATCAGAGAGATTTTTCACCAATCAAAGGGGTTTTTCATGTTTTATTTTATGTTTTTGATGGAACTCGTTTTTAGTTTCATTATGATAGCTTAGAATTCGTGTATTTAGGATTATGGAACCTAGGGTTTCATGTGACTCTTAGGTTGATTTATAATTCTCAATAAAGTTTCTATCTTTACTTGATTCAATTATGTCGTTTAATTGTTAATTGATATTTCTAAAATATCAATATATGATATTATGCATAATTAGATCTTTACATAATTGGAGAGAATTATATGTATACTTAGAGATAAGATACATGTTTCTTCCGGAAAGTTAATTATTTATGTGGGAATTCATTATACATTAATGCAATTCTAAATTATATTACTAAGTGAAGAGATCCTGGTAAATAATTTAGGATTAGGGTTAATATGCTTGAGAAATGTATTAACTTTAATTGTGAATCCCTCCGGTCAAGAATAATAGAAATTGAATTGAATATATTTTAAGCGGTCATAGGTTAAACACTAGGGGAAATAATTCATAAATACGTTATTGCATACTTGAAGTCGTTCTTAGTTTTATTGATTTCTAAATTGCTTAATCAAGTCTTATAATTTGGTTAGTTTGTTAATTTTAGTATTTTTAATTCATTCAACTCATCACAATTTTCCGGTTAGATAATAGTGCTATGGTTAATATTAGTATTCGAAGTCTCTGAGAGATCGACTCGGACTCACATCCGCTATATTAAAACTGATAGGTGCACTTGCCTGATATCAAAAGTCTAAGCCCATCCCGTATGCATTATCCCATCTAGACTTGTGGAACTTAGGATTCTTATGTGTAAACTGTTTTAATTGTTGAAGTTCAATGAAATTTTTTATTTTTTGACTTAATTATGTGTACTTGATTGTTATTTAGTATTTCTAAAGTGTCAATATTTGATATTATACACGAAGATTGAGAAATATTATATGTAATTAGATCTTAGCATAATTGAAGGGAATTCCATGTATACTTACTACATGTTTACTTGGAGGGAATGGAATAGCCATTCCCCCCTTATTAATTAAAACCCTCTTATTACAATGTTCAGTTCAATGAATCCCAATTATCTAGGAATTGCAATTCATTGAAAATGAGGAATTGGGATTCATGATTCTCACCTAAGAATCACCATTCCAAGTGCAAAATATTTACTACCCTTCTTTTTCTTCTTCATCTCATACATATATTACAACCATAGTACACCAATACTAGCGACCACCACCACTGCAACTACTTCACTAGGAGAAGAAATGTTTAGATACATATTTTGCTTTCTTGAAGTTATTCTTAATTTCATCACTTTATCATTATTGTTTGAGTCTCATAATTAGTTTTAGTTGGTTAATTTTAGGATTTTAATTTAGTCGCACTCATTGAATCTTTCCGATTAGATAAAAAAGTTAAAGTTAGTATTAGTATTCATAGTCCTTGAGGGATTTGCTTGGACTCAAATCCGCTTTACCGTAATTTAATAAGTGCATTTACCTTATACGAAGTAATGAGAGTGTGCATGCTATTAAGGAGTAAGGTAATGACAATTAAGATGAAGGTCATCATAAACTAAATTATAATGATGGATGACTACACTCACAAAAGCAATGTAACATCTCATGAATATGCAAGCAAATTTGATGTAGGCTTTGAATGATAATGTAATGCAACAAGTAAACATTCAAAATTAGAACAAAAAATAGATTACGAGTGGAAGGAACAGCAAAGGTAATGAGTTAAATGAGGCAGAAGGCAATAATTTTGATAAAGGTCACAAATAATAGAAGCCAACAAATGAGAGATATCTAAAATATCAAATTCTAGGTTCCAAAATTTGATGGAAGTAGGATACCAAATGATTATAATGATAGTGAAAGTCAGGTTAAGCAACTCTTTGATTATTGTAAATATAATGAACACACCAAAGTCAAGTTAACCTCCTTTTTCTAACTATATTTTCTTTTATGATGAAAGCAACTTCGTGAGTAAAAAAGAGAAGATTGAAAAGCGATGGTCACTACATGGAATTTAATGAAGAGGTTAATGTAAAAGTAGATCATACGGCCATATTGTAAGTAAGAATTATTCTCTCAAATGGATACCATGAGATAGGGAGGTATGTCAATTAATCATTATGCATAAGAATTTGAAATGCTATTGATGAGGTGTGATACTAAGGAACTCGTTAAGCAGATCATAAATAGATTCATAACTAGATTAAGATATGATGTAGTGAAATTGGCTTTGGGAGTTGATCATCAAAGGTAAAGGGGTAGAGGCAAATAGAAAAGTTCTTACTTTCGACATGAAGAACAACATGCTAAAGAGAAACCTAAGGAAGAACTAAAATCTAAAGGGCTTAAGTTGAGCATAAAGAGTTCAAAAGCTATGAGAAGAGTGAATATAGTAACAATAAAACCAATACATACAAGTTGGAAGGCCATGAGCAAGGTACTTAAGGAAAACAATCCCATAAAGTGAAATGCTTCAAATGTCAATGCTTTGTACATTTACCATCAAAGTGTGTAAACAAGAAAATTATGGTAATTAAGATCAAGTTGCTTAAAATTGAAGTCATTAGTAAAGAGGAAAAAGAGGAAGAAGACCCAAGTATGTACATTAAAGAGGAGAATGGTCATGTTAGAACCCAGCATGATGGTCATCATCATTAGGATATCTAAGACACTTAAACAACCAATAAATGTTACTTAAATAACTAATTTCTTTTTTACTCAATGGCTAGTGAAGGATAAAGCTTATTTTATGGTGATTAATAGTAGTAGCTGGACCAACATAACTTCTACAGCTTTTGTTTACGCTCTAAAATTAATGATGACACCACATTTACAACTGTTATCTTACATTGGTTTAGAAAGAAGGGTAAAATTCATGTTAATG
Source organism: Lumnitzera racemosa (assembly GCA_024138005.1). Lineage (NCBI taxonomy): Eukaryota > Viridiplantae > Streptophyta > Magnoliopsida > Myrtales > Combretaceae > Lumnitzera > Lumnitzera racemosa. The sequence continues at coordinate 86,153,677 of JAMXBC010000007.1, forward strand.
AGCAAGTTAGAGTTCTAATGAAGATTAGGGGCTATATGGATGACTTCTTGTGTAATGTTGTAGTAAAATGGAAGTTGCTCACATTTTTTTGGATAAGCCTTAGATGTATGATAAGAAAGTGTTGTATGATGGGTTAAAAAACATTTATATGTTTGCAAAGGATGGAAAATAGGTCATTTTGACCCCTGATAAGTAAAGAGCAGATAAAGAGAGATTAAGTAGCTAGGGGTAAGCTGAAAAAAGGGTATGAGAGTTTATTTGTGCCGATCCAAATATTTCTTGTTACAAATCAAAGAAATTATGGGATTCGAGGGAAATTCATCTATAACCCCAAGCAGATGATGGGAATCAAATTTTGAACCCATGTAAATCAAGATGGAAAGCGAGTGGAAGCACCTAAGATCAACCCAAGAATGTACAATCAATTCATGAAAATAAGAAGAAGCAAAGGACAAAGACTAAAGTCCATTGGCTTGATGATGGACATCCCTACCATCTTGATGGTAACCTCTAATTGAAGCACAAAAGACTCAAGTAAGAGTAGCTAACACCACTAGCTAGTGTTCATATGAATCAACCTGACAATTGCAAAGAGTCCAATGATTCAATTTGCTAGTTCTCCTATGGACTAGCATGATGGCTTACTATAGTTAAGTTGACGTTCGTTTTATTTTGATCTTTCCATTTGGTGTTTTAAGTTATTATTAGTTACTAAATTGCAATTACTGTAAGAGTTAGTATAAATACTATCTTCTATATGTTTTAAAGGACAACTTACTTTCATCATTTTCATTCTAGTTCTAATTTCTTTTATTGAGATTGAACATTTAGCTATTTTGCTACCTTTAATTCTTATAAAAAAATGTTTGTTCATTAGTTATAATGATTCTATCATTTTAATTAGGTTATTACTAGGGTTAACCTAATTAAATTGTGGGTAACATTAAACTAAGAATCTCACCATAAGTTACCTTAATTATTGAGTTTATCTTTATAATGGTCCATATCTTATTACTATCTTTTGGTTGTTAGACTTCCCTAAATACATATTAGATTTATATCTTATTACTATCTATCGAGCTTAGTTTTTCTTCTAGTTTTTTATAAATTAATTTTCTTTAAACTAATCAATATTAAACCTTACCCGTTTAATACTGACCCTTAACTAGGGTTTAAAGAAAACCGGTTCTTTTAACTTTGAAAATATTTTAAAGTTACTACTCAACCATAGTCGGTAAAGAAAGTTAAGTTATAACCAATTAGATAGATTAATACTAGTCTATCGATAAAACCAATTTTTAAACTGTTTTTTTCTTTAAAATTAAAGATTTGAATCCGAGAGCTATCCTATTAAATCATAAATGGATACCACTTTTAACTTTCCGAATTTAATTTTGCTTTTCAAATACCCTTCCAATAATGTTTATTTACAAACAATAACTAAAATTATAACTATTTACAAAAAATAAGAATTTAAAGAATTATCTACTAAAGGGGGAAAATAAATTTTTTCCATATTTTAAGTCATCTCGTATGTACGGATGCTTATGTACCTGCTATTCGAAATCAAACTTCCATAGTTCATTCCACGAAAACTTTAGCAGGTTGATTAATTTTAATTTTTTTAACAATGGTTAGGTTTACGTTTTTAACCCGATTCAAGTTATTTAAGAAAAATTCCTAAACGGTCTTAAACTAGATTTTATTTATGGAAAGTCCTAAAAAATTTCTTAATTTGGAAAGAAGATCGATTTTTTTGTTTATTTTTAGAAAAAAAAATTGACTTTCTTTAAGTGTCAAAATGATTTTCATTTATTCATTTTTATTTTTATTTTTATTATTTTTTATATTATCTTATTTATTTATTTTATCTATTTCTATTATGCTTTAATAAACTATTCTTTTCTTTTCTTTTTCTTGCTTATCTTTTCTTCTTTTTTCTTTTTTTCCTTGTCGAGATAGGTTTTTCAACTTTTCGATTCTTTTTAAATTAGGTTTCTTTAAACCAATTAGTACTAAACCCTTACCCATTTAGTACTGACCATCAACTAAGGTTTAAAGAAAATCAATTCTTTTTTACACTTTAAAAATGCTTTGTAAGTACCACTCAACTGAAGTCAAGAAAAATAGTTAAGTTATAACCAATTGGATAGATTAGTCATAACTAACCTACTAGTCTACGATAAAATTAATTTTTGAAACAACTTTTGAAAACCAGAGATCTAGGTTCGGGGGTTAGAAATTTTAAACCTTTACGGGTACCATTAACATTCCAATTTTAACCTTAATCTTAAAGATCACCTTTTTTAATTTCATAAAACTCAATTACTAATTACTCTAATTAGATAATTTAAGTAATTTAGGAAAAAGGAAAATTAGATTTTTTATTTTTTTCATCGCCCTGTAGGTGCTTACGTACCTACTATTCGGATTAAACGTACGTAGTTCTTTTTATAAAAAACTTTAGTGAGTTAAGTTGATTTTAATTTTCGAAACAGGTTGGGTTTACGTTTTTAGTTCAATTTGATTTATTTAAAAAAATCCCTAAAAATAAAGGTCCTAAAATGGATTTTTATCTTTTTTTTTTTTGGAAAATTCTAAAAAGTCCTGTCTTTAAAAAGAATCCAATTATTTTTCATTTTTGAAAACCTAATTTTTAAGTGTTTAAAAAAAATAATAATCTTTTTTCTTTAACTATTCACTTATTTATCTTTACTTTTATTATTTTATTTATTTTAAATTTTTACTAAAAAAATAAATAACTAAATAAACTACTTTTTCTTTTTTCTTTCTTCCTTTTTTTTTCTTTACATTTTGATTACATTTACATGTACATAGATGGATAAATAAAATAATAATAAATAAATAAAGCAAAACCGAAAAAAGGAAATAAATCTAATAACGAAAAAAAAAATGGTCGAACCAAATAGTGGACAGGATGCTAGTCAAGGACGCAAGTCGAACATTGAGTCAATCTCGAGTCAGTTTGAATATTTGGGTCATAGGTCAGTCTAAGGTCAGTACGTGGATTCATGTCGAGTTTGAGTCATCTTCAAGTTCTGTAGCAACAGCTAGGGTCGATTTTGTTTAATTTAGCCACCGAATTAGAGAGGGAAGAGGAGTTTCATGAGTTTTAGATTGGGGATATGGGGGGTAGAAAGAGTGTCGCGGGGTTTGGGGGTGGTTTTTATGGTGGTCAGGCACGGTGGCTAGCAATGGTGTTTAGGTAGTGCCGTCGGGGGCTGTTGGAGTTAAAAGGGAAGTATGGTGTAAGGTTTTAAGTCATGGGAAGTTCGATCATGGGGTTGGTTTAGGTTAAAGAGAGTCAAATGTAGTGGTTCAAGAGGGAAGGGGTTCGATGGTTAAGGTTTAATGGCAGCTTGTTGGTGGCACCGCTAGGGAGTACAATAGCGGTTGAAGGTAGTTGGACTTGGAAGTTATTGAGGTAGGAAAGCTAGTGAAGGTGGTGATGTGGCTCGAAGGTAGCTAGAGAGAGAGAGTCAAAGAGACAGAGAGTAGGTTTGGTGGGTGTTAGAGAGAATGTGAAAGAGAAGAGTGAGAGAGAGCTTGTGGGTTATTTTTTGCTTATCGTTTATAATTGTATGTGTCCTTAGATGCTTATAGGCCCCCTATTTATATACAAAATCATCAATTGAACAAGGAAAGCTCAAATTTGAATTAAAGGAAAATTCCATATTTTCAAATTTTTTTTCCCTTTTTGGAGCTTGATTTGAATGCATTTTTTACACAGTTTAGACATATTCTTAAGTTCAATTCAAAGCAGGCTATGTGTTAAAAAAGATCAAAGTAAGAGATTGCGTGTGAGTTTGTGAAACCTATGTAACAACTGGAGCTAAAGTGAAGGGAGTGGAATATTCTTGACTAGGGAAGGTGGGGGAAAATTAGGGAAAGGGAAAGAAAGAGAAAGGAAAGAGAGAAAATTGGCTGACGTAACACCACGTTAACTAATCTAACCAATCACAGCATACCACATGTTAATAGTGATAGTGGTAGCTGATGTGGCAGTTGATGTGACATGCCGCGTAGCGCGACGTTAGCACAGGTCGTCCAACCTGATGCTACCACGTGTCAGGATACGTGGCGCAATAAGATCCTAACATACAGCAATTTCTAATGTCCAAAAAAATGAAAACAACTTTATATGCTTCTTCCAAGATTCGAACCCAAGACCTTTAACCAAACCTAATGCCGATGTCTAATGCTTATCTGTTAAGCTGTTGGCCTATGATTTGTCCATATGCACATATAGATCAAGTTAGCCTTGATTAGATTTAAATCTAAGCTCAGGTTCTATAACCCAATATCTAAACCTATTTCAAAATCTACCCTAAAAAAAAAATATTTTCTAAATTTCCTAAAATCTCCTATTTTTTCTATTTTTTGTAAATTTTCAATTTTCTAACTTTTTTCAATATTTTATTTTTTTAATTTCTTTTTTTTTTTTAGATTTCTTTCTAAATTTGCTATTTTTTTATATTTTTCCAAATTTCTTATTTTTTGTGCTTTTCCTTATTTTTTTATTTTTTTGTATTTTCTTAAAATTCTTATTTTTTTTATTTTCTTTAATTTCCTATTTTTTGTGTTTTTCCTAATTTAAGACCTATAAAAATGAAGAATAAAATAAAATAAAGGGAGCAAAAATTGGATATCTACGTTCTATTTTCTGTTTTTTTATTTTTCTTCTTTTTTTGTATAATTACAATTACATGAAACAAATAAGTAAGAAAAATTAAAATAAAATAAAATAAAAACAAAAACATCAAAACAACCAGACCAAATTAGGAGAGAGAGTATATGCAGGTCATGAAGTAAGTCCTAGGTAGATCAGCATCAATCGGATTAGATTTCGAATTAGCGTCGGGTTAGCCGACCCAACCATGTACTACGCGCATACGCAACTATAAGAGGATGAGGGCAATTGATAGTTGTGCTCCAAGGTAGTTTTAGGATGATTTTTTCATAAGAAAGGCCAAATCCATGCGTATCTAATTGGTATCAAGGCGTTTGGTAATAATGAGGTAGCTTTTCGTGGTTACTCAAAGGTAGGTCAGATTTAGGCCAATGGTGGTATGTACATCTAGGCATCGGTGGAGGTCAAGGTTTGGGTTTTGTGGCCATGGATGGGTGAGCATGGTTCGGTGTATGGTTCAGTTAAAGGGGATGAAGTCGATTAATGTTCATGCAAGTATGCAACAGCACGTAAATGTGGGTCACATGTGTGCTGTAGTTCATCGGTTGAGAGAGAAGGATAGAGAATGGCTTATGTTTTTAAGTAAGGGATTGTGATTGAGGGGGGTGAACAAAAGAGACAGTGGGGCCAATGGTGATCTGTTCTAGCCACATGGATTCGTACGAGAGGGGAGTAGGTTGGTGTTGTTGTTGTATGTTCAGTTATGTGAGAGAGAGATGGTGCAGTTCTAGTAAGTTGTCAGGGCATGGTTAGGGTGGTGTTTGGTCAATCACAGGTCGTAGGTAAGAGAGATCAAAGCTGTTGGTTTGTAAGGATGGGGCTACAATATGTAGGGTATGTAGGTTCGATTGAGAGCGAACAGTGAGTGACTACCAAGTAGGGGTCATCGAATGTTGTGCATAGTTGGTGTAAGGACTAATGAGTACGGCTGATGTACGATTTAGCTCGAGAAAGGGGGCGTCGGTGTGTGGGTTTAGAAGGGTATGGGGATTAAGATTGGTTTATGACAAAGAATGTTAATCGGTGGGGTGTGTGAGAGATTATGCAAAAGAAGTATGCTGTGTTGTGTGTAGTCTAAGCAGTAAGCGATCGAGGTGTGGTTAGGGTAGCTGTAGATTGAGTAACAAGTGGTAGCATTATATGAGAGAGAGGATGAGGGTCAAGGGTAGAGTTAGGCATCATCAAGAGTCCTTGCTATGTTTAGTTTTTTATTGAGAAAGCAAGGGAAAGAATGGGAAAGGGGAGAAGAACAAGGGAAAGTATGCTATCAAGGCTAATAACGGAATGTCACGTGTCTCAACCAGATACGTAGCCTAGTGATTCCTTGACATGTGGTAACACGTAGAGTATGAAAAAAATAAAGGCAAAAGGCATTCTTTGTCTTTTATGAGAGTCGAACCCTTGATCTCCAAGCCAAACCTAATTTCAAGTCCAAGTGTTTATCCATTAGGTCGTTGACATGTTCCTTGTTCATATGTACAATTTGAACAAAGTTAGCTTAAGCTAGATTCAGATCGAAGCCTAGACTTAATGACTTTCTCCTTATTTTTTTTTATCTAAATTATATTCTACTAAACTATCTAAAAAAATTATTATTTTCTAAATTTCCTAAATCCTTTATTTTCCTATTTTGTATCTTATCTAAATTTTATATTTTTGTGATTTTTTCTAAATTTATTTATTTTTTTACTTTTCTTAAATTCTCTATATTTTTTGTATTTTTCTAAATTTCTTTTTTTTTTCTAAGTTTCTAATTTTTTGGGTTTTCTTAATTTTCTTTTTTTTTGGTATTTTTCCTAATTTAGGACCATTTATCTTATTCAAAAAAATTTTGAAAAAAAAAAAATAAAAGGAAGGGGCCGAATGGGGGTATGCAAATATAAGTATCTACAACCGCCCCTCTTTATGGTAAAGTTTGAGTAAAACTTTGCTACAACTTCTTTGTACATCATGTCATGAAAGATTGCAACCATGACTCTTTGGTAAGTTGCCTGGTGTTTTTAAGTTCAAAAGGCATTACTTTGTAACAAAATGTGCCACAAGTTATGATAAATGTAGTCTTAGCTTTATCTTCTTTAGATATTCGAATCTGATTATACCTAAAGGACCCATCCATGAATGAGAAAAGACGGTTCCCAATCTTATTACCAACCACGACATCAATATAGAGCAAGGGGGAATTATCTTTAGGAGTTTTTTAGTTGAGGTCTTGAAAATCTACACACACTTTGACTTTTTCATTCTTCTTCATTACTGGCACAATGTTGGCTACCCACTTAGGATAATTAGATATCTCAATGAAACCAACTTCCAGTAGCTTTTTAACTTCTTCCTTAATTTTCAACAAGACATGCATTCAGAATCTTCTTAGCTTCTACTTCTTAGGTTTGATATCTTCTCATGTGGGTCGGGCATATCTTCATAAGACGATGCAAATACATCTTGGTATTTAAATAGTAGTGCGGTCATTTCTACCTTTTATTCTTCTTTCAAATTCCCTCCAATTTCCAATATTTTAGTGTTGTCATCAGTCCTAACATTAATTGTCTTAATTGACTCGTCAATAGAATTTCTACTCATTTCATGTTTTTGCTAGTTTTCATACACGTCACTGTAATTATTAACATCACTCCCAATGACTAACCCAGTAAGACTAGAAGTGATATCAATATTTTCATCACCTATCTACACGAGATATCCATGGCCTTTATTTAAAGCATTAGATCTGGACAAAAAGTATATAAAGATAGGAGTATGAGTGAGGGAGGAGTGAAGAAAATGAAGATTGATTTTTATTAGGTTAGAAGAAATTCTTTCAAGCACAAAAGTAATTACTACAAAACTCAGAAAAATACTAAACCATGATTCATCTTTTACCTTAGAGAAGACTTATTGCTATTAATAAGGATAGAGAACCAATTATTTAAGTGTTAGGGCTTGTAAGACGGGCCAATTGTTTTATTCCTACTGAAAGTGTCTTATTTGGCATACCTTGAAGTTTGGACATCAGCCTAGATGAAAGTTTCTAATAATGGTAAGAAGGTCATTGGGGCGTGATACAATCTGTCACCTCTTTTGCCCCTCGCTTGCATATTTCATAGCTCATCCATTGGAGTTGGGATATAACCTAACCTATAGGTACCAACTTGGCCTCTTTTGAATTTCAGCCTCTCTTGTTTCTCCCAATTAGTAATCATACACATCTCTTCAAATACTTGGAGTCCAAAGTCCTCCTACTCCTCAATGCCAATAAAGGGTATGGTCGTTTCCTTGTACATTTCATGATCCTAGTCACCCATAATCGTTATGACTTGGTCATTTGAGATGAGCTTAACCTTTTGATGCAGACTAAAAAGTATGACCCCTATTAAATGTATCCAAGGTCTTCTTAATAACAGGTTGAAGGTTTTTAGGATATCTAGGACCTAAAATCGGATGTTGAAAGTCTGTAGGCCAATATCAACTAGTAAGTCAATCTCCCCTATAATCTCCCTTCTAGACCCATCAAAAGCCCTAACTATTGTCAAACTTAGCTTGATTGCAGTTTCATTGATGCCCAATAGGTCCAAGGTAGCAAGAAGGCAGACATTTAAAGATGATTCTTTGTTAATGAGGACTCTTGCCGTGATAATGTTGTTTACCCTTACTATTATGAAGAGTGGCTTAATGTGTTGATTACTTTCTTTGCCCAACTCCTCAATAGAGAAAGAAATCTAATCCATGGTAAGGATAAAGTTGGTAACAGACCCCATTCTTTCAACAAGTATTTCATGAGGGACTTTGACTTCCCTTAGAGTTCTGAACAAAGCTTCTTGATGCGATTCCGATGCCATCAGCAGACTCATAAGAGATATTTGTGCTGGAGACTTAGCAAGCTAATCCATTACTTTATGCTTACTTGATTTAATTATTTTGGTAAAGGTAAACAATCCTTCTTCACATTTAGCCGATTCATTGTTTGGGCTTTCCAATACAGTTTTCTTTTTCAAGTCTTCCTTTGGGTCATAAATTCTACTAAAGCGAGTAATTCCCCCTACGAGTGAACTTGATTACCCTTGATTTACTACTTAACAGTTAAAAGGGGTAGTTTTATAACTTTCAAGGGCTAAAGGCACATGGAAGGTATACCTTCAGTTCTTTGGAGTTTGCTTTTCCTCTTATTTGTAGAATTTATAGACCCTGGGTTCTCAATTATGACCGATCATGTTGATGATGGGATTTGAGTAATCAAATATTATGTTGATGATAGGCCCATGGTTAAGTAAGGGGTTGTTGTTGACGTTTGAAGCAGGAGCTTCCATAAAGTCTAGCTGGATTGTGCCTTTGTCAATTAAGTCTTGAATTTTGTTCCTTAATCTCCAGCATAAATCGGTTAAATGGCCTACCTACCCCAAGTGATATTGACATTTAGCATTCGATAAAAAAACTTTGGTCTATATCTTTCACTGGGAGGCTCAAAATGGATCGAATTATCTTTTCTTAATTTTTCAAGGACCTGATTGAAGGGAACCGATATTTTAGTGAACTATCTCAGAATCTTGTTGACTTATAGTTAACTTTGGAATTGTTACTGCATTGGTAGAGGATTTGTTCTAATAGAGACCTAAGTATTAGGCTTGGTGTTTGAATTCAACATGTCGACAGTTGCTTCTTTGGTCTTATTGGTAGTAGGCTATATAGAGGGTGGTCTTCTATTTGATGGCTCCTGTAGTTTACTGGAAACGATAACATTTTCAATCTAACATCCTATGACCACCACCTTTGCGAAACTAAAGGAGGCTTACTTAATCAGATGAGAAAAGTAAGGCTTTTCAAGAGTATTAATAAAATCTAAAGTCAGCTCCTTCTCGGTCATGAAGGTAAATACCTATGCATCTAAGGATCTCCACATTTGGGCATACTCCTTGAATGACTTATTATGCTTTTTTTGCAGGGTGACCAAGTCCATCATGATTGGTGCCACTTCAACATTGAATTTATATTGCTCATAAAATGCCCTAACCAGCTTCTCCCGTGTATTCACCTGATTCAGATCCAATTAGGCATACCAAGTCAAAGCAGGGCCAGTTAAGATGTCCTAAAAAGTTTAGATCATGAGCTGGTCATATTGCACATACCCATCTTACGTACATACAGCCAAGTGTGCAGTTTAAGGCATCTAGTCCCATTGTACTTTTTGAAGTCAAGTACTTTAAATTTTTCTAGGAAGCTTCCATAGTCGTTGGTAAAGAAGTCTGTTATACCAACCTGTTCAAAACCATCATACCCTTTGAGCATTTTCATTTTCTCAGTAATTTGTTGCGTTAATCGCCTTTCAAACTCTTTTAATTTGTCTTGGTCAGCTTAAATGAGTAAGTACTTGGCTCAAAAGTCGAGTTAACCTTCAGATAGACCCCTTCTGTCTCAAAGGATTCAAAAGTCTAGTTGACTTTGGAGTAGGCTTCTTCCACTTTAAGAAGTGGGGCTTCAACATTCTTCCCATATCGGGGCTTTAGAGTTTTACTCATTTAATGGAACGTAGACTTAAGTAAGGCGATGCTACTAGCAAGGAAGCTCAATCAATCAGCAATCTTCCCTACTATTTGGTCCAAAGAGCGGAACCTCAACTCAGTAAGGTCAACAATTTTAGGGTTGACACTATCGCTGTTGGTATTGATGTTGTCACTTCCTCAGCTAGCCATTCTAGTTTGAGAGTGAGTTCAGATAGGACTTCTCTAAAAGGTTTGATGCTTAAGAGCTATCTCGACGGCCTGGTTTAAGATCACTTCTCAACAAATTAGTCATATAAATATTTTTTTCAAATGAAACAAATGAAAAATAGGAATGCGAAAATGTATGGCATACGAATGTAGAGAAATAGAACCGACAAGATGGTAATTTTTATTATTTTATAGCTTTTGAAGTTCCATTTTACATTATTTGAAAAAGAAAATACATTTATTTCTTAATAAAAGTATTATTATCTCTAAACGTTCTTTTGGCACTTGGCAAGCATTCGCTTTTTTTGCTTACTAGGTACTGCAAGTGCTTCCTTCCTTTTTTCTAAGCTGGGCTCTTCTATTTCTTCAAGTTCTTTGAGCCTTTTCTAGGTCATCTTCAAGTGATGTTCTAAGGCCCAAGAACGTTGTCTTGATTCCCAAAAGAGATCCTCCCATATGTCCCTCACTTCATAAATTACTTTTATACAGGCTTGTACTTGGTCCATGTAGGTCTTGATTTCAGGATCTGGTTTAGCTGGTGCAAGTTAGATGATTTATGGGGCTTGATATTGGATCTCCCCTGCCTTACGAAGCTAATTGTACAAATATTCTTAGGTGACCCTATGCTTATCCACTTCTCCTAGCCACTCTCCTAAATCGATGTTTAGGCTAATAGTCCTTATTTTCCATAATTATTTAATTCCCCAGAGTTTAAACATCTTCTGTAGTAGTGGAATCTAAAGGTCCTCGTAATCTAAGGTCATAATATCCAGTAAAGGCCTGTAGACTATATCTTGGATACCTCCAAATTGTCTGATAATATTGTTAGGGTAATAGCCTGTACACAATTTCATCCCAATTAGGGGTATTGCTAGATAATTTTTACATACTAGGATTACCCTTTTAAAGTTGCTCCATCTTATTATCCATAAGATATCGGCAACTTGGAAATTTCTCAACACTTCTACCCAGCAGTAAGTGAACTTTCCTTTTGGGAGATGGACCTCATCAACAAAAGAATCGATCAGATCAATATTATGAGCAAATTCTCCCCGGATTAGATCAAGCCCATAATATTTCATGTAGCTCACAAATCATACTGTCAATAATGCCGTACTGGTCTTTAGTACATCATTGTTCTTTTCTTTCAAAATGTTTGAGTCTTCTGATTTGTTCTATGAGGAAAGCCAAGATATATGATTTACCTTTAAGAAACTAACCCAGTAACTCAACAATCCTAAAATGGATGAGGAACTTTCAATTAAAGAATAGGAGAGTCCCAAATGCAGCTAAGATAAAGGCTTTTATTTTATTCCGTCCTTAGTCTTTGAGATTGCCATAGAAGATGCCTCGTTCGTTGGATTTAGGCCCAATGGTGAACCAAGCTTTTAAGTCTTCCAATTTGATGCAATTCCTATTACAGCTACTGAAGGCTTTGATCACTTTAGCTTTTTTTATTGCTAAGAATCTTGAAAAGGCATTCATCGAGTCAACTTCCAAATTTAAGTGTTAGACTAATTAGGTGAGGCCTAACTCAAAAAGCCACTTCCTCGAGCTCCCAAAAGTTGGTTGGGGCCCTAATTAAATTAATCTCTATCTTTACCTTAGGAAGTGATAGAATGAAATTGATCTTGCTAATAATGGTCTCTTATTCCCTTAGATTGAAGTATTGAAACCATTGGTCCACGATGATCTTAGGGCTGATAGGCTTGCTAACGAACTTTTCTCTGAAGTGGACAAAGTTAGATGAACAGGCCATTTCTTAATCTAAATTACAAAAGAAAAAATATGTTACAAAATTGACTAATCATTATTTATAATAAACAAAACCTATTTACAACAATTCTATGTTTACAACATATTTACAAGAGAAATCAAGGAAACTCTAAGCCATTATATACTTTTATTCCCATCTTGCTTGATCATTTGTCGATTCTAGATGTTGTGAATGCATAAAGGGTGGGTTAGACAGGTCTTAAAGCTTACGCATCTTCACTTGTTAAAGAATACTTTCATTAGTCACATCAAGCTTAAGTAGGGGTAACCTAATTAACCCCGAGCAGTGGTTACACCACAGCACCTGAAGTCTACACAATGGCCCCCCTATCCTAAGGTCTTAATATGATTCGAGCTTGACCATTTCTATTATACGCTTGTGAAAAATAAATCCCCCCCCCCTAAATAGTTAAATAAATAAAACCTACAAAAAACGTTAGTTATGGTATGAATAATAACGAATTAATAAATGAAGAAGTACATAAATTACGCTTAGTAAGGTGATTTTTGGAGATTAATTTTAATTTTGGAAAGTTGAATGGCTAACCCTCTTAATTTTAATTTTCTTAAATTAGTTTTTTTTTTAAATCGATCAATATTAAACCCTACCCCGTTTACTACTGACCCTCTACTAAGGTTTAAAGAAAACTGATTCTTTTAACTTTGAAAACATTGCAAAGTCACCACCCAACTATAGTCAAGAAAGAGAGCTAAGTTATAACCAATTAGATAGATTGGTTATAATTTAGCTACCGGTTTACCAATAAAACTAATTTTTAAAATGGTTTTTTTTAAACTACAGATATAGATCTGGAGGCTATCCTATTAAACCCTAAACACGTACCACTTTTAACTTTCTAAATTTAATTTTGCTTTTTAAATACCCTTCCAATAATGTTTGTTTACAAGCGATAACTGAAATTATACCTATTTACAAAAAATAAAAATTTAAAGAATTACTTACTAAAGGAGGAAAATAAATTTTTTCCATATTTTAAGTCACCTCATACGTATAGGTGCCTACGTACCCGCTGTTCAAAATCAGACTTCTATAATTCGTTCCACAAAAACTTTAGCGGGTTGATTAATTTTTATTTTTTTAAAAATGATCGATTTTATGTTTTTAACCCAATTTAAGTTATTTAAGAAATTTCTAAAGGGTCCTAAACTAGATTTTATTTATGGAAAGTCCTAAAAAAGGTCCTAATTTAAAAAGAGGATTAGTTATTTTTATCTATTTTTAGAAAAAAATTAGATGTCTACACTATCTTTTTGTTGTTAAACTTCCCTAAATACATATTGGAAAAGCACATAAAGTGAACATTCAATCATTTTAGAGACTGCAATGTTGCTATCATCAAACTAAGCACATCATTATATGTCCAACATTAGAATAACCATTTCCTTATTGTTTTAGGTTGGTAATCACAATTGATGGGACTCTTTATAGGGGAAACAAAAGCATGAGCTATTGAGAGTGACCGGTATAGACAATGGAAACCACATCATACTGTTAGCGTTTACATTGGCTGATGGCTCTATTTGAGGCAATAGATGTAGATATAGGAGTACATCAACTCTAGGGCATCATCTTCAATGATTCAACATCAGCAGGTAATAATGATGCCAAACGTGACCACTTAATACCACTTGATTTACCCTAGGGAAGACGACATAGGGGGCTGGGATAGGCCTACTGTTAAACCCAAAGCCGCTAACATAGCCTTATTAAGATTAGAGACATTCCATCGCCTAAGAATAAGTACCCGCCTTACCTATCTCCTACCCCAATTGCAGCTCGGTATCAAAAATTAAGTCCTTATACTCTACCATTGGTGCCATTCTAAACACCTCTTAGGGATAGCTCCAGTGCTTACATTCAGACTCCTTTAGCTCCAAAAAATAGGGATATGGTGTTGAGTTTTAGGGATTCAAATTATGTTATTTTGCATAATAGAATTTTGAATTTTATTATCCCCAAATGTCTTAGGACCCATGCATTTCAATTAAACCAAAAAGAAGACAACAAATTTTACCTTATATGATGTTTTTCGATATTCTCAATTAGGCGAATCAACAAGTATTGCAAATTGCAAACACTCTCTATAAGTATCTACACATGAACGAACTTACTGGAAATGGGCTGTAGTGTACGCTAGCACTCTATGACAAATCTATATTCATGAAGGAATCGACCCGCAATATCTCGCGTTTACTCTCTCTATTTTAGTCTGCAAAATTTCTCTATAGGTCTAATGTTAACGATAAGGTATCAACGTAACCCTAATAGAAAGTTACCTCTATCTATATATAGAAGAGCGATAATATCTTCTAAAAAATATTAAGAGATATTAATATTATCTATCAAAATATGTTATTTTATTATTTATTGTTTTTCTCCAAAAATAAGAAATGTTATTATTTATCATTCTTAAACTATTTAAGAATAATAAATATTTCAATAATTCATACTAGGTCAATTTAAAATAAGTCTGTAACCCATTTGGTTCATTCTTTATGTGTGACCCTATAGGTTTATCTAATGTTAGTAGTAAGACTAAAACTCCTTTTCTAACCTACAAGGCATAAATAGCCTCTAGTAAAATATTATGCCTACCCAAATTAAGTGAAGGTTAGTGATTCGACTCTACCTATTAAACAGTCGGTTATTTAGTCCATTTGTCACACAATATCTAATGATTAAACATATGGTGTTGATCAAAGACAATCTTATATTGTTTAATCACTCGTTTCTTAAATCTAAAGTTCGAATAACTTAAACAAATAATATTGATTACTCCTTATCAATTCATTTAAGTACATCCATGCATTTTTCTTAGTCTTACTCTTCATGAGGCTCAAAAGATATCTCTCTTAAATTAATGAGACAGACAAATTCCTTCACGAACACTCATATTCCTCCACAAAATTTATTCTATATCCAATCATAATCTCTTAATCATCTAATTAAAAATGATAAAGAACTGAGTCAAAATGTGGAACTTACTATTTAGGAATCCATGGTGTCATCAAGTTAAAAGATTAAAATAATACTCTAATAAGTAGTACTTATTAGATTGATACATGTAGTACTCTCATGGTTAGTCAATCTAATATAATGTATTCCTACATGTATCTATGTGTTGAATTGATATATTATATCCATGATCAGTGAAACGTGATTATCATTTAGCCAACATACTAGTCTTAATTCATTATTATTCCATCTAATGAGCGACTAAAGATAATTTAGAATAGTGTTCTTATCACCTTATGGTTTTACTATTAAAATCATACACTTTAATGACATAAGAAAAAACAAATATTCAAGGAATCCTTTTTATCAATGTTAAAAAGCTAACAATAACATGATAAATAAAATGACTCATATCATAAAGAAAAATAAATGTTCAAATGACATAAAATCCATATGGTTTAGGGCACATCACTAGCATATGGACTTCAAATAGAAGACATAGGCGAGAGGCTTACACAAGTTGAGTCCAATCTTATATTGATGCATGTGTTTCCTCCCCTTAGCTCATCCACTACAGGATGGGATAACACTTAGTTACTTAGTTGGACACTCAACCAATGCACAAAAGCTAACCTTCAAGCAATGGCATTAACAACAACCTTAGATTCCTTTTTACTTTGTTCATTTCCTTTATTTTTGATTTTATATTGTACATTTTTATTTATATTTCTATTTCGATGAACTGTAATGTTTATCAATTGAAAAATTCTTATTCTTTTCCAGTTTTCTTATTAATTTCCTCTAATAGATTATTAATGCTTACAATTACTAATCATTTGTAATAGTTGAGGAGCTCTATATTGATAAGTCATTGTAGCATTATTTACATATAGATGGGTTGGTGATGAGTTATTATTTGGTGGAGTTAACAAGTGTATTATCATTCATGTTATGGATGTGGAGTTTGGCTCCTATGGAATGCATATATTGACGAATTTGCAATTGTTATTCCATATAGTTTGTTTTCCTGTATAAATTATATTTTACACGTTTAAAGAGGCAAGTGTTGCAGGTGTTGTACAAATTAGTGGAAAATATATTGCAACAGTTGCTGCAAATTATAACAAGTCAAAATCCTATTTAGAAGACACAATTTCAACTCACAATTGAAGTCATTTCTTCAAAGATACAAGTTTATATCACTTGTTTAAAGGAACATTTTCATTGTTATGATTTCTTTGTAAAATGAAATTGTTACTCCAAGATACGATTTTAGCTACTATGCTTTTGGAAATTTTTTTAAGTTTAATGATATTTTAAGAACATTTTTTAAAAATTGCAATTTTTTTCCTTTTACCTTTTCATGTGTACCTATTCATTAGTTATACCTTTTTTATAATGCCTTTTTGACTATTTATTACTTTTAACTTTTATCACTTATGCCTTTTCAATATCAATAACAATTCTTTTTTTCAAATTATAATTTTAAAATTAAGACTATTATAACCTAGCAGTATCACTGCTAGTCTTTCATCGAGATGGACCACGGTTTAAATCCACTATCTCTTAAAGTTGTAATTTAGTTGGCATAGAAAATATATAGACATATAATTTTAAAATCTTTTGTCATTTGTACTCTCTTTATTAATAATACCTTTTTGTAATGCCATTTAATTGCTTCTAATTTAAAATTTTGATCACTTTCGCCTTTTCAATATTGATAACAACTCTTTGTTTTTTCTTTTTTTTTTAATTATGAATTTGAGAGACATGTTATTTACATATAGAATGACGGGAGTTGTAATTTTTACATGATTTAGGATAAAATAACATAAGTTGAGATTTCTTAAGGGTTCTAACTCTTTTAAGACCGCCAATGGCCTAATGATTTGAACACTAATCTCTTAAGTTAGATAAACTGGGTTCAATTCCCTCCCCTCCGCCATTATAATTGCTGAAAAAAAAAAAAACTCTTTTAAGACCCAGTATTTTATATACAAATATAGAAGGATTACCTATGGAAGTCATACAAAACCAAATATGTTAACTATGATAATTCTTTTAAATATATCTATTATTTTGATAGATATATGTATTGTAAATTTTCCCGATTGCTCGATCTTCAACTAATATATAAATTTACTAAATTAAACCCTCATAATTTTCCTTCTTCTTAAACCCAATTTCACAATCTCCAAGCTTTCTAGGTTCAATGACATTCACAAAATTGTTTTGTAGCTATCTCCATTAAAATCCTCATTCACATTCACATTGTCATCATCACATAAGTTTATATGTTTTGTTGTGTAGTTTGTTCCTAGACATCAATGTATCCATCAACATGAATTCCAATTGCATAATACATGACTCATCAAAATAAGGGAACGATTTGTTTCTAAATTAAGTAGCCCTTCATGACTTTACATGTGAAAACAAAAATATTTCGCGTTGTCAAACCTAAATTTTCAGTTTTTAGTTTTCCTTAACTTGATTTAAACAAAACTCTATACCTATTTAGTTTAAACCCTCGACTTAAATTAAGGAAATACATAGTTCCTTTATTTGTGAAAATATTTTAGAGTTGTTGCTTAGTAAAACCAAGAAAAAGGTTAAATTAAAACTAATTAGGCATATTGGTTCTAATTTAGCCACTATCTTATGATTTTAAAAATTTCTTTTAAAAAATTTAAAAAGTGAGGGTGGTTGTAGTGTTTGAGGAGCTCGTAACTAGGGCTTAGTTGGTGCAAAAGAAGATGTGGCTTTGATTTTTTGGGTATGGCAAGCTTAGCCATAAGCTTGGTTTCGCACAAGGTATGACAATAGTAACAGTTCACAAGTGGGTAGCCATGATGTTTTAGGGTTTAGTGGTGGTAAAGTTTAGGGGTACGGCTGACGAAAATAGGTGATGAATGGAAAGCCCAAGGGTTAGAGAACTTGAATGTATTGTTAGATTTCTTCGACCAAACTACAGTTGAAGAAATCTTAAAGAGGGAGAAAGAGAGAAGGTGCAAGCATGGGTTAAGGGTAAAGAGAGAAAGCTCGGGTTTAACTTCTGTAATTGTTTTTCAATTTATGCTTATTGATTGGAATGCTTCCTAAACTTTTTCTTATAGTGTTTGAAGCATTGGCTGTAAATGGGAAAGTTAAGAAATAGATTAGTTGTAAAAATTCAAATTAGTAGGTTTTTACTACATTTAATTTGAAATCATTGCATTTTGATTAGATTTTATTAAAGAAACTGTCAAAAGATGTTCCCAAACTTTCATTATTTCCCAAAACAATCTTTAAAAGCTTTGAATGTCATTAAGCAAGCTTGAATCAAGAAAAATTATATTGGAACAATATTCATACAGTCATATTTTATGGATATTCAATCTCATTTTGACTCCTCAAATGAGTGAATGTGGATGAGCTATGCATACCATTTCATAATATCTTAAGTAAGCAATGCAATATTGTCAAGATTCTATATTAATTCTACGAGGAAAAAAAAAACAAAGCAAGAAAAATGGCTTCAAAGTGGGGGTTTCAAACATAGCAATCCTGCATCTATAGCTGTTCTTGGCATGTAGGGAAGATGCTACTCATAGGGTAGTAGTGAGCATACACGTATCGCATATGGACCAAGTGGACGAATTATATGATAACACATGGTCAAAAGAGGAAATCATATGACAACACATGGCAAGAAGAGGAACAAAAAGAAAAATGCATAAAGTGCATTTGCCAAGCATTAATCCCTAAACTTTCCTCTCATTTGTAATAATCAATCCAAGATCTCATTTGTTAGGCCATTTGGCCTATGCCTTACAATTTACTGCAACTAAAATGTATATAAGGAGGAGAAACCAAGCTTAAGTAGTTCAAATAAACTCATAAAAAGCTATTAAAATACTATTAGCACTAAAACCTATTCTCGTACTATGTTTTTTTTCTTTTGTTTTTCTTATTTGAAATTTTTAACTTTTACTTCTTCATTTTTCTTTTTTTTTTAGGTACTTAAACTCTATCCGACATTGAAAATTAAATGACTTTTTTTCTAAATAATTAAAAAAAACCTTAAAATGACTTAAGGCTTTTATTTTCCTAAAAATCTTTTTTTTTCCTTTCTTTATATTTTTTCATTTTCTCAAAATTTTTGTATTGTTCCTTTTTTTTGTATTTTTGTATTTTTTTAAATAGTACCCTTTTCTTTATTCTTGAAAAATATTAAAACTATAGTAGGGTAAAAATGAAGTGTCTATACTTATGTATATACTCAAATAAATAAATAAATGATTGAGGAAAGTGAAATAATGGTTGTTTTCAAATATACTCAAACATATGCATCCTAGACAGGATAATCCACCACAATACATTTAGTTACAAATCCTAACCAAATCTACTTGTATTATCCCATACAACATGTCATAAAGATTCTTTAAAGTCTTCACTATAGACTCGATGTGAGGACTCACTTGAAGACCACAACCCGATACATTGGCTTCTAACACTTTTTTCATGGCAAAAAGGTATCCCAACTTAAACCCATGATCAACTTTTATACTTTTCTAGTGCTTTATAACTCAAGGAGTACCTCCATGAGTGTAGATTTTTCCTCATCAAGCTATACCCTTTTGTTCTTTCCAGAGCCTCTCAATTCATTTATTATGTTATCCTACGTTCCTTTCATTTCCTACTAATTTAATTATAAATTATGAAGATGGAGTACAAAGCAATAAGGTTATAATAAAAGTGAAAACTAAATATGAACATATACTTCAAATTTGGAGCAAAATACAAAGTACACCATAAATCTACAATGTCTCAGCATAAATATTTATTAAGAAAAACAAAAAACAAAATATAATCATCATCGAATTATCTACGATTTGCCACTCTCCACTCACTAAATATACTTCCAACTAAATTATCATTAAAAGAAGTCCATCATGAGATATATCAATTATTGCCACAAGTTTATTCAGTTCTTCAATGATATCTTCTTGAGACTACTATTCATGTCCTAATGGATCTTCGATCATTTCCCTTTTTACTAGGTTTTCTAAGAGACAACATGCTAGTATAATACAATTTTGAATCTTGATTGAATAAAAAGAACTTCTAAGAATTGCCATCTCATTTTAAGCAATCCAAAACGTCTTTCTATTATAAGCAAGCTAACGTATGCTTCATGTTGAAAAATTCTTTTGGAGTAGTAAGCCCTTTAGCCATCTCTCCAATCATTCAAATAGTACCATTGTTTTTTGTTCAAAGCAAGAAAACTTGCAAAATCTACATATCTAACATCAATAAGATGATATTGACCTACTGAGGTAACAAAAAATTAGTAAATTTGACTTTATAATTTAGAGAAAGTATGAATAGTATGATGATTACTTCTTACCTAATGGAACTTTTAACCCATTTCTTCTAAATATTACATCTCTCAATACTCTACCATCAACTATCCAGCTCTCCTAACAAGGTAAAACATATATAAAGTGCTTATCAAGTGAGCATATTGCTAGTATATTTGTTGCAATTACTCCCTTTTGATTTCTATATCTAGGCATATCTTCTAAAAGAACTCTTACTTTGATATATGTTCCATCTACAACTCCTAAACAATGCTACATATATAATATTTTAAATTAGATATAATTATTTATAAAAAGAATTTATGGTATTATAGTGAATAAAACATATATCTATATACATTGACCCATTTCCATATCACATTCTCAAAATCTTCAAGAATTGGTTCTAGCTTCTTCAATAACAATCTATAGAGACTTAAAATGTTAGTTAAGACATTTTTTAAATGTCTACTAATTGTTTCCCTTAATCTCTTAATCAAAATTTTATTACATTATTCTTCACATGATAAGTAAGTAGGGAAACAATAGTGCATCTTATTTACCAATAATCACGAATCTTATGTCCTTCAACCCCCTACATTTTTTAGCAAAGTATAAAGTTTTCAAAGTTTTCCTATCCATTTTAAGTTGCTTTATTCAAATTTTATTACTCTCATAAGATAGCTAAAACATAAGCTCTCTCATTAAAAAAAAAAAGGAAATCATGCATATATTTTTATTTTTTAGAGAAGAAAATCTTCTTTTTGAAATAACTAGGCAATATAGCTGTTGAAAAAAACAGCATATCAATTGTAAAAAATTCATCTATTCCACCAGTACTACAACAATTTTCTTCTTTCACCATAATCTTCTCTTAGCTTAAGTTAATCTAGCTATGACTATATCAATATCAACATATAAAAAACATGTTGAAGAGAAAATATAAACATGTCAAAACAAAAACATAAAGCCATAATTCTAATTCTAAGAGGTATTATTTTGACTCATAATTCATTTTTTTATTTATAGTTTATTAGAACCTAAATATCAAATTAGTTTTCTAGCAAATTAGTTCTTAAGTTTGTGCCACTACAGTACAAATGTTTATGCTTGCTTTATTTTAAACACTCAAAATATGTATAATCTTATTAAGCATGTTTTGTATAACTTGTAAAGGCATCTATACTAAAAGTCCCTCCTAAAATGTGATTAAAGAACTATTAGCCAAAAAAATTGTAAAATGCAGTCCTAAAATGCTTTATGACTCAAAGGTTCATGGTCTACTACTAAGGTATGTCTAACAATATAATAGGTTTTATCTGCACACTGGGTATTTAAGGAAAATGGGAAAGATAGCAATGTAGGTATTGAAATATTTCGTATCATTAAATTAAAAACCTTTAATTTTAGCAAGAAAAGTTTTTTCAACTATATGTGATGCTAATGTAACACATTTTAATATTTATACTACAGTGTTGTGACATTGTCAATATGATACCTACAATAGTAGCATGTCTAGCAATAGAAACTTCCTTAATTTTCAATTAGAAAATAGCAACAGTTTAATTTAAATAAAGTAAGTGGTAATTGTAACATCTAATCAAATTTTATTTTAGTAAATTTTAGTCTCGACACCTATTTGCTCATTGTACGAAATAAAAATAAAAAAAAGCCTATCTTCTATTATCATGCTTTTTACATGCATAGAAATCTCATGAAACTCTACAATATTTTTCTAAATCAGATATGGCATACGATATTTGTTATGACTCAATAGATTGTAAGAAGAAAGTCAAATTATCTCAAGGACTACATGACTTGTGCATACTATTTAGAGACTTAAGCAAACAAAGACTCGATAATAGACTTAGATATAATGTATTATTGCTTTAGGTTACAAAATACAATAGATTGTATAAGATATCAACAGATCTATAGCTAATCAACAGGTTTATAACTGCACGTAATAGAAAATGAGAAATGAAAGTATGAATAATAAATAACAGAAAAGGGATACCTATCTTGAACCATAGAAAATCACTTCATCTCCTTCTCTTCTTCCTTTCTCTAAGTTACTTGTGCATTGGAAGCATAAGATCAATACCTTGCCAGATTTCACAAAAATCCTTGTTAGAATTTATCAAAATCAATCATAATAAACAAACCCTAATAGAGAGATACAGAGTAGGTTTACCAATAATGTGGGGATGGTCCAAGACAAAAGCCTTACAATGTGTAAAGGAGAAGATTCTTCAGAAGCTCCAAGCATGGAAGCATAGCCTCTTAAATGAAGCAAGTTGAGAGATTTTGATAAAATTAGTAATTTGTGCCAACACAACTTATTTAATGGGTATATTCAAATTCCACTAAGAGATTGTGTGGGACTGTTGACTCCATGATAGTGCAGCTTTGGTGGGTTACAAGGGTGAGGTTTTTAAAGTTCATTAGCTTAGTTGGATTATACCAACTATGCCTAAAGAGAAGGGTATAATGGGTTTTAAAAACTTAAAATCTTTTAATAAAAGTTTGCTAGCGAAGTTAACATAGAGGTGCCATCAATAGCCTCAAGTGCTATGGGCTAGGGTATTAAAGAGCCAATATTTTCCTTGAAATGGGTTTAGGTTTGTAAGAAAAGATGGTCAAGCCTCTTAGGTTTAAAGTATCATTTTAGAGCATAAAGATGTGTAGCTATAGGGGGTTATTTGGGATGTAGGAGATGGTCAGAGTATCTATATTGGTAGAGACAGGTAACTATAAGGACTATGATCAGCCTTCTTATCCAGGGGATTAAAGATTGATCCATAATAACATATTTATGATATAATGTGTATGGACAAGGGGGTATAGAGGCTACAACGAATATAGGCCTATTTGCTACCAAAAGAAATTGATGCAATAAAGATGTTACCTATTTCTAAGTCACGTGGTACAGACCAATTGATTTGGCCCTTTTCTTGTAATGGCACATTTTTTGTTCGATCCACTTACAATTTCTTGGATTCTGCATAACAAAATCCTATTATTGAAGCAACATTGTCATCCTACTACATAAATGCTTTTACATGAAAATTGATATGGAACTTACCTACCTTACCAAAGGTACACCATTTTTTCTAGAGGATACTTCCCTACTTTCGCAAATTTGTACAAAAGGCATGTAGTTTCCCAACCAATGTGTCCTTTTTGTGACATAATGGAAACTCCGAAGCATACCCTATTATTCTACAATTGGGTTAGTTGTTTATGGTTTGTGTCATGCCTAGAAACAACATAATCATAACAATCCCATCGTACAAACCATTCTATAATAGAAGTTAACCTTACAACTACTATTTTAGACCCGATTTATACAAGGTGTTCACAACTAACTCGCTTTAAAGCAAACAGTACATAAATTAATTATTTTATTTACCTACCAAAATATGAAAAATACATACTAAGATTTAAATATCCGAGTGATGTTTACAAGATTTAATAACTAAATCTTACTTTACTAAGTAATACATAAATTGATACTAAAAGATTTAATAATAAGGTCCAAACTTCGAAAGTGTAACTGATCCTCAGTTTTATATCCTCACTCCCTATGATTTAATAGTTTCTAGCTTCGGAGTAATTATAAAGCCACATCCTAACCATACCTATAATAATATCTATGGGGATGTGAGTAACAAACCGCTTAGTAAGTTAGGACGGAGAGATAAAACTATACATTAGGCACAAACAAGGTTATCAGTCAATTAAATGCACCGTAACATACAAATGCCATCGCATAACGTTTTCTAGTTCATTGTAAGATTAGATAAATTACACTAACTCTAATTTGAGTTAAAGAGTTTATCACACATTTCAACAAATCATAACCAAACCCAGGCTTGTGCTATGGAGACACCGCTCCTCCCGCAACAACCTTCGAACCGTTACCTTTATCCTTGCCACAACCTCCTCTTCTATCACTTAGTTCGACTAAGGATAAAAAAGGGACTATTATGTTATCCAACACAATCCCTTTCTAAGAGATCAGTATTTGGTTGGAGATCCCTAAACGCCTCCCCTAATGGGTTGCAATGAGTGTCCAATTTAGATTTATAAGTCATATATTTAATTAAGTTCAAATTAAGGCATTGAATCATTTAATGTAAAACAAATAATTATAGTTTAAAGCATCAAACTGAAATCATATGATTAAATTCAAGAACACGTCTACATAGGCATGCATACAATTAAGCTATTTAACACATACAATCAAGTTATCTATTGGACACTCATTACTGAAACACAGTAATGTATTGATCTCAAACTTACTTGGACTTCCCGCTTACTCCCTTGAGTTACTGCTTGCTATAGGCCTTCGCCGATGGTCTTTATAATATAGATATTATTTTAGTGTTTGCATAACTATTATTTATATATAGACTTTATTCTATAATTAAGATTATTATCTTTAATTGAGGGTTTTACTATATTTAATTATTCAAGTTTTAAGTCTCTTACAATTATCCTTGTTTTGAGATAGTTTTTTATTCAACTTCTGATTACAGTTATATATATATATATATATATATATCCTAAAAACTTCCCTCGATTCATTTTGTAAAGTTCAACTAACTATGTTTCGAGTACAGTAAGTCTCTAATTTAGTTGTTAGTCAACTTCGTAATTTGCCCTATATATCTAATTTCTAATTTAGCTTATGAATTTGTTTCCAATATGAGGGTACTCTATATTTTAGTATAAACATTTATAAGTTTAGCTTATAATCAAATTTCAAAGTTTATTATATAGTTTATTTTCATTTTAGTAGCTACCCTCTTGGTACAATGTCAATCATACAAATTTATCTTATATTTTCATATTTAACAAAATATGCATAAAAGTTTGGAAAAATATATAATACTTAGTATTCAAGCTTCATTAAAGTTACGGAAAATATGCTATACTCAGAAAATTATGGTTATTATATCATGATCATAAAAAGTACTAAGATAGTTTAATATATATTATTTTCTAGAATATTGATTTTAGGTTTAGTTTTGCTAAAAATTAGCTTAAATTAGGTAAATGGCCAAATAAAATTATAAGATTCAAAATTAATATTCCTAAAATCATAAATAAGCTCCATAAATTAGTGCAAACCAAATTCATTAAGGAATTTAACTAAAAACCCATTATTTCTTTCATATGAAAAATATGGCAGATTTAAAAAAATAATTATAATAATTACTAAAAGTATATTTTTCAAAAATTAATTTTATTTTAATTAAATATATTATATTCATAATATGTACACAAAAAATTAGCTTCAAATAACTTCATTTACTATTTTTGAAAATTCATACAAAATTTATTGAAATTAGGCCTATTTTTAAAAAACCTATATAAGCACTTCTAATTTTAAATATCTGGTTCAATATTTTGATTCTATATGAAAAAATACCTAAAAAACATAAATTTCATAATTTTTAGACATTGTTTAATATTTTTAATAAAAATAGCAACATACAAGAAAATTCACATGTTTTTTGTTCTCTGGCCACTAGAGCTCCATTAGTAGAAAGGGAAAGTCGGTAGCTCCTGACATCATGGCCGTTACTAAGTGATGGTGGTGGTCTCATGTCAGGTGTTGTTCTTATGATAGAATCCTAATTTAGTACTAATTTCACCATTTTTCTCTAAATTTTGTCTTAATTTTTCTCTTACTCTCCTTATTTTTCCTGATCTCCTAAGTATTTAAAATGACTTCTGGAAGTTTTGTTTTAAATTTATAGAAAGGGATTTTTCGATTGATGATTTTTTTATCTGAAAGTTTCTAAATGTGTCTTTTTACTTTCTATCTTCATATGCTATGTTAGGTGTCATATTTTCTAAGAAGGCTACCTGTTTGTCATAGGATGCTGCCACATCTCTTTTTGGCAAATTCTAGCATTTAAAATCATTTTTTTATTTTTAATTAATTTATATATATTTATTTATTATTATTTAGTATAAATTAGCTATTTTAAGTATTCCTAAGTATTTTCACCTAAGTGTACATACATATTTAATACAAATAAATACTTTTAAATGTTATTTAAGTTATTTTATAATTTTTAGCATATATATAATTTATCTCTAGTAATTCATTAATTATCAGGACCTATTTTACGTGTTTCTAATAAATAATTGATAATATATGTATAGCTCAATAATTTAATAATTTATTTTCTTAATTCTAAACTTATAGGGTCATTTCTAATAATATTTTTAACTTCCTCGTAAAATTTAGGCTCACTTAGATAATTTACGCGATCGCTTTAAATTTTATAAACTGTTTCTGAATTAACTAATTGTAAATTAATTGCCAGTTTTGTAAGATCTCACATGTTGGGACAATGGGAGTGAAGTTTGATTGGGCTAAGGTTATGACTTTTATTGACTAGTAGACTCACATGTAGCAAGTTAGAAAGAACAAAGTTGTTGGATCTAATTTGGGGGCCAAATTGATTAAGGTTACCTAAGTTATTTGAAAGGAGCAATGTGAAGCATCGCATAATGGCTAAGTTTGAAACCCTATTTCTACAATGAAATGATATTCTGCTTTTTTTGAAGGATTCGGTAATGATGACTCAGTGTAAGAAACCAAATGGGAGCTCTTTTGCAATGTTATTTCATACATTGTGCTTAGCTAAAAATCCAATTGATGCAAGAGGAGTTCGGTCAAAGTTTCATTGAGGCTCTGTTGTGAATGGAACAAATCATGGTAATACGGCCAAATTTGATTACTTGGGGATGATTAATGAATGGGTAACTTTTGTTCAACTAGATCTGCAATCGTCAAGCACAAATCTAATTGTGACTAGTGATTACAAAGTTGTCTAACCACTTTCTTTGAATCAAAGAGCTTCATGGCTAGTTTCTGGTCAAGATTACGAGGGTTTTGACTCCTCTTAGTCGAATGATAGATCTATTTTTGCATAGTGTTGCACATACGACTAAGGTGATGGTACTATAGAATAGCTGGTGTATGGATCGTGTTGTGAATAGGGGCGTATGAGGCATAGATTTTTTATGTAGGATATTTATTCCTAACCTTCTAATAAATTATGAAGTAGTGTTAGGGCATGTAGATGGATCGTAAACTGGGCTTTCCCATCATTCAGGCCCAGCTTGCATTTTTCAAGATAGAAGAGGAGTTGTTCAAAGTAGCTATTCCAACGTAGTTAGTTCCTATAACTTGGAGGTGGTCAAGTGCTTAGCTTTGATAATGGGAATTTGTGAAGCCAAGAAGAAAGGATTTAGACATGTTGTTTTCTTCATTGACTGTTTGCTCCTTTTTCGTGCTTTAATAGGCTCACTAAATGGTTTACATTAGACTACACAACCTTATTTTCAATAAGCTCTTATAGAGTTGGAAAGTGCCAGTGACTTTTCCCTTGGCTTTGTCTTGATACGTCATTCAACTAATAAAGCTGCAAACTAAGTAACTTCATTTACTAGAAGGGGAAGGTGTCCACAAGATTGGTGAAGCTAAGAAGAAAGGATTTAGACATGTTGTTTTCTTCATTAACTGTTTGCTCCTTTTTCGTGCTTTAATAGGCTCGCTAAATGGTTTACATTAGACTACATAACCTTATTTTCTATAAGCTCTTGCAGAGTTGGAAAGTGCCAGTGACTTTTCCTTTGGCTTTATCTTGATATGTCATTCAACTAATAAAGCTGCAAACTAAGTAACTTCATTTACTAGAAGGGGAAGGTGTCCACAAGATTGGTGGTTAAATACCCCGTTCATTCTTCAAAAGGTACTTTCATTTAAATCATTGTTTTTCCCTTTTACATCTTATGGTACTTTATTGTGTAATCATTGTGACTATGGTTGGTGATTAATGAAGTATTTTCCTTTGGTAAAAAAAAAAGAGAGAAAGAAATAGAGAAAGAGAGAGAGTAAAGAAAAGTTACCTTTGAGATATTTTGAAGAATAGTAGATAGAGAGATAGGGTTTTGTTTTCATTTGTTAAGAGAAAGTAAGCTTAAGCCGAATATTGAGCTCCTAGAGGTTAACAATATTGTTCATATAAACACAAAAAAGATTGTAACTTTGTTCAATAATAGAACATTGTAAAATTTGTAAAACAAGTTAAAACCCCAAGACAAAATGGAGATGTATTGATGACTTCACCGCAATATATTGGAGAAGATCAAATATTGATAGAAATTAAATGAAATTCATACCTAGAGCTTCCATATGGTTTGCAGCTATACTATTTGACTACTATTGTGTTGTTTCAATATGGCATTTTGCTTAAATGCTATTTGTAGTGGACTTTCGTTCTCAATCCATTCTCCGTTACAATGGTATGTTTGTATTTCATTATTATCTGTTATGTTTAAGTTATATATATATATATATATATATATATATTAGAAGATTATAACTACATCTCCTCTTCTTTTATCTCTTTTTAGCTTTTGATTCTTTTCTCTACTAAAGGAAAATATCTTTTTTCTCTAATTATAACATCCAATGACAACCTCACTCTATATCTCTCGCTCCTAAAATCTTAGGTTATTCTTCTTAAATGCAGTTGATAGGTAATGAAATTCTTGATCTTTTTCTAAATCTTTCAGATATTTACTTCTAACATTTTTTATGATATTTCATAGTAACTCTTTTATCACTATAAGCCTACTCAAATAGATGTAGTTAATTTATTTACTAACTATAAATTCATGAAATTAAAGTTCTTCTATTCCTTTTAACTAATGTTATATATTTTGGGACAAAATTGAAAAGGAATTATATAAGTGTATATTTTATTGAATTGTGTTGTTTAAGTTAATTTTGGTCTTCTTATTCATGGAAATTTATTGAGATACTAAATTTTTATATGCCCAGTTTATGAAGTTTTTTCCTTACATTTTATGTTATTTGTATATTATTTATGCATAAGGCATTATTTTGTAGTCTTGAATGTTTGATTATTATTTATAACTCTTTATTCTTGTTACTTATACCTTTTTAACTTATACCTTTTGATAGTTAACAATTTTTTTCTTCCCTTTCATTTTTTTTTATTATTATTGCCAAAACCATTTTTTCTTTGAATTATATGCTCAAAAGGCATACAATTCATAAATTATGTTAATTGAGGAGATATAATGCCGCATGGTTTAATGTAAAATAACACAATTATCAGCATGCAATATTATATTTTTATAATTTTAAGGATCATATATCAAACTATAATATACAATATAAGTGGACCATATATCAAACCATTGCATGTAAAATGTGTTTAAGTGGTTAAATTATACCATCAACACCATATTCAAGACAATTCCCAAATATTCATCCTTAATATATTTATTGTGATAATCTTTTAAGTAGATAGATTATTTATATTAATAGAAAGTTACTTTCAAACTAAAATCTACACATTATGTGGAGCATTAACTAGTTATATGATAAATATCAAAGTCCAAATTGAGTCTTATACTAATATAAACTAGCTATTCCTATACTTTTTTTTTCCTCCATACTATTTGTATATTAATGAGGGTTATTTATGTAATCGTATATTTACTAAGGTGGAATGAGACTGTAATTCCACTTTCCTAAAGCTGGAATTGCATTCTACCTTCTTAAAGTTGAAATTATATTCCACCATAAAGCCAAAATCACCAATTTTAAGGAAATGCAATTCTAGCCTCTTAAAATGCATCTAAACATAGGAATGGAAATTGGACCAAGATTTGTAATTCTATTCCCAGTCCAATAATTTCGGGTCCAATCTTGCATACGGAACACAATATAAGTGTAGACATCTCATTTTTGCTATTTTTTTTTAATATTTTTGTTGAGCTAGAAATAAAAAATAATAAATAAATAAAACGAAAATTAAAAGAAAAAAGGGAAAAAATAAAAATGTATAACGTATCAAGTTAAGTCAATAAAGAGTCGAATCGTATCGAGTCGAGTCGAGTCAAGTTAGTCGAATCTAGTCACATCAAGTCCAATCGAGTCATATCGAATCGAGTCGTATTGAGTTAAGACGAGTCTAATCATATCTAGTCAAACTATATCAAGTCGAGTCGTATCAAGTCGAGTTGAGTTAGATCATTTAATATCGAATCAAGTGATGGTGAGTGATCAAATTAATAAATTTTAAGTAGTTGAAGGATCAGGCCTCATTAAAATATTTTAGTCCAATTTAATATAAAGTAGATTTTTTATCTAATTTATATTAGACTAAAATAGACTTAGGATTTATTAAGTAGGTTATTGGACTAGATTAATTTGGACTAAGTCGGGCTCGGAAAATAGAAAACTTAAATTAAAATAGGGTTTCTAGAAATTAAGTCAAATTTTCAAAAGATCTAAATCATATCTTCTGTATTTGAATTTATGATCATATCTTGAGATGTGAAAGATTCAATTGTGGGTTTATAAAATGTAAGTGAGCAAGCGATGCTGAATACATTTTTCAATTACACACAATTAATATACTAACCACATCATAAGCCATGCCAAAATTAGAACATACCAACTACCCCCCCCCCACTTCAACCAAATAGCCTAACCAAATCCCTTGACCGACAACTCCATACACATGCTAAATTCCATGAACACCCATACAGTAAGCAGCCGGTAGCACTTAAACAAATAGCAAATTCTGCACCCCGTGAATCTACTCCAATCTCCATGCATGTTGATTGCCTGACTAAAGCAATCACATGCACGAAGAATAAACATGTATGGTGAAGTGCCCCCTGACCGAATTGCTTGATGCTACACGATTGAACACTTCATTAACCAAATGTACTAATCCACACCACACACTAAAGCTCTTAACCATACTATATGGATCTAATCACTTACAATGGCCTAAACACAATACTCTAGCACTTCATAATCCAACAACACATATACTCGCATGCCCTCAGCCGCACAATCACGTTGTAAACACAATTCAACACATCACTAACACACTGCACTCACACTAATCCAACCACATCCCACACAACACTGCACATAAGTTAAAGTCCATGCCACACCTCCTGACTGAACACACCAAATCCATACTGCACCAAAGCACACATTGCCACCACTAACACACTGCACCCACTATATCGAAGCACACCACATACATACACGTCTATGAAACTTACGTACGATAATGACGTACATGATCACCGATACGTTCACATTATATACAAACACACACACATGCTATCCAACTCACGACACTCACGCAATCCAATGTACGAACATGTTAATCAAAGCAACTCGAACAGTTTGTGTAATAAAATTATTATTTTATTTAATTATTTATTTCTTTTATTAATTTAATTATTTTAATTCATTGGTTTTCTTTAGTATAGCTGTTTCGTCATTGGATATTTTTTCGATAATTTAGATTTTTTTTTATAAATTGCTTTTTTTAGTTGAATAGCATTTTTTAGCCAAAATCACATTTTTTGAAAAAAATCGCTTATCTTTTCCTCGAGATTTGTATCTTCAAAGAAGATACGTATCTGAATCGTATTTTCAACATATCTTGGATTTGATAAAGATACCTATCTAAATCGTATCTTAGTAGATTTTACATGTAAGATTTAAAAAAGATATCTTTTAACATGTAGTAATTTAAAAATAATAATAAATAAATAAAAAATTTAATTTGAGTATTTAAAAAGATTTAGTTAGGTTTTTTTTAAAATGGATTCATGAAATTAGATTTCTTAGGTTTTTTTAAATAAATAAATTGGTTAAAAAATGTAAACTTAGCTCAATTTTTTTAAAAAAAAAATCAACCCACTAAATATTTTATAAAAAAAAACTACGTTAATTTAATCTCGACTAACAGGTACATAGGCACCTTCGAGGCAATTGCATAAAAAAAAAACTTTGTTTCTTTTTCTTAGAAATTCGTAATAAAAAATAACTAAATCATTAATTTTAGTTATATTTTGTATATTTAGATATATTCTTAATATTTTTTAGAAAAATATTAAAAAAAGCCCATTAATTGATTATTTTTATTTTTAGATGGCAACTCAATCTTAATAGGTTAGTTCCTGAACTTAATTTTTCTTGCTATTTTTCTAAAAAATTATTTTTTTAGAAAATACACCGATCAGTGGCCAAATTAGGGTTTTTTCCACTCGAAAAACCCTAATTTAACTTTTTACAAATTGAACTGGTTGGCAACTCCAAATTTAAAAAAAAAAAAAAACATTTTTTAAAGAAAAATGTTTCCTTAATTTTATATCAAATAATTTATATTAAGTAGGATTAATTTAATATAGGTTAAATTAAGCAAAATTGAAATAAAGCTCGACAGAATTACTTACTCTACTAGAGAAGCTCGGTGGGTTAGTCTTGTAAAAATTAAAAATTAATTGATGGGCTTTTTGTATTATTTTTATTTTTTTTATTTTGTAATATAGTTGTATTGACTGGTTTTTAGTGATGCAAGCTTTGAAGAAAAAACACCTGGCCCAATATGCCTGTATTAAGACTTTAAGGGAGGCTTTATTTTATTTTAATAACTATTTACATATTTAGATATAGTTGGACCTAGGCCACCTTAAAAACTTAAGATGGGCTGCCGTTGCGTAACCCTTAAGTTGCTGGAGTCTCTATCCCCACCTGGCGGTGATAGGCGAGTTCACTCAGACTTCAATTTAGTCTACTAAGTTCTCTTCGGAAATCTTTAAAGATATAGAGCCTAAAACCCATAAATCCCACTCTCTTGCATTATTCTTTCTTTAAAAAGGGGTAGTTATTTTTAAATTATAGGAGACGTTTGATTAATCCGCAGTCAGTTCGGCAAAATTTAAGGAGAAATTTTAAAAAATTGCTACCCTTATGTATAAGTATTCGTAAGCTTCGTTGTTTTTTAAAATTTTATTTTGGATCCACTTATATATAAGGGTACTTTTTGACTATGAGTTATAATAATCCTATTCCTATAATTTATTAATGACCAACCCCATTGCATTGCATACGTGTGTAACATATTACATCACATTTATTTTATATTCTATCTTATAATATATATGAGTCTTATAGATTTTGTTTTATGAGTAATGAGCACAAAATTATTAGTGCTCCTCTTATACCATAATGTATTAATGAAAAAGAAAAAAGAAAAAAATTTAGTATTAACTTGTAAATTTTTTTTTTTGGTATGTAATTATGGAAGTTGACTATGGTAAAGATTATTATGAAACTGCCATTTTTTTTTCAAGCTTTAAACAATTTTTTAAAAAATAATTCAAAAGGATATTTTATAATCGAAAACCAGTTTCATTATAATTATTTACTTGGTTGGTTTTCTATTGCAATGCCCCACATATACCATACTATTAGGAACTAACAAAATAAAAAAAAAAATCAACAAGACAAAAAAGATCTAACTATCAGATTCCTATAGTAAATTTTTTCCCATCTCAAAGTTATCAATCTTGTAAACGTCTAAGTTCTCATTCTTCATATTTATCTATTAAGTTGTCATGCTCCTAATAGAGCTTTCTCTATAAGTTGTCACCCTTATGTCATCTTTTAAAAAGTCTCTCATTATAAAATAATTTTTGTTTCTCTATATCATCTTTGTAATTTAATCATCTTATACCCTTGGTCATCAGTCCCAATGTTTCCAATTATTTCTTAAGTTTAGATTTGTCAATATCAATATTAGGCTTTTGTAACATAAAATTAGCATTGATTTTTTATTAAATAAAAGTTTCCAAAAAAAAAAAAGAAATGTTTTCAAAATTAAAAACTTGATTTCTTTTATAAAAAAAAAAGAACGCAATTTTGCTAACAAGAAGGGATTTTTACAGGCTTTAAAAGATTAATTTTAAAGTGGTTTAGCCCAACTTGAAGCCTATAATCACTCATTTTTAAAAAATTAAGATGTCTGAAGCTTTTGAATAGAGAATAGCTGCAGTAAAAGGGGTCTTGAGCAAGCATGTGAAGCAAGTTGATACCATGGTCTACACGTAAGCTTAGTGGCCTATTAACACATCATCTGAGGTAGACGAGTCTAACGAGTTGCAAGTTAATAAGCCCAATATCAACATGATACAAAGTTTAGAAAGGTTGCTAGATACTGATTTGGATGGTCAAGTTTAGGAGGCATGTTATTGCCAGGGCTTGGAAACAAGGGTTGCTGCATTAGAAGAAAAGTTAACGAAGTTAAAAGACTCATAGGTACATAAATGGCAATGGGTTATGTACTCAAGCAACTCGAAAACTTAGATCTTGGTATGAATAGGACATCACAACCAAAGCATGATGATCATTCAAGGAAAGAGAAGTCAGGAATGAATGTGCTAAGTAGGAAAACCTAGAATCAAGATAAGCCCGTCCATAATAAGAGAAGGCAACTTATACAATTTAAGATTCCAATAGTCTAAGTGTTTAAGCAATTGAGAGATGCAAGATTATTGGCACGTGAAAACCCAACGAAGAAGTACAAGCTAAGGGATTATGACCCCAGCAAATGGTGTAAATATCATGTGGGCCAAGTAGGGCATGCCATAGAAAATTGTTGCAAACTGAAGTATAAGGTGCAAGATTTGATTGATGCCAAGGTTATCCAACGAAATTTTTTAAAGACTGATGGGTCTAATGGTGGTGGTGTTTCTTCCCCAGGTTTTGAAGAAACATCAAACAAATAGCCTCTGGCACTAAATATTGAAGGCCCATTACTATCATCTAACAAGGTGGCTTACCATTTGAAGCAATCGGGTATATCTCTAAGAGATCAATTCAACTAAATGGGCTAAATTCGAAGAAGTGATAGAAATAAGGGCAAGAAGTGGAAAAAAATTTTAGTTCCTACATTTTTTTAGAATAATCTTTCATTTTGGAGCTTGTAATGGATACAAGTTATTGAATAAAGTAGTTTTCATGTGCATTTTCATCTTTGTACGCTATGAAACTAGCTTACTTTAAATAGGGGCATTTTGAATGAGTGAAAATGAATAAAGTAAATATGAACTCAAAACTTAAAATTTTTCACGTAAGGGAATAATAACACATTACTTAAGAGGTTTAAGATGAAAAGAGGCAAACCATATTTAAAAAGCTAACCTTAAACATACATGAGAGATAAGTGTCACAATGTGAGTACTTAAGCTCATTCCTTAAAGGAGGCTCATCTTGAACTTGGTACAAGTGTCAAAATAATGTTAGGCATTCATTTTACAACCTTAAACACGATTATCCCTTGCAAATCCATTTGAGTTTTTGAGGGATTTATCTTAAAATTAACCCTACCAATAACCACTCCATACTAAAGTAATTAGGAGGTTAGGGTTAAAGAAAAGGAGGAGACTAACTTATGTTTGCCTCAATCATGCCAATTCAAGAGTAAATATTGTCATAGATAATTCAATTTCTTTAGGATAAAGAAGAGTTTCGGACCATATACACCTCACTCAAGCCTATACACTCATTTAAACACCTCAAGCCCATAGATTTTTCCTAAACACTCCATGCCATATACACTTCTCCCAAGTTTATACTCTTTAAACTCATGGTTTTAGGTCTTTGAATCCCATTAAGAAAAAACTCAATAAGGGAAGGTGATTGCCTTCACCAAAGAAGAGGAGGAAAAAAGAGAAAAAGAAAAGAAAAAGAAAAAAAGGAGAAAAAGAAGAAAAAAGAGAAAAATTGAAAATATTAGCAAGGTGATCGCCTTCAAAGAAAAGCCAAATTACCAATAAGCTTAAAGTCCGAACTTGTGATGGCATCCAAAATCTAAACATTATAAATTGTCAAGCTAAAAAACAAGGCCCTTATTTTATTGTCCCGCCCAATTTATCATCTTTGATAAAACTTTTTTGACTAAAAAAAAAAATCAACTTATCTTTAGCAAAATTTGCTTATGAAATTAGGGCAAGCCCCTGTTTTGTCGCTCTTAGGTTCTTAACTTGTAAACCTGGGACAGATTGCATATAATTTCTTCGAAATTGACTAAGTATATTGATATCCATTTGCTCAAACTATTAACTAAAGCCTTACATTGCAAACCCAAAAAAGACTTGATTGGTTGACCGAAGTATACCATTTACAAGATTAACTATAATTTTCGAAATTGATACTGAGAGTGAAAACAATTCTGCAAGAGGAAGTCCTCTTTGACTAAACATTTCAAGTAATAATGCTTATTCCTTTAGTAGAAAATTAATAACAAGTTAAGTGCTTTCTCAAGAACATGAATAGTCATTTATCATAAGCTTAAAATTAGTACTTCGAGAGATTACAAGAATCATGAATTATGCTCCATGAAACAAAACTAAAAGAATGGGTTATCAACAGGTAAGAGGCAAGTCAACCCCTTATTTATGATATTTAAAGTTTTCAAGGCTTTTTTACTTGATAGTAACATAATTTTCCATAAGGGAGTGTTTTTTTTTTTTTAACATCTTGAAAAAAAGAAATAAAAAACCTTTTCAAAAGGAAAATGAAACCTTTTTCAAAAACTGTCAACAAAGATTTCTTAAAAAAAAAGTCAATATTTTCAAAGAATTAATCCTTCAAACTCAAGTCTCAAATCGTTTTTTCAAAACTTATCCCGTCCTATTCTTTTATAGGATCACTTGCTCAAAGAAGCGCTGTCCTATCCTTAGTTTGGTCACGTGCTCAATATAGCGCTATCCAATCTTTTCTAGGATCGCTTGCTCTTAGAAGCATTATCCTATCTATCCCTTTTTAGGATTGCTTACTCATAGGAGCGTTATCCTATCTAGTCCTTTGCTAAGATCATTTGCTTAAAGGAGCGTTGTTCTATTCCTTTTAAGGATCACTTGCTTAAAGGAGCATTGTCCTATCTTTATAGGATCACTTACTCAAAGGAACATTATCTAGTTATTTAAAAAGATCACCTATTCATGAGAGCGCTTTCTCGTTTTATCTTTAATAGAATATCATTTTATCTTGTCTTTGAAAGATCTATCCTTTCGAGCAACTCATCTTAAAAGAGATCTATCCTCTTTGGATTATCCATAAAACCAAAGCAAAAATTTTTTTGAAATCTCGAAAAGATTTATTCTCTTCAGATTATTCATCAAACCAAAACAAGAGATCTATTCTCATCAGATTATCCACTAAACCAAAGCACAGTTTTTTTGAAATCTTGAAGAGATCTATCATCTTCGAATCATCTACCAAAATAAGAAATCCCGAAGAGATTTATCCTCTTTGGATCATCCATCAAACCAAAACAAGTTTTTTTTTTTTTAAATCTCAAAGAAATCTATCATTTTCGGATTATCTACCAAACCAAAAGAAATCTATCCTCTTCGGATTATCTACCAAACCAAACGAAATCTATCCTCTTCAAATTATACACCAAAGCAAAACAAATCTTGAAGAAATCTATCCTATTCGGATCATCTACCAAACCAAAATAAGAAATCTCGAAGAGATCTATCATCTTCAGATTATCTATCAAACCCAAAAGAATCTCGAAGAGATCTAACCTCTTCGAATTATTTGCCAAACCAAAAAAAATTGATTTGATATCTAATGGTTTTTGCTCCATCCTTTCAAGATAGACACCCTTAAGCCTTATCTTTTTAAGATAAGCCTCATAACCTTTTACTCTATTCTTTCTAGACTGACATTCATTTGCCTTGTCCTTTTAAGACAGGCTATTTATTCCTTACATCAACCTTTCAAGTCGATCTCCTTCATCAAGATAAAACATAGCTTAGTTGATCAGTTTAAAGTAAGGTCTAGCAAAAATGGGTATCTCTTTTGTCTTTATAGCGAAGTTCTTATAGACACCTTATTTTTACCATTTTCATTTTAATATTTTTGTTGAGCGAGAAATAAAAAATAATAATAATGAAATAATAAATAAAAAGATAGAAAACAAAAATTAAAAGAAAAAATGAAAAGCATATAAAGTGTCAATTCGGGTCGATATTGAGTCAAATCATATTAAGTCGAGTAGTATAATCAAGTCCAGTCGAGTCGTATCGAGTTAAGTCGAGTCTAGTCATATTGAGTTGAGTCGAATAGGATCGTTTAGTATCGAATCAGGTAATGGTGAGTGATCAAATTAATAAATTTTAAATCATTGAAGGATCGGGGTTTCATTAAAATATTTTAGTCCAATTTCAAATAAAGTGGATTTTTTATCTAATTTCTATTAGGCTAAAACAAACTTAAGATTTATTAAGTAGGTTATTGGGCTAAATCAACTTACAGTGAGTCAGGCTTAGAAAATAGAAAGCCCAAATTAAAATATGGTTTTTAGAAATTAAGTCACA
This sequence comes from Lumnitzera racemosa, assembly GCA_024138005.1. Lineage (NCBI taxonomy): Eukaryota > Viridiplantae > Streptophyta > Magnoliopsida > Myrtales > Combretaceae > Lumnitzera > Lumnitzera racemosa. The sequence continues at coordinate 86,192,446 of JAMXBC010000007.1, forward strand.
TCTTCAAATGATCTAAATTGTATCTTTTGTATTTGAGTTTATGATTGTATCTTAAGATATAAAAGATTTAATTGTAGGTTTATAAATAGTAAGTTGACAGGTGATGCTAAACACATTTTTCAATTACATACAATTCATCTACTGAGTACATCATAAGCTACGCTAAAATCAAAATACACTAACCCCCCTTTGATTGAATAACCTGACTAAATCCCTTTACCAATAACTCCATACACAAACTGAATTCCATGAAGACCCATACAATAAGTAGCCACAACACCTGAACAAACAACAAATTCCGCATCCCCTGAATCTACTCCAATCTCTACACACATCGACCACCTAACCGAAGCACTAATATACATAGAGAACAAACACGCACACTAAAGTACCCCTTAACCAAACTGCTTGACGCCATACAATTGAACATTCCATTAACTAACTGCACTAATCCACACCATACACTGAAGCCCTTAACCACATTGCATGGATCTAATCACTTACAACGGCCTGAACATAACACATTAGCACTTCACAATCCAACAGCACATACACTCATATGCCTTCAGTCATACAATCCAAGTCACAAACACAATTCAACACATCATTGACACACTACATTCACACCAATCCAACTATGTCCTATACAACACTACACACAAGTTAAAGTCCACGCCGCACCTCCTGACCGAATACACTAGATCCATACTGCTTCGAAGCACATAATGCTCCGAAGCACACACTGCCACTACTGACACGCTGCACCTACTATACCAAAGCACACTATACACATATACATCCATGACACTCACACATGATCATAACGCATATGATCATCAACACATTCACGTTGTATACAAACACACACCACACAATCTAACATACAACAATCACGCACGTCGATTATGCGCGACTTGAACGATTTAGGTAATAAAATTATTATTTTATTTAATTATTTATTTCCTTTATTAATTTAATTATTTTTATTAATTGGTTTCCTTTAGTGTAGCTCTTTTGTCATTGGCTATTTTTTAGATAATTTAGATTTTTTTTTATAAATTGCATTTTTTAGTTGAATCACATTTTTTAGCCAAAATTGCATTTTTTGAATCCATATCTTTGGAAAAGATACATATCTATAAAAAAGATATGTATCTAGATCGTATCTTCAATGTATCATAAATTTGATGAAGATATGCATCTAAATCGTATCTTAGTAGATTTTATATATAAAATTTAGAAAAGATATCTTTTGACACGTAATGATTTAAAAATAATAATAAATAAATAAAAATCTTAACTAGAGTTTTTGAAAAAGATTTAGTTAGGTTTTGAAAGAAAAAAAGGATTCATGAAATTAAATTTCTTAGGTTCTTTAGATATAAATAAATTGGTTAAAAAACGTAAACTTAGCTCAATTTTAAAAAATAAAAAATATCAACCCACTAAATATTTTGTAAAAAAAAACTATGTTAGTTTGATCCCAACTAATAAGTATGTAGACACCTTCAGGGTAACCACATAAAAAATAAGAAAAACTTTTGTTTATTTTTCTTAAAAATTTGTAAAAAAAAGTAATAAAAAATTCATTTTAGTTATATTTTGTATATTTAGATATATTCTTAATATTTTTTAGAAAAATATAAAAATAAAGCTCATTAATTGATTTTTTTTATTTTTACATGGTGACTTAATCTTACTAGATTAGCTTCCAAACTTAATTTTTCTGGTTATTTTTTAGAAAATACACCGATCGGTGGTCAAATTACACTTTTTATAAGTTAAACTGATTGACGACTCTAAATTTTAAAAAATATTATTTCAAAAACATTTTTTAAAGAAAAATTTTTCTTTAATTTTATGCTAAGTAATTTATATTCAATGAACTTAACTTAATATAGGTTAAATAAAGAAAAATTAAAATAAGGCTCGACAATAAAATTTAACTTTAAAGAAAAGTTGCAAATAATCCCTAAATTTTAATCTCAATACAAATATTTCCTAAACTTATAAAATAAGCTTTAATATTTATAAATTCTAATAAATTAGCAATATTAAAAGGGATTTTCTTTTTTAGTAAAAAAAAAATGAATGGAAACCAAAATTTTGTAGTGTTAATGTAAGCCCTAAAGTTAAGCGAAGTGACTATAGGATTGAACTTAGAACACAAGGTTTAGGACGATCAGTTAAAGGATTTGATCAAACCCAAATTATAAACTATTGATAGAAAAATTAGTAAAAACGATCTCGTAAACTTGAATTTTAGAAAATAAGTAATAAAATAAGAGACTATAAAATTTTCAAATTTTAAGTATAATAATTGTTAATTATCGAAAAGGCGAAAAGTGTAATCTAATAACTGATAAATTACTAAAGATAGATTATATGTATACTAAAAATTATAGAACAACCTAAATAATAATTAGGAATATTTACATGTACCCCATGTGTATTTATGTGTAGATAAAAATACGCGAAATTACTTAAATTGGCTAAAAACTTAGTAAATAATTAAAGAAAATTATTAATTAATTGAGAAAAAAATAAAAAAAATTAGAGGGATAGGGAATGATGAAAATCTGGCTGTAGCAAGTTAGGAGCTAAAGAAAAATTATCCAATTAGAATTAAGCAATACAAAAGCTAAAAATCAAGGGAATTGGGCAATGTCATGTCTAATTTAATACATATTAATTACCAAAAACTTCTATAAATAGGGAAAAAATTCATAGAACTTCTTTGGACAGTGAGGAATTAGAGAAAAATAAAGAGCTTCAAAAATTCAAGAGAAAAACCAGAGAAAAAAAAAAGAAGAAAATTGTGCAGTTAAGACTAGTGAGCTAAACCCATATACCACCACCATTTGGGACTGAGCCACCGCCACCACCCCATTCCAGACCTACCACTTGAATTGACCGATACTCTAGGACCAATGTTGGAAGGCCAAAAGCTATTGGACCGGATGAGTCTCTAATCTGCTCCGATTTTGTATAATTTCTTAAAATTAGTTATTTTGCCTAAAAAATTATGAAACTTGTTATTTTTAGGTTTTATTATATATAGATTTAGGGAAAATAGTGATTTAGTTTAATCACGTCTGAAAATATAGGTTCTGAATAAATTAAGCAAAACTGAGCATGATTAGAATTAGAAATAAATAGACTTAGGAGTGTAGTTTGGAGCTTAAAAGTTTTCTGTAGAATGCTTAGGATATAGAACAGTGCTATGATGGCATTTTTTTAAACTTAATTTTCGAAATTTTTAAGTTAATTTTTAGCCCTAAAATGATGGAAAAATTAGGTAATTTTGAGTTAATTAAGTGATGAAGACACTAATTACTGAATTAGATAGTAATTAGATGTTTAGGGATGTTAATCTCTGATATGGAAACCTAATCTTAGCCTTTGGAGTATTAAGTATAAGTAATGAAGGAATTATGTACTAATTATAGAAAATTAGGAATATTATAAAAAGATTAGGTTTAATTAGATAATATAATAATAGAAATTAGAATATAATAAATCTGAAATAAAATTTAATTTTAGGTAATTGTATAAAAAATTGTAAGATTTTCTCATATCGAAAATAAATCCGGTAGCGTGTACCGAATAGTTTAAAATACTAAATTAAGACCCAATAGGATATTAGAATACTCGAGCTTAATATGATTAATTTCACATTAGGATTCAAGCATATTTAAGAATCTAGAATCTAATTTAAGAACTGAAACCCGAAATAGGGTAGAATGAATCATTAGTAAATAATAGGTATACATGGAAAAAAATAAGCTAAATTATAACTTAGAATGTGAATCATTAAAATATAAGAACTAAAAAACCTATTTGTATTATAGGATATCTAGAGACGAATCGGCTTGTAATCAAGTGATCGGGCGACTGAGAAACTCCAAGTAAGTTGGGTTATTACTTATTGTATTAGAGTGCTATTTTATGGTACTCGGAGACTTAGGATTGTATATGGTTGTGATTGTAAATAATTTATACGTGTGGTTGATGTATCTGAATGCATGTTGAAATTTGTAATGTGATTGATTTTGTAATTAATTGAATTGGTGTGAAATTGTTTAAACACCCTAAATGAAATTTAATCTTCTTCAACTTTAATAACAAAAAATGTCATACATTGCAACCCGTTAGGGGATCATAGGATTCTCTAACCAAATATTGATTCCTTTGAAAGAGATAGCGCAAAATTGCATAATGGTTCTTTCTTCATCCTTAGTCGAACTACGTGACAGGAAAGGAGGTCACGACGAGAGTGAAGTCAATGGTTCGAAGGTAGTCGCGAGAGGAGTAAGGTCTCCCCATTACATAAGTCTGGATTTGGTTGTGAGCTGCTGCATAAGATGGAAACTTCTCAACCCGGATTAAAACGGGTGAAATTTCTCTAATTTCGCAACGGACCGGACTACGTTATGCAATGACATTTAATTGTTGCATTGCATTAAAATAATTGCTTGATAATCTTGTTTGTATTTGTATACTCTCATGAGTCTCCAATTCAACTTACTAAGTTGTAGTTGCTTATACCCCTATAGATCCTGTTGCTTATACCCCTATAGATCCTTTTGCAGGTCCTGATCTCTAAATACTTTAAGTATTATGCCGCCTTACAATTATTCAGAGGTTAGTTTCTTTTGAAGTTAGGGGTGTGAGGATCAATTTACGTAATAATGATATGTAGTGAGAATGTCCTTTGTAGTTTAAGGATGACAGACTGATAATTATTATGTAAATTAGTGAACTGTTGTGTATATATAGAATTTCCTAGGAAGTTCTATGAACTTTACATATAATTATATAAGTTTATTCAAAATTTGTGAAATTTACCATAATTGTAGTTAAATATTTAATTGGACCGTTTACTTCAAAGCGAGGAGTCGTCGACACCTTATGTAAATTATGTCTATGGTAGATACTATGAAGCCAATTACTATCATAGAATGGTTTATACGGCGGGACTGTTACAACTCTGTGACTTCAAGGCCTAACAGTTAATCCATAATTTTATAAGTTTAAGGGGTATTGTCATGATGAGGTTAAAGTTTGTAGGGGATATGGTGATCCTATTTAGATTTTTTTTTATATCTTATCTATATACATTTTGTATCTAATATATATATTTATTTGAAATTTAGTGTTTAGAAAGCGATTTTATCTATATCTTATTTATTTATATTTCATAATTATGATGAAGGTAACGATCGGAACGTCAGAATTTAAAAAATAAAATTGTACTTACTTTTAAGAGAAAAATTTGAAAAATATATATATTTTATGCATTAAAGGTGATTATTTTAATTGGTATTTATGTAAATATGAATAAAGTAAGTAATAGATAAATCCAACTTTATTGAAACTAGTTTGTATTTATTTTAATTGGAATTATCTTTGCATCTTTTTTTTTATCTTATTCTTATTAAATGTAAGATTTAAGTAAATACCAAAAGATACCAAAGAGATGGAAAAAAGATAATAAAACAAAGCCGAAGTTTTAAAACTCAATTTGTAAGATGAAAGGATGTTATGCAAGAGGTCAAATATTATGAGTTATTTGCATTTTCCCAACATTTTATTTTTCACTATATTCTTTTTTTTTCAATTAATTTTAAATAAATGGATGGTGAGAAAATAAAGAATTGTGTGAAGAGATCATAATTGTATGATTTAAAAATGCCACTTAAACCTTGAGACAGTTGGTTCCGATCGGATAGGTTCTATGGATATGATATTTTCTTCATGATCAATAAATAAAATCAAATATTTAGTTTCTCATAATTTTATTTTTTTAATTTTAAATTATAAAATTATATAATAATTTCCAAGTTAAATTTATCTATCCATATTATTTAAACGTAAGCAATTTTGTGTATGTATCACATTTTTTTTTCATAAATTTCCATTAAATGTCTTTAAAAGTTTATACTATTCAATGCAATAAAAGTAATTATATAAAATATTATAAGAAATTTATGAATAATTCTCCTTTAACCCCATTAGACTATCATTCCTTCTCTATCTCCTCCCACCCCCAACTCTTTTACTAAAATAACTTCCACTTGACTCCTTCATCAATATATGAAAATATTATAGTAATATAATAAATAAATATCTAAAATGTTACAATTGAAACAAAAATTACAATTGGAATAATTTTAAAGGCATAAGAGAAAAGTTGTACATTTATAAAGAAAAAAAAAAAGAGATAAGATATTATATAACTATTAATTTTTTTTATTCACTAGTAATAAGAATGTATTTTTTGCTTATGATATATACTAATAGATATCACATTTGTGTTACGAGTGCTAAAAAGGTACATTTTTTTATAGAAGATAAAAATATTATACCTTCTATAAGGAAATGGCCACTAAGTTTCCTCTCTCTTTTTTCTCTTTTTTTTTTCCTTTAAGAATAAGCATAAATTTTGATAAAAGAAAATATACTTAATAGAAATACCTGCTAAGAATGAGTATTTTCATGATTCAAAACACATCGTAAAATCTGAAATTTAATAAAACCAATAATTTAATATTAGAGCTTAATAACATGCGGAATATGTCTCATATGGATATTGCAACGATTTGCACCATTTATGGGACATGAGAAAACGGCAAGATAAAAGATAATAACTTGAAAAAAAAAAGGATAACAAGAGGAAAGGAGGGTTAAAGTGTAAATGCCATTACAAACATTAAAAAATAACTGTTAAGAAGAAAATGAATTATAAGTGTGGTGCTAGCGGTGATATGCATGTAATGCATTTGAATTTCGAAAACATTAAATAAATTATATTAAAGATAACAAAAATTGATAGAAGGAAATTGAGCAAATTAATAAATATTTTTATATTATGATATATTTATAGTTTAAAAAGATAATTTAATATTAATTATTTTGTTATATAATATTAAATTTAGAATCTACATAATAATTTTAAATGTGACGATTTTATAAACCCTCACAACTTTAATAATATACACATATCGCCTAGAGCGAGAGAGAGGGAGAGGGAGAGAGAGAGAGAGAGAGAGAGAGAGAGAGGAAAAAAAGAAAGAGAAGAAAAAAATCGAAAGCGCAACGTTAATTCTCGTATATCTCTCTCTCTATTCGCCCCCTATTTCCCCTGTCTGTGTACCTAAGAAGACCGCCATGGGACACTCTCGCTCGGACAGGTAATTTTTTAAACGAACTCCTTAATTCACTCATTCTGTTTTGGTTCTCAATTTCAAGTTTCATTTTTCTCTTACTCTGTCACTCCTGTCGCCCTCTTCTTTTATTGACTACGCCCAACCGGTTTGATGAAATGCCTATTAGGTTCTCAACTAGGGTTTTAGTCATTCTGTCCAGCCTCCGTACCGATATGATCATTTAACTACTGAATTTCATCTGTATTTGCTCTTTCTGGTTAATGGGATTGGCTTGTTTCATAAATCTGGGTCATTCTGGACTTTTGTTGTTGTAAGTTTAGTAATTACTTGATTCTATGTCACTTATGATGTTCTATTTTCTTTTATGTTTGGTGGGTGAATTTGGATTTGCATGGGTTTGGTCATTAGAAATGAAAGGTTTTTGCTTTTTAGTCCTTTTAACATGGCATATCTTCAATTCATTTCATTTTGGGTTTTTTATTTTCAATTCAAATCATATTTCGGTTTTTAAGTGCGTTTGAATCGTTCTGCTCAGGTGATTTGGTTTTTCTTTTTGAATATATCGTTCATTGGCATTGGTTATGTGAATGAAGTAAAGAGGGGCTGTTCTTGGAAGAGCTATCTTATATTATGGATTCACCTGATATTAGTCAGAGCTATGGGAAGAAAGATGGCGAGGATGATGTAGATCCTAGAAGTGATAGAGCTGGAGATGATGTTGAATGGGATAATAGTGATAAGAGGAAGCACAGAACAAGCAAGTCAAGAAAGCCCACTAATGTTGACGATTCTGAAGGGTTAGATGGTAGTGGAAGGAGGAGGAGTTCTGGAGATAAATATGAGAGTAGAAAGAGGCCAGGTGGGTCTAGTAGAGGAGGTAGTGATGATGATGGCGATTATGATCTTAGAAAAGAATCACGATCTAAGCAGATGAAGAAAAAGCAAGAGGAGAGTTCTCTGGAGAAGTTGAGCACATGGTACCAAGATGGAGAAATGGAAAACAGGCAGGAAGGTGGAGACAAGTCAGGCAGTAGAGGGCATGGACGGACAGATGAGAGTGATAAGAGGCACTTGATGTTAAAGTCATCTGATCACGACAGTCCTCAGACCAAGATTAGAAGCAAACAAGACAGATCTCATGAGTTGGAATTCGATAGGTCCTCTGATAGAGACTCAAGATACTCTGGAAGGAGAGAAAGCAACAGGGAGAAAGGTCATGGTTCTCTCGAGACAGTGAAGCAGTCAAGAAGAAGGTGGGATGATGTGGATCCTGTCAATAAGTCTGAAGATGTAAGTTATGAGAAAAATGATCTAAGAAGCAGCAAAGGATCTGAATATAAGCACGAGACTGTAAGAGAGAAAAGCACATCTGCTAGAAATGAGGCAAATGATAGCAAGGGAATGGATACAAACATGGACAGGAGCACAAAGTCCAATCGCAGGGATGAAAGGAAGCCTGAATCTGAGAGGAGCAAGAGCCGGAATATGCCAGAAGCCATGGAAGAAGATGCAATAGCCAGTCCTTCTGTTCTTGAGGACAGAACAAGTAGGGATAGAAGTGAAAAGCACCGCCAACAGAGGACACCTACTGCTAGGGATGTTTCTGAAAGCAGAGATAGGTCCTTTCATGTTGATGAAGATGGAAGTTCATGGTCGAGAGATCGAGTTGTCCGAGGCCACCGGTCAAGGACTCCTGATAGAGGTGGCAGGTATGCTCGTGAGAGGCTTGATAATGAAAGGCCTCATGGTCGGTCTAGTAGCAGGAAAGATGGAAGCAGGAGTGAAGCAGTGAAAACTTCATCAAATTTCGGTGTTGCACATGACAATTATGATATTATAGAGATTCAGACGAGGCCCCTTGATTATGGGAGAGTGGACTCTGGTTCTAACTTTTCTAGAAGATATGAAGGTGGTCCACCATCTGATATTAAAGGCCCTCCAAATGAGGAGGAATGGGGATATATGAGGGATGAAAGAACAAGGTCTGGTGCCTATGTTTCTGTACCACCTGGTGAAGATACAAAAGAGAGGTACACTGATGATGATTCCTGTTTGAGGGATCAAAGTTCATGGAGAGATGACAATGATTTCCAAGGAGCAAGGGGGAGAGGACAAAAGGGTGGTATGTCTTCCCGAACTCCTGGAGGCCAAAGTTCTAGCAGTGGTTCACAGCCTCCATATGGCAACCAAGAGCCTGGATCCTTCAATAGAGCTTCATCTCAAGGGGTCAAAAACAGAGTAGGCAGAGGGGGAAGGGGAAGGCCATCAGGGAGAGACAACCAACAGTTAGCAATCCCCCTACCCTTGATGGGATCTCCCTTTGGACCTCTTGGAATGCCACCTCCTGGGCCAATGCAGCCACTTACACCTAGTATGTCCCCAGCTCCTGGCCCACCTATTTCTCCTGGCGTCTTCATCCCACCATTTACTCCTCCCATGGTTTGGCCTGGTGCTCGGGGAGTTGATGTGAATATGTTAGGTGTCCCACCTGGCCTTGCTCCTGTTCCTCCTGGACCGTCGGGCCCCAGATTCCCTCCTAATATTGGCACACCTCCTAGTCCTGCTATGTATTATAATCAACCTGGTCCTGGGCGAGGTGTCCCTTCTAATGTGGCTGGTCCTGGATTCAATGCTGGAGCACCAATTGGACGAGGAACACCTCCTGATAGAGCTTCAAACAGTTGGATTCCTCCTAGATCTGGTGGACCTACACAAAAAGCCCCTTCTAGAGGGGAGCAAAATGATTACTCTCAAAATTTTGTTGATACAGGAATGAGGCCTCAAAATTTTATAAGGGAGCTTGAACTTACCAATGTAGTTGAAGATTACCCCAAGCTGAGGGAACTTATACAGAAAAAGGACGAAATTGTTGCTAATTCAGCATCTCCACCCATGTATTACAAATGTGACCTTCATGAATTTGAGCTCTCTCCAGAGTTCTTTGGAACAAAGTTTGATGTGATTCTTGTGGATCCTCCTTGGGAAGAATATGTGCATCGAGCTCCTGGAGTTGCTGATCACATGGAGTACTGGACTTTTGAAGAAATTCTAAATTTAAAAATTGAGGTATGTACTTTATGTGCTTTAAACATTAAAGTATCGAATCTTTTTGTCTTGTCCTTTGATGATATGTCTAATAGTTATTCTGGAGCATTCGATTATGTTATTCGCTTGACCGATACAATTAATGTACCTCTCCTTTTTCTATGTGATGATAAAATTAGAGCTTTTAGATTTGAGTTCATGTCCTTTCTTCTTTTGCATGACTCTAAGCTTGAAAGGCAATGTCTTTAGGGAATGATAATTGTCAGTCAGACTCAGCAATTTATATATAGCCTATGGATGAGGATGATCATTGAGAGAAAAAAGGACGGATGTCTATTCTCTTAAGGTTTTTGACACGTCAATGCCTGTCTTTCTTAAAATTTAATTGAAATAAATTCCTTATGCACCCCTTTTAGAAATGCGGTGTGCAGTTTGTGTGTTGTATAATTTATGTAATAGAATATAAGTTGGTAAAAAAAGATGAAACACCTTCATGTGTTTTCAGAATAAAAACAGTGGCCACACTCATAGTTTATGTTTATGTAAACACTTGTATGCCTGAGAATGACTACTAAGAGAAGATAGGAGGGATAGCCATTCTCTTTTGGATTTTGACATGTTCATGCTCCTGTCCTTTTTACTTGAAAAAAATTTAGTTGAAATTAACTTTTTTCACGTACTTCTTTTAGAAATGAGATGTGCACTTTTTGTAGCATAAATGGTGTACATAAAACAGGTTGGTGCTTTTGAAGAAAGATGTTTCCTAATTAAATGGAGTAATAAAGATATTGTGATTGGAGGAAGTGGAGATTATTGTTTCATCCCTAGAACTGTATCTAGGAGCCTAAGATTTCTCTTCTCACTTACAAGGATAGTGGCAAAAGGTTTCAGAGCTATTTCATATTTAATGAGTGAAAAAGGTTTCATATGAGTCTCTAGTTGCTCATTGCGTAGAATGTCCCAAAATTTTTATTTTCCTCATGGTTTATGTGATGTCAAGCGCCATGATCTATGAATTCAAGTTACTTCCTGTGCAAGGAGGACATCAATAAAGGAACTGTGAGAGAGAGAGAGAGAGAGAGAGAGAGAGAGAGAGAGAGAGAGAGAGAGAGAGAGAGAGAGAGAGGGTTATTTATAATATATCAGATCTTTAAACAAAATCCCTAGCTATGGTGGGACATTACTATACTACTTAAGTTATCCAGAAATATTTTGGTGTATGATAAATGTGGTGGATTGAATGAAATTCTTATGACTGTAGCAGTTATAATTTCATCTAGGATTGATAAGATGCCCCTCTTTACCTTTTTATGTTATGTAGGCAATTGCAGATACTCCATCTTTTATCTTCCTTTGGGTAGGTGATGGATTGGGTCTGGAACAAGGTCGTCAATGCTTGAAAAAGGTATAAATAAAGCCCAAGATTTCCAGTCTGTTGCTTCCTTCTGGCAGTTATACCTGTTGCAGCTTGGCTGATCATATTTGCTTTCTTGTTTTAACAGTGGGGTTTCAGGAGATGTGAAGACATTTGCTGGGTGAAGACTAACAAAACAAATGCTACTCCTGGATTACGCCATGACTCTCACACATTATTCCAGCACTCCAAGGTGAGTGATTAAATTCAACTACATAGTTATATCTGCTTAATGAACTTGTAATATCCTTTTCCTTCTATTTTCTGGGTGAAGTCATCCTAAGATTTGACTCATTTGTAATTGTGCTGAAGGAACATTGTTTAATGGGCATAAAAGGAACTGTTCGCCGCAGTACAGACGGTCACATAATTCATGCAAATATTGATACTGATGTAATAATTGCTGAGGAGCCTCCTTATGGTTAGCAAAAGCTCCCTTTGTACTTATTATGCTTGAATTTTTTAGTCATATGTGCTAATCATACCAAAGGAGAATCGTAGTATAAGGGCCTTTTTGCTTTGTCTTTGTTTTCATCTCTTTGCTATCGATTTGGCACAGTTTATGAATCATGTGTTTATCAAAATAAGGGACCAAAAAGACAAAGTACACAAATACCACTCTTATACAACTACATACCCCAAAAAACTCTGGTTAGACTTATTTACCCTTTAATTTTAGTTTTAAAAAGAGAACCAAATAAAGTTTTCTTTCTCTAATTAATAAATTATATTTCTTAATATTTACCTGGAAAAAATTATATATGGAGAATTAGTAAGTTATTCGTAGTCGATTGCAGTGTCCTTCCTCCTTCCACAACTGGCAAGGAGCCACGTCTGTCCTCATAGCTTCCTCTGGTTCTATATCATCTACTCTCCAATGTAGTTTAGCCCTAGCTGCAGCAACCTACTGTGTATGGAGAATTCATAACAAAATGAGACTTGGAAGTCCTCTTCCTCACTTGGATTCCATCACCAACCAAATTACCACCTATGCTACTCTTCTTTAGTATATTTGGATGATTTTTTTCTTTGTTTCACACGGTGTTTTTGTACTCTTTGTTTCTTAAAGTAGCTAAGTGAACCTTCCATCTTTGATGGCTGTATATCCTCCTTATCTAATGAAATTACTGATTTATCCCAAAAAAAATATATATTTTATTTCTTAAAACTTTTCCTGCTTAAGAGCATGTGGACTTTCACTTTTCAACTCTTTTTACCCAATTATCTTCTTCTCCATAATTATTATAAGATATAAAAAGAAGAATTTATTTAAACATCTGGTTTGAAACCAGACAAATCAGATATTTAACTTTAGATTTCAAATATATATAAATAGGAATAAAACATATATAGATAATATAAAGATAACAAATCAGGAAAAAAAAGGTCAAAAGCACCCTAAACTGGCTGTGGCTTAAAGTAACTGCAGCGACATTTGCTGTTTGTTTAATTTTTTCACATTTTGGGGGGTTGTAGGCAGTGCTAGTTATCCTTTTGTGTTTTTCCTCTTCTCATGACATTTTGTAATAGTGCAATCTGCAGTAATGTATATCTCAAGTTGAAACAGTTTATGCTTTTTGCTAATGGATGGTGGTTTATGAAATAATGAAAGCCTTGAAATAAATATTTTCTTATTGGGGGGTAAGGAATAAATTACTATACAAGGGGATAGGATTGTATGGACTATTGGACGATGGAATGTTGAATTTAACATGGAAGGCCTATCAAATGCTAGAAAAATGGAGGATTCATTTATGGTCAGGAAAAAATGGATTCATTGGCTTCTTAATTGCATGAATCTGAACTATAACAAAGAATTTTTCTGAATTATTAAGATAATAAAGTCGTATATAGATATATCAAGTGGATAAGTCACCAAACGAGTCTATAAGGTTGAGTGATCAAGAAAGGATGGGGTCAAGAGGCATTGGAAATGCACTCTAATATTGTAGTGAGGATACCAATATCAGAGCACTCTGTCTTTTAATGTGTGATTGGGCGATTAAGAAGAAGAGTTTGTAATGAAGTTTACAAACTGGAAACTGGCTTGGGGTGGAGTGGGTGTTTGGATGGGGGGCTAGTGAGAGAGGCTCTGGAACCTGGCTGTGAGGTCTTGAAGGCAGGAGATAGGTATTATATATACTCAGTTGAATTCATATGCCATGGTGATGATATTGCATGAAGACTTATTTTAATGTGTTCTACTAACCAAAAGTCTCCACAAAAATTTGTCATGGTTTAACTTTCAATTTATTATTTTTTAAATGCCAGTGTTGGGTGCCTCACAAGACCTTGGTTGACATAGTTGCAGTTCTATTTTCCTTTTCTGTATTCTTGAAAATGGACATTCACCACCATTTTGTTAGTGATCATTTCTTTATTGGCAATCCATCTACTTCATGTTCAGGATAAAATGGTGCCTTGTGAAATTGTATTCTCAGTAGTATTTTCTGTGTCTTTGTATGGTGTGACTGAACTATTTTACAACATTGATCTCAATCATTGCACAATGATGCATGTGTTGTTTTACGTTGGAGCAATGATGTCAACACGTGTTCTTTTTTCTGGTCTATCATGCTTACTGAAAATTTTTTCTGCCAATGGCTAAGCAGGCTCAACCCAGAAGCCTGAAGATATGTATAGGATAATTGAGCACTTCGCCCTTGGACGCAGGCGGCTGGAACTCTTTGGTGAGGACCACAATATTCGAGCTGGTTGGCTTACTGTGGGCAAAGGTCTTACTTCATCAAACTTCAATGCTGAGGTGCGACATTTTTATATGTTGGTTCATGTTCTTGAATGTTTATTTATTACCAAATCCACTTGGGAAATAGTTGATAGGTCAGTGCAGAATAAGGCTGTCCTTTGCTGTCACAATATCCTTGTAACCAATTGGACTACATGAAAAAGTACATCAAGGGCTTTAGTGGCTTGCCAAACCAATAATATTAATCTGCAAACTTTTATCTTTAAATATATATATATATATATATTAATGAAGCCCCTGCAACTTTTTGGTGTATACAATTTTTTACCACAATTTTCCATTAATTGCCTGTAAATTGTACTTATTAAAACTAATCACCACGTATTGAGTGACTCTCTTCTTAAGGTTAGTTCAGTAAAATTTCCATCTAAACTACCTCATACCATCACAATAACCACCAATCCACTAATCCCCTTTTCTCTCCCTTTCTTTCTCCAAATTGGCTTCCATTTCAAATGGGAAAAAAGTATCTACGGTTCCTTCATTTTTTCTTCTCTTGGACATTTTTGTTGATCACGATTCTGGGTTTTTTGCATTTTTAAATAATGTATTCTCTACTCGACCAATAATAGTTACCAGCAAAAAATGTACTTTTGGGTAAGAAGCAAAAGATGTATTAATATTGCGCATATCAAATTTGTTAATCTATTTGTTATGTTAAAGGGAAAAATATTATAGTGATATAATACTTAAGATTGAAGTTACAATTGTAAATAAATTGGATGCAAGTTATGTTTAGAATATTGTGGTAGAAAAGTACAAGGGAAGTTAACATATATTAATTATATATATATATATATATATATATATATATTTCATGCGCCCATAATGTGGTTGAGTTTTCCACTAGTGTGTGTATGTCATCTAGTTCTGTCGTTTATCTTTTTAAAGATATACCTGCTGAATTTGGCTGTGAAGATGTATTATTTCTCCCTTGGATGCCTGATGCTTTATCTATGCTTACCTTTTCACTCGTTATTGGCGAGAAAATGCTTATTTTGGATTAGACTTCTTAAAAGAAGGCAGGGAATGGGGATCGGGACATGGAGGGAAATGTTAGAACGGCAAAAAACTAGCAATGTCTTCTGTAATCTACAAATCAGCTGATAGTTCTACCTGTAATGGGTCTTGAAATGCTGAAAGTCACAGATATGTGAAATTTGTCCATGCCATGGATAAGTGCAAATGAATCCATGTGGTGTAACTTTAGATGTCTGGCATCAATTGTACCAAGGACCCTTTGGTTTTTGTGAAAAAATTTTAATGGAAACTGCTAGCCTGCATTTCCGTTGGACATCTATAAAAACCCTAAAGTATTGACCATTGTGCATTTACTGGGGACTTTCCTCCATAATGGTGCTTAAATGAATGTTGGTAATTTTCAGGCATATATAAAAAATTTTGCGGACAAAGATGGGAAAGTTTGGCAAGGGGGAGGAGGAAGGAATCCACCCCCAGATGCACCTCATTTGGTTCTGACAACACCGGAAATAGAGACCTTACGACCCAAGTCACCAATGAAGAATCAGCAACAAATGCAACAACAAAACCAGTCGATATCTATTTCTCTAACTACTGCCAACTCATCAAACAGAAGAACAACTGCAAATTCACCCCAAAATCCAGCTGCCTTCAGCATCAACCAAGAAGTATCTAGTTCTAACATCTCTACACCAGCTCATTGGCCTTCACATGTGGAAGGGTTTAAGGGACAAGAAAGTGGCAATATTGGTATGGAAGATAAAGGTTTTGACATGTATGGTTATGGTGGGCAGCCGAACGGTGACTACCTAGATTTCGAGTCTCACAGAGGAATGAATTTGTTGTAGCAAAATTATTCGGGTACTGATTTGTTGTATCAGTAATTTTGATTCTATAATTTTTTTTTTCCATGGTTAGGTGCAAGTGTAGAAGTAGTTTCTTTAATTCTATATCAACACTAGCTAGTTGTCTCTTCCTGAAGGAACTTATATGCTCCTTTCTTAGGCGATCGCAAGTTCCAGTTATAACTGCGCTTTGCTTCCTGGAACTTAAAGCTTGTTGCGCTAAATACCCCGAACATGAGTACTGCAATCAGGTTAATCGTACGTGCTACGAGAGTGAAGAATACAAATAGTTCTTAAGTAAAATGGATTTAGATCTCTTTTAATTATTTAAAATGTGTTTTTCCATGTTCTGACTATATTTTACCAAATGCCCCTTAAAGAACAATAAAATGACTAACAAATGGAAATGAAAAATGAAGGTCGGGCCACCATGGCTTTGCGCAACTCAAAACCAAAGGATGGCTGGTGATGCTATCTATCATCTCGGTGACCTGCACGAGCCACCCCGTAAACAAGGATGCAAACCATTCCCTTGAGTGGGTCGTGTGACGCATGATAGGTCATACGATGGGTGGTAGGGCTGGAAAAGAAAACAACTGAAATATGAATTTGACCGAACAGAACTGAATTTGAAAATTTAGTTTTTTCAATTCATTTCGGTTCAATCATATGGTATCAGTTCACGGTTTGTTTGATTGGGCAAACCAAACCAGTCCATTTGAACTGAACCAAATAGTTAATGTTAAAAATAAACATTAAAACTTCCGTACTATTCTAGAAGCTGCTATGATTTTTTTCAAATTTTTATGCATATTCACTTAGAAAGAGTAGAATAGATAATCTTTATTATATCATTAACTTGCTTAGAATCACCACTTCCAAGAATTCCCATTCCTAAAAAAACTCGAATTGAGATTTTTATAAGGACACACAATGCCCTTCACAGCATGCTCGGGTAACCATCACCAAATCAAACTCCAACAACTGCCACCGCTGTCACCAAACTCTAGTAAGCTGAATACAATTTTGAGAAGCATCTTAACACGGAAGTCTTCCTTTGACATTTTCAAGGAGTTTTTGTACTTTTATGGTATAAATTGTGAAAAAATGTATCAAAAAGGTATATCCTAAAAAATTTTTAAGAAAGTAGTATTCGCGTGTATTTTTACTATTTATCGATTTTTTTAACTAAAAGCACGTTATGTACAGTGCCTTCTTAGTGCAAACTGAAGGCACATTCTCTAAGTGCATCTTCATAATGCACTAAAAAGGTGCACTCCTTAAGCACGCCTTTAATGTTGATATATATATATATTTAATTTACTTTATATAATCAGTTAAGCTATTAAATAAATACGTGTTCCTTTCACATGCCTTCAATATCACTATCACGCACATTTAGGTGAGACTTCATACTTTCCTTAACTAAGTACTTTCAATATAGCAAGTTAGTTACTTATTCCGCTTCTAAGTTAAATTCACGCTTTACATTCCCTCTTGCTAAGTGAACTATCTATAAAAACTATTAATGGAGCGAGTCGACTTAAACGATTCACTAAACTACTAACTAAACATATTAAAAGCAGCTATAGTATAAAGAAAGTATATATATATATATATATAATAAACTATCAATATTAAGAGAATAGCAACATAATATGAAAAATAATTTTAAAAAACCATTTACACAGTGAGTAATAGATATTGATAATATATAACAATCAGACTAAGTAATACAAAAATAGTTATTTACAACTACTTTTTCTTAAATCTAATCAATTGTTTTCTGAAACGAGCTAATGATGATGATCTACGTATAGATGAACCCTTAGATAGCTGAAGCTTAAATAGCTATAGAGAAGTATCAGTAAAATCTACATGAAGAACTAGAGTAAGCAGTAATGATGGTAGCTAGGTGTCAACTAAGTGTCAGCTTCCTCTATGTGTATTGTCTGAAACCATTCTATATGACTTTTATGATGAGTTGGCGGTGTCGGTTGCGGATACATCTACACATGAGTATCAGGAGTGTCAAATGAGGTGTTGCTCGAATTAGAGACATAAGCGGGTGGTGTACTGTTATCAATCACACCAAATTCGATGGAATGGCGAGATCCTTATGGCATAGAATCATCGTCGTATCTTCAATCACATACCTGTACTGGTTGACGTCCTCTCGTGCGAACTCTAGGACCTACATACGGTCGGGGGGCAAGTATAAGGGATGACTCAGCTAATTAGTCAGGAAATAATATTAAACCGCCATACTCCTTGAGATGGTGAAGGTCACCATCGATGATATGATGAGAAGTATAGATATCATTTACTAACCTCGCCCGACGTAAAATATCCGCCTATTGTTAATGAAATAGTTAATGTTATATTCATATAGATTACTTTGGGAAAAACCATAAGATATATTAAAAGAAAGCATACCAAGTATTCCACCACAGCCTCATGATGGGTAATGTATTAGCATGTATGATTCTTATGCCAGTCATAGTAAGCTGATCGATAACCCTTGGTCCTTAAATATTAACAACCCATATATAGCGATCTACCCAGGTCAATATGTATCCTTGATGGGCGACCGACTAATCAATGTTTGTTCTACCTTTAAAGTCTATATGATGTAGCTTGTCACTCGTATGAATGCAATCGGTATCGATTGGAAACCTCCAAACTGTTGTATGACATGATTGGGGAAATAAAACTCCAAAATGTGGAAACATATCATTAGAACTCTGACTGTCTAGATAGCTCGACTAACACTGCAAAACGGGGGTAAAAGATCAATAAGATCATCCAAGTACAGCTCCCATACGACCTATAATGCATTTGGAAAGAAAATGCATTAATAATCTATAAATTTTTAATGAAAGTTAACAACAAAAACAAAATTCAAGAAATGCATACCTGTCTCCTCGTCCGTAGATCAAATGCAATCTAATACACATCTACAACATACGTAGCATGATGAGTAGTATCTCGTAATATGACCTACCTAGCAATTAGTGGTAGGCCCTCCTATATAGTGAAGTCAGACCTGGTATGTGGTGCAATGTGAAGGGAAATGATCCCATACCAATATCTGCAGTAGTATGACGGCGCTTTCAATCTCTTACCCTCCTAATCATGCAACCCCACATAGTTGACGATACAACTAAGCTAAACAAGCCAATCTTCAATTGAATGTTGCAACATGTGCGAAATACTCTAACATTAGTAGGAACATCATGTAAACAAGGGACGAAGACTTATCTGCAAATAAAAATCCACCAAACAACTTCAAGATGTATGCACGGGCATGTCGATAAATGGTCTCATCATCTACACTTACAGGAACTACACTAAATTTGTCCCATAACTAATGCAAACTTGTAGACACTTGATTTTTACCCCTAGAAGTTATAGTTTTATTTTCTTTTTAAAAAAAGGGGTCTTAACACAAAAATAATAATAATAAAAATTAACAAATGATGAAAATAAAAAGAAAAAAGAGAAAAGGAAAAATTATAAAGATTTTTAGATTTTTAGGAAGAAAATTATTTATAGTCAATCGTTTTAGTTTTAGTTTTAGTTTTAGTTTAGTTCAAAAAATTATTTTAGGTAGTTGTGTGTTTTAAGTAAAATTCAATTATACTAAAAATTAAAATATAGGCCAATAACCTAATGAATAAGCATTGAAGTATTTGATATGAAATTAGTTTGATATCATAAGTTTAAATCTTGCGAAACATTTATATGTCTTTTATTTTTCTATTTTCTACAAAAAAACAAGATAAATAAGTGGGATTATATTTAATTAATTCTTTTTCATTTAAATTTGAATAGTTAGAGAATATTTAAATCTGGTTTGATTTTATTAAATCAAATTTAAATTAATTTCGATTTAATTTAATTTTTATCACATTAAAAATAATAGATGCAATTTAGTTTAGATTTTATAAATACATGCACAGGCACATTCGAAAAAAAAACTACAACAGGCCACACATCTACGAGTCCACACACTGTCACGTGCTCACCAATCTACACACACAAATTCACGTCAACTATACGACCAGAATCTCTCGCCCACACGCTGAATCATATTAATTAGGAGCATACACACATGGAAATCAACTTCTCATCGGTACAAGCTTCACGCCACTCTACCATGAACACAACGTACAGAACTCCAACACGTCCAGCAATAGGACACAATCCAATCGTTCACGCACGAATTCCGAGCACGCCACTGTCTACTTTACTAAACACACCAATCGGCATGCCATTCAACGTTTGTACGATTACTACTACAGCACATCCACATCGACGTCCAATAGCATATACATGCCCCTGTCACAACCGCTTCACACTATCCACTGACTGCATCACTGCTCGCAACTCACTCTCCGAAGAAGCTACACACATAAACTACGGCACCTGGCACTTGAACGATCACGCCGCTGAACACCAACTCGCCTGAGCAACATGCCATCTCCGACGCCGACTAGTCCGTAAGCTCGTAAAGGACTGACACACAACTTCTACGCTACAGTCATGCACAGTAGGAACAACAATTAGGTTCGGCCTTTGTTTTTTTCAAACTTTTTATATTATATCATATTGTTATCTTAAGTAATTTAGTATAGTTTATATATAATAGTTTAGAATACTCCTTTAGATTTAGTTTTAATATAGATTATTATATTATATTGATTTAAGTGAATGGTTATTTAATAGTAGTTATATAAGTATAAATGCATATAAATATTAGTTTACAGGTCGTTAAGATTAGTTTTTTATTATACATATATATATTGTTGTATTTTATTAGTTAACATAATATATAATATGTGTATATGTTAGTTTAGGAGTTTTAGTAGTATTTCTTACACAAGTGTATTATATAGAATTATTTTGTTTCGGTAAATAGTTATATATATTAGTTTAGTGATTTTTTTATATTAGGTTTTGTAGGGTCCCTCATATATAAAACTATTTTATTTTTTTTAGCTTAGGTGTTTTTTTTAGTATTATGATTTTAGGATTTCCTCACTTAGAAAAATTCATTCTTTTGAAAATTAAAATAATGAAAAAAACCATTTAAAAAAAAAGGACTTTTAGAGAGTTTTTTTGATTACTCATGAGTTAGGATCCCTTTATGTTTTATTTAAATGAATTGAATCAATTAAAACGTAAACTCGACCGATTTTCAAAATTAAAATCAATCAATATATTAAAGTTTTTTCAGAAAGAATTACGATTGTCTGATCTCGATTAGCAGGTACGTAGGCACCGTTGGGGCAACAATAAAATTTGTATAAACTTAGGGTTTTTTTTTTCTTTTGATTTTTTATTTTTAAATATTATAATTAGAATAATAATCCTAATTTTGGTAAATAAATAATGGTTCCCGTTGGGATTTAATAGGTTAGCCCCTAAATTGAGAACCCTTTAGTTTTTCATTTAAATTGAAATAAAAAACCAATAGGTAAATTGTAATCAATCCATCAATTGATTACAATTTTTCTTTTTCCTGATTTCAGTCGGGTGACAATTCCAAAAATTTTTCTAAATAAAAAAGATTGAAATTTCTCAATTTCTTTAGTCGATGGTTAATATTAAATGGGTTAGGATTTAGTATTAATCAGAAATGCGGAAATCAATTTTAAATAGAAGCCGAAAATTCAGACTCAACAAAACTAATACATCCCCCTCTGCTAGTATTGTTGTTAAGGTAGTCTCCTAACTAGCTAAGGCCATACTAACTACATAGGCCCAATCACCCCATCGATACGAAGATCAAGCAATACCTTTATGTCATGTAACGTGATTATAGTCTCCCTATGAACCATATGTAAGGTGTAGGTCTCGAGTCTCCACCTCTCAACTAACGCCATGATGAGATGATGATCAATCTATATGAATGGCAGCCGTGCGACCCCTAAGAAACCAGCATTGGCAAGGTGGGTGATAAAGCAATCATCCAATGGTATTTGTGACGAGCCTTTCCGCAGGCTTGACTCTACTCAACAAACCATGATGTACTCACCTCCTTATAATGTTAGATTTATTTTCATTACAACGGTAGAAAATTATTGAACTATACAAATTAAAAGATAAATTAATGTCAAAACATACTCGAAAATCTCATATGTCCTATGATCAATATCGTCCCTATCCATGCAGTACTTGTAAGCCCTAAAGCTAAGCCGAGTAACCGTGGGCTTGAATTTAGAACCAAGGTTTAGGGCGATTGGTTAATGGATCTGATCAAACCCAAATTATAAATTAATAAGAGAAATATTAGTAAAATTGACCCCGTAAACTTGAATTTAAGAAAATAAGTAATAAAATAGAAGACTATTAAATTTTCAAATTTTAATTATAATAAGTACTAATTACCGAAAATGCGACAAGTGTAATCAAATAACTAATAAATTACTAAAGATAGATTATATGTATACTAAAAATTTTAGAATAACCAAAATAATAATTAGAAATATTCACATGTACCCCACGTGTATTTACGTGTAGATAAAAATACGCAAAATTACCTAAATTGGCCAAAAATTAAGTAAATAATTAAGAAAAATTATAAATTAATTATTAAAAAATCAGATGAGCCTAAAATAATCTAAACCAGGTCGTAGAAAGTCAAACTCTGTAAAAGAAAAATCAATCAATTAAAATTAGACAACATAAAAGCCAAAAATCAAGGAAATTAGGCAAAGTCTTGTCTAATTAATGATAATAATTAAAAAAATCGTCTATAAATAGGGAAAAAATTTTCAGAAGTCATTTGGACAGTTTAACATTTGGGAAAAATAGGAAAACTAAAAAATCGAGAGAAAATCTAGAAAAAAGAAAAAAAAAGAAACTGTGCAAATTCGTATAGGGAGAGAAACCCATACCTCACCACCACCTAGGACCGAGCCGCCACTACCACACCACTCTAGCCCCACCGTCTAAGCCGGCCAACAGCCTTGGACTTGGTTTGGACGACCAGAAAGCTTTGGACCGATTAGTCTCTTAAATTTTTCGATTTTGAATAATTTTGTAAAATTAGTTATTTTATCCAGAAAATTATGAAACTTATTATTCTGAGGTTTCATTGTATGTAGATTTAGGGAAAAATATTGATTTAGTTTAATTACGTCTGCAATTATAGGGTTCTTAACAAATTGCTCAAAACCGAGCATGATTAGAACGAAAAATAAATAGGCTTAGGAGTGTAGTTTGGAGCTCAATTTTTTTCTGTAGGATGCTCATATGATATAGAATAGTGCTATGAAGCCATTTTTTTAAAATTAATTTTCAAAAATTTTAAGTTAATTTTTAGCCCTAAAATGATGGAAAAATTGGGTGATTTAGGGTTAATTAGGTGATTAAGATGTTAATTACTGATTTAGATATTAATTAGATGTTTAGGGATGTTAATCTCTGATGTGGAACCCTAATCCTAGCCTTTGGAGTATTAAGTATGGTTAATTTAGGAAATTAGGTAATTAATATAAGAAATTAGTAATATGTGAAATTGTAAATTAATAAATCTAAAAAAATAAGGTTATTTAGATAATATTGTAATAGAAATCAGAAAAATAATAAATCTGAAAATAACATTTAATTTTAAGTAAATGTCTCAAAATGTAAGATTTTCACACATCGGGAATAAATCCGATACCGCAATTAGGGTTAGCGTGTATCGAATAGTTAGAATACCAAATTACGATCCAATAGGATATTTGGACACTCGAGCTTAATGTGATTAATTTCACATTAAGATTCGAGCATATTTAAGGCTTAGAAATCAAAGTTTAAAATCTCATTTAGAATTCGAACACCGAAATAGAATACAACGAATCATTAGGACGTAATGAGTATACACGGAAAAAAATAAGTTAAAATATAACTTAGAATATGAAACCATAAATTATAAGTACTAAAAATACCTATTTGTATTATAGGACATCTAGAGACAAATCAGCTTGCGATTAAGGGATCGAGCGATCGAGCAATTCCAAGTAAGTTGGGTTATTGCTTATTGTAATAGAGTACTAGTTTTGTAGTACTTGGAGACTTAGGCTTGTATATGATTGTGATTGTAAGTAGTTTACGCATGTGTTTGATGTATCTGAATTCGTGCTGAATTTGTATTGTGAGTGATTTTATGATTGATTGAATTAGTATGAAATTGTTTGAATACTCTAAATGGAATTTAATCTCAGTCGACCCTAATAACCGAAAATGTCATGCATTGCAACCCGTTAGGGGATCATAGGATTCTCCAACCAAATACCGACCCCTTCGAAAGGGATAGCACAGGATTACAAAATGGTCATTTCTTCATCCTTAGTCGAACTAAGTGACAGGAGAGAAGGTTGCGGCGAGAGTGAAGTCAATGGTTCTAAGGTAGTCGCGGGAGGAGCGAGGTCTCCATTGCACAAGTCTGGGTTTGGTTGTGAGCTGCTGCATAACATGGAAACTCCTCAACCCGAATTGGAGCGGGTGAAATTTCTCTGATTTCACAACGGATCGGACTACGTTGTATGATGACACTTAATTGTTGCATTGCATGAAAATAATTATTTGATAACCCTGTTTGTGCTTGTATACATTCATGAGTCTCCAATTCAACTTACTGAGCTGTAGTTGCTCATACCCTTATAGATCCTTTTACAAGTTCTGATTTCTGAACACTTCAAGTACTATGCCGCCCTACAATTACCCAGAGATTAGTCTATTTGAAGCCAGGGGTGTGAGGATCAAGTTACTTAGTATAATGTGTAACTAGAGTGACCATGTAATTAGGGATGAAAGACTGATAGTTATTATGTAATCTAGTGAACTGTTATGTTTATGTAAAACTTCCTGGAAAGCTTTGTGGACTTATATATATAATATTGTACATGTTATTAGAAATTTGCACTATTTATCATAATTGTAGTTTAATTGTTAATTGGACTGTTTACTTCAAAGCGAGGAGTCGTCGACGCCTTGTGTAGGTCATGTCTATGGTAGGCACTGTGAGGCCAGTTATTATCATAGAATGGTTTACATGGCGGGACTGTCGCGACTCTGTGATTTCGGAGCGTAATAGTACTGATGAGTCACTCGATCCTAGATCCATCTAACCTAAAAACAATAAAAAAAAATATTGTGTCATTGACTTATAGAAGCATAACATGATATGATATGTAATATAAGAAAACAACACGTGTATGTTTGTTTATACTATTTCTATTAAGTTAAGGACACCTTCTCCTATTATATCATTCCATTCTACATACGCTGCACCTACTCTTATCAGCAGACTCCCTTAAGTCCATCTCTATATGGAATCTCTTCTTCCTTGGTTTACTCAAACCACATTTTAAGTTCTCATTAGGTATGAGGAATGGATAATTAAGACAAGGCCAATTTGACTCATCATTTATTGGCATGAAGTATCTGGCATAGACATCCAACTAATGGGATCATATATACCATACACCAATATACCAACCGGTAGTAACTCAAATAAAACTAAGTGCTCTTATTGCATATGAGCATGGGTATCTATAGATTTTCCATTTCCTATATGAATACGTCATTCTATTCGTGTCTACAATATGTGTTTGACTGCCTCATTTCATCACCCCATTTGGTTTAATGTCTTCAACCTTTCTTCACGTCTCATATCCTGTTTTCACGGTTATATTGCTTAATAGAATGAGCTAGAGCTCGCTTGGCCCACGTTTTTAGCTTCTTTGAAGCATACTTCGTATTCACTTGCCCTTCATCCATTCCCTTCCTCACTTGTTCAACTCTTCTCTCTCAATAATCAACACAATTGTATAAAATTTTCTTGATGAGTGTAATAAGAGGTAATCCTTTACATCCTTTTAATATGACATTGAGCTCTCAGTAATGTTGAATGTCATATATCCGAACTGATAAAAACCATCATAAGACAAAATGCATTTGTTATTGTCAAACGGTGAAAACCATGATAGCGCATCCTCCTTAACTTGCACTATCTGATCTATTAAGTACTTAAATTTCGCAAGCTGTGCCTACATGATAGCAATAGTAGCAAACTTTTTGCACAGTTGGTTCTTATATGCCTTGTTAAAATTGGTGGCGACATGTCATATGCACCATCTCCAAACCGTAAATGGTTCCTTCCAACTAACTTCTCCTTTGTCAAGCACATTCTTGATACTTGAGTGCATATTCATTGTTAGGTAAATTATCTCCTCTCGACCATTTACAACAAATTACTTCAATCTTTTGAGAAATCAACTCCATGTTTCTACAGACTCCATGTCTCTATGGACTCCTTTTCATTAAGTGCAAATGTTAAGGAGATAATATAGTTATTTCCATCCATAGAATAAGCAATCAACAGTACTGATCGTATTTCCCATTCAGAAATGTGCTATTAATACAAACCACTAGTCGATAATACCTGAATACATGTACATACAAACCAAATGTCCAAAAGACCAACTTCATTATCGAAACACCAGGCTTAAGGGATCCCCTCCATCCCCACATCGCCTTAGATCTAAGATTTGAAGTCTTAATTGCATTCAACAAAATATGGAGCTCATTGTATGCTTTCTCCCAATTGCCATATACTATCTCCATAGCCTTTCTCTTTGTATCCCAAACTTTCTTTTGAGTCACATTATAACCAAACACGTTTAAAATGTTTGCTTGCAAGTCTATAATCTTTATATCAGGATTCTTTTTAACATTATTGATGAAGCAATTAGCTAGAATTCTACTATCGATCTCTCTATAGTCTTACATCACATCAGGGTTGACACATGTGTGTGGACCCTCAAAAAAGGTTATGATGAATAGCCTTATTAAACTTTATATGATGCCCGTAGCCTCCACTTGCATCCATTGTCTTTTTCCTTACAATAAACGACCTATAGGTTCAGTTTTGATTAATCAATGTGGTAGTTTCAATAATTATTAATGTGATATCTTTTTTACGGTGTCAATAAGCTCATTCTTCGTACTAAAGAGTTGTTCAACAAATAAATCCATGCCATCAACTTGGTTACTACTCTCCGCCTCCATATCTTCCTCGAATTCTACGTAATCACTGCCACCACCAACGTTCATATATGGAATTGAATCTCTAACTTGGGATGTTGGCATCCTACTCTAATTATATTGGGGAGCCATCCTAATCCCCTAACCAGTAGTAAACTGAAGTGCGAAAGGAACACTGCTCGATATATACTCTAACGTGACCGCATAATTTATAGTGTTTTCAACTTCTACAATTTCTTCATCTATTTCATATTCAACCCCCACGTGCTCCCCTTCATCTTCAGTTCTAAATCCCATTGGAATCATATTTTCATTAGAGTACTAGCTCGGGTCATCCTGTAAGATTGACCCTATTTCTGTATCAATTGCCTCTTCATTCATACTACCCTCACTAAAAGTAGGGTCTTTCATTCAGCTAGATAAGTTTCTGGTCCGTCATACATAAAACTATCTTCATCAGTTTACTGTACCTGAGGTTAAGGAAAACTGGAAGACCCAACGCGTAAAGTTCTATCAACAATGGTTTTACTAGGCTAACTGGAAGCCATAACACATATCTTCTGTATTCGATTTTCTCCAAATGCATCGGCCATTTCTATAAAGTTTTTTACATCATTATCATCCATAATGGCCATCAAAGTATACGAAACACCTCCTTCATAGTAACAAGGATTTTGATAAACAAACTCAACCCCACAAGGATTAACTCTGATACTTGTATAGATTTGCTGGAGAAAATGGTTATAATTGGAATCCTTCCTCATCTTCAACTTTTTCACCGAGTCCTTATCATATTGTGGACCATTACTTCCATTTAAAATATTCTTACTCGCATATACAATTATCTTCACATAATCAGCCATTGACAACTTGTTGAATCATGAATGACAAAATCAGCAAAGTCCATATGATTTTGCATAGTTCATAGCACCCATATAATTTCACTTTTCGGTAAAGCATCTTATCATACACTATAACGGTAAGTTCCCACACAACTTCATTTCACGATGGAGTATCCCATCGTATCCATACAATTTCAATTCTTGGTGGGACATCTTATCACACATTATAACTTCAAACTATAACGGTAAGCTCCTACATGACTTCATTTTTCGGTGAGGCGTCTCATCATACCTACACAATTTCACTTCTTAATAGGGTATTTTATCAAACACTATAACTTCACACTATAACTTCACACTATAACGATAAGCTCCCACATGACTTCATTTCTCGGTGGCACGTCTTATCATACCTGTACAATTTCACTTTTTAGTAGAATATCTTATCACACAATATAACTTCACAATATAATTATAAGCTTCTACATAACTTCATTTCTCGATGGGGCATCTAATCACACTCATACAATTTCACTTCTCGGTAGGACGTCCCATCGCACCCACACAATGGTCTGCCAACTTATCACACACTATAACTATAAGTTTTTACACAATTTCATTTCTTGGTGGGGTGTAACTAATATATCGATAAAATCATATATGATGTATAATTCGCATATATATATTTTTTGAACATAATTACCACAACTTAAATAACTACAAAAATTATAAATACTACAGAATTATGAACAATAAACAAAATTTAACATGCATATTAAGAAAATATAAACACTACAAAAATTACCATGTAACTACATTTCACTTAGATAATATAAATATAACTGTAAATACAATGCACTTTGTATTTAAAAAAATTTATTGTGAAACAAAGATGGCAAGGATTACTTACGAATAAGTTGAGAAAAAGATAGTAACGTAATTACTCAGAGAGAGAAAATAGGGTCAACTTATCGCTCTGAAAGAGAATATTAGAATTTTTAAGGATCTTATATAATTAAAAGAGGTGAGAATTGAGTCTAAATACTAAAATTGAAACATATATAAACAAATGAAATGTATATATCAAGAGAGCGGCTTCCTAATTATAAGGAAGGCATGTCTAAAGAATGTACCTTCATATACTATTTTCGTAAAAAAATTTCAAGATACATGATTTAAGTATATTTTTCTGCGACCTATACCATAGAAGAATAAAACTCCGTTTTCAAGCGAGTATTCCGCACTTCACCGTTGTGAACTGACTTGAGTACTTTCTCCAATGGCGATAACAATGGAAGAAAAAGAACATCTGAATGTGAAATTACTTTCCATCTCCTATCTATTCCGTCTGTCTCTTCTTTTTACAATAACGTCATCACTCCAAACTGGGTATTCTTTACTTACCTATCCCACAACCCATAGATGCAGCGATTACATTTAAATAATTAAACCCATCAAAAAATTAAATCTTAAGTTTACATGACTTACAAGTGGAAGTTAAGATAATGATAACGACTTCTTTACTCCAGTTTTCTGCTCTGATCGACGTGAACCTTCTCGGGAACTTTATATATTGAACTTGATCCATGACCAACCTTAATAATGAAATACTTGAAAACACAAGAAATTAAAGACAACAAAAGAACCAATGTCTTGCCACTTGTTTGTTTGGATGTGGAAGATGAAGTGACAGATGGGCATGTGACTTGAATTGGGGGTAGAAAAGGTAAAAAGTTCTTTTAGTTCCATTACGGGTCTATTTTTTACTTCACTTTTTGTTTAAGCAAGCAATGTAATTATCACTATCTTCTTATTCCATTCACCAGTAATTTAATTCCATTCTCCCCCACTGTTGAGCGAACTGACTTGACGGTTAGTGGCAACTATTGATAAGCCGATGGGAGTAGCAATAGCATGCTTCCAAGCACCGATGGATTGCAATGACATTAAAACCCGTGGACACCAAACTTGATGAAGCTCTTATCGAAAAGCATTACTACCAGATCCACGAGAAAACCATGTTAAACAAGGCTTTGAAGAAGTTTCCATCTAATGATCAGACGAATGTTGGCAAAAGTTTACAGCTTTCATGGACGAGTTTTGTACCTCCATAGGGATTTTGAAAAATAATATGAAAAAAGACCTAGGAGGAAACTAACTACGAGACTAGGGTAGAGAAAAATATTACAAAAAGGTATATACGTTCGATAAAAGAAATTTTTTATAAAGAAAGGCACGTATGTGTATTATTTCTTAGTACATGTATTATTTCTTAAATTAAAAGGAAGGTACATGCATGTATTGCACCTTCAGTTTAAACAGAAGATGCATGCATGTATTGTGCCATCAATTTAAATAGAAAGCACAAACAAACTTTTCACCTTTGCTCCCCTTATATGTATCCCAATTTCTATGATCAAACCTAATTTTGTCCTCCTTTACTTTCTAAAAGCTCTTTCACTCTCTAATTTTCACTCTCTAATCAATAGCATAACCCAAACGTACATTTATAACCTAATTTTTTGTGTCATTCGCTAAGTAAAACTAATCTCCTTCTTTTTTCCATTTTTATTTTTATAATATGCAAATTATATTGTCAAAATACCTCATAATAGTTGAAGTAAATTAGTATACTATGTTTATATCTAGAATGTTGTTCATGTGCTAGTCTATAATTAGACAACTCGTTGCAGTAATGTATAAAAATAGGAATGTCACTCATGAAATGTAGTTGATTTCACTCATTCATGGGCTAAATGTGACGAAACGCTTTGTCGAGAAATAAAATTGTGTAAGTGTCCTGTATTACATGAAATTGTATGAACTTAACTTATTTTAGAATTGCTGGAAAAATAGGTTAAGAATGGTTAAATATGTGGAAATTATTGTGTATGCAAAAGGGAATATCATGAATGGAAGTACCGGTCCGCAATATGATGAAGAGCTGGTGAAAAAGTTGAAGATAAAGAAGAATTCAAACTTTATTCATTTCCTCCGGTAGATCTGTATAAGTATCGAAGTTTATCCTACTAGAGTTGAGCTTGTACACTGGCATCCTTGTTATTATCAAAAAAGTATTTCGTACGCTTTGATAGCCATAAGGGACGATGACGATATGGAAAACTTTATTGAAATAGCTGAAGTATTCGAAGAAAACCGGATACAAGAGATATATATTAAGGGTGTGGTCATCCAAGCATGAGTATTAAACAAAATGCTCTATAAGAAGACACTTCCAGCTACCATTCACCACAGGTTTAGCCAACTCGGGACAACTTCCCAATGTATGAAGGACATGAAACTTTTTTGGTGGACCAGTCCTCCATTGAGGAAGGTTATGTAAATGTGCAAATCAATGAAGAGGTACTTAATATAGAGGTGAGGTCAATCTTACAAGATGAATCGGGCTGATCTTATAAGATAAATCGAGCTACAACCCTAATAAAGAGTCGATTTCCAAAGGACTTGACAATAATGATGAGGGGGATTATTTAGGGGCTAAATTAGGGTAAGAAAAACAAGTTGTAGAAGTAGAAAACACGGTAGATGATGCATTAAAGTCAAAATATATATTGGGCAACGTCTTACCCGTACCTTAGTTTCCTACATACTAGGGGAATCAAATGCCTTTCCAACACAATCAGCCTAAGATGACAACATCGATAGTTAGAGATCTAGTTCTGTATATGACCATTGCTAAGGGCAATAGTTATACAACCTTTAAAGAGGACATGGAGGCAAAGAGTAGCAACCAGGTAGATGGCAAGGATTTTTTTATTGGCCAATACTTCAACACGAAGGATGATCTTATCAATATTGTGAAAAGGTACCATATTAATCACCATTGCGACTACATAATTCAAGAATCGAAGTGGCATGTTTAAGATGTTTACTACATGGAGAAGGACAATGGGTGGAAGTAGAGGCTACGGGCATCATATAAGAGGTTAATAAGGCTATTTATCATAGCCATTCTAAAGGGACCACATACGTGTCAATCCTACTGTAACGCAAGACCACATACATATCGATAGTAAATTTATGGTTAATTACTTTATCAATAATATTAAAAAGAATTTAGATATAAAAATTGCAGACCTTCAAGCAAATATCTTAACCATATTCGAATATAATATGACAAGGAAGAGAGTTTAGGATGGCAAGAAAAAGGCTATGGAAATGGTATATGGCAACTGGGAGAAAGCCTACAATGAGCTTCCTATTTTGTTGAATGCAATCAGAATTACCAATCCAAGGACAAAGGTAGTGTGAGGGTGATGAGGATCTAATGAGCGTAAAGTTTTTATTATGAAGTGGGTCTTCCAGATTTTCAAGCTATATGTACATGTACTCAAGCTCTGTCGGCTTATAGTATGTATAGATGGCACATTTCTATATGGAAAGTATGGCCATATATTGTTGATTTCTTGTCCTATGAATGGGAATAACTGTATTATGCCATTAGTGTTTGTGCTGGTCAATAAGGAGTTCGAAGAGACGTAAAGTTGGTTTCTAAAGAGATTGAAATAATTTATGGTTAATAGTTGGGAAGAGACAATTTACCTTATCTTAGATAGGCATTTCAAGATTGAGAGCACACTTACAAAATATGATGTTGGTTGGAAAGAACCATCTATGATTTGGAGGTAGTGCATAAGAACCAGCTATGCAAAAAACTAGCAACATCTGTTGTAATACAGGCACAACTTAGGAAATTTGAGCATTTGATAGAGTAAATGTAGCAAGTGAAAGATGACGCATCGTCATTGATGGGAATCAAGCTACCAGACCTTTGACCCGCAGCCGAGCTAAAAGACTGGCGGGGCTAGCATGACGAATCCTTCTGTTTCAACCAACCCTTGCCAAGGCTGAGTACTTCCTTGTTAAGTCACCCTTTATGCCATACCATATGACTGCCTATTTTTCTGCAGTATGCTGAGCTGATAATTACTCTCTAACGTCTAGCCGACCAATTACTTGTCATTTCCCTTATCGAAAAGCCGAAAAAGAGAGTTCACACTTATTAAGCCATCCCTGCTCGGACTAGCCCATCTATCGGTACGTTTTTTGTCCGCATCTTCTAATGACCTCTCCAATGTAGCATCATCACATGTATAGTATCATGTACAGAATTTGTTGTACCAATGATTGTTTTTCTTGTATGTTCATTTTTACCATTTTGTATTTTGTACATTACTTCCTTAAGAAATACCTTTTTTGTCTTTTCCTTTTTAGGCAAGTTGCCCTAACTTATGGGTATAAATATCCTTGTACTTGTAACTGTAATGACATGAGATCATTCTTAATATACTCTTTAAGTACTTTTTCTTCTTTATGTAAACACTGTTTGTTTACTCTCGGTATCACTCTTATCATTTCCCTTAAATAAGGTTAGGTGGCAAGTAACCTCATTAGACCAATTCGTATGTCATATCAAATTGTGCCATGAGTCCTCGGAAATTCCATTGGTGTGTTATATCCTTTTGAACTGTTCGTGGGTTTCGCTTACCGTTTCATTATTCATTTTTGCCCTTTCACACTTTCCCCATTAATCCTTTTTCCGAGCTTTCTTCAAGCTTGGACCCCTCCAATGACCGACCTTGTTTGTTCCTAGTCACAGTTCACAACAGTCATGGTTCGTACCCTTTCATATGTAGCAATAGACATAGACTCATGATAGTTTCTATCAGTTCAAATATATGACTTCAAACATCATTGAGAGTTACAATGATGTACTAAAAGATTCTAGAAGATTGCCACTCACTTTACTTATGAATAAAATATTTTATAATTGCATTAACTATTGGGAAAGAAGAGTCGATGAAGTGAAGAAGAGAATCGTTGCTGGGCAAATGCTTACAAAGTATGTTGCAAAGAAGCTTAATATGTAGACTAAGCGAGCTCTTGCTCATACCATTAAGAACTAAACGGGATATGGGAAGTGAAGACTGGCTGGAGGCGAAAACCAAATGGTGTCATGAAGTGAGGTAGCTGAACGCGTACCGTGGACATGAATAGGGAGATTTGTTCATGCAAGAAGTGGCAAATCTACAAAATCCCTTATTCCCATACAATCAAAGTGTTGAATTCGATTTAAGTCACCATTGGTAAATATGTTAGAGAATAATATAAGTAATCCCATCAATTGGAAGTGTACAGCAAATACTTTCTTCTGATAAGCAATGAGTTAAATTGTCCCTATCTCAATTACTCATTCCTCAAACCCAACAAATATTTAGAATGAGGTCTGAGAAAACTAAAAAAGAAGAGATACCATATGGAGATTGAACTTGAGAGAGCTCACCAATAAGACAAGGCGTAGTGCTTGTAAGATGGAAGAAAAGGTGTCCACAACTTAATAGAAATGGTATAGACCGATGCATGTCATTTTGTTTTCTTGTAGTAGAATATATACCATATTATTTTCTTGTTTTGCATATAACTAATTTGCTATCTTTGTATTGTAAGTTAGAAGGATCTAGGGTTAAGTAACCCTTCCGTGCTGCGTGAATAGGCCAAACATCGATCACAGGATGTATAGGAGTTTCGGGTATGGCTTGATGTGTGTTTGTTTGACAAAATATACAGTTAATGATTTTTTCGGATAACGAGATATAAATTGTCTATTCATACAAGGACTAAACCATATTACATTGCATCAAGTTGAGGCAAGCTTGCAAAAGTATACTGAGCAAATACCACTAGACGATAGCATGATCTCGTACTTAGAGGATGCAGGTTTCCCTACAGTATTACGACTGCCTTTCATCCAGATCGACCTTGAAGGCAAGACGAACATAGACTAAATGGTTGCGCATCAAGGTTACATAGCCACTTAGGCAAACCACCAAATGTGGTTGGTGCATCTGTAAGGCCTGCAAGGTGTAGATCTTGCTTACTTCAACTAGTATAAGGAGCACATACATCGGTATATCACTCATCATGATGTGGTGATAGGATACTTGGTAAGCCTACTTCCTCTTAACTGATCATTTTACACAATGCATCATTGATGACTGTAGCATTGTTTGCTTCATGCAATGCAAGTGGATGCTCTACGTCAGGTTCGACTATACGACGACTTGGATACTGCCCATAAGATCATCGACAGTGGCCTTCAGTATCCCAAAGAGCATGGCAGATTGATCTTGATATGAGGCAGCTATGCTAGATCTTGTACACCACTAATACCCCTCACCCCCACCTACACCCACTTACAGGCTAAGGATAGAGTTTATACTAGGGGAGGTCAAGCAAGTCTGACATATAGTCAAGGGCACCGAAACGATGACATGCCATCAAAATCTCGCCATTTCATTGACATAGGCGAGATTGATAGCACTACAGTACCTTCCAATAGCTCCAACAGTCACCCCAGCTCATTCCATACCCCAAGTGCTAACGATAGCATCTCTCCACAACATACTTCGCCAACTCCTCAAAAGAAGTGCACTAGTTGGATGTAGAGTTTAGATATGAGGGAGGGTGTCACCCAGCAACCACCATCGCAGCTTAGTCTTATACCTCCTAGAATCTTCAATGATACTGTCCTACATCCATTTGAGCTTCAACCATCTGAGGGAACATTCAATCGAAGGCCATCCTTACTTACTCAATTTGGGAAAAACCTTACAAGATCTAAGAAAAAGTTTTTGTATATGGATACTTTTGTATTACCTAATTAGATTATTTTGTATTTTCGTCATTTGCCCTTTGATGTATACATGGATGTTATAAATGACATCATACATTGGCTTACTATACACTTACTGTTGTTTATTCATTATAATTATACCCTTTATTCTATTTCATTTAGCAGGTTCAGTCATGTTGGGTAATCTATCAAACTGTTTATAGATGTGCTAAGTCGTACATCTTAATGGTAGAAATGTATGTGCTTGTGTGTTATGCTTGTAGTTTCTAGATTTATCGGTGTTAAGAGGATGTTGTGCTTTGTCTTTAATATACATTTGTTACTTTACATGTATTCTTAGGGCTTTTGTCAAATAAATAAGGGGATGGGGAAGGTAGGTCAGGAAGGCACAAATAAGTACTGCACCTTCTTTATTTCCAAAAACAAAGAAGACGAAGTAATTGTATGCGTGTTCTTTGTAAGGAAGGCACATATTGTGTTTGTGCCTTCCTTTATCTAAACGTCCAAGGAAGGTATGTTCACTAATTGCGCCTTCATTTTAAAGAAGACACAATTTCTTTATACGCCTTCGATAAAAAAAAAAAAAAAAAAAAAAAAAAACAACTAATGAATAAAGAGGGCATACGCATGCTAACTTTCCACATAAACCTCTTTTCGGAATATTTTTTGAAAAAGAGCCTATTGAGGTACAAAACTCTTCATAGACATTGAAATAATTGCTTATTGATAAGTTTGAGAATGCCAACTCAAACATGCCCCCCTTCTCTCTCTCTCTCTTTTCATCTTTCTATTCATGCTATTTTTTATTTTCACATTCATGACAAGTATCTTTGATATGGTATGACAAAAATCTCTTATGGTATCTTGGATCACATAGTTTTAAACTTTTCAGTATTCATCAAAAACTCCCTACCTTAATAAAAACATATTCTATGGATAAAGTAAAAATTGTCTCCAAGCATCTTTCTTTACTTATTTTGCTTTTTTTGGTGGTTCAATATTTCTAAAAGACAATTCATGATTCATGTACTTTAAGGCAATCACAATAGGGTAACATGTTTGTATCCAACATTTTTCGTTTCTAAAAATATATTCATGGGCTGGATATTTATTTATATGTTCCCCTTAATTGTTTTTCTCCAGTATAGTTACATCTATTATGTGCACTCAGAATAAGATTGTTTCAGTTACTAGTATTGTTTTAGGATTGTTTCTTTTATAGTTCACATCTTGTAGAGCTTTACGAACACTGACAATGGCTATGTTTATTTATTTTCATTTCATTTATTGTCAATTTTGATATTTCACATTACATATAAATTATAATTTGTGTTAACGGTTGAAATCGCGAACTACAAATTACAAAAATTACAAAACAAATTGTAATAAAAGGTTGGATTCAATTCAATTAGAGGTGGTAAAGTGTACAAAACCGAATCAAATTGATCCCTTCATAAGTGATGATTGTGGTTTATTTGCCATAATCAAGAAATTAAAATTGAAATTAGACACTTTGGATAGTGTAGTTGAGAGTACCTTCTTTTTTTCCTTACATCTCTTTTTTACTCGATGTGCAACCATAACTTGTTGGTTGAAATTGATACACACCATCCAGGCATCCACATTAGGATTAAAAAAAATTAGAGAAAAGGTCTACTTATTTTACCAAGTCCGTAATGATCTAATATATGTTTCTATATGTAAGTCCTTTTCTTTATCATATTCCCAATAAAGGATGATATTCAAAACAGGTAAATCCCTTGTATCCTTATCTATAACCGGATGAAATTCTTCGCATGTGGCTTTCAAATGGGTTAGTCGTGTAGTCATTGAAGGGTAAGATAATAGGCTGCCCTTAATATAGTACGTCGTCTGACCTATTTTGGGAACGATTAATGAAATGAGCTGCACAAGAAACTTTCAATAAAGGGCCTTAGGTTTCCATCCTACTTTTTCTTATTTTCATTTTATGTTATTTTTATTCAATTGTTTATTATTTTAGTATTCCCTTTTCTATACGAAGGCAAAACTATAAAATAGAGTTCTGAGCGCACGTATTTAAAAGTTAGGGATTATATATATACATACGTACATATAAATATATGTATATACATATACACAAATATATTTTCTGGAGCGCGAAAAATTCGAATTACAATACAATTACGATAAGGTGCCGTCTGAAAGGACGGCCCACATCAGCAAAATGGCAAAAGGAAAAAAATTTAATGAGATCATCGATAAACACTGCGGAAAATTTGTACGAAAGTTCCAGAACCGCATAGTGAGCAATCAATTCGTTCAAGGACCTTCCGTTCTTGTCAAAAATTGACATTACTTGCAGAGGCTCTGTCATACAGGGGTCCAACCAAAGGAAGATTAAGTGCAGCTGTTCTTTGTCAACTTTGTTGCTTAAATTAACGCCAAGATTTCAACCACAAGGTTTTGGATTAATAATAAAAGAAAAAAAAAAAAGCAAAGAGATTGGATAAATATGGCAAGCTAATGTATTCTTTTGGTGCCCTTTGTCATTGTTATAGCTTTTGGCCATATAAATATCGCATCAATATAATGATATTGTTTATTTGTACAAAAATTTATGAAATTAAATTGAATAAAATATTTTTTTCAATGTTTGGTTACAATTTCAATTTAATTACTAAACCATATAGGATTTTACAAATCGGATAAAATACTTAAAATTTATCATATCTAGAATATGATACAAAAATTAACTCTACTGAACAGAAACATAAGTATTGAAAATATAAATATAATTATACAAATATTAGACATTACTAAAAGTATAAATAATAAAAAATATTTAAAATTTGTAATTCTTTCAAAAAATAAAAATATTATTAAATAAATATTATATAATATGAAGAAATAAATGTCAAAAAACAACATTAACTTCGATACTTATATATACCAAATAAAGGATCATTAAAATTTTGAGTATAATACATATATATAAACATTTAAAAAAAATTTACATAATTAAAATTATATAAAAAATATAACAAAAAATACAAATACTATATCGCATTTTAAAAATGTGACAACATTAACAATTATATATATGTCACATTTTCAATATACGATATATTTATACATATATCGCATTTTCAAAATGAGACGTTACTTTTGATGTACTAAGTATCTTGAAAATGCGATGTAGATTCAAATATACTTTTAAAAATGTTGCATAGTATAGTTATTTTAATAATATTTTTTGTATAATTTGTAATTATGTAAATTTTTTTTTAAATTTTGACAGTAAACATACAATTTTCTTTAAAAATCTTTGTTTAATACTATTTAAACTAAAAGTGATACAATAATATCATATTGTCATGTCTTTCTTATACTTATATTATTTATTCTCCTTATCTCGTCCAGTTTCAACAATATATATATATATATAAATATTTATATATACATACATACATACATACACATACATTCCAAAAAATATAAGATTGACAGTTGTTGACCAAACACTATAATATCGATATGAGTGCAATTTATAAACAATGTACCAAGACATTTTGAAACATTTATAAATATTATTTATAAAAACAAGTATTTATTGTATTTATATATTTTTCTACTTGTATATATTTTACAATACAATTCCATAGATAATTAGAGTACGTATAGAATTATAATAAAAATGTATTATCACTAGGATTCTATAATATCGTATTATCTAAAAATTGTCTAATGTAAGATAAATATTTAAATGGGATATAAATATTTAGACCAACACGTTCTATAATTAATGTTATTCTATTCTTACTGGATCGAGGGAAAGATATCTGAGTTATGTGAGTGTTACATCAGACATAACTCGCTAATAGAGGATAACACATGTTTAATGTCATTGATCACTTCTCTATATAAACAAATATAAATAATCTCTATACTTGAACCTTCATATATCCTATATATTGAATATTATGTTTCGATATTATTAAACACAGTTTTTATTTAGATTATAAATAAAAAAATTATTGGGTACGACATAAGATATAAAGAAAATTGTGATGAGTTAAGATAAAATTCATAACTCTCTTAGATTAAAGAGTCCATATCTAAGGTTATTTGATTAAGACAATAATGACATGTAAGTCTAGGTTCGTGTTCGTGGCCGTAGTAAGTTTTATTGGATCTATTTTATCTTCGAAATCAAATAAAACAATTAAATATTGATGACATGACATGTAATGGTTTAATCGAAATATTATTTAATGAAGAGATTTAATTATATAGTAATCAGTTTATAGTGATTGGTTTATAATGATTTTTTATTCATAACTTTTCTATTACGTTAGATGATCAAATACTGTTATTAGTGGGTTACATTGATTTATATTTAAATAAACACCACTTTCGTGTATAGAAACCTAAAAGGTTGCATAATATAGCACGATTATCAGAATAAAATAATTGACTAGTAATTTCAATGAATATTAAAATAATGTCAATATTTTAAAGGTAAAATAAATTGGTTCGAAATAATAAACTGGAAGTAATTTGTATTAACATTTTTTTTTCCATCTAGAGTATATTTGTGGTTAAGTACTTTTTTAAAGCTATGTATTTTTATTATTGCTTTTTAATGTAAAAGAATTGTTATGCAATTGAAAAATTGTGCCAACTGAAACGTTCATGGAATGAAAAGCCCCTTTCATTAATTTTAATTAACGTAATATGGTGTTTTAAAAGGGATAAGAGCAGATAAAAGAGTTTTGT
This sequence comes from Lumnitzera racemosa, assembly GCA_024138005.1. Classification (NCBI taxonomy): domain Eukaryota; kingdom Viridiplantae; phylum Streptophyta; class Magnoliopsida; order Myrtales; family Combretaceae; genus Lumnitzera; species Lumnitzera racemosa. Next base: position 86,232,961 of record JAMXBC010000007.1, read on the forward strand.
CATTTTTCATTTAGAGATTCACCAAAGAAAAAGCAATAAAGGGAATATAACATTTTGCTTTCTAGAATTCTAATCTTAATCGAAGTTATCTAATAATATAAAGGATTATAATTTCCTCTTGTTAACATTTGTATAGATGCTACAAGAAAGATTATATTTGAAGTTTTTGTGATGAACACATTTGAAAACTACAAATCAATATTCATATTGCAATTGAACTCCATCCTAGGAGGAGATAATATTTTCACTAAAAGCAAATGTAATTTTATAATCTTTTGTTGATATATAATTTTACTTTACATGTTACATAAGGATCCTATGATAAATTTTATAGTAATATATTTTTCAACTGTGTTTTTTTTTTTATCTATAAAACCTAACATATGACATGATTAAGAAAATAATTACAGAGAAAACACTGGACACATCACAATATACATTATAAAGACACGATTATGATATAGATAAGTAAGATTGATTTTTAACTGAATTATTTGTGATCAATAATCAATTTCATATCTTTTTTGTATTGACACAAATTTGATAAGAAATAGATATAGTAACACAATTCGCTAACACAAATTATTAGCACTACATAAATGGAGGCTCCAAGCCCTTAATTTGACTCAACAGACAAAGAGTTATATAAATTTCATACCTTTTTTGTATTGACACAAATTTGATAAGAAATAGATATAGTAACACAATTCGCTAACACAAATTATTAGCACTACATAAATGGAGGCTCCAAGCCCTTAATTTGACTCAACAGACAAAGAGTTATATAAATTAAGTTGGATCCCAATAATTAGTGGTTTGGGATTGTTTTTTATTTGTCCTTACAAATCTAATAAATTGAATATGGATCTATTACATCTAACTCGCTTAAGAAAAATGAATTGGATAGAACTAAGTTATTCACATATTTATAAAAAATTAGTTTGAAGACACTATTAAGGGAAAAATATGAATAACTCCTTTAAAATTTGACTTAAGTATGGATTGACTCCCTAAACTTTAATAAATTAGTAAACAATTCCTATAGATTAAAAATAAGCTCACAAACTTTGATTTTAGTGCATAAATATCCCTTAAACTTATCAAAATATGCTTTAAGACTTTGTAAACTTTGATAATATTGTGATTATTTCTAATAAAAGAAAAAAATATATACTTTATTTTGTCAATTTATTAAAGTTTGGGGGATCTTAAAAGGTACTTTAAAAATTCATGAGGTCTTAGTTGTATTTAAGTCAAAGTTTAAAAGGATCGTATGTAAGTATGAAGGTATTAGGTGACACATCAAATTATTTTGAGAAAAGTACAAATTTGCAATGCAATGTTCTTTTTAGTATATAACATTTTAAAACAAGCAAGGTAGAAGATGAATGCTCTACCTTACTCTTTTACAAGTTCCTCTAATCTAGAATTAAAACCTTCTTAGTAAACAACCAATACCTTATGAAATTTATAGGCTATAAGATTTCTTGTGAATGTTGTAAATTATATATATATATATTCAATTATATGACGATTGTACTGTATACTCAACTAATATCTAATATATATGCTTGAATATTATAAAAGGTTTATCATCGAAGCTTATAAACTTGATTAAATAAGTTTGATATCAACAAAAAGATATAAATAAATCAAACCTCCATTTTTATCGTTTAGGTATTACCATTATGGGATTTTATATTTAGATTGTATAAATTAGTGAAGTTTGAAACCATTTAGAATGAAGAAAAGAATTGAGAGAGCAAAGAAAGTGGAAGAAAAGTGTAAATTTTAAGAAATTTTCTCTTATTTGGAAATGGATGGTAAACAAAGGAGATGGATTTAAGGTAGAAAGTTTTCCCCAAAGCTACACTTTTTACTCCTCTCTAAATTTGAATGATATAGAAGGAAAAGCTATTGAAATTTTAATTATAGCCATAAGTTTTATTGAAATTTTAATTATAGCCTTAAGTTTTAAAACCTTGTTATCCTTTTTTGGATAATATAGTACATAGTTTAACATATTTTTAAATTTTATCTTCATGGTATTCTTCCCACATTTATTCCTTCTTCTTTTCTTCTCCGCCTCCTACAAGATGACGGAGTACATCTTATTAACTACTTGGTAATAGTTATTCTCAACGTGGTCATTCCTAGACTGGCATGGTTGTTTCAATCCATTTTGACAAAACAAGCTGTGGGAACGAGCCGGTCCATCCTTAAAAAACAAGTGTTTCACCGACTCGGCCTAACCAGTCAACCTGGGCGACTTGATCGGGTCTGCTAGGTTCGAATGAACCTGATTAAAAAAGAAAAAACAAAAAACCAATAAACTATTGAAAGCGCATTTAAAACTTTTTACTAAGGCTCAAGAATTTTCCAATACATTGAAAACATTCTTTTATAGATTTCGCTTGTTAGTTTACTCTTACACTAAAGTCAAGTGGGACTCAAGTTACCATTTTAATTTATCCTTGAAATCAAGAATTCCATATTAGTTAAGTATGGGAGTAAACAAGTGAAATTAAATAAGTAGTATAATGTGAGGTGAGACATTGGAAGTAAAAATTATAAAAGAATGAAAAATTAGGGAAAGTGTGAAAATTAATGAAAAAATTAATCTAAACAATTTTTTCATTAAAGAATAACAAAGCTTGAAATTAAATATCTAATAGTCTCAAACTATTAAATTAAGATAATAGTCTCATATCATATAATAAAATTTTGATGGTTTTACACTATTTAAGAGAAAAAGAATGCCTCACATCATTAACAAAGAAGCATCGCACTAATCCCAAGAAAATAATTTTTTATTCAATATCAATTCAATTTTCTTTAATTGGTCATGAGATTTGTTATTCATAAGTATAATAAGGTCTAATATTCTAGAAAACTGAATCTTAATAAATCTAAAAAATAAAATATTAGATATCTTAAAAGTAAGATACATGTCCTACTTTAAAAAAAAAAAACTAAACCAAATCAAATAAAAGATAATAATATCATATCTAACCTAAACAACATGAAATAGAATAAAATAAAATCTATTTAAAAAAGTATTATCATTTTATATCTACTCTTTCTTAATTTCCGTCATTCCCCTGTCTTAAAAAATTTGTCTTTGGAGTCTCTCCTAAATTTCCTCTTAATTCTCTTAGATTAAACTACAATCGACAAAAACCAATCTTGAAATCATGATTGAGCAACTCTTCACGTTGTTAATCAATTTTTTTTTTTTCTAGCTTGAAAAGATTCAACTTTGGTGAATGGATGTAATGCTTGTTTCTTTCATAATGCCTCTAATCTCCTCTTTAGTAAAAATAAATTATACCACTTTAGGTTTTCCCAACATCAAAAAACTTTTTTTTTTCCTTTTTTTTGGGTAAATGACAAAGAAAATAAAAGTTTTTCTTTTTCTTCTGTTCGTCGAGGAAAGAATTCTAAATTTAGGCTCTGTGAAGAAACCTAAGGATAGGCTTTGATACAAAATTTGATGTAAGACAGTGAGTAGTGAAAATTATAAAAAAAAATGAAAAATAGGAAGAGTATAAAAATCGATGAGAAAATTAATCTAAACAATTTTTTTATAAAAGAATAATAAAACCTGAAAATACATATTTAATAATCTCACACTATTTGATTAAAATGATAGTCTTATATCACTGGTTAATTGTATAACCTAACTCCATATGATGAGATTTTGAAAATTTTACACCATAGGTGATGAAAAAAAAAAAGCATCATACCAATCTTGAGAAAATAGAGTCACTCTCCTCTAATCAGTTATAAGCTTTACTATTTATAGACTTAATAAGACCTAATATTTTAAAAAACTAATTTTAATAAATCTAGAAAATAAAATATTAGATATCTTAAAAGTAAGATACCTATCATAATTGAAAAAGAAACTAAACCTAATCAAATAAAAGATAATAATATCATATCTAATGTAAATAATATGAAATAGAATATAATAAAATCTACCTAAGAAATATTAAGGAGACTTTCAATGCAATTCTACATTGCACTTAAAATCACAAAAGTGCTCCATTTATGGTTAGATCTAAGGACTTTTCAGAAGAACTATTAATTTAAAGTATATTCCATTTCAAATTATTACAGTTAGATATTTTAACCATTTGAGATACACATAATATTTTAGTAATTTTTTGATTCGATTTCAAATCAAATCTCTTGATTTTTAGCCCTCAACTCGAGGTTCATCTTTGACAATATTGATTATTTTCAAAGATCGGTTTTGTTATTCCTAGTCTTTTCCATTCCTCAAAGTAAATGGAACCTAAGCTTCAAAAACATCATCATCTTGCATTTCCATTTCGAGTTGGTTTTTGTGGTTTAAGTTCGTTGTATCTCGTTCTTATTCTATATTTTTTTACTGAAACTCATTGTGCTTGCACCAATATAATTTATTTTTAACTAAATTATAAAATAAATCTCCTTATATTTCATGGCATTTAATCTTTTATCTTTGACATCAAGCGTTAATATTCGAATCTTCGTGAAAATGTTATTGGTCTCATAATGATCATTTGCTCATTGAAAGGTAATGAAAAAGGATTTTAGTACTTTTAAATTATTTTATCTAAGGAAAAATAACAATATAGAATCTAAAAACAAAATTTTCCAAATATTTAGAATATGGGGGAGAAAAGAAAAATGGGGTAGTTTAATGCTCAATTCTATAATAAAAGGTTTATGTACATATAGAGTAAATATAAGGGTATATACTTACAATTTATCTATATTTATGAAAGTGATACAAATTTAAAATTTAAATATCATTATTTATGGCATTAAGAGCTGCTATACTTTAACATAAGAAATTAAAAAATTCACAAGTACCACATGTACCTCAGAATATCTATAAGGCACCAGAGTATTTTAGGTGTTGGTTTAAAATTTTTGGAATCTTCATCTACGAGCAGTGTATATGCTAGGGCTTTCTACCAATCATGGTTACATGATCACTATAATCATCATAACAAAAGTTAATCGGTGCTCTTACTCCACCTATTAATAGGTTGAACAAAGATACTTGATTTTTTATATACTTATGGTGCATTTACTTTTCTCCAATGGAATGGAGAAAGAATAGAAAAATTATACTTTAGAAATAATTAGTACCAAAGAATAGGTTACAAATTATTATTATTGTGTTTACTTCGTTTAAGTTTCCATTACAAAGAACACATTTTTTAATATTTATTTCACTCATTAATTGAAACATTAAGTTGAGCATATGATTAAAATTATCAATCTATCCCTATTTTTAGACGAGTGATTTCATCATTTTAAATTTTTAATGGGAGTATAATGGTCAAACTACTAGGATTTTTATTTCCTCTATGGATGGAACAAAAGGTTTCACCTTTTGTAAAGTATCAACTATTTTATCTGCAAAGGGAATAGTAAAGGCATAGGAATAGGAGTAAATAGAATAATAAAAAGCCGAGAGAAAATAATGATTTTATTTATTTTTTATAACCTCTAAATAACGGCCGTTAAATTTTTCTATAAAGGAATAAACCATTGAAAACCTTGTACATTTCAATCATTAATTTTCAATTCCATTTCACATAGGCAATGCAATTTCTTGTACATGCAATTGCTATACCAACTTTAAGCCCATTAACTACTAGATTTGGGAAAGGCCTGGGTTTGACTTAGGAACTGACTCGACGGTTTGTCGATCTAACCCAGCACTGTAAGGGTTGGGTTAGGCCCATTATGGGACCCGTCAGTCGTGGTAGGTCCATATAGGTCACAGATGTTGACTCGTCTAGTCGATGACCCAGGTGGTAAACTAGTGGTTCAACCCTAGTGATGTAAAAAAAAAAAAAAAAAAGAAGAAGAAGAAAAGCTTATTTGATGAGATATTGATTTGAACCACATCTGTCAACTTTGTTAACCAAGAAGAGAGTATGGGTAGCTTTTTTTTTAATTCATTACATTCAATGCATTGAAATTTAACACAGATATACACAATAAAGCTTTGTAGACTTAAAAGTAAATGAATCAAATTTTTTCAAACACCCACTAAAGCTTTTTAGCATAGCAGATAGCATATGGACAGATGAAATTAAAATCACTTTGTCAATTTTGAGAAGAAAAGAAAACAGTTCTAAAAATTTGCAAACTTTCAATTGTTTTGAAAATAATAGAATGGATGTTTTGAAAAGTTAATTTCACAATTTTAAACTCAAATGAATAGACTATATAGTGGTGGCACCACTCATTCAACTCTTACGGAAAAATCATTCTACAGACTATACGCATTTCATTCGCTTTGCACTAATTTCTTAAGCAACAATATTTTTCGTAATAGTTGAAGTTTTCTCTATTGAAGTTTATTTATGTTCACTATACTTATTTACATAAACTTACCTACTTCAGACGATACACTTTATTTCTATTTACAACAATATTTTTTGCTAAACTCTACTAAAAATATTATTCTTAAAAATCATAATTTCCACTACACACAAGATAGAAATTTTCAACCTATATACGCTAATACTTTGCACTCTACTTCCTCTTTTGTTTTTTAGTTACGGTTCTACATGAAACACTAAAAATACGAATAAATCATTTTTTCGTAGATCTTCTTCTACAAAGAAAGAATCTATTAGAAAAGGAAAAAAATAAAAAAACCCTAGAATGAGTAACCCCTTGATGTCGACAACTATGGTGTCCACCACGACTTCACTAGTAAACAATTTGAGGATTTGTTGGAGTCTCCTACAATTCCTCCTGGTTTTGAGTACTAAACTCCGTACCAATAGGAAGAACCTCATAAGGGTAAGGAAGGTACGGTTATATGTGGAGACAATGTCAAGGAGTTGCCACAAGGCGATCCAAGTAAGCCCCCGAGACTTGAAAAATCTAACATATTTTCAAAACATTTCAGTAGAATTGCAAATGAACGTAAGAATTTACGTACACAATGCAACTATTGCACTGTAAACTATGCATGGATAAATGGCAACAAGTATGGTACATTGACAAGGCACTTGCAAAGGAAGCATCCAACAGGGTACGACATTAATAAGTCGCAACAATAAATTACATGCGATGGTAGTTCCTAATTCTCAAAATTATTCAAGTATGATGTGGAGAAGCAAAAAATGGCATTGGCATAATACATCACCGACGTGCATCTCTCTTTCGGCTTATGTAAGTGTAAGTCTCGTCTCTGGTATGAACAAGAGGTGTTAAACCTAAACGCTTGTTCATTCGATACTAGAATAATATGCAAGGCTAACCAACAGTTGTATTACAAAGGTAAGAGAGAGCTAGGTACAATACTCAGCTCCTTAGAAATACAAGTATCAATATGTACGGATATATGGACTGATAGGTGGCAAGAATATTAATACATTAGAGTAACTTGTCTCTAAATAGATAATAACTAACAGCTAAATAAAAAGTTGTTGGCCCTTAGGCTCTTCAATGAATAGCATACAACACAAGAAATATATAAGATAATATCTATCATTCTAGAAGAGAAGTATTTGCTATGTAAAATATTTTCAATCAATTTTGATAATGCTAGTGCAAACAATACATATATAAGCAAACTCTAAAACCTTTGCTAACCCAATTTAGGCAAAACATTTTTCCACATAAGATGTGCATACACATTTTAAATTTGTATGTTAAAAAAGGTATGGAAGCTCTAGAATATAAAGTGACTCCGATAAAGTATATAATTAAAACTATTACATAAAAAACCTCTCTATATAAAATGTGGAGGGACTTTTGCATAGAAAATAGTAAAAGCTGTAAAAAAATTTTAAAAAGATGTAAAACACTGTTGGAATTTAACATATGATATGTTGCAAAGTACAATTACATATAAGGAACTATTGTATAGGTTTTGCATGCATCATATTCAAGAAGCTAAAATCATACAAGAGATTAGGATATTTGTGATAAGTTACTACAAGTACTCAAAGTTTTTCATGATGCTATTAACACTTTTTTCCAAGTGTATAGCCCTAGCGTACATTATCTTATAATGGAGGCTATCAACATAGTTGCAGCTTCGCTCAATGTACGTCAAGACCCAATACTGCAAATGTGTATCGTTGAGATGGCAAAAAAGTGGCTACAATATTATAGAGAAATTCCTCCCATTTACCTTATTTCTACCATTTTAGACCCTCAACGTATTTTCAAGTTTATTGGAATATGTATTATTAGATTATTGATAACATTTTCAATACACAAGATATATATGGTATAAGTGCAACAAATGAGCTTCATCAAGCGACAAACGAAATGAATGCGCTATTCCAACATTTCTTTTATACATACGATGAACAAGCTACGGTTACTCCGTCTCCTCTCCTAACAACAAGCAACTACTCATTTATAAAGGAGAAGCTACTAACATAAAAGTTAAAGTGCCATAGGTCTATAGGACAACAGATAGAGCTACAATACTATCTAAATACAGACTTTAAGTTTACCAACAAATTAGTATATGTGATTTTGATATTCTTGAGTTATGGAAATTGCATAGAAAAACATATCCGATCCTATCTCTCATAGGTCGACATGTTCTCGCTGCCCCAGCCTCAATGTTGGTAGTAGAGTAGGCATTTAGTACAGTTAGATTTATCCTCAATGATCATTGTACCTCATCGATCTTCGTTAGATGGAAGTTACAGCTTGCGATGAAGATTGGTGGAAAGCAGCCAATAGAGAACAAGAGCCAATAGGGACTTCCACTGAGGAAGACGAATACTCTAGTAACTTTAACTCCTCGGGAGGAAGTCGTGAGTCCACTTTAGAATGAAGCGACCCATAAGGTAATAGTGATTAGTACTTGCAATTTTCCTTCTTTCTATTTTATGCATTCGACACTTAGATTAGATTAATTTAAAAAAAAAAACATAATTGACAATTTTCTTTTTAAATTTAGGAATTAGCGATATAGGTTATATTTTGGAAATTGAAAGTACTAGAATAAAAATTAGTTTATATTGTAGGACTTTTTACCAAAAAAAAAAATTGAAATGGCTAATTACATAAACATGAAGGGTAAATGTAAAAATTGACCAACAAACTAAATTTTTTTTTTAAATAAAAATTATTGTAGAACTACAATGGTCTAATTCCATGTAACAAATACATAGGCAACTACTAACGCAACATAACAAAAAAAATCTAATTTTGCACGTCGTTTGAAATATAATAGACACATCCTCATTACATTTCTTGTACAACATAATTTGTCACTGTATGATACAATACTAATATGTGATATAATATTGTACAAATGTTAAGTATAAAATGGAAGTTTTTTTTTCTTCCATATTTTAAATTTAGATGGGTTAATATGCAAATTTACTATATAAGTATAGACACCCAATTTTTGCCTCTTTTATTTTGTTTTATTTCAATAGGATAAAGGGTCCTAAATCAGGAAAAACACAAAAAAAATAAAAAATTAAAGAAAATCCAAAAAAATAAGAAATTTAGAAAAAATAAGAAGTTTCGAAAAATAGAAAAATAACAAAAAGCACAAAGATAAGAAATCTAGGAAAAATATAAAAAAAAAATAGGAAAACACAAAAAATAAGAAATTTAGAAAAAATACAAAAAAAAAATGGAAAAATTTAGAAAGTCACAAAAAATAGAAAAAAAATTAAAGAATAATAAGTTTTTTAAGTAGTTTAAATAGAATAGATTTCTTAATTTAATAAATTTGAGGAAATGATTTTTGGATTTAGGCTTAGATTTGAATCTAGCTCAAGTTGACTTAATAGATAAGGCACCGGCCAACGACCTAATGGATAAGCACATAAACATGGCATTGGGTTTAAGCATAAGGTTAGGAGTTCGAATCTTAGCAAAAACATAGAAAGCCTTTTTCTTTTTTCAGAAGGCACATTATAAACAACATTACCATGTATCAGGGGTTCATTATACCACATGCCTTGACATGTGGCACCATTAAATTGGTTTACAGTTGACGTAGCACCACGTAGCATGACACATGGCATGCAATGTTAGTTGCCCATTATCATATAAACTACCACGTATTATATGAGGACACGTAACACACCAAGACTAGAAGATACGGCTGGCGTGGCATTATGTTAGCGCCATGCCAACCGCTTTCTCTCCCTTTCCTTTCTGTTTCCCTGATTTTCCTCCACTTTCCCTAGCAAAACAGATCTGTACCCCTCATTTTGGACTCTTTTTTCGTACATTTTCCATACTTAAACATGCGATTTAGTGGTAGATTAACAAAATAGAAATGACCTAGTTTTAATAGTAACCGAATTATTTTCTAAATTCGGTCAAATGTGTATTCAATGCGGCGATTGAAAATTAGAAAAAAGCTGAAATTCTACATTTTTCATTCAAATTCGATTTCAACTTTCCTTGTTTTCTGCATTGATTTAATATATAAATAAGGGTCTTAGGTTTGTTTCAGAACATATACAAAAACACATACAAGTAGGATATTCACTCGCAAACACTTTCTCTCTCATTTTCGATCACTTTCTCTCTCTCTACACCTACTGAACCCTCCCTCTCTCTTCGACTTTCTCTTTCTAGCTACCTTCGAAGTACACCACTACTCTAGCTAGCTCCCTTATAACGTAAGCTACTAGGCCCAACCACCCTTACTCTTGGCCATGACCCTTAGCCATATGACCAAACGTCTACTACTAAACCTTAACCATTGTAGCTACCCAACTTACTAACCACCCTGAACCACCGCCCTAAGCCCAATCTAACCCCACAATCGAACTCTTTGCCACCCTAAACCTTCGACCCAACACTTCTCTCGACTCCAATAACCTCCGAACAACATGGAACTCTACCACTGCCACCCTTCATTCTAATAACCACCCCAAACCACCTCCATTGGCTAAGGCATCAAGCCAAAACCACCCCCCCCCCCCCTCTTATCCAAAACGCACAAAAAAGTCCTCACCCGCTCATTTTGGTGCAAGAATCAAGCCAAATCATTACTGCTGAACTTCTCTACTATGTGACCCAAATTCGAGTGTTAACCTAACCCGACTCGATCCCGATCTGTACCTAGATCTAACCCACGCACCTGATCCTACTTTCAGTCCAGCTTGATTTGATTTGTTTGTTTATTTACCCTTTTTATTTCATTTTTTCTTATTTATTTATTTATTTTATAATGTAAATGTAAAAAAAAAAAAAGAGAGAGGAAAGGAAAAAAGAAAAGAAAAAAAAAAGAGGAAGAAAAGAAAAAAAAAGTAGTCTTTTATTTATTTATTTATTTAGTTTAATAGAAATAGATAAAAAAGGAATAAGAAATAAATAAATATAATAAAAATAAAAATAAATAAATAGGTTAGTGAATAAAAATCATTTTAACACTTAGAAAAATAAATTTTCCAAAAAATAAAACAAAAACAAATCAACTTGTTTTCTAAATTAGGACTTCTTTGGATTTTTTTTTAAAATAAAGGTTCCAATTTAGTACCTTTTATTATAATTTTCCTTAAATAAACCAAATTGGGTTAAAAATGTGAATCTAACGTATTTTTAAATTAAAACAAACCTAACCTACTAAAATTTGACAAAAAAAAAAAACTACGTACGTCTGATCTCGAATAGCAAGTACATAAACACCTATGGGGCAATAATAAAAAATCTATGATTCCTTTTTTAGTTTAGATTACTTAAGCTATCTAATTCGATTAAATAATTGAGTTTTGTTTTGTAGAATTGAAGAGTGATTTTTAAGATTAAGATTAAAATTGGAAAGTTAATAGTACTCGTAAGAGTTTAAAAAAACTAACCCTCGGATCTAGATCTCTGGTTTGTAAAACCGTTTTATAAAATTGGTTTTATTGTTAAACCAATAGCTAAGTTATAACCAATCTATTCAATTGGTTACAACTTAACTCTTTTTCCTAACTCCAAAGCGTCTTTTCAAGATATATCTATAAAAAAAAATCGGTTTTCTTAAGGCTCTAGTTAAGGGTTAGTATTAAACGGATGGGTTTTAATACTAGTCAGTTTGAAGAACACTAATTTATAAAATAACTAGGACGGAAAAAACCAAGCTTAACAGCGACTCCGCTGAGAACGGTCAAGAAGGTTAGCCATTTAATGTTTCGAAATTAAAATTAATCTTTAAAAATTACTTTAGTGTAAGTTGTTTACTTATTTATTCTTTGTTATTTGTATCACAATTATACTAATGTTTTTGCAGGTTTAATTTTATTTATTTAACTATTTAGGGTAGGGGTGGATTATTTTATGTACTATCAATGCACAATAGATATGATCGAACCCGAGCCATCTTAAGACCTTAGGACTGAAAGCCATTGTGTACGTTTCGAGCGTAGTAGGTCAATCACTGTTCAGGGCCGATTAGGTTTCCTCACTTAAACTTCAATGTCATTAAGGAATCGTTTTCTAGAAACGTATGAGTTCACAAAAGTTTAAGGACTTCTAGAAAACACCCTTCTTGTATAAATTTTTCGGGGTTGACAAATAGCTAATAAGGCAACATTGTTATAAAATAGAAGAAAAAAAACGATAAAACCAAAGCTTCTTTCCTTGTATTTTTTATTAGAATTCACTCTTAACTTCTGTTTATCTGTTATTATCTTCATATGTGTACTATTATCATATTTATTTTTACCACATGCATTGGATATGATGGGTCATTTGTTGCATCAAAGATGCAAGGTAGATGCAGTCAAACCCAAGCCATCTTAGGACCTTAAGAGGAGAGCTATTGTGTAAGCTTCGAGTGCTGTAGTGTAACCGTCACTTAAGGTTGATTAGGCCACCTCACTTAAGTTTAATGTGACCAATGAAAGTGTTATTTAACAAGCGAGGTCACAAAACTTAAAGACTTTTTTAGAACCTACCCTAATTGTATTCATGAACCTTTGTCCCAAAATCGGCAAATTGACAAGATGTGGCAAAACTAAAAAAATATTTGTGAAGTTTCCTTGTAAATGTTTTCTTTCTTATATTTAATATCGATGTAATTCCCATATAAATATGATACTTTTGATGTAATTTTCATCCTTTTTATAGAAAATGGTTAAATCCTCTCTTACATAAGCCATTTTCAAAGAAGTCTATATCTACAAGCCTCTAAAGCCTAAGGGGATACTTAAAAGATGGTTTCAATTTGTCAATCTAGACCAATAGAAATTCATTGAGAACAAGATTAAGCCCATCTTCTCATTGCTCAAAGTCCAGAGCAATATCACCATGGTACTAGCTTTGGTTTACTTTTAGGACCCTCAGAGTCAATCTTTTCACTTTGGCCTATGCCAATTGAGCCCAACCGTTGAACAATACTCCTATTTATTAGGAGTCTCCTTTATTTGGTAGGGATCAAGGACTAATTATATGTTCTTAAGCCGGAGGGCTCTCTCAAGTGGTCTGCTAAGTTGTCCGAAGTGAGTTAAGCGCCGAGGAGTAATGCTTGTCCCAATCCAATCTGCTAAGTTACTTTGCTCTCCATAGCATCCAAAATGTTGTTGAGGTGATCAACCAGCATGCCGAGCCGAACCCTCCACTAAACCATAGTCTTAACGTTAAATCAGAATGCAACAATCTCCGTTGTATCGAAGCCAAACATAACTGTCAGGAGTCGACCATCCAAAGCCATCCTTAGTGTGAGCTGTCCCTAAACTAACCCCAATCCAACCCCTTCTGATGCCAAACAGGCCTGAACAAAGGTCTAACCTTACCCGGATCATAACATTGTCAGAATCACAGAATAAAAACATGCGAACGCACGCACCATGTCCTTTTTGACAACCATACTATCCTTTTTGACATAATACATTCGTTACATACAAATTCATGATTTCCTGTACATTATCCTTCTTTTAAGTTAGCAAATAGTATTTCTTTTGTCTTTTCTATAACATAGAATTTGCCCTAACAAGGCACTTTAAATAGATACATAATGTAACAACAAAAGATCAAAATATAGAGAATACAATGAACTTTTTCACTTTCGAGCTAAGTGTCCCTTTTACTCTTGAGCTATTCTTATCTAGCCTATTTGAGCGTAGACCAGTAGCTAATGACTCTTGGCTATACTTGTGCGTCATATCAAGTGTGACCTAAGCTCGTGTGAGACGTTGGAGCGTCATATCCTTCATCGATGTATGGGAACTCCCCCTTGCTTAACCTTCGAATATCATTTATTTTTCAAGCCATCTTGCAGCTTAGACCTACCCCTTTGGTTATGTGTGATATTGGGCTCGCGTGTTCATTTACGAGTCCGTATCACTGTCGGAAATAGAAAATAAATCCTAGATATCATGGCTAGTCCTGCAAAGGTTTTCAAAAAGGTCTTAAGCCTCCGTGAATATGAAATATGCAAAATATGGGCAAATTCCCATAGGAGAATCATTAAGGTGGATGATATTTTTCCTTGATTCACGACCCCATCCCGCGACAACCAAAAACTCTTTTGTGGTAGCTTTGAAGATTGGCAACAATATAGGATCAACGCCTATATCTTAGCAGCGTTTGGAACTATTTTATTTCCTAATGGGGTATTTCACATATATCGTAGGATTGCAAAACTAGTGAGCTAATTTTTAGAAGGGAAATCTTATGTCTCAACACTACTAGCAACACAAGCCAGATCATACTATTGTCTACAAGAAGTGAAAAATAAAGAATTAAAGATAATATAGCCTTACTTATGGTTTGGTTTATCAGCTATACTTGGAGCCATAAACTTGATTTCCTTCATAGATAAAGCGTCCAAAAGATGAATCCCATTGATGCATTTGCTGCTGTCATTAAACTCCCTAAAAATATTGTTACCTATTACTGAGTCAGAGCTTTCTAGAAGTTCCATGCTGAAAATATCTCCCAAGTTGCTAGATAGATCGAGGCAACTAAGCTGAAGAAAAGAAACAAGATTAAAGAGTGAAGCTAAACTCAAAAGGGGGGTGAATTGAGTTTAAGGACAAATTTCAATTCTTTTTTGATATAAATGAATAAATGCAATAATAAGAGTAATCAAAGTAATAATAGAACAATAATAAATGTGGAAATTAAAGAGATAGGCATACAGAAGATCAAGCCCGGATATAACATAGGGTTTGGACCGCCTCCTAGTCTTTACGGACATATAATGCCTTCAACCGAAGACTTCACACCACTTTATTAATTTTACAATCCAATTACTCTAAGAGCTACACAAGCTTACACAATCTCTTTTACCACAATTGACTTAAGAAAATCACTTTCTTTACTCAATATTACAAATGTGAGGACTTTTAAATACATAACTATGTGTCTTTTTATTTGATAGCAAATAAGTGTACAAGAGACCAAGGAGAAGTGAAATGAGCTAAAGAATGTAAGAGAATGTCTTTAAGTTGTAGTAAAATATCAGATCTTAAAAGCCTTTGATCGGGTAGTTGAACTTTTATAACAACTCCTTAAATTCTTCATGTTATCGTGCATTAAATGCTCTAACAGCTACTTAAAATTGACTTACCAGCATACCGGCACTCTTAACTACATGCAAGTTGGTAAAAATTACTTTACCGGCAAGTGAATTGATAAGCCGATTCTTCTAGGTCAATGAGCTTTTCTTTGTGTTTTCCAAGGCTTTATATCGTCAATCTGGTTCTTCCTTAAGCCGTCAACCCGATAGGCCAAATATCACTTAAAAATTCTCTTAACACATAACAAACGAATACTCTTTGCAACATAACTTCAAGATTATTTGATCACCACTTCAAAAAATTAAATTTCTTGTAAAGATAATTGATATATTTAATTATTCAGCAAGCTAATTCAACTTCTTCAATTATCTCAAAATAATCAAATAATACTTAGTTTAATCATCCACTTGTTTTGTTTTCTTTAAAAACAATAAGTTTAATTTTATGCTTTTTGTTTTGTTCTCATCAAAATCAAATAATGAACATCAGGTTTAACAAAGAGGAGCCAAGATATCACAAGACTCTAGACTTTAGGGATTATTTGTAATGAATTTTTGAAAAATGTAAGGAAAACTTCAAAGATGCAATAAAATTTGTTTTTACCACATCATAATTAGTTTTCCAGCTCCCTTCTCTGCGGCTGCATATCCTCATATTGCATTTTCCCTATAAATATTCATTAATATCTGTTTGAATAATATCATGAGAGTCGTATCCTTAAGTTTCTAAGTCCTTTTCTCTACACTTCTACTCTAACTCTTTCCAATCTCTTCTCCTATACATCTTTAAGATCTTTTTTCTTGTAAGATTGTAAATATTTAGGCTCCTGATCCCTTGGGAATGTTTTTCCACTGCTTTTTCACAGCTTGTAAGTAAGTCTTATCCTTATAGTCCATTTTCCTTTTCTCTTTCTTAAAAAAAAAAAAGAGATTTCTTTTAAAAAATAAGAAAGAAAAGTTGCTAACTAGTAAAGAATTCTTCCATTTAGGTTCACATGGTTGATGATAAAATCTCCTCCCTAGAAAGGATGATGCATCAGATGGCCCAATAATGGCAGATCTTATTCCCGATAACCATTACTCTCCAAATATCTTAAGATTCAAACTTAGAAAAGAGACTCTCAAATCCAAAAGAAGGGGTAGACACGTTACAAAAGAGCATTATAGATCTAGAAATGGCAATGGGCCTAATACTTAAAAGATTTTAACACCTGACGTTCAATACTGATCAAATGTTAGTAAGCCTAAATAATGAAGGGGGCCTAAGGAGAAAAGAGCCAAGGAAGAGTGAGAAAAAAACAAGCCTTAAGGACTTAGAGGAGATAATTCACTCAACTAAAAATCTCGATGACCCAAATCTTTCATCATCTAAAAGAAGGAAAGATTATAGCTTATGAAGCCCATAATTCGAATTACAAACCATACAACTTTGACCAAGAAGCACGATGTGACTATCATATGGGTCAAAAAAGGTACTCCATTGAAAAATACGGGAGATTGAAGAACAAGATTCAAGACTTGATTGATGCAAAAGTCATTTAGCTAGAGCTATAATAAGTCAGTCCTTCTTCAAGTCATGGAGGTAGTTCAATTGAGTCGCCTAAAGATCCATTTCTTTTTAGTATACCAATGCCTTCTGATAAGCTCATGAGTTGTTTTAAGGAGTTGGACACTTGAACAGAGGAAGTTAGGGTAGGGTATAAGCCCCATAACCAGTCATTCAAGGTTTCGATTGGCTGAAAGATCCAATCGAGCCTAAATTATAAATAAAGATAGAAATATTAGTAAAATGATCCCGTAAGTTTGAACTTAAGAAAATAAGCAATAAAATAAAAGAATATAAAAATTCCAAACTTTAAATATATAACTCATTATTTATCGAAAATGCGTAAAATACATTCCGATAATTAACGAATTATGGGAAATAAATTATACGTATACTAAAAATTATAAAATAACCTAAATAATATTTAGGATTATTTATTTGTACTATATATGAATTTACATGTATGTAGAAATACGCGTAATACTTAAAATACGTAACATGTGCTAAAATAATAATAAATAATTAAATAAAATTCATAATTAATTAAGGAAAAATATATAAAAATGTGGAAAAGTCTAGAAGTGGAGCGTGTCAATATGATATTGAAGAAAAAAAATCAACCAATTAAAATGCAACAAATAGATAGTAGGAAAAGAGAAGAGATAAGGCAATTGTCTTATCTAATTAATACACAATAATTTCCCTAAAGCTCTATAAATAGCAAGAAAATTTCAAAAGCCCATTTGGTCAATTTGGGGAGTGAGAAAAATGGGGAGAGGCGAAATTGAGAGAAAAATTAGGGTTAGGAAAAAAATAAGAAAAAAATGTACAGTTGGGGCTTATAAGGAGAACCCAGACCCGACAAGCAGCTAGGAGTGGATGGCCACCATCACCACACGGTGGTGGCAGTGCCCAGGTGAGCCAATACACCCATGGCCACCGACGATGGCCGGAGCCACCTAAATCGGAGAGTTCCATTTCCAGCCCGATTTTGTGTAATTTTTTAAAAATAGTAAATATTATTGTAAAATTATGAAAATTGTTATTCTGAAATATTTTTGTATGTATTTTTTATGAAAAAAATATTATTTTGATGAAAACATGTCCCGTGATATATGGTCCTTAAGAAATCATGCAAAACCAAGCATGTTTCGGTTTAGAAATAAATAACCTTAGGAGTGTATTTTTGAACCCAAAATTTTTGTGTAGATTACTTAGATGATATAGCACAATGCTTTGAAGCCCATTTTCAAAAATTAATTTTCAAATATTTTAGATAATTTTTAGGCCTTAAAATGAGGCATAAAATGGGTAATTTAGGGTTAATTAAGTAATTAAATGGTTAATTACTTATTTAGTGAATAATTATATCTTTTAGGATGTTGAAATCTGATGAAGTATGATACTAATAGCATTTAGGGTGTTAGATGTAATTATTAGGTTAATTATGTAGTAAATGAGTAATAGGGAAAAATAGTAAATTTTAAGCTAATTTTGTAAATTAGGATAATTAAGAGTAAAATCTGATTTAAGACGAATTTAAACATTTTTAAATGATAATTGACATTGGGAGATAGTAATTAGGGTGATAAAAATATCAAATGTGTATTATGTACATAATAAGTGATAGTATATAATACACAATTATTAGAAATATAATAAATAGAAAATATTAGAATAAAATTGATATTATGATAATAATAAAAATATACAATAAATCTAATAAGAAACTTGAATTTATGTAATTATATGAAACATGTAAAAATTTCTTACATCAGGAGTAAATTTGATACACTATTAAAGATTTAGGTGTACTGGATATAATAAAATACTGACTAGGGGTAATTATGGTATTTAGGATATCTAGAAGTAAAGTGATTAATTTTATATTATGAGTTAAAACAAGTTTTTAGAGTTCGGGTATAAAACAGTATTTAGAAATCGAACTAGAATCTAATTTAAAAATCGATGAGGAAACCGAACCCAAACCTAACCCCAAACCTAGAATAATTGTAAAAGACGTAAAACCTAGATAATTAGGTATATTAAACCCTAAACAAAACATAACAATAAGCGTTATAGGATAAAACAACCTATAATTGTTATATGAAAAACTGAAACTACGTTTGTGTTATAAGGATGATCAGCGATGGCTTGAGCGAGTTGGATCTCGAATGAGTGAGCGAGGAGTCCAGATAAGTTGGGATTAATACGTTGCTGTATTTTGGAGGCTTGAGATTATACTTGGTTATGCTTCTTAAATAATTAGTTGTGTGCATGTGCTTGATTATAAGTGATGCTATGATTCTGTCTGTTGTTCTGGCTTATATTGTATGATTTGTATGAAATTATTGATCACCCTAAACTAGACCTAATCAAATATGCGACCTATAATCATAATCGGATCTACATGGCAACCCATTAGGGGAACTTAGGACTATCCGGCCAAATACCAACCTCTTCAAAAAGAATAGCGTAGGATTACATAATGGTTTTTTCTTCATCTTTAGTCGAACTAAGTGATAGAAGAGGAGGTCGCGGTGAGATTGAAGTCAATGGTTCGAAGGTAGTCGCGATAGGAGCGAGGTCTCCATTGCACAAGCCTGGGTTTGGTCGTGAGCTGTTGCATTAATGGCAACTCCTCAACCCAGATTAGAGTATGCGAAATTTCTCTAATCTCATGACAGGCCGGACAATGTCGTACGATAGCATTTGCTTGAACATGCATTGCACCTAATAAGTTGATTGATAAACTAGTTGTGTTTATGGTATAGTTTTAACTCCTCTATCCTAACTTATTGAGCTATGGTTGCTCACATCCCTATAGACGTCATGCAGGTACTAGCTAAGAAGTGGCATACAACTACTTTGAAGTTAGCAATTGCTGGATCATGGGGAGTGAGGAAAAATATTTGAAGAAGAAACATATATTCTTAAGGTCTAAGCTTTTATTTTAGAATTTTTCATTTTTGAATAATGTAATAACTGAATTATAGTGTATATATATATATATATTTTCTCACTTTCTTAGGTAAATGATTTATTTAAATTACAAACTGTTATTTCAAAGCGGGTTAGTCGTGGACGCCTTGTGTAAATCAGGTATAAGATAGCGATTGTAAAACCAACTTCTATCTTAGAATGGTTTACATGGCAGGGCTGTTACGACTCTGCTACTTTGGTGCATGACATAGGGGTAAAGAAAAATCATGTTATTTTCAATAAAGTCTGTTTTTTAAATAGTTTTGTAATAGCTGGAATAATATATTGCCTTTTCAATTGAATGATCGTAGTGTTATTAGCATTGAGGCAAATAAATCCCTCCTTAAAGAAGTAGTAACTCATTTTTGAAAAGGTTTAAAATGAAAAGAGGCAAACTCCTTCCTATACACTAACCCTTAAAACATATTGAGAGTTAAGCGACATAATTGGTGAGGATACTTTAGACTCATTCCTTAAAAAAAGTCTACTTTGAATGTGATACATAGATTAAAATGAAATTAGGCATTCATTTTTAAATCCTAAACACAATTATCTCTTATTCACCTCATTGGACCAGTTTGGAGTATTTTCAAATTTAAACATTATCAAAAACCACTCTACAATGGGGCAATTCAGAGGTTAAGGTCATTTATGAGGAAAAAAATGATAAAATTGGTTTGCGCTTGCTTCAATAACATTAAATTTAAAGACAACTTTTATTTTTGACAAGTTATTTTTCTTTGAAATGAAGAAAAGCCAATTCCTTTTTAAACACCATTAGCTTATACTTATATCACTCGAGCCCATACAATAGAAATCTATGGATATAGGGCCTTGAAATGCTTAAAAGGCAAAAACTTGGCATTGGAGACAATCATTCTTAGGGCCAAAAGAAAAGAAAGAACAACAAGAGATAGTAGGGTAGAGTAATAATAATATAAAAAAAAAAGATAAAGAAAGGTGAGAAAAAGAGGTTGGAAAATTGGGCCCAAGTATAAGTTAAAAGCCCTAAGAGGTATATCATATCTTAACAAGGACAGCCAAATCAAATCAAAAGGTTGAGAGTCAAAGCCCAAATAGCCTTAAAGATGCAAGGCTTTGAATCACAGTCCAAGCTCGAAAACCCAAAATCTCTATATCTACTCTGAAACCTCTCTTATGCTGAATCACATCAGGCTTTCTCACCCACAATACCACCCTTACATAGTAAAAGCTCTTTCGATCTTAAAAGGAAATCTATCTTCAATAAAAGTTGTTTTTGAAATTGGGGCAAGCCTATTTTTAATTTTCCCCTAAGGTTCATGACTTGTACACCTAGAATTAATTAAAATTTTTTCTTTCAAAATAGGCTTCTTCAGCAGTCTTTTTTGAAACCTTTTGACTAAAAGCCTAAATTCATAAATGCTGAACCAGAAAAGACCTAGTGGATTTATCAAGAGTATATTTTGGACTGAGAGATTGCAAGGAAATCCTTTTCAACTAAAATAGTCATGAGTTACTTTTTCCTTAAAAAATAAGAGTATTTAAAATCACAAGGCCTCACCAAGTTGCTTAACATCAAGGCTAGGAAGAACATAAGAGGCCCTATGTGATTATCAAGGGAGGGTTCTTTACCTGTTGGCAAACTAAAAAAAAAAAAAGGAGAGAGAGAAGAGAAGAGAAGAAAAAGAAAGAAGAGAGAGAGAGAAAGTAAATATCTATATTCTAAGTCCATGTTAACCCAAGTGGCCAAGTTTTCAATTCATTTCAAAAAGTTAACTACAATAGTCTGGGTCATTCTCACTCTTCCCAAATGAAGGAAATTATCCCCAGTATCTTTTTTATGTAAATGGTTTTCACCAATGGGTTAATCTGTAAGTTTTTTCGAATCAAGTAGTGTTTCGAACAAGTTTAATTTCCTCACCTCGCATCTTTCACCATTGTTACAATCCTAGCTAGCTCTTAAAGTACCATCATTTCTTCCGTCCATTCTTCAAGGTCTTAAGTGAGCCCATAGGGTGCTTCTATTCTTTTAGCAAGCCCATAGGGTGCTTCTATTCTTTTAGCAAGCCCATAGGGTGCTTCTGTTCTTTTAGCGAGCCTATAGAGCGCTTATGTTCCTTAATCTCTTTTAGAGAGCGCTTCTCTTCAATTTCTTTTAGCAAGCCCATAAAGTGTTTCTGTTCACCAATTTCTCTTAAGCAAGCCCATAGGGCACTTTTCCTCCTCAATTTCCTTTAGTAAGCTCATAAGGGCGCTTCCCTTCATCATTTCCCTTTAGCGAGCCCATAGAGTGCTTCTCTTCATCAAATTCTTTTAATAAGCCCATAAGACACTTCTATTCTCTAAGTTCTTTTAGCGAGCCTATAGAGGCTTCTTATCACCAAGTTCTCTTAGCGAGCCCGTAAGGCGCTTTTCTTCATCAGCTCCTTTTGGTAAGCTTATAAGGTTCTTTAGATTAAGTCCACCTTAAGATTGTTAGTCCCCGAGAGATGTTCTCACCTAGGTTAGTGAGCCTACAGAGGTACGGCCAGGTTCTTTAGATCAATCCTAACTTAGGGTTACTAGTCCTCGAGAGACATTCTCGCTTAGGCTAGTGAGCTTAGAGATGTACGACTAGGTTCTTCAGATTGATCCTAACTTAAGGTTACTGGTCCACGAGAAACGCTTTCGCCTAGGTTAATAAGCTTAGAGAGACATGGCCAAGTTCTTCAAATCGATCTTAGCTTAAGGTTGCTAGTTCTCAAAAGACGTTCCCGCCTAGATTAGTAGGCCTAGAGTAATACAGCCAGGTTCTTTAGATCGATCTCTGCTTAAGGTTGCTGTTACACTCCGAAGTCGTAGAGTCACAACAGTCCCGCCGTGTAAACCATTCTATAATAGTAACTGGCCTCACGATGCCTACCATAGACATGATCTACACAAGGCGTCGATGACTCCTCGTTTTGAAGTAAACAGTCCGATTAAAAGTTTAACTACAATTATGATAAATATTACAAATTTCTAATAAACATGTATAATTATATGTAAGTCCACAGAACTTCCCAGGAAATTCTACATATTCACAATTGTTCACTAATTTACATAATAACTATCAGTCTTTCATCCTTAACTACAAGGATACTCTAGTTATACATCATTACTAAGTAACTTGATCCTCACACCCCTAGCTTTAAAAGGACTAACCTCTGGGTAATTGTAGGGTGGCATAATACTTGAAGTGTTCATAAATCAGGACCTGCAAAAAGATCTATAAGGGTATGAGCAACGACAGCTCAGTAAGTTGAATTGGAGACTCATGAATGCATACAAGCACAAACAAGATTACCAAGCAATTATTTTCATGCAATGCAACAATTAAGTGTTATCGTACAACGTAGTCCGATTCGTTATGAAATCAGAGAAATTTCACTCACTCCAATCCGGGTTGAGGAGTTTTCATGTTATGCAGTAGCTCACAATTAAACCCAGGCTTGTGTAATGGAGACCTCGCTCCTCCCACGACTACCTTCGAACCATTGACTTCACCTTCGCCGTGATCTCCTCTCCTGTCACTTAGTTCGACTAAGGATGAAGAAGGGACCATTTTGCAATCCTGCGCTATCCCTTTTGAAGGGGTCGATATTTGGTTGAAGAATCCTATGATCCCCTAACGGGTTGCAATGCATGACATTTTTTGTTATTAGAGTCGAATAAGATTAAATTTCATTTAGGGTGTTTAAACAATTTCACACCAATTTAATCAATTACAAAATCACTCACATTACAAATTCAGATACATCAAACACATGTGTAAACTGCTTACAATCACAACCATATACAAACCTAAGTCTCCAAGTACCATAAAACTAGTACTCTATTACAATAAGTAATAACCCAACTCACCTGAAATTTCTCAATCGCCTGATCACTTAATTGCAAGCCAATTCGTCTCTGGGTGTCCTATAATACAAATAGGTTTTTTTAGTACTTATACTTTAAGGATTCATATTCTAAGTTATAATTTAACTCTTTTTTCTATGTATACCTATTATATACTAATAATTCTTTCAACTCTATTTTGAGGTTCAGACCCTAAATTAGATTCTAGTTTTGATTCTTAAGTCCTAAATATGATATATCCTAATGTGAAATTCATTACATTAAGCTTGAGTATTCAAATATCCTATTGGGTCTTAATTTAGTATTCTAAACTATTTGGTATACGTTATTCCTAATTAGGGTATCGAATTTATCCCCGATGTGAGAAAATCTTACATTTTTATACAATTACCTAAAATTAAATCTTATTTCAGATTTAATATTATTCTGATTTTTATTATAATATTATCTAAATAATCCTAATTTTTTAGATTTATTAATTTTCAATTCCACATATTACTAATTTTTTACAATAACTACCTAATTTCCTAAATTAACTATAAGAGATTAACATCTTATTAATCACCTAATTAACCCAAAATTACCTAATTTTCCCATCATTTTAGGGCTAAAAATTAACTTAAAAATTTTGAAAATTAATTTTAGAAAAATGGCTTCATAGCATTGTTCTATATCACATAAACATTCTATAGAAAAAAAAATTGAGCTCCAAACTATACTCTTAAGCCTATTTATTTCTCGTTCTAATCATGCTTGGTTTTGCTCAATTTGTTAAGAACACTATATTGTCAGACATGATTAAACTAAATCACTATTTTTACCTGAATCTACATACAATGAAATCTCAGAATAACAAGTTTCATAATTTTCTGAGCAAAATAACTAATTTTAAGAAATTATTCAAAATTGGGGCAATTAAGGAACTCACTGGTTGATGCTTTTTGGCCATCTAAATCCAGTTTAAGTATGTCGACCGACCTAGATGGTGGGGCTGGAGTAGGGTGGTAGTGGTGGCTCAGTCCTAGGTGGTGGTGAGGTGTGGGTTTGGCTTACTAGCCTTATCTGTACAATTTCTTTTTCTTTTTTTTTTTCTAAATTTTCTCTCAAATTTTTTAAGTTCCCTATTTTTCTCTGATTTTAAACATTCCAAAGGAGTTCTCTAAAATTTTTCCCTATTTATAGACATTTTGGGTAATTAATATATATTAATTAGACATGACATTGCCCCATTTCCTTAATTTTTGGCTTTTATGTTGCTTAATTCTAATTGAATAATTTTTCTTTTTTAGATTTTGACCTACCACGACCATATTTGCATTAAGCCACACCCTTTTAATTTTTTTTTCTGATTTTTCTTAATTAATTTAATAATTTTCTTTAATTATTCACTAAGTTTTTGGCAAATTTAAATAATTTCGCGTATTTTTATCTACAGGTAAATAAATGTAGGGTACATGTGAATAATCCTAATTATTATTTAGGTCATTCTATGATTTTTTGTATACATATAATCTATCTCTAGTAATTTATTAGTTATTGAATTACACTTTTTGCCTTTTTGATGATTAACAAGTATTATACTTAAAATTTAAAAATTTGTAGTCTCCTATTTTATTACTTATTTTCTTAAATTCAAGTTTACGGGCCATTTTTACTAATATTTCTTTCAATAGTTTATAATTTGGGTTTGATCGGATCCTTTAACCGATCACCCTAAACCTTGTGCTCTAAGTTCAATCCCACTGTCACTTGGCTTAACTCTAGGGCTTACAGTTGCTAGTCCTCGAGAAATGCTCTTGCCTAGGTTAGAAAGCTTAAAGAGGCACACCTAGGTTTTTTAGATCAATCTCTACTTAGGATTATTAGTCCCCGAGAGACACTCCTACTTAGGTTAGTGAGCTTAAGTTTTTCAGATCGATCCCAACTTAAGGTTGCTAGTTCCCAAGAGATGCTCATGCCTAAGTTAGTGAGGCTAAAAAGGCATGGCTAGGTTCTTTAGATCAATCTTACCTTAGGGTTGTTAGTCATTGAGAGACGCTCCTACCTAGGTTAGTGAGTCTAGAGAGGTACGATTAGATTTTTTAAATCGATTCTAGCTTAGGTTACTAGTTTCCGAGAGATACTCCTGTTTAGGTTAATGAGCCTAAAAAAGCATAACCAGGTTCTTTAGATTGATTCAATCCTAGGGTTGTTAGTCTCTTAGAGACGCTTACCCTTAGGTTAGTAAGCCTAGAAAGGTATAACTGAGCTTCATTTCTTCACCAAATCCCTAATAAATTGAGTCTAGAATAGTTAGTTAGTCGTTACAAAGTCATCCTCGGGGCAAAAATAATATCTTTTTTGTCTTTGAAGCAAAGTTTTGTTTAAATTTCACCATAAAGAGTGACAACGGTAAACACCTAATTTTTGTCTCTTTTATTTTATTTTAATAAGATAACTGGGTCCTAAATTAGGAAAAACATAAAAAAAAATAGAAAATTAAAGAAAATAAAAAAATAAGAAATTTAGAAAAAAAATATAAAAAAAAAAAGCAAAAAGCACAAAAATAAGAAATCTAGGAAAAATATTAAAAAATAGGAGAATAAGAAAAAAAAACACAAAAAATAAGAAATTTCGAAAAAATGCAAAAAAAAAAAGAGGAAAAATTTAGATAGTTACAAAAAATTGAAAAAAAAAAAAAAGAATAATAAGTTTTTAAGTAGTTTAGATAGAATTGATTTCTTAATCTAATAAATTTGAGGAAAGGATTATTAGATCTATGCTTAGATTTAAACCTAATGCAAGTTGACCTAACTTATATGTGCAATATATGGACAAGATATAGGTTAATGGCCTAATGGATAAACACATGAGTATGAATTGGGTTTAAGTATGAGGTTAAGGGTTTGAATCTTAGAAAAAGTATAGAAAGCCTTTTTCTTTTTTTCTTTTCAAAGGGTACATTACAAAAGGTACTGCCACGTATTAGGGGTTTACTGTGCCATGTGTCTTGACATGTGGCATTATTGGATTAGTTCACGATTGACGTGGTGCTACATGGCAAGCCATGTGGTATGACACGTCAGCTACCCATTACCATGTCAGCTGAAATGTGTCACGTGAGGATACATGGCGTACTGTGACTAGATGATGTAGTTACCGTGGCACCACATTAGTCACTTTCTCTTCCTTTCCTTTCTTTCCCCCTAATTTTTCTCTACTTTCCCCAGCAAAATAGACTAGTACTCCTCATTTTAGACTCCTTTTTAACACATTTTCCACACTTAAATGTACCATTTAGTGGTAGATTAATAAAATAGACATGGCCTAGTTTTAATAGTGATTAAATTCTTGTCTAGATTCGGTCAAATGCATATTCAATTCAGTAGTTGAAAATCGAAAAAAAGTTGAAATTCTGGAGTTTTCATCCAAATCAGATTTTAGCTTTCCTTGTTCTCTAAGTTGATTTAGTATATAAATAGGGGTCTTGGGTTTGTTTCAAAGCATACACAAAAACACATATGAGTAGGAGATTCACTCAAAAACACTTTCTCTCTCATTTTTGATCACTTTCTCTCTTTATACCTATCGAACCTTCTCTCTCTCTTTAACTTTCTCTCTTTAGCCACCCTTAAAGTGTACCATTACTTTAGTTAGCTCCCTCATAACATGAGCAACCAGGCCCAGCTACCCTCACTCTTAGTCGTGACCCTTAACCATGTGGCCAAATGCACATCACTAAACCCTAACCATTAGAGCTACCCAACTTACGAACCACCCTAAACTATTGCCTTAAGCCTAAACTAACCTTACTTCCAAACTCCTCGCTACCTTAAACCCTTAACCTAACAGCTCTCTTGACTCCAACAACCCTCAAACAACATAGAACTCTACCATCGCTACCCTTCATTGTCACGTCCTGAAGTGGCAGAGTTGTAACAGCCCCGCCGTGTTAACAATCCTAATATAGAATTTGGCCTTACAACCGTTATCTTAAACCTGATCTACACAAGGTATCCATAACTAACCCGCTTTGAAGTAAACATTTTGTAATTTAAATAAATTATTTACCTAAGAAAGTGATGAAATATATATATATACACTATAATTCAGTTATTGCAATTAAATTTTACAATAATTCTTTGTAATATATTTCCTAGTTATTACATTATTCAGAAATGAAAAGTAATTCTAAAATAAAAGCTTAGACCTTAAAAATATGTGTTTATTCTTCAATGTTTTTCCTCACTCTCCAGGATCCAGCAGTTGCTAGCTTCAAAGTAGTTATTTACCGCTTCTTAGCTAGCACCTGCACGACGTCTATAGAGATGTGAGCAACCACAGTTCAGTAAGTTAGGATGGAGGACTTAAAACTATACCACAAACACAATAAGGTTATCAATCAACTTATTAGGTGCAATGCATGTTCAAGCAAATGCCATCGCACGACATTGTCCGGCTCGTCGTGAGATTAGAGAAATTGCGCCCGCTCTAATCCGGGTCAAGAAGTTACCATTAATGCAATAGCTTACTACCAAACCCAGGCTTATGCAATGGAGACCTCACTACTCCCGCGATTACCTTCGAACTATTGACTTTATTCTCATCGCGACCTCCTCTCCTGTCACTTAGTTCGACTAAAGATGAAGAAGGGATTAATTGCAATCCAGTGCTATCTCTTTCTAAGGGGTCGGTATTTGGCCAGAGAGTCCTAAGTTCCCCTAATGGGTTGCCATATAGGTCCGATTATGATTATAGGTTGTATATTTGATTAGGTCCAGTTTAGGGTAATCAATCATTTCATACAAATCATACAATATAAGCTAGGACAACAGACAGAATCATAGCATCACTCATAATCAAGCACATGTACACATCCACCTATCTAACAAGCACAATCAAGCATAATCTTAAGCCTCCAAAATACAACATTGTGTTAATCCCAACTTACCTCGACTCTTCGCTCACTCACTCAAGGTCCAATTTGCTCAGGCCATCGCTGATTATCCCTATAAGACAAACGTGGTTTTAGTTTTTCATATAACTATTATAGGTACATTTTATCCTATAACGCTTATTGTTATGTTTTGTTTAGGGTTTAATATGCCTAATTATCTAGGTTTTAAGTCTTTTACAATTATTCTAGGTTCGGGGTTAGGTTCGGGTTCGGTTTTCGCATTGATTTCTAAATTAGGTTTTAGTTCTATTTCTAAGTAGTGTTTTATACTCTAACCCTAGAAATTTGTTTCAACCAATAATGTGAAATTAATCACATTACTTTCCGATTTCCTAAATATCATCATTACCCCTAGTAAGTATTTTATTTTACCCGGTACACTTAAATCCTTATTAGTATACCGAATTTACTCCTGATGTGAGAAATTTTTACATTTTTCATATAATTACATAAATTCAAGTTTCCTATCAGATTTATTATATTTTTTTATTATTATCATAATATCAATTTTTTTATTCTAATATTTTCTATTTATTATATTTCTAATAATTGTATATTATGTACTATTACTTATTATGTACATAATACATATCTAATATTTTTCACTCTAATTACTATCTCCCAACATCAATTATCATTTCAAAATGTCTAAATTTATCCTAAATCAGATTTTACATCTAATTACCCTAATTTACAAAATTAACTTAAAATGTACTATTTTTTCATATTACTTATTTACTACATAATTAACTTAATAATTACATCTAACACCCTAAATGCTACAAGTATCATACTTCATCAGATTTCAACATCCTAAAATATATACTTATTCACTAAATCAGTAATTATCCATTTAATTACTTTATTAACCCTAAATTACCCATTTATGCCTCATTTTAAGGCCTAAAAATTATCTAAAAATTTATAAAATTAATTTTTGAAAACGGGCTTGATAGCACTATTCTATATCATCTAAGTGGTTTACAAAAAAATTGTGGGTTCAAAACTATACTCCTAAGGTCATTTATTTCTAAACCGAAACATACTCGGTTTTGCATGATTTCTTAAGGACCCTATATCACGAGATATATTTTCATTAAAATAATATTTTTCCTAAAAACTAAATACAAAAATATTCTAGAATAACAAGTTTCATAATTTTATAATAATATTTACTATTTTTACAAAATTACACAAAATCGGGCTAGAAATCGAACTTACCGATTGGGGTGGCCATAGATGTGTCGGCCCACCTAGGCGCTATCACCACCATGTGGTGGTGGTGGTGGCCGTTTACTTCCAGTTGCTCGTTGGGTCTGGGTTTTTCTTTGTGGCCCTAACTGCACAGTTTTCCTTTCCTTTTCTTTTCTTTTTTTTCTCTAGTTTTTCCCTTGAATTTTCAAGTCTCTCTATTTTTATAAAATCCCTAACTGTCTAAAGGAGTTCTCTGAATTTTTTGTCTATTTATAGACGTTTAGAGAAATTATTGTGTATTAATTTGATTAGACAATCGCCTTATTTTCTTGCAATTTGACTTTTGTGTTGTTCTAATTTAATTGGCTAATTTTTTTTTCTTATTTTTCCCAACTGCCATGACCTATATCTGGATCATTCCTTATTTTTCCTGATTTTTCTTTATTTTCCTTAATTAATTATGAATTTTATTTAATTATTTAGTATTATTTTAGCATATTACGTGTATTTTAAGTAATTATGCGTATTTCTATATATATGTAAATTTATATATAGTTCAAATAAATATTCCTAAATATTATTTAGGTTATTTTATGATTTTTAGTTTACATATAATTTATTTCTAGCGATTTGTTAATTATCAAATTGCATTTTATACATGTTCGATAAATAATGAGTTATATACTTAAAATTTAGAATTTTTATATTTTTTTATTTTATTACTTTTTTTTTTTAAAATTCAAACTTACGGGATCATTTTATTAATATTTCTAGCTTTACTTTATAATGTAAGGTCGATCGGATTTTTCAACCGATCGAAATCTCGAATTGCTAGTTTTGAGACTTACATTCATTTCGACAACAACCCTAAACCGCCTCCATTGGCTAAGGCATCAAGCTTACCCCCCCTATCTCCAATCCAAAACACACAAAAAAGTCATCGCTCATTCGTTTTGGTGTAAGGATCAAGCTGAATCATTGCTGCTGAACTTCTCTACTGCGTGACCTCAAATTCGAGTGTTGACCTGACCCAACTTGATCTAAATCCATGCTTAGATCCAACTCGCACACCTGATCTAACTTTTGGTCTAACTTGGTTCGTTTTGTTGGTTTATTTACCCTCTTTTATTTTATTTTATTTTTGCTTATTTATTTGTTTATTTTATAATGTAAATGTAAATGTAAAAAGAGAGAGAGAGAGAGGAAGAGAGAAAAGGAGAAAAAAAAGAAAAATGAAAAGAAAAAAAGTTAGTCTTTTATTTATTTAGTTTAATAGAAATGGATAAAAAATGAATAAGAAATAAATAAATAAATATAATAAAAATAAAAATAAATAAATAGGTTAGTAAATAAAAATTGTTTTGACACTTAAAAAAATAAATTTTCCAAAAAATAAAACAAAAATAAATCGACTTGTTTTCCAAATTAGGACTTTTTTAGAATTTAAAAAAAAAAATCTAATTTGGGACTTTTTTTAGAAATTTTCTTAAATAAACTATATTGGATTAAAACGTAAATCCAACGTATTTTCAAATTAAAACAAACCTAACCTACTAAAATTTTACACAAAATAATTACGTACGTTTGCCCTCAAATAGTGAGCACGTAGGCACTTATGGGGTGACGATAAAAAATAAAAAACCTATTTTTCCTTTTTTCAGCTTAGATTACTCAAGCTATCTAATTCGATAAAATAATTGAGTTCTGTTTTGTAGAATTGAAGAGTGATTTTTAAGATTAAGATTAAAATTAAAAAGTTAATAGTACTTATAAGAGTTTAAAAAAACTAACCCCCAAATCAAGATCTTTGGTTTCTAAAACCGTTTTATAAAATTGTTTTATTGTTAGACTAGTAGTTAAGTTATAACCAATTCACCACTGGATTGGTTATAACTTAATTTTTTTTCCAACTTCAGTTAAGTGGTGACTCCAAAGTGTTTTTTAAGATATTTAAAAAAAAAACGGTTTTTTTTAAGTCATAATTGAGGGTCAATATTAAATGGGTAGAATTTAATACTGTTTGATTTAAAAAACACTAATTTATAAAATAATCGGGCGGGAAAAAAACTAGGCTCGACAATAGGGATCCATTTGAAAAAATGACACCTTCTTAGGAGAGGTGAGGAAAAAATGTGAAAAAAAAAAACTAATTCACAGGTTGAACTTGTGACCTTCATGAATTGGCCCAGAACAAGCCTTGACTAGGCCGATCCTGGTTTAAGGGCCCCCAGGCCTATGACCTGGTGAGTCCGAGCCGACTTAACTTGGCCTTAGGTCTAATCGCTACTAGCAAAGCCTACATTAACATAATATTATGTGCTTAAAAAAATCTTCTTACAATTAGGTATGTTAGGGTGCTCGAAGAGATGACTAAAGTGCCACAACAAACTCCTATATAACTTTACTTTCTTAAGTAAATGTACACTTTATAAATATTTACTTAACTAATGTTACTTACAATTTTCTAAAACATGTGTTGTCCCATGTTACTACCACCTTTTAACCTAATATATAATATATTTTTTCAATACTAGTGTAAATAAATTTTCTTTTATTATTATTATTATTATTATTGATTTTATAATAAAAAAACTAGGCCAGATGATGAAATTATGGCCAAAAGCCATATATTGCCTAAACAACATCTAACAATGTCAGATTTTTGGAAGTTGGGAGCCGATGCTTTATAAAGCACTCGGTTACCTTCTGCTTAATATGTATTCTCGTATCGAGCATCTCTATTTTATTTATAAACCTTAAGCAACGTACATTACTTCACACCCTAGGTGGTTGGGAGATCACGAATATTTCCCGGTCTTTTTCCCTTTTATTTAATTGTTGAAGTATGACAAAAGGCATATGCGTGGGGCTTCACTCCCTTCTTCCAATTTGGCCATTGGACAAAATGCATTAACTATCCTTTTTATTTTTAAAATTTTTCTATAATAATAATTAAATTAATTATTATTGTTGTTGTTGTTATATGTAGCAATAATAAAATGATTATTTACATTTTAAGGACATTTACAAAATTTTTGTGTATTGGCATGGAAGGTTATAATAACACGAGCTAGAAAATATTTAAAATATTAGTAAATAATTTTGGTGAAGTATTCATTAATAAAATAGAGAGTTAATTAAAATGTTACTATGAAACCCTAGTATCATATTTGGTATGAAGAAATAATTCGAAACGATTGAATAAAGACTAGAATAAGAAATCATTTTTTATATTTGGAGAGGCCATAGAATATAATGAAATGAAATGATATTAAATATTCAATATAATTATTGTTGAAAATGCTTTTAATTATGATATGTTATAATTTCTTTAAAAGTTAAAAAAATAATTTTAGTTAACCATAATTAATGAAGTGAAAGTGGAATCATGATTCTACCTTTTCATGATGCACTTTCACATATAAGGGATAAGAAAAAAAATCTAAAATTACGATTCCATTCTAGTGCATTCCTACTTTCTAAACGTAACATAAGTAACTGCTTTAAGTACCCATCAATGAACATATACAAAGTGTTTTTGGGTGGGTGTTTTCACATGAGAACCTATTATAAGTACCTTGGTTAACTAGAACTAATACATCACTTGTTTTGATAGGTAGTGGACAAATATATGTAAAATTTAAACACATCAATGATAATATATTAATATTTTATGTATTAAAATATTATTAGAATTTATCTACTTTTTATCAAATCAAGTAAAGCATTAATATTTTTGAAGTCTTTCTTCTTATAAACATATTTTTATATCAGTTTAGTTTGTGGAAATAGACTTGAAATAAAATTACAAATAGGTTTTTTTCTCTTTCTCATATTTGGTAATGTTTATAGAAAGCAAAATCATATATTTTTATATCAGTTTAGTTTGTGAAAATAGACTTGAAATAAAATTACAAATTTAGGTTTTTATCTCTTTCTCATATTTGGTAATATTTATAAAAAGCAAAATCATGATGTCTTAAAACAGTCATTTTAGTTTGAAATGAAATTATAATTCCAAATTCTATTCTCTTATCTCTTTTTTGTGGATGTAGAGATGGAGACTGAGGTGGAATCCCAATTTCATTTTATCATCAATAATTAAAAGATCTATTTAATATTTTAGGTGATTATAATATTTAATAATTAATGATTTTTTTATAAAAATACTATATAAGAATTCCATCTCCCTTTATTCTATAAGTATTTAAAAAAATTATAATTTTATTTTCACTTCATTTCATTCCCGTTCAACGAATCATTTCAAATAATTTCAGTGTATAAACATTTCTCGCACAATTTTAGACTTCTGCACAAACCAACCAGCTATGTTGTAGCGAGGAAAAGGAGTAATGAGCGACTGTCAAAAGGATTATCTATTTGACAAAGAAGCCAAAATCACTTCAACTACAAGCAATCTTTCCCTCTCTCCCTTGATCTATCCATCCACTTCAAGTGCCACGACATTTCCAAAAGCCTGCTGGCTTACAGTCTCACAGTAGCAGGCTCAGAGACAGATTTAGACACTTGTGTAACTTGACATATCCAAAAGCTTCCATTATTTATAATCCAGTTAAGTGTCTCTTCTCTCACATCTTCCTTTGTTATTTCTTGTCCTCAGTCAGGCACCCAGCAGCCTTTTCCGATTCATTATATAGCCTTAGAAAAATAACTTACGGTTCTGTCTGTCTTTCTTTCTTCAAATTCCTTATCATTACCATCATTAGAAATTTCAAAGCATCAGCATGAAGAGAAGATCGTGTTATTCTTTGGTATTATTAGCTGCTTTGAAGATAATAACGTTGGTTTCGGTCATGACTAGTCCTTTTGGTTTTCCTCAAAAAGGTAATTAATTAGGCACCACTAATTTATATTTTGCATGTCACATTTCTTCCCCTTCCTCCTCCTCCTCCTCCTCCTCCTCCTCCACCTCTTCTTCTTCTTCTTTGGGCATTCATTTTCACACAAAACTCGTTTTGTTATATTTTTTTTATTGTTTGTGTCTTGTGTTCTTTATCAGTAATTACTAATATCCTTTATTTCGCCAAAACAGACTTGATTCTACAGGTTCAACAAAATTCTCATCTCATGAATTCTGAAAAGCAGGTACCATATAGCTATATACGAAAGGTGTAAATTACGCTGACCATCCATGAAAAATCTTCGAAATTACGTCAATATTTCTGTCTCGTTTCTTCTAATCGTACACCTAAAAATCCTTTTTGTAACATTTAAGTCCTAATAAATTCCAAAAATAAATACAATTTCTTGGTAATTTCCATAACTACCTGTCCAACTCTTTTATCAAACTCTTTCTTAATTTTCCTCTTCATCTTATTGTCAAAATAAACGATTCTTATAATTTTTTCCATTTTTTAAAAAGGATAAAGTGGGACAAGGTGAAAAGCTTCAAATTGGGGAGATTTATTACAGAAGGAAACTGAGTAGATTGGGGTCAAGACCACCGAATTGTGCACATAAATGTAGAGGGTGTGTGCCATGTTATGCCTTTCAAATTCCAGCAACCTCGGATCAAGTAGTAAGAGTTGAATATACAAATTATGAACCAGAAGGATGGAAATGCAAGTGTGGGCCTACTTTCTTCAACCCCTAAACTCATCTTTTATAATCTGTTTGAATCCTTTGATTTAATGTGTGGTCATCGTGCATGTATGCAGCAGTGTTCCTTGCTCTTCATCCCTTTGGAATTCTCTTTTTGTTTCCAAGTTTTTGCTGTGGCAAGTTCAGTGAATTTGGGCATTTTTCCTTTTGACTTCTTGCAGTTTGTATCTGAATATGTAAAGTTTACACTGTTTTTGGATGGGCGGAAAGACGTAGGAACCAATGGAAATGGAAGGGAATGTATGTTTGGCTAATTTAGCAGGAGGTGGAAATAATAGTAGAGTAAAAATGGATGGAAATGATTCCACCAGTGTCAAATCTTTTTTTTTTTTCCTTCTCTGGAAAAGAACCATAATGTTGAAAAGTTATAAAAGTGCCTTAAAAAGTATAAACGCTGGTAATAAAAAAAAATAATTTAGTAAAGTTATTGTTGACCAAACGATGGAAAAATATATATATATATATATGTATTTTCACTTATTTCATTCTATTTCTATTCTTTATATTTAGTATTTGGATTTCTCTACTTATTTTTACTTAATTTTTTTCAATTTAAAAATCAATAATTAAAATTATCATGATTTTTGAATTATTTATATAATATCTTCATAAGATCATTATATTTTTTTAATTTTAATTATTAATTATATGTAGTAGATTATCAAGTAATAAAGAAAAATGAAAAAAAAAATTAAATGGTTATATCTAATGATAAAAATTCTCCAATTTTTTCTCCTTTCATTTCTTGTACTTTTTATGAATTCCTTTCCGTTTCTGGTCTACCTAAAAAGATATTAGACATATTGTTAGATTAAATTACTTAAAAATTTTGTGTGAATGCATGCTAGATAAGGGCTTTTTGTTTGATATTGCTTTTTATATTATTTTTATCAAAGCTTGAGCGCAGAGGGAAAAAAAAAAGTGGAAATCCACATTTTTTATTATTGACGAGTGAAAATTGGTGCTGAAAATTGACTCCGTATTTCTATGGAAGATCCTCAGTCGTTTGCTAGAGGGTTTTCATATATCCTGCCTTTAGTTCAAACACACACACACATATATATATTTCAATCTTCATATGCAAAAAATCTCCTGTTGTCTTTAGACATCTATGTGTACACATTTGTTGTCATGGAAATGGTGTATCCAAATGTTCCCACTGCAAGTTAGCATATAATAATAGTTGGTATGTTTAATTTATTTGTTTTTCTTAGGTTTCATTATGTGTAAGAAAAGAGGGGAGAAAAAAAAAATAATAACCAAACTAAAACCGTAAATTAACACTGCATTTAGATGGATAGAAATAAGTGGAAAAAAAAAAAAAGGAAGATGGGGTAAATGATGTGTTTGCCGGCTTAAGTGAAGTGTGAAAATTAGTAGGAAACGAAGAAAAATAGTGGAAATATTTCTATACTCGATCTCTTTTCTCCTTGAAATTGAAGAGAAATGAATAAATATGGAGGGAAATGTAATATAATTATGAAATTGTCCCTTAAAATAATATTTGTTAATATAAAAATAAGGATAATTTTGTATGATTCACTATGCTAAGATAATCTAAACAAAAAAGTTTGAAAATTTTCGTTCCACTTCCTTGGTATGCCATTAAATACAAAATAAAGTTATGCTTTATTCAACTCTCAATCTCACTCTCACTCTTTGACTTTCTTATTCACTTGTTTTCGCCTATTTTTCTTTTATCAAAAGGTACTAGACACGATAAAAATAAATGCAAAGACAGGATTTGTCTTCTTTCCGATTTAAATTCTCAAAGCAAATCAAACCTAATAATTATTGTTGATTTGAATTGCTAAATCAAAGCCAAAATGATAAAAAAAAATAAAAATGGATGGAATCGTCTTCTAGGAAACAATGTAAGGCATAATGTCACATCTATTATCTAAATTTTTGTTATTTTTACACTCAAATACCTAAACTTTAAAAGATTAAGATTTGATTTACTACTTGAGTTAACTTTTCAAGGTCATTTAGCTTATTAAATAATTACAACATGTCACGTGTCAAATATAATTAACTTAACTTTTAAAATGACATGTGCACAAGCTAAGTCAAATTTGTCTTAAAAAATAGAAGGAAAACAAATAAAATACCAATTAACTTTAAGCTCTTATTAAAACATAACAATTAAAATTAAATAAACTAAACTAAACAGAAACTAAAAGTAAAATTTGAATCATTATTTGTCTTTTCTAAACTTTACCCATATCTATGGATTTTGAGACGAAAGGGGTATGGTTTCACCACACTCTCTCATTGCCCCTAACTCTTGCTCTCCACCCCTCTCTACTCTTACAAACATTGTCACCATTTTCCAATAAAAGACCACCATAAAACCCAGAGTCAAACATATATATAGAGAGAGAGGGAGAGAGATTAGAGATGTTGCAAGATATTGTAATTAATCCACATTAGCCATTAGTGGAGACCTTTCCCCATTCTCTTTGGTATTGTGATTATCATGTTTCATTACAAGCTTAGTTTTTGGCACACAATTCCTAGTTAACATGAGGAATGTTGAAAACGATCTCCATAATATACCTATGGTTATAATGTTTGCTATCATAGGAGGCGACGAATTACTTTTGTGTTGCTCGATTAACACCTAAGAAATAAGATATTTTACATCATCTTAATTCAATCACAAGGAGGCAGCAAGGATGGTCCTCCTTTAATTTGACATATCTATAGATGTTTTGAGAGAGTGAGCTTCTAATCCAGTCATAAGGATTCTGATTGAGTCTCTTGTAGAAGAATTAGGGTTAGAGTCTCAATTTTTGGACTAAAAGAGCATTGAGTTATGTTTGTGATTTGAATTCCCTTTGTCGTATTTAGATTTTATGGGTTTTAACTATTTTTTTTTTCCCACAGTAAGTATGTAAACAATAATTGAATTATTTCTTTGATTTTAGTTTATTTCTGATTTTAAAGGAGTATTGTATTATTACTTTAACTATTTGATCGACACCTAACATATTGTAATGTGTTTCTCTTTTCTTCTTATATATTTCCCTTTTTTTTTTAAGACAAATGTAAGTTGGTATGTTCATGTGTTAATTTAAAGTTAAATTATGACATTTGACGGATGACATATTATAATTGGTAGATAATTCCATATATACTAACAACAATTAATAGATTTAGTTGAGGTAATATGGGGATCTTAAAAAGTTTGATTAGGTGGTAAATTAATACTTTCAAGTTTGGGTGTTTAAGTAAAAACAAAAATTCGAGTATTAAATGTGACGATACCTCAAAAGGTAGTATTTTGTTTGCAATTAAAATAATTCTTTTGTTACATATAGTATTTAATAGGAACATAAGTTTATATTTACTACAATGTATGTATATTTAGCTTATATGACCATAGATTATGAGAAATTGATCCAAAGTTTATATCATATATTAACTTTATAAATAAACGTAGTTGTTAAGACACATTTGAAATTCCATGATGACATACACATGATTCTATCAATCTTTATATGGTGTTAATACATGTTATCATTAAAAGAATTTAGTATGTTTAGGATGAGATTGTATGTTATGTATGTAAACTTTTAACTAGATCTAAGATTCATGCTTGGAAAAATAGCTAAGGTGCAAAATGATTAAAAATTAAAAATAAAAAGTTGTATTATATAATTTGATTTAGTTTAGAGAAAAACTAATCAAACTAAATTATGTCTATGTTTATATTTAGCAATAATAGGTAGAGTTATATAGAAATCAATATATTTTCCTATTGACACATAGACTCATTAAATACATAAAAACAAAATACAATGAAAAAGTCAACAAGACTAAGTCCAACGGGAATTTCGGATTCTTGGCACTAGTTGATATATTTAAGTCTCCATACATAAAATAGAAAATATAATGTGATGTTATAGAAAAGAACAATCTTTAATTTCCTTCATTTTACTTGTTAGACAATTATGAAATTCCCCTAAAGTTATTTCTAAAACAAAGATAAGATGGTGATTTCACTTCTTCTACTCTTAGGGTTAATTGCTACGGCTTATATAAATCAAGAGACCTTTAATGCTCACCTCATAGCTATTGAACAAAAAAACCCTTAGACCCTCTCTCCCAATTAAGTATTTAGTTGGTTATAGAGTAAAAGGATTTTCAATATTTAGGCAAGTCTCTCCCTTCCCCTTTTTACCACCAATTCCTTCTTTTTTAGGGTTAATGGGCTTTAATTTTAAGACATTCTTATTGTTGTAGAGATTGGAAATCGAGATTTGGTATAAGAACATGCAATAAAAGTAAGATATCACCATGTTCTTTGGTTTCTCTTTAAACCAATAGAAAACTAAAGCTTGTAGGATGAAAGGTTTGCAATTAATTAATGTGTTTAAGCATCGCTCTAAAAGGATTTCTCTTGGATTTAATGAAACATAATCAATCTCTTTCCTTTTTTCCCTTAAACTCAAAACTCGAAACCAAGAATTTGATTGATTATGCATTTAGATCATAGTCTGAAATTAAATTTATGAATGAATTGAAGATTTAGTTAAACTCATGGTTTGATCTATAAGAGTCAGTTAATTTGAATTGCAAGTGTTTGGAAACCTTAGAAACCCTATAGGATCAATCCGAAACCATAAACTTAGGCAAAAGATCCTAAAAATTGCAATTGACTAGCTAAAAAGGTAGTTAACTAAGAGCCCCATTGGAATTGTAATATTTTAAGATGGTTTGCTTGCTACGGTATTAGAAGAAAATGGATAGAGTAGGATATACTGTATGAATTGGGCTTAGAAGTTAAAAAGAAAATGGAAGAGGATAACAATATCCACCAATCTATCTTCCCATAAGATTACAAATGCCTGTTCATAGATGGTTATAAATACGAAAAAAACTTAAAAGGAAACAAAATTAAACTAAATAAGAAAGAAATAATTGCTAATAAGTCTTCAGATTCTTAGGAATAATAGCAACAACTTCTATCATCGGTCCAATAGAATATTCTTGCATTTAAATCTAATCCTTAGCACCTTCCTTCAATTTAGAACCACGACATTATTAAAATTAGTCTTTTCCAAACTCATAAAAAATAAAACTACTTTATACACAATTAGAACACCAATAGCCTTTTGATAGGAACAATTGTCTTCTAAAGTCTCTTGTGTTTCTGATATCAACATATTCCAGCCTATAGTAATATTATGAAGCAAGAAACCTTTCAAGTATTCCCACTCACCTTCATCATGGATCCTTTCATAATTCTCTTCACGAATTGACTTCAATTTTTTTGATGGAGTTTAAGTGATCAGTTTACCTAAGGCTAGAACTTAGGTTGGTATTTGATCTCCATAAGAACTCATCCCATAATATCCTGGAATCTTTGTGAAACTTATATCTTACAGAATCTATAAGGTATATGATACTATATAGAGCTTCTTCTTTTTTTTAAAAAAAAAAAGATAAATGTTTTTATGATAGTAAATATCTCATTTTCAACAACTTCAAAATGTCAATGTCTCCAAAAATCTTTTCTTTTTTTTTAATCACATGAAGGAATACTCTCCGTGATTTAGAAAGTTGAAACTACAAAACCTACCCATGTAACGTCATGGATAAAAGTGTCATTTCAAGTAAAAAAGTAACAAAACAACATGTTTTTGAAGAAGACACATCTTTTAATTGTGCAAATCTTGAGTCTATTAGAAAGTTTACTCCATTTCCTTAGAATATATAAGACCAAATTCCTTATGGTAAACTTACCATGTTCTCTTCTCTCAGTATTGCTTCAATTATGTGTTCCTACATAAGGAAGAGATTAGTATATTTGCATTTGTAATTGGAATTTTCATTTAATAGAGAAATTGTTGCTTGTAAATCCATAATAAAAAGAAAAGGGATAGGGGAAAAGATATTATGTGTGAAGGGTAGTAAAGACGCCTTTCGAAAAGGCATCTTTAGTTTTTTCAAATTTAACAAAGAGGTGCCTTCTTTGTTTTTAAGCAAACAAGAAAGCGCCTTTCATTAATTAAAAAAAAAAATGCTTTTTGGAAATATGCCTTCTTTATAAAAAGTTGCAATGAAAAAACCAGTAAGTCAAACTAGCCAATGAATTACAAAATAAAGAAAAACCAACCTTTAAAATACAGTATTGTAGTTGAAAACATCAAACTCTATATCGAACTTGCATGCCTGCCTCCTAACACTAAGCCTTATTGTAATCGCTTGTATGAATATTACAAGCAAAGCATATATAGCTCGTACCTGAAATCTAAAGTTATTCATTACTACTATAATGTGAAATGTAAAATATAATGTGTACAAGGAATAGAAAGAAGCATGAAGAAGTTCGATAGATATTAAGTTCTACATTAATAAGAATGTCAAGATGTCTAGTGAATAATATATATAATCTCATCTTCTCCTAGTCCTAATGAAGACTCTAGATACTTTAGATGTTGAACTCATGTTGCTCCCCCTCTCTTCTAGAATGGGTGGACCCTATGACTCTTGTATCTTTATTAGTTGTTGAGGTGGCTTTGAAAACTGCGGTGGATCAACGATAGCTATCTTAGAAGAACTCTCTCCTTTAGAACTCACATACCTCTTATCTCTCTTAAGTGGAGATTACGGTGTAAAAGGGGGATCTTGTTGCATCTCTAAAGCTGGGTCCTTAAACATGTTGCTTTTGCATGGACCTTCAGACAACCCCTCTCTATGAGATGGAGCTGTACTATCATCACCATGCTAACCTATCCTTGATGTTGTTAACTTCCCCTTATCCTAATCTATTTGCTTCGGTTGGGGGGATTTAGAGGGTCATACTTGATGCATACCACAGCCAAGAATAGACAAGGTCGGTTGTTGGGATAGGTCCAAGCTTGCTGAAAGTTTAAGAATAGGTAATAGGGAAATGCAAGAACGGATGAAAATGAATAAAAAGTAAGCAAACCTACGGACAGATTCAAAGGATATAACGCACCAGTGGAACTTCTAAGGACTTACGATACAGCTCAATATAATGCATGAGTTGGTCCGATGAGGTTACTTATCCCCTAGCCTTACTTAAGGGTTATGATAAGATTAAAAAGAGAATAAACAAACAATGTTTACGAAAAAAGGAAATATATCTAATGTATTAATGATAATTTGATTGTCCTGCAGCTACTAGTACAAGAGATATTTATACCTGAGAATTTACGGCAACTTGCCTAGAAAGGAAAAGACAAAATGAGTATTGTTCTAAAGAAGTCATGTATAAAGTATACAAAGGGTAAACAAGAATATTCACAGAAAAAAATTATTAGTGCAGCAGATTTTACACGTTATCCTATATACGTAATAGAGTTACATTAGCAATGTCATTATAGGATGCAGATAAAAGAGTACGAGCTAATTAGGTGTCCGAATAGGGGTAATTGAGGATTAGTCTAGAGAAGATGTCTTGGACTCTTGGCAAGAATGAAGTCGAGCAAGTATTTAGCTTGAACATAACTTAGTAGAGGTACAAAGTTTGGCTACTATATAGGCATTCATCAAGTTGAAAAACAACTTTTGAGAGATAGACAGTCATTCGGCTTGGCACATATAATTGATCAGTAGCAAGGAGTAACTCAGCTTTAATAGAAGTTGGCTAGAGCAAGAGAATTTGCCTTACCAGCCTCCTTTGTGTCATATGCTAATAGAATCCTCTATAATCCACCAAACTGTCAAACTACACACTTGGGTAAGTGCCACTTAATTATGTGAAAACATATGAGTGGCACTTGAGCTACCCAAATGCGGTGGCTACGATGGCAAAAGTTAGGAAGGATCTCTAGTATCTTGTCTGGATATGGCTGCCACATGACCTAGAAGACCATGTTATTATAGTTAGTGTAGAAGTAAAGCATTGAAATAGATAATCATGAAAGTATGGAAAATACGTACTTGATATGGAGTTTGTCTATCAAATGCATCTTGATAGGTTGTCATTACATGGGTTAGAGCGTCTTTATGCTTGGCAACTAACAACCTTTCACTATTGACGACCATGCCATATTTGAGCTAGAGAGTTATGTGTAGGAACCTATCCCTACTCACACTTAAAGTAGAATTGTAGCGTCTTCCATCTCATAGGCGGTCTCTAATGATGAGCTACATAACTGCCTATACAGCCATACGAGGCATGTAGACCCCTAATTATATTGTCCGGCCCAACTAAAGTCCTCAAACAGAGGGAGAAACATAGCACATACTAAGTTGCCAGATTTGTTGGCAAATATAAACCCTCATAGTATCTGCAATATATAAGTTATAATATGACGTCTAACTTACTCTTCGTCCACCAATGTAAGTAGGGAACTAAAGTTGTTAGCCTTAATCTTAGACCTATACCCTTTTATTTTTTACTATATACTCGAACTGTTTCTTCATAATACTACGTAGTTGAGAAATTTTTGCATTAGGATCTTTTCTAATGACATTCAAGAGCTCTCTAGCCATTGCATTGCTATCCAATTATGGGTAATATTGGGTTACGATGGGTTTAACACATGTGGGGCCCCACTAATCTAGTTATCACAAACACACCCTCCAGTTCTTCTTACATGCCTTAAGTCTCCACTAGCAGTAGTCCTTATGCTTAGAGTAAATGATATAATACTTATTCTTTTTAGATTCCAATGACCTAAAGCTAGTGTGATGTTTGATGTGGTAGTACTTCACCACTCTTTCAAGTTCCTTTTTGGTATTGAATCTCATACCTATACAAAGATCTTTGTTGGCTTATAGTTTACTGAACTCCTCATTTACATCCCTCTCAAAGTTTAAGTAACTATTGCCTCCATGCCTATTATAAAAGGGAATTGCATCCCTTACCCATGTTTTTGCCAGATAGATCTCTAAAGTCTATATCGAGGTTAGTACTAACTGCATTAAACTTGAACTCAAGGCATATAGATGCACACCAAACATTTCTATAAGGAAGATATGAGTGGTGGTCACCTCAATTATAATGGGATGTATAGGAAGCATCTCATTATTGCTATTATTGTCATCATCATCGTCTTCCTCATCTCCTTTGAGCTCAAAGTCATCATCATTGTTGTCGTCGTTGAATCATGCAGTCATGTGAAACTTCCTTTTGTAAGATTGATCTAACATCCTCATCAGCTACATTATCATCATCCCATATGTGCGCAAACATGGGTAATAACTCATAGTCATATTCCATTCATTTATTCTCTTCAGTTGGTGCCATTTGTTCATTCTTCTCAACTACTGGCATATTTATTACTTATATAAGGTAGGCTCCTTCTACTTCTCCAATCCTCATACGCAGATGGTGGATGTGGGTCTATCTAAAT
This sequence comes from Lumnitzera racemosa, assembly GCA_024138005.1. Classification (NCBI taxonomy): domain Eukaryota; kingdom Viridiplantae; phylum Streptophyta; class Magnoliopsida; order Myrtales; family Combretaceae; genus Lumnitzera; species Lumnitzera racemosa. The sequence continues at coordinate 86,277,903 of JAMXBC010000007.1, forward strand.
GCTTCTACTATCTTAAATAAATTGACATCATCGTCATTCTTGATGGTAATGAGTGAATAAGATATGACTTTCGAGTAAGCATTGGGATGTTTGTACAAAATTTCAACCTTGGTAGTTAGATTGTAATGTGCTTAGGAGCTTAATAATCATTAGAGGTTATTGTAGGAGATAAAAACCAAGTGGGTCCTTTGAGGTATTGAAGAAAAACAAATAGATAAGTTGGTAAACTGGATGTAGTAGCTTACGTAAAACTGCTTGGAGGATATTACTCACTAACGAACACAACATGACTTGACACTTCACTTGATGTAACGCATATGTTAATGCCAAGATCTACCTGCCACTAATCTTGAGCTACTTGGCAAGATTAGATAAAAGTGTACAAAAATGGACTTAGAGAGGAAATCTCACAAGAACAAGTATATTTAATGTCTGAAAGGAATGTAAGATTGTGCAGCTATAAAGAGAAGGGACTATATATAGTAAGTTCTTAAGGCAACAATACAAATAAGGAAAATTACAAATTAGCATACCTGAAAAGGAGATTCCCAGTACATACAAAAAGGGTAAAAATGATAAAAGACAAAAAGAAATAAAAGTATAGTGCTAAGTAAAGGATATGTGGCAACTCGTTAATGGTTCCGTACTAAGGAATCTTTAAGTGCAATAGTTGAGTTGGATCGTGACGTGGCAGCATCAGGTGTTGCCAAGATGAATAAGAAATGCCGTAAGTATAAGCATTTAGCTAAAAGAGAAGTACTTGTCTAGAAGGGGCTTAGTTCAATCCACTCGATAGGTTATTCTTGGCACTTGGCAGATAGTCCTCGGCATATGAGTTCTCGACAACAAAGCAAGGGTTCACATAGAGAAAGGTGTAATCAAGCTGAGTTCTCAGAAAGTTCACCCACTATTCCTTAGTGTACCATTTCTTACCTTCGATAGGCTGATGAGAGAGAATCCCCTTAGTAAGAGACTAAAGGCTTTAGAGGCGTGCATTAGTAAGAAGGCTAGAGATTGGTAGTCCATTAACTCTTCGAGATTATTGAAGATTTGCCATTGAATCTTGGTCTTCTACTTCATTAAGCATATAGGGCGTTAGGTCAGCAACATTGAAGGTGGTAAATACGTCGTACCCTTCGGGCAGTTCAATCTCATAGGCATTTTCATTGATATGCCTAAGGATCTTGTAAGGTCCATTTACTTTCGGGGATAGTTTATTCATCCTCCCTCTTTCTAAGGAAACGTTCTTTCCTAATATGGATTTAGATAAGGTCCCCAAGAGTATAAATGATTCGCTTCCTTCCTTAGCTTCCTTGTTCTTTTTGTCAAGACATAATCTTAGCTAGTTGTTTGGCAACCTTTTGATGTAACCTTTGGAACTTCTCAGTACACTGTAGGTAGGATTGGCTTTCCCTTTGAGGGGTTAGGCTGATAATCAGATCTAAGGGGTAAATTTAAGTTAAGTCCATAAATGACCTCAAACGGTGACTTTCCTATTGAGCTATGGGTGGAGTGGTTGTAAGAGAACTCGATGATAGGTAGGCATAGATCCCAATCATGTAAATTCTTCTCAATATCCGCTTATAAGAGGTTGCCAATTGTCCTATTTACAACTTTGGTCTGGCCATTTGTTTGGGGGTGACAAGAAGTACCGAACATAAGCTTAGTGCCAACCTTCTTGCATAAAGTCCTCTAGAAGAAGCTTGTGAACTTTGAGTCACGATCGAATACAATACTTCTCGGTACTCCATGTAGTCGCATAATTTCCTACAAAAAGAGTTTAGTGACAAATAAAGCATCATTAGTTCTATGGTAGGGAATGAAGTGCCTCATTTTACTGAATTGATTGACCACCACCATAATAGAGTTATGTCTTCTCAATGTTTGGGGAAAGTTGAGCATGAAATCTATGCTTAGGTTGGTTTACGGCCACTTAGGTATAAGCAAGGGCGTGTACTCTTCATATGGCTCCTTCATTCTTTTTATATGTTTACACACCTTGCATCTCTGAAGAACTTAACACACATTCTTCACTATCCCAAGTTAGTAGAAATGTTCTCTCAATATTTTAGCCGTTTTCTTTTCTCCAAAATGGCTAGCTAAGCCTTTAGCGTGAGCTTATTGGACGAGTAGTTCTCTAGTTGAATCACTTGGTATACAGACCCGTTTGCCCTTCATCAGGAACCCTTAGCTTATGTAGAATCCATTCATAAATCTAATATTACACTTAGCTACTAAGGGCCCAAAATGTGGATCATGCTTATATTGATTAGGCAATGTGTCAAATCCAAGTACCTTGGCCTGCATAATCATAATGAGGGTACAGTGTTGAGAAAGAGTATCGGCCATGGTGTTGGTGTTTCCATTCTTATACCGGATGACATAGTAGAAGGGCTCTAAGAACTTTATCATTTGGCATGATGTTGAGAAAGTTTTTGTTGCCTTCGGAGATGTTTAAGAGATTTGTGATCAAAGTAGATGATAAATTCTCTTGGCAATAAGTAATGTTGCAAGTTTTTAACGTTTGGACAAGGGCATAAAACTCCTTGTTATATGCTAAGTAATTAAGGGCAGCTCCTTTGAGTTTCTTATTGAAATAAGCAATGGGTTGTCGCTCTTACATAAGGACAACACCAATACTGACTTCAAATGCATCACATTCTACCTCAAAAACTTTTTCAAAATCCGGTAAGGTGAGTACTGAGGCTGATGTTAACTTGAATTTTATGTCTTTAAAGCTCTTCTAAGCTTTCTCTGACTACTTAAACTTAAAGTTCTTCTTGGTCAGTTTGGTTAATGGTGTAGTTATGGAACTAAAGTTTCGAATGAATCTCTAATAGAACAAAGCTAGATCATAAAAGCTCCTAACTTTGCAGCATTAGTTGGTGTCGGCCACTCAAGAATAGCTTCGACTTTCTCGTCATTGACTTGGATTCCTCCCTTTGAAACAACATATTTGAGAAATACAACTTCGCTTTGGCATAACACACATTTCATCTAGTTGCTGAATAATCTCTCAATATGGAGAATATTGAACACTGATCTTAAATGCTCAACATGAGAAATGAGGTCAGCACTGTAGACTAGAATATCATTGAAATACACCACAACACATCTACTAATTAGTGTCCTCAAGACATGATTCATTAGCTACATAAATATACTCAGTGCATTCGTTAAACCAAAAGGCATCACTAGCCACTTAAACAAACTATCATTTATCATGAAAGCTGTTTTCTATTCATCCCCAAGCCTTATTGTATTTGATGATAGCCACTTTTCAGATCAATTTTTGAGAAGATGCGGGCTCTATGCAATTCATTCAGCATATCATCCAACCGTAGGATCGGATATTGGTATTTAATAGTAATTTTGTTTATGGCACGGCTATCAATGTACATTCTCTATAACCCATCTTTCTTTGGCACTAGTATGGCTAGTACAGTATAAGAGCTCATGCTCTCTTAGACATATCTGTGATCCACTAACTCATCCACTTGTTTCTTTAGCTCAACTGCTTGCTCAAGGTTAAGCTTGTAAGTAGGTCGGTTTGGTAGGATAAGTTTAGGTTGGAGATCAATACAATGTACTATGCCTCTCAAGGGTAGTAAACCTCTCAGCATATCAGTAGAGAATAGGTTGGCATACTTCCATAGTAATATCTTTACCCCGAAAAGCAAGCTTTCAGCTTCTCGTAACTCTAATAGTTTCTTGATTAACAGGAGTACACACTTTTCCTTCTCAATTTCTCGATAAAATTAAGCATGGGAAAATACTAAGGATTTCTGCTACATAGATTGGACAATCTTCTCTTGAGACTCCTATATTTCCTTAGGGCTCATAGGAGTCAGAATAAATTTCTTTCCATTTTTTTGGAACATATAGGTGTTCCTAAACCTATTATGTAATACCTTTAATTCAAACAGTCAGGGTTAGCCGAGTAAGAGGGCTCATAGGAGTTAGAATAATTTTCTTTCCATTTTTTTGGAACATATAGGTGTTCCTAAACCTATTATGTAATACCCTCAAGTCAAACAGTCAGGGTCGGCCGAGTAAGATGTGAGAAGCATACATGGGAAGGACATCATACAATACTGATAAAGGCATATTTTATTCATGTTTTAATGTGCAAATTAGATAGAATTATTATTGATTTTATATCAATCATTAAGAATTGGTACTTAAGTATTTTTATTTGGATATTTCAGGTATTAGAGGATTGAGAGTGGAAATGCAATCAATTTAGATGAGTCTTACACAAACGAAGAAGCCCAAATCAAGCCACGGTACTTTAGAATCGAAGGCAGTAGGCCTTGGGTTAGCTTTCATTCAATATTGGCGGCTTTGGATGTCTACATCGCCGGCCTTCATGGCAGCCTTCAATAAAAAAAGATCCATTTGAAAACAAGCCTAGTTTTCTCTATAAATAGACGTGTGTTTCATAGTTTAGATGAACTTTTTCATCTTCTTTAGAATTAGAGAGTCTTAGAAGCAATTAAGTTTTATTTTAGAAGAGGTTTTTCTTGAAATTTCTTAGATTGTTGAGAAGACTTCGCTTTTGCTATAGAGATTAACCTTAGAGTGCAATTGAAGTTTACTCTTTACAATTATAGGATTGGTTATTTCTATTTTATTTATGTTTATGCAATTCTGTGATTTACTTTTAATCATGAACTTCTTTGCGAATTTAATTATTATCTATGCTTTTGTTTTAATTTTCCTGGCTAGCTAAATTTTATTTGTTGGAATTGATGAAACCCTAGGTAGTTGGGATGAGAATTGTATTCTTGTTATAAGATTAATAGATATATATGGATGATTCATGATTGCAATTTGTATGATTTCAATTGTGATTCTCTAATTCATTATAATTGTTAGAAACACTAGTGATACGGGGAGTTCATATAGGATTTGTTAGAAATTCTTGATTAATTTGATTGATTAGTGTGGGAGATGAGTTAATTAGATTAATTAAAAATTATCTAAGGATTAATGCAATGTTTTGAGTTAATTATTCACTAAGACATTAGGGTTAATTGATTTCGGACATTAGACGATCATAACATCGAGGGATGTATGATTACAATTTAGAGTCCATTGTTAATTGGAGACATGGGAGCCGACTAATTAATTAGAGGTTTAAATCTTTAATTTCAAGGCATGATAATTTCACTTGAATGACCGTATAGTTATTAATTTATATAACATGATAACAATTTGATTTGCATGACTAGAGTAGATTCTAATTTTCCTACAATTCTTGATTGATTGCTTGGTTTTAGATATTTTATCATAATTTGCTTTTTAACAATTTAGGGTAATTATTAGATTAGTTAATTCACAATTTAATTTTGATTGCTTAAATATTGATAAGAACTAGTATAGGATTAGTAATTTCTTAGTCCTTAAGGGATCAACAGCCTTATTCGCTCTTTATAACTTGATTCCGACCTAATATACTTGCTAGAGTATTTGCGATTTAATTATATATATAGTTTAAGCGAATCAATAACTCATCTTTGTACTTACCACCAACAGTAATTGACACTTTGACTTGCTCGACAATGGTTAGACCTTCCTTCTCATTTAACCAATAAATCTTGTAAGGCTTAGGGTGTGGGTAGGTTAACAGCTTTAGGACCTTGACAACTCTTTGTACAGTAACATTAGTACAACTTTCCCCATCAATGATCAATGCACATAGTTTGCCATTTGCTTAGTAGTTCATATGGCAGGGGTTCTCTCTCTATTTATTTTCCCTAGCCATAAAAGTACCAAGAGACTGTCAAATGATCAAATAGTATTCGACACTGGCCTTAGGTAGTGTTATGGCATTGGGGTCTTCCTGAAACTCTTATAGCATTTGTTCAACTCCTATCTCTTCCCCTCCTTCATATGCACTCTCTACTTCAAACTGAGGCTTTTATCCCTTTATAGTTATGATTCGTCTATTCGGACATTGACTAGCCACATGTCTATAGCCGAGACATTTGAAACATTTAATTTCTCGGGTCTTCTTACTTGAGCTTTAACTTTGGTCCTTATGGATCTTGGGCTCCTTGACTTTACCTTTACCTTGGCCATCTTCTAGTCTGCTCTGCACCTATTGATAGGATTCTTACTACCAACCCAACGACGTGCCAGGTTTCAGATTACATAGGAGGCTTGCTCTTAAGCTTTACGCGAATGGTTGACCTATTTATCAACTTTATCAGTGCTGGATGGCCTGCCCTGCTTTGTTGGGTCCGCCTTATGATGTTGAATACACCCTGCTCTATCTTAATTGAGCACTCCTATAGACCTAACTATGAATTATGGCACTATTAGAAGACCCATCATGCTCTACAAGTTTTGTCTAAGCTTACTATTTGTGCCCTGTTTTGCTAGGTCTTCTATACTATACTAGATTTACCTTGCTATATTTTGGTCAGGTCTACTTTACCCTTCTAATTCTACTTAGGTGTGATATGCTCTAATCTAAATGGTTCTGCCCTGCCTTACTAGCATCCTTTGTGCTACCAACTTGTTCTGCTCTATAGGACTGTCCTGCCCTTCTTGTTTGCCCTGTTTGCTGAAGTCGATATGCTCACCCAATCTTATTCGGCCAAGATCTACTAGATCATGACGGGACTGCCTGGCTATTCCATAATAGCTTGACTTAGCTAGTTTTACTTGGTTCGATTGGTCAGCTCCAAACAGGTTAGACATGTCCATGTCAAAACAATTCAGTCATGCAAGGTCGATCACTAACTATGTTAGATTGGCCTAGCCATGCAAGGTTGGTTACTATCATGTTAGGTCGACCTCGAGTCGGTCACTGCCATACCAGGTCGGTTTAGCCATTCGGGGTCAGCCTCGGTAATATTAGGTTGGTCACAGGTATATCATATGGGTCCTGGACAAAGACAGACCATCCAAAAGCTCAAGTATACTCAAATCAAGGTTCTAGGGTCTCCAATAACTCCTCGGAATCTAACATCAACCCTTCACCCGAAAATCTCATTTGGCTAATAATTTTTGCTCATATATTTAAAATTCCTATTTCTTGTATTATTTCTAAATTACTTACCTATTTATTTTTATATTTATAGAAATGCCAATAGGGCACCCCTTTAGTAATTTTATTTACAATTTTACCACTTTGTATAAATAGAATACTTGTATAGGGTCTTAGGCAGATTTTGAACATTAATGAAAAACCTTCGAGTCTTTTCTCTTGGAAAGCTCTCTTCTATCTGCTCTTATCAATTCCTTTAGTAAGGATTGTGGTGAGTTACCTTAGGCCTAGTGTTCATGCGCCATATCGGATACTAGCTTAGGTCCATGTGTGGTTCTACGGTGCATCCTACCAGTAGAGTTAGTGTGTAGGATTGCTAAACCATCAACTTTCATTCACTTTTTTGAGCCATCTCACCGCTCGGACCCATCCATTGGTTTTCATGTAATACTAGGTTCGTATGTTCATCCACGAGTCCATATCACTTGTCCTTGGTGCTCCACCTTAAAACCATTTGGTGCTTGGTCATTTGTAGGTCGAGCCAACAAGTTGCACTTTGTCGACAACACAGGTCGGTTATTCGGTATTCAGCTAATGTAATTTTGCCTCTGCCTTTCGACTCTTTGTGCCAATCTAATGGCTTCATATAGAGTCACAAGACTTTGTAGCTCCACTATATTACCAATCTTAGTTCTAAGCTTAGAAATGAATTGTGTTATAGTTTATGTTTCAGGCTCGTCAACATTACATTAGATCATAAATAACTAAAATTCTGAAACATAATCGTCTACTGATTTGCTACCTTGCCTTAAGTCTTGGAGATTTTGGAAAGTGTTTTGCTCGTATCGTTTGGGAACGAACTTACTTCTCAAAACTTTGTTCATCTCATTCCACGTTTAGACTTCTCGTTGGGTTCTTAGGTAGACATTTTGTAACTTCTTTCACTACATTATTGCATATCTAGAAAATTCCAACGTAACCACTGTGATTCGAACAACATCTTTATAGTCATAAAAATCGAGTACCTTTTTCAATCTTCTCTTACTAGTTTAGGTAGTCATCAATACTACAAGACTTATTAAAGCTCAGAATCTATATTTTGAGATGTTCAGCTCCCCTAGTGATAGGAATCAACCCCCTAGACAGATTACAGGAAGCCAAGCGAGAGGACTTTAAGGGTTTGTACGGAAAATACTAGCTCTAAGCCATAGCTGAAACGGGGACTCTTATCCTCATCCGACCATTTACTTACTTGTTTATCATATCCTTACGTGTGTCTAACATGCTCTTGCCCAACTAAAGGTAACCCAGGAAAGGCTAGTCGAGTCGAAAACTCTAACCGACCACTAGTATTTGACTCCGATTCAACTGACTTCCTAACCAGATTGATTGGCTCTTGACCCGATCCAGATCAGGTCATTCTCTAACTACTAGCACTTCCTATTTCTGCCTACATTGTATCATACTCTTAACTTATAGTCATCAAGTGACATCTGCCTTATGACACAACGTTCCAGAATGATTCTTTCCTTTCCGTACTAAATATTGTTTATCCTTTTTAGCATGATTAATATAACGTAATTGTAAATACCTTTTTATCTTTTCATATATGTAAAATAACCCTAGTGGGCAAGTATATAGACCTCCACTTTCCTTGTATGCGGATTATCCAACTTTCAATACAGAATTATTCTCTTTGAGTAACCTTAGTGTTCTCGTTACCTCTCAACTCTTATTTATTCCCTTTAGCAAGGAGTAGTGGCAAGTGACCCTATTGCTCGGACTAGTGCGTTACATCCGGCGAGTCTTAGGCCGTATTGGATTTTGTTGGTGCGTCATATCCAGCTCGATAGCTTACGAATTTGCTAAAACCCTCATTTTATTTTCTTTTCTTGTTCATTGTGGTGCCTCTCTATGTATCCAAGCACGGAGATGCATCAACTTCGCTAGTATCAAAGCACGATTCCGTAAGGGAGTGTGTGAAGTTACAGTGAAGTTTCAGTTCGCTTTACTATTAGTGGCTATTGTGTTCTTTTCGTAACTATTGTAGTATGTTTGAGTGTTTGAAGTGTGGTTTCATTGATGTCGAGTCTGATTTTATGATTTTCTGTTTATAATATTAATTTCTCATTTCTCGATTAATACTAAACTCTTGCTTATTTAATATTAATCCTCGACTAAAAAAAATTGAGAAATTCCAGTTTTTTATTAAAAATAATTTTTGGAGTCGCCACCTGACCGAAGTCGGGAAAAGAAAAAAAAATCGTAACTAATTGGATGGATTGGTTACGATTTAGCTACCGGTCTTTGATTTTAATTTTAAATGAAGAACCAGAGGGTTCCGAATTCGGGAGCTAACCTATTAAATCCTAACGGATACCACTATTTATTTACCGAAATTAGGATTATTTTTTAATTATAATATTTTTAAAAAATAAATAAAATAAAATAAAAAAAAGAACCTAAGTTTTTACATATTTTATCGTCGCCCCGAAGGTGTCTACGTACCCGCTAACCAAGATCAGACGATCATAATTCTTCCGAAAACTTTAATGTGTTGGTTCTTTTTATAAAAAATGATTGGTTGAATTTACGTTTTTATTAACCATTTTATTTTTATTAAGAAAATTCCTTAGAAGCCTAATTTTTATTCCTAACATTATATATATAAAAAGAAAAACCTAAAAACCTAATTTTTGAAAAGTGCCAGATTAAAATTTTTATTTAAAAATAACTAAGTGATAATTTTTTTTTATTTTCAAGAAAAACCCTAAAGATTTTATGAAATTTGCAATATTCTACATGATGAAGCTTTTATATAGAAAAGATGCTTAAAACATAAAAACAAAAAAGAAAGAAAGAAAGAAAAAAAAAATTCTAATCATAGAAAATATGTCTTAATCATAGAAAATATATCTAAACTATGAAAAAGATTTTTAAACCATAGAAAAAAAAAATTTAAATTATAGAAAAGATGTCTAAATCATAGAAAAGAAACCTAAACTATGAAAAAGACATCTAAACTATGAAAAAGACATCTAAACTATGGAAAACAAGCCTAAACTAATATATATACATATCTATTTACAAACCATATTATAAACTTAACTAAATAATAATAATCGAATAAATAAATAAATAAACAATAATCAAACGTGACTTGATATTTGGTGAAGGACAGGAAATGTACGTGTGTGGACTGCGTCGCGTTGGTGATCGTAGTTAGCTGCATATGCTGCTGCGAAACTGGTTGTTGAAGAAGACTGCTATTGCAGGTGGGCTGGATTATGTGTAGCTATTTATGAATTGCTGATAACAGTTGTGCGTCTGTAGCGTTGGGCTGGCTGTAGACTGGCTATTGGAGATTCGATGTATTCAGGGCTGTGAGCATCAATTGCTTGTTCGATTAAGGACATGGACATACGCTATTTAATCGGTGTAGCTTGGATCAAGGGCACGTTGATCATGTGTTCATCATAGCTGTCGTAGCGCTATTACTGTATTGTATCTGGAATCGTTATGCAATGTTGGCGTGGAGTTTGATGCTGCTGTGTGGCTTGCTCGTGATCGTGGAGATGCTGCCGCTGCGTGGAATGATCGTGGAGATGCTGCCGCTGCGTGGAATGATCGTGGAGATGCTGCTATTCCGCTGCTGTTCTGGATTGCGGCTGGTTTGCTGTGTAGATTCCTGCTGTCGATGCACGGAGAACAAAGAGTCGTCTAACATCGTTAGGGATTATCGTCGGAGAAAGGAAGGAGTTTGAACGTGAATTACAGTTGCCTTGATGGAGTTTGAATGCATGTAGATTTCTGCGCATGATTTGTGTGTGTAAACTGGTGTGTCCATGGATTGCGCACGGTGCGGGGATCAAGCTATTTTGTTTGTGTTGTGTGAAGTTGCAACAATAATGGTGGATGAAGAAGATTGATGTCTTTCTTTTTTTTTTTTTTTTTTGGGTCCCCTATCGCTTGTTGTGTAGGAGTATTTTTATATAGTCTAAATCATATCGCTCCCAAATCATATCTTATCATATCTAATTAATTTATTAAACTTGATGCAAATTTAATTCAAATCTGATTTAATAAAACTAACTATATTCAAATAATCTTATATATGAATTTCGTTTTCATCTTTCTTTTGCAAAGATAGAAAAACAAAGACATAGGTGCCTGTTGGGACTCGAACCCATGACCTCTAACTAAATTTACCTAAGTGCTCCACTACTTATCCGTTAGACTGTTAGTTTGTGTCTTGACATTCATTTCAATTAAATTATATTCAAACTATCTGAATCCCTAAACTAAAATTTTTAACTAAACTAAAACTAAAACTAATACTAAAACTAATTATTCCTAATATAAATTACTTCCTATAAATCTACGAAATTTTTATGATTTTTCCTTTTCTTATTTTGTTTTTTTGGTATTTTCATTATTTGTTAATTTTTATTATTATTATTATTTTTGAATTAGGACCCCTTTTTGTAAAAAATAAAAACTAAGATTATGGAAGGGCAAAAATTAGGTGTCTACAGCTGCCCCTCTTTGTGGTGAAGTTTGAATAAAACTTTACTATAAAGACAAAAGAAACACCGTTTTTGCCTCGGGATGACTCTACCTAAGGAATGTTAAGATACTTGACGAGGGTTAGAACGACAATGGGAAGTGCCTTTGCAAATTAGAAAAAAAAATTCTCTAAAAAAGAATAACGAGAATCTTGGTCGTGCCCTGATGAGCTGACTAACTAAGACGGTCAAAGTGCCCCATGAGCTGGCTAAGACCTAAAAATATCTGAAGAAAACTTGGATCGTGCCCTTAATGAGCTGACTCACCAAGACGGTCAAAGCGCCCCTTGAGCTGGCTAAGACCTAAAAATATCTGAAGAAAACTTGGATCGTGCCCTTAATGAGCTGACTCACCAAGACGGTCAAAGCACCCCTTGAGCTGGCTAAGACCTAAAAATATCTAAAGAAAACTTGGATCGTGCCCTTAATGAGCTGACTCACCAAGACGGTCAAAGCGCCCCTTGAGCTGGCTAAGACCTAAAAATATTTGAAGAAAACTTAAATCGTACCCTTAATGAGCTAACTCACCAGGCGGTTAAATCGCCTCATGAGCTGGCTAAGACCTAAACATATCTGAAGAAAAACTTGAATTGGGATAGCGCTTTCTGAGCTTGCTAAATCCCTTGATGAAATTTTGAGTCGGGTAATGTTATGTGAGTTAAACGATTGGGAGTTCAAGAAACTCTGGATTAAAACTATGCTTTACGAGCTAGCTAGCTCCCTAAGAGATTATAAATTGGTACTGTTTTAGGAGTTAGCTGGAAGCTTAAGAAACTTTAGATTGTGATTGCGCTCTATGAATTGGCTAGATTCCTAAATGAAAATATGAATCTAGATAGCGCTCCATAAGCTGACTGAAGTGCTAAAGAAGATATGGATAGGAACAGTGTACTATAAGCTGGCTATATCATTGAGAAAACAGATAAAGGGTAAGCACCATTCGGATTCGCTTAAGCTCTACTGAGAGTTGAAAGAAAACTGAGGAACATAGCCAACTTGAAAAAGAACTCTTGATTTGAGAAATTTACAAATGAGGAATTTGGTGAATACTATTTATAACATGAATTAAAAATTTGACTATTATGGATGAGATGGACTGGAAAATGAATGGAAAAACTTGTAACAAGCCTCCACTTTCTCTCTCTCCTTTTCATGTCTTTTCATTTTCTTTTTTTTCCTCTTTTTCCTTGAAAGTTTGCTAACAGATACAAATTCCTATTTAAAAGGTAAACACTATAATCCTGTAGGGTATCTCATATCCACCCTAATTTGTAACCTGGACAATGAGCATCTTGGATAGGCCTTAGACATTCATTTCATAAGAAAAAGGTAACTCACGATTAATCTAGTCGAAAAGGACTTTCTTACGCACTCTCGGTCCGGATTTCACTGTTGATTACTATTCCAAAAATTATAATTTAGTTTATAAGTGATACGCTCTGATGGATCTGTTAGGTCTTTTTGGGTTCAGTATTGTAAATTGGGCTTTGGTCAAATGGTTTTAAAAGAAGTTAATTGAAAGGGCCTATTTTAAAAGAAGTGCTTTCGTCCAACTCGGGGGTACAAGTCAAGAACCCTTAGGAATGAACTAAATGTGCGCTTGCCCTAGTTTCAAAAATAATTTTTATCTTAGATAAATTATTTTTCAAAATTGGAAGAGCTTTGAGTAGGGAGACATTATGGGTGGGAAGGTCTTGTGTTTGAGAATTGAGTGGATAGAAAGAGTTTATGTTTGTGATTTGGAGTGTGATTTTGAACTGAATATGGAGTTTTTGGTTTGTAGTTGAGAACATGATTTTGAATGAATATGAGGTTTTGTGTTTTTGGTTGGGAATGCAATTCAAGGCCTTGTGTTTTTGGTTGGGAATGCAATTCAAGGCCTTGTGTTTTTAGAGCAACTTGAGCCTTCTTTGATTGGGAACTTGCTCAAGCCAAATATTTTGTTATTTCTTCATTTTCCTTTTTCTTAGTTTTTTTTTTTCTTTTTCTTCTTCTTTTTTTTTTTGTTTCATTTCTTTCTTTTCTCTCCCCAAAAATAACTATCTCTTTTGTCAAGTTTTTGTATTTGGATGAATCAAGGCCCTAAATCCATAGGTATAGGTTCAAAGTGCATTGGCTTAGGTAAGGTATATGCGACCTTTGGGGTATTTGAAAAAAATGTTAGCTCTTCTTCAAAGAAAACAATTTATCAAAAACAAAAATTATCCTTGAATTGTTATTACTGGGGTAAGCACAAATCAGTTTTATCCTTCTCTCCTAATTAATGACCCTAACCTCCGAATTGCCCCACTGTAGGGTGGTTCTTGACAGGGTTTACATTTGAAATGAAATCTAGATTAGTTCAACGGGGTTATCAAAGGATAACTGTGTTTGGGATTTGAAAATGAATACTTAACTTCATTTCAATCTCCATATCAAATTCAAAATGGACCTCCTTTAAGGAATGAGTCCAAAATATCCTCACAATGATGTCTCTTAACTCTCAAAGTGTTTGAGGGTTAGTGTATAGGATATATCTCGCCTCTTTTCATTCAAAACCTTTTAAAAGTGAGTTATCAATTCCTTACATAGGGATTGATTGACCTTAAGATGATGACAGACCTTACTCCCCAATTCCTTGGAACATAGCCCAGTTGTGAAATTTCAAAGACTAAATACCCCATGCCCCAGACTTATAGGTCTTAATGCCCTTAAGCATCCATATGTGACTTTGGGTTAGGTTCTTTAAAGTTCGAATAGGCTGAAACTGACAACTTTTGAAGTAGAAGGGACTAATGATTTGCCCTTTTTGTTTGTATCGAGGATCAGCCTTAGGATAGTGTTTAATGGTTTTGTGTTTTGGTTCGGTTTATGGTTGGACTTGATGGCTCAGGGGCATTGAGTTGGTTAAATCATCTTGATGGGCTAGGGTTCGGTTTTGGTTGGTTATTTTCTCGGGCCAAGTAGATCTGTTTAGGTTAACTGCCTTAATGGGCCGAGTAATTGTGTTTATCTCGAACCCTATAAGGATTTGTAACCGTTAGCAAATTTTTTTCTTTTTCTTTTCTTTCCTTTCCTTCTTTTTTTTTCTTTCTTTTCTCTTTCTTTCTTTCTTTTTTTTGAAAGAGAGAGAGGAAAAGTTAGGGCTTTTGTGTTACAAAGACCGAGTGATGGAATTGTGAATGGATGATTACTGAAGATTGCTTTCATGGAAATATGTACAAGTCGAGAACAACATTACTGAGAATCTATTTACAAGTGAGGAATTCTAAAGGAAAAAAAACTAAATAAAGAAAATATCTAAATCTTATTTATTCCAAATGAAGAAAACTATTTGCAAAATGTTGAATTTACCTAAAAGAATGAATATTTCCAATTGGTAGAATACTAGGCACAATGATAATTACCTATTATTTTACAGATTTGATTCTTTTTGTTTGGCTTCTTTTTTTTTTTATTCTTACTTTTTGTTTTCTATTTATTTTTATTTATTTACTTCGTAAAGGTTGGGCTCAATTGATGTGGGCCCAAAGCGATAGATTCGAACCCTAATAGATGTACTAAAGCCCTCACTATAGTAATATTTATAGGGCTCTTCTATAGGTGTAAGATAAGCCCAATCTTATTCCTAATAAATTCTTACTTAGTTGAGCTAAAAAGTTATATACATATCTAGAGTATCTTTTAAGGCCAATGAAGTGGGTAAATATGGATTTGTTTGGAAGCCCTTTGACTTGATCTAGCCATGACTGATAAAAATCAAAATTAAAATTACAATTACACTGTAATCTAAACTTTACATAAAATTATTACAAATTATGTACAAGGAAATATTACAACTACAACTTCACAACTACCCTTATCTATTTAGATTCGCCACATCATAGGTTCTTGTGATTTTTTTTTAATGTTTTCACATGATGCAACGGGTGGATTCTAAAGGTCCTCAAGTTCTGCAACCACCGCGTTTTTTCAAATCAACAGTTCTGTAGTCGTATCTGAACTTAAGTGGGATAACCTGATCGGCCCCGGAAGGTGGTTGCCCCACAACATCCAAAACTTACACAATGGCCCTCCTCCTAAGGTCTTAAGACAGCCTGGTTCTGACCGTATCTACTATGCATTTATGATGCAGAAAACAGAGTAAAAGTAAAACCCCCCAAAATTCCCCCTTAAATAAACTGCCACAAAAAAAAAATGTTAGTAAAAATAAATAAATAAAATAAACAAATACATCAAATAACATACCTAAGTTCTTTTTTTTATTTTTTATTATTTCATTTTTTTTTGAAAAATAATCCTATTTTCGGCAACTTCTAGTGGCTAGCCCTTTAGCGGTCCCCAGTGGAGTCGCCAAACTATCGAGTCTGATTTTTCGATTTTCTGTTTATAATATTAATTTCTCATTTCTCGATTAATACTAAACTCTTACCTATTTAATATTAATCCTCGAATAAAGAAATTGAGAAATTCCAGTTTTTTATTAAAAATAATTTTTGGAGTCGCCACTTGATCGAAGTCGGGAAAAGAAAAAAAAATCGTAACCAATTGGGTGGATTGGTTACGATTTAGCTACCGGTCTTTGATTTCAATTTTAAATGAAGAATCAGAGGGTTCCGAATTCGGGGGCTAACCTATTAAATCCGAACGGATACCACTATTTATTTACTGAAATTAAGATTATTTTTTAATTATAATATTTAAAAAAATAAATAAAATTAAATTAAAAAAAAACCTAAGTTTTTACATATTTTATCGTTGCCCCGAAGTTGCCTACGTACCAGCTAGCCAAGATCAGACGATCGTAGTTCTTCCGAAAACTTTAATGTGTTGGTTCTTTTTATAAAAAATGATTGGTTGAATTTACGTTTTTATTAACCATTTTATTTTTTTTAAGAAAAATCCCTAGAAGCCTAATTTTTATTCCTAACATTATATATATATAAAAAAAAACCTACAAACCTAATTTTTGAAGAGTACCAGATTAAAATTTTTATTTAAAAATAACTAAGTGATAATTTTTTTTTTATTTTCAAGAAAAATCCTAAAGATTTTATGAAATTTGCAATATTCTACATGATGAAGCTTTTATATAGAAAAGATGCTTAAAACATAAAAAAAAAAGAAAGAAAGAAAAAAAAATTTCTAATCATAGAAAAGATGCCTTAATCATAGAAAAGATATCTAAACTCTAAAAAAGATTTTTAAACCATAGAAAAAAATCTGAATTATAGAAAAGATGTCTGAATCATAGAAAAGATGTCTGAATCATATAAAAGAAATCTAAACTATGAAAAAGACATCTAAACTATGGAAAACAAGCCTAAACTAATATATATACATATTTATTTACATACCATATTATAATCTTAACAAAATAATAATAATCGAATAAATAAATAAATAAACAATAATCAAACTTGACTTGATATTTGGTGAAGGACAGGAAATGTATGTGTGCGGACTGCGTCGCGTTGGTGATCGTAGTTAGCTGCATATATTGCTGCAAGTTAATAGACAACAACCCTAAGGTATTCAGCAACAAAACTCGTAAGATGGTGCCCTTGAGAGACACTATGGCCAAGGCAATTAGACCAGTTACCTAATTTGATTGCCATGAGCTAAACGAGTAGCAAACAGGGTTGCTAGACGAAGAATGGAGTTGGAAGAGATTAGGGAAGATGATGAAGAGATCGATGTCGAAGAGTTTGGTGAAGAAGAAGTTGATTATTACCAAATATAGAGACGAGGATGCCGAGTTCCTTGAGGACTAGACAATGTTAAAGTGCAAATCCCACTTTTTGGTGGAGATAGAGATGCAGATGAATACTTGGAGTGGAAAGAGAAGGTCAAGAAAGTATTTGAGTGTTGTGGGTATGAAGATGCGATCAAGGTCTAACTTGTTGCGTTGGAATTTACTGGATACACCACCATGTGATGGAAGAATTTGAATGTTGCCAGAGTTAGAGATGGGAGACGAGGTGGCAGAACTTAGGATGAGATGAAAAGGTTGTTGAGAAGTAGATTTGTGCCTGAAACCTACATGCAAGATACATTTACAAAATTGCAAGGGCTTCGCCAAGGGAGCCGACCTGTTGATGACTATGTCAGGGAATTCTAGATGCTTATGATCAGAGCTGACGTGGAAGAGCTAGAAGTACGCACTGTATCGAGGTTTATTTTTAGACTCATATTTGAAATTGGCAATATCGTGAAAGTACAAAGATTTTACACCTTAGATCAGGCCATCAAGATAACATAGAGGGTCAAAAGGCAAATGAGAAGTGTTCCGAGCCAACCCTGGCAAACATTCTCCTGAGCTTTGGTATCGCATCGACTTGTTCAAGCCGACTTGAGGAGGCCATACCGAGTCGAGGAAAGGAATGATCGACCTGAGGAACGTCGAGCAAATCAACAGTGTCGAACAGGATAGTCGAGTCAACCTGAGGCTAAGTTGACCCCGAGAACCTATGAGAAAGGCAAACCATTTTGGATGGAAGACTAGCTAAGTAAAGTGTTTTAAATGCTTAAGCTTTGGAAATATGGCCATTGAATGCTTGAACCGACATGTCATGGTGCTCTGAGGAGGCATAGTGGATAGTATCAATGGGAGCGACCTTGAGGAAAAAGAGAATGTTGGGGAACCCAAGGTGGAAGAGTAAGAGGAAGACGAAGAGGAAACTTGTATCTATGTTGACCTAGGAGAAGTAATGGCTCTAGTTCTGAGGTGAGTCCTAGGTTCCCTACTAAACTCTGAAGAGGACTAGAGAAAGAACCTATTCCATACCAAGTGTACCATCAGAGGCTAATTGTATACGATTATCGTAGATGGAGGAAGTTATACTAATGTCATTGTACATTCCTTTATACAGAGGTTGGGTTTGTTGACTTTAAAGCATCTCTGACCCTATAAGCTATACTAGCGTCATGATAAGGGTGCTTTGCATATAACCGAACAAGTGACCGTACTATTTAGTATTAGGAACGTATACAAGGATAAGGTAGCGTGCGATGTCGTCCTTATGGGAGCTTCACATCTACTACTTGGATGACCTTAACTATTCGACTGACGTGTCACCTACGATAAGTATAAGAACACCTATGCCTTTGTTAAGAATGGACGGAAGATTGTGTTGTAACCCCTAACCCCATCACAAGTGAATGATGCTCATAACCAACTCACTTGAGCTAGTAAGAAGAAAGCCTTAGTTATGAGTTGAACAGAGCTTCAATCTGCTAAGAAGGTTGATGAACCCATGTTTCTGTTGATTAAGAGACTCATAGAGATGAAGGAGATACATAATGTTTCCGAGGAGATCCGAAGCTTGCTAAATGAGTTTTTCGACCTATTTTTGAAAGAACTACCTAAAGGATTACCATTAGTCCGAGGCATAAAGCATTGTATCGATCTGCAGCCAGGCGTCGCCTTGCTAAACCAACCTGCAAACAGGATGAACCTTAAGCAAGTTGTCAAGTTGAAGAGATAGATAGATGAGCTTATTGAACGAGGCTATGTGAAGAAGAGCATGGGCCCTTGTGCTATACTAGCTCTACTCATCCCGAAGAAGCATGGATCATGGTGCATGTGCATCGATAGTCGGGTAATCAATAGGATTACTGTCAGGTACAAATACCCGATACTAAGGCTTAATGACATATTGGATGAGTTTCATGGTGCAAAGATATTCTCAAAGATTGATATGCGAAATGGCTACCATAAGATTCGTATGAGACTAGGGGTTAAGTGGAAGATTGCTTTTAAGACTATACATGGACTCTACAAATGGTTAGTTATGTTGTTCGAACTTACTAACGCGTCGAGCACATTTAATGAACCATATGATGCGTCCTCTAATCGGAAGATGTGTGGTTGTATATTTTGATGATATACCGGTATATAGTACCGACTTGAACGACTATGTTCAACATTTTCACAAGGTATTTGACATTTTATGAGCTGAGAAGTTGTATAGGAATGTAAAGAAATGCATGTTAGAGAGAAGTGATATTCTTAGGGTTTGTAGTGTTAGGGGAAGGAATCCGAGTAGATAAGAAAAAGATTAGAGCTGTTTGGGAATGACTAACACCCAAGAATGTCATTGAGGTCTGAAGTTTCCATAGCCTAGCTTTTTTTTATAGGTGATTTATTAAGGACTTCAGTACAATAGCCGCCCTATTGACCGAGCTGACAAAGAAGAATGAAGGGTTTAGGTAGAGTGATCGTGCTAAGCGAAGCATTAGGGAGATCAAGGAGAAGCTCACCTTGGCCCCTGTCCTATCATTATCAGATTTTGACAAGCTCTTCGAACTGGAGTGTGATGCATTGGGAGTTGGAATTGGTGCTGTCTTGATGCAAGAATGACGGCTTGTCGCTTACTACAGTGAGAAAATGAGTGGCTCAACCTTGAACTATTCTATATACGAAAAAGAGTTGTACTCCCTTTTCCGAGCCCTTATTGTTTGGCAACACTACCTACTGCCATGAGAGTTTATTAATTATACTGACCATGAATCATTGAAGCATTTGGGGAGTTAGAACAAGCTTTTGAAAAGGCAAGCCAAATGGTTGGAATTTATGGAAGGGTTCTTGAACATCATTTGACATAAGAAGGAAAGTGATAACGTGGTTACTGACGCTTTGTTACGACGGCAAACTTTGCTAACCACTTTGTAGACAAAATTATTGCGATTTTTACTTATCATAGGACAGTATGTTACTGACCTTCACTTTGGTCCCATTGTTAAACAGTGTCGAGCAGGGTAGTTGTTGAAGGATATCATCTTAAGGACGGCTATTTTTTCAAAGACTGTAGATTGTGTATTCCAAATTGCTCCACACGAGAATTATTGGTCTGGGAAGCTTACAGCGGTGGACTTTTAGGCCATTTTGGGGAGGTCAAAACAGCCAATCTATTAAAGGATAATTTTTACTAGCTAAGCTTGGACAAAGATGTCCATAAGATAATTGGTTATTGTGAAGTGTGTAAGTGTGCTAAGGGGAAGAGAGAACCCCATGGAAAGTACATGCCTCTACCGATGCTTACCTTACCATACCATAGGTCAACCTTAGTATGGACTTTGTCTTAGGGTTGCTCTGGACACCCAGAGGAAAAGATTCTATCTTCCACTTCAGTAAGATGGTGTACCTTATTTCGTGCTATTAGACTAACGATGCTATATATATTGTTGATTTGTTTTTGCAGGAGATTATCCAACTACACAGAGTACCGCAGATGATTGTCTCAGATTGGGACACAAAATTTTTAAGCTATTTTTGGAAAATTCTTTGGAGAAGACTTGGGACTAAACTCGTATTTAGCTCCAGTAACTACCCCCCAATCTGATGGCTAGACTAAAGAGGTGAATAGGACACTAAGCTATTTGTTCATAGTTGTTGTGGGAAAAAACTTAAGGGATTAGGATCTATGCCTACCAATTATGGAATTCATCTACAACTAAACTATTCATAGTATTACTGGGAAGACCCCATTCGAGGTCGTCTATAGCCTTAACCCTACCATTCCCCTAAACATGATTGACGCTGCAGCAGCTACTGAAGAAAGTAAATTTGGAGTAGACAGAGCCCAAGAGTTGTGTGAGCTACACCAGTCTATTACGAGAAAGATTGCCAAGTTCAATCAGAGACAATAAGAGATTAGCAGTTAAGGCTGCTGAACTATTTCCTTCCAGGCAGGAGACTTAGTATGGGTTCATCTCAACCAAGAGTGATTTTTGCACTTAAGACAAAACAAACTATCTCCTTGAGCCGATGGCCCATTTAAGGTTTTGAAGAAGATCAACCATAATGCCTACTAAATCAAGTTACCTGATGACTATGGTGTCTTCTCTATCTTTAAAATGTCTGATCTGATTTCCTACTAACCAACCAAAGAAAACCCTATAAACACCCTAGAAGAATGAGTAGAAACCGCTTCAGATTTGAGGATAAATCTTTTCAACCCCTAAGCAGATGACAGGAATCAACCCTCTAGACCGATCACAAGAAGCCGAGTTAGAGAACTTCAAGGGCTCGTATGGAAAATACTGGCTCGTACGGAAAATACTAGCTCTAAGCCATAGCCAAGATAGGGACTCTCATCCCAATCCGATCACTTATCGACCTATCTGTCAAATCCTCATGTGTGTCCAACATGCTCTTGCTTAGCTAAACGTAGCTTAAGAAAGGTTAACCGAGCCGAAATCTCTAACTGACCACTAGCGCCTAGCTCAAATTCAGCTAACTTCCTAATTAGATTGGGCAAGTATATAAACCCCCACATTCCTTGTACATGGATCATCTAACTTTTAATACATAATTATTCTCTTTAAGCAACCTTAGTGTTTTCGTTAACTCTCAACTCTTATTTATTCTCTTGAGCAAGAAGTAGTAGCGAATGACCCTATTATTCGAACTGGTATGTCATATTTGACGAGTCTTAAGCCGTGTTGGATCTTGTTGGTGCATCATATCTAGTTTGATAGCTCATGGATTTGCTAAAACCCCCATTTTATTTTCTTTTCTTGCTCGTTGTGCTGCTTCTTCGTGTGTTCAACCCCGAAGACGCATCAGCTAGGAGCTTTAAGCTCACATTCATCTATTCTAACAAATTGTCGGTTCTCTTCATACTCCTCCAACTTTAGTCTCCTTATTGTAACTCTATCGGCATGTCATGGTAGAGCTTGATTCATTTAAAGGGGCTATGGGTCCAACTGTTCATCCATCTGCCTTCTCGACCTATCTCTCCTCTTACAATCCCGTTCAATAACAATAACTCTTTCTTGTGACTTAGTTCGTGGGGTTTGTTGTGTAATGTAACTATAGCTATGAGTCACTCTTTGCATCGTTAATATCTCATTGAACACTAGGATTTAGTATTCTCAATACAAAGCTTTAGTAAACACTCTTCGTACAAGAAATTCCCACACAAGAAAATACCACTCGAATGGTGAATCGAGGAGTTGCTTGGTTCTCCTAAATGAAAACAACATATAACCAATAGCAAACTAAGAGGACTTATTATACTACGCTCTTGGTCTTAACCTCAAGCTTTGATACCAGGATTATATGATGTACCTAGGATTTCACTAATCACTGGGGCTTATCATAGGAGATAAAAATTAAGTGGGTCCTTTAAGGTATTGAAGAAAAACAAAAGGATAAGTTAACAAACTAGATGTAGTAGCTTACGTGAAGTTGCTTAGAAGATATTACTCATTAACGAACACAATATGACCTGATATTTTACTTGATGTAATGCATAAGCTAATGTTAAGGTCTACTTGTTACTAATCTTGAGTTACTTAGTAAGATTAGATAAGAATGTACAAAAATAGACTTGGAGAGGAAAATCTCGCAAGAATAAGTATATTTAATGTTTGAAAGGAATGGAAGATTGTCTGGCTATAAAGAGAAGGAACTATTTATAGTAAGTTTTTAGGGTAACAATACAAATAAGTAAAATTATAAAGAAGCATACATGAAAAGGAGATTCTTAGTATATACGAAAAGGATAAAAAAGACAAAAGATGAAAATGAATAAAAGTGCAGTGTTAGGTAATGAATAGGTGGCAACTAGTTAATGGTTCCATACAAAGGAATCTTTAAGCTTAGCAATTAAGTTGGATCATAACATAGCGGCATCAGGCATTGTTGAGACGAATAAGGAATGCAGTAAGTATAAGGGTTTGGTCGAAAGAGTAGTACTTGTCTAGAAGGGGCTTAGTTCAATCCATTAAGTAGGTTGCTTTTGGTACTTGGCAAATGGTCCTTAGC
Source organism: Lumnitzera racemosa (assembly GCA_024138005.1). Classification (NCBI taxonomy): domain Eukaryota; kingdom Viridiplantae; phylum Streptophyta; class Magnoliopsida; order Myrtales; family Combretaceae; genus Lumnitzera; species Lumnitzera racemosa. The sequence goes on from JAMXBC010000007.1 coordinate 86,301,217, forward strand.
ACATGAGTTCTTAGCAACAATGAAAGGGTTCACATAGAGCAAGGTGTAACCGACTTGAGTTCTCAAAGAATTCGTTCACCGTTCCTCATTGTACTGTTTCTCATTCTCAATAGGCTGACGAGAGAGAATTTTTCTAGCGAGAAATTGAAGACCTCGGAGGCATGCGTGAGTAAGAGGGTCAAAAGGATCTCGAAGAAATTTGCATTGACTCTCACTTTTAACAGCTTTATCGGGTCGCGATCATATTCAGCCCCGAATTTCCCTTCACAATGTTTTTATAAGCGAAAATCATAAATTTTACGATGCCTGCCATTTTCAACTTATTCACATTACAAGTATTGCATCGGTTAACAATAATTATTGTGCACCTTTTAACATGATTGCATCCCTTCCTTATGACCAAACTAAACAACTCCCTAATAAGCATTTCACTGTACAATTGGAGTGAAAAATTTAAAACACTAACATTTTGATTTTACTATGACAAATTTATATGTCAATATACAAATCATTGATATATAGTGTAACTACGTGATGTATAGCCCGTATTCACATACAAAAACAACATTTAATCAAGTTAAAATAATCAAATTTCAACACATGTAATTCTAGTGTTCCAATTACGGAAATTCCTAAATCATGTAAGATTCATGAAAAAAATCATTTAATTAAAATAGATTGATGTTAAGTGATGATTACCTTTGATTTTGGCTTGAGATTTTGTCAAAAAAGAAAAATGGTGGAAAGGATCGATTTGTACGAAGTGTTGCAACTTGCCCGAGAGAGAGATAGAGTTTTGGTCTTTTAGAATGAGCAATACTAATTCTGTTTTTGCATTTTTTAGTTTATATACTAGAGAAAGGGTGAAAAGATGTCTTCAATTATATTAAAATTATAATTAAAAGCATTTTTTTAGAAAGGGTATTTTTGTTTGCTTAAAAATAAAAAAAGGTACTTTTAAAAAGGTATATTTTTTATTAAATTTGAAAAAATTGAAGATGTCTTTTCCAAACGTGCTTTTACTATCTCCACATGGTTTTTGATATTTTTTCTTTTTTTGAGAAACACACCTTCGGATGCATTCTTCATAATTTCAATTTTTAAGAGCATCATCCTTATGCAATAAAATAAGCCTAGATCGATGGCCCACAAGCTATCAAAACATCCATTTCACTGGCTTTCTTGCACAAGCCATGATACATGTACTAAGAAATTATTAATCCCTTTTTTTTTCTCTCCTCTCTCTTTCGTTTGCGATACATGAACTTTTTAACTAGTTGTTCATACAATCGTGATCTGTACCACAAGAGACTACTAAATTATAATATAGCTTTTTTTTTTTTTAAAGAAAAGGAAAAATGGATCGGGCATGATTGACTTTTACAATACGTAGTTGAAAGGTAAAACACAATATTTCCCTTTTAATAATTAATTTCATTAAACTAGAATATATAATTTAATGCACTCTCTGTTTGGTCTGCTGCTGAAACTTACGGTATTTTAAACCCAAGTAGAAAAGCGGACTCTACCGACCTGCCCGCCCCAACATGGCAACAAAACAATCATCACGTGCGTTGTTATAATATTAGCTCACTTCACTGTACCTCAGAAAAATAGAACATCCAAACAAACCAGTAAAAAAAAAAAAAAAGAAAAAAAATCCTAAAGAGTAAGACCAAAACAGCAAATAAGAAAAGAACATTATCATGTTGTATTCTATTCCGTCTTGTTTCTCATCCGATTCGATGAAACCCCCAAATCGCAATGTGATTTCTCCAAGATGAAGCTTCCACTCATTTGTTTTTTGTAAAAAGTTTATAGATTTTGTTTCTATAGAGAGAGAAAATAAGAGAGAGAGAGAGAAGGGGGAAATGGATTTTGACCTAATCCGTTATCGATGCGTTTGTTGAATTGTTATTATTTTAGTTTCACGAAACACGCACGAAACCCTAGATCTTCATTTTTTACCTAGTCCGTACAGATCCTTTTACTTTCTTTTTGCGTTTTTTGATTGGTTTTCGCTTTAGGTAGTTTTGCAATTGCATCAAATCAGGTTTCGTGCGTCGTCATTTTGTGGGATTAGGGTTTTTTTTTTTGGGGTTAACCAGTCCGAATTTTGGGGTTTTTCCTTTTTTGCTATGGAACCTCGTGTAGGGAATAAGTTTCGGCTCGGTAGGAAGATCGGTGCGGGATCGTTTGGGGAGATCTATCTTGGTTTGTTTTCCGTTGACTTTGATGGAAATTGGGGATTTTCTGTTTATTATTAGTGTTGATTGGTTAATTGGATTGATTATTTTGTGTAGGAACTAATATACAGACCAATGAAGAGGTCGCAATCAAGCTTGTAAGTGTTCCTTGCTTGTCTATGGTTTGTTTTCAGTTCTGCTTGTGATTTGCCTTGGACTGTGAGTGCATGGGATCTGGGGCATTCATAAATTAGGTTGATTATTGTCATTATAATTAGTTAGTTACGGAATTGGTGTTAATTTGGTCAACTGTGTCAAGATTGCATTGTGAGTATTTCTTGGAAAAGTATGATACTGATTTTGCTCTGAGGTCAAGAAACCAATTTGGTTATAGGTGAGGTGCATTTTCCATCCGCCGTGAGCTACTGGCAATTGAATACAGTGAAGGTGTTAAGATAATTGGGGTAATGGAATAGGCATTTGTTTGACTATTTAGTTATTTCTGTGCATTTGTCTCTTCTTATGCTTTTGAGATTGAAGAATTGTTGATGAATAATTGGAGTTTTTAGTGCCCTTTTTACATGCAAGCGTGTCTAGCTTCTTTGAGGGTAATTGGATAGAAATGATTTTGTTAAAGATGCAAGAGCTCTTCGTGGTGTGTCTGTATCATTATTTCAAATGCAATATGAATAAACTATGCCTTTCTCATACAATATGTTGTATAATTTCGTCTTGCATTTCTTACTAATCCAAGCTTGATAGCTTTATTCAGTTGGTGGGTGATAAGCCAGCTTAATACCTTGTGGTTTTACACATCCTGCATCATGGGTCTTATGTATATAAATATACTTATGTGGTCCTTGCTTTGGAGTTTCCACCTTCTTCGTATTTTTACTTCACAATTGATATGCTTGCAGGATGAAAAACACTGATAATTTGAGGAATTTTGGTTGTTAACCTTTTTACTGAAGAAAATGATGTGCATATGAACATTAAAACTATGATGCCATGAAAGTTTGGTTTGGAACATCTTCTCTTGAATCGTATTACAGCATGATTTGACTGTAAAATGAGTGGATTTTTCCAGTTTTATTTTTAGAGCAGCCTAGGACACTGTTGAAATGCTTGGTAAATGCTAGATAAGAATTCATATTAACCCAGAGGTTCTTTTGCTTGGTAAAACTGAGATGTAATTATTTGCTTGGTAAAATTGAGATATAATTATTTGCTTCAATCATCAGGAAAACGTGAAGACAAAGCATCCCCAGTTGCTATATGAGTCTAAGTTGTATCGTATTCTACAGGGAGGAAGTATGTTCTTTCATTACTCTTTCTAATGACTTCTGCTTGAACATTTCAATATTTTTCCCCTCCTTTCCTTTCTGATAAGAATAATTTAATTTTGCTTTGCAGCTGGGATTCCAAATGTGAGATGGTTTGGTGTTGAGGGAGAATACAATGTTCTTGTGATGGATTTGCTTGGACCCAGTCTTGAAGATCTGTTTAATTTTTGCAGTAGGAAACTTTCTCTGAAGACAGTTTTGATGCTTGCAGATCAAATGGTTCGTTTTGCTGAAATTATGTATGCGAGATATACTGGCCTTCTTTTAATGTCAGTATGATGATTTTGACAGATCAATCGGGTTGAGTTTGTTCATTCCAAATCATTTCTGCATCGAGATATCAAACCCGATAATTTTCTTATGGGTTTGGGAAGACGTGCCAATCAGGTTTTGTCTCTATATGCCATTTGGAAATTCTTGGCGCTTGTATGCTTTGATCCATCTTACGTTATCAACTTGTCCTCAGGTCTATGTTATTGACTTTGGTCTGGCTAAAAAATACAGAGATAGTTCAACCCATCAGCACATACCTTACAGGTAAGATGAGCGCACCGATTATCTTTACTTTATCTAATGTTTTTGTATTAGTTGTGATATTTCTAAGTGAAGTCACCCCTTTCTGAGTTTGAGTCATTTAAGAGAGTGGTAGTTTTTGTAGTGAAAATGTTGTAGCTAGTCCTTCATATGTGAAAGTAAATATAGATGAATCAGCTGCATCAATCAGATAGAAGGTTGATATTGTTTTATTATTGTCTTTGGGTTTGATTAGGGAGCTTCAAATGGTTTCAGAAAATATTGCGAGATTACCCAAAAAAAAAAAAAAAACAGAGAACTCTAGATAAAATTATGTGTGAATTACTCCAATCACCAATTTGAAGAACTTTGATGGATTCCCAGATTTTAAATTGGACACTTTGGATTTTTTTGGATTCGACATTAGAGTATGCAAAAGTTGTGGGGCCAGCACAACAGAAAAAGGAGGTAACTGTACCATTTAAAAACCCAGGATATCTGGGTAAGCTCAAAAGTTAAGTGGTGGTTGGTGTCATTTACCTAGAGCTATTGTAGATTGCATATTCTTGATAGGTAGGATTAATTTTTGATACCCTTGTAAGGAAACTCTTGCATCGTATCATGTTCCCCACACTTTACCAGTCCCTTGAACGTCTTTTTTTTTTATGCTGTCTCACCTTTTCTTCTTATCTTTGAAGAGTTTGGTCCACTTATTATTTACATAACTGTGTTGTCTTCTTGGAGTATATGTGGGTAATCCACACACATACACTCACAAAAGGAAAGAAAAAGCCAGCACATGATGACAGCCACTGACATGTGACTATGAACAAATTATGCTATGCTCTTCATTGGTTCTACTCTCAAATACAATGCATGTGTTAAGAAGTTTTTCCTAGATGAGACCCTCCACCTCTACCCTGAGAAGCGTAAAAGCTTGTTTTGACAGTCATGCTGAAACTGGATCTCTCAATCAATCACCTTTGATTTTATTTCAAATTTGAGCCAATTAGTGGAGTATGAGTGGCTGTTATGTTGTGGGCTGCAATTGGGTTTAGTCAAGGGTGATTAATTGCAAAATTGTTGGTGATATTGACTTTTCCTTTGCTTATATTCAGGCCTCTCTCGGCAGAGCCTAGAGTTAGAGTTAGGGTTAGGGCTAAGGGCTTGTTATGAAAGAGCCCTTCGATCTCATGAACTATAAAAGAAAAGACAGTAACTTTCTGGCTTGTTTTATTTCTCAAAGGAATAGAATATTTATGTAAGCCCTGTGACATGACTTGCCCAAAATAAAAGATAGCGATTTTCAAACAATATCTTCAAAAGATAACCATAAATCAAGAACATAGATGAACTAAATTAGGATAAATCTTTTCTGTTTTTAAATCTAATTGTCCTAGAATCAAGATCCTAATGTTGCTCTTCCCTTGACATTAGTTTGTCTTGAAACTTGACAATAATCATGTTCTTGAATAATTTGTTGGCCTTGTCGTCAGCGTATTTATCCTCAATCTCTGACATAATCTTCTTGCATCTACGTTCATGGGTGCATAGCCCGTCACAGTCGAAGCATGGACCTTTGGCATGCTGTTCTGCCATCTTTGTTCTATTCCAAAGATGGATGAAAGGGTTTTCTATAAGGTCTATGAACTTATCAGTTACCAGCAGAACTAGATCCCCCTTTTCTTGTATGACTCCTCCAGTTGCATTATCATGTAGTTGTACAACATCTCTTTCCTCAATATCTGTAACTTTCTCATGAGGATGGGCGAAATTCATTGCTTTAATAAAGTTAGTGGGGTTTTTGTATCTCAACATCAACTTGGATCGCCTCACTTAACCCAGCCATAAAGAACGAAAGTAGTTGTTTCGGTGTCACAAAGGGTACCCTGGCAAGCAACTCCTGGAAGCTTCACTGACGCTCCACCATCAACCCTGTCTGATTGAGTTTAAGTTTAAAACATTTCACCCCGTAGATGGTTACTCATCAATGCCCCTAGCCTCAGATTGCAGAGTTACTTAAGCTGTTCCCCTGTCAAGTGAGGCTCCATGTGCATTGTCTAGCTGTGCTTCACTAACCAAATGAAATGGAGCTAATCCAACTCAATTAGCCAGTGGCAATCCTTGGTTATCAAAGAACAACTTGCACCTTTGTAACCATCTGAAAGGGTCTTTGGAGCTGTTGAATGTGGGAAAATCCAGACAGTGTACCTAAGAAAGAACTACATATGGGTGGGGTGGTTGAGCAACCCAGTTTGCTTGCTATTGCATCTCGTTTGTCAGCAGGCTTAGATGCTCTGGTTGCTCAAACCCCACTGCATGGTGTGGCAGCTTGTTTTGTCACTTGCTGTGGTAGCTGGGTTCTCATGCCTCCATGTGTGTTAGTACTGGTGTTTTTTTTTTTTTGTGTTGGGGGTGGGGAGTGGGCTTCACACCTCCATGCATGCTAATGTATTAGGGTTCACCCAGAGGATGGAAGTCTATCCCCAAATGCCTGTGTTACTCTCATGGAAGTTGGGTGGTTCTGTTGTTGCCCGTGGTAACTCCATGCATGGCACCATCATCTGCTAGTCAGCCTCCATGTGATTCATCAAGGAAGGATGTCCTTCCTTCTCAATCTCTCTCTCTTTGCCTCCTTGGTTTCATGCTCAGCCTTCTCTTTCTCTCTCTTTTTTAATTTCTTGTGTGAAAGTTGCTAAGTGCTCACTCAGTCCAGTGAATGCCACTATGACAGGTGGTTTCAATACCCAATTGCTGTAGTCCCTGGCTTGGGATCTGGTTAACGGGTGATTAATGGCAAAATTGTTGTTGATCTCATAAAATATATGAAAGAATAAGACAACTTCTTTCTGGCTTGTTTTATTTCTCAAAGGAATGTTATACTGGCCCAGTGATATAACTTGCCAAAATTGAAACATAGCATTGATTTGACCATTTTCTGGCAGATATAACAAGAAGATAAATTTGAACTTCTTGTCTCCTAATCTGCCCATTTTAGAATCAATTCTCTCATATTAATGATTCCTTTTTAAAAAAAAAAAATTGAAAATGGAATTTTTATGGTGATTGACTATTTCAGAATTTTTACAACATGATGAAAGTTGTAATACATAAGTGGAAATTTTTTGGTATGTGTACAAATGGAAAATTTGAAAGTGCTGTCAGCCAGAAATGTTCTTGCATATGGATTAAGTCTTCCTTTCAGGGCTATCTGTTCCTCTTGCTATATCCTGTTCGAATTTTTTCCTGATTTAGCTCTGAATCTGACATTATGGAATCAACTAGAACCTACTCTGAAAATCTTGTTATAGCTCTTTGATTATTGTTTCCAGCCTGTTTTCTCATCATATTTGTGTATGAACCAGAGAGAATAAGAACTTGACTGGAACTGCAAGGTATGCAAGCATGAATACTCATCTTGGAATAGGTAACGCTCTTCTATCCTCTTCGGGGAACCTTTTTTCTCTGGTGGATCTTTTTTCATTCCTGACCTTCTCTTTGGAATTTCACAGAGCAAAGCAGAAGGGATGATTTAGAATCTCTTGGTTATGTCCTCATGTACTTCCTTAGGGGAAGGTGACTTTTTTTGCCATGTCTCCTTTCTGGCTAAATTATTACTTGTGTTTCCCTTGATTCCTATATATATGTATAGATATATTTATATTTTTTCCTTTGCAGTCTTCCTTGGCAAGGCCTGAAAGCTGGAACTAAGAAGCAAAAATATGAAAAAATTAGTGAGAAGAAGGTTTCTACTACTATTGAGGTGAGTTTGCCTTTTGCAATCAAATTCTGTTATTACTGAGGAATGGCTATTCAGTAGCTTTATGTTTGCAGGTGCTATGCCGTGGTTACCCAACTGAATTTGCATCCTACTTTCACTACTGTCGTTCTTTGCGATTTGATGATAAACCAGATTATGCATATTTAAAAAGATTATTCCGTGACCTTTTTATACGCGAAGGTATTGTATCTTTTATGTTTGGCTAATCCTTATTTTATGCTTTCACATATCTCGGATTATGCAAGCATTGCGTCCTTTCTAATGTTGGAGACTACATTATTCAGGTTTTCAGTTTGATTATGTATTTGATTGGACCATTTTGAAATATCAGCAGTCACAAATGGCCACGCCTTCATCTCGAGCACTGGTAAGTAATTTTATCTTTTGTTCCCCTTTTTTCGTGGTGTTGTTAGAATATATGTTACAGCTTTTTGGGTTATTAGGCTCCTGGTGCTGGAACTAGTTCTGGGATCCCCCCTGCTGGTGGCAATCTGGACAGACATACAGGTAGAGTATTATCTTAATGCCATTACCTCATAATGTCTTTGTGAGAGTGACTAAAGATTCCAAGTCTTGCAGAACTGGTTGTGAGCTTCAAATAAGGATGTTATACTGCCTCCTTTTCCATTTGTTCCCATTACAGTTCTCTGCAGTATCATTTTCAGTATTCTGTTGTAAAGGGATTCTGTGAGTATTAACTGGAGGAGCAATCCATTCTTGTTTCTTCTAGGTGGTGAGGATGGACGTCCTGCTGGTGTATCATCTATGGATCCATCTAGGCGAAGAATGTCTGCTGGAACTGCAAATGCTGGAAGTTTCTCAAAGCAGAAGAGTCCGGTAACAAATGATTCTGCTTTTTCCAAGGATGCTCTGGTGGGTTGACCATCTGTTAGTTTTTTTTTTTTCTTAATTTAAAGGCATATTCTCAATCGCTTTAATTCATGGCACTAACTTTGATTTGTGCTCCAACTGAGGTTCTATATTGGCTCTATGAATTTGACATCTGGAACCTAATTGACCTGAATTTATTGCTTTGGGTTTTGTTGCTTCCAAAATTTCAAGAACTCTATTTTATCATTTATTGCAGTCCATAGTTTGGGCTTTTGTGTAGTAACTATTACATGATTATTAACCATATATGCTTGCTTTATGCCAGATATCAGGCTCAACATTTTTAGGGCGTTCTAGTGGGTCATCAAGACGGGCAGCAATTTCCAGCAGCCGTGAAGCGTTTAATGGTGCAGAATTAGATTCCCATCGCACTCGTATGACTGAGGCTAGTCCTGGAGCACTGCAGAAAATTTCAAGTGCACACAGAAGCTCGCCGGTTGGATCATCAGATCCCAGGCGCACATCATCTACGAGAAATGCAGCACATGTCAAGAACTATGAGTCTGCCATCAAGGGCATGGAGGGCCTTCACTTTGACAGTGATGACAGGGTTCATTTTTGAAGATTCTTTTCTTGGATGTTGTAAATCTTGAATTTTAACTCTCGTGTGCTGTTTCTGATGATACAATGGGCTGTTTTAAGGGGACTTGGTTTCTTTCTGGTGGGAGAGATCAAACTGAAAAACGAAGCGAATCTCGATTTGATATGTGCAATGCTGATACACAAGCTTGGTTGTATGGGGAATTAAATTAATGAGATAAATAGCATACGGACGTAAGGCATTCCTTCGTTCTTGCAATCTTTGGGTATGTTCCCGCATTTGCTGTAAATCTTCGCATTTGTTAATGGTCCTTGTTCGCTTGTCGTTTTTAATCTTCTTCAAGTGTTCTCTTTGAAGGTAACGCACACTGTAAATTGACACCATGTTATTCGTTTTTTATAATTGAGTATACCTAGATACATGGACAGTGATAATGGCAGTGTTCGTTTTTCTTAAGGTTTAATATGTTCGAAGTAGTTCAGTTAACTTATTTAAAAAGAAAAAGAAAAGAAGTTTTGTAAAAGCAGCATCGACGGTTTGGTACTTCTGCAATTAATTGATTTTCTCTTTAACAAAACCGGAAAACTGTATCAGTCTGTCAGTTGGTTAAGATATAATATATTAAGATATGATGAGTTTACAAATACAGTATTTGATTAAATAATATGATGAAGATATAAAGAACGAAAGCAAAGGTGTTGGAAAAAATAATTCAACATCGCAACCATGACAGAGGCACGCAACCCACACCACCCCCACCGCCCCAGCACTCCCCAACAATCTGGCAGTTAACCCCATCCGGAATTAGTGTGAATGTGGTCCAATGACTCTCTCTCTCTCTCTTTCTAATATTATTTTTTAGTTTTATATTTTGTGTTTTTTTTTGTCCCATTTTTTTCTTATGAAATTGGTGCCATCATTCATTCCACTCTTGATTTGACCGTCTTTAAATTTAAATTATCGAACAAATTGTGAATTTAATAAATTCAAATTTAAAAATATGAAAATGAATAGTAAAATGGTGAATGAGATTGGTTTTGTAAAAATAAATGATAGATGGGTCAACTAAGAGAGACAACACTTGGAAATAAGATGTGCTTTAAATACTTAGATGACCTAAACATTTCAACATCAAATAGAGCGTCTCAATTCATCCAATAATAATCCTCATAAACTTCAGATCCCATAGCACAAAATGGTGTAAACTTACGTGAGTGGCTACAATATGTGAAGTTAGTAGTCTGAGTAAAGGAAAATTGGGTTACTTGAATGGGTCAATTGTGGGGCTTAGAAGGATACAGAAGAGTATGGAGTTTTGGAAGCCTCTACAATGATGGTATGATCATTTGATTGATTCGATGGAGCTTAAGATTGAAAGGACCTACTTATTTTGTGAAACGACAAAAGAAATTTGGGATAATGTTTAAGAAATTTATTCTAACTTTCACAATTCATCTCAAAGGTTTGAATTTCAATCAAAGATTTGTACTACAACTCAAGGTAGTATGAATGTCACTGAATATTACAACTCTTTGGTCGAGTTGTAACAAGAAATGGGTCTCTTTTATGAGATTGAGTGGAAGTGTGTGGATGATGGGAAGAAGTACAACACTTTATTAGAGAAGGATTGAGCGTTTGACTTCCCCCATGGCTTGAACCTTGAGTTTGATGAAGTTAAGGAGAGATTGATTGGTGAATAACCATTCTTAAGCCTAAAAAAAGCCTTCATTGAAGTGAGAAGGGAAGAAAGCAATGAAGGGTCTTGATGACACTAGAACAATTTATTCTTTATTCTGCATTATTGACAAATAAAGGAGGTACTAGTGAAAACGCTACAAAAGGAAAGGTTTGATGTGACTATTGTAAAAAACCAAACCATGCTTGTTTAGATTGTTGGTAACTACATAACAAGATAGAGAATATGAAGAATAGGCACTAGAAAGGGGTACTACCTCAATTGTAACTCTTATTCTCGAGCATTTAGCCATGATTTAGAAAATCCTTGGTCAAACTTAGATGAGTCCTGGTAATGATAATGTAGTTGAAACTCATGGGACTACAACTATTTCTTAGCAAGGTAAAATTCTAAATTTCTTGAATAGACTGTGTAATAATGTTTGGATATTAGATATTAAGGCTTTTGATTATATGTGCAACTTATCTTTATATTTTAAGAAGCTAGAACCATGTACTGAACACTATAAGGTGTCAGTGGTAGATGGTAAAGTATTATGGCTAAAGGAAAGGGGATAGAGATTATGTCAATTTATAGCTGAATAATGTGTTGTTTGTACATGAACTTAAATACAAGTTGATATTAATGAGTAGGTTAACAAAAAACTTAAATTGCAATGTAACCTTCTCATGCAATTTGTGTATTTTGTAGGACTAGAGATTGGGGAGGATGATTGCCAATGTTAAGGAGTTTAATGGCCTCTACTATATGTTTAGAATAAAGTCTACGTTGAGTCATGAGTCCCTTAGTAAGTCCTTGGTTTTAGTCAATAAAAAGTTAGATGTTATGACTTGGCACAAATGCCTTGCACACCTTAGTTTCTTGTACATGAAGCACTTATATCGAAATTTGTCTAAATATAAAGAATTAAGGGATTTCAAGTGTGAATTATGTATCTTGACTGAATTCTCTAAATGTTCTTATCCTATGCAATCAAATATTCCATTAAAACCCTTTTACTCGGTCTATAGTGATGGTTAGGGTTCTAGCTCATACTCATAATTATTTAGGTTACAAGTAGTTTGTAACCTTTTTTGATGACCATACTTATGTGTGTTGGGTATATCTCTTAAAAGAAAAATAAAAAGTTTGTCATGTGTTCAAACAATTTTGTAGGTTCATCCATACTGTCTTCTTGACAAACAACACTCAAAACAGATAATAGGAAAGATCAATAGAGTTTGAAAACTATTTAACTGAGAATGGTATCATGCACTAAGGCTCATGTATGCACACTCCACAACAGAATGGAGAAGCAGAGAGAAAACATAGACATCTTCTTGAAATTTCTCACTAATGATGCTTATAAGCAAGGTTCCTAAACGGTTATGGGGGGAAGTTTTACTTGCATTGGCATACTGGATAAATCGCCTTCCATCTAAGATACTCAATTTTCAAAGTACCTTATTGGAGTTTTTCCTTGAAAACCATGTATTCAATAACCTACCACCTAAGATATTTGGTTGCACAGCCTAATCCTTGATAATCATCAACATAAACACAAACTTGAAGGAAAGGCCATTAAGTATATGTTTGTTGGATATTCTTCTACAAAAAAGGGATACAAATTCTTTCATACTCCTACAAGGTGTTTCTTTGTTACCTTTGATGTGGTTTTCCTTGAGGAAAAACTACTACAACTCCTTACTCTAAGAAGAAACATGAGATGAGGAAAATATGTAGTGCTTTCTAGGGGAAAACATGCTCTAACTACTATTTGTTCCATCATTTGTCATGAATCTAGCTTTAACTCTTTGTTTTAGTTTGAGTCTACCCAAGTCATCTAAGCTTATAAACATTGCTCAAATTGAATTTGTAGTACCCGAATAGAATGTGACAAACTAATGTTTACTTGAGGAGTCTCAGCTAAGTTCAAATATAGGAGGGGCAAATTCCTCATCAAAGCTAATCTTTAGAGCTGAAGCAGCTGGTCCTATAATCTAAGATACTAAAATGTGGTGATGAAATTGTGCAATGAAGAGATAATGCACTGTTATAAGCAAAGATAGCATAATCAAAGGAAAGTGATTTGCTAATTGCAATAAGAAAGGAAAGAAGAGCATGCACCAAATACCTTATCACGAATTATGTAAGTTACAAAAGGCTTTCACTTCGGTATTGATGTTTCATTACGTAGGTGGATAAGGATCGTGTTCTAAAAACCATCAATGAAGTATTGACTAACCTGAATTGGAAAAATACTGTGATCAAGGAGTTGAGAGCCTTGCACAAGAATCTTACGTAGGATATAGTTGATCTCCCGGAAGGAAAAAGACTAGTTGGGAGTAAGTGGATACCCCTAAGAGGTACAAGTTAGATTCCCCGATGAAGATATCTTAGTAGCTAAGGAAGTTTCAATGAATAAAAAGATGATAAGCTCCCGAAGTGGAAGATGTTCTTTTATGGAGTTGGTAACGTATTTGGGTATGAAATTAGGGTAATATTGATATCCCCTGAAGGTATGCAGTTCTCTGTAGCTGTAAGGCTTGTTTTCTTATACACCAACAATATCATTGAATACGAGGCATACATCATGGGACTCAAAATGGCCTTAAAGAAGGATATTCAAGAATTAGAAGTATATGGAGATTCTCTACTCATTATTGGCCAAGCTCAAGAGGAGGTAGGGAATATAAAACGAAAGATCCTAAACTGGTACCTTAGCACCAGTACTTGATTGAATTAATGGAGAAATTCAAAGAAATCACTTTCACTTACGCACTGAGGATTTAAAATCAATTTGCTAATGTATTATCCATGTTAACATTCACGATCCAAATATTTGTTGAGTCAAAATCTAACCGCTCACAATTGAAGTCGAAGAAAAACTTACCTTCTATCAAGTAATTAAGGGTACACATGACGAAAAGCCTTGGTACTGTGATATTAAAATGTTCCTAAAACAAGGCACATACCTTGAGGAAGTTGAGAAAAAAGATAGAAAGATGATTGGAAGATCGACTACCCTATTCTTAGTAAGCAACTCCATCTTGTACAGACGATTTGTTGATGGTACGCTTTTAAGGTGTGTAAATAACAAAGAGGCTGAGGTTTTGATGAAGGAGGTACATGAAGGAGTATGTGGCCCTCACATGAATGGTTACATACTTGCTAACAAGATTATGAAGCTAAGGTATTACTGGTCAATGATGGAAGGTGATTGCATTAAATGTGTCAAGCATTGTTACTTATGTTAAGTCTATGCAAGCAAGATAAATGCCCTACCTTAAGAATTACACACACTCTCCACACCATAGCCATTTTCAATGTGGGGTATAGGCATTACTGCCTTGATCACTCCAAAGGCATCCAATGGGCATCGTATCATACTGGTTGCCATCGATTACTTTAGTAAGTGGGTTGAGGCCTCATCTTATTTAAGCGTTACTAAAGGGGTAGTAGTCAAGTTTATTAAAAGAGATATCTTGACTTGATATGGGATTCCAGAAACGATCATCACGGATGATGGCATTAATCTTAACAACAAGCTTATGTCAGAATTGTGTTGACAAGTTAAGATTATCCATAGGAACTCTATACCTTATAGACCCCTAATGAATGGGGCCACTAAAGTAGCCAACAAAAACCTTAAAAGAATAATTGAAAAGATGGCTATCATATACAAAGATTGGCATGAAATGTTACCATTTGTGCTCATGGCCTATTGGACTTCCATTAGAACATCAATAAGGGAAATGCCCTACTCCTTAGTATATGGTACTGAGGCAGTATTACTGGTGGAAGTTAAGATGCCGTCTCTCAGAGTACTATTGGAAACTCAATTGGATGAGGCCAATTGGGTAAGGAAATGCATCGAGCAGTTGCAGTTGATTGATGAGAAAAGATTAATAGCCCTGTTTCATAATCAATATTACCAACAAAAAATGGCTTAAGCTTTCAACATAAGGGTATAGCCTTGGAACTTCAAAGAAGGCGATATGGTGTTGAGAAAAGCTCTCCCTAATGCACAAGAATCTAGAGGAAAATTCGCTCCTAATTATAAGGGCCTTCATAACGTGAAGTGAGTATTACTAGGAGGGGCTTTGATTTTATCTTAGATGGATGGTCCAGAATTGAAAGACCCTGTAAATGCTGACGTTGTAAAGTTGTACTACCTATGAAAGTAAATGGAAATTTTTACTTAGAACACGAAAATGCCAATTGTTTTAAGTGTCATTATGATCTAATTTTCATCTTCTACAAGCGAAATTCGTATCCTTGGTAGTTGTTAGTGTTGGAAACATCTCCATCCCTTTTTATGCTCCATCGAAAGGTCTAATTCCCTTACTCCATTTAAATGAACCCATACACTAAAAACATAAGAGAAGGTGAAAGTGAGATATACAATGTTGGTAATTAACAAAAATTTTTAAAATAATTTATTATGGGTTAATCCCCCTTGATGGGGAGTTTTGTTATCTATTTTTCAGGGAAAGGTGAAATCTAGATGGGCAAACATCGCATAGTAGATATTTCCTGGTTAGGGATAAAGGTTCCAATTTGGAAAAATCTGAAAGTCAATTAATTGATGAATAAAAGTAGTGGATGGCATTTTGTATCAGGTTGATTTCCATGACTTCTCTAAGGGCCAGCGAAGCATTAGAAGTTCTATGTCAAGATTAGTTGGGTTAACCACAGGGGCTTAGAGTTTAGTCTATTTCAAAAGATGAATTAGCTGGTTTTGATAGGACTTTTCTAAAGAAAGGTTTGGCAATTTGGATAATATTAACAAAACCAAGTAAGTACTTCTATACAATGTCAACATATCAGTTTTTGAACATTGCATTTGCATAGTAACCAGTATTTGGGATACTTTCTTCCTAACAATCTTTTGAGTGTTTTGGTTGATCCATAAGACTTTGTCCCATCTTTTGAGTCTTAGCTTACTTTTAAAGGCGCTATCTCAACTTATTTCCCTTAGGGTCTTAGCAAGTCCATGAGGTGCTTCCCTTTATGAAGTTTTCTTAAAGTTTTCAGCGAACCCATTGGGCACTTCTTTTAAGTCAATTAGGATTGTTAGTACTTGAAAGATGCTCTCACCTAGGTTAGTGAACTCAGAAAAGCATGATCAGGTTCTAAATTAAGGTTGCTAGTCCCTGAGAGACGCTTCTACTCCTTGAGAGACGCTTCTACTTAGATTAGTGACCTCAGAAAAGCATGACCAGGTTTTTCAAATCGATTCCAAATTAGGGTTGCTAGTCTTCAAGAGACATTTCTGCCTAGGTTGGTCAGCTCAGAGGAGCACAATTAGGTTTTCAATTTAGGGACTTAGTTAGCTCATGGAGTGCTTCGCTCATTCACCTATGATAACAACTCATAAGGGCATAACTAGCCCATAAGGGCACTACCCTCTTTCGATTTCTTGGTTAGCTCTTAGAGCGCCTTCTTTCTCTTTTACCTTTCACATTCACCAAATCCCCAATAGATTGGACCTAGCTAGTTGTAGCGCTTCCTATGATAAATCCATCTCCAGGCAAAAATAGCATCTCTTTTATCTTTGTGGTAAAATTTTACTTCAACTTCATCATAAAGAGGGATCGCTGTAGATACCTTATTTTTGTCCCCTTTTATTTTTATTTTGAAAATTTTAAAATAGGGTATGAGGTCCTATTGTAAGAAAAAAATACAACAAAGATAGAAAAATTAGATTATCTAGAAAAAAATCACAAAAAATACAAAAAAATAAAAAATAAAAAATTTGGAAAAATCACAAAAAGTAGAAAATATAGGAAAAATACAAAAAAAGAAAAGAAAAGAAAAGGTTTAATAGAATAGTATAAAGTAGATAGCATAGATAAAATAGGAGTTTTTAATTTAGTCTTAGTATTTTAGGTCTTAAATAAAAAAAAAAAGAAAATGGATATTGGGCCTAAGCTTAGATTTAAGCCTTGCTCAGGTCAACCTAGTAAGGTATAAACCAACAGCCTAATGGTAATACACATGTACAAAGGAGACCTGGGTTCGAATCTCACTAAAGGCACAAAGTGCCTTTCATTTTTCTTCATGAGATACATTAGCTATGTATCAAGGTATTATTAGGCTACGTATTTGGTTGTGATACGTGGCACTTCATGGTTGGGCTATGTCAAACATGACATAGACATGTGTCAGCTAAGTGGAATGACACACAACATGCCATAGATACGTATCAGCTACGTAGTATGACATGTCTTCAACTATGTGTTGTTTTAGGACACGTAGCATGTTCTTACTGTATCACACGACTAATGTAATGCCACATCAATAGTTCATGCTTCTACTTTCCTTCTTTATCTTGTAATTTCCTCCCTTTTCCATAGTAAGCTCATCCGTATTTCTTACTTGGTGGGTCATGTTCGAGCTACCTTTTCTTGCATTTTCCATACAATTCCACCCAAAATAAGGGTGGAATCGAGATATACACATGGCCTACTTTGAATAGAACTAAAAAACATGTCTAGATACAACCATTTATTAGGTCAATTTGAGCATTGAAAATCAAGATTATCTTGGAACGCGAATTTTCCTTCGATTTGAATTTACTTGATTCAAGCACCAAAATTAAAAATCAAAACCTTTGAAGGAGTTCATTGGCAAGAATAAACATCATTAAATTCGTTTTGACTACCATTTGGGTTCAAATGGCATTGTTTTTCATCTACAATCATTCTCTTCAAAACCTACCTTTTTCAAATCATTTGAATTCAATCCTTGCCATGTTTTTTGAGCTAAGAACACTATAAAATAGGTTCTCACTCAAATCTCTAGAGGTATACTTGAAAATCCTTCTTCAACTCCCGAGCTCTCTTTCTAGCTCTTAATCTCTCTCTCTCTCTCTCTTCACTTGATGATCTCCCTTTCTCTCTACATTTGTCTTTCACTTTAGTCACTTCCAAATCAAACTACCACCACCATGGCACTTGCCACTCCAAGCTACCAGACCTGACCAAACCTGTTGCAAATTGTGACCAAGAATAGACAAAGCCGATTGCTGGATGGGTCCAAGTTTGTAGAAAGCTCGAAAAGCATTAATGAGGAAAGGTACAAAAAGAGTGACAAAGACGAATGAAACAGTAAGCAAAAAGCTATAAACAGCTCTAGAAGATATGATGCACTAATGGAACTTCCGAGGACTCGCGACATAATTTGATATGACGCATGGATTGGTCCAATGAGGTTACTCGCCACCTAACCTTATTTAAGGGAAATGATAAGAGTGATGTTGAGAGTAAACAAGTAGTGTTTACACAAGGAAGAAAGTGCTTAAGTGTATTAAAGGTAATTTGATAAGTTACGGCTATAAGTACAAGGGTATTTATACCTGTAAGTTAGGGTAACTTGTCTAAAAGGGAAAAGACAATGAGAACATTTCCTAAAGAAGCAATGTACATAATATAAAAAGGTAAAAATGAATATACAAGGAAAATAATCATTGGTGCTACAGATTCTATATCTGATATTGAATACGTGGTGATGTTGCATTGGCAAGGTTATTAGGAGATGTGGAAAAAAAGTATGGACAGGTAGGCTTGTCTGTATAGGGATGGCCTAGTCAGTTCCGATTCTTTATCTCTTGGCTTCTTGACAAGCATGATGTCGAGTGACTGGTCGACTCAGCATTAGATTAATCATCAACTTGGCATAATACAAAATAATGGGTGATCGTATAGTACGATATTAAAGGTGACTCGATAAGGAAGTACTTGGCCTTAGCAGCGATTGGTTGGAACATAAGGATTCGTCGCGCCAGCCCTTCTAGTCTTCGGGCTCGACTATGGGTTAGAGGTCTGGTAGCTTGATTCCCATCACTTCCTCCAGGTTGTTTTGGATTTTGGGATAAAATCTGAATGGTGTTTGCTTAATTCTCCATCAGGGTGATACTGACTAAGTTCGGCAATGTTGAAGGCGTTGGAAACCCCATAGTCCTCAGGTAGTTCCAGCCTGTAGGTATTGTCATTGATTTTCTGGAGGATTCTAAATGGCTCTTCCGCTCTTGTAGATAATTTGTTCTTCCTCTTGTTTGAAAACCCTTCCTTGCTAAGGTGTAACCATATTAAGTCTTTTAGTTGAAATTGTTTGGTTGACTTACCTTTGGTCTTTTCTCGCATTCTTCTGGCAGCTTGGTTGACGTACTGAGTAACCTTGTCATAGATGTGCTAAAGAGATTGTGCTTTAACTGAGGTGTCAGGGTCCTTTTGTACGAGTGCTAGTACAAGGGCGTGGCTAAGGGGCAACTTAGGATTGAATCCATAGACTACCTCGAAGGGAGTCTACTTAGTGGTATCATGTACAGTTCGGTAATAGGCGAACTCAACCACTGGTAGGCAGACGTCCTAATTAGCCAAGTTCTTGCTTACTATAGCTTGGAGCAGTGACCCTAGAGTACGATTAATCACCTTTGTTTGGTCATTAGTTTGGCGGTGACATGAGGTGCTAAAGAGTAATTTGGTTCCCAGTTGACGTCACAGGGTTCTCCAGAAATGGCTCAAGAATTTCGGGTCTTTATCAGAGACTACACTTCTCGGCATGCTGTGTATCCACATAATCTCTTGCAAGAAAAGAGAAGCAATAGCCAAAGCATTGTTAGTTTTGGTGTAGAGTACAAAGTGTGCCATCTTATTGAACTAATCCATGACGACCATTGCAAAATCTTTGCCTCGGGTAGTTCGCGGCAATCTAAGAACAAAGTCCATACTTAAGTTAGTCTATAGCCTTGTCGAAACAAGTAGGGGCATTGCTTTCCCTGGTTTGGCTTGGCACTTGGCCTTTATGCACACAACATAGCTTTCAACAACTCGGTGCACATCTCTTCGTATTCTCAGTTAAAAAAACGACCATTCAATAGTTCATAGGTCCTCCTCGCTCCAAAGTGTCCAAAGAGTCCACCGTTGTGGGCTTTCTTGATTAAAAATTCTAGTAGAGAACAAGTCGGTGCGTACAGTTTCCCCCCTTAGAACAGATAGCCATCCTCTACATATTATTGGTCCGCTGTCCTCCCATCCATGTATTGCGAAATTATTGGTCCAAAGTGTAGATCCTTGGAGTATTATTCTTTGATACTCGCAAAACCAAACAACCTAGTCTGCAGTTCTGATAAGAGCGCATGCCTCCTCAAAAGAGTATCCGCAACTACATTATTCTTTCCTTGCTTGTACTTTATCATAAAATTGAACCCTCAAAGAATTCAACTCATCTCCCTTGCCGCTTCAACAACTTAGTTTAACTTCGGAGGTACCTTAGCAATTCATGGTTAATATATATGAAAAATTCTCTCAGTAGTAAGTAATATTGCTATACTTGCATTGCTCGGATCAGTGCCAAAAGTCCCTTATCATATACAGAGTAGTTTAGTTGTAGTCCTTGGAGCTTCTCGTTGTGAAAGGCAATTGGTCAGCCTTCCTGCATTAGGATAACACCTATTCCGATACTCGATACGTTGCATTCCAGCTCAAAATTTTTTTCGAAGTCAAGTAGTACTAACATCGGAACAGAGGTCAATCTTTTTTTTACTTTGGCAAAACTCCTCTCATCCCTTTCTTCCCATCGAAAGTTGGTGTTCTTCTTTATAAGCTCGATAAGTGGTGTAGTGATAGTACTGAAATTCCTAATAAACCTTCTATAGAACAAAGCCAGTTTGTGGAAGCTTCTTACGTCGGCATAAGTAGTAGGAGTCGGCTACTTGACAATTGCTTTGATCTTCTCATCATCGACTTGCAAGCCTCCTTCACTAACTACATACCCCAAGAGTACCACTTCCTTCTGGCAGAAGCAATATTTCTTCAAATTGCCGAATAGTCTCTCAGCATAAAGGATAACCAAGATTGCTCTAAGATATTCACAGGACTCGGCATGTTGACACTATAGACTAGGATGTTGTCAAAGTACACCACGATACACTTCTCGATGAGATGTCTCAGCATATGGTTCATAAGTCTCATAAAAGTGCTCGAGGCATTCGACAAGCCAAAGGGCATGACCATCCACTTGTAAAGTCCATGTCAAGTCTTGAATACTGTCTTCCACTCTTCTCCTGACCTCATGTAGATCTGATGGTAACTAGACTTGAGATCAATCTTATTGAAAATCTTGGCTCTACTCAGTTCATCTAGTATGTCTTCTAGCCTCAGGATGGTATACTTGTATTTGATCGTGATTTTGTTCATGACTCGGCTGTTAACACACATCCGCCAAGTTCCAGTTTTCTTTGGCACTAAAAGTGCAGGCACAACACAGGGGTTGAAACTCTCTCTTACATAACCTCTCTCCAGCAACTCATTGACTTGATGTTGGAGTTCAGAAGCTTACTCGGGATTCATCCGATAAGTTGGCTTATTCGATAGTCTAGATATGGGTACTAAGTCAATGCAGTGCTTTATGCCTCATGTTGGGGGCAATCCCACGGGTAACTGTTTTAAGAACAGGTTGACATAGTCATCTAGCAACTCTTTGATTTCCTGAGAAAGCTTACCCCGCTCTTTACTTCCAATAGTCGCCTGACCAATAATAGGGTCGGGTTGTCAGCATTGATGTCTTTTCGAAGCTTGGCTCTACTCATTACTAGAGCCTTCTTCAATCTATGAACAAGTTTTATCTGTAACTTGTTAACTTCTCTTGGTAGCATCAGATTCAATGTGATCATCCAGTCATCCTTCTTGAACATATACATATTTCTGTAGCCGTCATGCATAACTCTCTTATCAAACAACCATGGCCTACCCAGCAACACGTGGGAAGTGCACATAAGCAGCACGTCGTAGAGGATCGGGTCAGAGTAATTCCTTATAATGATCAGCAGCAGTAATTGTTGAGTGACATGTAATGCCCCTTTCTTACTCAACCAATGCAACTTGTACGGCTTAAGATGTACAATAGTCGGCAGCTTCAGTTTTGAAACAAGATCGACTGATGCCACATTGGTGTAACTTCCACTATTCACAATGAGAGCACGCATCTAATCATTCACCTTACAGGTAGTATGAAACAAATTCTCTCTTTGCTGCTGCTCCTTCTTTTATGAGGGTTCCATGCTCATAGTATGCTGGATAATCGTGAGTAACTGGCTTAAGTCTTCAGGAAACATGTCCTCCTCAATCAGCTCTTTCTCGGTGTTTTTTTTTTCTCAATAGGAACCTCTTCCTCCTCAGGTTCCTCGTCTGTACTCTTTACTTTTAACTTCGGGATGTCTTCCTTAATGACCATCGTCTTTTAGTTAGGGTACTAAGTAGCCATATGTTTGAACCCTTAATACTTGAAGCACTTGATTTGGCTGGTCTTCCAGCTAGACCCTTGCCCATTCTCATATGTTTGGGTCGGAAATACATCTTCAAGTCGACCTTTCTGCTTGGCTCTGATGTCAACTCTTCTGCTTGGCTTGGTACTTGACTGAGCTCGGTGACTTGCTCGACCTGGTTGGCTAGTTGTCATTCTGGTTGTTACTCGGCTCCTTCTTTACCTCTCTACTTGCTGGGCAATCCTAATAGCTTCATCTATTGTGTCAAATTGGTGAAGCTCCACAATGTCTTAGATGTCTCCTCTCAATCCAATAATAAACCTTAAGAATGTTCGGGCTAGTAGTTCTTCCACTTCGCATCTTATCATAAGCATTTGCAATTCTTGAATATACCCATCAACAGTTCGGCCTTCTTATCTTAGCTCTTGAAGCCAAGTAAAAGTATCTTAGAGATACGTTTTTGGCATGAATCTGTTTCTGGGCACTCTCTTTATCTCAAGCCAGGTGTTAATCTCTTGGTACCCCTCTCTTCTTTTAATGGCCTGAAAATTCTTCTACCACATGATGGCATATTCAGAGAATTCAACAGCAGTAGTCCTCACTTTCTCATGATCCTCATATTGATAGTAATCAAATATACACTCTACCTTCTCTCCCAATCTAGATACTCGTCAACATTCTAAGATCTATTGAAACTTGGAATCCGAAGCTTTACATGGTCGGATGCTCTAGGGACTCATATATGCTCCTCTTTAAAGTACTCTTTTTCCTCCTCATTAAGCTCTCTCAAGTCCATCTTTTGCCTTACTTGTCTTCCAACTCCTTTACCTCGAATTGGTCGAGCTGGGTTCTGATCTCTAATAGGTTAATCAGCTTGTGGAGCATTTTGCACGGCCTCAGTGGGTCGGCAAGATAGGGTACGAACAATTCGGGTCAGATTTACTAAGAGGTTAGTTACCTCATCAAGTCTTTTGTTAGTACTTCTAGGAGTTCACTAAGATTGTCATCCATGGTGGATAACTCTACTGTTATCACCAGTACTAACATTCATATTTAGGTCTATTATTTTTTTCTCATAGATTCAAAATTCAAACAAACACTTCAGAAAGAGAACAACTAATAACATAATAATCAAATGAACACAATAGCTCGCTCTGTTTCACATACGCAAAACAGAGCATAACAGGACTTAAGAAAAACTAACTATAGCTCATACAAAACCTCCACTCTAACACTAAGATGTTGCAAACTGTGACCAAGAACAGATAAGGTTGGTCGCTGGATGGGTCCAAGCTTGTAGAAAGCTCGAAAAGGGTTAATGGGGAAATGTACAAAAAGAGTGATAAAGATGAATGAAACAGTAAGTAAAAACCTACTAATAGCTCTAGAGGATATGACACACCAATGGAACTTTTGAGGACTCATGGCACAATTCGATATGACTTATGAATTAGTCCAATGAGGTTACTCGCCACCTTACTTTGCTTAAGAGAAAAGACAAGACTGATGCTGAGAATAAACAAGCAGTGTTTTACGCAAGGAAGAAAGTACTCAAGTGTATTGAAGGTAATTTGATAAGTTACTGCTATAAGGACAAGGGTATTTGTATTTGTAAGTTAGGGCAACTTGCTTAAAAGAGAAAAGATAATAAGGACATTTTCTAAAGAAGTTATGTACATGATACAAAAGGATAAAAATGAATATACAAGAAAAATAATCATTGGTACCACAGATTCTACATACGATGTTATACACATGGCGATGCTGCATTGGCGAGGTTGTTAGGAGATGTGGACAAAAAGTACAGACATGTAGGCTTGTCTGTACAGGAATGGCCTAGTCAGTTTAGATTCTCTATCTCTTAACTTCTCGGTAAGCATGATGTTGACTGATTAGTCGGCTCGATATAGAGTAATCATCAACTCGGCATAACATAAAATAATGGGCGGTTGTATGGCACGATATTAAAGGTGACTCGGCAAGAAAGTATTCAGCTTCAGTAGGGGTTAGTTGGAACATGAGGATTCGTCATACCAGCACTTTTAGTCCTTGAGCTCGGCTGCGGGTCAGAGGTCTAGTAGCTTGATTCTCATTAAGACCCAACCACTGCCATACCCTCCTAGATAACCTTAAACACTGTACCCTAACCCCTTGGAACCACCAGTTTTGGTGGCTACCCTCTTAATCCAACACTATGACTAAACCTACTGTAGTCAGAAACCCAAAACCACATCTTCCTCTCATATTACATGCGAAAACCCTTTCATACCTAGCAACCCCTATTACAGGCCTAGCAACCCCTATTACATGCCTAGCAACCCCTATTACATGCGATCCAACTCAACCACTACCCTCTACTTCGATAACCGCCCATTCCACCTCCATTAACCTTGGCGTTTTGCATACCCTACACCCAAAAACCAAATTAAAAATTTTAAAAACCCTTTCCCTTATTTGTTTTGACATTGGAATCAATTAGAGAAGCCTATTAATAGCTATTGCCTACACAACCTAAATCCTATACTAAGATTTGAATTCGTGTTCGACCCGACCTGTTGGAGCTCCAACTTCGAATTAACCCGAACTTGAAGACCGTTTCCAACCTAACTTGCGCACCTAGCTTGGTCTGGCCTTCAATTTTTTTGGGTTTTCGTTTTGTATTTTTTTTCATTTATTTATTTACTTATTTGTTTATTGTAAATATAAGTGTAATTGTAACAAAAAAAAAGAAACAAAGAAAAAAAGAAAAAGAAAGAAAGAAAAAGATATAGTAGTGTAGTTTTAAATTTTGATTTATTTAAATTAAATAAAAAAATTAGATAAAATAAAATGAAATAAATAAAAAATAATAAAATTAGAAAATTGTTTTATCACTTAGAAAGAGATTAATTTTCCAAGTAAAAAAAAATATATAAATATATATAAGTAATTAATGATTTAACCTTTTTAGGACCCTTTTAGATTTTTCTCAATAAAATCGAACTACTTAAAACGTAAACTCGACGTATTTTAAAAATTAAAACAAATCTAACATACTAAAATTTTGTAAAAAGAATTACATATGTCTAATCTCAAATAGCCGGTATCTAGGTACCTTTGGGGTGACATAAAAAATGAAAAAACTTATTTTTTCCATTTTAGTTTAAATTATTCAACTTAGTCTAATTCGTTAACTAGTGATTACATTTCATTTTATATGGTAAATTTCAAAGGCAATTCAAGAAATTAAATCTAAATTAGGAAAGTTCATGATACTCGTAAGTGTTTAAAGAAAACCTAACCCCTGGACTCGTTTCTCTGGTTTTTTTTCAAAACCTTTTTTCTATAAAACCGGTTTTCCTTACGCAAACCTATGTTTAGATCAAAACCAAATCTACCCATTTGGTTTTGACCTAAACTATTTCCCGACCCCAGTTAGGTAGCCACTCTAAAAGCTTATAAAACTCTTTTTAAAAGTCAATTTTCTTTAAGCCTTAGTTGGGAACCAATATTGAATGGGTATGCTTTAGTATTGATTGGTTTAAGGAAAATTTATAAAATCGGGAAAAAATAAAGCTTGATACTCTCCTTTTATTTTTATTCTTTATTTCTTTGTTTTTATACCATATTCCTGATATTCAGCTACCAAACGACATGTGTCTTCAACACGACATTCCAAAAGGGTTCCTTACTTTTTGTATTGAATATTCTTTGTTCCTTCTACGCTTTTTAGTATGTATTATATAACCTAATTGTAAGAATACCCTTTTTTTTCTTTTCATACATGTAAAATAACCTTAGTGGACAGGTATATAAACCTTTACTTAATTGGACGTAGACAATCAACTTCATTTTATTAGAATTTATACAAGTTTCCCTTAGAGCAACCTTAGTGTTTGAATTACCCTTTTAACTCTTTTCTATTCCCTTTAGTAAGAAGTAGTGGTAAGTGATACTTTAGTTCTGATCAGTGAGTCACATCCGGTGGATTATAGGTCAAGTAAGATCAATTGGTGTATTGTATCCAGTTGGTAGCTGCTTAGACTTTGCTAGCTTTACTTTGTTTCCTTTTGTTTCGCTTCGTTATGGTATCTTTCTGTATGTTCGACCTCACAGACGCATCATTTTCATTTTTTAACATCTTCACTTTTGATTCAAGCTTAGAGATTGCTTTAAGTAATTTGTTGATTTCAACAAATATATCATCGGATACTTCTATGTCAAAGTTGGAATCAGTTTTAGAATTTACCTAAGAGAGTGCCATAAGACACAGATTTGTACATTCTTTTGAACTCTTTGATTTAGTTTCTGAATCTTCCAAATCACTTCATGTAGCCATCAGAGATTTTCGTTTCTTAAATTTTTCCATCCTCTTGATTGACACGGGATATTCATACTTGATATGTCCTAACTTTTTGCATTCATAGCATACAATCTCCTTTTTAAACCTTTTCTCCTCCTTTTCTTTGATTGTCTTACCTGCATCATTAGATTAGCTTTTATTAGGAGAGAATCTTTTAGTAAAGATTTCTTACCTTTCTTTTTTATCTATTTGTTGAGTTTCCTTACTAGTAGTGTTACCTCATCCTCTTCTTTTGATGAGTCTTCTTCTCTAGAATTAATGTTTGTTTCTTTAGCCTTGAAAGTTATGGCCTTCTTCTTTATATTCACTCAGGTACTCTTTAATTCAAGAAAATCAATTTTGTATGCCATGGGTTTGTTGTGCAATTGGCTTAGTATTAGTTTCTTCAAATCATAAGCCTCTTCTATGATAGTTTTCTTTGCATTTTAGACTTCAGGAAGAATTCTCAACATCTTACATACCATATCTGCATCACTAAATGTTTTTCCAAGAGAAGACAACTCCTTAGTTATAGCTATAAATGTAATAAAGGAGTACTTAATTTCTTCACTAAGAAGAATTCGAAAGGTTTCATACTATTGAACCAGCGATTTGATTCTTGTGTCCTTGATTGTCTCCGTACCTTCATATGTTTGCAGCAAGGTATCACAAATGTCTTTAGCTGTAGCATAAGAAGCAATTAGATAGAATTCTGATTGTTTAATAGTACTCAAAAGTAAATTCTTAGCCTTTGAATTGTGTTCGACTTTAACAATATCCTCATTTGATGTAATAATGGTTGGAACTTTGAGATCTCTAATTGAGATGATTTGCCAAGTCTGATAATCAGATGCCTTCACATAAGTCTTAATCCTGAATTTCTAGTAAGGAAAATTAGTTTCGTAAAAAAATGTTGTTTGGCCAAGCTGAATTGTTAAACTTCCACTTGGTTCATCCATGATCTTAAACTTTAGATGATATTAGAGTGTGACTCTAATACCATTGTTGGTCTCGTGTAAAATATTGAGAGGGGGTAGGAGGGGTGGTGGTGTGAATTGATATTTTTAGAAAAATTTTGAAACTTTTTGATATAAAAAGAAATTATCCCTCTTAATAACTTAAGGTAGTGATATGTGGTACTTTAATAATTCAACATGCAAATAACAACATAAATAAATAACTTAAAGTAAGGAGATATAGAAGAGAAGGAAAGAGAATCAGGCTCAGGATTTTAAAAGGTTTCGACCTTTTGCATATTGCCCTCTTTTAGCTCCACTACTGGGGACCTGATCTTTTTTACTAGTGCTGTTCTACTTGGTCTACTATATAAAAATGAATCAAGAGAAGTTTACAAATATCTACCGCACTTGGCCTTCACAATTCTCTGTTCTGCCTATTTAGCCTCTCTACAATCTAGGCTAATTACAGATCTATAGAGTACAATCAAACTTCTCTCAAACAATACTCAAACTATAGATAATTTTTACAAATTAGAAAAGAGAACGACAATATAAATTAGTTTAGCATGTAAACAGAAATGAAGATTGTTGTAAATGCAGCTTCAGTTCAACTCCCTGAATAAGTCTTTAAAAAGTGTTATGTACTTTTTCAAATAGCAAATTAAGATTACAATTAGGGTATAATGTATATGTATTTTCCCTCTCATAATCGTAGTTTTTATTTTGAATCGTCCCTTCTTTTCTATTGAATTTTTCTAATGGCTAGAATGTTGATGATAATCTCCATTGCAAGTTCATCCAATTCTAATGTTTAAAAAATGATCCATAGATATTTGG
This sequence comes from Lumnitzera racemosa, assembly GCA_024138005.1. Lineage (NCBI taxonomy): Eukaryota > Viridiplantae > Streptophyta > Magnoliopsida > Myrtales > Combretaceae > Lumnitzera > Lumnitzera racemosa. The sequence continues at coordinate 86,329,533 of JAMXBC010000007.1, forward strand.
AGAAAATTTTAGAGTTTGAATTTTAATTTGATCTTATCTTAGTAAGATCTTCTTAAAGGATATACTTTGATCATCAACTTTAGAAAACCTTGAATTTTGAATTTGATATCTCATAATATTTGAAATCATCCTTATCCTTATCTAATCTTAGATATTTCCAAGTGGTTTAATTATTTTCAAAAAATTAAATCTCTTAAAGATAATCTTCATAGATCTTAATTCTCACTTAATTGAAATGGATTAAGTGTATTTTTCTAATACACCCAATCCAGGAGAGTTAGGCCTTCTTTACTTCAAATCTAATGTGGTGTTATTTATCTTCAAAGTTTTTGAAGAATTCTCTAAAGTATTATACTGACTCTTCTTGTGTAAGCTTCTGAAATATTCTCCGAATACTTTTTAAACTTGTTTCTTTTTCAAGTGATATAGACATTCTAAATAAGTCTTTGAATTACAATTTAAACAATTTGAATACTTGCATACTTGTTAGTACATTAGATTCTTCTCTTTTTGTTATCATTAAAATTCATGAGAGATATCTAACATCCAAAAAATCCTTTCTTCTTCCTTTTATGGGCGAGGAGTAACAAAAAGTCCATAGGTTGCTTAATTGATAGCAGTATATGAGCTGGGTTTAGAACATCATGGAGGAGTAAAAAATAGTTAATAATAGCTAGAAGTGGTGCTGAAGTTGAATATAAAGTAATAGCTTAAGGTATATGTGAAGTAATTTGGGTCAAGAGAGTACTATAAGATCTAAAGATAACAATGGAAACATGTAATTATTGTGCGATAGTAAGTTGGCACTCACTATTGTCAAAAATCTCGTGCAACATGATAGGATAAAACATGTTCAACTTGTTGACAACTTCATAGGATCAAAAATTGAGTATGGAAGTAGCATGAAATTAGCACACATATTCTCTAGCAATTTTGTATATTAATTTAGTTAATTTCATAGTGATTTAAGGCTTTATTTGTTTAATTTTCATTTTTAGGGATTTTGTGAGATATCTGATAAACTTTCAAGGATTTTTACTAAGTTTGGAGCTTATTGGACAAAAGTGTCAATCGAAGATGAGAGCAAGGAAGGATTTTGAGCAAGAAATAAGGTCTAGTGAAGAATAGAAGACCACGACCATGATTCATTATAAGCCTCATTATCGGATATTCAATAGTCGGTACGTAAAATTTAGGGCAATCAGATAAGTTTATCTGATTGAATCCAAATTTTATGATAATGCTAGAAATATTTGTAAAAGTGATTCTATGAGTTTGGATTTAGGAAAATACATAATAAAATGATTAAATATTATAATATTGAATTATAAGTACATTACTTGTTATTTATTGAAAATGAGTAAAATAAGTTTTGATAACTAATGAATTGATAGAAATGAACTATATGTGTACTAAAAATCATAAAATAATATAAATAATATTTATGAGTATTTATTTGTATATGTATTTATGTATAAGTAAAAATATGCGAAATTATTTAAAATACCTGAAATATATCAAAATAATGCTAATTAATTAAGGAAAATTCATAAAAATTCTGAAAAATGTAGAATTGTCCAGAATAGGGGCGTATCATGTTGGGATTTAAAGAAAAAAATAACAAAAAATAAAAATAGGTTAAATAGAAGTGAAAAAGGAAGAGATAAGGGGCACGTGGTAATTAAAAATTAAAAGAAAAACCCTAAACTCATCTATAAATTCAAAAACCCTTATCCATAATTCATTTTGATGAATTGAGAGTTTTGAAAAAATTGGAGAGAGGTGAGAAGAAGAGAGAAACCAATTTTACTAAAAAAAATAACAAATTATAGTGTAATTAGGGCATGATAAGGAAATGAGTACCAAATGAAGACCAGATGTGGTGGATATTAGGGGTCCAACATTTGACATAGTGGTGGTTTCGGTTGGCTTACCCTTGCCATCGGTGGAGCACTAGTGGTCGAAGAACCAAAAACGTACGATTTTTGCTTATAAGCTACTATTTTTATTAAAAAAGTTAAACAATGTCCAAAAATTATGAAATTTGGTTTTTGTAGGTATTTTTGTATTTCAAATCAGAATATCAAATCAAATTTTAAAATTAGAAGTGCTTATATAGTTCAATTAAGAATATGCCTAATTCCAACGAATTTTGTATGAATTTTCAAAAATAGTAAATAGTGTTATTTCGAGCTAATTTTTTTATGTACATATTCCTAATATGATATATTTAATTTAAATAAAAATATTTTTTGATAAACTATGCATTTAGTATTTATTAAAATTATTTTTGTTTAGTCTACCCTATTTTCATGAAAGAAGTAATAGGTTTTTAATTAAATTCCGTAATGAATTTGATTTGCAATAACTTCTAAAGCTCAGTTATGATTTTGGATATATTTAGCTTGAATCTTATAACTTTATCTAGTCATTTACCTAATTTAAGCTAATTTTTAGCAAAATTCAATCGAAAATCAATATTCCAGAAAATAATATATATTAATCTATCTTAGTACTTTTCATTATCATAATATAACAACCATAATTTATTGAGTGTAATATATTTTTCACAGCTTTAATGGAGCTTGGATACTAAGTTTTATATATTTTTCCTAGAATTTATGCATATTTTGTCAAATATAAAAATATAAGATAAATTTGTATAATTGACATTGTAGCAAATGGAAATAAACTATATAATGAACTTTGAAATCTAATTTTAAGCCAAACTTATGAATGTTCATGCTAAAATATGGAGTACCCTTGGATCAAAAACAAATTTAGAAGTTAAATTAGAAACTAAATGTATAGGGCAAATTACTGAGTTAATTAACAACTAATTTAGAGACTTACTATACCTAAAATTTAATTAGTTGAACTTTACAGAATGAATTGAGGGAAGTTCCTAAGATTTATGTGTAAGTAAAAAACTAAGTCAAAACTTAGCTTAAAATAAGGATAATTGTAAGAGACTTAAAAACCCGAATAATTAGATATAGTAAAACCCTCAATTAAAGATAATAATCTTAATTATAGAATAAAGTCTATATATAAATAATATTTATACAAACACTAAACTAATATTTGTATTATAAGGACCATTGATGAAGGCCTATAGCAAATAACACCTTAAATGAGCAAGCAGCACCTTAAATGGGTAAGCGGAAAGTCTAGATAAGTTCGGATTAATACATTACTATATTTCGGAGTACTGTTTCATAAGATACAGAGGCTTAAGGTTATACTTGTTTGTGCCTGTAGGTAGTTTAATTGTGTGCATGCATGTGTGTGTATGTTCTTGATTGTATAGTATACCATTAGCTTGCTATATTGGTTTGCGATTGTTATGTATTATCTTATATGAATTGATCACCTTAATTGGACTTAATAATATATGACTTGTAAAATTAATTGAATAAGCATTTCAACTCCTTAAAGGAAACATTTAGGATTCTTTGGCCAAATACTAACTGCTTCGAAAGGGATAGATTTAGATAGCATATTAGTTCCTTCTTCATCCTTAGTTGAACTAAATGACAAGAGAGGAGGTTACGGTAAAGGTGAAGTCAATGATTCGAACGTAGTCACGGGAGCAACCGTATCTCTATTGCACAAGCTTAGGTTTGGTTGTGAGTTATTGAAATGTGTATTAAACTCCTTAATCCGAATTAGAGTAGGTGTAATTTCTCTAATCTCATGACGGATTGGATAATGTTGTCCAATGGCATTTGCTTCTCGTGTTGTATTAAAATAATTGGATGATAACTTTGTTTGTGCTTAATGTATAGTCTTATGTTTTCATTTTAACTTACTAAGCTGTTGATTACTTACATTCCTATAGATGTTGTTGCAGGTGCTAGTTAGGAAGCGGCCTTATAATTACCTTGAAGCTAGCAACTGTTGGATCTTAGGGAGTGAGTATTAAAATAGAAGAACATATATATTTCTAAGGTCGTAGTTTTTACTTTATAATCTTCTATTTTTTAATAAAGTATTATTTAGATAATATAATGCTACGAAATCATGTAAACATTAATTGTAATATTTGAATCTTAATATATGTTTTTCATACTATCTTAGGTAAATAACTTATTTAATTTATGAATTGTTTACTTTAAAGTATGTTAGTTGAGAATACCTTATATAAATCAAGTCTAAGATAGTGACTATAAGATTAACTTCTATCCTAGAAATGTTTATATGGTAGAACTATTATGACTCTGCCATTTTGGAGTGTGACCACCTATCCTGTATCCTTCGTTAGTTAATTTACATTTAATTTGAAGATTGCAAACCAAGTACAAGTATATGCCCGAGCTCTATGACCATATACCTTGCTTGTGGACATTTAATGAATTACTAATCTTTTATTTTTGTTATTTTTATTTTTTTGTAAATTTAGATCCAAATCTTATAAATAGATATCTAAGCAAAGGTATACAAGAAAGTCCCTTTCAAGCAAGAGTTATCGAGGTAAAGAATTATAAGGGTTCCTTTATCTTTTATTTTACTTTGTTATTATGTCGTTGTCTTAATTTTTTAGTAAATTGTTATTAAACCCTATGTTCTAGAGTGACTTTTGCTTACTATTAATGAAATTCAAAATATATGATTTTGCATCTTGTGATCTAATTTTATTGTGTTTATTGTCTGTTGTCTTTAATTCAATATACCAGTGATTGAATTACTATTAGATTTTATTGTAGAGTTCATGAAAACATGCAATATGACTGACTAATACAATTAGACAACATTGGCTAACTAAAACGTTTAGTAGTTTAGTTTTTCTAAATTAAAGCAACCTAATAGTGGGATTTAAGAGTATGATACAAGGGATTCAAGAGTGTCATAAGATTCTACAATGCTTTATCTAGAGGCGATTTTGGTAGAGAGGATTTTAGGATTAGGAATTGGTTAAGAGATGTGAGTCTAGTTAGTTCGTAATAAGAATCCCCACGGTCCAATATTACAATTGAAATTGAATAAATCACTCAGAATTAGGTACTAAATAACACTTGAGATTTTCTAAGGAACATGTTTTCTCCTTTAAATTAATTTAATTGTTCTTATTCTTGTTCTTGTTGTATTCTTGTTTAAATTTATATTTTTGTTATTTCAGTTATTCCGTCATTGCAATCTTCGCTTTTCTATCTTTAATTATTAAATTAAATATTTTATTGTAAAAGTTAGGTAATTGAATAATTTAGGGATACAATTGCTAAATAATTAGTAATAATTAGATATTACTCTCATATATAGTTCCTCGAAGGATTGACACTTGAACTCCATTATAAACTATATTATAACTTGATTAGGTACACTTGCTTATGCCATAAGCCTGCAAGCGACATCAAGTTTTTGGTGCTATTACTGAGGAACCAATAAAGTAAAATAATTAGAAATTTAGCAACAACACTAGAGTTCCAGTTATTCTAATATATCTATAATATTTCTTTCCTTTAGTTATTTTGGGTATTTTTCTCCCTTAAATTATTTCTAATTTCTGATGTTTTCTAGTTTATGACTAAGTATAGTAATAGAAATCATGTGGAATTTGATCCAAAAATTAAAAGGACTTCACGTTATCTCTGTAGGAGAGTGAAACAATGGATTTAATCAATCAAGATTTACCACTCCAATTAAATGAAGAGTCAAAGGATTTAGAGACCAATCAAGAGATTGGAAATATGACATTAAACAACAACAATGACGAAGACAACAAAACCCTTTTGGAGTTTGCCAATCCCATGGTGACTGGAGTTGAATCCAACATCACAAGACTTGTAGTCTAAGTAGCGCATTTTCAAATACCAAATGTCATCTAGATCGTCCAATAATTCGTCCAATTCAATGGATTGGCTGACGAAGACCCTGGCAACCACATCTTAGTTTTTTTAGAGATTGTGACACGTTTAAGATCAATGGTGTCACAGATGATGCAGTAAGACTGAGATTATTTCCACTCTCTCTGCAACGTAAGTTTAAGTAGTGGCTTAACTCATTAATTAGAGATTCTATTACCTCTTGGGATAGTTCAGTGGAAAAATTTTTAGAAAAATATTTCCTGCCTGTTAAGATAGCAAAATTTAAAAATAATATTTCTTCTTTTGCTCAAATGATGATGAGATCCTCTATGATAAATGGGAAGAGATTCAAGGAGTTATTGAGGATATGTCCGCATTACGGATTACTTTTGTGGATGCAAATTCAGACATTCTATAATGACCTCAATTATCTTATGTGCCAGATGATTGATGCTGCAGTTGGAGGCACTTTGAGTTCTAAGATACCTGATTAGGCCCAAAAGTTGATTGAAGGCATGGTAATGAATAACTCTCAGTGGGATAATGTGAGATGTAAAGTAAACGTATTTGGAAAATATGAAGTTGATTCTATGACTACACTAATTACTCATGACAAGAATATGAGTAAAAAGATTGGACTTATGAAACTAATTAATTTTGTGTACGATGAGATTTTGGTTGAAACTCAGGATGTTAATTTTATTGCTAATTGTACTCTGAATAATCCTTTCAGCAAACATCTAAATTTCTCTTAGAGAGGCCAATAACAACAACAAAATTAGAATGTGTAACCTCATAATAAGGCCCTTAGCATTAAAGAATTGCTTAATTTATTCATTTAGAGTTAAGACATGTTTTCAAGCTAGTAAAGCAACATTAAGGAATATTGAATCTTCGTTAAGGAATTTGGAGAGCTAGTTGGGTCAATTGGCTAAGACTATCACTAAAAGGCCACAAGGAAGTTTAATTGGAAACACGTGGTTGAATCCTAAAATAGTGGGTTGGGAACCAAACTAAAGGAAGAAAATCAACAGTTAAGCTAATAACTTAAAACAACGGTACTTTTTGAGAGGTAACCCAAGTTTGATTTATTTTAATTTCAATTATTTTTGTTAGTTAGTTTGTTTATCTTGTTGTCTTGTCATGAGTTAGTTTAAGTATGAAGTTTTGAGATATTAGTTAGTGTTTTTCCTACTTTGAATGTTTTTTCTTAAAAACAGTTACTGAATGTTGTTTATGCAATAGTAATAAGTAAAGTTGTCATCCAATTTGATTATTATTTGATTTATTTGTGTGCTTCAATTCGTTCTAATTGTGAATCTTTCAAATTAATTCAAGAATGGAGCCAAAGGAAATCAATGCTACCTTAATTCAAAAAATCGAGAAAAACTTGGCTAAAGTCTATGGCCATGGACTTAGATTGTAATTGAATTCTTAGATAAGAGATCCATGGTTAGGACTACGCTTGTGGTCCTTAACTATGGACATGCCAAGGTTGCAATGAGGCAAAGGCAAGGACCACGACTACAATAACCGTGGTCTCTTTCAAATTTGAAATTCATTAGTATTTTCTTTCCTCTTCATTTTAAACTCTCATTCTCTCTCTAAAATTATACTTTTCTCTCAATCCTCTCACAACACAATGCCAAAACCTCATAAATCTTTATGATCCAACCACTTGCACTTCAAATCTAAGTTATGTACATCATCTCTATCTAGTTATTTTCTTAGATTTGTTGCTATTTCGCATAAAAATTGGATTTTTAGCTAAGGTTTCATGATGAACAATATGAATTGCATGTGTGGAAACTATAGTTTCTAAGAGTGATTTAGGGAAGATAATGCGATAAAACATGTTGTTTACTCATTATTTATTAAAAATCACTTGAAAAACACATGCTTGTTAAAGATTGAAACCATATTGAACATGGGGTTATGTTGTATGAACAACGAAAAGAAGAGAAAGTGAGGGAATCCATGTTATAGGCTTGTTGGTTGTTGTATTGGCATGTGAATTGTGAAACTTGTATTAGAAATAAGAAAAACTTGTTAATTGAATTTGTGTGCAATTACAGCAATCCATAGAGTTCATGAGTTCTGTAATATTGATTGAAATTGTTGTTGTAAAATCTATTTCAATGTGATTAAATTCATGTTAGTGATATGGAATTTTTTTGTTGAAACAGTTGCACATGAAAATAGATTGTTAGAAATTATAGACAACAAGTTTTAAGAAATTGCATATTGAGTGCTAATATTAAATCAATAAAGATTATGATTGAAATTAGGATTTAGTGTTGAATTAATCCTAGAATTTCATTAATCCATGATTTTATAAAAGTTATCATTTCATTATACGATCCATTGTTAATTCAATGTTTTTTCTCCTGTTTGATTAAATGAATTAGCAATAAACTAGCAATAACTTTTGAGTTTTGCTAGATTATTAGATTGGCAATTATTCATATAATATGAGTTTGTTTTTATCAAAATTGAAGTTATTTTCTATTTTTGATTTCAAAACCATACTGAGAGGTACCCCTTTTGACATTTCTAGAATCTTGGCAAAGGAAGAGGTACCTTTGGTTGGCAAAGAAGGAATTTTTCCATACATCATACTTGAGTTAGGAACCACTTGCTTAAGGTGGCTATGATGCCAGAGGTAGTTAATTGAGTCTAGTGGATGGGAACGATTGTTGACGATCAATGAGCCGTCGAATAAGGAATTGACATTGGAAGTACTTAGCATCCTGTTGTTAGCTTATAATATTGAGAATGATAGGGATAATACTTTGTACTTAGGGTATAATGGTAATGACGTGACTATGCCATTTGATTAGCTACCTATTCATATTGGCATATACTCTCCAAATTACATTAGGATACGAGAGTATATGGAGTTGCCATATAGATTGTCTTGGGGAGTTTATGGATATTTTGTGTGTGCGGATTTGATTAATTGAGAAAGAGGAGCTTATGATCCAAGGAGGTCTAAGGCCTCTAATATGAGAGATCTAGCTCTCAGAATGATTCATTATGTTTTAGCTAAGGGTTTTACTAAAGGAAGAATAGTCAGGGAGTCATAAATGAAATGGATATCATATACTTGCATAGTATTGCTAAATAATACCTTATAAATCTAGGCGCTAGGATGGCCTTCATCCTTCGGAACTAGGCTACTGAAGGTCATTCAGGTTTTATTTTTGTAGGTCCCATTGTCACTAGGTTAGTGAGAAATACTCCTTGTTTTCATGGCCTTCTACATATGTAGGCATTGGAGCCTCCTGCTCTACTAAGCTATAAATCAATTAAGGCCATGAAACTTCCTCCACTGCTTGAGGGTCCACTTCTTGAGCTAGCCAGCGAGGCTACATCTTCATCATCTCAGTTGTGACATGGTTTATCCTTTTCATTATTTGGCACAATTAAGAGGATGGTGAGGAAGATAATGAAGAAACAAAGGATTTCGATGCATAAAATTAATTGTGGTAAGATTAGGATGGATGCACTTTTTGTCCACTAGGGAATCTAGCCACTGCCATCACCACCTATGCCAACTCCTGACTTAGATGAGGAAACCGAGGAGGAACAGGAGGAAGAAGAAGAAGAAGAAGAAAAAGAATAAGAGGACGATGAGAGAATTTACTTTTTCACTTTTTATTTCTTTTTCAAAAGACTTGGTTTGATTTTTCATTTTGGATGACTATACTCACTAACTTATTTTCTATTAAATTGTAGTTTCGCTGTTTTGTTAGATACAAAAAAATAAAAATAAAAAAACCTTGAGCTTAATTGGATCGATGGAATTCAGATTTAGGACTTTAGAATTTTTCTTCAAAGATCAATGCAAAAACCAGGCAAATTCTAGTTCTTTTTCTTTTTATTTTTCTCCAAATTTTATTTTTGAATTTTTTGTTATAATATACATTAAGGACAATGTACCACTTAAATGTTAGGGGAAACTATAGATTATGCATGTTAATAATTTAGATACACACTTAACCTTTTAAATATTTTGTGAATAAGAAATCATAGAAATTTACATCCCTATATATATTAAGCAAGCAAAACATTTTTGAATTGGCCTACAATCCTTTATGAATTTAGAATCCGTTCTTGAATTTGAGTGATTAAATCCTTATGATTCAAGGTTCCCTTTGTTTAAACTTAGACTTAGGCTCAAGATTAGGATAGATATAAATGGGTTAAGGATTGATTATTTTTATTTCTAAACTTAATTCTAAAGGATAGTTATCTATCCCTCTTTTTAAAAATTTTTTAGATTGGATGAACAAATGAGATTTGTCTTTTGAAAAATCAAAGTAATTGGAGGGATTAACTGAATAAATTAAATTAATAAAAGAATAGCTAAAAATTGGTAAGGATCGATCATGATTCCTCAGAAGAGAAAGACTCTTTCCTACTACAAATTACAAAAGGAAATTTAATTAAAATTGTAAAAGAGTGGTCATGATGCTTTAGAAGAGTGAGATACTTTCCCTTTGACAACTATTAAATGAATAAAAGGGCTAAATTAGTAAGGATTGACCTTAGTCTGTTAAAACAACAAAGTTTTTTCTCAATGCTAATCAACTTTGATAAAGAAATTAATTTGAACTAAAATAGCCTTCTAATGAAAATTTAAAGAAGTAGAGAGACGATCGGATGATGAATTGATGTAACATGCATGTAGTCTAGGTTTTAAAATTAAAACTAGTAAGGGAAGATTTCCCTTCTCTTAAGTTAGGGTGGTGAAATTTTTATAACTTTTTCTTGACTTGTTGATGTTTGTTTTAATCTCTAGTTTAATTTTTGTTTAACTGATAAGACTAACTCTGAATTATTTGGAATGATTATTGAAATTCAATAGTTATTAAAAGTTATTTTCTAAGTATTGTAAAGGTACTATTAAGTCAAAGGAAAAAGGGTGATTCAGAGAAAATTTTGCAAAGCTACTTGAATTTGAGGTTGTACTTTTTCAAAGAATGATTTTTAACTGCCTTATCATTAAGATGTTTTTCTTTTGTTTTGATGTTTTGCTTGAAGACAATCAAAAGGTTAAGTATAGGGATATTTGATAACATGAAACCAACATACATATTCTATACTAATTTTGTGCCATTTTGTATATTAATTCAGCTAATTTCATAGTGATTTAGGGCTTTATCCATTTAATTTTCATTTTCAGGGACTTTGAGAGATGTTTGATGAACTCTCAAGGATTTTTATCAAGTTTTGAAGCTTATTGAACAAAAGCGTTGATCGAGGATTTAAAGCGTATTAACTCTCTTAATTTGGTTTTAATGATAATAAAACGTGTGATAAGTTATCAATTAATATATTTATTAAGTATGCAAATTATTTGAATCAAATAATTTGAGGATATGAAGGCCAAGTTTCACTTTATTGAATATATTAGAGAAATATATTCAATTTTATCTCACTTAAGTTAGTTAATTATATCCATGGAGATTAATTTTATTAAGGTTGAGCAATTCGATAAATAAGGCTTAAACTATATAAGCGGAGTGCATTCTTGAGAACTTATATTGGAATATATTGATCAAGTATTTAGCAAAGCTCGGACCAATTTCGATACGGAATTCATCGATATGGAAATCATTTGGATACACATATTTGTGGTCAAGGTATAAGTTAGCTTTGGATTTTTCACTATCACGTGGCAAGGATCTCAACATCTAAATTTTGATAAAAGTGAAGTTAAACCTCAATGGCATTTCCCAAGTTGACAAGATCAAACAGTGATTAAAGTGAGCAGCAACTTTAATGTGTTCAAAGATATTCTCAAATGGTGGTTTTGTTCTATATTGGCTTCAAGCATTTATTTGGTTCTCACTGTGATAATTATTTTTCAAGAACCAGCTCGTGTGAAAATCAACTTGTTCAAGGAATTTTTATGTTCATTGGTTCAGGCAGATAACGCGATAGTAGCGGAGTATTTTCATTCAACGTGGTAAAATATTTGAGTTATTAATTTTTAATTAACCACATGGATTTTTGCATATCACAATTTCAAGTTCAATAGTAGCACTAATCCATTTAATCTTCAATGAGGTTTTTGTTTACTTACATTGTGAAGCACCGAAAGCAAGCCACCATTATTTTAGCAAGATTCAAAATTAACATTGCAAGGTTGTTTTAAGGGAAGGATTTTATGGTTTATATGGTAAAAGATTCTGAGTTCAAATTTAACTATTTCAGTACATGGTATTAGAGACATATCTTGCATTGCTTTTTAAATTTAAACAAGGGATAAAGATAAATATATGGTGCAAATTTTATGGAAATATTTTTTAAAATTATAGTGGATATTTTTATGGGATTACATATTCAATATCAAGGAGATATGGATTAAGTTCGGAGGAATATTAATTCAAGTTCAAATATTTGAAGAGAAAGATATAGATAAAGATAAATGTAGAATTTTCGAAATCAAATTATGAAGATACGGTGGAGATTTACAAGGAATTTCAATTTTAAAATGAGTAGGATACATCCGTCTGTAGAAAAAGTAAGTTTTAAGTACATATTTGAAACTTTTTGGTAGAGTTCATCAAGAAAAAAAATGTAGCAAGTATTTTTAGACGAATTTCACAATATTTATCTTTGGGTTTTGAATTTCAAAGTTGGGTGTAAATTTGAAGAATAAATCAAATCCCAAAAATATCTTGAAGCTATTTCTAACTATTACTCCAAGAAACAAGTCATTATAAGTCGAGCTACATAAGAAACAAGATAGAGACACTCATAACAAAATAGAAAAGAACATAATAGAATTCTTTGAGATTTCTCATGTCTGATTGTCAAAAACTTTATTAGAAATGTAATGGGAAACTATGCTAACCAGAATTTTCACTCTATTTTTTTGTATTTGTGTGAATGTTTTAGAGATATTTCTTCTACTATATTATCTCATTTCTTGTAATCATTGTTAAGAAAGTTTTATCAAGGGAGTGTGAGGATAAGGAATTCTTTATAGGCTTGTGTTTAACTTAAAAGAGAAGCTAGTAAGATAGGGTAAAGAAGTGATTAGATATCCTTGTAATCTCAAGTTTCATTTTGATTAATGAAAGAACTGAATTGGTAAAACGACATCGATGAAGAAGACTGAGTTCCCAGTAATGGAGTTAAAAGAGAGCTGTAGGTACAAGATCGAAACTCTTTAAATTAATTGCTTGATCTTCTCTCTCTATCTCTATTTATTTCTTGCATTTTCTTATTTGTGCTGCTATTTATGTGTTTAAAGTTAACAATCAATTAAGAACTACTCATGCCATTCTAAGTTATTAAGAGGGTTTTTTTTTTTAATTCGAAAGAGTTTCAATTTTTTAAAGATATTAATTTACCTTCCTCTTAATTTCTTATACAGGTATAGAGCAAAAGGATTTCAAGTAAGAAAGAGGTCTAGTGAAGAACATAGTTGAAGACCATGGTTGCTGTCTATGTTCGTGTGCCCCTCATCAATCAATTTCCATCAAATTTGAATCCAAGTACATGCCCAAGCTCTATGGCTGTGTTCCTTACTTGTGGACATGTAATGAATTATGAGTCTTTTATTTTTGTTGGGTTTTCTTTGTAAATCTAGCTCTAACTCTTATAAATATATATATCTAGGCTTAGGCTTATGGAGAAAGCCCCTTTCAAGCAAGACTCAGTAGGGTAAAGAATTATAGGGGTTCTTCTATGTTTTCTTTTACTTTGTTATTATGTCGTTGTCTTAATTTCTTTCTTTTTTTCTTTTTTTTTTTGCCAATATGTTGTCTTAATTTCTTAGGAATCATTATTGAATCCTATGTTTAAGAGTGACTTTTTATTATTATTAATGAAATTCAATATATGTTTTTGCATATTGTGATCTAATTGTATTCTATTTATTGTTGTCTTTAATTCCATATATTGGTGATTGAATTATTGCTAGAGTTTACTATAGAGTTTGTGAGAGCATGTGATATAATTGACTGATATAATTAGGTAAAACTGGTTGACTAAAACATTTAATAGTTTGGTTTTTGTAGATTAAGGCAACCTAATAGTGGGATTCAAGAATGTCATGAAATTCTATGACTCTCTATTTATAAGTGATTTAAGTAGAAAGGGTTTTAGGATTAGGAATTAGCCAAGAGATGCGAGTCCAATTAGATTGTAATAGGAACCCCCATTGTCCAATATTGCAATTGAGATTGAATACGTCACTCAAAACTAGGTAATAGATAATACTAAAGATCTTCTAAGGAATATGTTTTCTCCTTTAGATTAATTTAATTGTTCTTATTCTTTTTCTTGTTTTATTCTTATTTAAGTTTATATTTTTGTTAGTTTAGTTATTTCATTGTTGCAGTCTTCACTTTTATATCTTTAATTATTAAATTAAATCTTTAATTGTAAAAGTTATGAAATTGAATAATTTAAGGATACAATTGCTAGATAATTAGATATTACTCCCATATATGGTTCATTGTAGGATCGACACTCAAACTCTATCTAAATCTATACTATAACTTGACTAGATGCATTTGCCTAAGCCCCCATACATGACAACAGTTGACATCTTAACGAAGTCTCTTCCAAAGCAGCACTTCAACCAGAACCAAGTTAGCTTTAATTGATATCTATTCCTTGACTTCAGAGGGAGTAAAGAAAAGAGTTGTTTATTTATGTTTTCTATTATCATTTTATTTTTACTATTTTTTCTTGAACCACTGTGATAGGGATCAAGGACTGATTATGTGCTCTTGAGCCTGAGAGCTTTCTCAGACGGTTCACTAAGCTGTCCAAGGTGAGTTAAGCGCTAAGGAGCGGTGTTTACCCCAGTTCGATCTACCAATCTACTTTACTCTCCACACCATCTAGGAAGCTGCCGAGGTGATTAGCCGACATGTGAAGCCGAACCCTCTACAATGCCCCAGTTTAAGCACCAAATTAGGAGAACAGTCATCTCCACAATATTGAGGTCGAGCTAACAATTGTCAAGGGCCAACCACCTGAGGCCGACCCGAATGTGAGCTGTCCCTAAGCTAACCCTTGTTTAGCGTCAGCAATCAAAGCTACCGACATTGATAAGACCTAATTAAGGCCATTCCTACTTAGCTCGCAGTGTCATTGGGACCATAGATTGCGTAAAACGTGTGCACGCTGTCCTTTCTGACATTCGTACTGTCCTTTTTGACAGAGGATATTCTTTTTGCATGAATACTTGCTTTCCCTATAAATTATTCTCCTTTTGTTTTGCAAGTAAGGATCCATTTCTGTAATTTAGGACTTATCCTAATTGAGTACTATAAATACTCGCATATTATAATAGCCGCATACAAATCATACAAAGAATACACTGAACTTTTTACTCCCTCTTAAGCTAAGTGTCCTTCTATTTACTCTTAAGCTACTCTTATCTAGCTTATTTGAGTGTGGATTACTGGCAAGTGATCTCTGGCCATACTTATGCATCATATCAAGTGTAACTTGAGCTCGTGTGAGATGTTCGTGTGTCATATCTATCGTCGGTGTATGAGAATCCCTGCTCATCCTCAATTACCATTTACTTTTCGAGCCATCTCACGGCCTAGACTTACCCCTTTTGGTTATGCGTGATATTAGGCTCGTATGTTCATCTATAGAATTTGTATTATCTTGGTATCAGAGCTTGGCTACGTTTGGAGCTAGATTCTACTATTGTATTCTTTGAGTGGTTTGTTACCGCTCTCGTATGATAACGATTCTACTGTTAACCTTGGAGTTCAGTAGTTGAGAAGTACTTTGTGCTCTATTTCCCTTTGTTTTCCAATACGTAAAACAGAGTGTGGTTGACTGTTCCTTTGTTGAGTAATTTTCATGGTGATTAGAGTATCAGTTATTGATCTTCAAGTGCTATTATTAGACGTCAATTTTTTTTTTTTGTAAGTAACCATCAATGTTAGACTCAAGTGTTCAAAGAACTTTAGGAAACCAAAGAAGTAGTACTTGATATGGCCAAAGGCAGGAAGGAAGCTCCACACCTTAGTTAGTGGGTGACCCCTTAGATAGGCTTACCGACTTAGTAGTTAATCTGGTAACTGTTATTGAAGAAAACAGGCAACGAGCTAGAAATAGCCCCACTAGAGAACATGAGTAGCAAAAGTGAGGCAATGGTTAGTTTGGTCAAGTTAATGACCTAGCTTGACCACCCCAAGATAAAGGAGTTGGTAGGGATGCGAGGCGAAGGCTAGCACTTGAAGAGATTAAGGAAGAAGTGGAAGGAGATGACGACACAGAGGAGCACTACGAGGCTGAAAAAAGGAATGTACGAGCCCTTAGAGTCAAATGATTGAGGATACATATCTCGAGTTTTTCTAGAAGTGGTGATGATGAGGACTACCTAGATTAGGTAGATGGGATTGAAAAGTAGTTTGAATGCTACGACATACCTAACAATGCAAGAGTTAGACTTGCTGTGTTGGAGTTCATTGGTTATGCTGCCTTATGGTGAAAGAACTTGCAAGCCACCTAAAGAAAGGAAGGAGAACGAAATATTAGGAGTTGGGATGAAATGAAGAGGGTTATGCAGAGAATGTTTGTGCCGAGCTACTATTTACAAGATACCTTCAAAAGATTGGAAGGGCTAAGACAAGGAGGGTCGAGTGTAGACACTTATGTTAAGGAGTTTCAAATGTTGATGATTTGATGTAAAGTCATAGAGCTAGAGGGTCGAACGATATCTTGATTCATTATTGGATTGAAATATGAGATTGGAGATATCCTGGAAACCATGGAAATTAGGTTGCTTAATGATGCAATTTGAGCCGCCCACAGGATAGAAAGGCACTGAACAAGAAGATTCCAAGTAGGCAGTAGTTGCACTGTTCTAAGTAAGCTTATGCGAACGAAACCAAGTAAGGTTACTTGAGCCAAAGAGAAGGAACCCCCAAGGAAGTTTGAAAAAGGCTAGAGTTCAGGTAGGAAGAAAAGTAAGATTAATTGTTTCAAACGCCAAGGATTTAGACACATGGCTTCTTAGTGTCCAAATAGGCAAACAATGGTGATCTGAGGTGAGGTGTTGACTGTTGAGGTCAACAGTACTGATGAAGAAGTAGATGAGCCGAAAGAGGATGGACAGATTGAACTATTTGTGGAGGAAGATATCTACAATGGGGAAGGTAACTTTTTGTTGACCAGTCTAGTGTTAAGGAGGACAATAAGCATCAGTCATGTACTCGGAGATGAATAAAGGGAAAATCTCTTCCATATTAGATATAAAGTGAATGAATCATTGTACATGTTGATCGTTAACAATGGGAGCTGCATTAATGCAGCCTCTGCATTTATGATCCAGTAGTTGAAATTACCAACCATACCCCAACCAAAACCTTACAAGCTTCATTGGCTTAGTGATTAAGGAGCCTTATAAATGAACAAGTAGGTATCTATGCCGATTTGCATTGGAAAATATTGAGATGAAGTGCTTTGTGATGTGCTACTCATGAGTATGTCCTACAGTCTACTTGGACGACCATGGATGTTTGATCAGGTAGTTATATATGATAAAAGGAGGAATACATGCTCTATGGAACATGAAGGTAAGAGGATGAAATTAAGTCCTATGACTGTTAAGCAGGTAAAGGTCATGTAGTCCCAACTTAGCTAAACCCTAAAGAAAGAGGCTTTGATGATGACCTGAGTCAAAATGAAAAGAGATGGAGCTTAAAGGACGAACTTATTTGCTTATCCGAAGAATTTTAGAGATGAGACTTGAGGAGGAAGAGCTACCTACTAAGGTAAAAACCTTATTAGAGGAATTTGTTGACTTGTTTCCAGAGGAGCTACCAAAAGGTTTGCTCCTAATTCAAGGCGTCGAGCATGTAATCAACCTACAACCAGGAGCTACACTACCGAACAAGCCTGGCTATAGGTTGAATCGTGAACAAGCCATTGAGCTGTAGAAGCAAGAAGATGAGCTAATAAAGAAGGGGTATGTGCGCAAGTCCCTTAGCTTACGAGCTGTTCTAGCCATGTTAATGTCAAAGAAGGATAGATCTTGGAGGATGTGTGTAGATAGCCAAATGTTCAATCGAATCACCATCAAGTACAAGTATCCTATACTCAGGCTTGATGACATGCTAAACGAATTAAGTGGAGCAAGAGTATTCTCCAAGATCAACCTTAAATTTGGATACCATCAAATTCAAATGCGTAAGAGTGATGAGTTGAAGACCGCATTCAAGACATGGCATGGGTTATATGATTGGATTGTAATGCCATTTGGACTGTCCAATGTGCCGGGCACATTTATGCACCTGATGAACCATGTACTCTGCGAATTAATAGGAAAATTTGTCGTGGTTCATTATGATGAAATTCTGGCATATAGCCTCAACTTGGAGACTCACCAAGAGCACCTTTGAAGAATTTTTGCAAAACTCTAAGCTGAACAGCTCTACGCCAACCTGAAGAAATGTAACTTTTGTCTACCCCAAGTGATCTTCTTGGGGTTCGTAGTGAGTGGAGATGGCATCCGAGTCGATGATGAGAAAATAAGAGTGATCATAGAATGGCTTGAGTTAACCTGTTCTATCGATGTGAGAAGTTTCCATAGCTTGGCATCATTCTATCGCAGGTTTATATAGAATTTTAGTACAATTGTGGTTCAGTTCATTGAACTCTCAAAGAAGAATGTTGAATTCAAATGGGGAGAGAAAAGACAGAGGATTTTTGAGGAAGTAAAGGATAAGCTGACTACAATCCCTATCTTAGCTCTACCAGGCTTTGACAAAGTGTTCGAAGTAGAGTGTGATGCATTCGGACTAGGAATAAGTGTTATGCCAGTGTAAGAAGGCCGACCTGTTACTTACTTCAGCGAGAAACTTCGAGGAGCTACACTCAACTATTCTATCTATGATAAGGAGTTCTACTCCTTAATCCGAGCCCTAACGGTGTGGTAACAATAGATGCTACCTAAAGAATTTGTGATCTACACCAATTATGAATTCTTGAGATATTTAAAGAGCTAACCTAAGTTATCTTGGAGGCAAGCCAAATGGATCAAGTTCATGGAGGGTTTTTCCTATGTCATGAAATATAAGAATGGAAGGAACAATATAGTGGCCGATGCCCTATTGAGACGACATACCCTCTTAACAGCAACAAACAAGGTTACTTGGTGTTTCTACTATAAAGAATTTATATGCTAAGGATCCACAGTTTAGTCTTATCTATGCCTGATGTGAGTAAGGACGGATACTGGATGACTATCACAAGGAGGACGGATACTTATTTAGGAAAAAGAGGCTATGTATCCCTAGTTGTTCCATGAGAGAATTACTTGTGTGAGAGGCGCATGGAGGAGGATTGATAGGACACTTTGGCCAGTGCCGAACCCATGAAGTACTATCAGTGAGATTTTTTTAACTAAGAATGATGAGAGACGTACAGTCCATGTTAAAAAAGTATACGACCTACCAAAAGGCAAAGAGCCAAGCTAAGTAAGGACATTATCTATCATTGCCCGTCCTAAACAAACTGTAGTTTGAGTTAAGTTTGGACTTTACATTAGGATTGCCGAGGATGTCTTGAGGGAAGGACTCCATTATGGTGGATGTGGATTGATTTAAAAAGATAGCATATTTCGTGCCCTGTTCCAAAACTAACAATACTTTGGCTATCTCTTTTCTTTTCTTGTAGGAAGTAATCAAGCTTTATGGCATGCCTTGAACTATTGTTTCAAACGAAGACCCAAAGTTCATGAGCCACTTTTAAAGGACACTATAGAGGCGAATGGTAACCAAGCTATTGTACAATGCATCTTGTCATCTATAGACTGAGGTTATTAATAGAATTGTAGGAACTTTGTTATGGGTTATTGTTGGACAAAACATGACCGATTGGGATCTCTGTTTACCAATCATTAAGTTTGCTTACAACAGGACCACCCATAGCATAACAAGCATGTCTCCATTTAAGGTCGCCTATGAGTTTAACCCCAAGCTTTCGATGGTCCAAGCACCCTAACCGAAGCTTAATAATGATCGGTTAGCCATTAAAAGAGTCAAGGCCATCAAAGCTAAGAACCAAAAGGTTGTAGAACAATTGAGTCAAGCTAATACTAAGCTCGAGGAGCGAAGTTGAGGACGAAGGAAGAGAGAATTTCAACCAAGTGATTTGGTTTGGATACATCTCAACAAGGAACGATTCCCAAACCTAAGGAAGAGCAAGTTGTCTCCCACAGTCGACGAACCTTTCAAAATGCTTGGAAAGATCAATCTTAATGCCTATAGGATTGAATTACCTAAAGGATATGGAGTCTTAGACTCCTTGAACGTTGCCGATCTCTAACATTATAATCCTGAGGATGAGCAACCTGGAGCTAAACCAGATTTAATCCCAAATCTCGAACAACCCGGAGGGATGATAGGGATCAAGAACCGATCATGCAATCCTAAAGTCGAGGGCTTTTTCAAATGGTTCACCGAGTTGTCCATGGTGACTTAAGCGCTAAGGAGCGGTGTTTACCCTAGTTTGATCGATTGATCTACTTTGCTCTCCACACCATTCAGGAAGCTGCAAAGGTGATTAGCCAACATGTGGAGTTAAAGCCTCTGCAATACCTTAGTTGAAGCACCAAATCAAGAGAACAGTCATCTCCACAATACTAAGGTTGAGCTAACAATTGTTAGGATACAATTACCTGAGGCCAGCCTGAATGCGAGCTGTCCCTAAGCTAACCTTTGTTTAGCCCCAGTAATCAAAGCTGCCGATATTGACTAGACTTAATCAAGTTAGCTCGTAGTATCATTGGGAGTTGGGACTACAGACTACGTAAAACGCATGCGCGCTGTCCTTTTTGACATTCATACTACCCTTTCTAACAAAAGTATTCTTTTTGCACGAATACTTGCTTTCCCTATAAATTATTCTCCTTTTATTTAGCAAGTAAGGATCCATTTTTGTAATTTAAGACTTATCCTAACTGGGTACTATAAATACTCATATATTGTAATAGCCGCATATGAATCATACAGAGAATACACTAAACTGTTTACTCCCTCTTAAGCTAAGTATCCTTCTACTTACTCTTGAGCTACTCTTATTTAGCCTATTTGAGTGTAGATTAGTGGCAAGTGACCTCCAGTCATACTTATGTGTCATATTAAGTGTAACCTGATATCGTGTAAAACGTTGGTGCGTTATATCCATCGTTGATGTACATGAATCCCTGCTTATTCTTGATTACCATTTACTTTTCAAGCCATCTCGCGGCCTGGACTTACCCCTTTTGGTTTCGCATGATATTAGGCTCGCATGTTTATCCATGGAATTTGTATCACACTGCATTAGTTTTGTTCTTGCTATTATTATTATTATTATTTTTGTGTTTGGATGTTGTAGTATTTTAGGATAGGTAGATATGGATGTATTAGTAGGTAGATAAGATAGGTATTTGTGATGAGTCTTTGGTAGCTAAAAGTTAGGATAAGTTGGATATCTTATGAACATCATATCATGTATATATAATGTACATTATCTGATGAATAAAAAATAGAGGCATCATTTTTCCTAAAAATCCTTCAAGAGTTATATATATATATATATATATATATATAAGTTCAAAAGAGTTTTTTGAACATGTAATTGTTATGTACTTTAGTTGTTTCCAACAGAGCATTAGGTTCCCATTCCTAGTTCCTTCTCCCATTATCCATTTATCTTTCTTACACATTGTAAATCTAATTCTACATCAAATGATTCCATCATTTACATAAAACTAGTAGCTTAAATTATCTTATACATAGAATTGTCTACTCATTAATATATTTCTTTTTATTTAATTCATTGCAATTCAATTTGAAAACAAAAAGTTGAGTGGAAAAAAACAATGTTTTTTTTTTTTAAAAGAGCACAAGGAGTTGAAATTCCTTAAAATACCAAGTCAATTTTATGCTATCTGTGGCTAGTATAGAAAGGACACAAACATATGATATCTAAGTTTATCTGTACACAATGTAAGCATTAACCATAGTTGTTTCTCTTTAATATGCACCCTAGACCGTCTAATATATGAACCGATCCTAGAAAAGTTAAAAGAAGATATTGTATTGGTCAAGGTGAATTGATTTCATAGAAGACATTACGGACTTTGATTAGAAAATTTCCACTTGAAATTTGGAAAAATTTCAAACTTCCACATACAAAAAGTTTTGTGTGCCCAAAGGCTATGGCATTTAAATTTTAATATATTAGTAATTATTGATGAAACCTATATAGCTAATAATCCCACCTCTAATTTATACCTATTAGATATGGACTTTTGAAAACATATTTAATTAAGTAGTTCAAATTTAATAGATATAAAATCAAAAATAGGATAGAGGGTTGGACTGGTGGCGTAAAAAATGTGGATGTGAGTGTAGGAAAATCCTTACTTCCCGTTCACTTCATTGAATGAATGGACACATAATGGAATCCCTATGCACTAAGAATTGAATAAGCCTGTAATCCTCATAACATTATTCATTTAAGAGATATTACACTCCATACTGGGAACATTAAGTATGAGTAGTACAAATTTGCTTACTTAAATTGTCATTTCTTATTGTATGCTAAATCATTTTTGTTTTGCAAGAGCTCTAAGAGCCTATAAAGTAGATAGATCAATTACTCTACCAAGCTAACTTTAGCAATTTTGGGAGATGTTGGCATTAGTGATAGTGATCGTTGCTCGTGTAGAATCAGAATTGAATGAATTATGGGAGGTGGTTGATGGAATCTTACATATACTAGATTTAATGGGGTTTGCTTTTGTAGGTTGGAGATGAGGTAATCCTAAAGGAGGAGCCACAATTGGTAAAGAAAGGGGATTTAGGTAGATTGATGAAGCACTAGTGGTCCCTTTGGCAATAGCTAGCTTGACTACACCATCTATGGAGCATTTACTTAAGGAAGATAAAGATTTAAGAGGGATGAAAAAGAAAGAGAAACTAAGAAACATTATGTTGGAATTCATCAACAAAATTCTTGGGGATGGGCTCACAGAAACGTTAAGTAGACAAGGACATAAAGATTTATCACTTCATGACAATACGGATAGCAAGGACATTGTACATGTATGTTGACTCAAAGTATTTGCTGGTATGGATTTGAGAGAGATTGG
The DNA here is from genome assembly GCA_024138005.1 of Lumnitzera racemosa. NCBI lineage: Eukaryota > Viridiplantae > Streptophyta > Magnoliopsida > Myrtales > Combretaceae > Lumnitzera > Lumnitzera racemosa. The sequence continues at coordinate 86,352,474 of JAMXBC010000007.1, forward strand.
GTTTCGTGCAAGTGAGTGAGCCTACAAAAGAGAGGATAGTGAGGGGACATCGGTCCAGTATGACAACTTTGATACTTGAAGAGTACGCGAAAGCAATATGTAAACTTAAGTGTGTAAAGTATCAAGTGGCCTATCATTTGGTGTTGGCCTTATATTTATAGAGGAGTGAAGTCGATAGTTGGAGAGGAGTTAGTAAATAGAGCCACATCCACAAGTATTGAAGAGCGAGGTGAAAACGTCCAACGTGGTTCATAAGTATAGGAGTTTGTTGTTTCTTTCATCCTTATCAGAAGTTTTCTAGCCGTTAAAGGGCTCTTATAACTAAATAAGCTATATTTGGGGCTTAGGCCAAAGGTAACTTGTCAGAAGTTGTAAGACTTATCAGATTGGGGGAGGCTTGAGGAGCCTATATGCAAAAGGTGCTATTAACACTTCCACCACCACCGCACCCTACTTCCCCCTACCCTCCCATGCAGTCTCATTACTGTAGTGAAGGCAAGGAGAAGGGAAAGATGGGCTTCTTAGGTACGTGGTTGATACGGTCTAAAGGTGTCTGTGTTAATGTTGCCACGTCGACACAACAATGATGGAAGTTTGTGCTTGCTAAGGCCAAAGCGAAGATGTCTAAGCTAAATTACCTCAGGGCCGAGTAGGTATGACATGCCCAAACAGATTACCTTTAGGACAAAGGTGAGTGTAACAATTCCAAGGTGGAATGCAGGAGGTCTAACTTGCTTAGCCATCGGGGGGTAAGAGTAGTTGGCCCTCAGTTAGGCTAGAGCAGAGTGCATGTCTACTAAGCTAGATGGGCGAACTAAGGTGGAAACTTCATAGCCTGGGTTAAGTGCTCTTAGCCGAGTTTAGGATACAATGGGTTATATGTCTCACGGTAAAGATGCATAGTAAAGGTGTTGAGTAGACAAGGCTGAACTAAGCTAACCATTGCTTAAGCAAATACAATCTATTTGATCCAAGGTATAGTATTGTTGAAGTGTTGAACAAGTTTTCTCCTAGAAATTGAGGGGCCTTAGGGAAACTTCCTACGAAAGTAACTTTTTGAATTCATACTTTATCGCTCCTGTTTTCAATACATTTAATGCAATGTGATAGGTGTCTTATCATAACAGACTTATGTGTGGTTACATGTGCCTTGTCTTTTGAATGTGGCTATCCGATCAAAACCGACTCCACGTGTTCACATCATAACATTTCAAGGGATTTGTTGTTATACGAATCCCTATAACCGTCGATACACTTTCTAAAGCCTTCGATTTATAAATACTACAATTGTTTAAAAAGGGTACCTTTTCACAACTTCCTCGCTTTCTCACTACAAACTTTATTCTCTCTTTTCATCAACCTTCTTTGAAGCTCTATCTCTTGTAAACTTTTCTTCAAAATTCTTCATTTCTATTTGCTTCCTCATTAGCATGTTAATGAACACATGTGAGATGCCATCAGATTCGTCAAAGTATAACATAACTAACTCCAAGACCATAAGGAGTGATCTTCCCCTTGAAGGAGAGGATGAAGTCACATTATTAAAATAGCTTGATATGTTACAAGAATGGCAGTGGAGGTGTTGGATAGGACTGAGCTTATCAATGTCATCCCAAGGGACCCTTACATGAGTGTTCCCTTATTAGTGGCTAAGGATTTATTCGAAGTGCCTGGGATAGGCAAAGGATCGAGTGGCTAAGTTAGTGGGAGTAAGGCTTTTGTCTCCAACTGGGTTCTTAGCAACTTCATAGTCGAATCGATTTCGGGTTAGACAATATCGCCACCAAGGAAGGAGGAGAAGGTGCCCTTATTGATAGGGAGGCATTTTGCAATGTTTGGATTATGGGCAATGCCTCATTCTGAGCAACTTTGAAAAATATCTGTTCAACTTCCACTAGTGTAGCTTGGCACAAGTCCTTCTTAATAGGTGAAGGGTATTGAAGGCTTTCTAGGGACTTTGTGAGTACCTAGTGATAAGGGCAACCCCCTTGGCGCCCCCCCCCCCCCCCTCTCACCCCCAAAACCAAGCTCTTTAACCATTTTTATGTGTAGAAAAGCTTAGATAGGTGGTTGTACCTGCAGCCTTATCTGGGGCGGAAGCTGTTTAGTGGCTTCATGGAGTCTATCAAGGGCTGGTAAGATGACTTCCTAGTGGTTGAGCTATCAAAGGAGGCAAACTTCTGGATAAGATGGACTGAACTGGGGCTTAGAAGGAGCTTGGGCCTAATGATGTTGAGGCTGCAAAGGAGATTTAAGCCTTCATGGCCTTCAGAAATGACAATGAAATAAATGCCACAAAGATGGTAGAGAGATAATTCAAGTATCTGATCTCTGAGCTCTTCCCCAACATAAAGAAGGCTGTAATGAAGAAATGGATAAAAGGGGTAAGTTCGTTTTTCACGAACGGGTTCATCTTTCATGCTAGCATATAAAGTTGTGCTTCATCCAACGTCCTCCTTAATAGAAATGGGGAAAGGATCTTCCTTGTCCGTCCTGGTCATGGCAGAGTTGGTGAATAGTGGTGCTTTATCTTTTTTTTTTTCTCATTTTCCCAACCACTTGTTTGACTATTTATAAGCAAGAAATTGGCCGAGGAGATCCCTTGAGCCTCGGTAGTTGAGCTGTTGAGGTATCACTAGGCTAGGTCAAAGCCTACCACAAAAACCTCCAACCTTAAGGGCAAAGCCATAGAGCTAAAGTCAAGGGCTGGAGAGACTAACAAGGTCGAGTCGGCTACTCTACCTTAAGGGATTCCTCTTGGTCCATAAACAAAGCTGTTGGCTACCAATCCCATGAGTATGATCCTTCCTTTTATTGTCTCCATCCTCGCTTCCGCCCCCATAACTATAGAGGACGAACTCGTTGGCACTGAAGAGCTGGATGTGGTGATGCTTGCCCTTCTTAATAGGGGTGAGGAGGAAGGGGCCAAGGCCAATGCCTAATTTGAGGCAACTAGGTAGAAAAGAAAGGCCCCTAAGATTCTTCAGGAAGTGGCATCTAGGGCGAAGAGGAAAAAGTCAATGGGGAAGGTACCCCTCACCTAGGTTACCTGGTATGAGTGGCCTAAAACTTATACATACAGGTCTGTCGACAAGGTCGGCGGTGATTTTTTTGAAGTCCTTAACAAGTTTCAGTTTTTGGGGATAGTGTCAAACTCGTTTAGGGATGTACCATATGCATCCCAAAATGAGGAGCTCTACCTTCATAAGTTTAAGCCCAAGATCAAGAGGGCTAGGGGAAGCTCCGAAGGCCAAAGTGAGACATCCGAGGCAACGATATCATGTTGCACTACCGGACTCTTAGCTATTAGGCCACAATGGGGTCTTATACCTTTGGCGACTAAGCTATCCTCAAAGACCTATTGATGGTAGGAGGAGGAGATCCCATGGAGATGGTAAGTCACTTGAACTCACTCATCGGGTAGGTAAGCATGTGTTTCTTTCAATTGAAGTGCTTCCTTGTTGTCACTGCTCTAACCTTGGTTTATGTTTCTTTATATAACCATAGCAAGGTATTGTTGTAGCTTAATAATTACGACGCCTTGTGGAAAGAGGTAAAGGGATTTTGGGTGGCAAAGAGCTTGAAGGAGGCAGAATCTTCCCTTGGTAAATATATGGAAAAATTTATCATGGCTAATTGGTGCTTATGCTGCTCTTACGTGCATATGGCTAGGCTTAAGGTAAAGTTAGAGGGGCTTGGGCAGGCGAAGGTTAAAGTTGAGATGAATGCCAAGCAGGTTGGTGACTTGAGGACTTAGCTTGATGATGAGTAAAGGACCAAGGCTCAACTCTCCTAGAAGCTGGATAAGAAGAGGGAGGTTGAGGAAGGGCTCGAGAAAGAAAATGCTGAGTTGAAGACATCGATCTTAAAGTTAAAAATCAACCTAGCGATGAAAGTGTTGAAGTGTGATAGTGCCAAAGCTATATCGTTAGATCTAGCCAGTCAAAAGGTTGGGTTGGAACAACAAATCGAGGAACTCTAGAGAAGAGCTTCGGAGATGAAAGAGATCATCTCCAAATTAGAGAGTGGGGAGGTGCTCAGCAACACCACTGCTAAGAAGGCCATTGTAGATGTTCAGAAGATAGACCAATGGTCGGAAGTGCTTGAGGACATCTTCATTGAGTGTGTTTGGTTCAGGAGGAACGAGGTGCTCACCTATCATCCTGGGCTTGATCTGAGCTTCCTTGGTTAGCTAGACTCACCAACTTTTCAAGAGAAGAGGGCATCTTAAGTGTAAGAGAGAGAATTTTCTTAGGCAACTATTGAGGTCCAAGACTCCCTTTCTATTGCTGGGGCTGGTCAAGAAACTTCTATATCCACCTCTACCTCGGCAACTTAATAAGAGGTCACCCTTAAGGGTACTTCTTAGAGTGATTAAGGTTGGCGTTATCCTCTTACGAACTTGAGTCAGCAAGTTTCAACCTCTCTTACAACCCAAGGCTAGCCATTTTATGGGTCGTCAACGGATCAACCCTCCAAGCAAATTGAAGCGCTAGATTTTTCAAAGCTTCCAGAGTTTGCTAATCCGAAGCAGTTGTTATCCCCTTCCCTTCGTCTCATACTTTAGGTCAAGATGTCGATGTTAATTTTGTATATCCCCACTTTAGTAATGGAATTTGAATTTCTTCATGTACTTTTTTTATGTACTTCGATTCTTGTTCAAGACTTTTTGCTTTCTTACTTGAAGGAGGTTAAGTCGGTAGCATTCCTGCTTGGTTGGTTGGTGAGAGTTCCTTAAGTAAGGGGTGTTTCCCCTTACAGATGTTACCTAAGGGGGGTTAGGTTGGTGAGAGTTCTTCAAGCAAGGGGGTATTTCCCCTTATAGAGGTTACCCAAGGGGGGTTAAGTTGATAACATTTCAACCTACCCAGTTAGCAAGATTTCCTCAAATGATTTACAAGAAAAAAGTAAACATAGATAACTCAAATGAGAAATGAACTTTTATTCATAATTTGTGAAATGATCTACAGAATGTACATTAATCAAAATAAATTTGAAGATTATCTTCATTCCATATGCATGGGATGAGCTTGTTGCTTAGTTGTTCCAATCTATATGCTTTATTCCCCAAGTTTTCTCTAACTCTGATCAAGGCTTCCTAGTTAAGGGCCAACTTGCCCTGTCTTTCTTGTAAACTCGTAGCTTCTAGCTTCTAGCTTCTAGTAGACCGGGTCACCGACCTTAAATTCTTTATGTCTAACCTTTTGATCATAGTATCTGGCAACTTGATGCTGGTAAGTAGTTACTTGATGCTGGTAAGTAGTTACTTGAGCTATAGCAAGGTCTTTGATTTCTTTGATAGTGTCGATGTTAGCTTGTAATAAGGACTCATTGAGGATGGAATTGAAGCTTTAAGTCTAGATGTTGAGAAGCTCTAGCTTGATGGGGATGACTAACTCTAACCCAAACACCAGGCAAAAGGGGGTTTCGCTTATGGAGTTGCGGTAGGTAGTCTTGTACCCTTACAAAATGTTGGGCAACTCGTCTGCCTAAGTGCCATAGGCTTAATCTACTCTCTTCTTTAAGCTTTTAAGGATGACTTGATTGGCTACTTTGACTTAACTGTTCAATTGAAGGTGGATGACAGATGTGAAGTATGGTGTGATGTGGTAGTTGGCACATAATTCTTTGAATTTGGGGTTATCAAACTATTGCTCATTGTCTATGATGACGGCATAGGGGACCCTAAATCAAGAGAGGATGTTATTCTGAATAAAGGATTCAATGCTCCTCTCAATAATCGTTGCCACGGCCTCGTTCTTAACCCACTTGGTAAAGTAGTCGATGGCAATGATAATGAACTACCTACCTCTTGAGGCCTTAGGGAAGGCATCGAGAATGTTTATGCTCTACTAAGTGGATGGCTATGGATTGGGGTTGGAGATTATTGCTGGGGGTATGACTAAAGGGGGTGTGCTTCTGGCATTGAGGTTGCTTTTGGCATTGGCAGCACTTCTGGGCCACAGCCTTGGCATCTTGCCTCATGGTTGGCCAATAATAATCAAGCCATAGAACTCTGATTTAGAGGACTTAAGATTGAATGCGGTTGTTATACACTCTAATGTGTAACTGTTCTATGATACATAAACCCTCATCTTCTCGAAGGCATCTTAGTAGGGGGAAGTTAACCCCTCTATGATATAGAATACCATCGACCAACATATAATTGGTGGCATGGTATCTCAGCTTCTTTGCTTCTCTCCTATCTTTAGGAAGCATGCCTTACTCTAAATAGCTTCGGATAGGATCCATTTAGCTTGGCGTTGGTGTTGATGCTATCAGCTCTAAGACTTTTGCCAAGCTCGGAGTTTTTCTCTTCTTTGGAAATTACTCAATGAAGATTGTCTTATCCTTCACCTTAGGCTTTTGTATCCCTGTAAAGGCGAGCTTGGATAGCCAATCTGCTACTAAGTTTTCGAGTCGAAGGATCTTCATGATGGTCTATGAAGGAAACTTAGCTAAAATGCTCTTCACCTTCTCTAAGTACCTTGCCATAGTGTCGTTCTTAGCCTTGAATTTACCTTAGACTTGCTGGACAACTAGCATAAAGTCTACGAACACTTATAGATGCTCAGCGATGATCTCCACCGGCTATAAAGGCCCCGTATTCAGATTCGTTGTTGCTGGTGTTGAACTCGAACTTAGGGGCATAGCAAACTATGATCTTATGTGGTTTGGTCAGAACGAGACCAGTACCTCCATCCTTCGAGGTAGATGATCCATCAACATCAAGAGCTTACACCGATTTGTCATCCCCTAGCTGTACTTCCTCCTCTCTTATATATTTGACTACGAAGTTGGCTAACACTTATGCCTTGTAGGCCATCCGTAGCTGGTACTAGATTCTGTACACATTCAGTTCCATTACTTATTTCACCATCAATCTAGATGTATCCAACTTTTGCAACATAGTACGTTTTGGTTGGTTTATAAGCACAATGATTTGGTGTGCTTGGAAGTAGGGTCTTAGTCGACGTACCGAGATGACGATGGCCAGGGAAAATTTTTATGCTCGGGTGTACTTGACCTCAGGCCCTTGTAGTATATGGGCCTATGCCCTCTCCTTCTTACTTTGACCAGTACAAATAAGTGTGCCTGATCGCTTACGGTCAGGTACAGATATAGGTCCTCCCCTAGATTAGGCTTAGAGAGGACAGGAAAGTGTACAAGGAAGACTTACAATTGCTTAAAGGTTGCCATGCACTCAGGAGTCTATTAAAAACTCTTAGGATTCTTGAAAATTTTGAAGAACTTAGTACATCTATATGCGCTCTTAAAGACAAACCCACTTAGCGCGGCCACCATGTCGATGAGTTTTTCTATGTCTTAGATTGAGGTAGGGGGCTTCATATCCTTGATGACATGTGTCTTTTCAGGGTTAGCCTTGATGCCCCTTTAAGTGACCAGGAAGCTAAGGAATTTGCCCAAGCTAACCCTAAACATGAACTTTTGAGGGTTCCACTTCATGTCATGTCTTCTCGTATGGTTGAAGACTTCCTAGAGGTCCTTGACATGATCGCCAGATTGCTTGCTCTTAACAATCATGTCATCGACGTATGCCTCTATATTGCGCTTGATATAGGCCTTAAACAACTTTTTCACTATTTATTGATATGTTGCCCTTATGTTTTTTAGGTCGGAGGGCATGACAATAAAGTAGTACATGCTGAAATTGGTGACGAAAGAGGTATGGACTTTATTCTTTAGGTCCATCTTTATCTGGTTGTAGCTCGAGAAGGCACTCATAAGGCTTAGTAGGGTATACTCTAAAGTGGAGTCAACCAACTGGTCGATCATGGGGAGAGGGAAGAAGTCTTTCGGGTAGGTTTTGTTGAGATTAGTATAATCGATACACATGCACCACTTCTCGAACTTCTTTTTTACTAGCACTACATTTGCTAGGCAAGCCAAGTGCTTCTCCTCCCTTACAAAGCCGACCTTAAGCAGCTTATACACTTCTTCCTCAATTATGGCTTGCCTCTTCAAGGCAAAGTGCCTCTTCTTCTATTTGATAGGCAGATCAATGGAGTCAATATTGAGGTTATACGTTGCCAGGTTCAGGGAGATCCCAGGCATGTTTGATATCAACTAGGTAAACCTATCTAAGTTGGCCTACTGGAGGGAAACTATCTCTTCCTTCACCTCTAAAGGAGTCTTGATCCCGACCTTAGTGGTCAAGTCACAAGAGGGACCAATCTACACTTCATTTTTTCACTTGGTTTGCCTCTCTCAACCCGCTTCTCTTGTGGGTCGGTCTTTAGAGCAAAGTCTTAGTCGGCTTTAGCGGCCTCTACATAGAGCTTTAGAGAGAGCTTATGGTCACATCTATGAACTCCCACCTTAGTAGGGGTGGCCTTTAGGTAAAGGGATAAAGTGATGACTCTAAACACATTCAAACTTAGTCATCCTAAGAGAACGTTATAGGGGGATGGGTGGTCGATCACAATGAATGTGTTCCATGTCGAGAGTGATGATTCCCTTAGCTTGGACAGTACTCCTATTGAAGCCAATAAGATATGGTGGTATGGCTTTATCTTAACGAGCAACTTAGTCCTCATCCTTTCGTATGTATGTAAAAAGTGGATATTGGTAGAGTTGCTAGTGTCCACTATAATCTTGAGGGCCTCAAAGTTAGCAATCTTCACCTCTATAACTAAGGCATCTTGATTTGGAGGGGCGGAGTGTTTACCCCCTCTAAATCTTCATTAGAGAAGGAGATTGAAGTGTCTAATTTCAGTCTCTTCTCTTTAATTGCCAACACCACAGATGGGGCGTTAGCCAAGTTGCTAGTGCTTATCTGGCTCCTAAGGTGTAGCCCCCTAACAATTATGTTTATAATGCCGTTGGGGGCTTAGTTGTTGTGGTGGTCATTGTTCTTCTTTAGTCGAGCACCCTCAATTCGCCACCTCTAAGGTACCTTGTCTTCATCATTGTCGTTACTCCGCTAGGCCATGTATTTACTAAAGAAGCCTTGCTAAATAGCATACTTGATTACATTCTTCAGTTGGAAACCTTCATCAGTGGTGTAGTTATGGTTGTTATGGAATTAATAGTACTTATTTGAGTTCTGACAATTGGCATTTTCCTTTATCATAGCAAGCTTTTGCAATAGGCCTGCATGCCGTACCTCGAAATAGACTTAGAGGATAGGTCAGTTCAGAAGGGTATGCTGCGTGTAGATGGGAGGGGGGAAAGGGTTTTGCTTGGCTCGGTGCTTCTTAATACTTGAGCCGTCCCCTTTTGCTCTACTCGAACCCTTGTACCAAAGCAATTGTAAATTATGTATTCAGGGAATAGGAAGTGTGCGGGTAAATTTAGGGTTTTGATGAAACTAACTCAATTAATGTAAAAACTTACGTATAGGCTAAAGGCATTAGTTGAGGAAATCTCATAAGCTCGAAATTTAAAAATATATTAAATTATTAAAAATATAGCTAAAATAGTAAGACTTTATTATATCATTATTATATTATCGGATACATGCAACATAAATTCCAAAAATTAACAAACACTTAGAGATATATTATAAGAATAATATAAATATTAATGGACATAAAATATCATATAAAAGACATGTATGTATGCGGAGTATAATTACTATGTAAATATATATACTTGTAATTGTTGTAAATACCTTAAATTACGTATAAATCACTAAATAAATTAATAAAATTGAAAAAAAATGATAAAAAATTTTCTCAAATAGAGAGGAAACATGCTGCAGCGTGGAATGAAGTTTGGGAACACATGGGATAGGATTTGGACCTATTGACACCTAAGCATGGCTATAAACACTTATAATAAGGTTGGAAAAAAAAAATCAAAAACTACTCAATTGGAGAGATTAAATTACATCCTATAATTTAGAGCAAACTTTAATAATTTGTTAGCTTGAAAGAAATTCTAGAAGTGAAAATATAGAGAGAAAGGGGAAAAAAAATTCGAAAAATTTAATTGCGAATTCGAAGTTTTATATGATCCTAGGGAAGACGACTAGCTAGGTGTGAAACTAAGTGGTAGTCTAAAGGAGTGATTGGCTACAAAGTGGGCCGATACACCTTCCCTTCCCTACGGTAAGTTGCTAAACTCTTCCTATTTTGTAAAAAATTAGAGAAAAATATCAAACGATCACAAAAAATTATGAAATTTGGTTTCCCCATGTATTTTTGCACGAGAAATTCAAATATCTAGTTGGATTTTCAAATTTTGAGTGTAGATATGAGATCCTTAAGAAAAACGTCCTGCGCACTGAATTGTAAATGAGTAATTGAAAGACAATTGAAGTAGTTTTGACTTGAAATTTAATGGTTATACTCCTAAGATTATGAATTTTGATGTTATGTGGTTGGATTTAAAAAATCATGTTGTCGATTTTGGAGAAAAATTCATTTTCATCAAAACAATGTGTTGGATAAGTGTTTCCAAGAGAGCTTAGTAATTCTTTGTAACAACTATAGCGTAAATGAATATTTAGTATGTTGGGAATTGATATATATAATTGAAGTTCTTAGTGGATATTTACTGATGTTACAAAGTGTGAAAATTTTGGAAAATATAAGGGAAGCTTGTGTATAAGTTAAATAGTAAGTTGTAATAGTGGTTAGAGGGTTAGAAAGAATATTAGAATATACTTTAGGAGTGAATAACTTGATTATGCTAAAAATGAGCTTTGGGTTAGAAAGTGATTGATATTGAAACTTTATAACTATATTAGATTCAGAAGGCAAGTTAGGAACTTTTTAAGTAAAAACCTAACTTACAGTAATGAGTCAAAACCTTAATAAGAGTCTTAGTTAGAAACTTCGTCAGAACCTATCTCAAGTTAACTAAAAGTTAGATAAATACCTTACTTATGTGAAAATATGCACCTACTTAATAAAGAAAATAAGTTCTTACTTTATATGTGAATTTAAAAATGAAGTTGCGTATTACTTTCAAGGGATTATTAATGAAAATCACAAACATGATGTTTAGGAGCATGTGACATTACATCCAGGTAAGTTAGGATCAATGCTTAATGGCATATTGAAGTACCATATTAGGATACTTGGAGGAGTAAGAATGCTTGTTTGTGATTGTAGTTAGATTGTTTGTGTGTGTGCGCTATGTGTGTGCTTGGAATACTGATTGTTGATTAGGAGTTGAACTCCAAGTGCGGCTTTCTGCTTGAACACACATCATATCTTATGTGTATAAACTTAGTTGGTCACCTAATAATCTGGACTAAACTTAAGTTAACTAAACGTATAACATGAAGTTCATGATCACCCAATAGGGGTAACAATTAGGTTATCAAACTAAATACCAATGCATTCGTTAAGGATAGCAAAAACCATCCATTTTCCACCCTTAATCGAACTAAGTGATAGAAGATAGGGTCTTAATAAGGTTAGGATTAGTGGTTCGAATGTTATCTAGGGATGAGGGTACTCTTCATTACATAAGCCTAGATTTAGTCTGATATTGTTATGTTGAAACTCTTTAGAATCCAATTTAGAGTGGATGAAATTACTCTAACTTCACAATGAACCAGTTAAACATTGTGAGATACTATATCCTTTGTTTGTTGCATTTGCATATAATTAATGATTAAATAACCTTGTTTGTTAATGTGTTCTTATGACTCCGTCCCTTCTTACTAGAAGATGCCTCATTATGCTTGTCCATAGGTTAGTTTTGATAGGATAGGGAGTGAAGTGAAGAAGTTTAATAAACCGAATGAAGCTCAATTTTCTTTTTTTTTTTTTTATTTTGTGGTAAGATTATAAGGTTTTCTTAGGAGGCCTTATAGTCTTCACTAGCTCACTATTATCATTACATATGTAACAAAGTCTTCCTATGGAGATGTATATTTTCTTTTGAAAACTTTAAACTCTGGATGTACCTAAGATGTATAATAAACTAATCTATCTATAAGTATAAGGAAATGTATTTTGCTAAATATTACTCTACGGGCCTTATATACTACAGGTACCCATCTAACTACTTGAAAGCTAGTTGAGTAATCATTTACCTTATGTAGACTATACCTATGTTAACAGCTAAAGAGTTAGCTCCTAGTCTAGGTTGGTTTACATAATGGAACTATTACGACTCATAGAATTAGGGTGTAATAGCAATCTTTTATGGACAATCTTTTCTTGTCATTTCTACTTGACCTCTCTCGATTGGCATCGTGCCTGGTACGAATGTTATCCTCCTGGTCCATGTATTTTTAGGCCTTATTCAAAAAATTAGCTAGGGTCTTTGACTTGCTCTTTGTAAGTGATTAAAAGAAGTCTCTCGAAGGTTGGATGCCAAGTCGTACAGTGTGCATAGCTACTCCCTCATCCAGCTAAGGGATCTCGACCACTGCATTGTTGAATCAGGTTACAAATTTGCATAAAGTCTCACCTTCACTCTACCTTATCAAGTATAAGGACAATGTATCGTTGGACAGAGACTTGCTAGCCTTAAAGTGGAGGCTAAACTTTTGTGCCAGCTCATCAAAGGAGCCGATGGAGTTCTCAAGCAAGTGGTTAAACCACATTTGAGCTGCTTTCCTTAGCATACTTAGGAAATCCTTGCATAAAATGGTATCCCCATGACCATGAAGGTTTAATAGGGTATAGAAGTAGAGGAGGTGATCATCAAGGTCATCCATGTTGTCATATTGGTCTAATGTAAGAAGTTTGCTATTAAGAGACAATACTTCATCATGGATACCCCTGGTGAAGGAGGTTTTGTTGCTGGTGACCAACCCAACATCACCAGCTTCCTTGCTCTTGTATTGCTTGGAGCCTTTTTATGATTGCATAGAGCTCAGAGGTCATCATCATCTACTGGATGAGCTTAATGCGCTACAAAGTGTGCTAGTGCTCTGTAGAAGTTGGCCACCTGCTCATTGCTAGCTAGGGCTCGATTATAAGTGGTCGTAGACTTTGCTAGCTGTTGTTGTCTTAAGGGATCAAGTTGTTGATCCCTAGCATTCTGCTATTGTTGCTGGTGATTATTTTACCTAATGTGGGCATTAGAAGCTTCTGGTGGGTAGTTTGCGTATTGCATCTCTCGGCATCCTTGAGGCCAACACAGGGTAACCTATTTTAGGCAGTAAACTCTTCAATTAGCTCTCCAAGCATTGTAGGTGCACCTCCAACATTTCCTTTGGTAGGGGCTGGTTCTTAAAAGGTAGGTTATTCACCAACTGGTGGTTTCCAAGGTTGTTAACACGAGAGATGTTGGTAGTGTTTGGGAAAGAACTTGGATCAACTTTCTACAAATGGTGCTAAATGTGGTCTCAGAGTATTTGTTAGTATGGATTTGAGAGAGATTAGGCTTCGCGTAAGCAAGTAAGCTTGTAAAAGAGAGCATAGTAAAGGGGTGTCATGGTGTTGTTTGGTATGATTACTCTGATACTTAAGTTAATCAAGTATTTGGAGAGTATAAACACGTGAAAGCAATATGTAAGCTTAAGTATATAAAGTATCAAGTAGTTTACTGTTTCGTATTAGCCTTATATTCATAGAGGAGTGGAGTCAGTAGTTGGAGAGGAATTGGTGGATAGAGCTACATCCACAAGTATTGGAGAGTGGGGTCACAATGTCTAATGTGGTTTGCAAGTATAGGAGTTAGTTATTTGACTTAGTCTTTTAGCCTTATTTGAATTCTTCTAGCTGTTAGAGGGCTCCTATAACTGGATAGGCCGTGTTTGGGGTTTAAGAAGCTTGTCACAAATAGTAAGACTTATTAGATTAAGGCGGGCCTAAGGAGCTTATGTCCAAAAGGCCCTATCAACAACATAACTTCTCCTTAAGTTGATATGTTAAACCTTATACAAACCCTTGACCTAACCCACTCTCCTTTGTTCTCAGGTTATTGATGTAGTTGTTCCACTAAGTGGTGAATAGCCAATAGTCTAAGGAATAGTGGGGTACATGTCCTGAGAAAAGTAAGTAAATTCAGGATCTTAAATTTATGTTTGTGTACAAATTTTATGCATTTGTCTTTCTTATTATGTCCCATAAGAGAACACAGCTTCATACATGATACCAATGCCTAATGGATCGATTGTCATAGTTGTGCTAACAATGTGGAACCTTAGCCCATATATTCTTACCCAATTTCTTTAACAAACGCAATTAACCCAAGTACAAGATTAGGGATTTGACGTTCATCTCATAAGAGAACACAGCTTCGTGCACGATACCCATACCTGATGGATCGATCGTCACAGTTGTGCTAACAAAGTGGAACCTTGGCCCATATATTCGTACCCAATTTGTTTGACAAATACAATCAACCTAGGTATAAGATTGGGGATTTGAAGTTGAACATCCAAAATTGCCATTGTGTCAACATGCTTACAACAACAATGGCTAAGCATATTTTCGATGATATTTCGTTATTTTCAGGCCCCATGATATTACTTATGTCATCATATAGTTTGCTAACTATCAAGTTGTTTCTATTAGTATGTCCCTTCGTCCACCTCTCCAACAATTCCATATCAAGGTTATCCATTCACCAATAAGGATAGAGCAATTCTCAACTATGTATGGGATGAGAGCATAGATATGGAGTATGTAAATTTGTGATGGAAATATCATGTCATCTATTTGCTAGTTATGCTTAATGGTGTCGGTCGACCTTTTGTCTCAGACAGCAAATGCCTCTACAACTCAAGTTTTAATTTCCTCACTTGGTGTGGAATTCTTACTTCTAGGCCTAGCAACTGAGTATTAAGCAAGGCGAGTAATGTACTATAGTAATGGTGAAGTTATATATGTTATTTGTGTAGGTGGCGTTTCATATGATAATCCCTTGTCCTTTATAGGTTATTGACGTAATATTACTGCTGATTGCGAGAAAGGAGCATGAGAAGGGACGTCGACAATGCCGTTGTTATTTGTCGTCTCACTTCACGACCAATTTTGCTAAGGAGTTCGTACTCTTAACCATGCAATATAGTTAGCATGGTGATTGTATCAACTTCTATAGAAAGCTTGGGGCGCAAAGGGATGAGTTCACAAGGGGTTGTGACAAATACAATGTGGCATATCCGATTCTACTGCATCCCAGTTAACCAGTTGGAATGGGTAACATTCGTTACCTTGCAGTATACTTATATCTTATTCGCTCCATTAGTACACCTGCTATAACATGTTTTTCTTTGTTTAATGCAGGTATATCTATCATGCAACATAAAGTAGAAGTGTTAGTTCCTCGTGTTACTTAGTGCATAGGATTGAGTTGTGTACATTCTCGACAGAAATCCCACCCGTCATGTGAAGAGGATGTGGGACAAATAATGCTCTCCAGATCTTGTGGTTAGTTTTGACTCACATAGCTGAGTAATGTCATACAAGCAGTGGAACTGGAAAGTTCAAGCGGTTACGGGATTTACCCTTCCTGTACTCCTCAAGTCCTAATAATCAAGTTGCTGCAGGTGTCCCGTAAATGTTGCCGCACTGGCTAGATAATATCTTTTCTTTATTCACGTTTCTTACATATCCCTCAGTGTTGTGGACATCTTTCCATGTAATCATGGATGCGTTATGTACCTGTTGAAGTTAATCTCAAGTAGGCCCCAGGGGAAACGATTTGAATGAACAATGTACAACCGTTTGTTCCTTGTGGACACTGTCGGCTTAATCTTCCTTGAAACACTTCAAATGTTCGTAAAAATGCTAATACATTTATTAAAAATACATATTTTCCTATCTTCTCTTTAAACTTAACAATTATGCTCATACATTTGTAAATTTATTGCCATTATTCAAAATTCCGCTTTGTGAATACACTATATTTGACTTTTATGAATATAAATTATTATGTTATGTATATAAGCCAAACTCAAAGTTTACAATCTACATAATATGTAAGCTTTATACACAAAATCACAGAGACCATGACGAATTTAAAAGTTGTCATATAAGATTTCATTTGATACACGTAAATTATCTCATATGCATATACGGATAAAATTTGTGAGGCGCACCAGAACAACATTAGCTAGAAATTTTTATGATCCGAGAAATTTCCTAAACCGAGCAGTACCATTTGATTTAAAATGATAAAAAAAAAAAAAAAAACGTTGGAAAGAAAAACCATAACAAACTGAATTGCTCCCTTCACAGTTTAACATAGAAGAGATCCTGTGCCTCGTGGAAGCAGTATGATTGAAAAAAGTAAGATCCATGCGCACCAGCACCCAAGCATCGGATCAAGTGACACAACAGGGGCTTTCTTCTCGAATATCAAGAGGCAATGTAATAATGGATCGATAAATTTACGAACAAATTCTGGCTTAATGGAATAAAAATTACAATGTCTGGGGAATTGAAACCAAAATGAAGAATTTGAAAACTCTCTCAATTGTTGTATGGACTGGGTTAACTGACACGTGTGTCATGTACTTCCAAGAGCGAGCATAATTTTGTGCCGTAATTGGCTTAAAAAGAATTCGGTCATGATTAATATAACATGATGAGAGCATGTTCAAGAACATCCCTTCCAACTGTTGTTTGAATGAACGCGGTAAAACAATAGGGAAAGGCTGTACCGAACATCCTGATACACTAACGTAGTCACCAGCAAGATGCTGAAGTATAATTTCAATCGAGCTTTGCCCCTCTTCGATTCATCAAGTCATGATAGTACAAGAGAACGCTCATAGGTTGTCCAAGAATGCAAAAAGAGAACCAGAAGACCATATTTCCCACCTGCAATAAGAATATGGAATCTACTTAGGATATCATAGATGGGCAAGCACTACATAAAAAAGCAAACGTATTATACTCTGGTTTATAATGTCCCAGATGATTTTAATTCCACAAAATAATGTGATCCCAATATAAGATATTTGCTCGTACATTTCTGAAATTACTTGATTTGATAAATCTGATCACATTTCTCAGCTGATAGTTTACTTTCTATTTTATTGGTGAATTCTCTCATGGATACCATCACATTAACCAATGCCTTGCTCCACAAAAATAAATTCCTAGCTTTGCTACTGACAGCTAACACATCACTTCTAACTTTTCATGAGGAGATTGACTTCATTAGACGTGCATACTATACATCACGAAATTAACACTGTTCAATCACCGGGACATCAGCAAGAATATGATCCCAATAAGAAAAGTACAAATTTGACAGCTATGGGTGAAACGTACTTGACGAAGGTAGGGGCCTACCATAGAGTTATGAAGTCTGTTTTGCAAGTAATTTGTAATCAGGACTAAAGGAACCTGCAGGGACATCAAATGATGAGTAAAAGTTGAATTAAAATAATCAGGTAGAGCCTTTAATATACTTAATGATCCCTGTGAAATGAAGGGGTAGACCTTTTGGTTCCATCAGTACCATGTATTTGAATCATGCGAAAGTATTTAAAAAAGAAAAAAGGAAAAAAAAAAAAAAAAAAAAAGAGAAGATTATATAAACATGAAAAAATGCATCAGAAATAGGCATGTTTAAAAAGAATAAAAAAAGGCACAACTTTTGGGGTCCGTTATAGGAGCAAGCGAGCACAAAGGATCAAACCTGGAACAGAATGCCAATAAATGCCCAAAGCTTGAATATTTGGCAGGGAACTGCAATGCATAGCTGTACACAGCAAACATTACCAGATGTTAAATGTTGAATAGTAAAAAATATATCACATAAGATGCAGGCAAATGTTATCTCAGTTGCAGGTTCTGTATATTAATATAGTGCAGGGAAGTTATCAACAAACAACCAATAATTAGAATTGCAGCAAAAGATACCACCATATCGCCAATATGCAGTGTGCTTTTGGACTTATGACTTTCAGATTTAGTTGTTTAATAACGAGAACTAACAAAATCTACCACCTCAAAACTAAGATTATTGATTTGAATGGTACTCTTATTAATTTCATGTCTTGCAATATTTCAGTTTGTTGAATGGATCCTAAAAATTGATTTTGTGCAAATATAAAGATAAATCTGTTCAACCATTTCTGCGTTATTTAGCACCTTAAAGGGCAACATAGTACTGGTTTAAGAGATTGCTAAATATAACAGCCACACTATAATGAAAAGAAATTATTGGGCCAATTAATTCCAGTCTCTTAGGCTCCATGGTTTGATAATAAGATTCATTATGTTGTAACCCCATTCCCACGTGTTTATGCTAGGAGAAAGAAGAAAGCTGATTAGGAGTAGTGTGGGGAGCTATTAGTTTCATCTGTGTTATTGCATTTTGTCATAATTAGTTTGTCCTCTGTTTTCAATTGTACTTTGTTATGTAGTGCTGCTGCTGCTGTTGTTAGTATGTTGTTAGAAAGGTATTATTATTGGTGTCATGGTGAGTTGGGACTCTTCCATGTAAATAGGGAAATGGGTAGTGGTCTGCTTGTGGGTTGGAAGCAATTACCACTCTTGTAAATGCTGGTTATTGTACATATATTGGACAGAAAAAAATTGCAGGAGACCTTAACAGAAAATATCAAATACTTGTGAGATGAACAGGTTCTCTCATTGAATGAACCCAGAACCTTAATTTCCAAGATAGGAAAGAGAGGCAAAAGACCGACAGACCTGCAGATTTTTATCTTGATCCATATAATCTAAAGATCTTGTGACAAATTGGTATCAAAGCCAGGGTATATGGATGAAATAAGAAAGTTGCAGCAGCAGTTAAAAGCATTCTTGGTGACTTATCAGCATGATCGCACATGCCAACAAGAGGAAAGAGCAAGCATTGAGGCACATCAAGTGCAGTTGGTTGTTCATGTGACAGAGCTATCGCTGGAATTGTCTGCCAACAGGGAGTATTAATGGATTCCCTGTTCTGGTGTACGCAGAAAGGTCTCACTACACATTGGTGGGCAAGAATTAATGGCAGAATTGTACTCCTTACCTCTGTGAAGTAGGGATAGTGTTGGGGGGTTAATTGGTTGAAGGCAATGGGGCCTATAGCATGGGAATTTTCCACTTTGAGCATGTGCTTTAACAAGGATGGAAGGGAAGTATGTCTGAAAGGGAAGGGAAGTATGTCTGAAAGGGAAGGAATCCTTAGTAGAACCCACAAGTGGCTGCAACAATGCAAGAAGTGGAAAAGACGTGGAGGACTAGAGAGGATGCTGGTTGAATTTGAGGACTTACCACAAGGAGTTCCACCCCCATGGTCATGCAACCATACTATCAAGTTATTCCCACATATTGCTCCTATTGTACTTCATCCTATAATTATCCACATGGTCAAAAAGATGAAATTGAGAGGCAGTGTGATGAAATGTTAGCTAAGGACATCATACAGCCTAGCCAATCCCCCTATTCTTCATCTGTACTTCTAGTGAGAAAGGCTGATAACACTTGGAGATTTTGTGTAGATTACCATTCTCTTCATGAAAAGACTATTAAGGATAAATTCTCAATTTCAATGATAGATGAACTATTGGAGGAACTTTTGGGGGTTAAAGTATTTTTCTAAATTATATTTACTCATCATGAACATTTTGAGTTCTTAGTGATGTTCAACTTGACAATCAATCCATCAAAATTCCAAGCATCAATGAATGAGGTTTTCTAGGGAGCGTTAAGAAAATTTGTTTTGGTTTTCTTTGATGACATCTTCTTTCTCCTAACATAAACATGCGGGGATGGGGTTATGACACATTATTTAGTGTAACATCCAAAATCTTTTATCAACATACAAGTATGGAAATCAACATTAATATTTTTTCTCTGCATCATGCTAACAGCTCCTACCTTCTAAAAGACTTAATTAACAGAAATGAAAAGCCACAGATAGGTAGTTAATATGAACCGTGAGTCAAGAATTTAAAGTTAATGGATAGAAGAAACAAATGGTTTAATAGGAGTATCTCCAAGATGGAAAACAACAGAGAGATAGACTTCCACTAAGGAAATTCCTCTACTAGGAAACAACTCACTTTTGTAACTAATTTCTGGCTAACTCCCTCCCTCCTACTACTTACTTATTTACATCAATACTGCTTCCCACTATTTACAAATATGCCCTTACTTGATAGACTTCACCTCACTTATTACACGTCATAACACAAGTCACATCACCTACACACAACATATATTGGCACACATACAACACAGAACATAAACGGAACACATGCTCTAAACACTTGGAAAGCTCTAGGTCATATCAATTGCCCCCCTCCTCAAGAACATTGTGCTTGTCCCCAAGGACCAAAAGAAGAAAATACAATAGAACGAATTCAGTCATGGTCAATAAGTTTCTCTTTGACTTCTACCCAACCATCAACATTTTCTTCAGGCTCCTCCTCAAGAACCGTCACTCATAGGGATTTATTTGGACATTTATGCCCCAGATGAAAAGGTTGGTCGCACTGAAAAGTGAAAACATATTCAGTTCTTTTTGTTCTCTATAAACTCCAAACATGACATATTCCACTGCCCTTTCACACCATTAGAACCATCAGAACCAGCACTCATTGTAAAGGAATTTTCCTTGCCATCTGTTAACTTTGTTGGATGCAACTGTAGTTGGAAGACAGTATTATTTGGTGTTGACCTTCATGGCTGGTTATTTATATAACTTCCGATAAGTATAGGAGTTAAAGAGCCTAAACTTTGCAGGAAACATGTCGAGATGTCCCATTGTGGAAGTGGCCAGACCTACTAACATCACCATCTTCAGGCCACTCATGATTTGGAAGAAAAAAAAAAAAAAAAAACCATGTTCAAACTCTTTTTCAACATTAATCGACAGTTCCATAGCTTCTGCTAAGGAAATAGGTCTTGAGGTCCTCACTCA
Source organism: Lumnitzera racemosa (assembly GCA_024138005.1). Lineage (NCBI taxonomy): Eukaryota > Viridiplantae > Streptophyta > Magnoliopsida > Myrtales > Combretaceae > Lumnitzera > Lumnitzera racemosa. Next base: position 86,373,237 of record JAMXBC010000007.1, read on the forward strand.
CAGCCAGATATCTTCTTGTAATCCTCCTAAGAAATAGCCAAGGAGTTGCAATTCAGTCATCTCCAATGCTGATGATGTCAATGCTTGAAATTCCTTAATGTAAGAGGAAAGTGTTGAAGATTGTCTAAGAGTAGACAGACACTGGTATGGGTTACTTGCTGCTTGTCCACCATACCTTAATAACAACTCTTGTCAAAAAGTTTGCCAATAAAGTTCAGGAAATCGACAATGATGCATCTTAAACTAGTACACTGACTTCCCACGCATCATCATGGCCACCAAAGTTACTTTCTGACCCTCACCGACACAGTGAAAATCAACATATTGCTTGGTTGATGTGAACCAATGCGAGACATCCACACATTCAAAAATAGGCAGCATAACACTATCCATATTAGTCCTATATTCACCATCTTCAAACATTCTTAGATGACCAATTTCATCATGCATTGACCTTCGGCCATCCTTCTCTATTCAGTGACCATCTGCAGTACTCCACATCCAATCGCTTGTCATCCGAACCTAGTCACCAACCTCCAATCATCCTCCTCAACCTATCACCGCCCAAATTTGACTGCCACTATTAATTTACTCCCATCCAATCTGTCTTCTCTCCACTCGTCACCCACTGTGTTCCAGATACTGATCTAAAAAATCAGATCACCAGCCACCAACCAATTTCAATGGCTGATGTTCACCCATTGGACCCAAATCTGAATGCAAATCCTCATGTTCCATGTGTAAGCTTCCTTTCTGCAAACAAATTGATCCACTCACCACTTTTGGATCTCCATTCTCATCTTCAATTGCATCAGGAATTTTTAATTTCTCCTTCAACACTTGTGCATCAGACTTTTCCAGGTGTAACATTATGATCAATCTTCTCCTTCAATAGCTGTGTCCCACTTCTGGTCTCTCCACATTTCTTGGAGTGTATTCTGAATTACACCTGAAGATTATGGCAAATCTGTTATACTTGAGCTTGACCTTAATTGATCTTGCTGCAGCTTAGCTATACTCGCCCTCATTTATTCCCATGCTTCATTAAAACTACAGTTGAGTGCTTGAAATTTCTGATTTAAGCCAATGTGGAGAGATTTAATCTTCTGGTCTATGGCCTCCACTTGTTTTCCCATGGATTTGAAATTCTTTTCCAAATTTTCCATTCTAGCCATCTCTTAGTTTGATTTTCCATAGATGGTGCCAATTGATATGAATCATGGGTCAAGATTGTAAAGAAATTATGAATAGAAGAAACAAATGGATTAATAGTCCTCAAGAGAATCTCCGAGATGGAATAAAACAGAGAAATAGACTTCCACTATGGAAATTCCTCTACTAGGGCACAACTCTCACTCTTGTAACTAATTTTCAGCCTAACTTTCTCTCTCCTACCACTTACCTATTCATATCAATAACACTTCCCACTATTTACAACTATGCCCTTACTTAATACACTTCACCTCACTTATTCCGCATCACAACTCATGCCACAGCACCTATACACAACATGTATCAGCACACACACACTGCAGAACACATGCTCTAAACACTTGAACACTCTAGGTCATATCAGTGATGAAACGCTAACAATTCTCAAACAAAACATACCTCATGAAATACGGCAGACACTAGAAAGGAAATGATGATGGCAACTCCCTGTAATGTAAGTAAGGAAGCATTAATACATGGAAAAAAATTATATTACAGAAATTGCAACCCCATTTGATGTCACAAAACAATTAGAAAAATAGCAATCTTCTAATTTCCATAGGCCACCTGGTGACTGGAATGAGAAGCAAATGGAAGGACTCCTAACAACATGAAATGCAAATACTTTGGGAGTCAAGATAGACTCCCTTAAATACTACCCATTTATAGAGTTGCTTTGGACTTATTTACATGATTTTGTAAAAAGAGACCTTTGGCATTTAGAATATCTCCACAAAACTCAAACATAATGAATCACCCATAGGACCTAAATCCACTGGCAGTTGATGAGGAAATGTCAGCAACAAAGTTCATTCCATCTTCATGCAACCAAAAAAAAAAAACTCTCAGAGTACATGTTGAATAATTTATGAAGGAACAGACATGTAAGGAAACCCTAAAAGCATGTTTGGCCTATTACTGGGCCATATTTAGTCCATCAAACCAGGCACATCTTACTAAAGTACCTTCCATTAAGTTGCCCACAGGTAAAAATTGAAAAAGACAATGTTTCCGTGATTTCACATTGAGGTATTATCATCTTCATTCCAAGCGGCTAGACTCATTGATAGAATATTTATTTCTACATAAGTGAGCTACATAATATTTCTCCAAGTGTATGTCCCTAGGTCTAGATCTCTGTATAAATCTCAGAAAAAAAATTGCAGGTTCTTACTTAAAACTCTAATTAATAGTCATAAGATCATGTACTCATTCCAATTATATAGGGGATTTCATAACCCCTGATCACTGAACACACTGCTAGAAGATGGTGAAGAACTTGTAAAATCTTCTCCAGAGAACAAACTGCACAGATGATAAATCAGACCAGGTACAAAAGTACCATTGAAATTGAAGTTTAGTACTAAGGGATCTCACCTTAGGGATACCATTTCTTAAGCAAGGGAAATAAATATGCCTAACCATCCATTTGTGAACTGGCTGCAATGAATGTAAGATTTCTAATCAATATTGTGACACTTTTCCCAGGAATATCTGCAAAAACAGCTATAGATTTTTGCCAAGTATAATGGTATGTTACATAACCACAACTAATTACTTTCAGCTAAAGTCCTAATACAAGAATTTATTGATAGTATGTTTGGTTAAATGAAATAGCCATCTATCCGTCCCTTATTTCATGTAGAATAATTAGTCCACCATTTGGTTGCAACTGAGTGCATACCATCATCTTCATATTAATCATCTATCTATTGTTTATGGAATTAGTTATTCCTTGCAGGATAGTTCTCTTCCCAAAATGCTCCCATCTAAATTTCAAATTTCCAACTCCATCTCTTTAATAACTTACTTTTACCATTATAACACAATTTCCTTAAATGACTGCCTTGGGTATAGTATTGATGGAGATCCATGTGAGATCTTGATAGACTAATAGAATGTTCTCTTGAAGCATTTTATATGGTTAATCACAAAGCAAAGGAACCAGAGAACAAAAACATACCATATTCCACATTCTCCAATACTGAGATGATTCCAAGTTGGAAAAGCAAGAAGAATGTCAGTATTAAACAGTGAGACAAATCATATCTGGGAGAGGAACTTAAAAATTTACAAGCACACAGAATTACCTCCTCTACCGTTCTTGCATTCCACCAGTCTTTATAAAACTCACGATCACCAAAACGCAAAATCTCTGCAAGAATGTTTAACCTAAATATGGAGCCAACTCAAATTAGAAGTGGCTTGATCAAGAAGATGGATATAAAGACATCACCAATGGCTTGATCAAGAACATAGACAACATCAGTAATCAATGAATAAGAAGAGAAAACATACCATAAATGAAAGAGGCAGTAGAACATACAAAGCCAAACGTATAAGATTGGGATCGACAGCTTGAGAACTCTCTCAACTGCATATAGAAGGTCCCCTTTCAAAGGGTGTTGAGAATTCTGGACTATAGGATTTATGTACTGAAACAAATACCAATAAATACATTAAACAACCAGAGGAAATCTTACATAAGAGCAAAAAGAATAATCAGTCAATTTCAGGTGCTCACCTGTTCTATAATAAATCCCATGAATCCAGTAAATATTACTAACTTTATAAGTTGCCGAATCACCCAAGCCTTTCTAATGCATGGCGTGCGAGGATAGCTTAGCTAAAATAGAGTATCAATGTCAGGCTGGAAATGTGATTTACTCTCCAAATGAATTTAAGTTGAGCAACTACCATAACTTGAAAAGCAAACCACGAGAAAATGAATTATCTACACGAAATAAGTCATTTAAAAAAAATGAATAGAGTAAATTGCAAATTCCCCTTATGTTTGCTTTATGTGTACTTAAGTACCCCATCTTTGAAATTGATGGTTTGAATCCTAGATCTTAAAAGATGTGCTTTTAGATCTTATTTACTATTTTGCCCTTTGTAAAATATTTAAACAAAAAATTAAAATAAAAATGCATAAAATCAAGAGTAAAATGGACATTTAGGAGCCTGAATGCCCCCTTTTTTCAAAGATTTAAGAGTGTAAACATTTAAATTAAAAGATAAGAGGGCTAAATGCACATGAAAAAAATATAATGGGGTGTGTTTGCGATTTATGCAATATAAGAACTATAGGTGAATACTTCCTCGATTTATCATAAGACTCATAAAAGTAGTAGGATGTTTTAGCTACAATGTAACTGCTAGATTCACAGCCTACATCATCTACTCAATCATTTTTTCTTTCTGAAAAATAAAGGATCCAAACAACCAAGCTATTGATATCAGAAAATCCACAAAATTCTTATAATATATCATTTCCAGTTTTAGTACAAATAATCGAAGCAAGAAATGGAAATCAGCAAATGCATCTTCTACAGAGCCTAAGCTCCATTATGCAACTGAACACAAAACCGAACTCTCTAGCTAGCAGTCTAGCCCATCTATTATGAGTTACAATAATGCTACATTCCATTTATAAACAATGGCATCAAGCACCATCAGAACACGCTGTTCAAAGTTGCAGGGGTGGTTTAAGTGTCAAAAGTAGATCCATAGATTCTCCATCTTCTTTTTGCAATGCTTCAAATTCTTAACACACACAGTTCATTTGAAAAAGCAATGAGTATATTTCCACCAAAAAAGCCTTGTGTGAATTTTAGTCTATTTAGTGCATTGATATAGCCAAATCCAAATAGTGGGATCAAGGCTCAAGTTTAATTTCTGTTGTAGTGGATAAGTATCAGAAATTCTTGAAGATCTCTTCATAACACATACTCTTTATCTCTTAGAAGTAGAGGAGGTAAGATCTTTTGGACCCTTCTTTACATGGTCCTATAGATGCGCTGAAAATCCTATTTTATGCCTGTTGGATCATGGTCTCATCAATGAAGCTTGGATTGATCTATTCCAAGATTCAGAAATTCAGATTGGAAATCTGGGGCTTTTGACCACTCCCCTCTTTTTTTTTTTTGGCCAAGATGATCACTCCCCTCTTGTTATGCATTTGAAGTCGAGCTCTTCAGCTGGCTCTAAAAGGAGGTTTTATTCAAGTACTTTGATTTCTTAAAAAGAAAAAAGAAAAAAAAAACCCTCTTTCCATCAAATTCTCAGCACAGTATGGAATGCAGAGATGACAGGGACAGCTATGTTCATATTAACACAGAAGTTGAAGTTGTTAAGAAAGAGTTTGAGAAATCTGAATTCTTCAAGCTATTCAAATAGATAGGACAAGACAAGGAAGGCCAAGGAAGATTTGCTGCATATTCAGGAAGTAATTAGAGCCAATCCAGCAATGGCTGATTGGAATCTAGAGAGATCTAAATTTGCAGTTTTTTATCGTCTTAGTGCTTTGGAGGAATCCTTCATTAGGCAGATATCTAGACAAGTTTGGTTCCAGCTAGGTGATAGGAATAACAAATTTTTCTTCAACACTTTAAAACAGAGACAGTACAACAAGAATTTTGCTACAATCTCTGACGAACACAGAAATAAAGTGTATTCTATTGATGAAATCAAGAAGCTAGCTGTTCAGCATTTTCAGGCTCTGTTATTGGCCCCTTCTCCATGGGTGAAAGTATCTTCTAGACTTGATTCCTTGTTTATATCAAGAATATCATACATGGAAAAAGAATCCCTTATCAGGCCTATTTCAAATGATGAAACAAAAAGAGCTATTTGGTCTCTTGCTAGAGACGAAGCGCTGGGACTGGATGGGTATGGAGTAAATTTTTTTGGGAATGCTTGGGACATGGTTGGAGAAGATGTGCGTGTGGCACTGGAGAACTTTTTTGCTACAGGTAAGTTGCTAAGAGAGGTAAATTCTACATATCTTACCCTTATCCCTAAAAATAAAACCCTTCATCCTTCTTGGATTATAGACCAATTGCATGTTGTAATACTCTCTACAAGTGTATCTCTAACATCATTGCTTATTGCTTTAAAGGAACTTTTCCTTCTTTGACGAGTAAAAAGCAAACAACTTTTATTAAAGGGAGAAGAATAGTGGACAATATATTAATAGCCCAAGAGCTTTGAAGAGGTTACCATAATAATGCTTACAAGGCAAGATGTGCTTTAAAGGTAGACCTCATGAAGGCATATGGCAATATTAAATCGAATTTTCTTGATCAACTGCTAAGGTTGCTTGGTTTTCCTCACCAATTCCTTAATTGGATTATTTATTTTCAATTAATATTAATGGTGAACTTGTTGGATATTTTTTAGCTTCAAAAGGATCATGACAAGGGGATCCCATCTCCCCTTACCTTTTTGTCCTTGTGATGGAAGTGTTTTCCTTCCTCTTAAAAGAAAAAGGAGGATGATTTTCGTTATCAATGGCAATGCAAGAGAGAAAAGTTGACACACTTTTGCTTTGCAGATGATATGTTAATTTTCACTAGAGGACACACTATCACTATCCAGCTTATGCATGAAGCCATCAATGAATTTTATGATCTATCTAGGATGAAAGCTAACCTCCACAAAAGATACATATTTTTTAGTGGGGTACATCCGTAAGTGAAAGCTCAAATCAACAACATCTTAGGTTATGAAGTTGGCTCCTTACCTATTCATTACTTGGGGGTGCCTCTGCGGTCCTTCAGCATTTCAAAATCTGAGTGTGCTGATTTGGAGGCAAAATTTTCAGAGAGAATTAATAACTAGACAAGCAAATTCCTATCCTATGCTAGAAGAATCCAGCTGATCAAGAGTGTAATTTTCTCACTTCAAGTACAGTGGTCCACCATATACTTGCTTCCTTCTAGCATTATCCTCACCTGGCTAGAAACAAAGTTAAAGAGATTCTTTTGGAACGGTGGGGAGAAAACTCGGGCAAAAGCAAAGGTTAGCTAGAAATATATATCTAAATTAAAAGAAGAGGAAGGGCCTGGCATCATTGACCTGAAATTGTGGAATAGGGCAGCTCAATTAAATTAGCATATGGACTCTATGCATGGAAAGTGAAAATTCTCTTTGGCCTTGCTGGGTTAAGAAGGAACTAACTTAGAGGGAAGAATTTCTAGCAAATAAAAATTCCAAGTAATGCATCATGGACTTGGAGAAAGATCCTTCAATCAAGACTTTTAACTAAAAGTTTGCTAAAATGGAAAGTAGGAGACAGATCCCTCATTTCATTCTGGTTTGATAACTGGCATCCTTTAGGTCCATTTGCAGATTGAATGGGTGAACATGCCAGAACTACTCTTGAGTACCCTAAAGATAGTCTTCTAAGCTCTTTCATTGATGGAGACTCTTGGAGGTGGCCAAGAGGTGAAAGATGGCTGGTTGTGACTCAACGTCTTGAAACCTTAAAACCAAGAGGAGCTGCTGACTTGCTTATTTGGACAGAGAAAGAGTACAAAAATTTATCTATTAAAAATGCTTATTCTCTAGCTAGAGAAAAGCATCCAAGGGTGGCATGGTCCTCACTAGTGAAAAAAGCTGCACACTTTGGATAAATTAGTAAATTGGGGAATCGTTGAGTCTTATTGCTGCCACTTATATCAAAGGGAGGAAGAAAATCACGATCATTTGTTTTTATCACGTTATTTTGTGAAGGACTTATGGAATATGTTGAGCAAGCAACCAGGTGGACTAGATGTACTTCTTCAAGTTTTGTCACCTTGGATGATTTTGTAAATACCTCTAATATTAGAAACCTAAAAGCCTTACAAAGGAAGACTTTTGCAGCAGGATGTTACTATTTGTGGAAGGAAAGAAACAAAAGATTTGTGGGAGCGCTGGATAGTCCAATAGAAGCTGTACCTAGACCTTTGCTATCTTGTACTTTCTAAATTTTGCAGCTCTATATTTTGCAGAACTTCATATTGTACTAAGTATCCCTTTGTGCTTTGATACTTGGTATGATTTTCAGGTTTTTTGTGCGCTCATTTTGTACAACCTATATGTACAATTTAGGTTAAGTAATATATTTCTTACCTTAAAACACCCTCCACCCCTCTGCCTCCCTCCCCCACCCAACCAACCAAACCCCACCCCAACACCAGAAAAAAAAAAAAAAAAAAAAAAAAGAAGCCTCAAAATCAAAGGACAAACCCTTTGAAAGTACAGTTTGTAATGATTTTCTCTTTGGGGAGCTCCAATAACCAGACATGAAGCCTCAACAAGGATGAGCACAAGCCTGTTCACCCCACATCAATGAGCTCTCATCCTCAGAAACATTCAACCAAGAGTAAACTTAAAATGGAAAAGTGATAGATTCTCATACTAGGAATGAGAGAAAATATCAAGCATTAGGGTTTTCGAAATTACTCGAACCATAACTCAGTCCAATATCTACTGTTCTTTTTGCAAAGTATCTAACTCACTGCCATTCTCAGTCATCTCCCCTTCATATGTTTCCACTACAACTGAAATAACAGAATAATATTCTAGAAATTTCCCCAAAACATGCCAACTCAGCAAGTGCCACATCAGCATGAAGCAACCACATTAGCTAAACACAAACCACTACCCTATCTACTGATCCATTGCCAACACCATACACACTATATGACACAACAGACCACACAACACAGCACAAAAAACAACCCCACACAACACAGACCACACAACACAACTATTCTACTTAGACGCAATCACTATCATCAAGACCGGCTCCTCTTCTCTTATAAACATGTGTAATATGAGCTGCTACTCTCGGTATTCTATTAAAAAGCTTAGTAAGCTCTCACAACAACGGAGGTGCACTCTACTAAAATAATTCCAGAGTCCACAAATTCCACATTAACATTAAAGAGAGTTTAGAAACATCTTTATCCATAACTTCTACATTTTGCATAATAAAATAAAGAAATATTTGACCCCTACAATCAAGAGCAGATGAACTTATAAGACAAGTACCTGATAGCACAAAGTGGGAGCAACCATGAAATAGGCCAAATGCTTAAGGCTGACACTGTAAGGGCACTCCAAATTCAAGGAACCAGGTATGACATCTCCCTGATGACAGAAAACAGCACAAATGTCATGAAAAAGAGAAGGCAATTTGAAAGAGCCCTTAGTTCTTTAGTTACCTTGTCAATGGATTTGGAAATAGCTCTCATGTCATAGCTTGTGTGCACATAAGATACCAGTTTCAGCCATACAATGCAGGTGAAGAGCATCAATGTAACTCCAGATAAAACAGCAGAATCACACCTGTGCCATTGAAACTACTATGACTGGACCGCTTAAAAAAAGAATCAAATAATATCTAAGAACAAAGAAAAAGATAAGTTACATGATTGTTTAAAAAAAGAACATATGATACTTTTCATTCACAGTGCAGGTTTTCTCTTGTGCCAGCTTATAAAGATTTAGTATATATTATCCAATAAAACTTTATAAACCCATCAAACAGGTGAAGTCTGCATTAAGGAAAGCCTAGGTTCTACACACTGTGAACTCACCGGAAACGATATCTATGACCAGGCACAACCGTGCAATGGATATTACTTTGGTTACAAATTTAATGAATTACAAAAAATTACTGTCGTAAAATACAATTGATCTCTGCATGCTCAAAGGTAGAACTTTTGGAAGTAAAACAATCTTACTTGAGGATAACAGAAACTGGATACAGAAGTTCAGTTGTTGTGATGGCAATGTGTAGAATAAAAGCAACCTGCAGTTTTGGCCAACAACTAACTTTAGATTAACACTGCTGATTCAAGCAATGGGATAAAACTTCAGCGATAATTCTGTATATTTGACTAGAAAAATTCCAAATGATTATTGAATAAGATAATGATCAAGCCTAGTTATGAAGGTAATAGATTCAAAGTAGTTAAAAATGGAAATAACGTCATGCCAAAAAGCAAGAGATTTCAGCAACAAGGTGCTATATATATATATATATATATATATATATATATATGAAATCCATATCGTAGTTCAAGCTTATAACAGGTGCTGAACAATTATCTCAATGATTTGAGTAAAAAAGAATAGCTGTTATAATAATAGAAGGGTAAAAAAATGTATTTTGCGTCTATCTCTACTCAATCATTATGTGAGACAGCAATGGCATCTATAAAATTATGCATTGGACAAAGATTTTACTACTTACTGGTTCTTTTATATACTTTTGTTGCACCAACCTTTCAACTGTATAAGCAGCAAGTGCAAAAAATGGCAGGGTAAGGCTGCAGTAAGAAACAAAATCAATGGACAGTCAACACAAGTTGCCACCGGTTACTAGGAAACCAAAATATTATTCCTGAAGATAAGGGCAGAATATTACAATGAAATGAAGACGTCAAAAAATGATTACCAACACATAAGCAATGGCCAGTCCCTTAGTGATCTGGAACTAAACCAGAAACCTGATTTAATCAACCAACCATACTGCAACAGCAACAAAAGATCACCAATCCAAATCACTGTCTGTTTGAAGCTAACTCAAAATTTAAGAGTGAAAGCAACACTAATTTTCATATAATTGGTGAAACTACAAATCATTTCAACGTATAGCTCTAATATATTTTTTTTTCCTGAACACAGGCCCTTAAATTTATGAGAACACAATGCAAAATCACTTCTGAAGAAAATTTTACTATATATTCTGAAACCAAAAACATATTCTAGAATTTTTAACAGTATTACAATACAAGGACCATCCGATGCAATCTGAACTGGAAGCCAATAGGAGTTGTGGAAATTAACACTTTGTTTGGATTAGTAGAAATTGGCTGAAATGGAAAGAGAACAAATGAAGTGGAAGGAAATGACATGTTTGGCAACTTAAATGAAAAGTGGAAATCAGTAGAAATGGAAGGAAGGTAGTGGAAACATTTCCCCTATTTTGTCCACTTCTTTTCTCTTCAAAGTTGGAGAGAAGTGAGTGGAAATTAGTGAAAATGCAATATAATTACAAGATTATCCTAATAATAATATTCATTGCAATAAAAATAGGAATAATTTTGTCCAATACTAACTATATTTTCTTTCATTTCTTTTTATAAGACAAACCAAGTGGAAATTGGTGGAAATGCAATATAATTACAAGATTATCCCTAATAATAATATTCATCACAGTAAAAATAGGAATAATTTTGTCCAATACTAATTATATTTTCTTTCATTTCTTTTTATAAGACAAACCAAACAAAGAAAATGGAAACATTTCCTTTCATTTTCTTCATATGTTACCAAATACAAAATAAAAATTATACTTCATTCCATTTCCATTCTTTTTTTCTTTTATACTCATTTCTGCCTGCTTCTCTTTTATTAAAAGTTACCAAACATATCATAAAAACGCTTAAGCTCATCACTCTTAGAAATTTGGCTTCTCTCTGAGCAATGAACTTATATATATATTTACTCGCCCCTATTAAGTAAGCTGTCACTAAGAGCAAATCGCAACAATAAACCGAGAAGATTTCATGCATGAAAAGAAAGATACAAACCTTCATTATGTTCTCGATGATCAGTCTACTGTTTACAGCCACCAGGACTACTATACAAAGATTGAAAAGACCTGCATGGCTCTGTCAAAACACAAACAAAATTTTACATTAATCATTTTCAACTCTGCACTACCAATTGCAATAAGAATCCATATTCAACCAATCATAAGACCCTAAAAAATGCATTGCAATGAACATCTAACACAAGACCTGTTTAAATATATTATCAGAACTCAGAGGACTCTCTTTGATTCTCCGGTGCGCCGGAGCCGACGCCCGATAAGTAAACTTTAATGCGACATCTCGTTCCCTTTTATTTTCTTCATCTCCTCCGTCTTTTACGTTATCGGAGATATTTTCTCTCTCATCATTCGTAGAATTCGTCGATTCAGTCGGAGTCTCTACGAGTTTCCCATCATCGTTCGATTTCGCTGCGGAATTCTCATCGGAGTCTAAATTTTCCGTTTCGACAAATGTTGAATCCGTTGAAGCTAAGGGAGCTGAGTCAGAAGAAGGGATAGTGTTGTTTCTTCGTCGAAGAGAGGGATTCGGATCTGTGTACGGTATTGTATTACCCGTGCTCGCGCTCCTGCCCAGAACAGCCATTGGAGAGAGAGGGAGGGGAAGGGGAGAGAAAGATATATTATATAGAAACTTCTAGAGACGAATAGAAGATAGAGAGAGAGAGAGAGTTTGTGTTTGGATAAGTGTAAATGTGTGGCGAGAGAGAGGACATGCGAAGTGGAAAAGAAGCAGAAGATGATTAGAGAAGAAGAAGAGAAGAAGGAAGGGGGTAGGTGGTGGTGAGGGAGGAAAGAGAGGGTGAGAGAAACAGAGTTGCCAAAGAAGGAATGGAAGAGTTCTGAATTTTAGTTGATTTAAATGAAGAGAGATAGACAGAGGGACAGTCCTGAAGGTAGAAGAAAGGTAAATGGAAACAGTGAAAGGAAAATTAAAAGCGAGACAACGGAAACTTCTGATTTAGCCGCGGGGTTATGGTTTATTTGCGGTGTTTCTGTTTATAAAGCGGTCAACTCCGTGTATCCTTGTTAATAGTGGTAAGCATTATGGCAGATTTAGTATGCAGATTTACTATACGGAACAAGCCTCAAATGGAATTTTTATATATTTAAAAAGTAAAAGTGATTTCTTAGGTTTCGGATCGATTCTTGGGAGATTTATCTTTAATTTATTTTTTTAAATTTAAATTATAAATTTAATGGCTTAAAAGTAAAATAATATAAATAGATGATAAAATAAAGAGTTTAACCGATTTTATCAAAATAAAAAATAAACCCGTAAAAGCTTCAATATTTAAGAAATAAAATGGGAAGAAAAGTATATATAGTAATATTTATTAAAATATGTTTTAATTATTGGATGTATTTAATATTTTTAGTTAACACGAGTGAGAGGAATCCTAGTCGGAATAAAAAATTCAAAAGAATCGCAATTTCAAAACATCTAAACGTGAGACGGGAACTGGAACCCACAACCAAACTTACATCACTTCTTTGTTAAAAAGGTCAAAGTAAAATTCTTTCTTGTTCCTTTTTCTGATATATTTTTTATTTCATTTAAACGGGTAATCAATTTTGACGTTAGAAAATGGTTTGTTATTGAAGCCAACATAAAATAGAAGATGATTACACATTTTAGGTACATGAAAAATATTAATACAAGTTGTATGTATCATAATGATAAAGTTATAAAAGAGTCTTTGTATCTAAGGGTAGATAGAAGAAACCGATCAAACCGACTAAAAGTTGAAACAAAACTAAACTAAATAAAAAATATGAGTTTTCTCTCTCAATTTGGTTCGAAAAATTCTCAATCTAAGCCAAATAAATAATTTATAGTTAGTTTAAAAGAGTAATTTGAACCAACTAAAAAACTAAAATGAATCGTTTAGAAAAAATAAAATAATATTTTATTAGTTATTGAAAAGTTTATTTTGATATCATATAATATTAAAATGAATTTATATGTATATTTATTTGAAGCATGTATGAATATAATATTTATGACCATAGATTACTAGACTATATGTGTATATAAATATATATACGTAGACTAGAAATTTATATCATATGCTAAGGGATAAAAGTAGTTATCGATATCTATATATAAATTGACTATAAACCAAACTAAATTGCACCCTCCCTAATTGTATTTTTAAACTTTTATAATCTAATAATATGCACTTTATCTTTTTACAATCCATTATTTGTATTATTTTTTATTAAATAGTCATTAATCCCTAAATAAAATACTTTAAGACACGAAGGTGTCCTTTCAATAAAACTCTTAATAGTTAAGGTTGTTATAATGTAATGACATGAACACTAATATCTTAATAAGATGGACTAGGTTTTAATTACTTATCCTCAAGTTGTGATTGTAAATGTAATTGAAAAAAAATAAAAACCTTATAATTCATACCTTATTAGGCAAAATAGTAATTAAGAAACTTCTTGATATAGGGTTTGAAAATGAAAAGAATGTATTATTTTATTTGATTTAAGGTTCATATATAAGGTATATGTGATATTTGAGAATCTATTAGGGAAGACACGTACATATGAAGTACAATCAACGATTGCTAGAGAACAGTACAAGTGGTGCATTTGTAAAAAAATAAAATACATGTTAGTAAATTATAAAATCACGAAGATATGAGTTGTGTTTTACTTTTTTGGCCAAAAGATAAATTTATTCATTAATAACTACCTATTATCAAAATGGGAATATAATGAGTGAATACAATCACTACGCATGAGCTTTAGAAGGTTGGATGGGGTACTTAACCAACACTCCAAAGGACATATCCTCCTTCTAGTGTTTGAAGCCACTCAATCAACAACATGGTTTACTGTTACCAAAAGAAAAAAGATCCTTAGGTTGAGTTAACTTATGAATCTTACGCATAAAGGGCCTAGAAGCCCAATGCATTGTATCTAAGGCCCCATTAATAGCATTGATTAAGGTTTGACAATCTGACTCAAAAGAAACCCTAGTTCGTCGTTTCTCTTTAGTTACTATAACTACGTATACCAAGGCACCTACTTGAGCTTCCCCCATAATTATGGACATGATAAATTTCGAAAAACTAAAAATTAGCTATCCTTTACTATCCCTCACAACACCTGCAATGGCCGTTTGTTCTTCCCTTAAAACCTATGATGTATCTATGTTAAACTTCATCTCCCCTTCATTTAGTCTTCTCCAAAAATTAAATCTTAATCCTGGTTTTCATTGACTGCATCACCACCTATCTTTCCTAATCGTTCCCATTCTAGCAAGTAGTATGCCTTCGTGATAGCCACCTAAGGATTAATCTCTACCTTCTCAATGATTGTCTTACACTTGGTTTTGCAAATCTAACATACAACCAGTGCAATCTTTTTCTCTAAAACTTTTCTGTCATGTAATGATATTTGATAGTTCAACATTTGATCATCGAACCATTGATGGAATAGATTTATGTGTCTTCCTTCCATACAAAGTCTTGTAGCCCCGAACCATACCACTTTCACCCAATCACATCCAAGGAGAAGGTACTCCACACATAGCTCTTCTTTGGAAAAGGCTACCCATGGTAGGTATTGTGTTCAAGAAGATCCTCTACATGAAGTGTTGGATTTTAGGTAAAACATCAACCTTCTACACCCAATTCTAGTGATGAGACAAAACTACACTTGAGCTTATTGATTTATCATGATTTGGTTTCAAGTTCTTATTTTTAATATATTTGTACATTGATTTTACAAAGCATATTCCATTCTTAGCAAAAGGCCATAAGATTAAACTAGTTCTGCTACAGGAAATAGATATGTTCTTTATGCACTCAACATCTTTATCATTTAGAACTTAAGAGATTTTAAACATGCCCCACTAATTCCTATCATGGTCTAAAAATTCAGCAATTTTGAGATTCATATCTTTCCCTTGAGTAAAAGCTGGCTTCTATCCTTCAACTGTAGGTATCTACTTATCTAACCACACTTCAATCCTATCCCCAGTTGCCACTTACCATAAAGCCCCTTCAAATAAAATTTTCTTCTCTTCCATAATACTACCTCAGCCTTAAGAAGCCTTCCTCCTCTTCATTGCCTTTTTTAAATTTGTAAAAATGCCTTTCAATACTCTTACCCACAAGGTATTTGGTTTTTTTCAATTCTCCAGGCTAGCTTTGGTCAGTAGTGCTAGATTATATGAGTGTAAGTCCTTAAAACCCATTTCGCCATCTTCCTTAGCACAGGCCAATTCTTCTTAATTAGTTCAATGGATCCTCCCCTCATCTTTTCCTTTACCCCTACCAAAACCTAGCTACTATCGAATTTACTTCATTGCACTACTTTTTCGGATAGGAAAAACAAGACATAGAATAGATTAGGATTGCTTGAACCGACAATTTTATTAAGACTTCTCTCCCAACTTCACTTAATAGCCTTTGCTTCCAACCACTCAATTTTTTCACAATCTTCTTTTTAACAAAACTCAAAACCTCACATTTAGATCTACCCCATAGAGTAGGTAAACCCAAATATGGTTTAGGATCATTTGTCACCCTGATACCTAATCACCTACCAATTCTTGCCTTGTTGTCCAATGGGGCATTGTTATTGAAGAAAATCCCAGACTTGCTAAAATTAACCAATTGACAAGATGCTCTACAAAGATTGAATAAGTGAATGTATAACAGCCATCTCCTCCTCCTTTTCTTTCAAAAGGAATAATAAATCATTTGTGAAAAAAATGTAAGACAAAAATAGGACGTGTTTTTCATAGATAGCCCATGAAGTCTTCCGCTAAGAACATGCCTCCTAATCCATTTTAATAGAACATCGACTACTAAAATGAACCAGTATTGTGATAGGGAATTACCTTGCCTCAAACCCTTACTAGGTTTTGCATGACACACTTTCTTTCCATTTACTACGAGGTTAAAATCAACTATTGAAATATACTTCATCACCCATTCAACCCATTTCCTATCAAAACCATATTTTAGGAGAACATTCTTAAGAAAAGACCATTTGATTCTATCATAAGCTTTACTCATGTTTACGTTCAAAGTATAAAAACAATCTTTACCTCTCTTTTTATTCTTAAAAAATGAAAAACTTTATGTGCTACCAAAATATTGTCATGTATCATTCTTTCCAAAATGAAAGCACTTTGTTCTTGTGAAATAAGCTCACCAAGGAAAGGTTTCAAAGGATTAACCATTATTTTTTAGATTATTTTGTAAAGAAAATTGCATAAACTAATTGGTTTGCATTGAAACACATTGTAAGGGTTAGGAATCTTAGGAATTAAGACCAGATTGGTGTCATTTAGGGAAGGAGGGACCGTACTTGTATCAAATAATGCCTTCACTGCTTTTATGATCAAATCTCCAATGATAGCTCAAAATTTTTGATAAAACACCTTTGAAAAACCATCCAGGCTTGGGGATTTTAGTGCCCCTAATTGGAAAACTGTACTCTTCCTCCTATACAGATGTATACAAAATTCTGTTCACTTCCTCTCCAACATAACCATACACCCAATCCAAACATGTTAATTTTTCTACACTATTGGAGGCTTTAAACAAATTTTTAAAATAATCTTGAAACTCTCTAATGACTTCTTCCTCTTTCTCAATCCACCTCCCGTTAACCCTCTTCAATTTCATGACTTTATTTGGACTTCTTCTTCCCAATGTGGTATGATGGAAGAAAAAAGTATTACGGTCTCCAAAATTTAACTAATTAGATCTTATCCTTTAGTGCTAACATCTCTCTTCATTCTCCTAAAGTGTATTGAGTTTTCCAAACAACCTCTCCTCCTCTTCCATGTCTAAACCATCTAGATTACCTTGTAGCAAGGTTAAATCCTTTAAAACTTTATCTATCTCTTTTCTATTATTTGGAAAAACATCCCTACTGTAATTTATCAAAGCTTTTTTGCGAGCCTCTAATTCCTTCATTACACTATCCCATCTTAAAACACCAAAATCAACATCTTTGCATCCCTTTTTTACTACTTCTTTACATTCATTAGACATCAGCCACTTATTCTCAAATTTAAAAAACTTCTTACCAACCTTATCATTAGTGTTTGTATTCACTACCAACACCACATGATCCAAAGCATCTATTGGTACATGTTGGATACACCATCTTAGGAAACGTTCTATCCACTCCAAAGAAGCTAATCCCCTATCAATCCTTTCTCTTATTAACGCTTGCCCTTCTCTTTCATTTGACTAAGTAAACATTGGTCCACTAAAACCAATATCTTATAAATTAGTATATTTGATCATGCTTCTAAAACCATCAATGACTCTTCTCTCTAAACCCTTACCTCCCTCCTTCTCATGTTCAAAGAGTAAAGCATTAAAATCACTAATACAAAACTAAGGAACAATAGCATCAGCAATAGATGCTCTTAATTTGTTCCATAGTCTTTGTTTTAGGTGAAAATTTGTTAAGGAGTAGATCCATGTCACTTTACCAAAAATCCCTCCATTCGTCCATTTCATTAAGCTATCCATAAGTTGATCATCTCCATTTAAAATGAGTTTTATACAATACGGGTCCTTTCTAAAAAAATAATATAGAAAAGGGTCTCATGTGAAAAATATTATGAATCTAATATGGTGAAGGCGCAAATGATTTCTTGTTTTTTACATTGAAAATGCATGCAACAGTTAAACTGAAAGTGTACGTATTTCATGTGCTTTTAGAGTAATTATAAAGCCTACATGCACCTTCAGTATATCACTTATATAAAGCCCATCCGAGCATACTTGATCTCATTTTCACTCCAACTAAATTCTGAAACATCTAAAACGCAAAGAAAATTAGAGGAAACCAAAAGTAAAGTTCTCATCCAATTTTTTACGCTAGTGTACGTCTGAAATAAGTAATAGTCAATAATTTATAGTCACGAAATTTTTTTTAATCTTAATAATAATCCATATTGTGTACTTTTTTTTTAGAAAAAAAAAATGAAATTGCATTGCATATATTGAGTAGTTATGGATGTATTGTAAGTTGTTTAGTTTATTGATATTTCATGAAAATATATCATATTTTGTCTATATTAAGGTATTTTTTGTGTTTCGGTAGATACGTTGTATGAATGTGGGTATGAAAAATTTTAGTATGTAGATTGAAATTATTATATATTTATTTTTTTGGCATTCATAATCTATTGGGTTGAATTAATTAGTTAAAGTTAGTTAATGCGTAATGTAGTTTAACGGGATGACTTCGTGTATTTTATTAAGTCGTCGCTCAGTGTGTAGATTAAGTTTTTCATGTTATCTAAATATTCGATTTATGGTGGCATTACTAAGGTAAAAATGGTAGATTATGTGAAAATTATTGTGTATGCGAATAAAAATATTGTGATAACTAACTTAGGGATGGAGTATGATAGAGAGCTTGTTAAGAAGCTGAAGATTAAGAAGGATTCGAAATTGTCTCATTTCATTTAGAGAATTTGTGAATGCGCTGGAGTTAACCCGAGTGGTGTTGAAATAGTGCACAGGCATCCATCTTTCCATGATGGTAGAGTTGTTTATAAATCAATAGCCATTAGAGACAATGAAGATGTTGAGAAAAGATGATTGAGTCTTTTGAGGAATAGAGTATTTAGGAAGTGTACATAAGGTACAATGAGAAATTGAGTGCTCGAGTTGAGTATGAAATATGTGAATTAGACAATTTGACCCTTCCAACTCCCAATGTGCATTCTACAATGATCGATGTAGAGTAGGTGAATGTGGATCTATTAAATGAGCCATACATAGATTTCACTGAGTATAGGCACGTCAATATCAAAAAAGAGCAACTTGATGAAGCATTGGGTCTTATTATCGAACATGAAGAGTCTTATGATCTGTATGTAGAGAGAGTACACATGAACATAAATGTCCACAATGATGGGCAAGATGAGGCAAATGAAGATGATGATGAGGATCATGTTGGACTCGAAGATGACGATGGTGAAGGTTGCAAGGATTTGGGAGAACCTTAGGTAAGACTGATGTTATTGGCATGTGTCGATCCGACCAATTCGTGAAGACTACCCATGCATGCCCTGTCGTTGTACTCATGAAGCATTGTCTAACAGTTAGTTTTAGGACTTTTTGCAAATAAATGAACTGGTAGACATGCTTATGAGAGATCATATTCTATTTTACAATAGCCAATACAATGGCAGTGGATACGTGACATTTTAGAGAAACATTAACAAAATATGCAACAAAATAAGCAGTTCCGATGACTTAAGTGTCAACATGTGTTTCAATACCAAAAAAGATCTCATAGATGCGGTGAAGTCATTTCACATGAGGAACTACTGTGATTTCCATGTTGAGATATTGAAACCAATTGTATATGCGGTCTACTATAAGAAGAAAGAAGAAGGTTGTAAGTAGAGGTTAGGGCTTATTTGAAGAAGGTAGAGAGTCTTTTCAAAATCATAATTTTAGGGAGCCCACACACTTATGTAAACTTAATGATGAACCAGGACCATCCTCAGATTGACAGCAACATAATGGCTAGGCTATTCATCAATAGTGTACAGAATAATCCTAATGTGAAGATATCTAATCTTATAGCTAATGTGAAAAATTTATACGGATATACAGTAAGTAATAGGAGAGTTTTCGAGGCTAAAAGGAAGGCTATTAAGATGGTATACGGTAATTGGAAGAAATCATATAATGAGTTGCCGAGACTATTGAATGCAATAAAGGTAAACAATCTAGGGATACAGGTATATTAAGTCTGGAGTAGCTTGCCAAAGCCAAGTGAATCTTAGTTTAAGTAGGTTTTTTAGACATTCGAGCCATGTATGGAAACCTTCAAATACTATTGACCTATTGTATACATCAATGGCATTTTCTTATACAGAAAGTGTGGGCATAAGTTGTTGGTGACTTGTAGTATGAATGAGGAAAATTTAATAGTTCCATTTGCCTTTGCTCTTGTTGACACAGAATTGGCGAAAACCTAGGAGTAGTTCTTACGGAAGCTTAAAGTGTACATGGTTAGTCAAAAGGGGGAAACCTTATGTCTCATATTCAATAAAGCATCCAACATTGATTCCATGTATAAAAAACCATCAGTTGGGTAGCAGCCTCCATTTGCAGTTTGGAGAACTACTTGTGATACGTTGCTAGTAACTTCAACATGACCTGCAAAAACCAATTGTGCAAGAAACTTGTTTAGTTTACAGGTATTCAGGCACAAGAAAGAAAATTCAAATGTTTCATAAAGCAGTTGGTATGGGCTAAGGGGGACACTCTTACATAGTTTGATAATGTGGATTTGGATAGGTCGATGCTTGCATATGATGAATATTACCATTTTGGATACATGACATCAAACATCACTAGGTGTCAAGCTTGCTTGAATAAGGGGTACTCGTTTATCTCTTACATGGCTATGAGAGTACTTGTGAGTACTTCCCCGTGAGGCGAAAGACAAGATGGTTCGATAGTACGCACATGTGTATATACTCAGTCTGATGGGGGGATTCCTATTTGCGGATAAATCCTCAAGTCTTATTCACCTTATGTCCCTACTATTACTTGGGGACTTCTCTATAGTTGATGCAATTTTATTATTGGTAAGGATAAGCCATTGGTAGTCAGATGGAGGGAAGTGCAGGATACTACTCAACATCCAATGCATATAGTTGATGCATACCACATAGCATTTGACATGCAGATGATGTAGTAAGTACGATATGATAACTTTTCCTCTTCCTTATCCTTTTGTCGAACCTAAGTGCTAACCCTCGTTGTTTTGTTGATTTTTTTTTCCCCATTAGGTTGTTTGGGAGATTTACATAGAGGAGTTTGTCACGAACTAAGGACGGTCTAGTCGTGGCAGATATCGTATACTGTATGAAGAACCCCTGATTGATTACCCTTTCAATCATGAACTCTTCACACAATATATAAGGCTCTACAACCACTAGTTTTCTAAGAACATACAAATCCAAATGATATCATCACATAAGCATATTTATATAAAATTAAACTACAAAGTTTACAGTATACAGTAATTTAATATATTTAAGTCTATATTACTGATAAAACAAAAGTACATAAGTAAAAGTCTACATAATCAGTCCTCTCAACACACTAAAGGGCTCTCTCTTGCTCAACTCCCCAAGCTAACCTGTGGCATTCTCCAGCCAGCCTCAACGAATAAGCCATCTTACAGCAAAAGTTTAAGAGGGTATAAACCTAAACTTAGTACGCAAAACCCTCAATCACACCATAAACAAGTTATAAATATATTATATTTATGCATATGAATGAATGGTGACATAGAATACCAAACAATACGTATAGTTAACTAGTCCATATACGTAACTTAAATTTAACACCTTCCGAAGTCAGGGTTGGAGTATACACAACACTAATCAAATCTGGGTATTATACTAGAATTTACTTTACCACGGAACTCTACGTTCTGTACTCAAATCAAACAAGTCCTTTATTTTCTTAAAAACTAAGTTCTAGTATAATTGTAAGTGGACCCCCACAATTTACACTCACCCCTAAATGGAGGCTTCTAGACTCGACCCTTAGTTAGGTTGTTGGCGTCTCCAATGCCTAGTATTCTTGCAGCCCAGAGTAAGGTTATTTTGTAAGAGTCCATTGTACAAAACCAATAAATTTATAATAATAACCCCTAAATGGCCTCTCTTTACCTCCGTGCCATTTACCTCCGTGTAATGTGACCACTGAAATCATGTCTATGCAATACATGTTGATGCATGTACCAGTTTCTTCTTATAAGTCGAGTATAGTTGAGTCCGATTATGATGTAACCATCTAATAGTACACATAATCATTTTCTATACTATCATGCAACAAACAAAGTATTATTCGTACTTAAGGTAAATTCACAGCTTAACACATAATAACATACATAAGCATTTCTTGACCCCACACAACAATCAATTAACAATATCATTTAAGTCCACTATCTACAATCACATACAAGCATGGAATCATAAGGTAAATACTCACTCAGCCATGACGACTCGCTCTAATCGTAGTAATTAATCGGGAGATCCTCGCCTACCTCGAGATCACTTAATCATTACGATATAATAACGATAGTAAGCAATTGAATTAGCTAGTAATTCTAGATATCTATTTACCTAATTCTACTTAAATTACTATCAATTTTGATTCGATTAGACTTTATCACTAACTGTATGTAATTTTTTCATTCTATTTCTGATATTTATGAATTTATAGTCATTTTTCATCGTTTTCAAACGTACATTCACACGGTGATGTCTGTTTTGGACGTTAAAACCCGTGTTTTACGATATAGACTAAATTTATTAAAATTTTAACTATGGAAGCTTAATTATTCTTATTACTTATGTTTATATCCTATTTTAGGACTTAATGATTTAATTAGCCATTAAATTCTTACACTTAGGGAATTTTACATTGGTATTACTAATTCATGTACTTAATTAAGTTTAATTTAATTTAGGAAGTGTATTAGGGTTGAAAAGAATTTTGGATCCTAAGTACATGTACATATATATGTTATATGCTCATGTAATCTTATAAGCTATTATTTTATAAGTTTATGCTTATATCATTGCTCATATTATTATTTGCTTGTGTAATCGCTTATGTCATAATTTGCTTACATCATAGCTTACATCATTATTCAATTATGTCATTGCTCACAACATCATCCATTATTATCCTTATGTATTCATACACTTTATACATATACTTATACTCCTAACATATTAGTATGTATAATTATGTACTTATACATATACTAATACATATACCCGTATACATATACAGTGACATATGTATTTTTATACGTATTTTCGTATGCCTAAAGTCCCCTCTTAAGAAAGCTTCATAATTTTCATATCTTTGTACTTTAAGGGTGTATTTGGCATGGTATATGTATATATAGTTAGTATATGCCTTATTTTAGGTTATGTACAAAGGTCTTTATACATGTATTTATCTAGTATACTCTCACATACACATACTTAAATATATGTATACATGCTCTTCTTCCATTTACTAAGGCTATTCTACACTTCTAAGCATAAAAATTGAAACTTTAAGCCTTTAACAACATATATATACACAATACATAAACTTCCTATACTAACCTACCTATTTATCTAACTATTAAATAATATGGAGCAATACATAATAACATACCTTTGTTTTCTCCTTGAAATATGGTTGCAAAGTTTGAAAATTAAGAAAGGGTGAAAGGGAAAGGAAATCACGGTTTGGGAAGAAGAAGAAAAGGACTTGATTTTGTGTTATTTTGTGCTTTAAAAATGAAAACAAAAACAAGTAAGGTCTTAAGTGGAAAAGGAGTGGACAACAACAAAGAGAAGAAAATGGAAAAAAATCTAAAAAAAAAAGGAAAGAAATCATTAGAAAGGAAGAGATGATTCTAAAGTGAAAATGACATTTTGTTGACCTTTTTATATGTTGACTTGGTCAACTTTCTAAAATTATATGCCATTTAGTGTACATAATGAAGTAATTAGGGAAAATTAGGAGAAAAATGAAGAAAATGAAGGAAAATAAGAAGCTTAGTGAATTGATTAGTAAAAATAGATAATGAGATCTTCCTTTAGGTATTTATATCTTACATACATCATTTGGTAAGCTACTTAGTATAATTATTGTGAAAAGTGTCATTTAGGGTATTAATGTTTATTACATGTAACCTAAATATCAACTAAACTCTTAACTTCATGTAATACTAACCTAGTTATATACTTAGAAGATGAATATGATCTATGATGCAATATCTTAGTTTTTAAAGGATTACTTTAGTATTATATGTATATATGAATGATTGAAAGTTATCTTTAATCTTTTATCAATGATTTGATATAATACTAAGGTTATATTATCAATTAGGGTTTGAGTGTAAATTATAGTGATTTAGTGCTTTTTTATTCTTAAAGTTATAGTTTTTGGGTTTTTATTACTTTCGAATGAAATCTTTAATGTTTACATACATTTAGGGTTAAAAATTTTTACACACGATTGATTAGTTATTTTAAGGTTTTCACTTTTACTAGCCTTATCAACCCCTAGAATATCTAACACACTTAAGTCTACTTTAAGAGTTAAGTCTAAAAACTTAGGGTTTTATAGAGTTGCTATAGTTGCTGCCTCACTTCTATACTATTGGGTAACACATTTGGACTACTCAAGTACCACTCATATGTTTTCATATCATTAAGTGGTGTTTCTAAAACCGTATTGTTCGGTAGTTTGGTGAATACTAGTACCCCCTATAGGAGGTAGACAAGTCTGAGCAACTTCATCAACTAGACTTCCGAGGTAAGATGGATGCTGATTGGATCAACATGCATGCTACGGACATCCAAGCTTGGGGACAAAGACACGAATTCTTAATACATATTTAGGATCCTTAAGGGGTCGACGAGAGTTACTGACAATGGTATAGACAAATCATATGACATTACATTACACACTAGGAAGTTGTCATTGGTTAGCTGGTAAGTACATGTGAAATCGTCAATTAGTTTATATGCTCGTACATGTTTGCTATCATATATTCTGACACTTGTATTTCTACTTATTTTAGGTGGACTTGCTTAAGCGTGTGTAGTTGGCACATGACTATCTTATGGCGCTTGATATTGTAAATGGGGCACTGTAGTTCGTTGAGTGGTACAATGGCATCATCTTCTAACCAAAGCACAAAGATGTATAACAACTACCCTATGTGGACCATGGTAAGGAGTAGGAACAACTTGCGAATGAGGATGTGCCAACTCCTCGTGCACCACCTAGGAACAAAGCCCAAGTTTGAAGAGGCAAGGCTCGATCAGGACGTCGACGGGCAAACCTTGATGACAATGTCCTACCATATAGGTATCGTTCCATAGACCTCGAGCAGATCAACAGGGGATACGGCACATACCCCAGGTTAAGATTTGCCTTTAGAGATCTTAGTTCGTAGCATTCTTTATTTATCTCAGCATCATAATTTTTAATTATTTTTTACTATAGCTGACTCTTATAGTAAATGGATGATCATTCCGTGTACCAAGCTTTTTCCTACTTGCTATCTTTGTTAAGACGTTCCATTAACGATTATTTTATACAATCGACTTCTGTAGCAAACTTATCATTTGGTTTATAATGTGTAGATGAAAGTATATGTTTTAATTGTGGGGGGTTAGAGGAAATTACTAAAGGCACATGTACTACATGCATTGTTAGTTCAAATTAAAACATAATTAAAATACTGAAGGCGTATGTATTAGATACGCCTTTAGTCTACCATAAAACACATTAAAGATATATGAAAGGCGTATATACTAGATGCGCACCTTCCATGTAAATACGCCTTCCATGTAAAAAACAAAAAAGTAAAGGTGCATATGCCACATTTATAATATTTTTCACATGAGACCCTTTTTTGTAATATTTTTTGGAAAAGGATCTGTATTTGTATAAAACTCCTTTCAAAATATCAATATCTATACTTGTAAACACTTTATTTTTACCCTCCTTATATTCTTATTTTATTTTATTTTTAGAATAGGATAAATGGTCTTAAATTAGGAAAAAGCATAAAAAAGTAAAAAAATAAATAAAAATACGAAAAATTTTGGAGATTACAAAAAATAAGAAAAGATAGGGAAAAAAAAAAGAAAAATTGGAAAAGTCACAAAAAAAGAGTAAAAAATAGAGGATTTTAGGGAAAATTTATTGAATAATGTTGAATCATAATAAAATAGTTTAGATTTAAGAAGAGGGCCATTGGGTCTAAGCTTAAAATTAAATCTAACCCAAGCTAACCTAGTTCATATTTGCAATTTGATTACACATATAGATAAGGTATAAGCCAACAGTTTAACAGATAAACAGTTGAATATTGGCATTTGGTTAGTTTAAGGTTTTAGGTTCGAATCTCACTGAAGACATAGAATGCTTTTCGTTTTTTTTTTTTTCACAAGACACACTACCATATCATCCACAGCATACGGATACATTAACACTACATCATTGACCATGTGTCACATTAAAGATACGTTGCATGATGACATTTGCCCCTATTGCTGATGTGGCGTTATGTTAGCATCTTTGCCATGTATTGTGCCATGCATCTAATACGTAGCACACAACACGTTAGTATTAGCCACATGTTGGATATATGGCATAACTTAATTCGACCCTACAGCTGATGTGACTCTCTCTCTCTCTTTCTCTCTCTCTCTCTCTCTCTCTCTTTAATTCTCTCTCTCCAACCACCTTTACTCAAAACCATCACTACAATTGACCTTGTGGTAGCTAAAAACCTAAGACCCAAGTGCTCATTCCTCCCTAGCGACCCATACATGGCAGAGCCCCCACCACCTCCGCCGTCCCTACCTCCAACCACCTTAAATCGACCACCACAAACCGCGACACTCTCTTAAACCCCCCAAGTCTAATTCAGTACCCATAAAAACCACTTTTCCTACTTCATTTGGTGGCTAAACCAATTAGAAACATGCCTCGTTGACCATTACAGTTGAAGTTGGTGATTCGACCCGAACTGATCTGAATCTACATGACTGACTCGAGCTCCAACTCCAACCTACGTCTTGATTTGGTTTAGTTTTATTTTTTGTTTGGTTCTTGTATATATATATATATTTGGTTTATTTATTTATTTATTCATATACATCCTTATGTAATTGTAACTAAAAAAAAAAAGATAGAGTAATGTAGTTAGTTTATTTATTTATTTATTTATTTTTCCCTTAATTAAAACTAACAAGAAAAAAATCATAAAATAAAATAAAATAAGAAAAATAATAAGAATGAAAAATCATTTTATAACATAGAAAAAATTCATCTTCCAAATAAATGAAATAAATTAACCATTTTTCTAAAAGTAGGATTTCCTCAGAATTTTTCAAACCAATAAAAATTTGATCAATTAAGACCCTTTAGAATTTTCTTTAATTAAACTCGAATCAAGTTAAAAAACTTAAAACTGATAGGTTTCTCAAATTAAAATCAGCCAACAGATTTAAATTTTTGGAAAAAACTACATATGTCTAATCCTGAATAGGAAGTACATAGGCATCTCTAAGGTAATAGTAAAAAAATAAAAAATTAGTTTTTCCACTTTTAATTACTTAATTTAGTAAAAAATGAAAAAGGTCTAGATTTCTTCCAATTTAGTTTTAAGTTTATCCAATTTAATAAGATAAGATTCGATTTGTTAGTTAATGAGTGAGTTTCGTTTTAGGGAATAGTTTTTTAAAAAAGGTGATTTTAAGAAATTAAATCTAAATTTGGAAAGTGTATGGTACTTGTATGGGTTTAAAGAATTTAACCCTTAGACTTATTTCTGTAGTTTTTTAAAAACCTTTTCTTTAAAATCGGTTTTTTCTACGTGAACTAGTGTCTAGATCAAAATCAAATCTACCCATTTGGTTTTGACCTAAACCATTTCTCAACTTTTGTTAGGTGGCGACTCCAAAATATTTTCAAAGGTAAAAAGGATCAATTTTTTTTTAAATCTTAGTTGAGGGTTAGTATTAAACGGGTAGGGTTTAATATTGATCAGTTTAAAGAAGATAAATTTATAAAACTGGAAAAAAAAAAAATCAGGCTCAACAACACTACTATTCCACCAAAGGGCGAAACTACCGGCCATTCCTCTTCTATTCACATAACAAGATCTACTATAATACAATCTATTACACAGCCTTTCAAGTCTATTTTCATCATTTTTTGTTTCCATTAAAAAAATAATAAAAGGGTTAAATTTATTTACAAGGCCATTTAAATGATGAATTGTCTCGAGAGACCCTATCCTTCGACAATTCCAACTTAGAAAAATCATGGTGCTCGTATGGCTATTTTGAGCTAGCCTCCACTACCCATGAAACTACTACTAAGCACTGATACATCAAACCACTCTACTTATTCGCACATGACAATTACTGTTTTTTTTTTTTTTAGTGTGACTACCCTTTTTATTTCTCTCACTTGCATATTTTTGTTTTTTTGCATCTCTTCCTTTTTGGGTAGTTTTTCACTTTTTTTTTTCATTTTTTTTCCACACCATTCTCATGATTTTTGAGTAAAACGCCATCAAAACTTACTAGATGTTCGGTTATTTTCAATTTTTTGCAGGGTAAATTCGCTTCAAGTTCATGAGTCCTTTTCAAGCATAATTGACTCAGGGATTGAGTTAAAACATATGTTCTAAGCTAAGATACAACAAGAGAATTAGATCAGTTGAGATTGTCCTTGATAAAGGATAAATTAATTTCCAGATC
Organism: Lumnitzera racemosa; assembly: GCA_024138005.1. Classification (NCBI taxonomy): domain Eukaryota; kingdom Viridiplantae; phylum Streptophyta; class Magnoliopsida; order Myrtales; family Combretaceae; genus Lumnitzera; species Lumnitzera racemosa. The sequence goes on from JAMXBC010000007.1 coordinate 86,402,171, forward strand.
AGCTTCAGATGACATCCCTGCAAAAGAATGTTGATGTGTCGATCGTGGAACATTTCCAAGGATCAATGATTGTTTATTTAGTGGATTTTTTAAGGGAGATGATGAACTGTTTTGGTCTTTCTGGTAAAGAATTGTTGGAGCACAAACAATAGGTATGGTATTAGGATTAGAATTTTCTTTTCCATGGTTACTAACTTTCTATTTTTGTTGTGAAGTATTGTTGTGCTTGGTTTATGTTGAGATATGTGAAATGGTTGGGTTAAGGTTAAGTGTGTTTTTTCCAATTAAGTATATCGGGTGTGTCGTTCTAATATTGAGGGGTTATGATAATGAAGAATTTACTAGTTTTGAAGAATCCATTGGTTTCTTTTGATCCATTGACTGATCTTGATTAATCCAAACTTTAATAGCTACAACTCTAAGCCTTAGATCCATACCATCATCTAATGGTTTTTCAAAACTACAATTCTTACTCATATGTCCCAATCTTCTATAATGAAAACACCAATTATTTAATCTCTCGTATTTCAAATACACTCTATATCTCCCTCCTTTCCCAATATTCACCCATATGCTTGCCTTCAATAGATCTTCAGTTAAGATTCTAACCCTTACCCTCAAAAAAGCCTTTCTCTCACCTATAGGAGAAACAAGTGATTCAGCCTCTAGCACATCTCCAATTTGCTTCCCAATTGATAAGGCACTATTTAAGGTCATATTCTTAAGTTTCAAACCGTGAATCTAAATCCAAAACACTATCTGGTTCAGGGGAATTTCTTTGAAATTCCATTCTCCATTCCAATGTTCCATCACAATACAATGAACCAAAACAGACCATGAAGTCTCATTCATCAGTCTATCCACATTAGATTTATTTTCCATACTTAACATGTATAGATTACAACCCAAGAAAGAGATTAACCCAACTCCATAACCTTTCTAAAACTTGTTTAACATATTTAATACAACTGATTTATTAAGTGATTTATCAGCTATAATTCTTGTAATAATAAGAGTTCCTTTGAGATTATTCTCTTCATTCACAATAGCATCTTCATTGTCTTCTAGGAAGATCTCATCAAGAGCTAGGTTGTCTAAGATTTAGACTCAGAAGAGGAAGCCATCCATAAAGGAAAAATGAAGATTAGTCTAAGCAAAGTTAAAGAAAAGACTTAGAAAAATGACTCTAAGAAATATAAGAACAGCAGGATAGGGATATGCTAATACTAAGGTAGGAAAAGAACTTAGTCAAAGATAAAAGAGAACAATGTATATATTACATTTTCCATATTTTGATTTGATATGAATTTGATTTTTTTTTCCTTTCTTTTTCTAAATAAGCGGTAACAAAGCAAAGTAACAGGAAATGGAACTATGAGGATACTAAAAGTATATGCACAATGACAATTATTGAATATTCATATATGAAAAGAATGATGATGAGCTCAAAATCACAGAGAAACAACATCTCTTTTGGTGGAATGATACAGGAAACTTTGGATAGCACATGAAAAAGAAGATGCAAAGTGAAAAGACAGAAAAGAAAGAAAGAAGGAAGGTAGGAAAACAGACACCCCTAGTCGTACCTAAGTTGTTTGGAAACTAACTCTCCAAATTGAGAGAAAAATTTTCTCTTTAGAAACTAGAGAGAGAGGACATAGTATTTCTCGTTTACTTTTGAGACCCTTATGAGTTATGTTTTATAAGTAACCTTATTATAAATAAAATTTATTGCTTTATTATTGTTTAATTCCTATTACGAATGTTGACTGAATTTGAACAAATTATAGAGAGTGTCTATTTAACTTCTTAAAATCTCAATTTTATTTAGACTCATTTGTGTTACTTTATTCTTGTTGATTTTAAGACATTTTAACATTGTTATGATTATTATAATCTAATGATATATATATTGATTTTCTAACAAAATAGATTAATTTTAATTCCTCTCTCTCCTAATCATTTTAAATCTTAAAAACCAATAAATTTATCTCACTTAGTTTATAGTTTTCTAACAAATTGCATTATGCACACGCCCAGCTGATATTTATCACATTCTCATTGTATTCAAGTAGTAATATGGTGTGTATTTTATCTATACAACAGCATCCATATTAAAAATCGTATTGCAACGTTAGGATTAATTGTCATACTTATTTTACGTAACAATAAGTTCTTTGATATCACAAGTCTAACGGTATGTCCTTTCGCATCTCTTCTAATCTTGTAATGGAAGCTGTTAATTTCCTTACTCTTTACTAAGGTTTAGATAGATCAAACCATCTATGAGTTACTTAAGTTCGGTCCATTGGCCAAAAAAAAAAAAAAACAAAAAAAAGTTCAATTTAATGTTTATTCAAGTTAAACTTTAAACTTGAAAACAACCAAGTTTAACTTGAGAATGAACTACATGAGTAGTTAATGGAGTTGAGCATAAGCCTCATACCTTTTTTGCTTTACTAACTCACAAGCCTAATCGAAGTCTAATTGAGTTTAATACTAGTCAAATTTTGATATTAATATTATTATGATTAGAATAAAAAAATGCTTTTCAAATAAATTGGCTTTAAACGAGCCTACTTGAGTTAAGCTCGTGTTTATTGAATGTTACTTCAAGTTGAGCTCTAGATCAAAATTCTAAACTTGACTAAGATTGGGTTAAGCTTAAAGATTTGAAATTTCGACTTAAACTTAAGTTTAAACTCGAATTCAATATTGTATCGTCTTAACTTAACTCATTTACAAATAATAATGATGATGATGATAAAGAAAATTGGAATTCATATAAAATTATTTATACATGATAATATATGACCTAAGATAATTACCAAAATTCATCATTTAGTCTAAAATAAGTCTCAAACTTCTCTGTTTCTGCAAAGTTTTATATTGTGACAAGTGATTTTAGGGAAGTAGGGGTCGGCATTGTTAGTGTAACGACCCTATATACCAAGGCTTATCTATTGTATTTCTAAACATTTGTACAATAATAAAAATAAATAAATAAAAGCCACCTATATTGTCTACACAAATTCTTCTATGCTCCAGTTTAATTTATAGTATAGTTCCTTAGACGAATAGAGTATATTAAGAATAATAACCAAAAACTCATCGGTGAAAGTTCTCAATTTAACCTTTTTTTTTTTTTTTTTAGAATATGTCTTATCTTTTAATTAGTCTTGCATGAAATATAAATACAAAACTAAATCTTATGCTGTTTAAGTTATTTTCACTGGAGAGAAACTTCGGTTCAAAACTTTTGAATAAGTAACCAAGCAAAAGCACACAAGATAAGAACCATCTGCTTGTCACAGGCGCCAGTCTTTTCTCTTTAAATGAATAAGCGTAAGTAATTGCTAATACTGAGACATTTATTTAACTTACATGATGTGGACTGTATTTTGATGCCCAGTAAAAAGGGTCCTACATAAGTATTACGGTTATTAGATATCTTACAAAATCCTAGGCTTAAGAGCGATGGTAATGACTTAAGAAAGAATGTGTCCGCTTCGCGAATACCAACCATCTTATAAAAGACTTGGTTATATATAATTCTCTGAATTTCTCTCATAATTCCACAACCATCTTCTCTTTCAATATTTATTACAATACACTATCATTAGACTAAGTCTAGTTACCATATGGCCCTTCTGTGGAGCTCTACTTACTCTTAATTTTTCATGAAATTAGGCTACTAATGGAAAGCTTTCTTTAATTGTAATGCCATCGTCAAACTCCTTCATATCCTTATTAATAGTCATCTTTTTAATAAAACGTAAAACCCTTATTAATAGCCATTTCTTTAGTAAAACGTAAAACCCCTATGTGAACATCTTAATATGATACTTATTTGGTGAAATTGAATATGGATTTTAGATTACGGGTAAGAAAACTCAAAATAACAAGAAATATAAATAACAAAAAGAAGTATGGCCTGTAAAATTCTCATGAAAAACCCTCAAGAATATGGATAACACTTAACAAATAATTTTAGGATAAATAGCAATAGAATTACTAGTTTTCTATGCAATCATATATCATTATTTTTTTTAATATACTTCTTAAGATTATCTACTCTAGCATATATTATACACTATACTCAGTATATAGATAATGTTGATAAAAGTCCACAAAATCTAATATATATATATATATATATAAAAGGAATAACTAGGGTACTAAATCAGTATAACATAATACCAAATACCACATGATATGTCCATTATGAAAAGGCTCAACTATAGGCCATTATGGTTGACCATAGATTATGGTGATCATTGGTCATCCATGCCCATATAGTGGCTAAACACCAGCCTTATTTTATCACTTATTGCCTTATTTAACATTCGTCAGCTGCATTAACTATCTCTTCGCCTATTTACCCTTTCAAGCCTAAATCTTGTATAAACTCAAGATGCAAGCTCAACACGAGCAATGTTTAAAAGCATAAACAACATATTTCACTAGCATAATTTCGAGAAAGTGAATTGAAAAATAATTACATTAACAATGACAAGAGAAACTACCGGTCATATTACATAGCTTACAAGAAAGATAAAAACTTGAATAGAAAAAAAACCTATCAATAATACGTTATTTAAGCCATATTTGGCATTTGCTAAAGGATTGGTGGTTAGTGTTGTCATATCTATGGTACAATTTTGAATTATCAAGATCATAGTTATTAACAAATAATAAAAGAAATTATAAAAAATGAAACCCTAATATATATATATATATGTATGTATGTATGTATAGAAGATAAAAAATATGACGGTGGGGAAATAAAGAAAAGATCGGAGAGTACGGCCGCAAGGTTGAAATCGAAAGGAGAAAAAGGGATGCGAGAAGAAGGAATTAAAAAGAAGAAAAGGTCGAAAAGAAGTCCACCGTTGTTTAATTTTATTTTCAGTTTATTATTATTATTTTCTTTTAACACTTCACATATAAATTAATGTAATTCTAATGACTAATATTTTCATATTTTTAATAGTATCACTATTTATAAACTAGGTTAAGATAATTTTTTTATTTTTTAAAGTATGAATTTAAATCAATATAAATGAAAGAGACATTTAATTAATCAAATCAAGATAGATGAAATAAGACATTTAATTACAAAACGTAACTTCCATTAATTATTCAATAAATGAGGTCGTTGGAATCCTTAAATGCAAAAAGTAATCTACATGTAACTCTTTTTTTTTCCCCTAAAACCAAGACATGGTCATACCCACATGTCCGCTTGCAACGTGGCATCATCTCTAACGAATCTCCTATTAGTTTTCGGCTTCATGAACGGTGGATTTTTCATATGACTATCATGGTAATATGGACAGGTTGATGGGTCTTTCTGGGAAAGTATCTAGGCGGACACTAAAACGGTACCGGACGTCCGGGCGTAGAAAAAATTAATTATAAATGATAAATGTATATATATTATATGTATATTTTATAAAGTAGAGTTTTTAATAACTGTAATGTTACCGGAAAAAAAAAAGTATTTTTAAAAAGACATGTCAAATGTCAGTGGCACCGTTTAATAGAAATTAAAAGTACAACTTTTCCCTTTAGGGACCGTCCACCTCAAGACTCTCATTCAAGTTATGTAACTATCAAACAGATCGTGTGGAGCCTCTGTGTATTAAAGTTTCCATTTATTGCCATATCTAAAAAGGGACAAAAGTCAGCAGCATAGGTGTTTGATTAAGGTATATAAAGTTAACAATATAGATCATAAGGTGTTTGTATTGAAATCATGTACGGAAAATATATATGTAATCACATGTTGTAATTGATGTTCCTCTAGACCAAAAACAAATATTAAATGTACTTCAGAACTATAATTGCCTAGCGGACTATGCATGTTAAGTACGATAAAATCTTCTAAGTTAAAATAATAAACAAATGGTATAGGTTAATAGAATTAAACATCATCCTTCCATCAACATATCAAGGTAATGGATAATTGTGCGTCCTGTCAATCCTCAATTCAATCTAAACTTAAATTATCTTAAGATTATTGCGTAATATCTGTTCTTGATTTTTGTGATTTGTTCATATTCTTTTATTTCCCATTCTTTAAAGACTAAAAATATATAACGTTACTATCTTTTCATCACATTAAACCTTTGATCTCGTATCATTTTGATATTAGACCGACAAATTGACATTCTATGGAAGTAAATCATGGCAAGTTGTCAAATCATTATTTTATTAGATTTTGACTTTGGGTTAAGATCTAAGTTTTTTTTTTTTTAAATATTATGATTGATTGTTTTTGGTAAAAAAAATTGTATCGATTAAATTTGTTTGAGTGTTAATTGTTTTATAAATCAAAAGAGATGATAGGAACAAGGCAAATAGTGCATGAATCTTTTAGGAATATTTCTAGGCAATTTTAGGAACTAAAAGAAAATATGATAATTTCAATGAAACAATTCAACGTTAAGCCAGTTGAGAAATTAAAATCACTCATATCCAAATTATAAAAGATTTACATGGCCAGAATTATACCAAAGAAAAAATAAAAGAAGTTAGTGTGGAGGTGAATGAGATTTAATTCAGTAAAGTTAGAGCAAAAAAAAATAAATAAATAAATAAACAAATATACGCGTTACGTGAAATGTTATGCATTTATAGAAAAACCATTATCATCTATAGTTGAGGAAATAATTGCCAGTAATGAAATTCTGGAGGAATCTGCTATTAAGTTTATTAAATTCGATCTTACAAATGAAAGCCAATCCATTATCGTTAATGTGATTAAATTTTGATAATTTAATAGAAGAACCACCAACATATATAATGAATAAAGCATACGAATCACTACATTTGCAAGAAAGTTAATCAGTTCCAGCAACTGATAGAGTTCCAATCATTTTTTGAAGCTATGTGCTTGGTCATGGTAGAGTTTTGATGAGCTTGGTTTCTGTAGGTTTATGTTTAGATCTAGTGGATATGTGCAAATCAGGCTTGAATCTTTTGTAGGAGAGATGGTGTGATGGAAATCTGTAACCGAGCCCAAGGGGCAAGACCTAAGAAAAAAGAATTGGAAAGAGGCGAAGAAAAAATGTAAAACTAACATATCATTCTGATGGCACATCTGTAGCGTCCAAATTGTGCAAACTAACTCCGTAATAACAAATGGCAAGGCATACCATCCGAATGGCACAGAAAAGGGGCATTCATGGCACAACCAGCCATCCTAAGGCATGGAGAGCCATACAAATGGCATGTAGATTCTAAAAATAGAATAGTTAATATGTAAAATTCCATCTATTTATTTAATATTTTCATATCATAAATAATAATTACAATGCTAATGTTATAAATATTTTGGCATATTGCATGACGTAGTAATAATAATAATAATAAATTACTTAAATACTTTTCTTACAATTATTATTATGAAAGTGAATGTGAATTAAATTATTGATTGCCTACCACTTATATAAAAATTGATAATTTTTGTAGTACTGCTAATGGTACAATTTTATAGTGTCATTGTTAAAAAAAAAAAAAAAGAATGCAAATGTTGAAATAAAGCTGATATAATGAATTAAAACGGTTTCACATAAGGGAATTTTGTACCCCACACATATCTCATGCAAATTCTATAGTATCAATAGAATAGGATAAAAGAAACAAATAAAAACAAATAAAGAAATATTGGATTTCGTTTGTACTTTATCCAAAATCAATCTTTATTATTCCTATTATTTAACTCCTTGATAAGACTTTTGTTTAAGTCTTTCAACTAATAAACAAACAATTAATTAAATCTTTCAGTTATGTATTTTAAATATATTATGAAATATTAATATTATTTTTAAATGAGAAGAGACACTATATAAGCGAATAAAATAATATGTTGTTCTTTTCGCTATATTTGCAATTTACTCTCTAGATACTTTTGTGTTAAGTTTCGATTGATAATAAGATTTTCATAAGTTTTATATATTACTTTAATTTTTTTTTATAAACTAATGGTTATGTTTTATTTAATATTGACAGCAATGAAAATGGAAGAAATCTATTCCTTTTCGTTCATTAGAAAATGTACCAAATACCTTTAATTATTTTCTTAAAAAAATTTAAAATTTCTTTCCTATTAAACTTTAGAAAACAATGTGGTACACACTTATTTATAAAATAATTTTTATATAAATAAAATATATATACGTAATTCTAATTGTAAATTTTATGTAGTAAGTCCAGCTCTTCGATCAGATGGTTCTACATTTGTCATTGGATGCGTGTTATATATATATATATATATATATATATATTTATGTACATGTATATAGTATCTAATATGAAGCTTTTTTCATGATACGATACTGAGATTTAAAAGCATCTGCCCCAATGAAGGAACAAGAACTTGGCGTTAATGGCCTAATGAACAAAGTTGCTTAACTTAGAAGTAAACATAGAGATGAGTATGTCTATTTTCTTTCATCTTTTAAAAATATAATAATGGCAAGGAGTCAACTCCAGACATAAATAGAAATGTTCAACTTCTATGTTGACGTGATAAGTTACAACTATCGACCGACACTTCTTCTTTGTTATTTATTAATTTATTTTTTTATATATTTGTCATTTAATAATGTCAACTGAGGATCTTAAACTGCTCGATACCGGAATCTTTTCAACCCCAGAGGCTGATTTTATGGTCGTATTTGGTGTAAGACGCCTTAAAAATAGGGGAGTTTCTTATTTCGGTCTTTTACAAGTTGCTTTTATACCCATGGATTAGGGATAGGATATGACCTATTCATTTAAGTTTAAGAATTATCCCAATAATCACAACGGGTATATCATATGTTGTAGGTTCTAAGGTTATAGAGCATTCTTGTATTTCAACAAACCAAAAGCCCCCAACACTCGCATCACCACCCCCTCCCTCCCACCCAAAACTAATACGCGAGTCTGTATCTTGTAAATTATTTATCACAAAAAATAATTAGATTTATTGTTGTTTTTAGATTCTTTTTTCCAACTTTGTGATATTAATATTTTCAATGATATTTGCTAAAAGCTACGTCATAAAAGGTTCACTTATATGTTTTGCAAGAAAATAAAAATTCCTAAAATATGTTATTTCACCCGATAATTATTAGTATTTAAAGCAAGTGAATTTATAATATCTCTTGCGATAAAAAAAAAAAATTGTAATTTTATCTTCATATGATATTTGTCTGTGATTTGAGTAGTATTCTTTTTTAAGTATGTATCTAAGTAATATTTATTATTGTTAGCAAGTATGAAAGATATTTAATTTTAAATAATACTTTGAAATTAGTAAGTTCCTTTTTAGCATATTACATTTAGTTTTGATTTTAAATTTCATAGACACTTAAAATATTAGCTAACTAATAAAATCTCTATTTGACTCACCCTATACTCGATATCTAATAGGTTTAGCACACATATTTACAATTATGAGTATGTTCACCGAGATGACACTAAGAAAAACAAAATTCTACAATTATAAAAATAATTCAAATGAACTCAATAAATTTGTTCATATCATAAGTCTAAAAAGATAGTATGCAGATTCATAAGGATAAATTTGTTATTCTTATATAAAAACAAACCTTTGACTACAAAGAAAAGGAAAGTTCTTAAGGTTGGTCCTGCACAGTGCACACGGCTGAGGAAAGTTCTATGAAAAGGGATAATCGAAGGTATATGCTTAAGAAAGATACATCTAGGAAAATTTTCAAGGAGGACAATAGAGTGGCATATGAAATTCCACCACAGTGAAAACGATAGGTTGCAAATCAAACCGTTTTCACATGCATAAAAGAGTACGGAAATGTTTGATAAAAAATAGTTGCGTGTATGTAACGAATAAGCTAGGATTTCAAACAGAAGAAAGCCACATGGGTCTTAAAAACACTCAAATCAGAGGAATGAGAACGTCAACGTTACACCGATTCCGCCCTTCTGACGTGAGACTGAAATCTGCTTTGACTGGCAAAAATCATGGGCAAACTGAAAAGATAGATGCATTTGAATTCGCATCAGAGGCAGACCTAATATTACACAACTGATTTTGATTTTTAAGTTAATTATAATGATTCACTCAATCAAAATTATTCATAACCAAGGTATTAAAACTAAATAGTATCATTATTGGTCTCACATCGAAATAAATTAGATTCAAATATCTTATAATATAACTGAAAAAAAAAAAAATCGCACAAGGAAATATTAAACTTCTTAAGCACCAAAGGCACTAATTCGTTGGTCAGTTTGTAAAAGAAATTGTTTTATACCATAATGACTGTATACGACATATATAACAATTAAAAATTCACGAAGTAAATGATGCCTATGTATATGATATAAACAAATACATATCGCGGCACATATTTCATGCTAATTCAACTATATATACTTCACAATGCACTCACGAACATCGATGAATTATGAAACGATTAATGCAATTTCATATTTTAAAGGAATAATCAGAGAATTTGGAAATCAAAGTCGAAAGAATCGTAAAACTTTAACAGCACTGCTAAAAGTCATAAACCATCCATCTTCTTAAGACAATTTGAGTAACAACACTAAGGCTAGCAAACGTTAATTGGAAAATTACGTGTTCAATACCGAGCTCCAATACTACATGTAATTCTAGACTTGACATAGTAAATCATAAATTTCAGATTTAGGACAAAATATTTTTTACAACAAAATATCATGCCTGAAGAGGACAAAGATGCTCCCATATCTTAACTGCAATTGAAAACAACACTTATTTAGTATAAAACCAGAAATTAGTTTCTCTTCCTTAGTAGAGATCAATTTATATCTATTTAATTTTCCCATTTAAATTTTCTTTTTCTTTCTGTATTTTATCTATATTGCATTTGTATCTATTGCATTCCTAATATGTATCTGTTTGAAGTCTACAATAAAATAACTTATGTATATACTTTTAAAAGAAAAGGTTTATAAAAAAAATGTATTTTATGTGTTGGAAAAGAATATTTTGATTGATATTTTTGTAAAAATAAATAAAAGTTAAATGAATTTGACTTTACAAAGATTTGTTAAATACTTTATTGTAGAAGGGGGTGCATGTGTAATTAAATTTCCATAGTTTGGTGTTTTATTATTGACAAATACAAGATATGAACAAATACCAAAAAAACACACAAAAAAAAAAATGATTGAAAAAAATTGAATCAAATGTTTAGGTTTACTAAATAACCAAATAAACAGATTAAATTTAATGCATTATTAAGTTAATTATTTAAATTAAATAATTATTCATAAATTAGACTATTTCATTAATTACGGAAGTAAAAGACTGACCAGAGTAACTTCACAAATGAAAATTTTTCCAACGGTCGTGTCAACGATACATCATTTAATCGCCTAAAAAAACTTGTATTCTTACTCCCTCCTCCTTGGAATCCTATTCTTGCATCTTGATCGTTCAGCTACTTCACATATGCATTAATAGCAAAGAACTTATAAGACCCATTGAGAAGTGGATAGCCATTTAATTATTTTAATGAACTTATATCTTCATATTTTTTACTACGACTATTTATAGTTTATTTGCAATAATGATTACAATAATTTTAAAATTTTTTGTGCTAAGTAGGGATTCAAATCAATAAAAATGCGATAAGACATTATTTAAGATAAACAGGCATGCATCAATAAATGAGATAGCTGGAAACTGCAAATCCAAGAAGTGATCTGCCTGTAAATCTTCTTTGTTTTTTTTTTTTCTTTTTTTTTTATAATTTTTTTATTTTTATAATGAAAAATTAACCAGGATTTAATCTACATATATATAACTCTCCTTTTTTTAATTCTCACCCCCCTTAAAACTAAGGCAAAGCCATAACTTTCCTACTCTTCCGCTTGCAAGATTGCATCATCTGCAACGTCAACGGTGATTTTGCTGACACGGTAATATTGTAATAAGAAAAGGATAGTGAATGTCTTGGAGAATACTTGTTAAGAAATAAAATAAAATTTTTCATATTTTTATATACTTATTCTTTTATAATATAAAAAATATGATTTTTTTTTCCTTGAACTTTAGCTTATGCCCTAAAAATACCGTTAATCGTACGTTTCAATAGAAGTACAACTTTTGGAGACCATTCAACTCTAGACATTTATTTAGGTTATGTAACTATCAAACAGATAATATAGGCGTTTTTTTTTTTTATGTTTTTTGAGTTTCCATTTATTACCATATCCACATTTTTGTTGCGTCTACCCCACTACTACAGGTGTTTGAATAAGTTACATATAGTCAACAGCAAATATCATATGTTGAATGTACTAAAATCATGGGTGGAAAATGTATATGTAATTATATATTGTAATTGATAAGAAATTTGTGTGTTAATCATCAAAATTAATAATAAGTATTATATAAAATATAAATTAAATAAAAAATATCGTCAATATACTATTGTTATGTTTTATCATGTCGCATTTTGAAGATATAACATAAGTTATTTATATTAATATAGTATTTTTAAATTAGAATATATGCACTTATGTATTTCTAAGATGCGATATAAGAATGGCATTTTGATATTTTTTTTATAGAATTTATAATTATGTAACTTTTTTTTTTCTAAAATTGATAAACATGTATTGCACTTATTTTTCTCTTTGAGTTGGATGTCCTAATACTAGACCAATCATAAAATACTCAATCTATTTGGTAATTATTAATAACTAGCAGAATATATATCGCAATATGTATACTCAAATAAGTAAAATGGAATCTTTTAAGCTAAAAAGTAAACATATTATACAAATTAACATGATAAAGGATCATCATATAAAGGTAATGGACGATTGACGAGTAATGTCTAAAATCGTCTTCAGAGTTATGTAATATTTATTCTTAATTCATTCTTAAACCATGAAAATATAATCTTTTTATCATATTTAACCATATACATATTTAATAGATTTGCATTAGTATCATCTTAATCTTAGAGGGAACAAAGTGACAGACAATTCATGGAAGAAATTTTGGTAAGTAATTTGGATTTAAAAGACAGTTGATTGATTTTAACAGAGAATTTTGGTGTGTGGTTGATCGAATTGATTAAATTTGTTTAGAGGTAATTGTGTTTGATAAATCAAAACAGAAGTCAAGAAAAGGGAAAGAATGCATAAATCATTCGGGAACATGAACAGGCAATATGTAGGAAATGAGAGAAAATATGAGAATTTTAATGAAAGAAAAGTAGGGTTTAGATTTATCAAACACAATTAGTGAAGATGGATGAGATCAAGTCAATGAAGTCAAAGCAAGAAAACTGAGAGTGTTATAACCTCCATGGCAGAAAACTGATGTGATGGAGGTTTCAGAGAGAGGTATTGAGGTTGAGGATGAGTGTGACGTTACAAGGGCTCCTCATGGAGTGCTTGAGGAGATTGAAAAATCTAAGGATGATACAGGAAGAAAAGGGATATTTTAGTTTCCATATTTGAGGAAATCCTATCGCCAACAATAAAATCCAAAAGGAAACCAAGCTTTCAGTGATTAAGCTAAGTAGACGTCCAAGAAGAACACAACCAAAGTCAATGGTTGTGGATTTGCATTAAGATTAGACAAAAGAACTGATCATGTTAGACTTAGACCAAATTGTACATAGAGCCAAACCGTGTGTCTATATATACATATATATATATATATATATATTGATTTTGGTCTAGAAATATTCCTAAAAGGAGCCAAAATAATGATTTTTGGAGGCATTTACTAAACCAAACTAAAAAAGAAAAAAAAAAAAAAGGAATCGAATTGTTGTAAAAATAAAGTACAATTTTGCTTGTGTTTAAAAGATTCTTTTACTGTGGCATAGTACTAAAAGAAATTATAGTTTATGCTTATATACAACATGTATATGCATATACATGCACTTGCATTTGGCTTTTATAACATATGTTAATGGGTTATACATACATTTCAACTTAAAATTTACACAATACTCAGGCAAAAGAAATTTACAGAATATAGTTGCTTTATAAATAAAATTAGTCGTCAATATATATTTGAAGGTCTATTATTTGCATCATTAAACTCCATAGAATGATACGATGTTGTGTGTTATTATTAAACGATTTTAGTAGTTGTAATATGAGATTTCATATCATGCATGTAAAATTTACCTTGATAATAAATTATGGTACTATTCTTAAACCAAACTTGAATCGAAAGAAGTTTTACGACTCGGAAAAATTTCAAGACCGAACCAGTTGGTTTGTTTCATAACATTAAAATACCGAAGTGCATTTTTCAGTCAACTATTCAAAAGAAAAAATGGAGCTAAACCCAGTGGCAACCACTATCTATTTCCTAGAAAAGTTCCGCGATGTGAAAAAAACAAACAAAAAAAGAAGAAAGGAATGAAAGACAATTTGATTTACTTTCGTATTTCCACCGAATTGAAACCAAATCGTAAAAATTTAGTCTTATTTTTTTTAGTTTAATTGAACCAAACCATACAATCTTATTGGGAGCTTTCTCAAATTATGAAACTTATGTTTGTTTCGATTTAGTTTACGAATGGAACCATATTTTGTGATATAGAAAAATATATTTGCATAATATATAATATCATGTGAAATATATTAAATTAGTTTAATAATAATAATAATAATAAGTATTGATATAATTTAAGAGGTTGATGAAGTCATATTCATTCAATAAAAAATTTTAAAAGTCTATTAACATATGGATATAATATTTATAGATTGTGTGATAATAAGAATTATATATATAGATATTAATAGAGGCAAAGTAAAAAAAAATTTCCTAGGTGCTATATTTAAACAAAAAAAATTCTTTTGGTTATAAGTGAAAATATTACTATATATTTTTATAATGGATTGGTTCTATTTAAAGATTAAATTTTGTTTATCCTATCAAACTGATTATAAATTTTCGATTTGATAATTTGTAAACCAAATGGAAAAAAAAAAAGTTAAGAAGAGGAATATTTTTTATTTATTTTGGTTTGGTTTTATTTAGTCGGTTTTTTCACCTATTCTAACTAACAGGTAAAACCTGCTGTGTATTTATTAGTAAAAATTAATACAACTTACACAAATGTTAAGACAAATAAATATGAATGGTAAACCTTTTAGAAATTACACATTAATATCACTGCATATTTGAACTTTATTAGTTCTTATCAAATCACATGTATAAATTTATTACCAATCAAGTTTTTGTCCTGCTATGCAGGATACACTTGCTCAGATATTCAGATGCAACTACCCCTCACGTGAAGGAACAAGTGCTTAGCGTTATGGGCCTACAGGAACTAATTCCTTAACTCAGAAATAAACATTGGGAGTAGGTCTATTTTCTTTCATGTTTCTTTAAATATTGGTCAACTCCAATGGAAATGTTCAACTTATAATTTAATGTCATAAGTAACAACTGTCGACCGATATTTCTTCTTTCTTACCTTTCCATTGATACTTGTTACTTAATAATGTCAACTGAGGATCTAATACTATTTGATACTAGAATCTATTCAAACACTATATCCGATTTATCTAAAATATGCTTTTATAAGATAGAGAGTAGGGATAGGGTATGACCGATTTATTTATTTCCAAAAATCATAACATGCATATCACATGTTTTACATTGTAGAGTACTTTTTATATTTTTATAACATACAGGTCTTCTTTAGGAACCTTATAAATTATTTATTATAAAAATAATTAGATTTATTGTTGCTTTGGATTTTCTTAATCCAACTTTGTAATATTTCATATTGTCAATGATACTTGCTAACAACTACATTATAGAAGGTTTACTTATGCTTTGCAAGAAAATTAAGAGTTCAATTTTTTTTCCGACTCACCTAATACTTATCATTGTATTAGGAAAAAAAAAAAAAAAAGCAAGTGAACTTGTAACATCTTTTAAGATAAGAAAACTAGTAGTTCGTATCTTCACGTAGTGTCGGTTTGTGATTTGAATAATATTCTTTTTTAGCATCTCCATGTGATATTTAATTGTTTACAAATATGAAAAGAAAAATAATTATAATTCCAAATGAAGTAAAAATTCACACGTTTTAATCAATATGTCATCTTTTAGAATATTAGTTAAAAGAGTTAGATCTCTTATCTTAACCATTCCATATATAGTGTCTACTATTTTTTTTTTTTCTCAATTTTTCTTCATTTACAAAGCAAGTTGAAAATATTATTAATCATATGCCCTATTGAACTAGAACTGAAGCATCTATTCATTTCGAGTTTTATCAACCTTAAGCACAATTAAATCAATAAGGAAGGAAACATTTGTATTCCGACAAGCTTAGCACTTAAGCTGACCTCAACGAGTCTCAAGTATCATCATTAATTATGCAGTTAGTAGAAGCACACATCACTACTAATCTAGAGTACTAATGAACAGTGAAAAACTTCATTGATTATCAAAATAAATCAGTAATTTTTTGAATTTAAAATAAACCAATAATATTTCTTTGATTTTATTGTCCAAATAGTGTAATAAGTAATCCAATCTTTATCAAACACATAATTCTCAATGAATTTTCTCACCATTTCACATCTTTGCTAAGAAAATTACTTGATATGAGAGGCAAAATAGACTTTGCAAATTCTGCTTAGACTTACTTCTATTACACTATACAAAGGAACTAGGTCCCTAGCGGTAGTACTAGTGGTGTTAGTAGACTTGTAGTAGTACCAATAATAACAACCGCTAGAGGGAATTTTCTTAAGTTTTCTATTGATTTGGCTTATTCCTAAATATCAAACCCTTGATTACAAGAAAAAGGGAAGTTCCCACGGCTGGTCCTGCATGTTGCCAGGGAAAGTTCTAGGAAAAGAATAATAAGGGGGCATATGCTTAGAAAGAAATTTCAACAAGGAAAAGGATCCTTTGAGGCGTATGGAATCCCACCACATTGAAAACGAAAGGTTGCAACTTGAAAATCAACTGCTTTGAACCAATAAGCTAGGATTTCAACCAGAAAAAAGCCACATGGGTCTTTAAACTAATAGAAAACACTCAAATCAGAGGAAGGAACACGTCAATGTCACACTGATTTTGCCCCTTTTAATGTGAAACTGGAACATAAGTTTTGACTGGCAAGAAACATTGGTAAACTTAAAAGATGATGCATTGTAATTGCATCGGAGGCAAACCTATATTACACAACTGATTTTTAGTCGATCTGCAATTTAAACTCGCTTGCATGCATTGCAGGCTGCGACATGGTGACCCAAGTGGAACTCAACTTCTCAGGAGGAAAGTCCAACCCTCAAAAGGTGCTTACTGGAAAGGCATCTATCCGACATAAATAGAAGAAGGTTTAATCAGTATTAAACTAACTCTCATCGATCAAAAGTGATTAAGATAGAGCAACTCTTACCTGATGCTTACGAAATGTTCAAATATGCATACATTAGAGAGAATTTCAATCCCCTCATGCTTGCACCTGTTAAAAAAATCAACCATATAGCAGAGATTTTTCTTTTTCTTTTTTTTTTTTCTTTTCTAGTACTGGAATCCAGAGTTTGCTCAATGGAGGTGCCAAAATATCATATTACCAAGTTATAATAAACCACCCATACAAAATTTAGTGTTACACAAGAAAAAATAAAGGATCCAATAACATATGCAAACACTCATCTTAATTTAGATAATTTAGTTCAAACATCAGTAATAATGACACATCATTTGTATAAGATGAAAGAACACCAAAACATAGCATACCAAACAACTCTTTGGCAGTAGCGATTGCACACGATCTACCAAGAATTTAAGGACAAAATCCCATTAGAGGAGATCAGCAACATTTGCCGGCAGCTCCTCAATTACCACGTTATAGAACCTTTGAATATCATATAGCATCCTCTCATCATCCTTTGTCACAAAGTTGATGGCAACACCTTTCCTTCCAAACCTTCCACTACGTCCAATACGGTGAAGATAGTTTTCAGGCTGTGTGGGGAGATCATAGTTTATGACAAGAGACACTTGCTGAACATCAATACCACGGGCCAAAAGATCAGTGGTAATCAACACACGAGATGATCCTGAACGAAATTCACGCATGATGATGTCTCTGGTGTTCTGATCCATGTCTCCATGTGTAGCCGAGACAGTATGGTCTCGGCTCCTCATCTTGTCAGTTAGCCAGTCTACCTTGCGTCTGGTATTAACAAAAATGACACTCTGGGTGATGGCTAGAGTTTCATACAAATCACAAAGGGTCTCCAGCTTCCATTCTTCCTTCTCAACGTTGACATAGAACTGCTTTATACCCTCTAGGGTCAGCTCATCACGTTTCACAAGAATCCTAACAGGCTTGTTCATAAACTTCCTTGTGATTTCAAGGGCTTCAGGAGGCATCGTGGCAGAGAATACACCTACTTGAATTTTAGGTGGAAGAAGTTGGAAGATATCATAGATCTACAAGGCACACAAAACTTAATTTTATTAGTAAAACTGTCCAAGTAACATGCATTTTTTGCTAGAGACATTCCATGTAGTGTTTATATCCCCGGTTTAATTTTAAAATCCCTGCATCTAAACAGTACAAAATGGAGAAAATGCTCAAAGCAGGAGTAATACATAAACAATTAGGAGTTATGTTTAAAATTTGTTTCCTAGCAATAGTTTCTACTCGCAAGTAGATGCATAAATTAGTTCAATTCATATGCAGCATCAGAAAGTGCTGATTGCAAGTTGCTGTCACAGGTATACAAAGCTTGGATATGCTATAGCTGCCATGAATGTACAAGCTATGACTGTTTCAAAAAGAATCAGAAATTGATATAAGAAAATGCCACCGTATCACATAGATGGAACAGATTGTTAAACTAAGAGGTTACACCAAATGAAGAGCAATGTAAAAATCTGCTTGCTAAGTTGCCAGAAATCTGAAAACCAAACGTAAAAGAGAAAAGGGTAGTATAGCATCATACTTTCTTTTCTTCTACTTTTCTCTATTTTTTTTTTTAGGCTAAGGCAGTAATATTAAGCATGAGATATGGTATTGGTCAGAAAGAGCGCTCACAACTAATTTAGCAAATTGCTGAATCCCATCTTGCGCAGAAACAACAATCCAGTTCCTGAACATATTTATAGAACACAAACAATACTACAATGCAAAACGTTTTTAAAAGTTTTACTTCTAACTGAGAAACATTTCTTAAAGCACCAATGCAATACATAATAGGCGAGACAACTACAAGTGAAAAACAAAAGGTAAATAAGAAATATGGATCAAGATGCACCTGATCCTTGAAACCACGTGAAAGCATTTCATCTGCTTCATCCAACACAAACATCTTGATATAATCAGGACGAAGGGACTGCCTTCGAAGCATATCAAATACACGACCAGGTGTACCAACCACAACATGAACCCCGCTAGAGAGGATGCGTTGATCTTCACGAACACTAGTCCCACCAACACAAGCATGCACCTTGACACCAAGATAATCTCCAAGTGCTCGCATAACTTTCTCTATCTGTTGTGCAAGTTCCCTAGTGGGTGCCAGAACCAAAGCCTGGCACTCAACCAAACTGTAATCAAGTTGCTGCAGTACACCAGAACAGAAAGTCGCAGTCTTTCCAGTTCCTGATTGAGCTTGTTGAATGACATCTAGACCTTTGCAGAAGGGGACAATACCCCTTTGCTGAATTGCTGAGGGCTTTTCAAAGCCTAGTGCAAGTAAAACAGAAATTCAGATTATACAATCATATGTAATGGAAAGAATAAAGACAAGTCATCACTATACCATTTCCAATTTCACTCAATTCATGAACAACCCCATTTCTTATATCACAACTTAATCAATACAGTGATAGATAGATTTCACATTTACAATAAACTAATTTTCATGACTTGACTACCGTGATAACAAAATGAATGAGACCATTTTAGGTAGTACTTGATCATTAAGGAAACTATCCAGTTTATGATGATATTAAAAATGAGATAATATGGAAAAGCAAGATCATATCTACCGTATGCATAAATGCCTCTCAGAAGATTCTCTTGCAAACCCATCGCATCAAAACTTTCATAAACTTCATCATAAGAGGTAAAGAAATCGTCCCCATCAGCAGAAAGTCTGAAGCCATCATGTGCAACATCAAATAAAGATATAAATAAAGACAACCTATCATAGGTGAAATCAAATAAGGAGACATGCACATGTTGCTGAAAAACGATCAAATCGATGAATCATTGATGAATAATAGCAACTACATGAAAGGTAGCTTACATTTCATTCATTTTAGCATCATACTGACGAGAATCAAATGCAGATGCTTCTGGGCCCAGTCCTGCCATAGCTGGCTGCATGAAAGGCAAGAATTATTCACTAGTGTAAACATCAACATAGTGTAGTGAAGCCTACCAAAAGAGATAGATAAAAGAAACCCAAAAATGGAAAAAAGACCCAAGTTCTGAATTTAAAGCAGAAACCAACAACTCCTTGCAGATTAGGATCCCATTTACTAAGTCATTAAATGCACTTTAATGAGATAAATTTAATCCCAAAATCTTCATCATATTCCTGAGATCAAACTGCATCCTGGAATGGAAATATTTTGTATTACTTATATCAAGACTTCAACCCCATACACCACCTTGAGCGCTCCTGAAACAGACATAATCCGGAGATGACTATTACAGGAATACTTCAGCAGGGTCAGCATATATATTTTCTCGGAATACTTTTACTAACGTATCTAAAAGAAAAAGTTAGATTCTTTATCATATCATCCATCCTAAACTTCTTTTGGTAACAGGAAAACTTACTTTGGTATGAATGACAAAAAGGCTTCCCTTTCTTGGGTTATTACCATAACCGACTTAGGTCAAAAAGAATAAGTATGTAAAAGCAAAAGGGAGATTCTTTATCAACCATCTTCAATGTACTTCTTATGGTAAATCATCCTCCATGTACTTCATAACAGGAATACTTATATTGGTATGAATAACAAAAAGCTTTTCTTTCTTGGGTCATTATGATAACAGGATCAGGTTATGAAATATTCAGGAGGGGAAACAAAAAGGATTAGGGATAAATTTCTTGAGTATGAATTCATTGGTGTGTTCAATTTGAAAATTAATCTTCATGAGGCCATCACATGAAACATTAATTAGCCAGAAACTCTATAGAATTTTGTTATCAGTCAAAAATCACTAATATTAAGCCATGAAAATTAGAGTACATACACATACCATGACTTAAATTCCAAATTACAATAAAATTTAAAAACTAATATGCTAAAGAAACCAGCACAATAAGTCCTCAAAGGAAGTAGAATATAAACTTTACAAAATTACAAGCAAATAGGCTAATGTATTCTAATCCTACAATGAATGTAACTATAATATACACATACTCTGATCACATTAGCTAATCATGTCTAATCTTAAAGGGACCAGACCAACTCCAACTTGTATTCAGCAATGGAAAACTAATGAAAACTATGGAAGAAAATGCAATGCTTTAAGGGATAATTATACTAAAACTACTTGGATTTACATCCATTTTAGCTGCATGACTACATGATTGTCCACTATTAGACCTCCAATTTTTGAAATCATTAAATATCAGTGCCTCCATTATCATGGATACTAAAACTTGCTGACATAACATTCCTGCCCCATCTAGCAAATATTAATGAAAGATGTAATACTAAAACCTAGATTTAATATTTCCAAAATTAAGTTGAACAATTGTCAGTTGTTATTTCCATCTTTAAGCCAGACAGAAACTTAACATAATACATGAAAAACAAATGAGCCTATCTTTCTCAGTCGATCAACTAACACAACAAGATTCTGAACCACACTATCTAATAGAACCCAGTTATAATATATCCATGGAAATAGGCTTATTAGGATGAAATGTCAGTCACTATCAAAATAATCTCTTTTCCACATTCATATCCACCGGAAACTGACACTAACTCATGAAGTTGAAATATATAGCCCTTTTTTCGATGTCGCACAAATTGGGTATCATTAAATGTCAAAAGGTGTTCTAAAGACTCCTCAAGAGACCAAATAAAGAAACTTTTCACCCCTCCATGCACATATTTTCTTCCTAATGTGTAATCAACCAAAAAATTGTGAAAAGGTTCCCCTTTATTTGGGAGTGAGAGTGTCCCCGTCACCCATTAACGGAACCTTGATGCTTATTCTAAGCAAGAAGCTTGCAACAAATAGAAAACAATCAGCTCACAGATTGAATGGAAACGAACCCATATAACAAAAAAATATACATATAATAAAGCACAAATAAACTGAAAGCAGCTAGATCAGCAGCATATATACCAAAAAATCAAATTAAAAAACCCTAATATCAATTCATTTATAAGGGCACATATAACCATACATCAAATTCCAGTAAGGAAACGATGAAGAGAGATGGTTATGAACCTGATCAATCGCTAAAACTTTGTGTTTCGTTGCGTTTCGAGTGGAGACTCGGGAGAAGTTGACTAGAAAGTAAAGGAAGCGGTACGGGACTAAACTTGACCCAGTGACTGACGGAGTGAGCTAGCGAGCAAGTGAGAGAGCGAGGGACAGAGAATATGATCGATCGTTGTTTGTTTACTTTTGATACGTATTTCAGTTCTATCTATGAGCCACCGGAAGAAAAAGGGTGTAGTTGTGACGCATGAATGGACTATCGTGCCCCTTGGTTTTCCTTTTTCCGATCTTGCCCCTATTGGAATTTGGAATAGGACGATGTGGCTTTTATCCATTCCCTTCCGGTTTCACGCCGTTTTGTCTTTTCAACGTCTTTTTCTCAGTTTTCCTTTATTTATTCTTCTGTGAAAAGTAAAAGAATAATTTTTTTTGATAAAATAAATCAAATTAAAAGTTTTTCTTTTTCCGTTTACTCGTTTTTTTTCCTTATGCGCATTGTGCAATCATTTTTAAATAACATTCAATAATTTCATTATTTATTTTAACAGGATCAATTATATTTATAATCTTATCACTCATTTTAACGATTTAAATTTAAATTATTGAATTTATAAATTATTCAATAGTTTGGATTTAAAAGTGATCAAATAAAAGATAAAAATAATAGCGGTACTCATCTCATTAAAAAAAAGGCTTGAATAGTACAAAAATACCATTTTTAAATAATTTATAATATTTTTTTATAGTTAATAAAAATTAATAGTATATCAAAAAGATAGAAAAAAATAAAAATATAATTATATATATATGCCTCTTTTAAAATTAAATACCCAATAAATCTCTATAAAATTAAATTTATTTACCATTTATTTTATGTATATTTATAAAAATTTTAATTAAATAATCATTTTTAATACATAAAATATATTTTTTCAAATATATTTTTTTAAAAAGTACGTGAATTTTTTTTACCAAAAAAAAACGTAAATTTTTATTTTTCAATTTTAACATTTCAATTACTATACTCATCATAATTATAAAAAAAACATATAAAATATAGATAAAATAGTTTTCTAAACACTTGCTTATAAATAGATATAAATATAGTTGTTAAAATTGCAAGTCAAAAATAAGATTTTATGAATTTATGATTTCATAATGTTTTCCTTAATTAAAATGAATATAAAAACATTTATACACAAACATTTAGTAAAATTATAAACTTTCATGTACGATTTTTATAAATTTATGATTTTATAAATTTACCATTTTTTGATTCTATACAATTTTATCGATTTTATGCATTAAAATAAATAATAAAATCGCAATTTTGATAATTATGGATACAAATAGGATATAAAATAGATACAAATTAAATATAGATAAGATAGAATAAAAAAACAATTTAAATAGGATCTTAGTTTGCATAATGAAATGTGGAAAGAATAAAATTATAATTACAATAGAGAAACAATAATCTTATTTTGTTTTTCTACACATATAATAATACCAATAATAGGCTAATAATATATCTATATATACCAATATACGCTTATCATACACCTCAATTATTCGTTAGGCTTTTATTGATAAAATATGAAAATATGTAAGAAGGAAATTAAAAATTAGTTATTTCTTTAACCATGGAAAGAAGTTACAATTCCTAGTTTGAGAGCAATAGGAATATTTCAAAATAATTATTTAATAAACCAAAATAGTCTTTTATGGATAAAATATGAAAACATGTAAGAAAGAAACTATAAATTAATTAGAAGTTACAAATCCTAGTTTGAGAGCAACAGGAATATTGCAAAATAATTATCTAATCAACCAAAATAGTAAAACTACAAGAGGAAAGTAACTATTCTATTCACATTTTGTGAAGTCAAATTAAGCCTATTATAAAGAAAAAAAGGGATCTAGCTCATCTAAGCACAGTTTTGTTTATCAAGTATGTTTCAATATGAAAATCTAACTATCTATTAATTTTGTTTGCATTCTGTTTTATGTTCTATTATATTAAAAATATATGAACTGACGGATGCGTTAGGGCATTTATTAGAGTACTACCTTTAAGAAAATTTCTATATTGGATAGCCTAATCATGATTTTTTATTGAATGTTTTATTTATATCACGTGAAGGTCAATCAATTCAAGAAAAAAAGAACTCTTAAAAGCTATCATTAAGAATACTTAATGGAGTTTATTCTTGGTGGGAAAGATTAAAGAACAATATTTATAGACCTCAAGAATTAACACGGGACTGGGCTGAAGTCAACATCATAGAGCATGAGCTCTTGAGGTAACTAATTCTGATTTCTTTTTTTTTTTTCCGCAATATAGGCTAGTCCTATCTTTGAATTGAGGAAATTACTGTAGGTAGAGTTGAAAGAGATGGCCGGATATGTGAATGGGCCATGGATTTTCATTAGGGATTTTAATGAAGTCCTATGTAAAGAGAAGAAATGGGGAGGTAGAGAAATAGTACAATTGAGAGTATGGAATGGCAGATCTTGGTTTTATTGTGTTGAAATTTTCGTAGACAAAAAACACTAAGAGGTTTGCAGATCTTGTTCAAATAAAACTTGATAAGGCCTAGGCCAATTATGAGAGAAGGAATTCATACTTGGAAACTAAGTGTTGCATTTTTCATTGAGTCAGTCTAATGGTTGCCCCTTTTATTGTTGAATAGGTTTCTGAAGGTAAGAGGTGGACTTCAACCAATGTGGCTTAAATGCCCAGATTTTAAAAGTTTTATAGCAAGTAATTAGTGCTAGCCAATGTTCACATATCCAGAGGATCTCCATTCATCTGTGGAGAAGCTAATGGAATAGAAAAGTGTTTAGATTGATTCGTGTTAAGAAGAAGGATGTTTAATTAAAAATTGAGGAAGTGAAAGGAAAAATTAGAGTTGCTCCGACGCAACTGCTCACAAATGGAAGATTGTTTTCACAAAAAGAGTTGAAGCAAGGTTATCTAGGATGGGAAATTAAGGGCTAGGTCAAATTGGATCCTGAATGGGAAAAGAAATGCTCTTTTGTTAAAGCTAGTGCTATTGCTAAAAGATCCAAGTCAAGGATCACAGGACTCTTTTGCACGATGCAAAGTGGATACTTGATCGTGAAGATATTTAGAACTTGATTAATCAACATTTCATCAAAGTATTCATTACTGGGAGGGAGTTTGGGAAGGGAATGTTTCCATCCTGGATGAAGTCTCATGAAGGTTTGAATGAAGAAGTGAAAGTAATTTTAGAAAGAGAACGTTCAAATAAAGAAATTAGAAGAGCCATTTGGAGTATTAGTGACAATAAGATTTTGAGTGTTGATGGGTTCCATGTTAGTTTCCTCAAAAGAATGTTGGGAAGTGATGGGTAAAGCAGTGTGAGAGATTATTGCATGAATTTTAAAAGATAGAATCATGCTTGAAGAGTTAAATAGGGCCTTAACTGTCTTGATTCATAAGATGATGGGAGCTAACAAATTAAAAGATATCGGGCCCATTAGCTTATATATAATATTTTACAAAGTAGCTAGTAAAGTGTTTGTGAATAAAAAAAGGTCACATCTTGATGAGTTAATAAGTCTGGGCTAGGAAGAGTAACTATAGATAACATTATCTTATTCCAGGAGATGCTCCATTCTTTATCTAAGAAGAAGGGGAAGAACAGATGGATGATTGTTATATTGGGCTTAGAGAAGGCGTATGATAGAGTTGAGTAGGATTTTGTGAGGCAAACTTTGCAAAGCCTGAATTTTTCTTGAAAAATAGATATAGTTAATTGGATCATCCTTGGCATCGGTTCACTATCAAGTCATTGTGAACGGAGCTATGCTGAAGGGTTTCCTGTTAAGTAAGGGCCTGAGACAAGAAGAACCAATATCTCTATATTTATTCATTTTGGTTATGGAAATATTAAGTAGAGCTATGAATGCTTTGGTTGGAAAGGGAATATGGCAATCGATCGAGTTAGGACGAACATAGCTTTACATGTCGCTTCTTTTTTGCTGATGACATCATATTATTAGGGGGAGGCTACTAAGGAGAATGCAAAGTTGATGGTAAAGGTTATGGAGGTGTTTGGTAGAATATTAGGGAAAAAGGTGAATTATAAGAAGTCATATGTGCTATGCTTTAGAAATTCTAAGAGGATTTTAAAAGAGCAAATATGTAACATTTTTGGGATTAATCCAAATGTAGATATAGGTAAAGATTTAGGTGTTCGTGTAAAGGAGGGTGGAGTTTTGAGGGGGCTTGGATTTGAACTTTATACCGGAAAAAAACTCGAAAGAAACTAACAAGATGGAAGCTTAATCTTTTGAGTACGGCAGGGAGAAAATCATTTATTTCGTCAGTTTTAGAGAGTATTGGCAATTTTACTCCCAAGTCATTACGATGTCGACTAAATTGGCTACGCAACTAGAGAGAGTGCATAGAGATTCTATTTGGGGAATCAATAGAGAGTAGGAGGAAAATGCATCGGATATTATGGGAAAAGTTACAGATAACGAAGAAAGATGGAGGCTTAGAGTTATTTGACATAAAAAAAAAAAAAAAGGGAATAAAGCGTATTTTGCCAACCTTGCCTGGAATATGAAAAGGAAGGATTTACTTTAGTGTTAAGCTCATTAAACAAAAATAAAGATATAGTCCGAATAGATTTAAGGGGAAAGTGGGGTTAGATTTTTCATCAATAGTTAAAGGTATGGTGACACAGACTGAAGAATAATTAGTTGTAAGGGTAAGGAGAGGGAGGATTATGGGGTTTTGGATGGATAAGTGACCGGTGAAAGGGAGTGTGAGAAGCTAGTTAGAGACGCTATGACGAGAAATGTTGAGCAACTGATTATTGCGTAAGCATGGCAAGGGATTGGTGACTGGAATGAGCATCTCATTGGTTATCCAACTGATGAGGAAATCCAGAATCCTTTAGGTAACATCGTACTTGAAGAAGCTGATGATATAGAGGATAGGAAAGTCCGGTAACATGATAAAGATGGAAAAGTAAGCACTAAGTACAAAGAAGAAGTGTGCAAGGGTGGAAGTGAAAAAAGGGATTGGATATAGAAAACTCCTACAGTTCCGAGAATTCAATTCATAGTTTGAAGAATTTTGCATAAAAGTTTCTCTACAGGGCATAATATATGGAAGAAGGGTGAGATGTTAGCCCAATTTGCCCTTTGTGCGGAAGAGAGGAAGAATCAGTTAGTCGATTGATGTTCGGGATGCGGGATTAAACGGGGAGGTTTGGCAAAGCAAGGCCGAGGTAGTACGTCAAGGGTGAATAATGAGAATACGTTGAAAGAGTGAATGAAGAGGAATACATTTAAAATGAATATAAACCGGAAGTGTAAAGTGATGCCTAAGGTGGTGGAAATCCAATTTGCAGCGGTTCTCTGTGAGGTGGCAAAGACCGGATGTGGACTATGTTAGGGTTAACTGTGATGAAGCAATTAGTATGGATGGAAAGTGAGTGGGCAGTGGATGTAATTGTAGAGATAACAGAAAAATGTGTGATTGGTGGTGGGTTCATAAAGAGATTTGAAGCGGTTTCACCATTTGAGTTGAAATTATGAGCAATTAATTGTAGCTTGGAGCTTGCACGAAGGATGGAGGGAGGGAGGAAGGGTAGTAGTGGAATTAAACTCGCAGCAAGCAGTTGAATTGATGACCAAAGGAGACATGAATGATGAATTTTATTCTCCTGTTTTATACTTTATAGAGAGCTTGTTGCCTGCTTTGATGACGTTATCTATTACAGGATCTTCTGCAAACAGAATGTTAGTATTACTGAAAAAGAAAAAAAAAAAAAATAGTAGTCTTTACAATAAAAACCGTATTTGAAAGCATCTATCATTTTTCAACACTTACCATTATAATTAATATATATTTATATATATATATATATATATAAAACAAGTACTTTAGGAGAACATGTACAAACAAGAAAATTCTCACTTTCGTACATTGTATTTTTCATTAAATGTGTAATCAATACTAGAAAAGGTGAAAATTTTTTCTTTTATCTATTCAATAAGCATTAGGTAGTTGTTAACTAGTCTATTAAAGTAATATTAATTTATATTTAGCAAAATTAGAAAGAAAAATTATTATAAGTGCCTATATAATCATTCTTGTTATGTGAAAACTTCGGTTTTTTATAAATGCTTCTAGAGATAACACAATTTATAAGGCGACGAAATTACTCCTTAAAAGAATCTCACTTTAAGAAGTAAAAACTTTTTATAAGGAAGTAAAATTTTTTTATAAGGATGATATATATATATATATATATAAACTATGAAATGAAGCGGTAAAAAAGCATGGATGAAAAGGAAGAGAGCATAAATAGGATTATCTTTAATTATTTAAATTAATAATAGCAATCCTCATATTTCTACGTATTATGACATATAATTATAATTATATATATGCAACAAAATTATTGTAGCCATATATAATATGATACCCAAGGTTTTATAGTCTAGTTGGCATATGCGCTGTTGTTATATATATATATATATATCTTATATAGATGATTTTTAGTACAAAGACCCCTCAACTTTTCTTGGCAGCACATATTGTCCTCTTAGACTCTAAAGTACGCTTTCAAACTATTGAATAACGGAAATGTGCCTTAGACAGCATTTATACCCTTTTTACAAAACAAAATGATGATAATAATAACAAAAAGAAATAAAAAAATAAAATTAAACACAAAAAAGAAAAAAGAAAGAACTTAAAGAAACCACTTTGATACTCACAACTTGACATCATCGCATGCTACTGGCTATCAAGGATAAATGTTAACCTAGATTTGAGTAAGGGTCGGTTTCGAATTGTGAACCGATCCGATTTGAAAGTAAGTAGGTCGAATCGCTAGGCTTTAAGGATTTGGCGATTCGTATTGACCTGCCATTGAATTAGCGGGTCGACCTGACCAGTTCACCTTTTTTTAAAAAAAAGAAAAAAGAAAAGGAAAAAAGAGGCTATTAAGTAAAAAAAATTAATGATATCTAATAAGTTATTGTATATCAAAGTTATTTTACTCGCAATGGTGAAAGGTAATTTTTTTAAAAATAATATTATCAAACTAATAATAGATAACTAATTATAAGTTAATTATGTGTTAAGGATAGATAGAAAATTCAATTTTAGTTAATATAAATTCTTTTTATAAAATTTATCAAATGTTAAGGCTTGAATATAAGAAAAAAAAATTTGAAAAAAAAAGTTGGAATCATATTAAGTTAAAAATAAAAAAAATAAAAAATTATTAATAAATTAATATACTTAAAAAGAGAGAGAAAGGAGATTACATTATTAAAAATTATTAATATATTAAAAAAATAAATTAATACAATTAATTAAAAGAATTAAATATTAAAAAAAAAATTTAAAAACCTTGAACCAATCCTTAAACCACTGGAACTAGTGAACCGACTTGAAACTGCCAACTCATGAGCCGATTACGATTCACTATATTACCGACCCATGAACCAATGATTCAATGCCAATTTCAAGACAGTTTAGCCTGGTACCTAAGTCTATATCAACCTTTATAGATGGGCGACACCCATCTTAAGTAGTGGTAGCTAATTCTCCACCAATTAAAAAGAAGAACAAACTTATCTCCAGTGAAATGAAGTAATTCAATCATGAAAATTATTACCCTTTTTTTGAATTTTATATGTGATAGTTGATTACAGCTAATCCAAACATAACTTTATCACCAACCTTAAAATGGCGATGTTATTTTTTAATTATTTTTAATCAAGCCATGTCTATCTTTCTTTTAGGGCTTTGATTATTTTGGTATTATCTTTCACATTTTTCTTTTTTTTAATTATTATTACATTATTATATGTCTAAAGTATAAATTGATAAAATATGGCATATAGAAATTTTCAAAAAAAAATTTTGGTATTAAACATGCTTCATGATATTTAAAAATTAATAAAAGTGGGGAACTAACCCCTACAGTGATTAAGGGCGGAGCTTCAAGCACCACTAGAAGTCTTGGATATCTAGCTTCCCTCATAAGTCCATAAGAACAGATGTCATTTTTCAAAAGAGATAAAGGGAAAAAAAAAAAGAATAGCTAAAATAAAGTAATTCTTATTCTTATTGATGCATATTGCCCAGCTAATGTGTCGGCTACTGTGTTCACCTTTCTTGGTACTGCCTCAAGCCTCCACTATTACAGGAGCAATAGCTTTGCCTAGCATGGCATCAAAACATTGTGATATCAAAGCTTATGATTTATTTTATTGGTTAGAAGCGAAGTAGCCAAACATGAATAAGCGTTTATTTTTACATTTATGCAATTATTTTGTACACAAAAAGTAATTCCCCACTAGATTTTCACAATTTGGTAGTTAAAATGTTTATCTTTTCAACTTTTCTAGCAAAACTAAACAACTATTAGCCATCGCTATCTTTTAGTAACACCTCTAATAGTTGCTTGATTTATTACATATAAAATAGAGTCATCTCTGTTTAGTTTATGAGAGGATCTAAGAAAGATGCGTTTGCTCAATCTTGTAAATGACTTTACTTTTCCTATAATATGTCCAATGCTCGTGAGCCATTCTGCTAATTTTCTAAAGAATATTTCTATTCTGAATATTTAATCTAAAATTTTTTTGGTTTCTACAGGACCATATTTAAAAAAAAAAAATACCAAAAATGGATTGCTTAGATGGATCAACATTTTCCAAATCTTATATATATATATATATATGAGACAATTCATTTTGATTCATACCAAGAAATCGTCCTCATTGAAGCCTATGCTTTGAGTCCAAGATTGATATTGGCTAATGATGCTACCAACATTTGGGCAAGACAAAAACATGTTGAATAGTTTCATTTTCTTCTCTAGATCCTGGAGAAAACTTGCGTGACAAGATGTTTCTATTTTTCAGATTGCAAGATGTGCGTAACTTGTCATGTTGTACTCTCCATAGTAGCAGTATGATCTTAGGAGAAAATATGGACGACCAAATCCAGGCCCACTTCCTTTCATTTGCCGAGTCAGGAGCACAGCTTCATGGATATCTTGCAAGGTAGTTGATTCTTGCATTATATTTTATAATTTTCTAATCTGAAACTCTTTCACATAAAACCACTAGCTTATGCTATTTTTTAGAAGATCAGAAATACAAAGTCACGTTCTATCCGCCCTCTAATTATCGTCAAGTTGTCACATATCAAAAATAGAAATGCTTGTTACATTTTTCCCTAAGGGGCCTTGTATAAGATTATAAACTTTATCACCTTCACCCTAACAGTCAAACCAAAACATTGTATTCTTTCTATTCCCTAAGGTAGTGGCATTTGAGGTAAGGATAAAGTTGCTGCTTTCCTGGAGCTCCCAATTGAAGAGAGAGATTGCTTGTTCATGATTTCTTCTTTTATAAATTGCCTCCTGTATTTAGCCTTAATTAATTCTGTCCAGCAAACTCTCCTTGTTTTGAGATCCCAATACCTCTTAATTAAAGAGGCTTTCTTTCTTATATCTAAATTCAAGAATCCCAATCCGCCACTCTCTTTTAGTTGAGCTGACTTTTCCTAACCAATCCGGTTTTCTTTTTCCTAAGGTGTTATTCCAAAGGACATTATTAATGACTTGTTTCAGTTTTTGGAAATAATCTTGATTGGTAGTTTTCACATTCACATTTCACAGATGAGAAGAGCCTTGAAAATTGTTTTTTCTAAGAGTACTCACATTTACATGTAATAGGTGAGAAGAGCTTCTAGAATTGTTTTTTTGCTAAGAGTACTCTTTCAGTCATACTTAACTCTCTTGCTCTCCAGGCATTTAGGTCCTTAGTGCCTTTTCAATAATAAGGTTTAATTGGCTTGTCTTGGGCTTCAAACCTTTATATAAAGGATAAACTAAGTACTTTTTGCTTTTATTTCCAATGTACCTACCAAATCTTCTTTTAGGCTCCTTGGAGTATTCCTTGAAAAGAATACCTTTGATTTTTGTTTATTCACTTTCAAACCAGACCAAGTCGATAAGATGTTGATTATCTCAAGTGTGACATTTGCATTTTGCTTATTAGCCTTAACATAAAGGATTAAATCATCAGCGAAGGTTACATGAGAGATTCTCGTCTCACTTCCTCTTATTTTAAAAAGGTTCCTAATATGTAGTGCCAAAGGCAAACAAGGGCAATAATATCAAAGGATGGGTGCAAACTAAGTTTACTCGAAATGAATTGGGGAAGAATAGTGAGTAACTAGCAAACCATTAGATATCGAACAAATATTATGAACCACCTAACATACATAGACCTAATATGATAATTTGATATGATGCACAAAGTATTAGAATAGGTTTGCTCGCCACATTCTTACTAAAGAGATTGATAAGAGCCAATTGTAAGTTGAACTTGTGGTAAAATAAGAACAATTATAAAGAAAACAAGTATGTCCTATTAGGGAAGACGATGGTTTTGGCTCATTACAAAGAAAGGTAACCAATTATGGTATCCTACAACAGTAAGTAATTTACTAAATAGGGTAAATAATCTAAAAGAGGAAAATACTAAGGGGATGTATAAGAAATGGGGGAAAATCTCTAAGAACACAAAAGAATATCCTATGGCATCTATACATAGTGCTATTGTCAAGGGGATGGCTCAACTAGGTTAGATTCTTGATAGATTGGAATTAGGTTGGTGGTCCTTTGTAGACTTTGGTCTTAGATAATTTAGGAATAGGATATCACTAAGGAAGCCTTAGTGTTTGATGGATAGGTCGGAGGTTAACATAGGAGGCTCAAAAACACCTCGACTAAGTCAATGGTCTAGCTCATTGGCTATTGGAGGAGCCATCTAGGTTATCACCAGGTCTACATGACTCTAAGCCTTGGATCAATGATATAGTATAGAGCTTAGAATGGTCGAGGTAAGGTAGTTTGGGTCCCTATTGCAAGGCAACTTCTTCAGGGTTTAGATGAAGGGAGAGACTCCTCTAAGCTATGTTGATAAGGATCAAGTACGGCAGCGGATCTCGAATGAACAAAAATGGGCATTTAGGATTCCAAAAGAGAAATGGGTATGAAGAATGGAAAGGTTTTTGATGGTGAATGTGAATAGATATAACTCACCAAGACTCAAACATAATCAGGGATTTGAGCTCGAAATAAAGTTTGATATAACTCACAAATACTAAATGTTGCTTAGGATTCAAATGAGGATTAGATGCAACTCACTAACCGATTCAAATCAAGGGGCTCACCATAATCTTGGGGTCAAGATTAACAAGAACACGGAAGAGATTAAAGAGAATAATCAACACTCAATAATCCAGCAAATACAAGCTCTACTAGCTTAAGTATAACCTTACTCAAAAGAGGAAAGTTTCATTCTCTATATGTAAGGGAATATCTTCACTATCTGTGTATCTCTCTCTCTCCCTCTCTCTCTCTCTCTCTCTCTCTATATATATATATATATATATATATATATATATGTATATCCTTTGTTAGTACAAATGTTGTTATTTATAACAAGTCTTAAACTCTAGTGATAAAAATGTAAAAAACGTACAAGTTCTTAAAGCTTAAAAAATCTGGCTCATAAATAAAATGAAGAAAAACATGTACAAGAATACAAAACTGTACATTTTACAAAGGAAGTTAGAATGCAGTCACTCAGCATATCTTGGAAGGAGTGGTATCCAAATTGGACGAGGTCAGCAGTTAGATGTATAGGTTCGAGAAGGAGTCCCTAAAGTCTCGCGTGGCTTGGTCAAGATACCAAAAAGGTCGGCCCATAATTGCCGAGCTCTAGAATCGGTCAGCACAAGTCTTTCGGTGCTGTGTCGAATGGTTCTTCAATCTCATGTACTCGACCTTGTGGTTTCTCGATACGTCGGCTGACGACAGACTTGATGCTGAGTGTTTATTTTCCTTTCTTTCATCCTTTTGGCTGCAGCTTGACCTCGGCAAGCATTGATAAGCCTCAATTTGGATTTGGTTGAAGGTTGATTCCCATCATATGCTCTCAAACCCTTTGGCTCTAACTCAAGTAGTAAGTCTTCGTGGCCAATCCCTATCAGTTCCCATAACTTCCTTTCAACTTTGCTTTTATGAGTCTTTTAGAAAAACTTAATGTAAAGAATGAAAAGATAAGTAAACAAACGATCTCCTTGCCTAATACCCCTAAATGGCTTGAAAAAGGTTAGGGCATTACTATTAACTATCACCTTAGTTGACATTGACATGATACAATTCATGATTTGATGCACCCACCAATCAGGATAATTCAAAATTTTAAAACCTAATGTGTAAAATCCTACTCTAAAAGTGTCAACAGCCTTTTGTAAATTTAGTTTAGTCAACATCCATGTTTCTTTCCCTTTTTTCCATTTACATGAGTGCAATATTTCATTTTAGTAGTAAGACATTATCTACAACTTTCCTTCTTGGAATAAAACTGACGTAAGCCAAATGAATAATATCCTCTAAAAAGGGTCTAAGCCTTTAAAATAGGATATTTGTGACTAACTTATAAATGGTGGTACATAAGCTCATTAGTCTAAAGTTTTTCATGTGATCTAAATTACCATTCTTTAGAATTAAACATATTTGAGTTTGATTAAACCTCTAAGGAACTTGCTACATTTCAAAGGATTTTTTAAATCAACTCTTCAATTGATTTTCCTATAAAACTCATCATTTACTTAAAAATATATGCATGCAACTAATCCTTTCTTAGAGCTTTCCAAGAACCAATGCTTGTTGACCCTTTAAAGATTTTAATTTGTTCAAGAGGGCTACTTAGGGTATGCTTATTTGTAATTCTCTTTCCTACCAAAAGTCTACTTAACTCAAGATTTCATTTTCCACAAGCACTCTTCTCTATCGAGAATTTGACATAGTTTTTCTAGGAGATTGCTTTTTAAAGAAATTAAAGAAGTAAAATGTTGTTGAAGCTAACCTTAATTCCATTCTTTTTAACTTGTTGAGAATTTCCTTCTTTTGCTTACGGGATATGCTAAATACTTGTACATGCTAAACTCTCATGTGGTATGGCATAACTGAGATGGCTCTTAAGAAATCAAAATTGTTGCCATTCCATACACTATGAAAGAAAGGAATGTAATCTTGACGTGAAAACCACATAGGCTAGAACCTAAAGACTTTGTTTCTAAAAAGAGTAGGGCCATTAGAGTGTTTTTTTCAATATTAAGGCACAATGGTCTGAAGGGCCTAATTTTGGATAAGGAAAGTTAGAATTTGTTTATTTGACCACGTAAATTTTGGCCTTATAAACCCCATATTAGACAAACTATAATCATTCATTAAGATGTATATTTATAAGGTCAATTTCATTGGAAAGAGCCATCCATCATTGATCATATGAAAACAAGATGTCATTAAAATCTCTTATTATCCACTAGGGTGCATAATTAATTACAGTAGCCATTGATCTAATATTTTCCTAAAGTGAAGGCCTCATACACAAATCAAGGGAAGCATATACTAAAAAAAAGAAGACTAAGAAAAATTTAAGTCCCTAACCTTACATAAAAGATGAAAATCCTATCTTGTCTACCTTATAATCTACACTTCCGGCATGTCATTCATCCACATGATCAGAATACCACCACTCTATCCTTTTACCTCCTCTACCATAAATCCATCCAACCATTAGTAGTGATAGAAGTTGTAGGCTATCAAGGAGCAAGTCTTTATCTCCATAAGGACCATTAAATTTGACTACGCTCATCAATCACCTCCATTATGGCATCTTTTTTCCTTACTAAATTCATTCCCCTTACATTCCATCTAAAATCCTTAATTCTTCTCATAAAAGCAGGTAGCCTATCTTTATCCATTCTCATTACCATCATGTAATACTAAACAATTTTGTCATTTATACAACCTATACCTCTAACCTTAATAGAAATTTACATAGATTATTTTCCATATCCATCTTGGCCATTGATTCTTCCTTGTTTTAGAACACAAGCGACTTAGGAATGTTTAAGCTATTAAATGTACCAATATATTATGAAGATGATAAAACCCTAATTGAACAAAATAATTGAACAATATGTTAAATTGTATCAAATCGCTTGTGAACAATTAAAGATAACTTCTAAATATTTATAAGAGTAAAAATACTATATTAATTCATAAAAAATT
This sequence comes from Lumnitzera racemosa, assembly GCA_024138005.1. NCBI lineage: Eukaryota > Viridiplantae > Streptophyta > Magnoliopsida > Myrtales > Combretaceae > Lumnitzera > Lumnitzera racemosa. The sequence goes on from JAMXBC010000007.1 coordinate 86,438,793, forward strand.
ATAATATTATATTATAATTAATATTAACCTTATATTTATATAGATAAGTTAGTATTATGATAATTTAGATATTATCAGTTATTTAGATAATATATGGTAAATATTAATAACATGATTTATAATTTACTTTGAAATTATATTATTTATATGATTATAAATGTGTAAGGATATTCTAATATATGTTTATTGATTTATTATATTTAATTTTCTATTTTCCCTCTTACTTTATCTTTTTCTCTATTTTCTTTTTATTTTCAAATTATTTATATATAATACATAAAATATTGAAGGAGTTGACTAAGTCAACATATTGAGCAAGTCAACGTGTTTTTATCAAATACATTTAATTTTCTTTATCTTTTATTTTTCTTCTCTTTTTTCTTTTGTTTTTCTTCCATTTTCTGTTGGCCGTGAGCTTGAGTTGCCCCTACTAGAACAATCTTTAGCCTTCTTGATTTGTTTTTAATTTACATGTGCATTTAACTCACTTTTCTTTTAGAATTTAGAACAAAAAACATTAGCACAACTCTCATCTTCTTCTTCCTCCACTTCTCTTCATTTCCTTACTTACCATTTCCTTTTTTACTACATAATATAAACTTCATTTTAATCCACTTTAGGAAGAAAGCAAGAAGGGAAAAATCAATCATCAAGAACAAGTAACCATATACTCTTTGTGTTTAAGTTTATTTCTTATATTTTTTAAGTGTATTTATTATAATATATACTAGTTTAAGTGTTTTCTTGTGTACTTATGTATATGTATATTTTTATGTTTGAAGTATTATACATGCATCTTAGCCTTTGTAAATGAAATCATATGTAGTTGTATCAAAGCTCATGGATATGCACATGTTCCTTTAGAAATTAAGTGTACAAATATGTATATATGTACATATATACTAGTATACATATAGATACTTATCATATAAATATACATGTTAAAATTATATGTAAGTATATGTTATATGATTAACTAGTTAGGGATAAATAAACATGCATGTATATAAGGTACATATATATATATATAATATGTACATAAACTTATATATGTAAGGAATATGTTTAAATACTTACATATATGCCCTTATATAGTATAAAATATATACATACATAAGCATATACATAAGAAATATTGAGTGTATATATATATATATATATATATATATATACACATACACACATAAGTGTAAACCAAAAGTATGTATGTGTGTGTATAGGAATCATTTTGAAATTCTTTTAAAACAATACTTAGAAAATATAAAAATATGTATATATACATGTATAAACTAAGGTATAAATACGTGTACATATATATGTATAATTACATAAATACGTATCGTAAAAGTATAGTATATGTATAAATACGTGTACATGTTTATGCCTAAATGTATAGATATCCGTATGTATACATGTATAGGTACATATACTAAGTATGTTAAGTATGAGTATAATTATTAATATACTAAGTATAATGATATAAAGAAAAGTACATATGTACATATATTTGTATAAGTGTATATAATAAGATACTAAATAAAAGTACAAATAATAACATATCAAGTATAATAAATTAATTAAGAATACATATATGTACATAAACACATAAGTATATATATAATTATATATATAATAGGTTGAAGCCCATAATACACAATTAGGGCCCATAATTTATTAAGTAATTAAATATTATAATATAAAATTTAATAAATATAAAAATCAAGAAAATTTAATAAAATACCACGTAGACTACTAAAATATTGTCACGTCAGCAATTTAATTCCCATTAAATATTTAAACTAAAAGCTTCAAAATAATTTTAAAATAATAAAAATATTAATTAAGTAAATTAATAATAATAAAAAATATTACAATAAATAGTAAATCAAGCTTAAAATAAGAAAATAATAAAGACTACATAAATTAAAGTTAAAAATAAGAAATCATAAAAATATAAAATTTAAAAATTAATTAAATCGTAAAATAATAAAGATGACTTGAAAATTAATAAATAAAAATATTTGAGTCAAAATAATTAAATTTATAGCAATTTAAGCTTATATTGGAAAATATGGGTTTTAACATCCAAAACAAATTCTGCTATATGAAAATATGTTTGAAAACGACAAAAATTGACTATAAGTTTATATATAATAGAGTTAGAACGAAAAAATTATACACGATTGTGAAAAAGAGTTCAAATCGGAGAAATTTGATAGAATATAGGTAAATATAGTTAAATAGGTAAATGGGATAGCTAGTTTACTTAAATATCTATTATCTTTCTTATTTCCTAATTAACAGGTGATCCTAATGTGGACACCAATTTTTCTGAGGAATACTACGATCCTTAACCAGTGTCATGGCTGAGTGAAAACTCCCTATAATTCCATATATGTTTGTGCTTATAGTTAGTGAATATTAATTGTTAATAATAACTGAATGATGTGTGAGATTGGGTTATACATGTGAATGTTATTACTTGTTAAATTGTGAAATTATCTTGAAATATGGTAACTTACTGTTTGTTGCACAGCAGATTTAGTATCAATTGATCTGTCTGTGAATTTGGTTAGTCATATGATAATTGGACCTAAGTATATCAGACTTAAACAAACTAAATCAGATTATGCATAAACATGCATTGCATAATTAATTCTGACCATTACATTACATGGAGGTAATGAAAGGCTATATGAGGGTTGATAATTTCTTATTATAGTGTTTTAATACGGTGCATACGTATAATATGACCTTACTTTAACCCGCGAGAATACTAAGCATTGAAGGTGCTAACCGCTTAGCTAAAGATCAAGTCTAGAGGCTTTCGTTTAAAGGTGAGTATGGACTGTAGGAGCCCACTTACAATTACACCTGAAACTTAAATTTTGATTAAAACGAACTAATAACTAACTGCTTTGAATTGAATATAAAACGTAGAGTTTTGTAGTGAAATAAGTTTAGATATAATACACGGATCTGACTAGTGCCGCGTATACTCCAACCTTGACTTCGGAAGGCATTAAATTTATGTTACATATAATACTTGGTCAATTGCATGTATTTATATGGCATATTGTGTGAACATGTATACATATGTTTAAATTAATGTTTGTATAACATATTTGTTTATGTAGTTGAAGGATACCTCACTAAGCTTAGTAAGCTTGTAACTTTGTAAACTTTTGTTGTAGGAGGACCTGTTCATTACACCTAATTGAAGCATGCCTATGGTCAGTTTAACGTTTTGGGATGTGAATATAAGCTAAAGAGAAGAGTAAACTATGTATAGTATGACTTTGTTTTAGATTTGCAAAGATATGTGTAATATTGCAAAGTAGTTAGTTCAAGAACTTTATCTTATTGTAAGAATGTTAACTAATCTTTTGAAACTATAATTCTGTAATATTACAATAGCTATAATATATTATAAATTTTATATTACATAAAATTGTATTATGATATTATCTTTATCTATATATCCTTAAGTAGATGATTGTAATAGTTGCCTTGTATGTCATATGAAAGGTCATCGATTAGAAAGGGCGCCAATCTACCATCTTTTATGCAATATACGGCACTCGCCACAATCAGGTTGCCTTCGGATTATGAAATTATCTATATAGGCATTATTAGAATTTGCACTACTACAATTTGAGCTATCCTTTCCTATGCTTGCATTATATGAGTTAGGCCATAGTTGCTTTGTAGTATTGGAGAAGGAATTAGCACAACATACTCCTTTATAGTTGCAATAGTCAACCTTATCCTTGCGAACGTGGTCATTGATAACTCTAATTTTAAACATATTTCATAGGGTAATTTTATAGTATTTTCCGCACATTTTTGGTTTTCTTTAAAGAAATTGATACTTAATTGAGTAAAATGTTGATTTCAAGGTTTAAACGCTTTCTAGGCTCGAAAACGAAGAAAAGGAATCAAGTTTCACTCAATTCCGAGTTCAAACGAAGAAGTTATGAATTTTTTAAGTTGTGTAGAAAATTTGCTTAAGTGCAGAAAGTTACATGACCTGGGGACACAGTCGTGTCCTAGGCCATGTCGGGTGACAAAAACAAAATCTTTTTTATACACTATAAAAAGACATATTAGGGTTTCAAAAGAAAAGGAGGAGACATTACAGAAACAAGAGACACAAGAGACGAGAGGAGATTGGAGAAGAACATTAATCAAGAAGCAAGAACGACATCGATTTCAAAATTAGAGAGATTGTTCATCAAATCAAGAGGGGGTTTTATGCTTTATTTTACGTTTTTGATGAAACTCATTTTTAGATTCGTTATAATAGCTTAGAATTAGAGTATTTAGGATTATGGAACCTAGGGTTTCATGTAACCCTTGGATTGAATTATAATTTCAATAAAGTTTCTACCTTTTCTTGATTTAATTATGTCGTTAATTATGGATTGATAATTCTAGAGTGTCAATATATGATATTATGCATGTTAATTGAGAAATTGCATGTGTAATTAGATCTAGGCATAATTGAAGAGAATTACATGTATACTTAGAGATAAGATACATGTTTCTTCCGGAAAGTTGATTGTTTGCATGGGAATTCATTACACGCTAATGCAATTCTAAATTATATTACTAAGTGAAGAGATTCCAATAAATAATTTAGGATTAAGGTTAATATGCTTGAGAAAAATATTAGCTTTAATTGTGAATCCCTCCGGTCAAGAATAATAGAAATTGAATTGGATATATTTTAAAAAGGTTACATGTTAAACACTAGGGGAAATAATTCCTAAATACATTATTGCATACTTGAAGTCGTTCGTAGTTTATTGCTTTCTAATTTGCTTAGTTAAGTCTCATAATTAGTTTAGTTTATTAATTTTAGTATTTTTAATTCATTCAACTCGACACAATTTTTCGGTTAGATAATAAAGCTAAAGTTAATATTAGTACTCAAAATCTCTGAGGGATCGACTCGGACTCACATCCGCTATATTAAAACTGATAGGTGCGCTTGCCTCATATCAGTCATTCCCTACAATGTCATCAACTGGACTCTTATCGATATGCTAGAAATCTTGGTCTTAAGGTAGAAACGAAATGGCAATGCATAGCTAGTTGGAATAGGAGTCGATTTGTAAAAGAAAAATAGGTTTTGTGCTTAAAATAACAAAATGAAGGATATGGAAATGGATGCTATTGGATATAACTCGGCAACAACAAACATGAACTAGGTTTAGGATTAGAATGGTGCTTTATGTTACTTACAAACACTAAACTAATGCACAAGATCTAATAGAAAATATATATTACTCCTTATTTTCAAAAAGAAGGTTCGCCATAATTTAAAAAATGATTGATAAGAACATAAGTTGATTGAAACGATTAATAACTCTCAATAATCTAAGATTAAGACAAAGGTATCCTTCAGTATAAGGTAATAATGATGATCAAAATGATAAGTAAGTTGCTACTACTAACATAAATAAACTATTTATATTGGTCCTAAAACCTTGGTGGTAGTATTGTAAATATTTATAGAAGTGTTAAAACTTAAAAGTGGTAATAAGAAAAGTAACAAGGCTATGCAAGTAAACTATGTGTTCTGGTGAAGGTTAACACATGAACTGAGTTTGACTAGAAATACTCAAAGCCAGGTTGAGTAAGCTTCCAGTTGTATTCAAATAACTTATATTCCAATTGCCAGGTGGTTTGATAGGTTGGCTCAAGGATGATCCAAGGTGTAAGCCCAAGCTTTGTGATGAGTGGCTTTAGTTTGGGTAAGTTATGCTTAGGATGGTAAGTTCTAGGTACGGGTAGTTGAGAGGTGCAAACTTTGAGCTGAGCTAAGAAGTTTGGGCTAGGTTGGTGACCTTATCTTATTGTTAGCTAACCTAGTCAATTTGTTCCTATTGAGCAGAGCTGAGCTTAGTAAGACTTTCTTTAGACAAGTTAGTCCACTTTAGTGATAGTTATACAGTCTTACTAAAGGCCCTTCAGATTAATCAAGCCTAGGCTTGTTTTTCTATCTTCTTTCAATTGACCTAATTTTTGCTCTATTCTTAGTACTTTCATATTAACTTAGTACTTAGGGAAGGAGCTCGAATTCTTGGTAGAAGAGGTCTGACTTTGATTTCCATCACTTACCCTTGGCATATGGTTAGGCATCATTATGGAGTTTGGTAAAATCCTTGCATCTTCCATTTCCATTGCCATCCTCTCTACTTGTGACAACTTGTTGCACATCTCTGTCTTCACTAACTACGTTAGATTTCCCCTTACCTCTACTTTTCCTTCCTTATCAATAGTATTCTCCTCACAAGTTTTAATAGTATGCCTAATACAACCACTAAGATACCTCGTATTAAGTAAACTTCTTCATAAATTGTGAGAGAGAATTGGTATTAGTTTATAAGGTGATGAGTGTAAATTACACTCATCTATTATGTTATTTTCTTGAATATTTTGAGCTATTTTCATATAATTCCATAGAATTTTCTATTGATTGGAGTTACTTTTTATTTTAGGACTCAAATGTATCAATGAGAAGAAAAGATAAGAATTCAGGCGATTTTCGAGAAGAATTTTATCTATTTTGTAAGATAATCCATAGATAGTGAATGTTAAAGAGAATTTGTTCAAGAATAAAAGAAGACAACTACGGTTGGTTTTCACAGTCGTGTTCCTTGGCCATGAAGCCCATGACTTTAATTTTAAATTGAATTTCAAAGGATTATTAATAAGAACTTGACTACAGTCACCTATCATAGCCATGATCTCCTTGTCATTAATTTCAAGACAATTTTTTAAGAATTATTGCAAGGAGTAGTGTATGCCTAGCCACCACACTTATGTACTTGCTCATAGAACTTCAATTTAAGTTGATTCACTTGCCATTTGGAGATTATTCAACCCATACATTATAAATAGATGATGGATATTTATGAAAAGATGGAGAAAGAGATGGTAGGAAATAGAAACACTCTTTTCTAAGGGTTTAGTTTAGTTTCACCATGTAAGTTTTCATCTTTTTCATGATTATAGCGTAGAAGCTTTGATATCTAGATCTATGGATTATTGAAGTAACAATGTAGTGTATGATGATTGTTTTATTTTAATGCAATTCTCTTGTTCTTATTAATTAAATTGCGTGTTTTGTTTAGATTAAGTTATTTTATGAGTCCCAACTTAATTATCTAATTTTATAAATTGAAGTTGTGAAGCCCATACATAGATAGATTGACTGTACTTAAAGAGGTTTGCAATAAGCTTAGAGATAAGTTATAGATTTCTTTCAGAATTGAAAATTATTTCTTGTTTGTATGCAAAATTTTTGTTCTTAATGTTGTTTTAAGGAGTCTTATCTTAGAAGTGATTCAAGTAGGACGTAATTAAGATTAGAATTTGATAGAGAAGTGATTCCTATTAGATTAGCACTTGAATTCCTCCAATTAATAAGAATAAGAAAATCATTAAAACCCTAAGTTACTACATGTTAGGCTCATGGTAATCAAAGTTTAGATATCTTAATTTATGTTTATTCAAATTCATTTCATTATGGCATTCTTAGTCAATTTCTTATTAGTTTCTGTTTCTCCATTTTCATCTAATTTATTATCAATGCTACAATTCATTATTAGTTATAGTAATTAGAATGGGTAAATAAGTGTTCAGTCTTCATGTGATCGACAGCCTTGGATTCTTGTACTTCTCTATATTATTACTTGATAGGTATACTTGCCTATTAGTGTAGTAGACGCCCTATCAAGTTTTCAGCATTGTTGCTAAGAATTGTTGATTAGGAAAGCTCATTCCTTTACTGCTCTACCATCTTACTTTTTGTTGTTTTTATATTTCTTTTTGTTAAATTAGTCAAAAAACTGCTACTGAGCCATCTACAAACAAGTTCATGATTTCACCCATCATCATCTAGATGGCTCAATAGTAGTTACAATTTGAAGGCTCTCTAAAGGAGGGTTCGTATGCGCATCTTACAAACTTCTTAGAGATATGTGCAACTTTTAAAATCGATAAAGCTACAAATGATATGGTAAGATTGAGATTATTTCCGTTTTCTTTGCAAGGTAAAACAAGATAATGGTTAGCCTCATTATAAAAGGATTTAATTACTTCTTAGGATTTACTAACAGAAAAATTTTTAGGAAAGTTTTTTCCACTAGCTAGGACAGTTAAACTTCGGAGTGATATCTTATTATTCACTCATTTTGATGAGGAGATAATTTATGATACCTAGGAGTGTTTTAAGGATTTGCTTAGAAAGTGCCTTAATTATGCTTTGCTACTTTGGATGCAAGTACAAACTTTTTACAATGGATTAAATTTTGGTACTAAGCAATTTGTTGATGCATTTACAAGCGATGCATTTATAAGCCATACATTGAATTCAAAGATGCCTAGTGAAGCTTATGTCATGTTCGAAAGCTTAGCTATGAATAGTTAATATTGGGAAGGTGACAAACTTAATAGGAAGAAACCAACAGTGAAAGATGTAGAATCTACCATAACCTTAGTGGCAATGGTGGATGCATTAAACAAAAGGTTAGATTCTTATCCTATGTTAGCATAACATTCTATTATGCCTAATGTAGTTAATCGAGGAGAATATACGCCACCTTATTATTAGAAACCACTTTATCAAGGTATGAATCAATGGAGTTTTCAATGTTTACCTTATAACAATAGTAAAGAGCAGGGTAAGGGGTATTCTTCCTATGTAGGTGATTATTTTTATGCAAATCAACTAAGAAATATTAGTGATCCTTACAGACTCCAAGCTTACCCACCAAAAGAGGAGAATTAAAAACTGGAATAGATATTGACCAGGTACATACAAAGTAATGATGTCAAGTTATTGAACATTGAGAAGCAAATAGAGCAACTTGCTAGGATTTTAGTCAAGAAGCAACCAAAGCTTTCACCATAAGCTCAAGTTGATGCTATGACTTTAAGAAATGGAAAGGAGTTGCTAAGTAGCCTAAAAAGATGCCACTCAACCTTGAACCAATGATGGAGGAGTTGAAGGATAACGTTGTAGAAACTCTTGAAACACTTAAGGAAGAACTAAAGCTTCAAAAGTTTAGAGAACATAAATGACCTATTCCATATCCTCAAAGGTTGAGGAAGGAATGCTCAACTGAATAATATGTCTTAGACTTATTTAAACAATTATATGTTAATTTACCTTTTGTGAAAGCTTTGTCGTAGATGCCTAAACAGGACGATACATGTTTTACTATGCTTCTACTAATTTTTATGCATCTGATACTTTGTAGGAATTAGTATCTAAAGATCCTTTGGAGTCATGCTTGACACAAGGGATTCTAGATGAAGCATTTAGTAATCCAAATGTAACCTAACCAGAAGCTCAGCTAGAAGTTAATCTTGCGATTCAAGAGCAAATAATTGAACAATTTAAGCATGCAAAGGAAGAAAAACTAAAACCTTTCATTGAAGAGCTGTCGAACTTAGAGTTGGAGTAGTTACTAGAAGTTGCCAAAGATAGTTTCCTCAAGATTGACTACCCCGTAGAAAAATAAAACCTCAGTATACTAAGGGACCATAAGAGAGCAATTGCCTGGAAGATTTCCAATATTAAGGGAATTAGTCCTTCATTTTGTATACATAAGATCCTACTTAAAGAAGGCCACAAACTGGCAATACAACTACAAAGACTTTTGAACCCGAACATAAAGGAAGTGGTCAAGGCAAAAGTTATAATGCTTCTGGACGTAGGTATGATTTACCCTATATCTAATAGTTCTTAGGTTAGTTTTGTGTAGGTTGTACCTAAAAAGGGAAGCATGAAGATAATACCGCATGAGGGGAATTAGTTGATTCTAATGAGAGTAGTTATAGGCTATCGAGTCTGTATCAACTATAGGAAGCTTAATGATGTTATAAGGATCATTCCCCCCTGCCATTTGTTGATTAGATGTTAAAGTGTTTATGAGGTCATATGTTTATTACTTTATGGTTTATCTAGCTATTTTCATATTCTAATTGCCTTGGAAAACCAAGAGAAAACTACCTTTACATGTCCTAATGGTACATTTGCATATAGGAGAATGCCATTTGGCCTTTATAATGCACCTACAACTTTTAAGGGGTACATGATAGCAATTCTTGATGAGTTAATAGAGGATATAATGAAAGTTTTTATGGATGATTTCTCGAGTTTTGGGAATTCATTTGATAATTGCCTTAGGAATCTACATAAAGTTTTAGCTAGATGTGAAGAAGCTAAATTAGTTTTAAATTGGGAAAAGTGTCATTTCATGATACAAGAGAGGATAATGCTAGGACATAAAGTGTTTTAGAAAGCCATAGAAGTCAACAATGCTAAAAGTGGCACTATTGCTAAATTACCTCCTCCCACAACTGTTAGAGCCATACATAGTTTCCTAGGACATGTTAGGTTTTACTAAAGGTTTATTAAAGATTTTTCAAAAATAGCTCAACCTTTAACTTAGTTACCAAAAAATGATACCCCATTTATGTGCTCTTCAGATTACTTAGATGCATTTAATACTTTAAAAGACAAATTGACTAACATCCTGATCATAGTTGCCCCGGATTGGAGCTTACCATTTAAGTTAATGTGCAATGCTAGTGACTATGCTATAAGAGTAATGTTAGGTCAAAGGTGGGAGAAGCACTTCCAACTGATTTATTATGTGAGTAAGACTCTTTCTGAGACTTAGGAGAAATACAACACTATAGAAAAAGAACTCTTGGTTATAGTCCTTGCCTTCAATAAATTCAAGTTATATCTTATCATTTCTAAAGTTATTATTTACACTCACCACTCTATTTTGCATTACTTGTTAAATAAGGTAGATACCAAGCCGAGATTGATCAAATGGATTCTATTTCTTTAAGAATTTGACCTGAAAATTAGAGATAAAAAAAAGTAGAGAATTTGGCAACCAACCATCTTTTGCCCTTAAAAAACCCTTCATTAGAGAAACTTAATGAATGGGAGATCAACAACAAGTTTCCAAACGAAAAGCTGTACCAGGTAAGTCCTTAGGAAACTCCTTGGATTGTTAACATAACTAATTATCTATAGCTAAGGTTATTCCTTCACAACTAGATATTAGACAAAAGAAAAAGTTTTTCCATAACATTAAAAGTTACTTTTAGGAAGATCTAAACTTGTTTAAAATTGGTGGGAATCAAATAATTCATAGATATATATCTCATTTACAAAGTTGGAAAATTTTAGAACATTGTCATGTAAGACCAACAGGAAGATACTTGAGTGAGAATAAAACAGCTCATAAAGTTCTCGAATGTGGTTTCTATTGGTCTACATTATTTAGAGATGCTTAAAAGTTTTGTTGAATTTTGTGATAAATGTCAAAGGGTAGGAAATATATCTAAAAGAGATGAAATGCAACAAAACCCAATTCAAATTTACAAAACTTTCAACATTTAGGGTATTAATTTTATGGGACCATTTCCAAATTCAAATGGAAATAAATACATCCTAGTAGCTATAAATTATGTATCTAAATGGGTAGAAGTGCAAGCTCTACCAACTAATGACTATAGGGTGGTAAAATGGTTCATAAAAAGTTTCTTTTCTAAATTTAGTACTTTAAAAGCACTTATAAGTGATATGGGAACCCATAAGTATCGAATTTCAACTCCTTACCACCCTCAAACTAGTGGACCCTCAAACTAGTGGACAAGTTGAAGTAGCAAATAGAGACCTTAAACAAATCTTAAAAAAGACCATCGAGCACAATTATAGAGATTGGTTTGATAAGCTCGACGATGCTCTTTGCCTTATAGAATTGCTTACAAGATGCCAATTAGAACAACCCCATATTGGCTTGTATATAGTAAGGCATGTCATTTAATTGTAGAAATTGAGCATAAGGCCTATTAGACCATAAAATATACTAGCCTTGATCTTAAGTATGTAGACAAAAATAGGAAACTTCAGCTAAATAAGCTTGAAGAATGGAGAGATATAGCTGATAAGAACTCAAGAATATTCAAGAATAAAGCCAAAAAATATCATGACAACTGGATTGGGTAAGGAAAATAATTCCAAGCTGTAGACAAAGTTCTACTATATCAATCCTAGTTGAAGGTTTTCCTAGGTAAGCTTAGGTCTAGATGGTTAAGACCTTATACTATAACGTAGGTATTCCTGTATAGAGCGGTAGAAATCTCAAGTCTCGAGAAGGGAACTTTCAAGGTAAATGGCCACCAATTCAAACTATGTTTAGGAGAAGAGTTAAAAAAGGAGAATAATTTCAACTACATCCTCCATCCAATAGGAGAAAATGGTTAAATTTATCCTTAAATTGTCGAGCAAACAACATTAACCAAAAGCACTTCTTAGGAGGTAACCCAAGCAAACTTTATTTCTTTTCTGCTAGATTATTTATTTCATGTCCTTTTAATTTTGGTTTGGTTAGTCTACACTAGAAATTTTCCTAAGTATTTCAGGGACAATCATAAAAGCAAAAGAGTTGTGATGATTAAGGAAGAAATAGGAAGGAATTATCATCGTAAATTGGAGGATGGAGCTAAAGGAAGAAAGGTATGTCTAAGTCTAATAAGGACTAAGGCTTAAAACCACACCTGTAGTCTTGACCGTGATCCTTCTGTCGCAAAATTGTAATTCTAATCTGAATTTTTGAGTCTAAAGAAGACTATGGCTAGGATGATGCTCATGATCCTAGCCATATATTTTTAGGACATAGAAAATGCAAAGTTTACATATAATTTGGTCAAAGAGAACTATGGCCAGCAACCATGCATATGGTCATGACCATGTTCCTCTCATTAAGGAATCACACTTTGAAAAGAATTTTAAGAACTTGACCCCAGTAGAGACCATGACTACTGATCACAGCTGTGATCGGGTCCGTATACTTTTGACGCTACTTAACTAAGATATATCTAAATCTTGCCTCTTGTGAAGTGTAGTGTACTTTCTTAATTTGAACTCCTCTCACTTAAAATTTACTTTTCCTTTCCTAACCTGCCTTCCTCTTATTAATGTGCAATAAATATTTAAGGCAATCTCCTAAATTACTAGTTACCTAGATTAAAAGATGTTATTATAACTTTTCTAAAAATTAAGTTGTTAAAATATAGTAAACTAGTATTTAATCAATGCTAACTTTAAATAAATCTATTGCATTCCTAAAATTTCTAAACACTAGCTTAACCAACTAAGTGTAGGGAAGAGAGAGACAACCACCATCACCACCACTACAACAACACCAAAACCTACCTGTTGCATAACCCAAAGGAACTCTTCCTAACTAATAATGAAAGAGGATCCTCTACCTACACTTCCACCGCACCTAAAACACATGTTAGAATTCGACAATCCTGTCACCAAACCTACCATGAAGCTCTTTCCAAAAAGACCTTTTCTCGATCAAGCTTCATCTATTAAGAGGTATCGAAGTTAGCCAACATAGAACTTGAAATTCATGCCATAGTTGAACAAAGGGGTTGGGATAGGTTGTTTAACATTCAAGAAACTGTCTATAAGGGATTGGCCTTAGAATTCCTTACCACTTTGTCCCTAGAACATGATAAAGTACCATGTGGAGCCTCAAAACATGATATCTTTCCAACTTAGAAACATCGAGTTCAATCTTTCCATAGTTAAGTTTGGGTTTTTATGGGGATTAATGACAAAGTATTTGTCCATTTATTGGAATTCTATAACCTTCATGTGAATTACCCTGTAGTGTCACCTTCGCCAATTATTAGATGAAGTTGCGTGGTGAGAAGATGTATAATCTCAAATTTGCAAGAGGATCCCACTTAAGAAACACAACTTATAAAGTCCTCCATTAGCTTCTTATACATACCATAAGCGATAGAGGAAAGAGCACCAGAGTAATGGCTATGCATGAGCTCTTTTACCTCTATAATATGGTAGAAGGATACCCCATCAACCAAGTCGTTGCACTAGCATTCTATATGCGACACCAAGCAACTGATGCCTGATTAAACCAATTGAAATGTGACCCTTATGTCATGGTGCTATCCAAGCTTCTCGTTAACAACCCCCATCTCATAATGATCTGGAATGTCACTCCAATAAACCTTTCGACTTTTTGCCAGATGGGTTTCCTTCTTGAAGAAGTTGATAAGCCAGCCCTTAAAAGGAAAAAAAGAAGGAGCAAAAACTACACTTGTGATGAACTAGTGAAGGAAGTGAAGAAACTGAAAACTCAAGTTCAAAAATTTGTACAATTGTAAGAGATCATTGAATAATCTCTAAAATGATTGTTCAAGAGATAAAGTAGAATGATAGAGTTTTGTAGTAACCTCATTGACCAAGTCAAGATGAAAATTCCTCTATTAACAAATTAAGAATTGATCGTTGTAGCAAGGCAAATGAACTTAGGGGATGAAGAGGATGAAGTGACATCTAAGACACAAGAAAAAGAACCCCCTAAAGGCAATGAAGAGAATGAACCCATCACCATTGATTCAAATGATGAAACCAAGGCCAAAGACTTAGATTTCTTTCAAGAATTTGGATGTACTTGTTTTATTTAAGTTTTTTTTTTTTATTTTAGTGATTTGATGTTTAGTTTCAAATAAGTGACTAGTTAATTAGTTTCTTGAATTTCTTTTAAGTTTCCATGCTTCATTCTTAAGTTTATGCTCATGATTTTTCAATTCAATGTAATAATAAAAGTTTCATTTTTCTCGTATGCTCTTATCTTTTTATTTCAAGTGTATTTATTTAGATATTCTAAGCCAATAAATTCACATAAGTTGTGATGAATTCTCGTGGATCAAGCAAGTCTAAATATTCAGGTAAGTATCGTTTTTCTCATGTTTACATTTTCTTCTCTACTATATTTGTTTGCAATAATTTTCCTAATAATTTAGAATAAAGTACGTTGAGAACAATATACTAAATTAAGTGTGAGAAAAGAGTATACCACTATTATTTAGAAATCACTTGTTAATTTTTAACCCCAATTTTTTTTCGAATTTGCGATTCCTATGTACCAAGACAATAGCACTTGTATCAAATTTTTCCTAAATCACTATTGCACATGGAACTTGTTACTAAAATTGAATAGTAGAATTCTTGTAGAGTGAAATTTACTTATTTAGTTTGGGATTTAAGGACATTAATTAATTAATTATTGAAGTCAAGCTCCAATTATATGTTACTTTTGAAATTTAGTTAGATGTATGCCTATCTCTTTTGATTTTTAGAGTTTTATAATCTTGAGTAAATAAGTAATGAAGCTTATTTTTTGTAATTTCTCCTTAAAAATTTTGATTTGCTAAGGGCATAATTATAAATAAATTGATAAAAGTGGTTAGTAAGGATTGATCCCTTAGAAGAATGAGATTTTTTTTTTTTTTTGCCACCAATGCATTGAAAAAGAAAGAAAAATGAGAAAAAGTTAATGAAAAGAAGGAAAAGTTGATAAGGATTAACTTTGATCACTTAGAACAATAAGGTACTTTCCAGCTGTTAATGTTAATTATAAAAATGGCTAAATTAATAAGGATCAACCTTGATCCCTCAGAAAAGCAAAGTGCCTTCCCATTGCTAATAATCTTCAATGATTAATTAAATTAAATAGCCTATCAGTAGAACCTTAAGTTAGGGAAATGAGTAGATACAACGTGTATTTACTCTTGATTATGATATTTGATATAATTGGAAGAAATTTGTATACATCTTAGCTAAAAAGAAAGGAGCTGTGTATGGCTTTCACCTGATTAATTGAAAATTAGACTAATTCAATAAGAGAATCCTTAGTAAATCGCATGATTAAATATTGATTTACAGGAATTAATATTGAACTCTAGTATTTATGTCTAGGATGCACTGAAAAAGTGAACAAAGAAAAGAATATATAAGTGACTAGAAAATTTTAAGTAATGCAATGTGTATATGTTAGGTTAATTTGAATTTTTCTATGATTACTAAATAATAGTTGTTTACCTAGAAAAATCTTATCCTGATTTCTTATCAAGCAAATACGTAAGTGTGAGGAAATTTGATGAATGTAAAATTATATTCATCTATTGTGTTATTTCCCTAAATATTTTAAGTTATTTTGATATAATTCCATTGGATTTGCTATTTATTTGAGTTATTGTTGATTTTAGGACTCAAATGTAGCAATAAGAAGAAAAGATGGGAATTTAAGCCATTTTCGAGAAGAATTTTATCTGTTTTAAAGGATAATCCATAGATAGCTAGTGTCGAAGAGAATTTGTTCAAGAATGAAGTAAAGAAGATGACCATGGTTGATCTTCATGGTCGTGTTTCTTCAGTTGTGAAGCCCATATCTTTAATTTCAAATTGAAGTTCAAAGGATTTTTGACAACTTGACTAAGATTACCCACTACAATCGTATCCCCCAACCGTAATCTTCTCAATATTAATTTCAAGACAATTTCTCGATAATTATTGCAATGAATAGTACATGCCCAATCACCACGTCTGTATACTTGCTTGTGGACCTTCAATTAACATTTGGAGATTATTTAGCCCATACATTATAAATAAATAATAGATATCTGTGAAAAGGAGACAGAGACAATAGAAAATAAAAACATCTTTTTCTTAGGGTTTAGTTTAGTTTTAATATTTTTCATGATTGTAGCATTAAAGCTTCAATATCGACACCTATGAACCATTAAGATAATAATGTAGCATGCGATGATTGTTCTATTTTAATTCAATTCTTTTGTTTTTGTTAATTCAATTGCATGTTTTTCTCAAATTAAATTATTATTTCTAGTGTTTCAACTTAATCATCCAAATTTATGTATTGAAATCACGATTAAGAGATTTGCTATAAGTTTAGAGATAAATTATAAATTTCTTCTAGAATTAAAAATTATTTCTTGTTTATGTGTAGAATTCCTGTTCATAATATTGTTATAAGGAGTTTTATCGTAGAAGTAATTCAAGTGAGATGTAATTAGGATTAGAATATAATAGAAAAGAAATTCTTATTAAATTGGCACTTAAATTCTTCTAGTTAATAAGAAAAAGAAATTTATTAAAAACCCAAAGTTATTGTATGTTGCATTCATGGTGATTAGAGTTTATATATCTTAATTTATAGTTATTTAGTTTTATTTCATTGTTGCATCTTAGTGGATTTCTTATCTATTTTTGCTTCTCTATGTTCATCCAATTTATTATCAATATTACAATTCATCATTAATTAAAGTAATTAGAATAAGTGAATAAATGTTCAGTGCTTATGGAATCGATAACCCTAAACTCACGTAGTTCTCTATACTATTACTTGAGAAGTAAACTTGCCTATTAATGCGGTATATGCTCATCATAAGCCCAAATAGTAAATAGTATATCATCAATAGTTGAAAACTTTTAGGGTAAGTAGTTAAAATGAGCCCGTTAATGTTTATTAGCTTTATCATTAACTACATTTAGTTTACGGTGTTATAAATGGTATTAAATCTAACCTCCTAACAATAGATGAACGATTCAAGAACTATTTTGACTTTTGCTTCAGAGAAGACAATTGAGGATGATGAGGAATGTCATTAGGGTGTGATTCTCGGTATGCTTTTAAAATGACCTACAAGTTAAGGATGATAGGAATGGATCTAAATGTACATCAAAAAGAAAGAAAAAAACTTAGCCTAATTATAAGGTATGGCGATAAAGACGCTCAGTTTACGAAAGAGAGATTAAGCTAGCTTATGTTAAATGAAGTCCCAGATGGATTATGAGAGAGAAATATATTGATTTATAAGATCAAGTAGTGAATAATATTTTAACACTAGCTATAAGCTCTTAAACCAAATAATTAAAATAGATCTATTATTATTTATTAACTTGGTTATTAATTACTTTTGTCTTAAAATATTACAACTACACTTGTAAAGTAAAAATGTAATTCCCTCATACTATAAACTATATACATGATTGTCTCTTCTTAATGAATGAATAAAGGGCTCTTGAAAATTAACATGTAAATATAGCCATGCAAACTTATCCCTTTCTGCATTAACAATATAAGTATCCATTCTTTAAACTGGTCTAATAATTCCACCAGTTGTTTTTAGAGCATCAAAATCATAATATTCTAAGGGAGTTTGAAAATTCTCACCCATATGGCTAACGAATTAAAAGATGATGATAAAGCATTAAAATTTGACTCTCACATTCGAATGGTTAGAAAATGACCATTTATAAACCAAGACCCTTCTTTAATGACTATATCAGATCATTCCCATCCTTAAACGTAAAAGCATAGAAACGGGACCCTAAGCCAATCATTGATGAATCATTTACAAAATTCCACATAATTTTTTATTTTTGAAGAACAAACTTGTAAATTTGTACTTCAATGATGCCCGATGTATTTTAACTGTGACTTTCCTGAGGAGAGAAACGAACGGATTTCATACCTGGTGTTTCAACAAAAACACCCTCAGTCTTCCCTAGGTCATGTTTATTGTCACTTTCCTCCATGGCCACAATTTCATTGAGAATGAAAATGATCAGCGTAGTTCAGATATAATCAAATCTCTATAGGAGATTTTCTTATTCACTGGAGGGGTCTTTCCATTCGTATCAGGAGCATCCATCGACTGTAGCAGCTCCGATTTTTGGTACTCCGTCTACCGTTTGGCTTAATTATAAGACTCTAAAGATGATTCAAGCTCCAAGCCTTGGCTTAATAAATACATTCCCTTTTTTCTTTTTCTTTTTTTCTTTTCAGTTAAGAAACCTAGATTTGGGTCAGGCATAGTAGGATACAAAAAGATGACATGAGAAAGGAGAACTCTACAAGCTTTGTTAAACTTTCTATAATTTACAAAATTGCAAAATTTTAGGAACCTAAATATCATTATTTATGAAGTGCACAAAAGGAGAAAAAAAAAAAAACCAAAGGGAACTGTTTTTAAATAGTTAGTTATATGTTCTTATGTATAATAAATGTGTTATAACGCAAGATATTATAATACTAAAAATATCACCACCATCATTGTTACCATCACCGTCATTACCACCTAGAACTTAAAAAAACCAAATAAAAAGCTTCCATAGTTATATTTATTTTTTCTTAAGTTGTTTAATTAATATTGAAAAATGAGAAATATATTATTTTAAACCTTTAACAAGCTCGTAATCATCAAAATGGCAATAATAATAATAATAATATATGCATAGTGTGTGCACATTACTTGAATTAAAAAATATCTACTTCATTCTTAAGCATATTTATACTATTAGGAGTTTTTTTTTCTTTTTAATATGGCATGATTTACATTAATTAACTTACTTTCTTATCAAATGAGAAAAACATTTATTAAAAATGATCGGTTATTAACAAAAAATTACTTAAGAGCATGTTTATGAGGACCCACGAGATGCTCAGCACAAATTCCTATAGCAAACACCTCACTTTCCTTTATATTTCACAAGCATTATTCGGTGCTTAGTAGCTATGGTGCTTAATTAGGCATTGCTTCTTTGCTCTCTTTTTCCGTTCTTGTCTAACATTTGCCAGACCCAGCAATATATATTTTAATCCTTTAAATGCCATTCCTACTTTTATTATTATTTATTTTCCTTTTTAATTTTTTTTTATAATAATAAATATGATAGTTCTATTGTAAAATGTAACGACAATAAATAATATTTTAAATATTTTAAAACGTATTTTTATGTATTTTCTTAAAAATAATAATTATAGAACCCACAAAAGATTTAAATTGATAAATAATTTTGATAAAGTACTTTTTTCTAAAATAGAAAGTTGCTTAAAAATAAATAAATAAATAACTGATTAGAATGTTGACATAACATCTTAAACACCTTCTTTAGACACCTACTGATAAACATAACCCAATACAAAATTACTAGAATGTTTATTTCATTCTTAATAAGTGATGAAATATTATACAAACTATATAATTATGACAGCACATTTAATTTTAATTTCCCATGACAAAATATATATAGTTATGATAAAAAAAAATGATTACCAGAAAATAATATAACAAAAAATTATAGAATGAAAGACTCATTTGTTTGGATTCATTTTTTTCCATCCTTTTAGTGTCCTTTCAATGTCTATTTAAATTTTGTATTTGGTAAAACACCAAAAAAATGAAAATAAAAATATCTATATTTCTTTTAAAATTAAACACTCCACAAGTTCCTATAAAATTGAATACTTGAATTTATCTACCTTTATATTATTCTTTTTTTAACAAAAATACCAATTAAAAATATTATTTTTCAATGCATAAATATATTTTTTAAACCATTTTCTTTAAATAAGTAAATTTTAATCTTCCAATTCTTATATTCCCACCATTGTCTTTATTATAATTATAGAATAAAAATAAATAAGATATTGATAGAATAATTTTTCCAAACACTTTCAAATAGATACAAATAAAATATATAAGATTTTTTTTTTTTATTCCAAATAAGACTACCCCTTACTAATTCTTAACCTTTTGCAATTTCCAGCTTCGTGACACCAATGATAACTCATTAGAGTAATCCCCTTCATTAGCTACCCTTATCTTAAAACTATGGTATGGAAAAGAAAGTACACGTGAAGCTGTGCAAGTCTTTCCTTCTTCATTAGGTACCAACCATTTAGTATTAGCTAAAACTTTTTCAGTGCAGTCCGGATGAGGACTAGGTTATGCATTACTTGATTCCATCAACTTTTGCCAGGCGATACTATTTTGATATTTTATCATGCACATGCAAGTCCACCTGAAATAAAGATAACCTTTTAATTAAGTTAATTATCCCAGCAAACCAATCTAAACCCGAACTGCTTGCTGCATAAAAAGATGATACAATCCAAACAAAACCATCGCTGTGCAACGGAACGACAACGGATTTTTCTTCTTTTAAGTGCACCCGATATATCATATAGATCTATTAAAGCACGCCGTCTATATAACCCACACGATAACGTAAAAAATCTTTTCTTGCAACGCCAGGGGGCCAGAACAGCACAATGGCAAACTGATGCTCTGGGTGCCACATTGAGTCATTGACCTTGATCCAACTCGGATCAGTTATTTTCGAACTCATCCGGGATTTTAACTGCATTACTCACAGAAAGCATTTTACCCGTAAAGACATTCACACCGGAATGTGCAAAGATGGCTTCCAAACTGGGAAATGATATCTACTAGACCTCCGTATCCACCCACAGCGATGACCTGTAGAAAACAAGAGTCCAGGAACATGAGAAGCAAAAAGAACGATAACAAGACACACTTGGATCGTGCAAATTAAGCACCAGAATATAGATTTAAGAAAATCCCTGATAATCCTTCATCTCTTGAGAATAATTCACGTGAAAATGCATCACCGTATATTGCACCAGCCACTATTTGCTTTCTGTGAATTTGACTAGAGACATGATTCACTAGAAAACAAGCCTTGCAATAAGTTTTGGATGGTTTTGGTTCTTCTAAGCAGAGATAATGTAAGACATTCCATACTTTTCGAATCATGATCCTTAGCGATGAAATCAATCAATCACCACAAGCCTATCAAGTTTCCCGTCCCTTAATTTAATAAACTTAAGTGCAGTTCTTTTGTCAACAGAGGAAATAAAGAATGGTCAGTTTAATGCATTCATTATCGGGAAGATGGCAATTTGAACTTCTGAAAACAAATAACCTTGAAAATTAAAACCACCACAAAAGGGGTTAAGTGAAGGGAACCTACACCGGATGGATGGAGGGATAATGAAAAGGCTGACTCCGGAGCACATTGTACTTCTGAAAGGATCTCTCCATTCATGTCAAAACGACTGATTACAGCTTTGGCCCCAACTTCTAAGATCTGAATTAATGGCAGATGAACAAAGTCAAAAGGACCAAAAAGTCAAAAACCACTAACAATCTCATGTGAAAAACTGCTACTAAGTTCCAAGTTTTAGTTTGCACAAAAGAAACTTGATGGTAATAATGAAAGAGAATGCATACAAAGGTTGAAGGCACAAATGCTTGAGAGTAAACATAACCAGAAAATAATAAATTTAGCTCCACAAAACATAGAATTGGAGTTTTCCATACAAGTTAGTAACTCAGTTCCAATAGAATCTATGCTGCAATTTGAACTTGCATATTGTAAAGAGGCTGTATTCACACCTCAAACCGATGACCATGTGGTCATAAAGGAGCAAGTTTACCAGTACTAAGTTTGAAGTAACATTAAATAAATGTCACATGTTTTTGATGCACATCTATTTGTACGCATGACCCTCAAGGTAAAGAAATAGATTAAATGAGCCTTCAGAAATTATCCCTCATAATTCCCAAGATAACAACTTCCATGACATAAGCTGATTCAAGAAACTGCAAACAACCTGCAATCTAGTTAAGCACAGACAATGTTTTACTACCGTCAATGTGCAAATTGGACTCACATGATTATTCTCAAACAATACATCCTGTGTTGGTGCTCCTGCAGGTATCTTTACTATGCATTCAGAAGAAGGTAGATTCCAGGCTGATAAAGTACTACCACTGCCACAGACCTGCATCAGCAAGGAACTTGCAGAATAAGGGGATACATACAAACCACAATTTACTCATTTTTCCAACATAATTAAATTCTCACCAACCAACTCTCACTTGCATCAAGAGCAATACAACTGACACGTGAAGAGGATCCTTGTGCCTTCCGATCCTTGTTAGTATCAATAACTTGGATGCATTTTGCACTTCTACAATCTGTATTATAGGGCAGCAAAATATTCGACAACTGAAATTGCTAGCATGGTGCCTCAAATTAAAAAGATTAGTTGAATGAAGGGTTCCTAAAGGATTTTAACAGGGAGAGTAGATACCCCAAATTCGTGCAGTCCCATCCTCAGAACCCGTTATTATCTGAGAATTAAAAGCAAACAAAGCATGTAGATATAGTCACATATGAATGATAAACTGCAGGGGTTGGTTATGATGCCATATCATAGTAATTGCACGAAAATGGAAACACATGAATTCATTTATTTGCTTCTTGATCAGGTTCCGTGAAGATGAATCAGGCAAAAATACGAAATTCTCATAACTGGGCAAATAACATATCTCTAGTTGTTTTAAAACCATTTGCTTGAGAGTATTAAGAACCATAAGATTTGAATACAGAACCTTTTGTTTGTCCACAGAAATTTTAGCAGGATAAGTTGAAATGATCAAAAGAATTCAGTGTAGAGATTTTCTTAATCTTTTCTGAGTTTAACTTAGCAGAGTGTACATGACTTAGGCAAGAGTTTTCAGGTATAGCTCAGTATTTTGGATAGTTTCCTCCTTTGCTAAAAGCTTCTAACTCCCTATTAAAAAATTCAAACTAGCAAAGAGCAATTTTATCTGACTATATACAGTTGTAGCCACCTGAATATTTAACTGATCAGGAAGCAGCAAAAGAAAGAGATCCACCTGGCTTGAAGAGTTCCGTGCAACCACACAGTGCAAGTAGTTGGAATGCCCTTTGAAAACAGTCTTAATCCCTCCAGTCTCCTGAAATTTCCAATACATATGTTTTAGTGACAAATTTCTAGAGGATAGACCTATCTGCCTGGAGAATTACATACCACATCCCAGCAATATGCACAAGAATCACCAGCAGCAGCATATATAGATTTCCGCTACAAAAGAGAAGTTGAGACTATTTAGTAACGGAGGTTTTTCCACCACTTGAATGCAATATAGAGTTACATAAAACATTCTAGAAGAAGGGACATGCCTGGACATCAACAGCAAGGGCATTGTTCTCGGGGATTGGAGAAAGGGCACCCCAAGGACCTCTGAAATGATACAAAAGCAAGAAGGAACTTATAAGCGAATAGATGGGATGGGAGAAAATCTGTTCTACTAACTGATATTAGCTATCCAAAATATTGATTATCAGTAAGGCTGCACCATGGCATCCACTCAATGGCAAAATATGTACAGAAAATTCAATCAACAATGCATTAAACTACTTTTGAGGAAATTAATTTTGCAACAGGGGCAACAGTGCTGGATACTAAGTTAACATGCATTTTGAAGTGGCACCTTTGACAGTAAATACAATTCCAGCCCATCCCTACTCTGCTAACAAGTGTCATACTAGCAAGGAAACTTCTCCTCTCCTAACATACTATCCATTTTTTGGATAAAGGTCAGCATAAAATGGTATTCTAGCTGTGTGATTTCTCATAACTGTCAAGATATATTATTTATCATAGTAAACTTCCCAAAGAATGAATGATTCAATACTTAGGATCACTTCCTTAATTTACTTGGTATCTCCACTTTTCCCTGGTATGTCCAGCTACATACAATTTGAGAGACAGGAAGCTTTAAATATTTCTATCACTCTTGCAAAACAGTTGCAAAGGACAGCACAGAGATGTAAATGAACAGGACCAAAGTCAGAAATGCAGCAAGAGCTTGTGCTGGGACAAGCAAGAACTTATTATTCAGTATGGAGCATCATCAACCTTCTTCTCTTTTAAGCATCATCCTTGAAGACAATCTTTTGACAAATACTCCATGAATAACTCTGGCCAGTTTAATAGCCAATGTCAGGAATATCCTAGGAGTACATGTTTCACTTTTTGCTACATGTGAATATAAAATGCAAGAAAAATCTATTCAAGTGCCTACAATGTATTAAAAAGCTAGAAATAGATTGAAAAATATCGATAGAACACTGTTTAAATTGATACTTCTATAATTGAATTAAAATGAATACTATTAACCTTACATAATTATATTAATAATAGTATAAAGATTAATTAAAATAATAATATATAATGTTAATAAGAAGATAGGTTTGTATTATAGATCGGCTTTGACTGCCAGTCTTTTCATATCAGTCAAGAATGATCTTATCGATGAAATTCAAGAGAAGGTACCATTGCTAGCTGATGACATCATTTGGATGGATAAGACACAAGAAAGTATGAATGCCATACTTGAACAGATCCATAAAACTTTAGAGGCAAAACGTTTCATACTAAGTAGAAAAAATTAAGAGAACATGGAGCGCAAATTCTGCGGTGAACCTTTAACAGCAGGAGAGCAAGATATATCTTTGAGTAAAAGTTTTAAGCATCTCCAATTAATTTTGTAAAAAGACAAAGGCCTAGGAAAATATGTGGCACACAGGACGTGGACATGGTGGTTGAATGGCAAAGTGCATTGTGTATTTTATACAATTTTAAGGTCCTCCTAAAGCCTGAAGCTGAGTTTTATTGGGAACTACAAGAATAAGCATTGAATGGCAACTGCTAAAAACTTTTATTTTGTGTTTGAACTTAACCTCAAATGTTTATCACTTGTGTGTAATTTTCCCGATAAACTAATTAATAGATATTAAAATTAACCATAATATTAATATAATCAAATTCCATGATGAAAATAATAATGTACTTTTTTACTAAATTTGCACTAATATCCCTATATATGACATTAATACTAATGTCAACAATAATAAAATAATTGAATAGTGCAAAGATTATAATCAAGTAGATACTGATACTAATATTAATTAAATGATAATAATTTTAATAGAACAAAATCTGGCAGCTGATTTCATACAATTTTTTTAAAAATTTAGGAAATTCAATAAATGTTATAATATTGGGGTTATAATTGAACGATTTTTTCATATGATATATAAAAGGGGTTTTAATGGCAATAGATCAAAATCTTTTAATTTGTCTCTAAGCCTTCAAATGGAATAGCTAGTACTATGTGTTAGAAGGTAATAACTATTAACTTAGAATAACTATTGCTAGTTCAAATTAGAAATTTTAAAAATAAATAAATAAATAAAGGTGTTCTTCTAAGAATAATCATGTTATTCCCCATCTATTACCATGAAAGTAGATGAGTCCCGAGGTACTCCTTACTCCAGTCCTCCTAGTTTATATTCGAAGTAAACAAAGGAAGAGAAATTATTGATGGAATAACAGTTCAATTCCATCTTCATTACCCTGACATAAATGGGCCATTGGATTTCTATTGAAAGACATGATTGATTCATAACCAGGATGTCCACATATATGACATAATATTTTAGCAACAGCACATTTGGTGTACAAGCATATAGATAAGCAAATTTTATGATAAGCTTCTTAAATTAAGATGTAAATGAAAACATATTATCAGCCAGGAAATAACTATTTAAGTTACTGAATAAAGTCTGGAGCTTACTTATGCTGAGGATTTGCCAAATCAAGTACAGTGGTGACACGGTATCCTGTTATTTGCAAGAAAACAAACATCAACGTAGTACACTTGCATTTCAATATGAATTCAGTGGATTAAATTTATTATCAGAATCATTCTATGACAAGCATTATATAGGTGCAAATTTTTGACAAAAAGGGTACTGGATCAACAATTCAGCATGATCATCACATAAAGCAACATGTGAGCACATACTGGATTGCCTCTGTCCATACAGCAAGCGGAAGATATAACATACATTTTGTTTTAAACGCTTCCTTTTGTTTTATGAACTGATTTAAAATATCAACTTATAAAGAGCAGTAATCACAGATTCACAGCAAGGTATCAATAATCTAGTGAAGAAGCTGCTTCTAGCATGATCCTTTTTTTTTTTTTGTAATTAAATAATTTTACTAAATGAGGAAGAGATGTACAAACCACACAATCATGATCCTTACCTCAAATGTTAGCAAGAAACATTGCAGTGATGGATATGATGAGCCACTAATGCATTACAATATGATAGAAACAGTCATGACTTTTACTTTTGGTACAACCCACAAAATAATGATCCTTACCTCATTGTGGTGTATAAGCTCGATGATTTGTTAGATCTTTGAGTCACTTAAAATACTCTAATCCTGTTAGCATTTTTAAAATCCTCGGGAAACTGGAGCCATGCTTGTTTAATATTTTTTACTTCTTTTAAATTGTCATTTGTTTGATATGTTCAAATTTTTGTTAATAATATTAAAGAGATTGCCATATTGAGTCCTTTTAGAGGATCCTGGAAAAGGAGAAGACTGCTTCGTGCCATTGCAATTCAGTTACTTGTCAATTGAAAGAAAGAATACCACAGAAACCACTACCCAGCAGATTGGAAACTGAAACATTTGCAATGAATGAAAAAATGTATTGAAAAAGCACAAGTTCTGGAAGCATAAAAAAATTAATCATTGACTAAGCCTAAAATAAGGAAAAAAGAAAATATGTGTCATTTCCCTTGATCACACAGATGCTAAAGAAAAGGAACTCTAGTCTCTAGATGAAGTTAAACCAATAGTAAAATATATAATAATTTCAATTAGTTTGAAACATTTGAAAATACCAAACTGGTCACTGTTGATATGTTCAATCAATTTCTGTATTGTCCAAAGATGAGAAATATACTAAAGAGAGTTTGAATCATCCGTAGACAAGATGGAGACAACTTCCTTCCTCTAGCTTCCAGATTGTAAAAATTTGACATAATTATTACCTTGTGGTTTATTAGTTTCTTCTGATCTTCTGAACTCTTTCCACCTCCATCCACAAATTCGACCATCATCACCACAACTGTAGTAAAATGTAGGCAACAAAAGTGTAATTGTAGACAAGCTCTCATCCAATGAAAAGCAAACCAGCTAATAGACTTGTAGTACTCAAGAACTATGTAAATTTCCTCAATGGAAGAAAAACCATTAAATTGTGCAGAAAATATCACATGGATCTACCAAAAAACTTCCAAAAGCAATACAGAATATAATTAAAGATTAAGATATCTTAGCAACAGATAATCTATTTTGGAGAAATTTGACAGATACTATGTAAGGAGGAAAAGGGGAAATTAGGAAGTTTATTAAGCACAGGTGGGCCCAGTTTCTCAACCCATTGGTCCCAGCCAGGTTCCAGGTTGGAACTGGCTTGTGAATGGTTCTACGCTTATCTCTATTTTTTCTAATGAAGCGAACCAGAATGGCATATAATACCTCCTCTTCCAAACAGAAAGCTGCAAAAAAATTAATATCGGTACCGTGGAGAGCTTCTTGAGCAATACATAGGACTAGGTAATCTTCCAGTATGAACTTATCTTTTCTAAGACCAAAACAAGAAAACATCAACTGAGATCTTAATGATGATCTCAATTGTTGGAATTGTCCCATGTTCCTGCTCCGATGCTATCACCACTACTTACAACAGTACAGACCATCATAAGGGAATAACTACTTTCTTTGAGTTAATTTATAAAGATCCTAAAAAGTTGCTCCTTAATGTCAAAAAACTAAAGCTTCTTTTGAGTCATTTTTCTATCAGCAACCTAGAGTTTCTGTGAGAACCACGATGCTTAATCTTCCCACCTATACAACCTTGTGTATTGCCCTCTATTGCCCTATGCATCCTATCAATGGCATCTCTTTTCCTGCAATGGCCATTTTGCACATATATCAATCAAGGGAAATCACATCAATTCTACTTTAAAGATAAAATCCAAACCAAATACCGAGAAAAAAGTTCCTATTAGTCAACTCCGATAGAATGTTCTCTCCATAATATTTGTTCATACAAATATGATAATTAATTAAAAAAGAAAAAAAAAAGGAAACCCTGCAAGGTTCCTGTATCGACCAAAATCCAGCCATTCATTTTGTACCAAGGCAAATTCTTTTAGAGAAGTCATGTTAGCTAGACCTTTAACAAATAAAAGCAAGGGCCTTCATTATTCTGTTCTGTCAGTTGCAGACCAAGCAATCACTTGAAATTCTTTATTTTGGTAAGTCAAGCGCTCACAATAATTCAAACCTTATTAAAACTTACAACCCTTTCAATCAAGCAATAGTACTTCAAATCTCTTATAGTTCTTCATTTCTGGCTACAACTTGCTTTTGCTTCAAAATCAAATTGTTATCCTACCGCAGTTGCCATTGAATAGGACAAGAAAGTCCTTCTGCTTCAAGAAAGGTAATACAAACATTTTATATGATACAACCAACTTAAAACAACAAAACATGGTCTGCACAGAATCAAGCAGCATGCCTATGTCTTCTGGTAAGGAAAGAGCTCTCATATCAGCATCAGATTTTTCTTTTTTGTTTTTGGAAAAAAGAAAAACTGCCAAAAAATAAAAGATTAAAGAACATGATGGAAAAGTATGAGAAGCACATCAATCTTGTAAGAACCACTGAAAAAGAAAACAAAAGTACTTGAGAAGCAGGATGATCTTCCGTATACCTTAGCAGTAAAGCATCGTCACCATCACCATAAAACTTGACATCATATGCAGGTCCATCATGCCCTTGAACAAAGAAATCAGGTTCTGCCGTTGACAAGCTAAATCGATTCCAGTTATTTAAAAAAAAGGAACGTGAAAAATATTAGTCAGTTGTATTCTGGTTCAGGAATGCAAACCCATGACTAAAGATGTTTATGAAGCATACTCACTGTTGCCTGCCGGTATTAGGAAGAGCCAGTGGCTGCAGCTAGAAGAACAAACGATAAGTTCATTTCTCACTATTGTCTTCTTAAATACTTGTGTAATATGAATCAACTGCATGACAAAGGGTGCCTGAAATGCTTTACCTAGTCTATTAGCATTCCAAACAATACGATATTTATAGTACCAAACATTACAAGTTTACAACTATAAAAAGTACTTGTTGAATATGATGGTGGTGATTGAAAGCAGGTGTATTAACTAGTTGCACCTGGTGCTGGGATACATGAGTCTCTGACAAAGAGACAAATTATTTCCTTATTTTGGGAAAAAAATTGTTATTCGCATTTCCGCTATGTAAAGTCGAAATTGCTTTTCATTCAACCATTATTTTCCATTTTACAGATCCCCAAAACATTTTCTGTGAAACAAACACATGAAAAATCTATCAAATGTTGGGGCAAATAATCATGTTTTCCATTAGCAACTTAATCAAGTACAATTTAGATTACACACGACGAAGCAAATGAAAGTTTTCATAAATAGAATCAAACAAGTAGAGCTATTTATGAACAGGATAAAACTTATCTTTTCCCATTCCGTGTTTCATCCATAACTCTGAAAATCCCATACTCACCTTATGCTTCTTTAACTCATTCGGCAACATGTCATTAGCGGAAACAGAGAATGCAGAAAGGTAGCTTTGTCCTCGTAAAAACAAGTAACAAACCAAGCAACCGACTAACTAACTAACAACTCCACTGACAAAATTAATCACCCATAACTGATTACACAATTATCACAAACCCTAACATTCATATCTTCACAAGGAAAGTAGCTTTTGTCCAAAGTAACAAACCAACCAACCAACCAACCAACCAACAACTCCACTAAAATAATTAGCCACTAAATTACTGATTACACTATGGCCAAAAATAAAAAATTACTGATTACACAATTATCACAAACCCATTCGTATCTCCACAATGAAAGTAGCCCAGTAACTAAAAGTTTGGTATTTCCCTTTTTCAACTGTTATAGTGAGAGAATTAACTCACGAGGTTGGATAAGCAAGAGGAAATGGAGTAAGACGAGATTAAGCCGTCACTGGAAGCGACAACTATGTAGTCAGGGTTAGGGTTTTGGGAAGGAGGAGACCAGGCGGTACGGAATACAGTCCGAGTATGGATCTCTCTCTCCTTTAAAATGGCGTCTCTGTACTCTGCCTCGTTCCAGTTCCTTGCATCTCCACACATTATAGTTCCGGCGAAGGACAACTGAAGTTTGTTAAAGACCTTAACGGACCGGAAATTATTCCCTCAGATGGAGTAGCTTACCGTTCCGGGCAGACTTATGCAATATTCTCACTTGTTTTGCATCCTCTGATGAAAAATTGAAACGCCACGATTTCATGTTACCACTATATAATATTTTTTCCTTCCGCACAATTTCTCCGCATTTTCAAACTCTTAAAAGATGGGGAAATTTTTTTTTTTTTAAAAAAAAGGTAATATTTGATGGGAAGAATTGAAATGAATAAGATAAATATAAAAAGAATTAAATATAAATTATATTAAAATTTATATTAAAAAATTAATTTATTATATTATAAAATAAATAATTTTTTTAGTATTTAATAAAAATAATATTCATTAAATTAATATTCTGACACGGAGGGATATTTTTTTAAATATAAAATATTTTTTATTTTTGTTCAATAAATTTTATTTTTATATCACGATGTAGATGAGAGAAAATATTGGCATTTTGTCTAATCCATCTATCTAATTTTCATTTAGTCACCAAACAAATTTACAAATTAAATATAAAATAAATTTTTTTATCTAATCTAGTTTAGTATTACGAAAATTACGTAACTAAACACTACCTATTACTTTAAAGGGAAATCCGTAAATATTATATCAATCCGGAACATGTAATCACTTTAAATTGGTTATAATAATTGATTCAATAAAACAATAATATTAAATTTATTTTATTTCATAATATAAAAAATCTTTAATTATATAATATATTAAGATTAATAAAAGTATTAAAAATAATTAAAAATTAATATATAAAGGGATCAGAAAAAAAATTATGTAAACCCTATTCAACTTAGTGACCCTAGGGATCAAAAGCTAACATATATCTAAAATGGATGAAAATTTTAATGAAATTAACAAAAGTTCTATTTTTATATGATTTTGAAAACATGAATACTTAGATAGGAAAGAAAAAAGAAAATAGTCAAAAACTCAAATAAAAAAGTAGATTAAAGTTAACACTAAAAGGGTACCTTTCCTTTTGACTATTACATTACACCTACAAAAAATAAATAATAAATTACACTAGTAAACAAGCTTTTGAAACAACAAAGCAAAAGTCATATTGATAAGTAATTATAAGGGAAAAGTGCATATTTAATTTCATAGTTTCATACTTTTTTTTATTGCAATCCTAAACCTTTTTTTTTTCCCTTAAATGAGTAAACAATAATTTGTGTCAGACAAAGTGGACATTTGTTTATTATCTTTTACATCCAATTTTTATTATGTAGCCTTTTTCTTTTTCAAATTTCATTAGCAACACCGGCAATATATTTCACCATATTTGATGGAAATAACACATAATCAACCTACTTGAAAATAGCACATGAACAAACTCAATTAAAGCAATGAAAGGTAAAAAATAACTAACCTTAATGAAAAAAAAAGTCAAGTATAAAAATACTGATCAATGAAAACACTAATGATTTCTTATCATCTCTATAAAACCTTAATGATCTCTTTAACTTTCTTCAGTAAAAAACCTCAATTTTTTTATGAATGCTTCTTTTCCATGTTTAACCTCGGAAGAACTCGAGTGTTTGTGTATATGTAACACAAAGGCCCTAACTTACTTTAGGATTCATGTACCTCTCAAATATTAGAAGAACAAAGACCCACTCTCGTAAAGCTAGTTATTTATCGTCAAAAGATGCTTGGGTGACATCCAAAGCTGTTAGTTTTTGTTTAATATATATTCTCCTAATGAGTTTGTTTTCTTCATTTACTTTATTTTGTTTTTTCATAAAAGAAATGTCTTTTCTTTTTAAAAGTATCATGGGTCTACCATGTATGGGAGAGTAATGTTTTATTCTCTTATTTTTGTTTGTTTTTTTTTTATCCATTTGCACACTAATTGTAACATGATAGAAAATGCGTATGTTAAAGAATCAAAGATTTTCTATAATAGATAGCTAGTCATGTATCATACATAGGTACTAAAAAAAAAAAAAAACTTTCAAATTCATACGTGTAAACGTAGTTATTATTTTAGTAAATAGTAATGGACATGAAAAGATAAATAGTTATACATTTAAGACTTGAGACAATATTGTTTTCATTGTATTAAAGAGCAGTTAATGTTTATATGCTCATTATTGATCTTGTATTCCAAATTTTTAAGGGTAAAAATGTTGAGCTTTACATTGATGTACAAGAGAAGAGTAAAAGTAATTTCTTCGAGGATGTTAATGTTAGGGATGTTGATATTGGAGATGATGAAGAGATTAGTGTGAATTCATTTGTTAATTTTGATCCTCTAACTAACCATGAGTTCTTAAGTGATAATGGTGATGAGGAGGTTATGGAAGTTAAGAAAAACTTAAGTGGGTAGGTTGTTCAAGATACGATGGTTATATTACATGAGGAAGAAGATGATGGAGATTTGCTTGAATGTAACCATAGCAAAGCTAAAGATCCTAAGTATAACGAAACAAATTACTTATATTTAGACAAGGACTATAGCTATAATTAAGTGGATGGGGATGATACTGATGATTTTAGGACTTTAAGGAGAAAGAAAATTAAGTATCCCATTCAAAATTCATTAGTAAACTAGTATTCAATATTGAGATTTTTTTTAGATCATTGATGGAGTTCAAAGAAGCCATAGAGCAATACTCAATTTGTGAACATAAAGAAAAAAATATTAGGAAAACTTACCCATTGATAGTAAGAGCTCGGTATACTGGTGAGGGAAGTTATCCCTGGTTCATTTCTTGTATTAGGAAAAGTAGCATGGGCTCCTTCAATACTTACACTATTGATAATTGGCATAAATATGGAATTTTTTATCAAAATAAAAAGGTTACAACCAAAGTAGTTATGTGAAGAGTTTGGTACCATAATTAGGTCAATGCTTAACATTAAGCTTGGTGAATGAAGGAGCTTATGAAGAACCAAATTAGTACAGATGTAACTTATAAAGATGAGATGAACTAAGCAAACGATAATGAAAAAGTTGATTGGAAAACATATTGGAAAGTAAGGAAGGTTATGGAATCGTGCATATGAGTTGCATAGTAAAAATCTAAGGAAAACTATTCAATTGAATCTTTATAAGTCCAACTTAAATTCTTCCCTCTAATTCAATTGATTTAGCGTATGTATGGATGCGTGCAAGAGAGGATTTATAACCAGTTATTGAAGAGCAGTAGATCTTAAGGAATGTTTCTTCAAAAGAATTTACAAAGGGAAGATATTGTGCACTATAAGTAAAGCTATTAACAATCAAATGTTCCCAGTTGCATAGGCCTTTGTTGCAGTGGATAATGTGGACACCTAGACATGATTTCTACGATTGTTAAGTACTTATTTAAGCTTAGGGTTTAATATAAGGTAGATCATCATAAGTGGCCAATAATATGTGCAAATACACTCCATAAAGGGTACTTTTCAGACTTAATATCAATATTAGTAATATACTAATATCTAAGTACATGTATGCATTTAAATTAAGCTAGTTATATAGCTTATGATAATTTAAGAGTAAAAATGATAATAATAAGGATACTTTCATAATTTCCTTGTTCTAATAAGTTTGGTGACTATTGTTAGTTGATGTATCTAAATATTCTTAACATAATGATAGTGTCTATGTAAAGAACATGAAAATCCAATAAGAATAAAAAAGTTATTGTTGTTAGAAGTTAATAATATAAACCCATAATGATATGTAATAAGCTTAAGTTGTATGTAACTGTATCTTAGATAAATTATGATAGAGAAGCATCTACAGATGATAGGTAAAGAAGAGTAAACTAGCTTTGACCAGGTAAGTAACTAAGTGTTTCAGCTCTTTTCGTTGGGTAAATAACCCAACCCTTTACTTATGAAAGTAAACATGGTTTTACTCTTTGCTTATTAAATATGAGTTGGTTGGATGAAGTTGTATGTTTATCTATTTAGAAGTAATAATTGGATCTTTTATTGTCATAGCTTGAACATTAAAGGAAATGTAACCTACTACATGGCCTACTTAAATTAAACACGCTATGTCTTACTAAAGATTAAACCATTTAAGTTATCCTTTTCAAATTTTAATATTCAAAAATTGTTTATTGATATTAAAAATGCTTAAGTAATAAGCCATTTATAAATCCTTGACCGATTTTATTAAAATCCTTATAATTTCCTATCATATATAAGTCAATGCCATAGTCTAAAGCCCATAGAGACCAAAAGTAATGAAAGTCTAACAATCTAAAAGTCCAAGTTTATAGTGCTTAGATACTACTCCATAAGTAATATAATTTTGCTATTAGTTAAACTCCCTCGTTCAACTAAGCAAAAATCAGTGTAAATAATTAATTATCATTAATACAACAATCATGTTTAGCTTAATTCCTAAAGTAAAGATCTTAGCCATGCTTATCATAAGTGTCATTGATGTAAAATTGATCACTTGAAAGTTAGGTCTGAAAGGAGCAAGTCACAAGATCTAGTACATAGTAGTCACACAAACACATACCATGCTACACTGCATGCAATCTATATTTAATGTAAAACTAAGATTAAATTTTATGTGTAAAATAAAATAACACAATTTCAATGTCTTGAAATCTAGAGTATCTTATGACTTCAAATGAACAGTACAGAGAATTAAGGGGTCTAAATCTTAATAGGCAAATAGGGTTGATGGGGATGGTCAAATCATTACATCTAAAAACTAAAATTGTTAGTTGTTTAGCTATATAGTACCTTTTTTCACTTATCATGTACTGATTGAAGATTAGCCCCCTTTCTTAAAAGTGTGAAATTAAAACATAACTACTTAATTGATTGCTTGCAAAATTGAAATGAAAACTTCGTGAAACTGTGATACTTATTGCAAGTAGACATCTTAAGTAGTAGTGTAGGGTGACTACAAAGTACATATTTTTTTACAAGAGGAAAAAATAGATTGTTGGAAGGTTAAACTAAGTACTGAAATATAGTAGTGCTACTTTAGTATAAGCAATCGAGAATAAGGATAGATTTATAAGCATGTAAATGAAATAAAATAAAAAAGAAATTCAATAATAATGAAGATATATCCTCACAATTTCCCAACAATGAACATTAGGTTCCTTTGATAAAGAAATAGATGGATTGTGTTCAATAATCCTTTGAAACTATCATTACCAGGCCATTTAGATATTGCTATTAGTCCAAACTTGGTTTTTAATCATAGTTTTGATGGTGGGTCCTACTATGTAATGATAGTATTATATTATCAATCTCTCATCTATATTATGTAATAGGAGTATGATATTATCATTTTGTTATCTATACTTTGTGGGTAACTAACTAAGCCCTATTAGAACTCAAGCAATCTAGCTAAGATTAGGTTTTAATCCTAATTGCAAGGTAAGTATTATGACCATGTTACCTAATGAGGCATATATCTATTACGTCCTAAAAAAGTGAAGTCATAATAGTCTCACCATATAAGTCATCCTAAAATAGAAATTGGCCTTATAATTGCTATCTTAAGCCGAGTTTATACTAAATGTACTCAACTCTACCACTTTAAAGCATCTAATTCGATATTTGTTTAATATAAACTTATAAAATAATCTTTTGAAATAATTTATTAAAAGTAAACTTATAATTTGATTTTGCAAAAAAGTGGTAGTAAATCCCACAAAGTACCTAAACTAAAATATTGAAAACTATCAAACCCTTTGAGGAGTCCTATGCAGTTTTCCTTAAAAGTTAGAAAAATTAATGCTTAGAACAATAACCAGTCATTTCTTGTCAGGCCTTACTCCTCGTACACTTGGTTTTATGCAGATATCGGTTATCTATTTGAAACCTGCAAAACAAACTATAAAGAAATAAGCAATAACGTGCTCAGTAAGTGAAGCAAAGACAAAGTATGCATTCAGCACATTATAAGTAAGGTTTTGAACTAAATTGATTAGATGCAACGTATGTATAAGCAAATACCATCGTACAATCTTATCCGGTCCATTGTTAGATTAGAGAAATTGCATTCATTTTAATCTCAATGGAGGAGTTTGATGTTGTGCACTTGTGAATCAAAACTAAATCGAGGCTTGTGTAATGGAGAACACCCTCTTTTAGTAACCATCTTTAAACTACGACCCCTAATTTTATTGTGACCTACTTTCCTATTGCTTAGTTCGGCTAAGACTGAAGAAAAGACCATTTAAATTATCCTCATCAAAGGGGGTCCGTGTTTAGCTCAAGAATTCCGATTATTACCCTTAGTGGGTTATGATGTATGCTAGGTTAGATGTTATACCAAGTTTGAGTTAATTCACTTTTTTAAGCTGATCAATCAAGCTTAAACAATTCAAACACAATAATATTTACAAAACATCCTTAACATGGAGCTTAACTCATATTATAATAAATTGGATCTCAAATACAAGCGTTCTATATGTACAAACAGCTAATTACAAGCACAAACAAATACATATTAAAGTTTCTAGATATTCTGAAATAATACTCCAAAATATTATTAAGCATTGATCCACTTACTTGTACTGATGCTTACTTAGACGGATTTGGAACATCATGGCTTCACTTACTTAGAAGTCTTATATATATCAAAGCTCATATTTATTTTTCATAAGATTTATGAAAAAGTCATGGTTTTATCTAATACTTAGTTAAGATATTATTTATACAACTATTCAATAGAGTTGCATTTATATATTTATGTCAAGCTTGATTTTTTTTCGATTTTATAAATTAGTCTTTTTTAAACTGATCAATATTAAACCTTACCCATTTGATACTGACCTTTGACTATTGTTTAAAGAAAACTGGTCCTTTGAAAACATTTTGGAATTGCCATTCGACTAGAGTTGAGAAAGAGAGTTAAATTATAACAAATTGGATGGATTAGTTATAATTCAGCTATTGATCTTTTTGATAAAACCAATTTAATAAATGATTTTAAGAATAAAAAATTGAGTTCGAGGGTTAAGATTTTTAAACCTTTATAGGTGCTATTAACTTTCCAATTTTGGACTTAATTTCTTATAATAACCTTTTGAAACTTATCATATGAAATACAATTTAATTATTGATTAGTAAAATTTGGTCAAATTGAGTGAAACTTTAATAAAGTGGAAAAAAAAATGGTTTTTTTTTTGTTTTTTACTGTCACCTCATAGGTATCTACGTACCTACCATTCGGGATCAGACGTATGTATTTTTTTTTTTTTTGTAAAACTTTACTATTTTGGATTCATTTTAATTTTGAATACAATCCGAGTTTACATTTTTAAGTAGATTTGATTTTATTAAGAAAGATCTAAAAGGTCCTAAATTCAAGTTTTTTTTTTTAAAAAAGTCCTAGAAAAGGTCTTATCTTAAGAAGGATTGTTTACTTTTACTTATTTTGAAAAAAAATAATTTTTATAAATGTCAAAAACAATTTTTATTCACTAAATAACAAACTCAAGCTTTTCTATCTTTATTTTTTCTCTTTCTTTTTTTCCTTTTTTTTTTCTTTCTTTCTCTTTTCTTTTTTTATAATTACATTTACAAATATATGAGTAATAAATAAATTAAAAGAAAAAAATAAAAATAAAAAATACAAAAATTAAATTAAAAAAGGAGCAATAGGATCGGCTTCAAGTTAGTTTCGGTTGATTTGAGTCGGTTTGGATGGATCGGATTGCAATGTCGAATTTGGGGTTTTTGGATGTGAGGAATATGATGTTGATGGTGATTTTCGTCAAAACCCACTGTAGAAGATGATATTCCTAGAGAGAGAGAGAGAGAGAGAGAGAGAGAGAGAGAGAGAGAGAGAGAAAGAGAGAAATTCATAGTAGAGAGAGAAAGTATAGTATGTATGCTCCTTGGGGGAATTCTTATGATTATGTATGTTGGAAATAAAGACCAAACCCCTATTTATACTATAAGTACAAGGATTAAGCTTGGAAGGTTGAGCAAATCGAATTAAATTGATAAATTTCATTAATGGGTTTTGTCCTAAAATATTTTTTTTTTGCTTGATTTTAACTACATAAACAACTGAATTTGGATGGCTTTTTAAGTGAATTCAAAAGTAGGCCATGGTACTATATGATTTCAGTATTAATTCGATGAAATCGTGTAATAAAATCGATAAAGAATGATCTTAAAATGACCTAACTAAGGAAGGAAGAATCAAGGAAGAAAATCAGGGAGGAAGACAAAAGATTGGGGGCGTAGGTCACATATAGGGCATGTACCTTGCATGCACGCACGCGATTTAAAAGGAATTGGGTATGCCCAGCACACCTTTGCTACATTCCAATCTATTAGGGCTTTATGCCCTAACCAAAATATTTCTCTTTTTATTTTTTGTTTTTTAAGAACTAAATACTAAAATTAAATACTTATTAACTAAGTGCTGTAAAAGTTCTATCATAATTGCATACTAAGATTTTATTATTATTATTATATATACTTTTCCTTTCAAAAAGAAAAAAACACTTTATGCCTAGCAAGATTTGAACTTGTAACCTTTAGTTCCAATGCAATGCCAATGTTTAAATGCTTATCCATTAAGCCGTTGGCCTGTATCTTATCCATATGTGTAATCAACGAATTAGGTCAACTTAGGTGAGGCTCAAATCTATGCCCAAGCCTAACGACCCTATCCTTATTAAAAAAATTTAATTTATTATTTTTTAAATTTCCTAAATCCTTTATTTTTTTTTCTATTTTTTATGACTTTTCAATTTTTTGTAATTTTTTCCTAAATTTTTCATTTTTGTATTTTTTCTAAATCTCTCTTTTTTTTTTCCTACATTAGACCTTTTTATCCTATTCTAAAAATTTTTAAAGAGAGAAAAAATAAGGTATTTACAGTTACTCTTTTTTGTGGTAAAATTTGAGCAAAACTTTGTTATAAAGACAAAAGAAACACTATTTTTGTCTCGAGGATGACTTTAGCTTAAGAAGCGCAACAACTAACCATTTATCCTAGGTTTGATCTACTAGGGATTTGGTGAAAGGCGAAAGGCGAAAAAAAGGGGAGGTGCTGTAAGAGCTCACTGAGACATAATAGAAATTTAAAGAAGGTAGTACCTCTATGGGCTGGCAAAAACCTTAAAAGAATGTAAAACATTTGGTTATTAAACTATAAATGAATGTTTGAATCCTGGTAATGCCCCATTGAGCTAACTAACCTAGGTGAAACAATTGAAGCACTCCTTGAGCTGACTAAAACCTTAAAGAGATGTTGAAAACTTGATCTTACCCCTATGAGCTGACTAACCAAGGTGAACTGGATGAAGTGCTCCTTAAACTAGCTATGACCCTAAATTAAATGAGATGGGTAAGCGCTCCTTAAGCTAGTTAAGATCCTAAAAAGATGTTGAAAACTTAGTCGTGCTCTTTTGAGTTGACTAACGAAGATGAGATAGGTGAAGTACTCCTTGAGTTGGCTAAAACCTTAAAGAGATATTGAAAACTTCGTCATGCCCCTATGAGTTAACTAACCAAGATGAGATGAGTGAAGCACTCTTTAACCTAATTAAAACCTTAAAGAGATTTGAAGACTTGGTTATGCTCCTATGAGCTGACTAACTAAGATGAGATGAGCGAAGCGCTCCTTGAGCTGGCTAAAACTCTAAAGATATGCTGAAGACTTAGTCATATCCCTATGAGTTCACTAACTAAGATGAAACAGATAAAGCACTCCTTGAGCTAATTAAGACCTTAAGGAGATGTTGAAGACTTGCTCGTACCCCTATGAGTTGACTAACCAAGATGAAATAGACGGAGCGTTCCTTGAACTAGTTAAGACCTTAAAGAGATGTTAAAGACTTGGTTGTACCCCTATGCGTTGACTAACCAAGATGAGACAGACGAAGTACTCCTTAAGTTAACTAAGACCTTAAAGAGATGTTGAAGACCTGGCCGTGGTCTTATGAGCTGACTAACCAAGATGAAATGGGCAAAGAGCTCCTTGAGCTGGCTAAGACCTTAAAGAGATATAAAAGGGGTCAATGCTCTAGAAGCTGGCTAGAATCCTAAAATAAAAGATAGAACAGTACCTTAAGAGCTAGCTAAGTCTTAGAAGACAGTACAAAAGGTAAATGCCTTAAAAAAAACCACACCTAAAAGACTGCAAATACTGGTTATTATCTAAGAAGATGTAATCTAAATGCAATGTTTCAAAAATCAATGTACTAACATCGTATAGAAGTACTTACCTAGTCTTGTTGATAGCACCTAAATTGTCAAACTTTTCTTTGAAAAGTCTTATCAAAATTGACTAACTCATTCTGTAAAACGTGTTCAATCTTTGATCCCCTGTTATCAATCCAACCGATCTTAGTATGGAGTTTCTGAGACTTCATCGGCTCTTTTAGTAAAATCATGGAAATAACCCGATACAGCATGCTACCTACTATTTTTGTCCTTCGACTGGTTGTCTTTTCAAAAATTTTATGAATTGAAATCCTTATTCTTGACTAGTAAATATCTGCCATGAGGTAATTGTCTATCTAGACTATGCCTTTCCTTAAAAAAGTAGACAATAAAAACTCTTCGTCGAGGGGGATCAATTCCTAGTAAAGTATTTTAAAGAGTTTTGTCAATTGCCAATGTTCTATATCTCGCTTAACTTCTTTCATGTTTTCAATGTATGGGTTTGATTAAATGGAGCAAGGGAGTTGGACCTTTTAAGGGAGTAAGAAGGGAGGGTAATGATTCCAATGTCAACAACTGCCAAGGATACCAACTTTACTTGTAGAGAATGAAAAATTTGAGCATAATAACATTCAAAACGATTAGTGTTTTCGTATTCTGAGTGAAAATTTTCATTGACTTCTCATGGTATTACAAGGTCTCTCAATTCTAGACCATCCATTTAAGACAAAATTACAACCTCTCCTGGTAATACTCACTTTACAACATAAGGGCCTTCTTAATTGGGATCAAATTTCCCTTTGGAGTCTTGTGCATTGGGGAAAGCCTTTCTCAACACCATATTACCCTCTTTGAAGTTCTAAAGTCGTACTCTTTTATTGAAAGCCCGAGTCATTCTTTGTTGATAACACCAATAATGATATAGGGTTGTCAATCTTCTCTCATCAATCAAATTCAGCTACTCGTACATTTCTTTACCCAATCGGCTTCATCCAATTGGGTTTCTGATGGTACTTTAATAGATAGGATCTCAACTTCTACTTGTAACACCACTTTAGTACTGTATACCAAAGAGGAGGGTGTTGCTCCAATCAACAATCTGATGGAAGTTCAATAGGCCATAATTGCGAATGGCAACATCTCATGTTAGTCCTTATATGTAACAGCCATTTTTTTTATGATTCTTTTAAGGTTTTTATTTGTTGCTTTAATGGCTCCATTCATTTGAAGTTGATAAAGTATAGAGTTTTTGTGAACAATCTTAAATTGTCGGTACAACTTAGACATAAGTTTATTATTGAGATTAGTGCTATTGTTAGTAATGATTATCTTTAGAGCCTCATATCAAGCTAGTATATCTCTCTTGATGAACTTAACTATGACCCCTTTAGTAACACTTAAATAGGATAAGGCTTCGACCCATTTGCTAAAGTAGTCGATGGCGACCAGTATAAAGCAATGGCTATTAGATGCTTTTGGAGTAATTAGGCCAATGGTTTCTACTCCCCACATTAAAAAAGGTTACAATGCTGAGAGTGTAGGTAACTCTTAAGGTGAGGTGTTTATCTAATTTGCGTAAACTTAGCATAATTGATAGTGTTTGACATGTTTGATGCAATCTCCTTCCATTATTGACCGGTAATACCTTAGTCTCACAATTTTCTTGGCTATCATGTAACCGTTCATGTGAGGATTGCATACTCCTTTGTGTATTCTTTCCTCAAAATCTCGGCTTCATTGTCATTCACACATCTTAAAAGTGTACCATTAAAAGATCGTAAATACAAAGTGGACTTACTTACTAAGAATTGGGTAGCTAATCTCCTGATTTTCCTTCTGTCTTTTTTCCTAACCTCTTCAGCATATGTGCCTTGTTATAGGAACATTTAAATATCATGGTACCATGAGTTTTCATCATTTCTTCCTTCAATTGCCAAATAGAAGGTAAACTTTTCTTCAATTTCAATAGTGAGGAGTTAAATCTAGACTTCATCTGATATCTGGATCACGGATGCTAGAGTGGCTGAAGCATCATCAAATTAATTTTGAGTTTTCAATATGTGATTGAAAGTGATTTCTTTGAATTTCTCCATCAATCTAGTCAAGTGTTGATGATAAGATATTAGTTTAGGATCTTTCGTCTCGTATTCTCCTCGAG
Organism: Lumnitzera racemosa; assembly: GCA_024138005.1. Classification (NCBI taxonomy): domain Eukaryota; kingdom Viridiplantae; phylum Streptophyta; class Magnoliopsida; order Myrtales; family Combretaceae; genus Lumnitzera; species Lumnitzera racemosa. Next base: position 86,481,787 of record JAMXBC010000007.1, read on the forward strand.
CTTGGTCGATAATGAGTGAAAAATCCCAATATACTTCTAATTCTTGAATATCTTTATGTAGGGCCATTTTGAGTCTTATGATGCATGCTTCATATTCAGTGATATTATTGATGTATAGGAAAACAAGTCATATAGCTATAGGTTATTGCGTAACTTCAGGGGATATTGGTATTGCCCTAATTCCACACCCTCGGATGCGTTTGTTGTCCCATCGAAGAACATCTTTCATTTTAGTAGTTCATTATCTTCCCCTTTATTAGAACTTCCTTCAATTAGTAAGATATCTTCATCAGGGAAATTGACTTCTACCTTTGGGGGGGGGGGATTATTATTAGGGGAATTCTCTACTAATTGATCTACTAGAGCTTGCCCTTTGACTGAATTCCAGTTCACATACATAATGTTAAACTCTAATAGTAACATTTGCCACTTTGAGATTCTATCAATTAGGGTTGGTTTATTTGCCAAGTACTTTAGAAGATCGTGTTAAGTTAACAATTCAACCTAGTAATAGAGCGTACATTATTTGAGCCAATGCATTACCCAAACTAAAGTACAACAAGTTCTTTCAATTTCTAAATATTTCTATTCTCCTTCAATAAATTTCTTACTCAAGCAATATATAACCCATTTTTTTCTGTTCTCGTCCTTATAGCTGAGCAAACACCTTATGGATTCTGGTAGTATTGCTAGGTATAGAAACAAAAGCTTCCCAAGTTTAGGAGCTACCAAAATTGGAGGGTTTATGAGGTATTCCTTGGTTGTTGTAAAGCTTTGCTTACATTCTTCATCCCAGTTTATCTTAGTGTTATTTTTCAACAACTTAAACAAGGGATGGCATTTATCCATGAGTTAAGATATGAACCAAGATATATAGTTTAAACAACCTAATAGGCTTCTAATTTCTTTGAGTGTGCTTAGAGGGGGTAGGTTGATTATTGCTTTGACTTTATGAAGGTCTACTCGATGCCTCTTTAGTTGATTATAAAACCCAATAATTTCCATGAAGTTATTCCGAAGGTATACTTTTTTGGGTTAAGCTTCGATTGGAATTTTCTCAACTTGTCAAACAATCTCCTCAAATTATCTACATGATTTTCTCTTTCTTTGGACTTTGCAATCATATCATCAACATATACTTCAACTTCTTTATGCATCATGTCATGAAAGATTGCAACCATGGCTCTTTGGTAAGTTGCCTCAGCATTTATAAGTTCGAAAGGCATTACTTTATAGTAAAATGTACCCTAAGTTATGATAAATGTTATCTTGACTTTGTCTTTTTTGGACATTTGAATGATTATATATGAAGAACTCATCCATGAATGAGAAAAGATGGTTTCCGGCTATATTATCAACCAAGATGTCAATATGAGGCAAGTAAAAAATTATCTTTAGGGGTTACTTGATTGACGTCTTAAAAATCCACACATACTCTTCTATTCTTCTTCATTACTAGCACAATGTTGGTTACCTATTCAGGATAATCAGATACTTTGATGAAACCAACCTCCAGTGACTTTCTAACTTCTTCCTTAATTTTCAACAAGAAATCTAGTCAGAATCTCCTTAACTTATACTTCTTGGGTTTAACATTTTCTCTTATGGGTAAGCGGTGAACTATGAATGATGGATCCAAACCAGGCATGTCTTTATATGATTATGCAAATACATCTTGGTATTCAGATAGTAGTGTAGTCATTTATGCCTTTTGTTCTTCTTTTAAATTCCCTCTAATTTTCAATATTTTAGGATTATCACTAGTCCCAGCATTAACTATCTCAATTGGCTCGTCAATGGAAATTCTACTTATTTTATGTCTTTGCTATCTTTCTTACATGTCGCTATAGTTATTAACATCACTATTGACGACTAACCCAGAAGGGCCAAAAGTGATATTAATATTTTCATCACTTATCTGCGCGAGGTATCCCTAGCTTTTATTTAAAGCATTGGATATGAGCAAAAAGTATGTAGTGTAAATGAAGCAGGAGTGAAGAGAAGGACAACTGATTCTTATTTAGAAGAAATTCATTTGAGTATAATTTTGTAAAATAAAGGTAATTATTACAAAATTCTGTAAAATACTGAACCATGATTTATCCTTTACCCTAAAGAAGACTTCTTGCTATTCATAGGGATGGAGAACCAATTCTTCAGGTGCTGGGACTTGTAGAATGGGCCTGTTATTTCATTCTTGCTAGCGACATCCTCTTTGGTAGGTTTTGAAGTCTGACCATTAGCCCAGATAAAAGTTTCTTACAGCGGTGGAAAGGTCATTGGATATGATAAAATCTTTTACCTGTTTTGCCCTTCACTCGCATATTTTGCATCTCATCCATTTCAGTAGGGATGTAATGGCCTTATTTGAATTTTAGCCTCTCATCTTTCCTTAATCGGTAATCATATACACTTCTTTGAACATTTGGAACCTAAAGTCCTCTTGCTCTTTAATGCCAATGTAAGGTATGGCCATTTCCTTATATATTTCCTAATCTTAGTCACCCAGAATCATTACGACTTGGCCAATTGAGATGAACTTAACTTTTTGATACAGGCTTAAAGGTATGACCCCTGTTAAATGTATCCAAGGTCTTCCTAATAACAAGTTGTAGATCCTTAGGATGTCTAAGTCTTAGAATCGGATGTTGAAAGTCTGTAGGCTAATATTAATTGGAAAGTTGATCTATCTAATAATTTCTCTCATAGATCCATCAAAAGCCCTAACTATTGTCAAACTTAGCTTGATTGCAATTGCATTGATGCCTAGTAGATCCAGGGTAGCGAGGGAGCAGACATTCAACGATGATTCGTTGAGGACTCTTACCGTGATAATATTGTTTACCCTTACTATTATGAAGAGGGGCTTAGTGTGTTGATTACCTTCTTCACCCAGTTCTTCGGTGGAGAAAGAAATCTGATCCATAGCGAAGATAGAGTTGGTGATACACCCCATTCTTTTGGATGGCATCTCGCGAGGGACTTTAACTTTCCTTAGAGTTCTGAATAAAGCTTCTTAATGTAGTTTCAACACCATTAATAGACTTATAAGAGATATCTGTGCTGGAATCTTAGCGAGCTGATCTATTATCTTATACTTACTAAACTTAATTATTTTGGTGAAGGCAGACAGTCTTTCCTTATATTTAGTTGATTTTTTGCCTAGGCTTTCTACCACAGTTTTCTTTTTTAGGTCTTCCTTTGGGTCATATATTCTACCAAAGCAAGTAATTCCTCCCACAAGTGAGCTTAATTGCCCTTGATTTACTACTTAGTAATTAAGAGGAGTAGTCTTATAATTTTTAGGGGCTAAAGGCACATGAAGGTATACCTTTTGGTCTTTCGAGTTTGCTTTTCTTCTTGTTTATAGAATCTACAGACCTTGGGCTCTCAATTAGAACTGATCTTGTTGATGGTAGGATTTGAGTCATCAAATATCATGTTAGTGATGGGTTCTTGCTTAGGTAAGGGAATGTTGTTGACGTTTGAAACTAGAGGCTCCACGAAGTCTAGCTGGATTGTGCCTTCATTGATTAAATCTTGAATCTTATTTTATAATCTCCAGTATGAGTTTATTGAATGACTTACTTGCCCAAATGATATTGACACCTTGCAATGGGATAAAAAACCTTTGGCCTATATCTTTCACTAGGAGTCTCAAAATGGATCATATTATCTTTTCTAAATTTTGTAAGGACTTGGCTAAGAGGAACCAGTGTCTTGTTGAATTGTCTCGAAACCCTATCGACTTATGGCTAACTTTGAAATTGTTGCTGCATTGGTGGAAGATTTGTTCTTAAGGAGACCCGGGTATTAGACCTGGTGTTTGAATTTACCATGCCAACAATTGCTTCTTTAGCCTTGCTGGTAGCAAGTTTTACAAGGGGTAGCCTTTTATTTGATGGCTTTTATAATTTGTCGAAAGCGACGACATTTTCAATCTAGCATCTTATGGCTACTACCTCTACAAAACTGGAGGAGGCTTTCCTAATTAGATGAGAAAAGTAGGGCCTTTCAAGAGTATTAATAAAAGTTGAAGTCAGCTGTTTCTTGATCACAGGGGTAGATACCCGTACAGCTAAGGATCTTCACTTCTAGGCATACTCCTTAAATGACTCGTTGTGCCTCTTTCGCAGAACAACCAAGTCTTTCATGGTTGATGCCACTTTAATATTGAATTTTTATTGTTCGTAGAAAGCATTAGCCACCTTTTCCTATGTATTTACCTAATTTAGGTCTAATTGGGCGTACCGGGTCAAAGTAGGGCCTGTTAGGCTATCTTGAAAAATTTGCAACATAACCTGGTCATATTGTACATACTTGTCCATCTTACGTGCATACAACCTGGTGTACAGTTTAGGGTAGCTAATCCCATTATACTTCTCAAAGTCAAGTACATTGCATTTTTCAAGGAACCTTCCGTAGTCATAGGTAAAGAAGTCTATAATACTAACTTGCTTGAAACCATCATGACTTTTGAGCATTTTCATCTTCTCAGTAATTTGTTGAGTCAATCGCCTCTCAAGCTCCTTTAATCTATCTTAATCAGCTTCAGGCTTTGGGTTGACTAGAAACAAGTAGGTGTTTGGCTCGAAAGTCGAGTTAATCTTTGGATAGACATCTTCTATCTCAAAGGATTGAAAGGCCTAGTTGACTTTGGGATAGGCTTCTTCTACTTCAAGGGGTGGGGTTTCAACATTCTTTCCATATTGAACTTTGGAATTTTCTTCATTTGATGGTGCTATAGACTTGAGTAAGCCAATGTTGTTAACAAGGAAGCTTAATTGATTTGCAATCTTCCCTATTGTTTGTTCCAAAGAACGGAACCTTAACTTAGTAGGATCAACAATTTCAAGGTTGACATTGTTATTGTTGGTGTTGATGTTGTCGTTTCCTTAGTAAGCCATTTTGGTCAGTGAGCGAGTTCTAATAGGATTTCTTTGAACGGTTTGTCACTTGGGAGTTATATTGGCTACCTGATTTAAGATCACTTTTCAACAAGTTAGCACATGAATATTTTTAAATGAAACGAAACAAAGAAATGTACGAAAATGTGAAGATTTATGGCACACGGATGCAAGGAAATAGAATAAACAAATAATCAACAAGATGGTAATTTTTATTATTTTGTAGCTTTCGTAGTTCCCTTTTACATTATTTTTAAAAAAGAAAAAATACATTGTTTCACACAAAAAAGTACTCTTAATTTCAAATGTTCTTCTAATGCTTCTGCTTACTGGGTTCTGCTGATGCTTCCTTCCTCTTTCCTAGGTTACACTCTTTTGTTTCTTCCAGTTCTTTGAGCCTTTTTTGGGTTATCCTCAATTAATGTTTTAAGACCCAGGAATGTTATCTTGATTCCCAAAAGAGATCCCCCCCCCCCCTACATATTTTTCTCCTCATAGATCACTTTTATACGAGCTTATACTTGGTCCATATAGGTCTTAATTTCAAGGATTGGTTTAGTTGGTGTGCGTTGGATGATCTATGGTATTCAATACTGAATCTCCCCTACCTTATGGAGTTGATCGTATAGGTTTTCTTCGGTGACCCTATGCTTATCCACTTCTTCTAGCCACTCCTCTAAATTGATGTTAGGGCTGACAGTCCTGGTTTCCCATAATTGCTTAATTACCTAGAGCTTGGACATCTTATGTGGTAGTAGAATTTGAAGGTCCTCATAATCTAAGGTCGTAATATCTAATAAGGGCCTATATATTATATCTTAGATTCCTCTAAACTATCTGATCATATTTTTAAGGTAATAGCCTATGCACTATTTCATCTCAATTAGGGTTATTGCTTGATAATTTTTGCAGACTAAGATTACCCTCTTAAAGTTGCTCCATCTTGCTATTCATAAGATATCAACGACTTAGAAATTTCACAACATTTCTACCCAATAGTAAATGGATTTTTCTTTTAGGAGATGGACCTTGTTAACAAAAGAATTGATTAAATCAATACTACAGGCAAATTCTCTTCGGATCAGATCAAGCCCATAACACTTTATGCGACTCACAAACCAGATCGTTAGTAGTGCCATGCTGGTTTTAGTGCGCCATTGTTTTTCTCTTTTGTAATGTTGAGGCTTTTGATTTGTTTTGCAAAGAGGGCTAGGACATGTGATTTGTCTTCAAGAAACTGACCCACTAATTCAGCGACCTTGAAATGGATGGGTGATAGAACTTGAGGTACTGACCCAATCAAATGCCGAAGCCTAACTCATCGACTCCTCATCTAGACATCCTATTTGATCACTTATTTTTGTTTATGTTATTTAGACGTCTTATTTCTTGTATTTTTCTTAAATTACCCTCATGTTTATTTTGTATTTATAGGAATGCCATTAAGGCATCCTTTTAGTCCTTTTATTTATTAGTTTGCTACTATGTATAAACAGAACCTATGTGTAGGGTTTTAGGCAGACTTGACATTTTAATGAAAAACCCTTAAGATTTTTCTCTTGAAAATCTCCTCTCTACTCGCTCTTATAAATCCCTTTAGCAAGAATTGTGGCGAGCAACCCTGTCACTCAAATCGGTGCATCACATCTGGCGAGTGTTAGGCTACGTTGGATCTTATTAGTGAATCACATCCAGCTAGATAGCTCATTGATTCACTAAACCCCCATTTTATTTTCTTGTTTTAATTCATTATGGTACCTCTTCTTGTGTCTGACCCCAAAGACGCATAAGTTTCGTTGGTATCAGAGTATGATTTCATGAAGGAATGTGTGAAGTTGTAGTAAAGTTTTGGTTCGCTTTATTGTTAGCAACGGCTATGTTCTTCCAGTAACTACCGCAGTGAGTGTTTTGAAGTTAATGTTTTATGTTTAAGAGGCTACTCTTCATTGGTTTATATTGTGGCTCTAAAGGTTTACTGACTAGGTTCATCGAGACTCCAATTTAATTTACCCTTTTTCTCTTTGTTGGCTATTGGGTTTTTGGGTCTTGTGTTCACAGAGACCATAGCGACACCTAAAACTGAAGGAAATGTATTGCTATTGCAAGGAAGTGAGATAGACAACAAAATCTAATTTAGGAAGGTGGTCCTTTTGGCGACGTCATTGATTATTATATATATATACAAAAGAAAAAAAAGGGAAGTAGTTTACCTTTCAAGTTATTGCATCTTATGCCTACATGCTAGGATGTGAAATTAGGAATCCTTTGCTTGAGGATTGAGTTACTTGTGTATGGCCACGAAAATTATAGGGGATTTGGTCTTAGAATCCATATTAAGTAGTGGATGATTTAATTCTTCTTACAGTAAGCGCTCCAATTCTTGGTTTGGATAATTCGAATTCAGTTGTGCAACCATTGGGAATCCTTCATGTTATTGTGATAGTGGTTGTATTGGGTTTGTGAGTTTAGGTTCGGTGGTCATTGGAGTTGAATAGTGCGGTGGACTTATCGTACAGTAGTAGTAGGTGGTGGTAGTAGTGATTACAGTCATGTTAGTAGATTTTGTTCTTATCTTAGGGATTGAAGTGTGTGACTATGACAGTAGTGGTTGGTGTGCGAGTGTGTTTGTGCATTTAGTTGTGGCTGTCATTGAAGTCAAGTTGGTGATGAACGTATTATGTTCAAAGTGTAACAATACGTAAAGTGGTGGTTGCAAGTTGTTGTGCAAACTACTCTGTTTGTATCAATTGATGAGTGTACTGAAGCTCATTGTGTATATTTTGTTGTTTGTTTTTGTATTGCTATAGTTTGTGTCGTACTTAGGTTGTGCTGCTGTGTTGAAGTATTTGATCTTGAGCTATCACAATTCAGGTGTCGAACTATTGTGACCTGAAGTACTGACTTGAGTAATTTTTGCTAAACTTACCGAGCTAAAATACTAAAGTGTTCGAGCTCAAAGCTGTTGCAATTTGAAGTGGTGAGCTGAACTTTAGTGTTGTCGAGCTAAAGTGTCAAAGGTGTTGTTGCATGCAACTTATAATAAGTACAGTTGGACAAGTGGTCACAAGCACCGAGTTGAGTTATCATACTCCTAAGGTTACCAAGCTTCCTTGTAGAATTTGATTCGAGCTTGTGTAGTGCACAATTGTAGAACCGATCTATTCTGTGTCATCGTTGAGCTACCAAAATGAACTCTACATCCGAGCTTAATACACCTTATCGATCTAAACTGAGTGAGGTCGAACTTACACATCCGAGTTGAAGTGAGTCTAAGCTCTCTATTGAAGTACAAAGGTGAAGAAGAGTACTGAGCTGATTGAAAATTGTTGATCCGTTCCATACTATCAAGTGTGCCTGTGCTATCGTGTCATTAAATTAAAGAAGATCAAACAGGTGTAATTCAAAGGTCAAGTTGAAGTGCTCATTGTCTAGTCAATTGTTGAATTGTTGCCGAGCTGCTGGACAGCAGTCGTGTTGAGCTATAATATTGCTCTGTCCGAGTTGTCGCAGTTTGGCTAAGTTGAATTTTCTTCAAGTTGCTAAGCCAATCCTAGCTTATTTGAGCTCTTGGTTAAACTACTGAAGCAAAGTGAGAATCTACATTGTTAAATAATTTACTAAGCTGAATTAATTGTAGTTGCTATCCAAAACTGGTGTAGAATGTTGTGGACTTAATTGGTGACTAGAGTTCACCTAGAACATGTATGCTAATCCAAGGAGAAGGACAAAGAAATTGTGGTCGTGTTGTCCTTTTCTTAAAGCAGCCAAATTGCTGAAGTGCTAACTATGTGCAAAAACTAGGGGTTTCCAACCTTTTCTACAGTCGCTAAGCATGGACCAAGGTATTTGCGTATGAGGTCAATTTCTTTGGAAATTTACAATGGCTATGTTTTGTTCAAATTGTGCTATTGAGTTCGCTTTTCGAGTCATTGAGCTACTATATGTTTGAGCTGCTAAGTTGAATTTTGTCGAGCTGGTGTGAATACTATCTTATTTGTTTAAACCATGTGTATTACTAAAACTTGGAGATAAGTTGTGCGTTGTACTCTAATCACCAAGCTAATTGTTTAAGTGCTTGACCCACGATCAAGCTTGTACTATTGTGTGTGTATTACTTCTTTCGAAGACAGCTATGGGGAGCTCTTGGGTATAAGAACTTTCTCATCAAGCTGCTCAGATCTAAAGTGTCGATTTGTTTTATAGAGTAGTAAATTGAATTGTGTATGCACCGAAAGTATAAGATTCATTGAGATCCAATAAGACCAAAATATGAATTTAACTAAGTGCAGAGCTAAATAGAAGGCTAAGCGAGTTACTGTGAAGAGAGTCGAACGTAAACTGTAATTAGGTTGTTGATGTACTACTGTACTGATACTACTATTCACCAAGAAATTCTTGTTCAAGTGGAATAATTAGACATACCTATGCAAAGTGTTGACCTAAAATTAATGAACCAAGAAATTGTCGAACTCACAATTACTGAATAGATGGCAAAGGAGCTTAATGTATGCACTATGTCATCGGATAAATTTTACATAAAGGGGAAACTCAAATAGGGTATTATACTAATTCGGGTTAGCCGCTATCCCGTGAACCTTATTTCTGAAATTGTTGTTGGAAGATTGGGTTATGAAATTACTAACTACTTAAATCCGTATGACTTTGTTTATAATGATGAAGCGATTAGAGTGACGAAGCAAGCAAGAATAGCCTTCTCTATTGGTAAATTTCAAGATAATGTTTTATTTGATGATGCTGACATTGAAGATTGTTACATGTGTTTAGGTTCTCTATGGAAGATGAGTCATAACATGAGCTATGTACCCTTGAAGAATACTTATTCCTTCCATGAAAAAGAACGAGTTGTGCTCCATCCTATCTCCCTGGTTAATCTTGAAGATGATTTAAGGATTGTTAAGACTTCAGTAGAGAGATGTAGGCCCGAAAAGAAGTTGATGGAGTTATTACACTATCCATGGTGATTGAAGAAGAAACTAATTGTGAAGAAGTGAATGAGATGACAATTGCTAACAATGAAGCTAAGGGGTCGACATTGCGAGAGGATGATGCTTAAAGCATCCTTAAGGTAGAAGAGCAGTTGGAGGTCTTACATATTCAGACTCCACGAGCTCATGTCCTGTTTGAGCTTGAAGTTGTGTTATCCCCCATGATTGATAGCTGCTGGAATCACTTAGGGACAATTAATAGGGTACATGATGAGCGGAAGGAAGGGTGTTTGATGAAGAGCTTAGTTAATCATGCTCACAATGAGTGGAAAGAGCATTGGATTATATTTGCTTTTATCATTGAGTTGAGCTGTTGTAGTTTATTTCTGTTTTGCTCTTGCAAATTTGTTTTTGATCTAGGTAGAAGTTGGAGTAATCACTTATCATGTTTTGGGTCAAAACTTTCTCCAAGAAGGGGATGATGATAGGACTTGGGGTACTGACTCGACCAAATACCGAAGCCTAACTCATCCACTCCTCATCTAGATATCCTATTTGATCACTTATTTTTGTTTATGTTATTTAGACGTCTTATTTCTTGTATTTTTCCTATATTACCCTCATGTTTATTTTATATTTACAGGAATGTCACTGGGGCATCCTTTTAGTCCTTTTATTTACTAGTTTGCCATTATGTATAAACATAACCTATTTGTAGGGTTTTAGGCAAACTTGACATTTTAATGAAAAACCTTTAAGACTTTTCTCTTGGAAAACTCCTCTTTTCCCGCTCTTATCAATCTCTTTAGTAAGGATTGTGGTGAGCAACCCTATCACTCGAATTAGTACGCACATTCGGCGAATCTTAGGCCATTTGAATCTTATTAGTGCGTCACATCTAGCTAGATAGCTCACGGATTCACTAAACCCCCATTTTATTTTCTTGTTTTAGTTCATTGTGTGCCTCTCTATACGTCCAACCTTGGAAACGCATCAATGAAAAACTTCCCATTAGGGAATAAGAGAGTCCCGAATGCAACCAGGATAAAAGCCTTCATTTTGTTTTGTCCCCAGTTTTTGGGATTGCCATATAAGATGGCTTGTTTGTTAGATTTAGGCTTAATGGTGAACTAGGCTTTTAGGTCTTCCAATTTGATGTAGTTTCCATTACAACTTCTAAGGGCTTTGTTTACTTCATCTTTTTTAATCTTAAGGAGTCTTGAAAAGGCATTTACTAGGTTAACTTCTAAATTTGGAGTATACATATCTTTTAAGGAAGGGGCTTGAAGTAGTTAGGTATATTCTTCAAGTATTAGACTAATCAGGTGAGGCCTAACTCGAAAAGTTGCTTTCTTAAGCTCTTAGAAGTTGGTTAGGGCCTTAATTAAATTAATCTCAATTTTCATCTTAGGAAGTGATAGAATGGGCCTTATCTTGCTAATGATGGTCTCTTATTCTCTTAGATTAAAACATTGAAGCTATTGGTCTAAGATGGGGTTGGGGTTGATTGGCTTGTCGACGTATTTTTCTCTAAAGTGGACAGAGTTGGATGAACATGCCATTTCTTAATCTGAATTACAAAGAAAAAAGAATAAGTTACAAGGTTGAATGACTGTTATTTATATCAAACAAAACCTATTTACAACGGTTATATGTTTACAACATGTTAAAATTATATGGGAAATAAAGGAAACTCTAAGCTATTACATTTTTTTTTTATATACTTGTCTTATCTGGTTATTTGTTGGTTTTAAATGTCACGAATGCATAAAGGGTAGGTTCTAAAGGTCTTTAAGCTTATGCGACTTCATTTGTTAAATAATACTTTCATTGGTTACATCAAGCTTAAGTAGGGGTAATTTAATCAACCTCAAGCGGTGGTTATACTACAGCATCTGGAGTATACACAATGGCCCCAAACTCCTAGGGTCTTAACATGGTTTCGATTTGACTGTTTCTATCACGCTTTTGGGGAAAATAAAATAAATCCCCCCACCCCCACCCCCCTTCCCCCTCCGAATAGTTAAATAAACAAAAACTAAACTTGCAACAACGTTAGTTATAGTATAAATAATAATGAATAAATAAACTGCACTTAGTAAGGTGATTTTTAGAGATTAATTTTAATTTTGGAAAGTTGAGTGACTAACCTTCTTGAAAGTCCTTAGTGGAGTCGCCAAGTTGTCGAGCTTAATTTTTTCCTGATTTTATAAATTAGTTTTCTTTAAATTAATCAATATTAAACTTTATTCATTTAATACTGACCTTTAATTAGGGTTTAAAGAAAACTAGTTCTTTGAAAACATTTTAAAGTCATCACCCAACTAGAGTTAGGAAAGAGAGTTAAATTATAACTAATCGAATGGATTTGTTACAATTTAGCTACTGTTCTTTTGGATGAAACAAATTTTATTATTGGTTTTAAGAACAAAAAATTGAGTTTGAAGGTTAAGATTTTAAACTCTTACAAGTACAATTAACTTTCTAATTTTAGACTTAATTTCTTAAAATCACCTTTTAAAACCTATCATACAAAACAAAATTTAATTATTGATTAATAAAATTGGGTTAAATTGAGTGAAACTATACTAAAGTGGAAAAAATGGGTTTTTGTTTTTTTTTTTTTACCGTCATCTCATAAGTGTCTACATACTTGCTATTTAGGATCAAACGTATGTAGTTTTTTTTTTTTTTTGTAAAAACTTTACTGTATTGGATTCATTTTAATTTTGAAAACATACCGAGTTTATGTTTTTAAGTAAATTTGATTTTATTAAAAAGGATCTAAAAGGTCATAAATTCGGGTTTTATTTTTGGAAAGTTTTAGAAAAGGTCCTATTTTAAAAAGGATCGTTTACTTTTACTTATTTTGGAAAAACCAATTTTTCTAAATATAAAAAGCAATTTTTATTCATTAACCTATTTTTCTCTTTTTTTTTTATTATTTCTTCCCATTTAAATCTTAATTGAAAAAAATAACAAACTTGAGCCTTTCTATCTTTTTTTTATTCTCTTTCTTTTTCTCTTTTTTTTTTTATAATTACATTTACAAATACACGAGTAGTGAATAAATTAAAAGAAAAAACAATAATAAAATAAAAATATACAATAAAAAAATTAAATTAAAAAGAAGCAGATTGAATCGGCTTTGGTTAGCTTGGGTTGGCTTGGACAAGTTAAATTGGAATGATAAATCTAGGGTTTTGGGATACAAAGAATTCGATGGCGGTGGTGGTTTTCATCAAAACTTGCTATAGAAGATGATATTCCTAGAGAGAGAAAGAAAAAAATTCGTAATAAAGAGAGAAAGTGTAGTGTATGTGCTCTTTGAGTGAATTCTTGTGATTTTGTGTGTTGGAAATGAAGATCAAACCCCCATTTATATTGTGAGTACAAGGATTAAGCTTAGAAGGTCAGGAAAATCGAGTTAAATCGGTAAATTTCATTAATGGGTTTTGATTCGAAAAATGAATTTTTTTCCATTTATGAGCTCGATTTTAACTGCATAAACAACTAAATTTAGATAATTTTTTGGGTGAATTCAAAGTAGGCCATGCGTATTATACGATTTCTCCATTAATTCGGTGAAATTGTATAATAGAATCGATAAAAAAATGGTCCCAAAATGGCCTAACTAGGGAAGGAAGAAGACTAGAAATCAGGGAAGAAAAGTAAGGAGGAAGAAGAAAGATTAGGAGTGCAGGTCACATATGGGGAATGTGCTGTAAGCTCCCAAAAATCGAGTTTAGGACAACCAAGTCTAGATTTAGGGATTTTAGAGAAACTTATTCAATTGGGCTCAAATTTTATGACTAGGATAGAAAAGTTAGTCGAGATGATACAGTAAAGTTAAATTTTAGAAATAATGACCCAAAATCTCAATTTTGCCTTTAGAAATAGGAGTATTCATTATAGTATTAAAATGCTCATAACTCCTAAAATCATGCTCAGATTGCAACGAGAACTTAGAGATAAGTTAATTGAGCTATAAAATAAGATAATATAGTATAATTTACTATATAAAAATACACATAATTTTATGAGTATACCTGGTATAAATAATAATTATACCCGTAAATTAACCCTAAATTATGTAATTATATATATGTTGTGTTGAATTTACGAAATTAACTTTAGAACATATCCTAAAAATAAAAGATATGTTAGAAACTTAATTATATGAGTAAAGTTATATATTTCACATGTTATTTACATAAGGTATATACTTATATACTAATTAAATAACTAAATCCTAACATATAATATTCATATTTAAGTAAATAATTAATAACACTTATCCAAATGCATTGGAGCTTGCTAGAAAATTTGCATGGCAGCAATTTGGGATTTTATGTTGTTGATTCAAAAGTGATAGTGGGAGAATAGAACACCTCTTGCTTGTTTAATTAAGATGAAAGAGAAAAAAATAAAATAAAATAATCAGACGAAAATATTTTAATAGACTTTTAGGCTTTATAAAAGGGAAAGAACATTAGACATGTAAATTTTAGTAGTTTGGAATCAGAAATACTTAGAGAAAAAAAAAATAAAAAAAAAATCGTGGAAAATAAAAAGAAATTAAGACAAACAAGGAAAAATTCATGTTAGGTTAGTACCATAACTTAAAGTGATTCTGTTGTGGAGCTCAACTAAACACCACCAGTCAACACCGCGCCTAGGCCGTCCAACAACCACCCAACCGTCGCCGACCACTGGAGCACCCAAGAACATTAAGGTCGATTTCCCACCCTGTTTTTCAATAATTTTTAAAAATTAGTAAATTCACTTAGAAAATTACAAAAAAAAATTGTACTTAGGTTATTTTGAACATTCTTTTACGTGATATTTTTATTTTTGAAAAATTCATAAAATTTAATATACTTTCCTAAGAAATCTATTGTTTATACGAATTTAGATTTGTAACATAAATGTGCTAAATGGTGTTGTTTCTAGCTAAAAATTTTTGTATAGGATGTTTATGATATATAGATAATTGCTATATAGCCCAAATTTCGATTTAAATATTTTTAATATTTATTGCATTTTTAGCCTAAAAATAACTCGAAAACAGGTTAAAATTATGAATTAAATAGAAAATTATGAAATTAATTGATGAAATGGACACGTACTAATCTATAATAAATAATAACAATATTGAATCAGATTGAAATTAATTTGGTGTAAAAAGAATCATAATTAGGTAATTTATAATAATTTAGGAGTAAAATCGTCAATACGAATATATAGGCGATAGGTCAAAAATTTGAAACTAAGTGATAAATGAATTCCCCATATTATTAGGAGTTTATATAAATTTTCGAGGAATTATTTGGTAACTTGAACTAATTATTATGAATTTACTAAGTAAAATAGCTTAATTTACAAGTCAGGATGTATTTGTAATATTAATAAACTAAAATGAATTAAATAGTTAAATAAAAACTATATATAGGATTACTGATCAGATTGGATTAAATGAATATCTTTATATATATTTATTAGTATTTTCTAGTTGAGATACACTTTAGGTATATTAGAATTGGATAATACTTGTATTGTAACAATATATGGACAAATTAGATAAAATACAATTTAATAACGTAAATTATGAATATTATGATCATATTTCTAACCTCACAATGGACCGAATAACATTGTGCGATGTTTCATTCGTTTGATTGCATTGCATTTCATCATAATTATTAACTTTATTCATGTTTGTACAGTATTCTTCTGACTCTATCCCATTTATTGAGCTAGTTGTGCTCACATCCCTATAGACTCTTTTACAGGTGTTGAGTGAGCTCAAGATGTTCCGATACAACCGTTCTCAAGTTAGTATGCTGCTGTTTGGGAAAGTGAGGATTGAAGAATCAACTCAACTTAGGCTTTTGACTTTGTTTTTATGTTTTTGAGAAAACTAATTGAGAATTCCTTAGGATTCCATTAGTTTCTTAACTTATTGTATATAAACTGCAAAACTTGTGGTTTTTAATAAACTCTTATTGTAAACTTTACATTTGGACATAAAAGTTTGTATAAATACTGTTGGGGTACTAGATAACAGGTTGTATAGAACAAGTATTTTGTAAAATCTCTACCATGGGTTTAGTCATTAACAAGTATCAGAACAGACGTTTCATACTAGTTAAGTTGTACGCCTTGTGTAAACTGTATCTACCATAGTAGCTACAAGGTTAGCTTCTATCTTAGATTAGTTTACATGGCGGGACTGTTACAATTCTTTCTGTTCAAGGCGTGACACGTATTACGTGCCCCTATGTATGCATGCAATGTACACCTACGATTCAACAAGAATGGGGCACCTCAGTGCACTTCCTACTGCATTCCAATTTGTTAGGGCTGTAGATAATCAATTTTTGCTCCCTTGTAGTTCTAATTTTTGTTTTTACAAGGGTCCTCATTTAAAAATATAAAAAAAATGATAAAAAAAACAAAAAAATAAAGAATTCATAGAAAACGAAAACATTATAAAGATTTTTTTTAGGAAAATAGATTTTTAGATGATAAAATGTTTTAGGGAAATAGATTTGCTCTAGCTCATTTTAAAGTAGGTTTATTTTATAGGATCACGTAGTTTAAGTATAATTTAATTGTTTTAAATGTCAAGGTATAAGTTAACGGCTTGGTAATACTATACTTAAACTTAGCATTGGATTTAGGTTTGAGGTCATGGGTTTAAATCTTACTAGAGTATACATGTGTCTTTTATTTTTTCCATCTTTCATTGTGAAAATCGGTTGAATGTATGTCATTCAAATCTAATTACAAATCTCATTAAATCTTTTGAATCTAAGAAAATTATATTTAAAATCATTATTAAAAAATATGAATCGATATGATAGCGTTAAATCTAATAGAATAAAGATATGTATAGATTTAAATCTAATTTGATTTTTATCTAATTTGATTTTTATTGATACGAGTTTAAATAGATCTAGACGATTTGACATAGAGTTTATAAATTAAGATCTCACAGCGCAAGATCGAGAGAAAAAAATTACACACTCGCCTATTCCCATACGCTCAATAGTTTCCAATCATTCACACGTCCAACTCCATTAACCAGTCGACGTCCTAATCGAAACAGTAGCATCTCCATCCTCATTCACGCTTGCACTTCGCAACATATTTAACATACACCAATCATTACTGTATACTAAAACACAACATGACACAGCCCCCTTCATCTTCACCCCACCGATCTATCCTTGCCATAACCAAACACAGTTGTACAACCGTATCTCCAGCCTACATATATCAACCACATGCATGCCCACCACAATGCTAAGCACTATTCAATTGCATAAGCCACTGTAGAATCCTTCTAACCCATCGCCAAATGACATACAGCACTACAATCATCTTCACTTGAGTAAATGACCCATACGACCATGTGAATTCTCCCCCTTCACTATCCCTATGAACAGTAGACGGTTGAAACCAAGTATACCGGAACACTCCAAGCACTGCATTGTCAAAGTCACTATCGCATCTGTGCATGTCTCTATTCACCAACACAGTACCGCAGCACACGAAGACAAAATGCCACTCCACTGTTAATACAACATCAAGCACTCTCATCCGAACCCCCATCTAAGCTCATTACAACGACCAATAGCATGACTCCATTGAGACACAGCATCAGCAACACGCATGGACACTGCAGTACAGCCCTTACATGCATAAATCAAGCCCGATGCCACAATCCCCTGTCCTCTATTTCATTTTGCATTCATGCAAGTAACCCATTGTCCAGCATCAAGTCGATTACACACCTAACAGTACACTTGTGAGAAGCCAATTACCGATGTTGACAACAGTAGCTTTGATTGTCCCTCCACCACACAGCGGACATCAATTCGGGTTTGGTTCTATACATTTTTTAAATTAAATATATTATATTTATTTATGTAGGTTTGTTTAGTAGTTTTTTAATAATAAAATATATATATATATATATCGTAGTGTAGGAAATTTTTAGGAATTAGGTTTTTAAGAATTTCTCATTTAGGAAAACTTATTTTTTTATAAATAAAATATTAATAATTAACCTATTTTAAAACTAGGATGCTTTAAAGAGTTTTCATAAAATAAATATTTAAGAATTAGGACCCTTTTAGAAATTTCTTAAAAAAAAAAAACTAATTGGATTTAAAAAAAAACGTAAAATTGATGATTTTCCAAGTTAAAATAAACCAAGACATTGAAGTTTTCGGGAAAATTATAGACATTTGATTTCGACTAGCGGGTATATAGACACTTGCAAGACGACGTGAATTTTGTAAAAATTTAGTTTTTTTTTTAATTTTTTTATTTTTATTAAAAATATTAAAAGGGTGATTTTAAAAATATAATCTAATTTTTAAAAATTAATAGTGGTTTCTTTAAGGGTTTAATAAGGTAGCCTCTAAACTAAAAAAATTTGGTTTTTTGAATTCTTTTCAAAAAGTTTTCAAAACATTAACTAGTGGCTAAATTAGAATTGATCTGCCTAATCGATTTTAATTTAATCATTTTTCTCGATCTTAACTGATGGTGACTCTAAATTTTTCAAAATAAATAAATCAGGTTTCCTTTAACTTTAGTTGAGGGTTTAAATTAAATAGGCATAGGGTTTAGTTTAAATCAAGTTAAGGGAAATCAAATTAAAATAAGAAATTGAAAAATTTAGGCTCGACAATAGCTTCGTGCCTTGTTTTGCGAACTAAGTTTTGGTCCACACCAAAATACTTCTCTTTTTCTTTTCTAAGAACTAAATACTAAAATTAAATACTTATTAACTAAGTAGCATAAAAGTCTTATCTTAATTGCACACTAAGATTTATTATTATTATTATATATACTTTTCCTTTCAAAAAGAAAAAGGCACTTTTTGCTTGGCAAAATTTTAACCTATAACCTTTAGTTTAATGTGATGCTAATATTTAAGTGCTTATCCGTTAAGTTGTTGGCTTATACTTTAAATTGCATATATGGACTAGGTCTGCTTAGGTTAGACTCAAATTTAAGCCAATGGCTAATGACCCTCTCCTTATTAAAAAATTCTAATTTATTATTTTCTAAATCCTCTATTTTTTATTTTTTATGACTTTTCAATTTTTTCTAATTTTTCCTAAAATTTTCATTTTTGTATTTTTTATAAATTTCATTTTTTTTTGTTTTTCCTAAATTAAGACATTTTACCTTATTCTAAAAATTTTAAAAGGGGGTAAAAATGGGGTGTCTACAATTTATATGCATACACATTATATATATATACACATATATACTTTAAATATTTTATTTTATCATATAAGTTATAGTAATTTACTTAATATTATCTAATATATATAGTTTTATTACTACCTATACTATATCATTTCATTTGTATTGAAATGTATTTTTTATTAATTAAATTACATTTTAATTATAGAAAGATCATCGTAGGTCTATATTTTTCATAATATTATAGAAAACATATATTTTATTACCTAAAGTGATCCAATTTTAGTAAAGTTAATATTGTGGAGTTTATACGAACTCCACGATATGTATTATGTATTTTGTGTAAAAAATTATCTCTAAAAGGTACTTTTAATCCTAGTATACAGACAAAGCTATATAGCAAATAATATTATATTGATATCATATTATGTAAATAAAAAATATATTTTTACACAATTTTGCAACAAAATATAATAAATCATATATTATTGAATCATAGTACGTATATATATATATATGTCTATTATAACTCGATGTCTAGAATAGCACAAAATATAATAAAAACGATGGAAATTTCTAATTGGTCAGGGTATGTTCGAGCATAATTTAATTATATAATTAACATATTATTACTAAATACATATCCCGGCTACTAATTTAAGCTATTTAACTAAGAAAATTCATTATAAATAGCACAGATCATCAAATAATTTTACGAAAATTCTTATAGACTTAGAAAATTATATGGAATTCAATTAGCAACTTGTTTTTATGCATTTGGGTTTATCACCTATATACTTAAAATTACTATTTTACCTCTAAATTATAATTAATCAGGCAAGTAATATGATTTTTTTACTGAACTAATTCTAACCTATCTTAATATTATTACAAACATCTTGAATTAATTAAAATCTAATTTCATTAATTATTTCACCTAAAATCAATTCATTCCACGAATTACCTTATTTTAGCCATTTTTAGGGCCTAAAAATGAAATAAATACTAAATATATATAAAATCAAAATCGGGCTACATAGTAAAAAACTAAATGTAATATGAATGCTATATAAAAATTTTGAGCTTGAAATAATATCATTTAGCATCTTTATTTTAAATTTCAAAATTCAGATGAATAATGAATTTGTTAAGCAAGTACATAAAATATTAGCAATTTTGCAAAAATAAAATTATAGCATGAAAATACATCTAAAATAACCAAGGAATTAATTTTTTAATAATTTTTTGATATTTTTACAAAACACAAGAAAAACATAGTAGAAATAAAACTTACTTGTCCATCCGAGCTTCGACCATTGTCGATCGGTGAGGGGTTATCGGTTGGCAAGGGCAGTGGGTGCTCTATTAAGGGTTGGTTGGTTGCAATAATAGAAGTTGGTTTGGGGAAGGAACCATGGTAGGTCGGTTTTTAGTCTGTTTTTTTTTCTAATTTTTCTAATTTCTTTTTAAATTTTTCTTGAGTGCTTTTAGTTACTAAAATATGTAATATGAACCTGAGACCATATTTATAAGGATTTAGGGTAGTTGTTATTATTATTATTAAGAAATTTTCTTTTAATTACCAATGTCAATCTCCCAGTATGAGGTGTCAATTTTTTATAGATTTGCTTTTAATGCAGTTAATTCTTCTTTCTAAGCTACTAGGTGTTAATTTCTGATGATTCCAAGTCATTTTCCTTTTTTAAAAAATTTTTAGATGATATTTTTGGGTATTTTGGTATTTTATGTTAATATTTAATGATTTTATTAATATACAGGTATATATGCTACATATATATTACATGTAATGAGCAATTACATGCATATAATCATATTTATATTGTGTCTTTTATTTTTTAAGATAAATTTCTTATTTAATTTTACAAATTTATTGCTTATTACATATAATTATATAATTTCGGATTAATTTAAGAGTATATTTATTATATGTATTGGGTATATTTATAAAAATACGAGTATATTCATATAGTATGTTATGTCATGTTATTTTCTTTTATAGCTTAAATAACTTATTTTTACGGGCTCATTGCATTTTAGGCTCTATTTTAAGGACTTTGATGAGTTTTATAGTATATTGAATAATTTCACTTTTAATGCTAAAATTGAGGTTTTAGATCATTATTTTTAATGTTTAACTTCACTAGGTCACTTTTACTAACTTTTTAAACTTATTCGTAAATTTTGGACTCAGTTGGATAAGTTTTTCCTGAAGACTCTAAATTTGGATATGGTTGCCTTAAGTGTGATTTTAGGAGCTTACATAAAGTAAATCCTCACTATTTTGATTATATTCTTGACTTCTAAACTTATGAGAATTCCTCGATTAGGGTTACTAAATTCCTTATAAATTTTTAGTTTAATTGGGTTACTTTTCTTAAATGCTTTAAATCAACTGTTGATCTTAAACGCACAAAAATAAAACTTTGCCCTAGTACTCAAATGTTCATGTCCTGATTGTTAATTTGTGGGATATCACATATTGCATTATAAGTAAGTATACCTAGTCAAGTTATAGCATAGAATAAAACAGATTTTGAGTTTGAGTGTTAATCCCATGAAGAATCAGTTATATAAGTATATCTAATTATATTAACAACTGTAACCTTTTAGCTTATTTAATTACCTAACTTATAATAATAGAAGGTGTAATAAAATAATCAAAAGACAAAAAATAATGATTGTAATGAAATAAGATATTAAACTAAAGATAAGGAAATTAAATTAAGACAATTAACTAATAATGGAATAACAAGATAATTAAACAACTAAAGAACTACATAAAAATTAACATCAATTAATTAATAACCAAAAAAAGAACATTTTCCTTAGTGAATCTTAATTTGTTGTTTACTACCTATTTCTAAGGGATCATTTAATCATGGTTACTATATTGGATTGTGGAGATTCCTAATCTTATTCTAATGGAAATCGAATTCTTAATTAATTGACCTTGTATCTTTAGCTAATTCCTAATCTTGGAACCCTTTTTACTTGAATCACTTTTGAATAAAGTATTATAAGATCGCATGAAGCTCTTGAATCCCACTATTAAGTCGCCCTAATCTAAAAAGATTAAATACTTAATTTCTTATTGTACTTAATCTCTTCTAATTACACTCTCTGTTTATTGCAGGCCTTTTAACTTTATAGCAAACTCAGAGACGTTAAATTAATGCCTCGAACAATATTAATCTGATAAAAAATGATGTAATTAGATCACAAAAGGTAAAATCATATATTAAAATTCATAAGTAAAGATCACCCATCGAACGTAAGGTTCAATAATGATTTATTAAGTTAATGAAAAGAAAACATAAAAGAAAGGAAAGGAAGCAATGAGATAGAGTAGACCCCTTGAAATTCTAAATTCTAACAACTGCGGCTCTCTCACCTCTCATTTTTTAACCCTAAGCTAAAGGATCTATTTATAATAAATGGTCCTAAAATTACAGTAAAAACTTAACAAAAATAGAAGATTGGAAATCATCACACCTAGAGTATACGACCGTAGTGGCTGACTCGATTGTGCTTTTTGCGTGAAACTTCAAAATTCAAAAGAAATTCATGATCAAAGGATCGTAGGTAGGGACCATGGGCATGATCCTCAATTGCAGTCATTTTTGGACCTTCGTTTTGGCTTAGTAATTTTTTGCTTCACTCTATTATTCGTATTTTTACTCCAATATGCTCAAATTGGTCAAAAAATCCTTAAAATCTTCATAAAGTACCCCTAGAGTCCTTGAAAACAATACACAAACAAATTAAGCTCAAATTATCACAAAATTAATGAGAATAAGGTCGAAATTATTGTAAAATAATTATAGAAAATATATGCTATATTTGAGTTATCAAATACCCCCACACTTAACCTTTTTCTTGTTCTCAAGAAAAATAAAGAAAATATCTTAAGGAAAAAAAAATTAATTGTCATCAAGATCTTAATTACTTAGCAATTTTTTTTTTAGAATTACCCTTATTCCTTAACTTAATAATGCATTTAAAACACTTAGATAGTAGCAATTTGAAGCTCAATGAATTTCAATAATTAATTTATAGGATTCAGAGTTAATCACAACACTTAAGTAGAAACTAAAGTAGAGATCACAATAAACATACTTAATCAAGAAAAAGTCATAAGGATTCTTTCACTCTGACTCAAGAGGAACCAAATCTTCCTTTGCTATTTTTAAGTTGAAAAACTAGACTAGATACATATTACATTAATTTATCCTCTGATTGTTCTTTTACTTCTTTCAACTTCATTAGGAGGCTTATCATTTCAATTTAATTTCCTTTTATTTAAAGCTTGATTAGTATTAGGAAAGTATCTTGCTATTTTAAGGGATTGAGACTAAGAACAATCCTTACTAATTTAGCTCTTTTTAATCACTTAAGTGGTTATCAACATGAAAACATAGTACTCTTCTAATGAATCAAGTCTGATCCTTAACAACTTCCATTAACTTTCTATTTTTTTTATTGATAGTACGAAAGAGTTTTACTCTTCTAAGAGACCAGCATTGATCCATATCAATCCTTAGCAATTACTTTTATCAATTTAATTCAATTATTCAATTTGCACCTCTAAGTATTTTGATTTTTCAAAGAACTTTTAAATGACAAATCTCACTTGTTCATCAAATTAAAAAATTTTGAAAAGGAATAATTGATAACTATTCTATAAAATCTAGCTTAGAAATCAAAATGACTAAACCTTAACTCATTCATATCTATCATAATCCTGAGTTTAAGTCTAAGCTTAGGAGAATGGTAACTTTGAATTCTAAAGAATTAATTACTTAAATTTAGTAAAGGATTCTGAATTCGTACAGGATGTGAGTACATTAAAAAAAAATTATGATTGCTTAGATATATAAGAGCGTCACAATTTTCTAAAATTTTGAAAGTTAGCAAATAAGAGCTTAAGTACATATATATTCTATTCTTCCCCCATACTTAAACTGTACATTGTCCTCAATGTCCATAATCATTCAAATCAAACATCCTAGTGGGGGACACAAATAATAACAATAAAAGAAAATAAAAGAAGCTTAGACTTCCTTGATTTTATTGTTGGATTCCCTTATTAAAATGTGAAGCCTAAAAGCAAATTTCCACCAAACCAATAAGTGCTTGCTTTTTGGTTTGCATCAAAATGATCTAAATAAATAAAAAGAAAAGAAAAAGTTAACTATTCAAAATAAAATAAAACTACTGATAATTTAAGTTCTCAAAAGTCAGTATCATGTAAACTTCAAATCATAAAAAGATAAAATAGTAGCCATAAAGGAAAATGGAAAGTTAGTTAGTTATATAGTCATCCTAACATCAAATAATTATAAATATAAACCAAGTCTTTGAAAGAAAATAAAGAGGAGATCACTTCTTATGCTCATCATCTTCCTCTTCTTCCTCTTCCTCAATTTCCTTTTCAATAGCTTCTTCTACGGAGTTTAGCTCAAGCATTAGTGGTGGTAGTGATGGTGGCTGAATCTAGAGGCGAATCATGATCACCACATTTGGATTAGGGCTTGGTTTACCTTATGCTGCAATGTCTTTTATCTCTTGAAAAGCTTCCTTATGAACTTTTTGAAAGTATCAATCACCAAGGAAGGCTCAACTCATGGCTTAGAGGATGATGAAATGGTAGCCTCACCAGCTGGTTCGAATGGTAACTTAAGTGGTGGTGGGAGGTGTATGGACTTGATAGAATCAAAGGTGAGGGGAGTGACATCCTTCATATTTCTCATACATACCTCATTACATAAGCCAGGATAGTTTCTCACCAAAAATGGAATGTATTGGCTTACAAAAATATAATTAGGTTGCCTCTCATTAACTTAGATTCTCATGAACCAAGCCATCCTGATTGCTAAATTAAGAGGACGATAGTTTGCAATACTGTGCAAGTACAAGATGTCCCTTTCATTAACAACCCTTTGACTATTGCCTCTTCTAGTAAAATTTTTAGCTAATCATAATGTATTAGCCTAAGAGCAGGGTCATGTAAATTAGAGGCTTTGGATTTTCTAGGATTATAAACACCTCTTTCACTACCAATCAATCTATTTCATACAACCGAATTAGACACTCCTTAAGGAAAATCATGTAGTAGATCCATATATTCTAGCATCATAATATAATCAGTAGAATAAAGACCCATATGTACACTAAAATCATTAATAGGTATCCTAACTTCCTTATTGCAGCACCTAAATTAGACTGTATTTTGCCTAGCCTAAATAAGGCTATTGAAACCTAACATGAATGTGCAAAGGAACTCAAGGGTAAGCTCCTTATACATTGGCTTGTTGATTGCGAGGAGCTAATCCCATCTACCAAAACCAATTAGCTCGTAAACTCTAGCCTTATATCCAGCTCGAGCTAAAGCATTTGAGTTGTTGTAGGTAAACTTATCAAACTTCTTCTTAGAAAGGTGCTTGAACCTTTTTGCCACTCATGTTCAAATGTGAGCTAAGGAGGTTGTGAAAGGGTGCTAGAGTTTTTGCAAGTTGCACGATTAACTCTCGATATCTTTTGAAATAAAAAAACAACAACAAAGTTATAACAATAATTCATGAAAAAATTAATTCACTAATTGATCCATGGTAATCACGCTTGCTCATTGCCAGTTAAGGTACTAAGTAATTAAGATGGCGAGCAAATTAACAAGTTTGCAAAATATAATGCTTAAATTACTAAGATCATGTATTAGTACTTTTATAGAATAGTTTCGGAAATGAATCCTATGAAATTTTGTTATTCCTAATCCTTTCAAGTTTAGCATTGAGTTTTGTAAAATTATGTTTCAATAAGTGAATTTGATTGGATTTAATATATTGAAATATTAGGTTCTTTTCAGAACAAGCTTGATAAAATTATAAGCAAGTAATTTTGTTGATCAAAATTCTATCTATAATTTTATCACTTAAATCACATGAATACTAATATTCAACACAATTTTCATTGATTGGAAACTTGATCTAATTGCATAATTCGCATGCAAGTTATTTCTTCAAGGTATACAAGCATTAAACACAAGTTCCCCTTTTCAAGATGAATTAAGGTTGTCAATTACAAACAATTCACTTGCTTTCTTTTTCTTTCTCTTTTTATAAGTAACTTTCCATCTCTCTTCTTCATTGAATTTTCACAAAGCATACATCTTTCTCAAGGATTCCAGTGTATAATCAACAAACAACATATAACATTACATTATATACACTAGATCATCCTTAGAACCCAAGATCTACACACATGCACATCAAAATTTCCAAGTTAAAAGCCTAGACAAAAATTATCTTTTTATGAAATTTAACGACAAATCAAAGAAAATAACAAAGTAAAGTTGATGTACATACTATGTGATTGTCAGTTTCATGCTTAGATTTGAAGGAATCGATAAGTGATTGTGGTGATCGTGGAGAGAGAGTAGAGAAAAATATAAGTGTAAGTGAGATAGAGTAAGAATAAAATGAGAGGAGAGAAGAAATACCGGTGATTTTTAAACCAATAGTGACCACAAGTAGGGAACACAGCAGTAGAGAATAGCCGTATTCCTTCCCTTGTGTGGGAAAGAACATTGCGTACACGACCATGGCCGTGGTCTTGGTCATGTCCCTCTTATCGTAATTTTTTTTTTCAAATTTTCTCTCAAATAAAATTAGGAGAGGATCATGGTTTTAGCCTATAAGCATGGACAATGGTTGTGATTTTTTCTAGGGTTGAAAATTTACGTCAAAGTCCAATTTCTTGACTTGGTTCCTAAAATTATTGAAAGAACTAAAAGCTAGTATTATTTCAAACACAAAATTTTTAGCTCAAAATCAGCTAAACTAGATGAGAAAAATCACTGACTAAGTTACTTGATTATATAAATAACATAAAAATTGTATGAAGTAGAATAATGACTAACCCGAAAACTTGAATTAACTTATTAGATAGAAAATAACATCAACTAAAGTACAGAAAATAAAATTTCATCAAACTTAGGTTGTCTCCTGAGGAGCGCTTTTATTTTATGTTGTTAGCTCAATGATTGACAACTTATTCCTTAGTTTGCTTCTAAACCCACTGGTTTAGGACTTGGTTTAGTATTTCTAGGCAAGCTTCCTTATGACCTTTCTGTAATCGATCTCACCAACTAGCGAAGTTTCTTTAAATTCCTTACTGATGCCTCCGTGTTCTATAGTGTAACTTCATTAGCTTGGAATCTCATGATCGAATTTTGAATAAACTTATTAAGTAACTCTTTGGCATTAGGAAACCTATTTTGTTGATTGCAATTCTGCTATTGGTACTATTGGCTTCCTTAAGAGAAATTGGGATGATTCTTCCATCTTGGATTATACATATTACTAGAGGGATTATTCGTAGATCGGTTAACGATAAAATTAACATCCTTATTTTCTAACAAAACCTCTTCTTGTACTAAATTGACATGTTTCATCATATTATCAATCTTTTGAATTAAATTTTCAACTTGAGTAAATAATGCCATTGTAGAGTCAACTTCATATTTTCCAGACATTTTTACTTTGGCTCTTACATTATTCCATTGTGAATTGTTTATTGCAATGCCTTTAATCACCTTTTTGCCCTCTTTTAGTGTCTTGGCACTTAAATTACCTCCAGCTACGACATCGATTGTTTAACGTGTGAAATAATTGAGACCATTGTAAAATGTCTGGATTTGCATCCAATGTGGTTGTCCATAATACAACCACCTTTTCAATAATTCCTTAAATCTCTCCTAAGTTTCATAAAGAATCTTGTAATCAAATAGAACAAAAGCAGATAGATATATTATTTCTAATTTTTGTCATCTTTGCAGGAGGAAAATATTTTCCAAAGAAATTTTCTAGTAATGATTCCCAAGTAGTGATCGGGCTTATAGATAATGAATTAAGCCATAGTTTAGCCTTACCTCGTAGGGATAACAGAAATAACCTTAACCTTATTGTGTCATGTGAGATACTATTAATTTTGAATGCAATGCAAAATTATAACAAATTTGAAAAGTGGATGTTAGGGTCCTTGTTAGCCAATCTGTTGAACTAGATGAATTGTTGAATCATCTAGATAATGTTGGGTTGAATTTGGAAACTAGTATGGATTTCAGGTATGGCAATATTGGATTTAGCTCCAATCACATTGACTTTGCAAATCCCATGAGTGTTTTGTTGGCTTCACCATTTTCGTTGTTGTTTTTGTTGTATAAGGCTATGTCTTCTTATTTACTTTCTGAATTTTCTGACATCTCCTTTAATCTAAGTGGCAATCTTTGATCCATGGTGTTGTGATTTCTTCTATGAAGATGTCGTATTGTCCTAATCAATTTCTAGGTCAAAGTCTACTAAATTCCCATTACTACTTCTTGTCATAAGCTACAAAGAATAGAGTTAGCAATATAATATCAAGATTACTAAGGAAAAGATATAATACAAATATATTATAGTAACTGAATAAATCTAAGGTTATGCTAATTTGCTAAATTAGACTACTTTGTCTTTGGTTCCTTGATAAC
The DNA here is from genome assembly GCA_024138005.1 of Lumnitzera racemosa. Lineage (NCBI taxonomy): Eukaryota > Viridiplantae > Streptophyta > Magnoliopsida > Myrtales > Combretaceae > Lumnitzera > Lumnitzera racemosa. The sequence continues at coordinate 86,510,415 of JAMXBC010000007.1, forward strand.
AGTGGCAAAAACTTGATGTGGTGTATATTGAATTATAGACAAGGGCACTTAGTTAAGTTATAGTATAGAATAAAACGAATTTTAAATTAGCACTTAGTTAAGTTATAGTATAGAATAAAACGAATTTTAAATTCGAGTGTCAATCCTATGAGGAACCAATTATATAAATATATCTAATTATATTAGCAACCGTATCTATTTAACTTATTCAATTACCTAACTTATAATGATAAAAGATGTAATAAAATAATCTAAAGACAATAAATAAAGATTGCAATAAAATAAGATATTAAACTAAAGATAAGGAAAGTAAATAGTAATGGAATAACAAGATTATTAAACAACTAAAGAACAAAATAAAAATTAACATCAATGAATTAATAACCAAAAAAAGAACACTTTCCTTAGCAAATCTTAATTTGTTGTTTACTATGTACATCTAGAGGGTCATTTGAATCTCAATCATTGTATATGATTGTAGAGATTTCTAACTTTATTTCAATAGAAATTGGATTCTGAATTAACCGGATTTACGTCTTTGGCTAATTCCTAATTTTGGAACCCTCTTTACATAAATCACTTTTGAATAGACTATTCCAAGATCACATGAAGCTTTTGGACCCTACTATTAGGTTGCTTTAATCCGGAAAGATTAAATACCTAATCTCTTAGCAGACTTAATCTTTTCTAATTACACTTGTCCATTTATTAAGGGCCTCATGACTTTTCCTGAAACTCAGACATTAATTAATACCCTCGATAATATTAATCTAACAACAATGAAAATGGTGTAACTAGATCACAGAAAATAAAATCATAGATCAAAATTCATAAATAAAGATTACCCTTTGAATGTAGGGTTTTAACAACGATTTACTTAGTCAATGAAAAGAAAATATAAAAGAAAGGAAAGGAAGAAATAAGATAGAAGAGCCGCCTTGTAATTCTAAATCCTAAGAACTATTTAAGGGGCTTTCTCCCTCCCTTTTTTTAACCCTAGGCTAAAGGATCTATTTATAATAAATGTAACTTAGATTATAATGAAAACCTAATAAAAATAAAAGATTGAAAATCGCAATTTCTTCATACTTAGAGTATACGGCCATAATAGTTGACTGTGGTTGTGCTTTTTATGCGACACTTCAAAATTCAAAAGAAATTCATGACGACAGGTAAGGACTACATGTGTGGCCTTCAACCGTGGTTGTTCCAAGACCTTCATTTTTGCTCAAAATTTCTTCGCTTCACTCTATTATTCGTATTTTCACTCCAATATGCTCAAAATTTCCTAAAAATCCTTAAAATCTTCATAAAGTACTCTAAAAGTCCCTGAAAACAATAAATAAACAAATTAAGCTTAAATTATCACAAAATTAATCAAAATTATTGCAAAACAACTAAAGAAAATATATGTTATATTTAAGTTATCATTACCCTAATTTGCAACCCTTACTTTGTATGAATTAGAAATCTTAGGTTCCATTTAAGACTGTAGAATCCAACATATAAATCTATTAGTCAACAAGTGGTGATGTTGTGCCTACATAAGGAGAACTTTGGTAATAAACAACACATAATGCACTGGTCTTTCCCTTAGTTGTAATAAGTGTTTTCTAGAACTAGCAAAAACTCTAAGTTTATACATAACACAATGTCAAAATCTCATTAACAATGATTGTTTCATCATATTTCCATGTAACTCATTATCATAACTTAAGTACAAAACATCACATTCATGGAAAGCAACACAATAAGCTCAAATATACATGAACATGAGCAAATCATTGTATTAAACACGAACAAAATGAGTATGAGATACAAAACCGAGCTTCCATTAGTTAGCATTGAAAAATTCCATGAGAAATACTTGAAACCTTACATAAAGTGCAATGGAAATTGCCAACCTATGCCTTGAAATGGCTAAAATCTACCAAAGCTCTTAGCTATAACTAACTAATGCAAGAAAATATAGAGAAAAGTAAAATCTACAGTAAGATCTAGTCTAATACAACTAAGAGACAAAAAGATGTATGGTCGGGCTCTAGTGATATAGTGACTAATACCTCCGTTAGGTAAGTGCACGTAGTCAAGCTATATTATAATAGGGATTTGAGTCTGAGTTTTCGATCCCATAGGGAATCATAAGATCAAGGAAATCGTAGATTTCTAGCAGTTATCCTTAAAATTACCAATTATCTAACTTATCAATTTAGTGAGATAATTATATTTAGTGAGATAATTATATCAAAATAACAAAAGTGAAAAAAAAAAAGTAAGTAAAGCAAGAATAACAAAATAAAACAATAAAATAAATGAATAATAATAAATAAGTAAGCAAATTAATTAAATTAGGAAAATGTGATATTTTGTAAATCTATTATTTACTACTTAATTCTATATAACTTTCGGTCTCAATTGCACTTCTAGACCATAAAGATTCCTAATGTGAACTAATCAAACTTGTGTTTCTTAATTAATTTAAAACCTTGAGTATACTTTATCCAAATTGCTTTTGTAATAAAGTATCTCAAGATTACATTAAGATCTTACTCTCTCTATTAAGTTATCCTAATCTAGAGAAACTAAATAGCTAATTACTTAGTTTATTCAACTACCTCTAATTGCGTCCATCCATCTAACTATAAGATCTCGCAAACTTTATAGTAGACTCACATAATAGTCTAATAGCAGGTAATATTGAGTTAAAGACAATACAAAACAATGTAATTAAATCATAAAATGTAATATGATAGATTAAAAATAAAAAAACCAATTGTTAGATTGAAATTAGTGTTCAATAAGAGATTCACTAAGCAAAATAAATTACACTATGAAAGTAAAAGAAAATAGATTAAGAGACATAAGAAACCTCCGTAACTTTATCCTATACAAATTTTCCTCGAAGGGCGTTCTTTGAACACTAAGCCTAAGACTCCATTTATAGAACTTAGACCTAGGGTTACAAAAGAAGCTTTCTAAAAATAAAAGATTTGTAAATCATTGCATGTATATGCCCTAAGATCATGGTCGTAATCTTTAGGCATGTTCTTTCCCTTCGTATGTAACTTTTATATTTTGAAAAAAATACTTGGAAGAGAGGTATACGGCTAGAGCATACAGTCGTGCTCTTGCACTTGTTCTTCTATAGAGATTATTTTTGTTTAGACTTTACTTACTTGAATGATTCAATCAATGGAATTCTTTATTAAAGCTTGAAAATTTCATAAAATCATCCAAAAACTTATCGAAAGCTTCTTAAACACTTACAAATGAAATAACAACCAATTAAGCTCCAAATTATTAACAATTAACATATATCATAGATAAAACTATGCAAAACTACCCTAATATATATATATATATATCATGAGTGTTATCAACGTACTGCTTTAAAACCTTAAGTTCTAAATGATATGTTTTGTTTTCTCAAATGAGAGAAAACTTACGTTTTTATAGTAATGGCTATTGGTTGGATGGTAGGGATGGGACTAATTGGACAGTAGCCATGTATTATGTATTTGGCTCATTTACTTAATGGAACAAAATATTTAGATGTTAGGGTTTTAGGGCCATTGTCTGAATGGTAAGGATGGCTAGTTTTGTGAGCATCAATTCTGAAGCTTATGTTCCCTTTCCTTACATCACCTGCTTTAGTAGCCTTTGGTTAGTCTCGAGTTAGTAGCCCTTGATGCTATTATCCAGACAGTAAATGAGCTATTGTCTGACTAGTGGGCTTAAATCTAATTTTCTTCACTTTTCTCTACTGATTGGACACTAGTCGTGCTACCATTCAATTGGTAGCCCATGGACTTGCAATTATAGTAGCAAAGACTAAGTTTTTGTGAGAAGATTGAATCTTTACATGCTAAAGTGATAAAAAAAAAATCATTTTCATTTGTATTGATCAATTAGATGTGATTTCTACACCAAACTAGTGTAATTAACTTTATTTTAATGCCCAATCACATATAATTTATAGAGAAATATTTAGGATAGTGTGCAGTCTTATACACTTATCATATTCTTGTATAGAGCTCACAAGCATATTAACTGATGACAATCATTATCCATCTAAAATGTATTACTATTATATCCTATAACACTAGATAATACCTATTACAACTTTCTTCCATGTTTTTCAATTCGTTAACAATCATAATTCTTTCCTATCCATTACCTGTTAAGCCACTTCGTGGCGTAAACGTGTAAGTACCATATCATCTCAAGAGTATGTTCATCAAACGTAACCTAGTCTAAGGGTATTGTCTTGAGATCCAGTTTGACTAAGCATTAATAAGTCATACAATTAGTTTGAGCTGAGCTTATATTAAGTTCAATTCAACTATTTAGCATGCAACATGATACATAGCAGTTACTACGTACTTAGAAGTCCTTGCGATGAAGAAACAAGAAAATTAACCAACTTCGAACTTGATTATTGTATAATATGCAAGAAATACTCACTAATATTTATTCAACTTAAGATTAGATTTAATAACTAATAATTTTATGAAGCATTTCAATTAGGCAACTTATTTAAATATGAGTTATATATTAAGATCGTTTTATAACTGAATAGGCCCAATTTAATTTTAAAAGTATATTGTCCCATCTTGAATTAATTAATTTAATTAAATGAAAAATATTTTATAATATGTTTTTATGTCACATCAGTTTGGTTCTTCAATTCACTTTGAACTTATCATGGATCATATCAATTCAAGGGGAGAATCAACTCCTTTTCTTTTTATTCCTTTTACTTCTTATTTTACTATTATCTATATATATATATATAAATTTTTTCCTAGAAACACAACTTTCTAAGTTTAGCTACCATTAAAAGATAAAACTAATTTCATTCAAGATCTTGATTCCAATTTTCAATTTAAATTATCTTATTTGATCTTCATGTTTTTAGGGTGTTGATGATTGAGAACCATGTTGAAGATGAAATAATTAAATTGTAATCAAATCTAAAATCTTACTCAATAGCATATCTTTCACATGGTTCTTCTAAAAAGATTTTTTTTTTTTTTTTGCCAAAGTTCTTTTAAAAAGGTTAAGCATGAGTTTTGCTAAGAGCACTATGAATGTCTTATGAACATACTCAAGAATATTTAAATGCATTCAATTATATTCAATGTACATATTTGAATTTTTCAAAAAATTGTCACAAAATGTCATGTAGTCTATCAAACATACTTGTTAAACTAGATAAAACATCTTTTATTTCAAGGATATATTGAATGCTATTACAATATCATCAAAAAACTTGAATATGCTAGATAAAATTCATTACTTCAATCTTTTTTCAAAAAATTTCTCCAAAATTTATTAAAGCTTTTAACTTTACTAGACCATTCTAAACCTTAGTTTCATATTGTATTCAACTTTCAAAATCATTACCATTTTCAAATTTCGACTATAATCGTTGTATATCATATAAATTATCTAAAATCAATCATTAGCATATTCGCCGTTCAAATTCATTATTGGATTGATCAATTATATGTTATAAACTATCCATAATCATAATATACCAAATCATTAAGTAGACATTTTTATTAATTGTAATCCAAACATAAGCATTTCTACCTCAAACTCACTTCACCAACATGTGATCCATATAATTACCTAACAAATAAATCAAATAACTAGATCAAGACCAAAATCACAAACCAAAATTGTCTTCATTGTTACCATCACACTACTACACTAATTATAAGTTCCAATCATGTATCAAATTTGCTTCAGCTCAACTTCAATTACATATATACTTCAAGATCTACTAAGAACCTAATAACCCAAATCAAGTAAAATAATACATTATATACATTAAGTTGGTGCAATTGAAGTAAAAACCTATGTTCAATCAAAACTCTAAATCTTAATTAATCTCAATTAAAATTGCTAAACGTGAATAAACATTAGATTTAATGAATTAAAACATTGATGAAGATAAGGAGGACCTACATTGATTAGTAGAAAGTGATTAGATTTATGTTTTACTTTAATAGATCTAAAGGAATGAGGTACTATAGCCAAATGTAGCTAAGTAGATTTAAAGAAAGATACTAAATCTATCCAATCTTCAAGTGATCCATACATGAGTTTCCTCCAAAGGCTAGATTTCTTCTTGAATTTATCCAAAATCCTAAGATCAAGGATCAAATAGTGACATAATTATGAATCTATAACCTAACTGACATTTAATTTAATCAAAGGAATAGATCTTAACCAAATGAGTTGATCTCTTAATTTAAAATTCTATAGAATACATAAGTTCTTTAATGGATTGTAGGGATAAAGCCTATAAAGGTACCTTAACTATTAAAAATTTTTGTTTTAGTACTTGGACTCGTTTAATTTTCATTTTAGTACCTAAACCAATTAAAGTATATCATTACAGGTCCTTAGTTGATCTGATAGCAAATAAACGTTAAATTTGCTGATGTGGAATAAACCAAATAATAAGAAATAAAAGAAAATCGATGATATAGAGACTAATTGCCAATAGGAATTATATTGGTGCTAAAGTTTACTCTCATGTTTGCATTTAAGCATTCACCAAACATCTCCTAGTGTATTGTTGTTCATTACATGCACTAGAAAGTATAATCAATTCCTCTCACTTATCAAATCCTCTTACAAATCACTTTCATTCACTCCTTGCATTCATTTCCTCTCTATAGTTGTAATTGAGCATGATAGAGAAAATCAAATGAACAGAAGATTCACATGCAATGCATTGAATGGGATGATTTGCCATTTTTCTTTAGAAGCTCATGAATAGAAGATCAGAAGGCGAATGCGATAAGAAGGTATGTTGGACCATAACAATGAGGATTTTATGTTTGTATTGTTCAATGATTAATTATCGATGTAAGTTTATTTATTGGTTTTATTTATCTTTGCTAGGTTGTTGATCATAGGAATGAGGTTTTTTCTTTTTATGAGATGAAGGGTCGATTTCTTAGTGTTCTTCAAGTTTCCTAGACTTAGATATGTACTTGCTTTACTTTTGTTTTCCAACACGTTAATATACTTTGATGAGAAATATTTTTGCAGAGTCCTTTAACTGGTTCAATTAACATGCTGAATATATTTAACTCCATGTTTCTAGTGTGCAAATGGGTGAAAGGGCTCTTACCGTATTTTTCAATGGAACATTTAAGTAGGGGTAGCATGATGTGTCCTATGAGGGCAGCAATAGAATTGTTCTTTTAGTTTAGCCAAGTGAGTTATCTAAATGTTACACTATGAATTTTATTAAGTAATGAGTGCTATGGCATAGAAGTTATTAGATATGCCTTAACATATAAGTTATTAGATATAAGATTCCGAAGACAACAATGGTAGATGGTCTTAGGGTAATCCATGATGACTTTGATGTTATGAGCCTAGTTAGTCATTTTGTTATTAGTGATAATATTGAGATATATGTGCAACACCTATCTAGTGGAAGCTTTAGAGAGACTTCTAGGCAAAGAAGTAGTGATGTGGAAGAATAAAAGAATAGTGAGGAGAGGAAAATTATTTAGGGGGCCTTAGTAGCGAGGAAGATTTAGATAAGGAGCTTATGAAAGCTCATAGATCTCTTAAGGTAGCTAAGGATAGATCCCATGGCAAGAGTAGGTAAGTTGATCACGAGAGCATTTGTGGATTGATTGTTACAGCTAGTGGTGACACTAATTACACACCATCAGAGGGAGATGATGATGGCGTTATTGAGAAACTTGATTACAGTGAAGATGGGGACTTTGATGATTTTGAAATTTAACAAGGGAAGAAAGTTGTGAAGAGGAAATTATTAGGAGGAAAAAGAAATACTTAATGTATGATAGCAATGTAAAGGATCCTATGTTTTGTGTGTCAATAATATTTTCAAGTCAGAAAGAGTTCAAGGATGCAATTGTAAAAAAGTTAATGGCAAAACAAAGACAAATGAACTTTGTTAAAAACAACAAAAGCCAAGTTCGGGTAGTATATGCAAATGAAAAATGCCCACGATTGATGTATGGTTCATATGAAAGGGGGACACAGATATTTCACTTGAAAACATATAGAGAAAAGCACACTTATGGTATCTCTTTGAAGAATAAACAAGTTAAGAGTAAAACAATAGTTGAAACATTGAAGTTGACTATAAAAGTTGTACCAAATATTAAGTTACATGCTTTGAAAGAGCTAGTGTTGAAGCATATGATTTAACCTAGCCTTTTTTTATCCCGACCTTAGTTAGGTGGCGATTTCAAAACATTTTCTAAAATAGGAAAACCAAGTTTTTCTTAACTTTTAATCAAGGATTAATATTAAACAAGTTAGGGTTTAGTACTAATCATGTCAAGAAAAATTTTAAAACTAGAAAAAAATCAAGCTCTATAAATTGTTTTATTTGTTTTTTTTTTCTATCAATCTTCATGGATTTCATCAAATTTTTCATATTTTATTTTTCTTTATTTTATTTTTTGGTTAATTATTAAGATTAAGTTGAGTGAGTTCTATTTAAAATTTCATATTTAAAAATTTTCTTTTTATAAATTGTTCTTTTCTTATATTTTTTTTCAAATCAAATGTTTGACCCTAGTGCTCCTTACATATTTCTCATGTCTTTTTTAGTTTTTGGTATACCTCTTTTGTTTTTTTCATATCATTTTTTGATGGACAACTCCACTTCTCCCTCCTTATTGTTATTTGTTGGAATAAAGTCTCTTATCCTCGTCTAGTTAAGTTAGATTTGTTAAGGTCTTATACAACTCTTGTTAAGTATCATTGTACATGATAAATGTATGAAAATTTAACTAGAAACATATTAAACTTTAATGAAATGGAAAATATGTTATTAGAGATAAAAATGTTTAGCAAAAATTTGGTTTGAACCAGATCAAACTAATTTAATTAGATTTGGTAAGGAGGGTGAATTGTATTGAATCAAACCACGCCTACCCCTATTTTTATGTATATAAGTTGAAAAACAAGAAAATGATGTAAACATAAATGTAAGTAAATGTTAAGAAATAGGTTCTATATCTTTTTCCTTATCATATGTATATACGATGTTGAAATTGGAGAAAGTATAATTTAACATTGATAATATATGACATCTATCATAGCCATAAGTAACATGTACTTAAATGAGTTAATATACGTATTTTGATAGAAAATAATGACTATGAGGTATTACATCAACGAAAATTTACTTGGAAAAGATTATTCCAAAAGACTTTTTATTCCCCTTTAATAAGGAATAACAACTAATTTTAACCAGATGACATTAGTTATTCCTTTTACATAGATAGTAGCTTTTATAAAATTACACCAGCACCCTTGACAATCAACACCACCATTTCCAACATTACAATTATATTCACCATCGCACCACCAACATCATCATAAACCTTACCCTTGCACCACAACACCATTACTACTTCCTTATTACAATCATAGCCACCATTACACCACCATTAGTACCTTTGTATTATTAACATTGCTATTACTATTGTTACCACCATCATCATCGCCATCATTGTTACCATCATACCATTAGCATCACTACTAACCATAAATCCCACCATCATTGTTACCAACACCTATCACTTAGTGTTACTACTATACCATTACCATCATCGTTATTGCCTCTCCTTATTAGACCCTTGCTCTTACAATTGATATCATTATTTCATCATCACTTGTTGCCAAGTGCCATTGCTGGGGATCACTTACTAATGTGGTTTGTTGAGCTGTTTGAAGGGAGTTGAACTCAGAAAAGCATTACATTCCCCAATCTAACTTGCCGAGTTATTTTGTTCCCCACCTCATCTAAGAAGCTATTGAAGTGATCAATTCGTATGTCGAGCTGACTTCGCCATAATACATCTGTCTAAGGTTAAATATTGAATCAGTATATTGTCGACCTAATACATGCCAAGGCCGAGTTGACACCTATTCAGAGTCGACTTGACAATGAGCTACCGACCAACTCTTTCCTAGCACTAAACATTTGAGCTGTCGAGCTATTGAATTGTTGACCCCGACCTAATCTATTTAGAACTTGCTTTGTTAGGCTAATAGTGTCATTAGGACCATAGAAAGGATAGTTGATACGTACCTTGATTTTCTTAACATCAGTACTATCCTTTTTCTAAAACTGGATATTCTTTTGCTCATTTACATCTTTACCCTTGTAAATTATTCCTTTTTCCTTTACTAGTAGGAATCCTTTTTATAATTTACACTAACTTAAGACATACCCTAATTGGGTCATATAAATACTTGTATATTATAATAGTTGCAACGGTGGGGATATACACATCTTTGAATGTTCATATATACTCTTATGAGTCTAGTGTTTTCTACTTGCTCTTAACTACTCTTATCTAGCTCATTAAGTGTAGAGTAGTAGCAAGTGACCTTCGGTCACGCTTGTGTGTAATATTAAGTGTGAATTGAGCTCGTGTGAGGTGTTCATAAGTCATATCTATCATCAGTGCATAAGGACCCTTGCTCAATCTTCGACTATCATTTACCCTTCAGACCGTCTTGAGGTTCAGATTGATCCCCTTAGTTTGTATGATACCGGATGTCATGTGTTCATCTACGTTTTGCCATATCATCTTGGTATTAGAGCTTGGTTATATTCGAAGCTAGTTGCTATTACTTTATTCTATGAGTGATTTGCCATTACCTTCGTAAGCGTTAGTAGTTCTGTTATTGTCATAGGAGTTTGGTGGGTGAGTAGTGTTAGAGAAATTTCATGCTTTGTTTTCCCCTATTTCTTATATGCAAAACGGAGTGTAAGTGTTTGCGTGTCTATTGTATGTAGTTGACGTAGCGGTGAGAGTGTTAGGTATTGTTCTATTGTTGTTATTTGTGAAGAGAACATTGAGTGGTATTTTTAGCTGTCATTCTTGTGAGATAGTCGACAATGTCTAATTTTAGTGTTCAAAGAACTTTAGGTAATCAAGAGATTGGAGCTTAGAATAGCCAAGGCCAGCAAGGAAGCTTCACACCTCAGTTAATGGGTGATTGATTGGATAGACTCATTGACTTTGTGGCTAGTTTGGTGATTGTCATAAATGAAGATAGGTAGCAAGCTAGAAATGGTCCATATAGAGGATATGAATAGCCTGAGAGACGTAATGGTCAGTTTGGTCGAGTTAATGTTTCTGTTCAATTACACCGAGTTGGAGGAATGGATAGTGTTGCTAAACGTAGATTAGTACTCGAAGAAATTGAAGAGGTAGAAGAGGAAGGAGGTGGAAAGTGAAAGAGTAATATGAACTAGAAGAGAGGAATGTTCGAGCTCCTAGAGTTAAAGGGTTGAGGATTCATATTCTAAGCTCTTCTGAGAGTGGAGATGTTGAGGACTACTTGGATTAGGTAAATAAGATTAAAAAGCAAGTTGAATGCTATGAAGTACTAGATAATGCGAAGGTTAAACTTATTGTGCTAAAGTTTACTAGTTATGCCACCCTATGGTGGAAGAATATATAAGCCAAACGAAGAAGAGAAAGGGGACGTGAAGTTAGGAGTTAGGATAAGATGAAGAGAGTCATGAGGAGGAGGTTTGTTCTAAGCTATTATTTGTAGGATGCCTTCAAAAGGCAAGGAGGATCGAGTGTTGATGCATATGCAAAAGAATTTCAGACACTAATGATCTGATGCGAAGTTATTGAGCTTGAACACCGAATTGTATCTCAATTCATTAGTAGGTTGAAGTTTAAGATTGGAGATATTTTGGAAACCATGGATATTGTATCACTTGATAATGTTATTTAAGTTGCTTGAAGGGTCTAAAGGCACAGAGTGGGCAGATTCCGACCCCCTATCAGTTGACCTAGCAATAACTGATTTGTTTTAAGCAGACCTATGTGATTGGAACCAAGTAAGGTTGTTGAGACCTGACCTACTCAAACAACCTAAGCAAAGGAAAAGGAGATCCCTAAGAAGTTTGAGAAAGGCTACAGCTTAGGAAGAAAAACGAGTGAGATCAAGTACTTCAAATGTTAAGGATTTGGATATACGGCTGCTCAATATTCGAACAAACAAACCATTGTGATCCGAGATGAAGTGCTAACCATTGAGATAGACAGTATTGATGAGGAAGTGAAAGAGCCGAAGGAGACTAGACAAACCAAATTGTTAGAGGAGGAGGAAGTCATCTATAATGAGGAAGGTGACTTATGCCTACCACCATGGTGTTGAGGAAAGCGATGAGTATGAGTCCTATGCTTAAGGATAAACAACAAAAGAATCTGTTCCACATTAGATGTAAGGTGAATGGATTGTTGTGTGCCTTGATTGTTGAGAATGGGAGCTATACCAATATAGCCTCTACTTTCATGGTCTAGCAATTAAAGTTACTGACCAAGCTCCATCCTAAACCTTATAAACTACACTAGCTTAGTGATAAAGGAACCCTACTAGTAAACAAGTAAGTAATTGTATCGATTTGTATTGGAAACTATCGAGATAAAGTGCTTTGTAATGTGTTACCTATGAGTGCATCCCATATTATACTTTGATGATCATAGGTATTTGATCGAATTGTGATATACAATGGAAGGAAGAATATATGTTCCTTGGAGTATAAGGGTAGGAAGGTAGAATTGAGCCCTATGATTGTTGAGCAAGTTGAAATCATATAGGCTTATTGAGCTGAGTCTTGAAGAACGAGGCTTTGATGATGACTTGAGCTGAGCTAAAGAAAGAGATGAAGCTTGAAAAGTCGACTTATCTGTTAGTTAGAAGGTTACTAGAGATGAAGAGATCCGAGGAGGGGATGCTGCTTGCCGAGGTGAAAACCTTGTTTGATGAATTTGTTGACCTGTTCCTAAGTAAGTTACCGGAAGGTTTGCTTCCCATCCAAGGTGTTGAATATGTAATTGACTTGTAGCCAAGAGCTGCATTACTAAACAAACTTACTTATAGGATAAACCCTGAACAAGCAACCGGGCTGTAGAGATAGGTAGATGAGTTGATGAAGGAAGGGTATGTATGGGAATCTCTTAACCTATATGCCGTGCCAGCCTTATTATTACCAAAGAAAGATGGGTCATGGAGGATATGTATGGATAGCCGAGTAATCACTTGCATTATCATCGAGTACAGGTATCCCATACCAAGGCTTAGTGATATGCTAGATGGGTTAAATAGAGTAAGAGTATTCTCCAAGATTAATCTCGAATCTAGATACCATAAGATTCGAGTGAGGGAAGGCAGTGGGTGGAAGATTACATTCAAGACTTGCTATGGATTGTATAAATGGCTTATGATGCCATTTGGAATATTGAGGGCGCTAAGCACCTTTACATGACTGAAGAATCATGTACTCCAAGAACTCATAAGGAAATTTGTACTGATCTACTTTGATGACATCCTAGTATATAGCTTTAGTTTGGAGATTTACCAAGAGTATCTCTGAGTAATTTTTACAAAACTTTGAGCTAAAGGCTCTATGCCAATCTAAAGAAGTGTAACTTTTGTTAACCCTAAGTAATCTTGCTAGGGTTTATTATAAGTGGTGGTAGAGTATGAGTTGATAATGAAAAGATAAGAGTGATCACTGAATGGCTTGTATCGATCACTTCAGTCGATGTGAGAAGCTTCCATGACCTGACATCATTTTATTTTAGATTTATAAGGAATTTTAGTACAATCATAGCCTTACTTATTGAGCTATCAAAGAAGAATGTTGAGTTCAGATGGGGGGAGAAGGAGTAGAGGAGTTTTGAAGAGGTGAAGGAGAAGTTGACTACAACGTCTATCTTAGCTCTATTGAGCTTTGACACAGTTTCGAAGTGGAATGTAAAGCATCTAGACTAAGCATTGGTATCGTGTTGATGTAAGAAGGTTGACCTATTGCTTACTTTAATGAGAAGCTTAGAGGAGTGACACTTAATCATTCTTTTTATGACAAGGAGTTTTACTCTTTGATCTGAGCTCTGATTGTATGGCAACATTATCTGTTACCTAATGAGTTTATGATCTCCACTGATCATAAATCTTTGAGGTACTTGAAAAGCTAACCTAAGTTGTCTTGAAGAAAAGCTAAATGGTTTGAGTTCATGAAGGGATTTTCATATGTCATGAAGTATAAGAATCAAAAGAACAATGTAGTGGTCAACGCCTACTACATTCCTTCTTAACTGAATTGTAAACTAGGTTGCTTAATTTTTCAATAATAAAAGATTTGTATGTTGAGGATCTACTTTTTAGTCCTATCTATACTAGGTGTAAGGAAGGTTAAACACTTGATGACTATAATAGGGAAGACAAATACTTGTTTAAGAAGAGAAGATTATGTATCCCAGCTTACTCCATAAGAGAGTTGTTAGTGTGCGAAGTACATGAGGGATGATTGTTTGGATACTTTGGCTAGTACCAAACTCATGAAGTACTATCCTTAAGATTCTTTTGGCAAAAAAATGATGAGGGATGTCCAATCTGTATTGGAAAGGTGTATTACCTATGGAAAAGTGAAGAGCTAAGTAAAATAAGGACATTATCTACCATTGCCTATCTTAACCAAACCATGGTTCGAGTTAAGTATGGACTTTATGTTAGGGCTGTTAAGGACGTCCCAAGGGAAGGACTCTATCATGGTGGTTATGGATTGATTTAATAATATGGCACACTTTCTTTTCTTTTCTTGTAGGAAGTAGTCAAACTTCATAGAGTACCTAGAACTATTGTTTGAGACTAAGACCTAAAGTTCATGAGCTACTTTAGGAGAATGTTATGGAGATGAATGGGAACCCATCTATTGTATAATATGTCTTGTCTTCCATAAACAGACGGATAGATCAAGGTTGTTAATAGGATAGTAGGAACTTTACTTCGAGTTGCCATTGGTTGGAACATAGTTGATTGGGATTTGTGCTTATGATCATAAAGTTTGCGTACAATAGGGTTGTTCACAATGTAAAAAACATGTTACCATTTGAGGTTGCCTCTAGGTTCAACCCTGAGCTCCCAATGGATCAAACAGCCCTTCCAAGCCTAGATGATGACTAGCCAGCTATAGAAAGAGTCGAGGCCATTAGAGCTATGCACCAAAAGGTTATAGAACAATCAAGTCAAGTTATTACCAAGCTTGAGAGATAAGGTCGGGGATGGAGGAGTAGGGAATTTCAACTAAGTGATTTGGTTTGGATCCACCTCATAAGGAATGATTCCTAAACTTGAAAAGAGCAAGTTATCTCCTAAGGTCGACGAACCATTTAAAGTGCTTGAAAAGATTAATCTTAATACTTACAGGATTGGATTACCAAAAGAGTACGGAGTCTCGAACTCCTTCAACATTGCTAACCTCCAATCGTATACTCCTAAAGATGAGTAACATGAAGTTGAGTTAGATTTGATCCTAAATCTCAAACAGCTTAAAGAGGTTGCTCATATGGTTCACCAAGTTATCCAAAGGGGGTTGAACTAAGAAGAACAATACATTCCTTAGTTCGACCTACCAAGTTGCTTTGCTCTCTACCTTATCTAAGAAGCTGTTGAGGTGACTGATCCATGTGTCGAGCTGACCTCTCCATAATACATTTATTCGAGGCCAAGTAATGAATTAGTATACTGTTGACTTAATACATGCCAAGGCCGAGTTGACATCCATTTGGAGTCGACCACCCGAAGTAGACCTAACAATGAGCTACCTTTTGGACCAATTCTTTCCTAACCTCGAACATTTGAGCTGTTAAACTATTAACTCTGACCTAATCTATTTAGAACCTACTTTGCTCAGCCAGCAGTGTCATTGGGACCATAAAATAGATAGTTGACATGTGCCTTGATTTTCCTGACATCTATACTATCCTTTTTCTGTTACCAGTTATTCTTTTGCTCGTTTACAACTTTACCCTTGTAAATTATTCCTTTTTCCTTTACTACTAGGAATCTTTTTTGTAATTTACACTAACTTAAGACTTATTCTAATTGGGTTATATAAATGCTTGTGTATTTTAATAGCTACAATAATGGAGGTATATACATCTTTGAATATTCATACATACTCTCTTGAGTTAAGTATTTTTTACTTACTCTCAATTACTCTTATCTAGCCCATTGAGCATGGATTAGTGGTAAGTGACCTCCGACTACACTTGTGCATAATATCAAGTATGACTTGAGCTTGTGTAAAGTGTTGGTGCATCGTATCTATTGGCGATACACGATGACTTTTGCTCAACCTTTAGCTATCGTTTATCCTTTGGACTGTCTTTAGGTTTACACATATCCCCTTAGTTTGTGCGATACCAGATGTCATGTGTTTATCCATGTTAGGCCTTATCATCGACTACCCTACTACCCCATGATAATTACCTCTTATGCTACCATTATCACCATTACTCTTATACCACCACCACCACCACCATTGCATCTATGCTGCTAATCATATTACATTGCTACTACAACTACCATTGATGCATCACTACTGTTGACACCACTATCATCACCATCACCATTACTATTGTGCCTCCACTATTGCCCATATTACCCCCTTATCTTTGTACTAAAACTGCTACATAGCTATTGTTAATACTAACACTAACATTATAAACATTACTATTATAACCACTATGGTATTAGTAGTTTATTGGTTCAATGGTGGTGGTAATGGTAAATTTAATAGGGATAGTAGTGGTTTGATGATGATATGGTATTTGTGATGCTATAGTGTTAGTAGTTGTAGTAGAATGTAGTGAAAGGATAGTGTTGATGTTGGTGTGGGGTTTTATTGATGGTATTGGTGCTAGTAATGGTAGCTATTGGTAATGGTAGAATGAAGGAGATATGTGATGATCATGGTATGGGAGTTTGAAGATGGTGGTTATGATAGTAATGGTGTTTTTCACCAAATAAGATCATATTGGTACCTTTATTATATTTTTAATTGAATGATATTATGTAAATAATGAAATAATTATTTCTTTGCAGAAGAATTTTATGAGAAGTAAATAGTAAAATAAATACTAACTGTTGAGCCTGGTTTTTCACCTTCTTGGTTCTTTTTATAAAATTAGGTCTTCTCTAAGCCGATTAGTACTAAACCCTACCCGTTTAATACTGATCATTGACTAGGGTTTAAAGAAAACCATTTTTTTCAATTTGAAAAGGGATTGGAGTCACCACCAGACCAGAGTTGGGAAAAAGTGTTAAGTTATAACTAATTGGACGAATTGGTTATAACTTAACTACCGGTTTATTGATTAAAAAAAAAAAACCAATTTGGAAAATGTTTTTTTTTTTTTTTAAACTAGAGATTTAGGTCCTGGGGCTAATTTATTAAACCCCAAATGGGTACTACTTTTTAACTTTCCAAATTTAACTTCGCTTTTCAAATATACCCTTTTTAATTTGTAAAATAGCTAATTATAATACACATAACTAAATTGATCAATTTACATAAATATCTAAAAATAGAAAAAATTAAAACTTCCACATTTTAAGTCACCCCGTACTTACGTACACATGCCTACGTACCCGATATTCGGAATTAGACGTACATAGTTCTTTTATAAAAACTTTAATGGGTGGTTTGATTTTAATTTTTGAAGAGGGGTTGCATTTACGTTTTAACCTAATTCAATTTATTCAAGGAAATTCTTTTAAAGGATCCCAATTGATGTTTTATTTTTTGAAATTCTAAAATAGTCCTAATTTGGAAAAAAGGTTTGTTTATTTTCATTTATTTTTAGAAAACTCAATTTTTCTAAGTGTCAAAATGATTTTTGTTTACTAACTTATTTATTTATTTTTATTATATTGTCTTATTTATTTTATACTTATTCTATCTATTTCTATTAAAATAAATAAATAAACTACCTCCTTTCTCTTTTTTTTTTAGTTTTTTTTTTCTCATTTATAACATTTACAAATAAAAAAATGAATAAAATTAAAAGAAAAGAAAAAAAAAAGAAAAACTGGGTTGGCTCGGATTGGCTTCGGATTGGTTCGGACGGCTTAAGGGCAGCTTAGATCTGTTCACTTCGACTTGGATTGGCTCGATCAGCTCACTTCAACTTAGATTGGCTTGGTTTGCTCACTTTGGCTTGGATTAACTCACTTTGGCTCGGATTGGCTCACTTCGGCTTGGATCGGCTCGTCGGCTCGTCAGCTCACTTTGATGATGGTGGTTTTTGCTAAAAAAATACCGTAAAGAATGCTATCCTAGAGAGAGAGGAACCATGCTAAAGAGAAGAAACTTTGATTTTTGTTTTTCTAAAGTGTTTCGAAGTTTTCGTTGTGTTTTGAAAATGAAGAGTAGACCCCTATTTATAAGTGTTATGGTCAAGTTAAGGATGGAAAAAATTAAATGTAATATGATTTTCTTCCAATTTTGGATTGGACGAACCTAGATAATATGTGGTGCCAAATACATAGTTGTGCATGTATGAATGTGCTGGAGTGTGTCTACCACATTTAGAAGTGAGTTTCCAAATGATGTGGCTCGTGAAGTAACGGTGACATGGTAATAAAGTAAGAAAAGAAAATAAAAGATACATTTTGCACCTTCCATGGATTAAACCCAAGATCTCTAAGTCATATGCAATATCAAGTCTAAGTACTTATCCAATTGAGTTATTGGTTTTTCTTTATTCATATGTGTAATTAATTGCACATATAGACCAGGTTGACCTGAACTAGATTCAAATCTAAGCCTAGACCCAACAGCCTTTTATTCAAAACTATTGAAATTAACATTATATTCTATTTAAATAACCTAAAAATTTATTATTTTCTAAATTTGCTATTTTATTTTGTGACTTTTCAAATTTCTTACTTTTGTATTTATTCTAAATTTCTTATTTTTTTCTTAGTTTTCCTAGAACTCCTATTTTTCTAAATTTCTTCACTTTTGGGGGGTTTTTCTTTAATTTTCCATTTTTTGAACTTTTCTAATTTGAGATCCTTTAACCTAAACTGAAAAATAAATTTTGGGGGGGGGGGGGGGGGGTGTAAAAATTTGATGTCTACAGTTGCCTGTCTTTGTGGTAAAGTTTAAGCAAAACTTTGCCATAAAGATAAAATAGACATTATTTTTGTCTCAAGAGTGGTTTTTATTCTAAGAAGCATTGAAGCGCTACAGCTATTTAGCTATTATAGGTCCAATTCATTGGGGATTTAGAGAAGAGAAGGGTGGTACTTTAAAAGCTGGCCAAAAGACTGAAAGAAGAATTGAAGTCTGGTCATGCTTTTATGAATCGAGGTAAAATAGGCAAAGCACTCCTAGAGCTGGCTAAGACCCTAAGAAGAATAAGCAAACTTGGTTGTACCCTAATGAGGTGATTAATTAAGGTGGGGTAAAGCACTCCTTAAATTGGCTAAGATCCTAAAAAGAATGAGCAAACTTGGTCGTGCCCTAATGAGTTGACTAACCAAGGTGGGCCAAGTACTTCTAGAATTGGCTAAGACCCTAAGAAGAATGAGCAAACTTGGTTGTGCCCTAATGAGGTGATAAACCAAGGTAGGCAAAGCGATCCTAAAGTTGACTAAGACCTTAAGAAGAATGAGAAAACTTAGTCGTGCCTTAATGAGCTGACTAACCAAGGTGGACAAAGCACTCTTAGAGTTGGCTAAGACCCTAAGAAGAATAAGCAAACTTAGTAGTGCTTTAATGAGTTGATTAACGAAGGCGGGAGATTCTCTCAAGGACTAGTAACCTTAAAATTTGATCGATTTGGAAGACCTGGTAGTGCTCCTTTAAGCTGACTATCCTAAGTAGGATGGGTAAAGCACTTCGAGAGCTAGCTAAGACCCTTAATTGAAAATAGATGAAGAGAAGCTGGCCTTAGGCTTGAGAATTATTGAAAGAAAGTACCCAACGAGCTTACTAGAGACCTTACATGGAGTTGGTGATAGAAGGGTTGAAAAATGGCTAGGAGCCCAGAAAGATAAGACGATGCTCTAAATGCTTAACGAGATCCCTAAAATGAAAGATAGGATAGCACCTTAAAGGCTGGTTGGAGCCTTAAAAAGAATAAGAGATGTTAGCGTTCTAAGAGTTGACTTGAACCCTAAGAGAAGAATGGGACAATGCCTTAAAGGTTAGTTGTAACCCTAATAAGAGAGGGATCGGTGCTCTAAGAGTTGACTTGAACCCTAAGAGAAAGATGAGACAGCGCCTTAAAGGCTGGTTGGAACCTTGAAAAGAATAAGAGAGGGATTAGAGCTTTAAGAGCTAGCTTGAACCTTAAGAAAAAGATGGAATATCGCCTTAAAGGCTAATTAGAACCCTAAAAGGAATAAAAGAAGAGTCAACTCTAAGAGCTAGCTAATACCTTAGAAAGACCGGACAACAACCTAAAGGCTAGGTAGAGCCTTAAAAAGAATAAAAGAAGGGTTAGCTTTAAGAGCTAACTAATACCCTAGAAAGACGGGACAACGCCTTAAAGGCTAGCTAGAGCCTTAAAAAGAAATAAAGGAGGGGTTAGTCCTTTAAGAGCCAGTTAACACCTTAGAAAGATGGGATAGTGCCCTAAAGGCTAAATAGAACCCTAAGAAGAATAAGAGAGGTTAGCGCTTTAAAAACTAGGTAACCTTAGAAAGACAGGACAACGCCCTAAAGGCTAGCTATAGCCCTAAAAAGAATAAAAGAGGGATTAGCACTCTAAGAGCTAACTTGAACCCTAAGAGAAAGACGGGATAGCGCCTTAGAGGCTTGTTGGACCCTTAAAAAGAATAAAAGAGGGATCAGTGCTCTAAGAGCTGGCTTGAACCCTAAGAGAAAAATGATGAAGGATTGAAGAACTAAGGTAAGGCAAGCAACCAGTTTCAAAAGACACTTTTGCTTGGAAAAGTATTTACAGAGAGATTGTTGAAAAACCATTTATGAACAAGGAAAAGAGTCGGGATAAGCCCCTTGATTTGAAAAAAGAGTTTGAAGGATGTTAAAAACCACAATTGGGGAGGAATGACTTAAACTAGAAAAATGACGACCTTGGAAAGGAAATTGATGGCATGTATTAAAAACTTGGCTATTCGAGCTGACATGGATTTAGATTAAAGATTTTGTGATGAGCCTTTACTTTCTCTCTCTTCTTTTTTTATTTTTATTTTTTTGAAAGTTTTGCCAACAGGTATAAACTCTTATTAAGGAACAATCTTCTAACCAACCTTATCTTTGGTAATCATATGGAATTTTTTAATGCCCTTGACCCTAGGGCTTCTCTTAGGGCTTTTGTGATCTTAAGCCATTCCTTTCTTAAGGAGAAGGTAACTCACAATTAGTTTAGTTAAAGAGATCTTCCTTACTAGCTCTTGGTCTAGATTACACTCTTGACTTTAGTTCCAAAAATTATAGTCCATTTTTTAAGTGATACTCTTTGACTAATTCGTTAGGTCTTTTTGGGTTTACCCTTATGAATTTAAGCTTTTGGTCGAAGGGTTTCAAAAAGGATTAATAAAAAGGCTTGACAAAACTGCTTTTATTAATATCGGGTGTACAAATTAAGAACCTTGGGGTAAATTAAGAGCATGCTTACCCTAGTTTTAAAAATAATTTTTACTAAAAATAAATTATCTTTCAAGATTTGAAGAGCTTTTACATGTATAAGGGCGGTATTGTAGGTAGGGAGGCCTTACGTGATTCACTTTATATAAGAGAGGCTTCAGAGTATCGGTATGGATATGGAAATTTGGGTTTTTAGGCTTAAAAGTGTGATTTAAGGCCTTACTTTTTCAAAGGCTATTTGGACATTAACTCCCGGCCCTTTGATTTGGTTTAGTTGCCCTTATTGGGATGTGAAATATTTCTTGGGGCTTTTTTGTCCTACACTTCCATGCCTAATTCTTTGGCCTCTTTTCTTCTTCTTCTTCTTCTTTTTTTCTTTTAATTGCTTTGCCCCATCATCTCTTACTATTCTCTCTTTTCTTTTGGCCTCAAGAGTGATTGTTTCCATTGTTGAGATTTTATTTATTTATTTATTGTTTTTTTAAACTGATTTAAGGCCTTAATTCTACGGATTTCAAGTGTATAGGCTTGAGGTGGTTGAAAAAGGAAATTAGCTCTTCTTCATTTCAAAGAAATAATTTAGTAGAAATAAAAGCTATTCTTGAATTATTGTTGCTTAAACAAGCATAAACCAATTTTAGCCTTATCTTCTAATCAATGACCCTAACCTCTGAATTGCCCCGTTGTGGGGTGGTTCTTGACAGGGTTTTGAATTTGAAAATTCTCTAAAATAGGTCTAACGAGGTGAACAACAAATGATTGTGTTTAGGATTTAGAAATGAATGCCTAACTTCGCTTCAATCTACGTATCACATTCAAAGTGAACCTCTTTTAAGGAACGAGTTCAAAGTATTCTCACCATTATGTCTCTCAACTCTCAAAGTGTTTTAGGTTGGTGTATAGGATATAACTTGCCTCATATCATCCTAAACTTTCAAAAAGTGAGTTACCGATTTCTTAAGGAAGAGTCCGTTTTTTATTAGCCTAGGATCAGGTTTTGCCTCCCCCCCTTTTGTTCTCAAATCATGCCCTAGTATTTGACTTTTTGTTTTGGCTCAGTTCATGATTGAGCTTAGCTTTCTAAACAGATCAGGGGTTTTAGCTTGGCTTGGTTACTTTTAGGAGTTGAGGATTATGCTTAAGTCAGCTGCCTTGATGGGTCGTGGTTCATGTTTGGATTAGTTGGCTGATCTAATGGCTTGTGTTTGGGTAAGTTGATGTTTGGGGTTGAATGCTTAGCCAAGTGGCTTGTGTTTGGGCAGGTTACCTGAATGGGCCTAAGGTTGGTGTTGGCCAAGTAGCTTGTATTTGGATTAGATGGTGATAAAGAGCTAGGTTTGGTGTGGGTTAAAAGGCAAATGTTTAGGCTAGCTGCTTGAGTGGGCCCAAGGGCTCATGTTTGTTCAATGGGTTAAGGGGTTCATATTTGGGCTTGAATGGGCTAAGGGACTCGTATTTGGCTTGAATGGGCTAAGGGGTTCATATTTGGCTTCCTTAATAGGTTGAGGGACCTTGTGTGGTTTGAAAACTAAGTATTTAGGTTGGTCACTTGAATGGGCTAGAGGCCTGAGCTTGTACAGGTTTCTTAGGCCTATAAGTAATTATAGTTGTTGGCAACTTTTATTTTCATTTTTGTTTTTTTTTTTCAATTTTTTTTAGAGAGAGAAAGGCAAAGTTTATTTTCAGAAAATAATTTACAAATAAGGATGGTGGTTTTTTTTTTTCAATATATATATATTTTTTGAGTTTCTATTTACAAGTCTATGAATTTTATTTACATTTTTCTAGATGAGATCAGATAGTAGTTAAATAGAAGACTATTTACAAAGACAAGAATTTTAAAGAATGACGAACGATGAACTAAAGAGAGCTTTATTATTTTTGAAAAAGGAAGATGAGAATACAAAAAACAAAGGCAGAGAACCTAAACTTTATTCAAGAATTTTATTTTAGGCTCCTTAGACTTGAACTAAAAAGACCTTACATTAAGTCTCGTAAACAGGCCTTAAGGTCTTTTATCATCTCATAAACATTCCTAATGACTTGTGCCAAAAGGGACCTTAAGGCTTGATTGTGAGTTTTAGAACACTCGAGCTTTTCTTTTAAATAGGCGATTTCATTTCTCAGTACCTGCTCATGGAACCTGGAGGCGTCCAGTAGCCTATTACTTGGCTGATCATTCACTTGGTTGTTTTTCATCTTAAGTCTATACATTTTATGGACAAGGATCAATCATCGATGCATTGATAGAAAAACAAAAATGTGGAAATATGTAGATATTAGGGTTACTTAGATTAATATATTACTCCTTAAGTTGCAATCTTATTGTAATTTTCAAAATCTTGTTTGCAAAAATTCTTGAACGATTAGTAGGGCTCTAATTTCTTAAGGATAGTGTATTAACTCAAGTTTGGAATGAAGTATAAGCAATTAGGGTAGGTTCTAAAAGGTGCTTAAGTTCTGTAACCTCATTTGTTTTTAGGAAACACTTTCATTGGTTCCATGAGCTTAAGTGGGGTGGCTTAATCGGCCCCGAACGGTGGTTGCCTTACTACACTCGGAACTTACATAATAACCCCCCTCCTAGGGTCCTAAGATGGCTTGGGTCTAATCGTATCTACCCTGTATTTTTTATGCAACAAATGAAACCCCATGCCTCGGTACATGCTATTTACAAAATAAATATGCTAATTAAAACAAATATATACACGAAGACAACAATAAATAAACAAATCAGTATGTAAATAAATAAATGAATAACTAAACAATGCGGGTAATTTGAAAAGCAATTTTAATTTCGAAATGTTTTTAAGTGGTCAGCCCTCTTGATGATCCCCAGTGGAGTAGCTAAGCTGTCGAGCCTAGTTTTTCACCATTTCGGTTCTTTTTGTAAAATTAGGTCTTCTTTAAGTTGATTAGTACTAAACCTTACCCATTTAATACTGATCTTTGACTAGGGTTTAAAGAAAACCATTTTTTTCAATTTAAAAAGGGATTGGACTCGCCACACGATCGAAGTCAGGAAAAAGTGTTAAGTTATAACCAATTGGGCGGATTAGTTGTAACTTAACTATCGGTCTATCCATTAAAAAAAAACAATTTGTAAAACAGTTTTTTTTTTTTTAAAACTAGAGATTTAGGTTTGGGGGCTAATTTATTAAATCCTAAATGGGTAATACTTTTTAACTTTCCGAATTTAACTTTACTTTTCAAATATACCCTTTTTATTTTGTAAAACAGCTAATTGTAACACACGTGACTAAATTGATCAATTTACATAAATATTTAAAAATGGAAAAAATAAAACTTCCACATTTTAAGTTGCCCCGTATTTACGTACATGTGCTTACGTACCCGTTATTTGGGATCAGATGTACGTAGTTTTTTTATAAAAACTTTAATGGGTGGTTTGATTTTAATTTTTGAAAAGGGGTCGCATTTACGTTTTTACTCAGTTCAATTTGCTCAAAGAAATTCTTTTAAAGGGTCCTAATCAGTCTTTTTTTTTTTTGGAAACTTTAAAATAGTCTTAATTTGGAAAAAGGACTATTTATTTTCATATTAAACTCAATTTTTCTAAGTGTCAAAACGATTTTTGTTTACTAACCTATTTATTTATTTTTATTTTTATTATATTGTCTTATTTATTTTATACTTATTCTATCTATTTCTATTAAAATAAATAAATAGACTACTTCCTTTCTCTTTTTTTTTTCTTCTCTTTCTTTTTTCTTTTTTTTTTTCTTTTTTCTCTTTTTTTTTCTCATTTATAACTTTAACAAATAAACAAATGAATAAATTAAAAAAAAAAAGAAAAAAGAAAAAAAGAAAAACCGCGTCGGCTCGGATTGGCTTTAGATCGGTTTGGACATGCTTAAAGGCGACTCGGATCATCTCACTTAGGCTTAGATCAGCTCGGTCGGCTTACTTTGAATTGGATCGGCTTACTTCGGCTTGGATCGGCTTTGTTAGCTCACTTCGATGATGGTGGTTTTCGTCAAAAAAACACCATAAGGAATGCTATTCTAGAGAAAGAGGAACCATACTAGAAAGACGAAACTTCGATTTTTGTTTTTTTTAAAGTATTTCAAAGTTTTCATTGTGTTTTGAAAATGAAGAGTAGATCCCTATTTATAGGTATCATGGTTAAGTTAAGGATGGAAAAAATTAAATGCAATATGATTTTTTTTCAATTTTGGATTGGATGAATCTGGACAATATGTAGTGCTAAATACATAGCTTCATGTATATGAATGTGTCGGAGTGTGTCCGAGTGTATTTACTACACTTAAAAAGTGAGTTGACAAATGACGTGGCCCGTGATGTGGCGATGACATGGCCATAAAGTGAGAAAAGAAAATAAAAGATACATTTTGCATATTCCATGAATTGAACTCAGGATCTTCAAGTTATATACAATATCAAGTCCAAGTGCTTATTTAGCTGAACTATTGGTTTTTCTTTATTCATATGTGTAATTAATTGTATATATGGACTAGGTCAGCTTGAGTCAGATTCGAATATAAGTCTAAACCCAACAACCTTTTATTCAAAACTATTGAAATTAAAATTATATTTTGTTTAAACAATCTAAAAATTTATTATTTTTTAAATTCCCTATTTTAGTTTGTGACTTTTCAAATTTCTTACTTTTTTTTTTTGCATTTTTTCTAAATTTCTTATTTTTTGTGATTTTTCCTATTTTCCTATTTTTTTCTAAGTTTTCCTAGAACTCCCATTTTTCTAAATTTCTTCATTTTTTGGTGTTTTTCTTTAATTTTCCATTTTTTGAACTTTTTTAATTTAGGACCCTATAACCTAAACTGAAAAATAAAGTGGGGGGAGCAAAAATTAGGTGTTTATACTAAATTATTTCCAGTTATAGTTATTCTTAAGGAAAATGTTTTTTTATTAAATATCTTTTCTATTCATGAAAATAAATGAATAGGTCATATTTATGCAATTTAGAAGATCTCAGGTCCATGTAATTTAGAACCCTATCTAAGTAGGTTATACTTATGCAAATTAAGGACATTAAATACTCCAATAATAGTAAGCATTTAGTTGTGACTGTAATTGGGTACATAGTAAGACTAATATGACCATATGTTCTTGTAACTTCCCAAATTAAATAACTTCTAAATAATTTGATAAATATTTATGAGACTATACAAAGATGAATGTGACCTAAAATTTCTAAACATTCAATTGATAGTCAAAATCATGTTGCAAAGGTTATTGGATGGGATCTTTTAAATGTCCGCATAGTGCAAAATGATATGAATCTAATTGCTATGTTGTGGATGTTAAAATGATTCACGATGTTTTTAAGTAGTTTTAGGAATAATACAAATCTTTTCCTTATGCTTTAATGACACATCAATGACTATGAATAATAGCTCTTACTTTCCAAATCAACTTGTGTATCTTCTAATGATGGTAAAATGAGACAAAAGATGCTTATTGATCAAGGCCATTTGTAGTTAAAGTTTTTGAAAGGAATATGCTTATTAATTACAATTTGATTTCTTGCGTGCTCACAAGGGGAAGAAGGGCTTCATGGGTGTGGCAAAGCCTCTTAATTGGTATCCTATCTTTTGGAATGAATCTTCCCATTTCTTTTCTTATCATAGTGCCACCAAAAATTAGACATCAAGGTCTTCATTGGTTAAGCAGCCTTAAACGTAGTAGCTGATTGAGTGGCAAAGCAAACTTCTTTGACGATGTGCCCTTGGAATTGGGTTTTATACCCCCATCTTCATTAGAGGAAGTTCTTCTTTTTATGCTAGATTTCTAAAAGATGTAAATATAGATATTTAGTTAGTTGATGTATTTAAAATCCTTCTGTTTTTAATACTTGCTTCTTTATTACTGGAAAAAAAGGGGGAAAAAAATAATGATACATAAAAAATCCTTAAAAAGTACCATGCAAAATCACAAATCATGATACAAAAATATGTACAATGATTAATTGACTAAAATTTAAAGTTATGTAATGTTTAGCCAATTGAACTTTAAAATGGACCATTATCCATGTGTTAATAGACTACATTTTTCTTGAGCTTCTTGGTCGATCTGTTTGGGATTGTCATTAACTTAACATACCATTTATTTCTAAATTCCTTTGCAAATGTCAACTTAACTTTATTGCAACAATACCGTTGGATGGCTATTGCTAAAGCTTCTGATGGAGCTAGCCTTCTATAATGTTTAGCACTAAACCTTTTGATTTCCTGAGTGGAAGCAGTTTTAGATGTTGGGAGCTATGGATATATCACAGTTAGTAACATATTTTGTTTTAGTTGTTTTGCCATATATCTATCTTCTTTCCCTTTAATGTTATAGAGAGTTAAATTCAATAATAGGTTTCAAGTTCATTAATTAAATGGATTTGAATCCTCAAGCCAAAGTGATAGGCCTAGAGGAGCTAGACCCATAAAATACTGGGATGAATACGGGAGATTTGGTATGATGAACTTGAAGTAGGGCTTATTGGATTGGTCCGTTCAATCTAACTTTTGTTAACTTGGTTTACAATAAAAATAAGGTCTTAGTGGCCCTAAACCTATGGAAGAAACCCACTCAAGGTCCATAAAAGGAAGGGATGAATTCTAGCCCTTGATCATCATTATAATCTAATGGATGAGATCAATGGCTATCTTCTATAAATACCCCTCTCCATCCCTCATTTGGACAAGAGAGAATGGGCATAAATGCTATTACTTTGTTAAATTCTCGTCATGAAAGATTAGATACTTGAATATTTTAAGAAAACTTTCATATCTTTCATTGACAGTAGAGTTTGATCTATTTGTGCTCTTCCACCTATCACTATAAGTGTTAGACAAGTGTTAGAGCCTCGTTGAGATTGACTCCTCCTCCTCCTTATACTTCTCTCTAGATTATCCTATACAAGTCACTCAAGTTATTTTTCTAGTTACGTGTAAGCGTGCTCGTTACGTAGTATGTATGTGAGCTTCATACTTAAACCTTCATACCTACATTTTTGGCGATTATACTAGGGAGGGAAGACTTGATACTCACATTATAGTACCTTTAAGGTGAAAACAAGTTGATCTTATTGATGGGATTAATTAAGAGCAAGATGCCCTTATTGTGATCAATGATCAAAATCCACCTCCAATTAGAGGCATTAATCAAGGAGATGGCATGCAAGAAGGTGTCTTTGACAATACACAACTAACAAGCAAGTTGTGAGAGACTAATCATAACCTAAGCGAAACTATGGTGATGATTGCTCAATGTGCACCTGATTTGGTTGCTATTGCTGTTATGTAACAGAAGGCAACTACCTTGAATCCTTCCAATGTAGTGCAACAACTCACCTCACTTAATTTACCAATCGTCAATGAGCAAGTCACCCCTAGAGTTGAGGAGAAACTTCTTATGGTGGAACCTACAGCTATGGAAGATTAATTACCTAAAGTAAGAAACCAAGGATCTTAAATTAGAGGCTTGTTATCCTCATGTACTATGTTATGAGTCATAATTGTTGACTTTGTGCAATCGACGCTAATGAACCCCATGCTTACAAGTTTCAAACCTATGAATCTTATACCTATGCATCCTACTCCTATGGTGTCAATGAGGGCAGAAGCATCCACCTAAAGAGGTTCATTTATGACCAAAGAAGATTTGGACATGTATTTGAGGGAGATACAAGCAAGGTCTATGGCTGGGATATTGGAATTGAAGCTCCCATATCACTAGTACATTGCTATGAAGCAGTACCCTAAGGATTATGTTAGCTCGAAGTTCATGCTATTTAATGGAAAGAAAAGGGGCACTAAGGAACATTTGCTGAAATTCGTTGAGACCTTAGAAGAATATGGTCTAAATGATGATCTTAAGCTGAAAGAATTTTCTAGGTCACTCACTGAGAAGGCTTACACTTGGTATGTTAATCTCCTTCTAAGGTTTGTAGATTCGTGGGGTAGTATGTGTAAGATGTTCTTAGAGAAGTTCCTCTTTACTAAAGAAAGAGTTACCCTTACTGATATGGAAAAGATCCATCAGAAGTCCAAAGAAGACCTCATGGACTATATTGAGTGCTTTAGGGAGTGTTCGCTAGATATACAAGACATTTGCGATGAGAGGGAGTTAGTCAAGATTAGTATTCAAAGAATGTTTCTTGAGTATGAGGTTTACCTCAAAAATCTTTCATTGGCTTCTTTCCTTGCCTTTGTTAAGAATGCGTGAAGGACCAACAATTGAATGGCATGACAAAAAGGTGAGAATGCAAGAATTAACAAACGCACATTGTTAATGAACTTAGCCTAAGAGGAGAATCCAAAATTAACAAAGAAATCTAAAAGTGAGAAGCCATACAAGCTCCATATCATCTTTAACATACCTATGCTCAATGAGAAAGGTGCACACACTCCTTGACTAATGGCTAGATAATGGAAACATCAGGCTTCAAAGAGTTGAGTATTTACCAACAAATGAGGAAAAGAGTGACCCCAAATTTTGTAGGCAGTGCTTTACCCTATGGCAGATGTCAGCAGTTTGAGTCCGCTTATCTCCAACTTGTGAACTTAGTTGATATAAAGCTATATGATAGCGCCCAATTTTTCCAATTTGGTAGTTCGATCTATGATTTATCATTCATGGGTGTTGATAAGATCCTTCCATTTAGTAGCACCTTATGATGGCATAGCCTTAAAGTTAAGGGTGATGTTCAAATGAAAAAAGGATTACAGTGGATACTTAGGCACCTAAAGACGAGGAAGGGTAACAGTAAACACACTTACAAGAGTTGCCCAAGGCCAATATGAGAAATATGCCATGGTATGTCCTACATAGGGAATGATCTCAATGAATGATGGTGAAATTACATTTACTAATGCTAATATGTACACAAAGAATCCTAATCATAATCACCTTCTATAAGTGAAAAGTGTGCTCAATGGTCATCCTATCAACAGGATATTTGTTGATAATGGATCTTCACTCGATGTTATGCCAATATCTACCTTTAAAGCTGTAAAGATAGATATTTAAAACTTAGTGAGATAGCCTTTCATACTAAATTGCTTCTACAAGTTTTCTGTGAAGACAATGGGATTTGTTAAGGTAACTTTTGAAGTCAGACCTATCCATAGCTTTACATGGTTCCGTGTGATCGATATGCCTGCATCATACCATCTCTTTATAGGAAGGACATGGTTGCATGATTACCACATGATACCCTCAACATGGCATCAATGCATGAAAGGTCATTAGAATAAGAGTAATGTCTTTGTTCTTGTAACAAAAAATCCGTTCAAGCATAATGAATCTAGCTTCATTGAAGAATCATTCTTTGATGAGAACATGAATAAAAGGATGATACCTTTAGTGGAACCCCTCAAGCCATAGCTACCTTAAGGGGAAAAAGCACATACTCCAGCATTTAAAAAGAAAAGGATGGGCAATTGTCATAGAGATACAAAGAAATGCAAGCGAGCTAATGAAAGCACCATATAAGTTGGAAGTGTGAGAATTGCTAACAGTTAAAATATCTCTTCATTGATTATACTTCGGTTTTCTTTTATACTTCATATGTAAACAAGGCAATACCCACTTCTTGTTAATGAAAGGAGTTTCTTTTTCTATCACTGATCTTACCTTACATGAATGTGATAAGTGTTTATTTATACTTTTTTGTTATCATTGTAAAGTAAGAGATTGGTCTCCTTAGCGCGCACAACTAGTTTTGCAAGATATTTTACATTTGAATGGGAGCAACAAAGCCCTTCCTTGACCAATTAAAAGAAGATGACAATGAAGATTTGTTGCTAGCTGGTAAGAGCCTTGTCTCCTAAAGTATGGTGATAAACTTGACTCATTTGCTATGGACTAGTAGGAACATTAGCTTCCAGTCGCACATTACACCATGGTGATCATGTATAGCCTTTGTGCTAATTAAATGTTATATTCTTGCCATCAAGTAGTTGGGTTAATCCCATTGATGAATACTTCAACATTTTAATAATCAAACCCAAGAAATACACTGGTAAGCTATGTTAAATAGTCGAGTAAACATCCCCTTGCCTAATGAAAAAAAAATATTAATCTTAAGCAATCAATGCTACTATCGCTGTCTATGTACGATTGAAAACTTCTCGAGATGGATCTTTTAGATATTACAATTAGCAAGCACAAGCCTTGCATCAATACATGAGATGACATAAGAGACCCTCTTAGATCATTGAATCTGAGCATTCTCAAAGTTATGCTAATTCATAACTTTCAACTTTATGCTACTTGATATTAGAGTAACTAAGTTAAGCATTGCTCCGTACTATACGATGTTATGAAACATTGAGATGATCTTATTACCTTTTACTAGACGACATTGCTGCTTCGTTGATGTGTTGCTCCTAAGCACATGAAGTCTTTAAGAACATAATATGCTCTAACTTAAGGGAGTACCTTCTCTAACAACGATTGCATTATCCTTAGTCATGTTACTACTTAGTCAAGATATGTCCCTCATTGTCTTTTAAGACATTATAAGTCGTCAAGGAGATCAAAGCAATCTATTGTATTGTTTCCTACTATGTTGCCATTAAGTGAAGAGCTATCACTCCCATGTATACAATGACAAGACAACTTTCTAAAAGTAAATGGAAGTACTAAGAAAAATAAAAGAACACAAATTATCAATTCTACATGTTCAATTAAAATTTTATGTACAATAAAATATAAGATATGATAATGTGATTAAGATGGTTGCAAGAATAAGTATTCCTACAAATAGTTAGCTACATAATTGCTTATATGTAGATAGTATTGTTAAGAAGTTACGTTGATATGCTCCCTCAGGGCATGATCCTCAAAAATCAAAAGACTCCAATATAACTTGGTTTTCTATGGTATTATGAAAGAACGAGATAATTCATGGTTTGTTGACTTGCCCCTTCTTTGCATGTCAATAATTGGGGGACGAAAGTTATATATGAATATTGTATATGAAAAAGGCTATTTTGCATAGTAATGATTGTTATTCATGGTAGTTGCTTCATATAATATTTCTTATATGTAATGATTAATGCACCTATATGTACAAGGCTTGATGCATATGTACCTATGGTGCTTAATGTACATGTGCTTGTAATACTTGATGCGTATATGCTTGTGAGGCTTGATACACTTGTGCTTATAATGCTTGAAGTGTGTGTACACTTGTCGCGCTTGAAGCGCACATGCATATGTCTCAATGCGCACACAACACTCAATATATGATTAGATGCCTTACAGAGGTTTACAACATCTCTTATGCTTGATTGGAAGGATAACATTAATGGAGTCATTCATCACATGGGACTACTGTATATGATGCCATACTGCGTCCTACAATTTATTCTTAAAAGTAGTAGTAACTTTTATAGGCGGTTACTACCACTTAGGGGATGAAGAAGTGATCACCTGCAAGATACAGGGGAATGAGAAAGTAAAAATGAATTGCATTAAGTAAATACAACATCTACTTATACAATTTGAATATAACGTGTATGCATGTGAAGGCTCATATTTGACTTGCATTCAAGCTCATGTATTTGAGCCCATGCATGATCATTTTAAAATTTATTCATCTCATATATTAAGCTTACATATGTCCTTATGTGTGAAAGCCCATGTTCAACTCATATGCACTTTACATATTCAGCTTGCAAATGCTCATTTCAGAAGACTTATGTTCTATTCATTTATTAACTCGTAAGTACTTATGACAGATAACTTATGTTCAACTTATATGTTTAGCTCATAGGTGGTCATGTTAAAGGGTATATATTTAGTCTACTTTTTCAACTCTTGCATGCTCACGTTGAAAACTTGTGAGTGCTCATGACAAAAGTATCATGTTTGTACATGCCAAGACTCATGTTCAACTATAATGTTCAAGACTCGTTTTTACTCTCGTATGCACTTATGCTCAAGATGTTATGTGCCAACACTCTAGTTTCACTCACATGAGAGACTCATGTTTACTCACATTTTAGAAAGTGTTATGCTTAATTTACATACATAACTCACATGTGCTCATGATGAAAGTTTACGAGTGCTCGCGATAAAAGGGTTATGATGAACTTGAGTGTTCGACTCTCATATGTTCTTATGCAAGACTTATGTGTAGTTCATGTGTACTTATCTTGGGGACTCGTGCTCAACTCTTACGACCTCATAATTCAAAGCATACAGTCAAATTCATTTGGTATGCTCATATGGAAGCCCCACGTTAATTTTCTTGTTTAGCTCATGGTTGCTCATGATTAAGGGATCATGTTGATTTCTTATGTTTAAGTTTTAGATGCTTATGTTCAAAGTTCATGATAAGTTTACATCTAAGGCTTATATCCAGTTCACATGTTTAATGCTTGTATTGCATCATGATCAAAGACTTACGTTATGTTTGAAGTTCATGTTATGTTTAGGACCCGTGATCAAGATTCATGTCCAAGACTCGGTTTTATTAATATGTGCTCAATTTACTGGCCCACAGACTCTTAGGTGTTAATGTTTAAGGCTCATGCTTAATTCATCTCATGTATGAGGCCTATGCTCAACTCTCATATGCTTATATCTCAAGATTCATGCTTAGTTTCAATGTGTTCAACTTACGCATAACTCACATTTGGTTCTTATGTGCGTGTATGCTCATGCCCGCAATTTGCTTTATTAAGATCATAAAAACCAAGTCATGTGCGACCTAAGTACGATACTTGCAAAACATGGACGATGGAGAGATGTTAGCTTCACAATTTAAAAGAAAAGGAAAGGAGGAATTATGCATGGATTAATGGTGTAGAAATATACATAGAGGCTAATTTGAATGTAAAAAGCCATGGAAATCACAAATTGAGTGAATAACATAGCTACCAAAGTTACGTAACAAAGATGTTAGCAACAACAATTGTAACCTTCTAACTCTAGGCTTTCAATAAGAGAACTCCATAACGGTCTCACCAGCTTCCAAGTTAATGAATGAAACATTACCAGTATTGTGTATTGGGTCTCTGAATGATTTTACCTAACTTTAAGCTTCACAATGGACAAAACACTACTAGTATTGTATACTGGGTCTCTAAGTAATTTTACCAACCTTTAAGCTTCACAACTGATGGATACCAACATTGATCCCACTTTTAGGTCTCTAGGTGGCTCCTCTGGCCTTCCCAATTGATGGATACAACTACTAGAACCATGCTTGGATCTCCATGTGGTTCCACTTGCCTTCACAACAAACAAAACACCACTGATATTGTGATTGGAACTTCGGGTGATTTTGTTTATCTTCAGCAGTTACTAGTTGCACCACTTTCTTCCCCAACGTTACTGGACATGTGTTCTTTTTACTTTGGGCACCTAAAAGAAAAAGAGACAGCTTTTAAGTCAAGGTTTGTAGATAACACTCAAAGAATAAAGAGCGAAATGAAGTTTAGTTAGAAACAAAACAAAGTTTAGCTATGTACTCTTCCTTATTCCTCCTTTTTCTTATCCTTCGCTATGTTGGCTTTAGTGCTCCACTTTAATGGTTGGTCTCCTTTACCTATAAAAGAGAAATAAGAAGGGAGATTACAATAAAAGAGCAAAAAATGAAGAAAATCAAGTTAATTCAATTTTCCATGGTTCCCCTTGAAAAGAAGTTCTCAATGCATGTATAGAAGAATATATATGCTGTCCATTTATAAAATAAAGTACAAGACAAGTACATTTTGAGCTAAGGATGATTTTCTTTGTATAAAGAACAAGGCTCAATTCTATGTTGAGACAAAGGCAATAAACAGTTATTATAAGTGAATAGCTTGCCTAGCTATTTATAAAAGGACATTCAAGCCATATATAAGCTAAGAGTCTAGGATATTCCTTTTGGACCTTTAGAGAGAGGAACTTTGTTTATCTTTAATTCTTTAGTTCCCACAAAGTCGAATCTTGCATCATTTCGTAGTGCCTATTGAAATTGATATGGGGCCTTTGTTAAATCCTAGTGGACTTGTGAAAAGAGTTAAAGAATTCATGATGCATCTCAAGACTCAAAAATAGAAAAACTAGGCCGCGATCATGTGCATGATGTTAGATGACTACATCTATTTTTCAATAGTCTTATCAAAGTAACATTCAAAAAGACAATAATAAAAGGGTCCTATGAGGCACGAAAGCTTCATAACATTAAGGGGATATTTAAAGGTATAAGGGACAAGGAATCCATGCTTGTATTGATGCAAGTAAATCTAAAATGGAAAGATGACATTATTTTGATAAGTAAATACACCATGTGACAAAAAGTGGGATACCAAGTGCATATATTTCGCATGAAGGAAGCCAACAATAATACAAAATTTCTCTTGTTCCAGAAGCACACAAACAATTATATGATACATGAGTTGTTCCAGATTACATTTCTTTAATAATAGTCGAAGCAAACTGAGCACACAACATGTTTGGGGGGGGGGGGGGGGGGGGGGGGGGGGGAAGAGGGATTTAGCATACCAACTAAGCACCCAGGTGGCCCTCCACACTCATGCGCGGCAACTGTGTAGCCCAAATGGTGCAGAAGCAAACTGTAGAAGACTCTGATTAGTTAAGGTGGCTAATTGAAATAGTGATGTTAAAGTTAGAGAAAGTGAAGAAACGTACGAGGAAGACAATCGCAGCATGCATGGCTGAGGTTATATACTTAAGTGAGCATCTATGTGGCTATTCACATGAACAACAGCTCCGCGTACACGTTGATGCAGCATGGATGAGTCATCCAACATGAGATCAAGCAACTATGCACCAAATAGTAGCGGCTTCAAGCTTCTGTCGCTTAGCAGCCAAGAGTGTACAATTAACCTACTAAGGGAACAAGAAGATAAATGAGGAAGGAAAACATCAAATGAAAAGAAAGGGTAATCTGTTCTAGGAATTTCATCAAACATCTGGCGTGCCATTTCTTTGCTGCGACTCCATTAAGTTTAAGCTTAAACCGTAAAAGGGTTTGTTTCTCAGCCCCTGCAAGAGATTATAAAAGGAATAAAAAACCTAATTAAGGGATTAAAGCAACGATCAAGACAGAGGACACTGAATCTTACCATCTATTTCGACTGACTCCTAATGGGAAGCATGGAGATGCCACCAGATTAGAGCTTTCCACTGACCACGACTGAGTACGGCCATTCAATAGTGAGTCGAATACTTACCAGATGTGAGCACTTGAGCCCTCAGGTACACTCGAGCATTAAGGATGATCGCAGCTGTAGCAACTAACTGAATTGAGTTGTTCTACACTTGGCACAAGTTACATACTTGGCAATAGGTGAGGCACAACAAGCAGCTATTGTACTCCATCCACATCCTAGAACCGAACACCAAAGACTAGCAGCAAAGTGCAACCCCTTTTGCACGACAGCAGCGAACAACCCTGAAGTGTGCAAGGAAAAGGAAACGTGGAAATCAAACTCTTCGTCGAAAGGGTTGCAAAAAATTTGATTAAAGTGTCCATTTGTACCTTAGCTCGGTTGTTGGTGATGTGGGCCATTTAGTCGCATTCGTCGGGGTTTGAAGCACAAGTCATGAACTATTTGTTGTTGTTAATCAAAGCATGTTGCGGCTACAAAAAAATGAGATGGGGAAAACTCAAGTTAGAGCGCTATTTGGTGAGTTGTGAACAATCTGAGCTAAGAATGTGCATTTATCTTATTTACATTCGTCATCGGAGTGTCGAAAAACTTGAAGACGATATGTTTAGGGTCTGGTTGAGGATTCTCAGGCGGCCACTATGAAAGACCTTTCTTTTTTTTTTTCTCCATGACGGCTGCTATGTTGAACTTTGGAAAGTAGTTAACAAACCCTTAGCTGGCAACCTATCAATCATACTTTCTTGTATACATGATATGGGTAATATTGGGTTCAAGAAATTTAGGTTTTCACCAAGAATGTATGCTAGGACAGGTTGTGCATTTCTTGTTCCATTCCCTTTCTATCATGTACAGGAATTATTTAATAATTGAAAAAAAAGGGAAAAGAAGCAAAGTTGAGTACTATTAATCATAATCCCAAATGGTGACAAGG
The DNA here is from genome assembly GCA_024138005.1 of Lumnitzera racemosa. Lineage (NCBI taxonomy): Eukaryota > Viridiplantae > Streptophyta > Magnoliopsida > Myrtales > Combretaceae > Lumnitzera > Lumnitzera racemosa. The sequence goes on from JAMXBC010000007.1 coordinate 86,547,928, forward strand.
TAATCATGTCTTACCCTGTGATTGAAAGATGTAGTGCAATAAATAAGATTTGTTTAAACACAAAGTGTTTACATTATATATGAAGAACTTAAGGAAGAATGCTTTTATATGAGAAGAAAAAAAGAGAGGCAATATTGATAGATGGAGTCAATATAACAAGATTGCTAATGTGAACTTTGCATACAAATTTAACTCAGCGGAATCAATAATTCATGTAGATTGAATAGAAGATATGAATTAGCTTAGAAAGAGACAATTTAAAGAAGGTTTATTTTAGGGTATTACCTTAGGGTTTATATATAACTCCATCTAGTTGTAGTATGACACACGATTAAAAGGTATTGTGAACTCAAGCATTAAAACAATTTTTGAATGAATTTAACGGCGACAGTACAACTGTTCAATAGTACGCACTTGTCTAAGTCATTTGAGAGATTTATTCTATGCCTAAACCCCTTTAGCTTTGTTCAAATGACTTTGGTCAATAGGAAAAAAATAGAGGGTTGAATTTAATAATAGGCTTTTAGCCTATTAATTAAATGGATTTGACTCTTCAAGTTAAGGTAATAGACCTTGAGGAGCCAGACTCATAAGTTATCAAGATAATAAAAAAAGATTTAGCATGGTGGAATAGTTTGTTGGATCGGTTTTTCCTATCCAACTTTTCTCAACTTGGTTTACACTAAAAATAAGGTCTTATTAAGCCTAAACCCATAAAAGAAACCCACTCAAGATCCATAAGAGGAATGGATGAATTGTAGCTTTTGATCATCATTATGATATGATGGATGAGATCAAGGGCCATTCTTTATAAATACCTTTTTCAATTCTTCGTTTGGACAAAAGAGAATGGATATAAATACCGCTACTCTGTTGGATTTTCGGCGTGAAAGATTAAACACTTGAATATTTCAAGAACACTTGAATATCTTTTATCGATAATGCAGTTTGATATATTCGTGCTCTTTTACTTATCACTACAAGTGCTAGAGCCTCTTTGATTATATGTTTCACTTAAATCATTTCTTTAATCACATACAATACTCATCGTGCGGTATACACATGACCTTCATACTTGAACTCTCACACTCACAAATATTAATACTTGACTATATACACTAGAGATGAGTATGTTAAAATAATATTTTTAAACTAAAAATTAAAAATAATATGTATAACGCTAAAAATTAAGTATACAATGGTATTATTAGTAGGGATATTGAACAAAACTGCAAATTTAGTGGAATAAAAGCAAAAATCGTTATATTGTTTTGAAAAACAAATACATTAATAAATGCACCCAAACCACTAGAAAAAACTTGCTTGAGCTGATTTAATATTATAAATATCTTTTTGAACTGCCTTTTTTTTTTCCTCTTCAAATGAAGTGGTTCCTGTGGAAATAAATAAAGATAAAGCACATGACAGACCAAGAAGCAACGAAGAAGATCCACAACATCAAAACTTGGATGACGGGAGAAAAGCAAAGTTAATGCTATTAAAAACTTATATAGGGTAAGGTTCACAACATCTCTTACCCTTTTGTTTTAGACTCTTTGTATATGCATCTATATATTAATATATATATATATATATATATATGGAAGGCACATTCATCTCAGCTTTGATGATGGGACAAAATTCTAACATGGGAAGTACCTATACTATGACGGTCTAAATATTTTATTCCAAAAGTGTTATAGATGAAATTTAGTGGAAGAAAAATTCTCTTCAAGGGCTTTGGACACTTTAACATACACTTTTATATATTTTACTCTTTACAATATTTGGATAGTGTTTGGTTGCGTAATTTTTGTAATATTAGACTAAAAAAAAAACTTTGTCTTATGTTTAATTTGTAATTTGTTTAATGACTAGATAAAAATTAGATTGATGGATTGGATAAAGTACCAATTTTTTTTTTCTATTTACACCATGATACAAAAATGAAATTAATTCAATAAAAACAAAAAATATTTTATATTCTAAAAAATATTCCCCTTGTTATAATATTAAGTTACTAAATATTATTTTTATTAAATATTACAAAAAATATTTATTTTAAAATATATATAATTAATTTTTTAATATAAATTTTATATCCAGTATTATATAAATTAAATATGATATAATAAACTTATACTGTTTAATTTTTCTTATAATTATTATGTCTAATTCTCTTTATCTAATCCAACTATTATAATTAAACGCTATCTTGAGGTTAGTTGTTATGTATTTCTCATTAATTTTACTATTCCTGAATGATTGAACTTGAGCAGGTTATAAGTAGGGCTCAGTTACCCTCCTATTGTAGAAATGGAACCAATATATATGAACCATTCTTTTTTTCCATTTCTTATAATCACAGTCTTGACATGGATAATCAAGCTGACGTGGAAAGCTATGAAAAAGTTAGGTGAGTGAGTGGTTATATTACCTGTGGATTTTCCTTTCTCGTTCATGATAATTGAAGCTATTTTATATTTGGATCGATCTTTTGTTCGGTACCCAGGATCAAGCAAATCGAACAACAAAAGCTCAAGCATAGATTCACTAATGAACTAGTACATTACGCCTGTATAGTGATTTCTACTCTAGAAGAAGCTGAAATCAATCCAGAACATCAGGGCTTGGGCATCGCCACCGAGAACGGAATTATCGAATATTTCACCACCACATGTTTACGATATTTTCCATTTTCACTTCGGATGCAGTTTTCTGGTCAAAATATAATTCGAGTAGCCGTTCAACGTCGCAGGGAAAAAGATTTTTAATCTTTTGTACGAGAAAACTGCCATTAACAAAGGAATAAGTTCCACAGTAGATAAGCATATTGAAACCTGGCTGCATGCAGTAGCAAAATTGGCTTCTATACCACAGCTCCGATCCATACCATGTCCCGCTATACAAATGCACAGGGAAATACAATGGTTTAAGGTATTGGATTGCTCTCAGGAAGTAGAATCCTCGATAAATGCATATTAGAAATCCGATATGATAGTCATTTATTCAATGATCAAATCCTATAAGTCTAAACTTGTCTGCTCATGATCTTGGTTGGTATTATTATTATTTAGTGTTTTCACTTACTCATGGGCTGGGCTTTTGATTGAAACCCAATCAACTGGACAACGTCAGTAAACATGGTTGAAATGATGGTATAGATTTCGCTTTCGATATTTTGATATATATATATATATATATATATTTTTTTTTTTTTTTTGGACCAAAGATATTTTGATAAATTTAGCTCTATAAAAATTTAAACGTTGTAGTTTTATGTTTATTGGTCGAGAGTAGCTATTTAACATTATTGGCCTTGGTGTTCCAGGAAGTTGAGAATTTGGTTCAACCATTCTTTTGGGTTTGGAGAAATGAGAACAAGCAAGATGCATACCAATTATTCACTACTGAGAACGGGGAACTGGTTAAGGAAGCAGAGAAATGGGTGAAAGACACATCAAATTCATGTATGCTTGCATCAGCTCTAATAGCAACTGTAGTTTTCACGGCTTCTTTCACTGTACCCGGTGGCAATTTTGAGGGCAAAGGTACACCGATTTTCTTAAATGAAGAAACGTTTATAATTTTTGCTATTTCAGATGCTATAGCATTGTTTTCCTCCACCACTTCCATTTTGATGTTCCTGTCTATCTTAACCGCTCGTTATGCTGAATATGATTTTCTCTATGCACTTCCAAAGCGGTTGATATTAGGACTTGCTTCTCTTTTTGCTGCTATTACTGTGATGATGGTAGCTTTTGGCTCAGCACTTCAAATACATTGACCGAAAGATGGGAGTGGTTCTACATTCCAACCTTGGTGCTCTTCCAGTGGCTCTTTTCATGATGCTTCAAGTTCCATTGTTTGTCCAGATGATTTGGTCAGCATATGAACCTAGCATTTTTTGCGCACCCCCCCAAAGGATATGGTGATCTGCAGTAGGATGGTGTATGCCATTTATTCAACAAATTCAATTACCTTTTTCACATCCTCTTATGCCTTATGTTTTTGTTTGAAATGTTCCTTAATAATAAATTCAAGGATATACGATGTGATTCCATGTCTTTTCATTTGATGCTTTGAGTACATACATACATACATACATATATATATATATACACACACACACAAATGTACATATATACGTATATATATGGTAAGTATTATTTATAAGATTCATAGCATCCTTGGGTAAAAGACTTCAGGAGGAGATATTGGAGCACAAAAAAAAACAAAAATAAATAAATAATCGTCACTTCTGAAGACCATCAGGATACAAAAGCTCCATTGCATATTACAACACATGGTAGACATATTCAAGACTCCAGAGTCCTACTTTACTAAAAATCCGCAGTATATATTTATATATATATATATATATATATATGTATGAAGAAACGTAATTTGCCTAACCACTTCAAAAAAATTATCAACAGTGATTGCATAATCCTAGCTAACACGATTTTAATTCCATTTATAAATTTATAATCTTACTTAGAAAATGAAAAACCTATTTTCTACTAATTCTCTATTGAGTCTTAAGCAACCAACATTTAGCGAAATGGAAATGAAAACAAAGCTCAAATAACAACCACCAATTAAAACTATACAATATATCATGCCGTTCACGGTGACCAATAGCCTAAAACCCCCTATTTGAAAACACTCTGTACATGAAAAATGCAAATTTGAGTGGAATTAAAAAAGGATAAAAGGATATCAATTATTTCCTTACCTTGAAAATCTAGGAAACTTGTGCAATGAGCATGGGGTATGGGAGAGAAACTCATGCCACTTACAAGAAAGAAAGAGAGATAGCTATAAGATATTTTACTTCTTGTGGTTAGAAAATTACGGCGAACGAACTTTTCGCAGCCAGTACATTTTTTTTTTCATTTTTATATTTTTGGTGTGTAGCAAAGGTCTTGCTACAAGAAGTTCTTAATTTAAAACTTTCCCACGTTGGATAAACTAAGCAAAACTTCTTATAGCGAATTGCACTACAACACATGGCATGTAGGGAGCAACTCCCTGCAAAAAGGGTTTATTATGTTTTCCAATTTTTTCAATACAATCTTCTTGATGTTTTCGCACCTTAAAATCATGAGAGCATGATAGTTAGCCAGGTGTCATATTTAAGTAGCTCACCTAGGGCTTTCTTGAATTAGAAAGTAAGTTTCTAATCAATTTTAGAATTTATGAAATCCTTACTAAGTTTGACAAGACTGATTTACAGTTATACTTGCATTGCAAATTGGAGGTAAGAAAATTATTCAACTCAAAATACCATCACATATACATATATGTATATATTTACATAAACCAAGTAGCGACCATCAAAGAGGTTTATAAAGCTCCACAACACGCAGCGTACACGGGGCCACGAAAACAGTTCCTGGTCCATTAACTAGCGGTATATCAAGTTTACATAAAGGTATCTTAGTAATGAGGTCCACGATAATAAGGAAGTAGATGTAAAAATTTTGCATAGCAGTCAACTAAATATAAACAGCCTTGGGGGGACAGGGACCGATATGAGTTAATTTTGAAAGGTTGGGTCGATTCGATTGGATTCTTAAAAACATCTAGGTATATTAGGTCCAAGAAAGTTCACATAAGCTAAATAGATGAGCTGGCAATTTTTAATAATCTCTCCATCCGATGAACCGTTGAAAAGGAACCTCCCCGCGAAAGTGAGGGAGGAAATAAAGGAGGAGTGTCCCTTGAGGGTGGCTATGCAGCGGTGGGTGGCGTTGTGTAGGGAATTGTCGTGGTGAAATTGTTGAGAAAGGAAGGAACAGATGGTAGACTTGGTTGGGAAGAGAGCTTGGTGACTTGGATTGAAGGTGGTGATAGGAGGAGAGGGGAGAAAGTGATGATTCTGAAGAAAGAGTCTTCTCCAAGTGACATTGGATCTCCACAATATCTAAAGTTTGCAGGAGGTGCCTTTACAATTTAACCATTACATATATATTTATAAAGTTTAGAAAAATATTGCTATATAAATTCACTGTAATGTTTGTAGCAATGTTAAAGTTAGGTCCATTTGAATAGAGGGGAAAAGGAAAAAAAAAATGCAAAAAATAAAAACCCAAAAATACGGTTCCTGAAAAAATACTTTCAGAAATATAGAGGCAATTTTGGATTGAACCAAAATTTTAAACATTCTTCTTTTCCCTTCCATTTCATTTACAGAATGATCTATCTCTCTTTAAACAAAACAAACACAAACCTCTCTTCATCTATTGCGATTTGTAGCACATCTTTAAAAAAATTTTGGAAAATGAGATAAAAAACAAGCGATCTCCTCATTTTCTCTCTTTTGAAGACAATGAACCAAAAGATAACATTTTAACATCTTTTGATCAATTTTATAAACATGTAACTGTGTAAAATAGTATTGTTGTTGAATATACATGTACATTATTGTTTATATCAAGTTTTTTTACGTATCAAATTATCCGCATTAGTTTATTATATGTGCACTTAATATGTGATATGAGGAGGCTTATTTAGTATTAATGTAATTGGTTGAGTTAGTTAGTTAGTTTTCGCATAAAAAAATTGTTAGTAATTAAGCAATTGTCGTAAGGAGTACGCTTCTTCTACATATTAAATTTAGTTATAACGATGGGTATATTCATGAATGCGTAGCTATACATATAAGATATGGGTTGATTAAGTGTTGAGAATTTTATCGGGTTGATGTGATAAATAGGTGAGAAGGATAAGGTGAGGGTGATTTGCTACACTTAGAGGAAATATTGTGGAAGGGAAAGATGGGGTACGCTAGTGGTCAAAAACAATAGTTAGGGTATCGGTTGGAGCAACCTATGATCAGTTGGAGCAACCTATGATCAGTTGGTTAACTTGGTATGTAACTGGCTCTATATTGATATGATGATTCACCGGGTTGATTTGATTCATAAGTGTCCTCTTATAGGAGGGAGTAGGGACATGTTCTATATTGTTCCTATAAATGATGATTATAACGCCCAACAGTTATTGACATCTTCACAAAGATATAGTGGAGTAAGTGGTTTGATAGAATTGTATGTTAAAGTTTATGAAATTGATATCCCCCTAACTATTAAGAACGATTTTGGAGGGCATGATGATAATGTTGGGGTTTAAGTAGAAACTCAAGTATTTTAATCTCAGTCGGTTCCATACAGTGATACATTGAGTACCAGTTGTATGCCCTGTCAAAATAACATACTGATCATGAGAGAATTCAATAGGGATATAAATGTAGAGAATGACTCCCTTTGTAAGGACATTGACAATAACTCATATTATACTGATTCTAATCCTAATATTGGTCAAAGCGAAGGGTGCTTCTACGAAGTAGAAGAAGCTTAAGGGTTGAGTAGGAGAAATGGTTGGGGCAGGGGTTTACCATAGATGTAGACGCTTCTGGAAGGTCAGAACTCATGCCATTCTATATAGTATGAGTTGGTGATGGACTCGTATCATCTAAGGAGAGTACAAATGATGGTGGATGGAGCTTCATTAATGAATTTAAGGTGGGAATGCAGTTCTTGAAGAAAAAAAATACTTAAAAGCAGTAGTGAAGATGCATCATGTTTTAAACCATCATGACTTCGAAGTGAAGGAGTTCTACTGTATTATCCAGTCTATTAGATGTACTGATTAGGAAATAAGTTGCAAATGGAGACTGCGAGTATGCAAGAAGAAGCATGTTAGATGCATTACGATAACTAGGTTTGTGGGCCCACACACATGTTTGAATCCTACTATTAGTCAATATTACCCTCAACTGGATTCAACAACTCTGTTTCTATTTATTATTAAGGAAGTACAAGAATCATTGATGTTTAAGGTGAAATATCTTTAGGCTACCTTCATAAGTAGTATAATTATACTATACATATAAAGAGAGTTAGGAGGGCAAAGTGCAAAGTGATAAAGTAGGTTTATGTAAGGTGGGAGGAATAATATGCAGTGTTGCCACATCTTTTATATGCCATTTAAGAGGCTAATCTAGGTACCATGGCAATGTGAAAGTGGTAAGACAATGATATTATGAGTCATGTATTCTTTGATAAAGTATTTTAGACATTTGGACTTGTATCAAGGCCTTCGTACATTGCAGGTACGATACCACAATTCACACTTATCATATCGGTTATATGTTTTTTTATCTCTACTTTAAATATTTAAGACTAACTACTATTCTATTTTTGAGCTTGTGATTACCATCGACGGTACATTTCTCTATGGGAAGTACAACCATAAGCGTCTTTTTATAATTAGAGTTAATAGTGAAAATCATATTTATTTTGCTTATATTTGCTTTGTTTGATGAAGAGTGTTAGGATAGTTAGGGATGGTTCTTGAAGTGTCTGCTCATGTTTGTGATAAAGGACCCATAGACATTTGTTTGATCTCTAACCATCCTGTTGGAATGTGGTCTGTAGTTCAGGGAGAGAATGCAATATGGTCAAATGGATGGCCATGGCGATGGTGTATCTGTTACATCATAAGTAACTTCAATTCCCAAGCCAAGAACAAGGAATGTAAAGAACTGATAAAAAAGGCAACATACCAATTGTAATCTTGGAAATTCTAAGCGTATTACGACAGAGGCCAAAACGACGAGCCCTTATCTAAGGATGTAGACCGTATCATATGATGATGGAACTTGCTTTTTCCATAGGACTACAAATATTGTTGAGATCTATAATAATGCACTGAAGGATGCTTAGAGCCTGCTTATTGAGGCATTGGTGAAGAAAACATTTTGTAACTGCAACAAATACTTCAATTAGCATTAGATCGAGATAGCAAATTAGATGGGCATGGGAAAGGTGCCAATTAAATTTGTTGGGAGAAAGTTTGATAGTAGCATAAAGTAACAAGTAGCTACCGTATAGTCATCTTCGAGGTTACAATTGCACCTCGCCCTACAGTACATGGACAAAAGGGGGAAAATAATCATATTGTTGCACTTAGAACTCGTTGGTGTACTTATAATAAGTAACAAACGTATACGATTCCATGCTCTCTTGCAATAGTAGTTATGAGAAAAAATGAGCATGGGTTGTATAGCATATAGTGGTTATTAGTACAAGTGATAGCATTAACCATGAGCATATGTACATTCTTTTATGCCTTATGCCGACAAGGCTGATTGGCCTTAGCTTGATATTCCCATGTAACACCTAATGCAAACTAGGGATAGAGTTAGGGAACATATAAGGCCTTAGGAGAAATGGTTCCAAAGTGAGATGGATATTTATAGGGGGCCTTTATTGTACACTTATGGACTATGCGGTATGGAGGGACACAATAGGAGAAGATGCCCCTAAACGGGTTACCGATTTACGTTTAGTAGAATTATTGGTAATGTTGTTGTAGCATTTATGAACAACCTATTGATAGTTACTTTTTGCTAGTTATATTTTGCTTATGATTTTTTTTTTTTATTTCATTATGTGCCATTTGAACTTCTCATGTGTCTTTAACCGAAATGGTTCTTACTATTTCATTGTGAAAATATAGGCACAGATGGATCTAAGATTCACTAATAGGTCACTACTTGATTTATAGCCATTCTATAGGTCTGAGCTAGTGTGGGATAGTCAGGTAAGGACCGATAAGTTGCAATTTAGTTGCAGTTAAATTTCTTGGATTAGAACTAACATACATACCCCTTCATTGTATCTTGTAAGAGAATCTCTGACTTAGATATTATAAACGAGAGGCCATATTCAAATGTAGGGATGGATAGGAGATCTCAATAGATTCACGGATGTCTCTTTACTTTATGTAGGCCGACTTTCTTGGTGCAAGGCATGAACCATTCATATAGCTTGATTTGCATTTGATCACTACCTTAGTGGAGCATTGGAGAGAGAAGACACATACCTTCCACTTTCATATAGGGGAGATGATGGTTATACTTTAGGATGTCTCTATATTGATTGGTTTACTAATTGATGGTCAGGCTGTGATGAGTGGTTTTCAGTTAAGCTGGGCTGACATGTGCTTATAGTTTTTAGGACACTACCATCCCTACTTGCCCCCTTGCCCCCCACCCCTTCTCCGAGTGCTTTAACTATAAATGGACACTCGAGCTTATATTATGTAGTTGATTAGGTGGATGTTATTTTTATACAAGTCAAATAACATGGTGCATCCGATGTTCCTTCCCCTCCTCTTTGACCTTAATGTAACTAGGTGATATACTTGAGATGTTGCATGCTTGGTATGGCTCTATCACCAGCTGTGCCTTACCTCACGGATGGATGCAAGTGAGATCAACAGGCTACTTATCTTACTCTAGGTGTAGGCATACGGAGCACTTCTTACACATATCTCTATTACATCGTTAGATCATGGCAGTAGTAGATGATCAATTGTTGATGAGTTGATGGGGGGTTGATTTAGTATTATCGAGCTTCCCACTCATGTTGTCAACTAGTATAGGGATACATTTGACCGCTAGTATCTAAAGCAAGTATAAATGTACTAACTTGAGTTCTTTTATCATTTGCAATATTATGTAGATGCATGTTCTAATTTGCTTATTTTATAGGTTGCATGGACCCCATATTCCTATGACGACATTATTAAGCTCCATGCTTTCTATCGTACTAGTGGAGATATTTGGATAGTATAGGTACTGCTGATTTGCTTCCATATAATCCAGTTGTATTTCCTAGATTATGTAGTACAGTAATTTGGCGAGATTTAGGGGATTCCCGATTATATAGATACATCCTAAGAGTTGCACGATATTGACTTAAGGGGTTGGACAAAGACAAATTGGGTTACCACTCATGCTAGCTGGCTGGAGCAGTAGACGAATTAGCATAACAGGATAGTCTTTACCTAACGTAGCTCCAAACTACTACGCTTGGTACCAGTAGGTTACTTGCTAATATATTGGCCAGTCTATAGCCTTCTAGGTATGCATGGTACATATTTAGGTTCATTGTTTCTTGATAATACTTCATCTATGCCTTCATATGCTAGCTAAGCTGTTATTTGTGACATGTAGGCAGATTTTACCCATAGGTTATCATAGATGTCATATGAGGATATCATGGCAAAGTAATCGAGGGTAGATGTTGTCATTTACCAGCTTAGGGGTGTTGATAAGAATCGGACTATTGGACCTTTAATTAGAGCTTAAGTGCAAGGTCTTGAAGAAGTAAGGAAGCGGATTATATTATTTTAGCTAACTCTAGCCGAAGCTGAATTGATCCTTACTATCAACCAACTCCATATGTTAAGTCGAGTAATTTATCATCTCCTAGTAGTTAAGTGTTGACCTAAAGTATGCTATGTTTATAGTTCAACCCATCATGTTTGATAGGAATCAACCCCCTGGACTGATCATAAGAACTTGAGCTAGAGGGCTTCAAGGGCTTGCATGTAAAATACTAGCTCTAAGCCATAGACGAAACGGGGACTCTTATCCCGATCCGACCTCCTACTAACTTATCTCTTAGATTCTCATGTGTGTCTAACATGATCCTGCCTAACAGCAAAGTCTTAATCTAGAAGATAGCCTTGAACTGGCCAAGCTAAGCTACCAACCTGACTCACTAGCGTCTGACTTCAAGACAGCTGACCTTTTTACTAGGCTAATTGGCCCCTGACCTGATCCAGATCCGATAAGCCTTTAACCACCAACACTTTTGTTTCTACTTGTATTATAATATACTCTTGACATTTGGCCATCAAGCGATATGTATCTTCTAATACAACATTCCATAATGATTCTTTCTTCTTTATACTAAATATTCTTTATCCTTTTTTACCCCTTTTTAGTATGATTCATGTAATCGAATTGTAAGATACCCTTTTGTCTTTTCATACATGTAAATAACCCTGGGCAAGTATATAAACCCCTACTTCCTTTGTACGTAGGATAATCTACCTTTCAATATAAAATTATTCTCTTTAAGCAACCTTAGTATTCTTGTTATTATTTAACTCTTATCTATTCCCTTTAGCAAGGAGTAGTGGTGAGTGACCCTTCAGTTCGGACCAGTGTGTTACATCCAGGGGACTGTTAGTTGAGTAGGATCGAGTGGTAAGTCATATCTATTTGGTAGCTGCTTGGACTTTGCTAGTTTTTTTTTTTTTTTTTTTTTTTTTATTTTCGTTTTGGTTCCTTTGTTGTGGTGTTTCTCCATGTATGCGACCTTGGAGACGCATCAGCTTCACTGGTATCAGAACAAGGTTTCACAAAGGAGTGTGTAGAGTTGTAGTGAAGTTTTGGTTCGCTTTACTATTAGTAGCTGTTGTATTCCTTTCATAGCTACTTTAGTATGTTTAAGTGTTCATAAGTGCATTTTTGTTGATACTCTGTTTTACTCTATTTTCCATTGTGACAACAAAGCAAGTTTGTTGGTAGTTTGTTAATCTATTCAAAGAGGTATTATGCCATGTCAAATTTAAGTGTTTAGGGAGTTATTGGTGACCGGTGTAGTGGTGTTCAACCTGATCGTGATCACAATGATAGTAATATCCTAGGGTTTGTTGATGACAAGCTTAATAAACTTATAAACCTCATTGAGAGTCTATCACCATAATGAAAATTAATCGGCAACAACCCCAAGTTATATAGCAACAAAACTTACAGGATGGCACCCTTAAGAGACATTACGTCCAAGGCAATTGAACCAATCACCCAGTTCGACAGCTTCAAGCTGGATGAGCTGCTAGATGAAGATTAGAGTTAGAGGAGATTGCGGAGGATAGCTAGGAGATGGATGTTGAAGAGTTTGGTGAAGAAGAAGTTGATTTTTACCAAACATAGGGACGACGATGTCGAGTTCCTTGAGGGCTAAACAATTAAGATGCAAATCCCGCTCTTTGGTGGAGGTGGAGACATAGATGAATACTTGGAGTGGGAAGAGAAGGTTGAGAAGGTGTTTGCATATTATGAGTATGAGGATGTGGTCAAAGTCTAACTCGTTTACTAGATATGCCACAATGTGGTGGAAGAATTTGAATGCAGCTAGAGCAAGAGATAGGAGATGAGGTGTTAGAACTTGGGATGAGATAAAAAGGTTGTTGAAGGGTAGATTTGTGCTCGAAAAGTACCTACAAGATACATTTGCCAAATTGCAAGAGCTTCGCCAAGGGAGCCGATCTATTGATGACTATGTTAGGGAATTCTAGATACTTAAGTTCTGAGCCAACGTGGAAGAGCTAGAAGTATGTACCGTATTAAGGTTTATTTCTAAACTTAGATCTCAAATTCGTAATATTGTGGAAGTACAGAGATTTTATACCTTAGACGAAGACATTAAGATAACGTAAAGGGGAGAAATGCAAAGGAGAAATGTTTTGAGCCAACCTAGGCAAATATTCTCTCGAGCTCCCGTATCGCATTGACTTGTTCAAGTTGACCTGGGGAGGCCGTATAGAGCTGAGGAAAGGAATGACTGACTTGAGAAACGCTAAGTAGACTAGTAGGGCCAAGCAAAACAGTCGAGTCGACCTAAAGCTAGGTTGACCTCGAGAACCTATGAGAAAGGCTAACTATCCAGACGAAAGACCAGTGAGGTGAAGTGTTTTAAATGCTTAAGCTTTAGATACATGGCCGCTGAATGCCGAATCGACGTATCATGGTAATCCAAGGAGATATGGTGGATAGTACCGATGAGAGCGACCTCGAGGAAGAAGTGAATGTTGGAGAACCCAAGGTGGAATAGGAAACTTGTATCTTTGCTGGCTAGGGAGATGTAATGGCCCTAGTTTTGAGGTGAGTCCTAAGTTCCTTGTTGAACTCTGAGGAGGACAAGAGAGAGAAACTATTTCATACCAAGTGTACCATTAGAGGCTAATTATGCACAATCATCGTGGATGGAGGAAGTTATACTAATGCTGTTGTACATTCCTTTGTATAGAGGTTGTGTTTGCTGACCTCAAAGTATCCCTGACCTTACAAGCTATACTGATTTCATGATAAGGGTGCTTTGCTTATAACTGAACAGGTAACTATACCATTTAGTGTTGGGAACATATATAAGGATGAAGTAGTGTACGATGTCATCCGTATGGGAGCTTTACATCTACTGCTTGGACGACCTTGGTTGTTCAACCAATGTATTATTCATGATAGGTATAAGAACACTTATGCCTTTATCAAAGATGGAAGGAAGATTGTATTGCTACCCTTAACCTCGTCATAAGTGAATGGAGCTCATAACTAACTCACTTGAGTTAGTAAGAAGAAAGTTTTGGTGATAAGCCAAAGAGAGCTTTGATCTACTGAAAAGGTTGATGAACCAATGTTCTTGCTGATTAAGAGACTCAAGGAGATGAGGGAGTTATAGAATGTTCTAGAAGATATCCGAAGCTTGCTAAATAAGTTTTCCGACCTGTTTCTAGAAGAACTGCCCAAAGGATTGCCACCAGTTTGAAGCATTGAGCATTATATCGATTTATAGCTAGGCGTTGCCCTGTCAAATTGACTTGCATATAAGATGAACCCTAAGCAAGTTGCCAAGTTGAAGAGACAGGTGGACAAACTCATTGAGCGAGGATATGTGAAGGAGAGAATGAGCTCTTGTGCTATACTAGCTCTACTTGTCTCGAAGAAGGATGGATCGTGGTGCATATGCATCGATAGTCAGGCGATCAATAAATGTAGATACCTGATATTGAGGCTCGATAACATGTTAGATGAGCTACATGGTGTATGGATATTTTCAAAGATTGATTTACAAAGTGGCTACCATTAGATTCGTATGAGACCTGGGGATAAGTAGAAGACTGTCTTTAAGATTAGGCACGAACTCTACGAATGGTTGGTTATGCCATTCGGACTTACTAACGTACTGAGCACATTCATGAGGTTAATGAACCATGTGATGTGCCCTCTGATTGGAAGATGTGTGATCATATATTTTGATGACATACTGGTATATAGTGCCAACCTAAACGACCATGTTCAACATCTTTGCGAAGTATTTGACATTTTATAAGTTAAGAAATGCATGTTTACGAGAAGGAGTTGTACTCCCTTTTTCAAGCCCTGACCATTTGGCAACACTTCCTACTGCCATGAGAGTTTGTTATTTACATTGACTATGAATCATTGAAACATTTGGGGAGTCAGAACAAGCTTTTGAAGAGGTAAGCCAAATGGTTGGAATTCATGGAAGGGTTTTCGTATGTCATTCGGTACAAGAAGGAGAGTGCAAATGTGGTCGCTAATGCTCTGTCATGATGGCAAACCTTGTTGACCATTTTACAAATAAAGTTATTGGGATTCTCACTCGTCACGGAATAGTATGTTATTGACCCTCACTTTGGTCCTATTGTTGAATAGTGTCGAGTGGAGGTAGTTGTTAGAGGATATTATCTTAAGGATGGCTATTTATTCAAGGACCACTGGTTATGTATTCCAAACTACTCCATATGAGAATTGTTGGTTCGGGAAGCTTACAATGGTGGACTTTTAGGGTACTTTAGGGAAGTCAAGACTGCCGATCTATTGAAGGAGAACTTCTATTTGCCAGGTTTGGCTAAGGATGTCCATAAGGTAGTTGGTAGTTATGAAGTATGTAAGCGTGCTAAGGGGAAGAGAGAACCTCATGGAGAGTACATACCTCTACCAACGCCTACCTTACCGTAGGTCGACCTTAACATGGACTTCATCCTAGGGTTGCCCTGGATACTCAGAGGAAAAGATTCTATCTTTGTTGTAGTGAACCGCTTTAGCAAGATGGCACACTTCATTTATGCTATCGGACTAACGATACTTTATATATTGCCGATTTGTTTTTGTAGGAGATTGTTCGATTATATGGAAAACCGAAGACGATTGTCTTAGATCGTGACATAAAATTCTTAGGCTATTTTTGGAAGACTCTTTGGAGAAGACTTAAGACTAAACTCATATTCAACTTCAGTAGCTACCCTCAGACTGATGGCTAGACTGTAGTGGTAAACAGGATGCTAGGTAATCTGTTCAAAGTTATCATAGGAATGAACCTGCAGGATTGAGATTTGTGCCTACCTGTTGTGTCGCATACAACTAAATTATCCATAGCCCTATGAAGAAGACCCCATTCGAGGTTATCTATGACCTTAACCCTACCATTCCCTTAGACATGATCGGCACCCCAATAGCTATTGAGGAAAGTCAATATGGAGTGGATCGAGCCTAAGAATTGTATGAGCTACATTAGCCTGTTACAAGGAAGATTGCTAAGTTCAATTAGCCTGTTACAAGGAAGATTGCTAAGTTCAATTAGAGACAACAAGAGATTGGCAGTCGAGCCCATCGAACTATTTCCTTCCAATTAGGAGACTTAGTATGGATTTACCTTAGCTGAAAGCGATTTTCGCACTTAAGACAAAACAAACTATCTCCTTGACTGACAGCCCATTTAAGGTCTTAAAGAAGATTAACCACAATGCTTACCAGATTGAGTTACCTGATGACTATGCTGTCTCCTTTACCTTTGATGTGTCCAATCTAATTCCCTATCGACCAGCAAAAAACCCTGTAAGGGCTTTAGAAGAATGAGCAAAAACCACTTTAGATTTGAGGACAAATCTCTTCGACCCCCAGGCAAATGATAGGGATTAAGACCTTAAACTGATCACAAGGAGCCAAACAAGATGAGATCAAGGGCTCATACGAAAAATACTAGCTTTAAGCCATAGCCAAGACAAGGACTCCTATCCTGATTCGACCTCTTACCGACCTGTCTCTCAGATTCTCACATGTGTCCAACATGATCCTACCCAGCAGCGAAGTCCTAATCTAGAAGACAATCCTAAACTAGCCAAGTCGAGTTACCAACCTGACCCACTGGCGTTTGACTTCAAGACAGTTGACCTTTTTGCCAGGCTGATTGGCCCCTGACCTAATCCAGATTAGGTTAGCCTCTGACCACCAGCACTTTTGTTTTTGCTTGTATTATAACATACTCTTAATGTCCAGCCATCAAGCAATACGTGTCTTCTGATACAACATTCTAGAATGATTCTTTCTTCTCCATACTAAATATTCTTTATTCTTTTTACCCCTTTTTAGTATGATTCATGTAGCTTAATTGTATGATACCCTTTTGTCTTTTCATACATGTAAATAACCTTAGTAAGTAAGTATATAAACCCCTACTTTCTTTATATGCAGGATCATCCAACTTTCAATATAGAATTATTCTCTTTGAGTAACCTTAGTGTTCTTATTATTATTTAACTCTTATTTATTCCCTTTAGCAAAGAGTAGTGGTGAGTGACCTTTCAGTTCCGATCGGTGTGTTACATCCGGTAGATTGTTGGCCAAGTAGGATTAAGTGGTGAGTCATATCCATTCGATGGTTGCTTGGACTTTGCTAGTTTCTTTTTCTGTTTCCGCTTTAATTCCTTCATTGTGGTGTTCCTTTGTGTGTATGACCTTGGAAATGCATCAGTGTTGGCCTTCAGCTTAACAGTATGGTTGTTAAGAACCTAGCATACATCCATACTTATGCCTTCTCAGGAGGTCCCTAAGTCTACTCGACGAACTCCATCTTGAGCAAAACCCTTTTTGTCTTTTCCATTTTAGGTAAGATGTCCTTACACTTTGAGTATAAATACCCTTATAACATATAGTCGCAAGAATCATATACCTCTGATATTGAATATAATTCCTTTTTGTGAGCATTTCCTTTCCTTATTTCCATCTTCTTACTCTTATCCTAACCCTTAAGTAAAGCTAAGTGGCGAGTGACTTACTTAGACTAGTTCGTGCATTATATCGAGTTGAGGTACAAGTCTACGAAGTTTCCTTGGTACGTCATATCCTTGGAATCATTCATAGTTCTACTTGTTTACTTTTCATTGTTATTCATGCATTTCTCATCTTTGTTTTCAAGCTTTCTGCAAGCTTTGACCTAATTCAATACTATTGCCCTTATTAGCTCTTAGTAAGGCATATCATCTTTGGTATCAGAGTGGAGGTTTGTTTAGGTAAGTTTTGTTTAAACTCTCCTAAGTAATCATGTTAGTTGTGGTAGTATGTTATATTTGCATAGAAGTTAGCTATGAGTGTTTGAGTAAGTAGAAGATATAGTAGTTAGATATAGCTATATACTCCGTTTTGCCTTGTTTCGAGCAAACAAAAACAAAGCAAGTTTTAGTTGGGTTTATCGTTCTTTGGAGTAGTTGTTCGTAAATTGGTTGAACTTTCATATGGAAGAGTGTGTGTGTATTGTTTAACTTAAAGGAACCGTGTCTATTGTTTCTTAGAATATGAGTTTGTTACTAAGTTTTGTCGAAGAGAATGATGGATCCAAGTGATAATACTGGTATTAAAGATGACAATAGTGGTGTTATCTACCATGGATGACAACCTAATACGGCTTAAGAAGAACAGATGAATGAATTGACGAGATGGCTAACGTTATAGTTGATCTAACTAGAGCTATTCATGCATTGACCTTCTGATTTGCCGAGACCGTGCAAAATATTCCTTAAGGCACTTGACCTACGAAAGGATAGGTCCCGGCTCGACAAGCTTGAGGAGGAGGAGGAGTAAGAGGATGAGGATGAAGGAGGATTGACTTATGTGATATGGATAATGAAGGAGAAGAAGAGTACAATGAGGAAGAGAAGCGAGCTAGAGCACCCTAAGCTACCAAGCACATGAAGCTTCAAATTTCGAGCTTCAATGGTTTTGGGAATGTAGATGACTATTTGGATTGGTAGGAGAAGGTTGAGCATGTTTTTTATTGTTACCAGTATGAAGATCGCGAGAAAGTGAAGACTACTGCTATAGAGTTCTTAAGTTATGCTATGATGTGGTAGAAGAACTTCCAAATTATGAAGAGACGAGAAGGATATAGGGACGTTCATAATTGGCTTAAGATGAAGAGGATACTTAGAAATAGATTTGTGCCAGATACTTATTTCTAAGGTACTTTTACTTGACTTTAAGAGTTAAGACAAAGAGGCCAAATTGTTGATAAATATGTTCAAGAGTTTCAAATACTCATGATTCGACGTGACATGGATGAACCATTAACTTAAAGGCATCTAGATTTCTCACTAGATTGAGAGGCGACATTTGAGATGTCGTAGAACTTCAGTAGTTTACTACATTGGATGAGACTATGAGAATAGCCTTATGAGTAGAAAGGTAGAGGAGGAATAGGCCGAGCCAACCTCCAATGAACCGAGTGGTCTAACTAAGCTAACTTACTTAAGGAAGTTACTGAGCTCAGTAAAATGCCAAGTTGAGTAGAAGAACAAATGTCAGAGATGAACATAAGGGCTTGCCAACTAATGGTGACGTGTTGCTGAGAAATTATGAGAAAGGATAACGATCTGGGAGGAAGATGAGCCAAATCAATTACTTTAAGTGCTAAGAGTTTGGGTACATGGTTGCCTAATGTTCAAACATAAGAATTATGATCATCAAAGGAGATGTTCTGAAGATTGAGGTAAACAACATAGGTGAGGAGCCAAAGGAGGAAAAAGAAGTGAAGGAAGAGATTGAGGTTAATGCCCAACTGGTTGAGGAAGATGTGTTTATTGAATATCTAGATAAGCTAACTTTTGTTGTCTGGAGTGCGATGAGTTTAGAACCCTCTATCGAGGAGGAGCAAGGAGAAAATTTGTTCCACATCATATGTAAGATAAGAGAGTAGGTATGTATGCTTATAGTAGATAGTGGAAGCTATACTAATGCTACGTTTGTTGACCTGGTTAAAAAGCTTAAGTTGCCAACTAGCTTACACTTGAAGCCATATAAGTTACATTGGCTAAATGAGAAAGGATCACTACATGTCACTTAGCAAGTATTACTACTGACTACTATTGGAAATTATTTTAATGAAATTCTCTATGATGTATTCCCCATGTGTGCATCTCATATATTGTTAAGTAGACCTTAGCTTTTTGATCGGAAGGTTATGCATGATAGATTTAGGAACACCTATATGTTTGAGATAGATGGAAAGAAGATCACATTAAACCCTTTTACGTTGAGTCAAGTTAGCAAGCAGTGAAGCTGCAAGCTAAACTTGCTCGAAGAACCAAGAAAATTTTGATTCTGAGTAGAGCCAAGCTTAGAGAATTCATTAAGTCTAACTTGCCGACTTTTCTATTGGTTAGGTGACTATTAGAGTTGAAGGAGCAGATTGAGCTACCCCTAGAGGTCAAAGAGGTATTGGATGAGTATGCTAACTTGCTTCCTAAATAGTTGCCTAAGGGATTACCTCCTGGTGCTATGCTAATGCTCCTTACACCGAAAAAAGATGGTATATGTTTAATGTGTTTAGATTATAAAGCTGTGAAAAAGATCGCAATCAAGTACAAGTATCATATCCCTAGGTTGGATGACATGATAGATGAGTTGAATGGAGTTAGGATCTTCAATAAAATTGATCTGAAGTTTGGCTACCATCAGATTCAAATGAGGCGGGGAAGCAAGTGGAAAATTGCATCTAAAACTAGGCATAGATTTTATGAGTAGATGGTTATGCTTTTTAGCCTATCAAATGCCTTGAGCACCTTTGTGAGATTGATGAACCATATGCTCAGAAACTTGATCAAAAAGTGTGTCGTAGTCTATTTTGATGACATCCATGTATACAATGCTGACTTATCAAGGCACATTGAATATCTTTGTACCATACTTGATGTATAATGAGCCTAGAGGTTATTAGACAATTTGAAGAAGTATTTTTTCTACTAGGAGGAAGTAGTATTTTTAGGATATGTAGTTGGTGGAGGAGGCTTACGAGTCGATAATGGAAATATTTAAGCTACTATCGAATGGCCAACTCTAACCACATGTGCCAATGTGAGAAGTTTCCATGGACTAGCATCCTTTTTATCGAAGATTCATCAGAAACTTTAGCATCGTTGTTACACTACTTATTGAGCCAACAAAGAAGAATATTGAGTTCAAGTGGGGTGAAAGAAGGGAGGAGTTTCAATGAAGTAAATGAAAAATTGACTTCTACACCAATATTAGCTTTGCCCAACTTCAAGAAAAATTTTTGAGCTTGAATGTGATGCGTCAAGCATTGGGATAGGTGGTGTTATCTTGATTCAAGAAGGCCACCCAATTGCTTACCATAGAGAGAAGTTGAGAGAACCTTAGTTGAACTATTCATTGTATGACAAAGAACTCTTAACCCTTATCCCGATCCTTCTAGTGTAGCGATACTATCTATTGCCAAAAGAGTTTGTCGTTTATACAAATCATGAATCTTTGAGGTACTTCAGAAGTTAAACTAAGTTATCGAAGTGGAAAGTGTAGTGGATTTGATTCCTCAAAGGTTTCAACTTTGTGATCTAGTACAAATAAGGCAAGAGTGATATAGTTGCTGATGCTCTATTGAGAAGACATGTTCTCCTTACCGAGTTGTAGACCAAATTGTTAGGGTTTACAAGCATAAAAGAAAAGTATTCTCAGGACCTCGATATTGGTCCTATATTTGGATGATGTGTTAAAGGAAGGATAGTGGATGACTATCATGTGGAAGATGGGTATCTATTATGGGGAGGCAAGTTATGTGTGATGACTTATTCTTTGAGATAATTACTTGTTAGAAGTTCATTCTAGTAGACATTTCAGACATTTTGGGGAGAAGAGGACATATAAGTTGTTGAGTAGATGGTTCTTTTAGCTAAAGATGAGGCGAGATGTGTATTGAATTATTGAGAGCTGTGTTACTTGTAAGAAGGACAAATGTTGAGCCAAACAAGGGAAAACAATGCCTTTGTCCATCTCATCCTGACCTTGGACCGAGTTGAGCATGGACCTTGTCCACGGATTGCTAAGAATTGCTCCAGGAAAACATTTTGTGATAGTCGTCATGGATAGATTTAATAAGATGACACACTTTGTACCCTGTTCTAAAACTAATGATGCTTCGACTATTGTTTTTCTCTTTTTGTAGGAAATTGTTTGATTATAAGGCATGCAAAGAATGTAGTCTTAGACAGAGATTGAAAAGTGATATCGGGCAAGTGCACCTATCAGTTTTAATATAGCGGATGTATCCCTCAGAGACTTCGAGTACTAATATTAACTTAGCTTTATTATCTAACCAGAAAATTATGATGAGTTGAATGAATAAAAAATATTGAAATTAACAAACTAAACTAATTATGGGACTTGATTAAGCAAATTAGAAATCAATAAAACTAAGAACGACTTCAAATATGCAATAACGTATTTAGGAATTATTTCCCCTGGTATTTAACATGTGACTGCGTAAAATATATTCAATTAGATTTCTATTATTCTTGACCAGAGGGATTCACAATTAAAGTTAATACCTTTCTCAAGCATATTAACCCTAATCCTAAATTATTTACCGGAATCTCTTCACTTAGTAATATAATTTAGAATTGCATTAATGTATGATGAATTCCCACACAAATAATTAACTTTCCGGAAGAAACATGTATCTTATCTCTAAGTATACATGTAATTATCTCCAATTATGTAAAGATCTAATTATACATGTAATTTCTCAATCAATATGCATAATATTATATATTGATATTCTAGAAATATCAATTAACAATTAAACGACATAATTGAATCAAGCAAAGATAGAAACTTTATTGAGAATTATAAATCAACCCAAGAGTCACATGAAACCCTAGGTTCCATAATCCTAAATACACGAATTCTAAGCTATCATAATGAAACTAAAAACGAATTCCATAAAAAACATAAAATAAAACATGAAAAACCCCTTTGATTGATGAAAAATCTCTCCTATCTTGAAGTCGGTGTTGCTTTCGCCTTTTTTTTCTCCTTCTCCTCAAGTCTCTTTTCTTCTCTAATGTCTCATATGTCTTGTGAAAACCCAATATGTCTTTTTATACTGTATTATAAGGTTTTCATTTTCTTTACCAGACACGACCTGGGACATGACCATGTCCCCAGGTCGTGTAACTTTTTGCTCCTGGCCAATTTCTCTGCATGAACACAGCCTGGGGACATGGTCATGTCCCAGACTATATAACTTCAAAACTTTATAACTTCTTCGTTTGAACTCCGAATTGAGTGAAACTTGATTCATTTTCTTTGTTTTCGATCCAAGAACGCATTCAAACCTTGAAATCAAAATTTTACTCAATTAAGTATCAATTTCTTTAAAGAAAACAAAAAATGTAAGGAAAATATTATAAAATCACCATTTGAAATATGTTTAAAATCAGAGTTATCAAAAAGCTTCTAAGCCATTTCTAGAGGACTCTTTAGTATCAAATGGGGACTAAACTATTGTTGAACACTTCCTGGTACCCCTAAACCAATGGCCAAAAAGAGGTAGTCAATCTTACCTTAGGATCACTACTTCGAGCTGCAGTAAGGAAGAATTTATTGGTTGGGTTGTTTGTTTACCTATGGTGAAATTCACTTACAACTACACTATATACAACAACACTAAATAAATACCCTTTGAAGTTGTCTGCAACTTCAATCTAGAGCTACCCCTTGACTACACCCTTATATCTACGTCAGAATAAGAAGATCCTAACGTAAGAGCTCGGGCACAATCTCTGAAGCAAATCTACGAGAAAGTTACTTAACAAATTGACTAAGCTACTAAGAGAATGAGAGAAAGGAGTAAATGAAGGAAGTTAGCACAACTTTAGCCTAGAGATTTGGCATGGCTACACTTGAGCAAGAAAGGGTTCTTGAACAAAAGAAAGAATAAGTGGTCAACTCAAGATGAAGGTCCCTTTAGAATACTCCAAAAGATCAGTTAGAATGCTTATCGACTAAAATTACCTAAGGATTATGGAGTCTCTAACACTTTCAACATTACTGATGTCAACCCCAACCAACTTGAGAGAGAATTGAGTAAAGACTAATTGGATTTGATCCTAAATCTAAATCAACCTAGAGAGGATGATAGGAATCGGACTATCGGACCTTTAACTTGAGCCCCAACGTGAGATCTTAAAGGATTAGCGAAGCAGATTCTATTGTTCTAGCTAATTCTTATTGAAGCTAAATTAATCCTTATTGGCAACCAACTCCATATGCCAAGCTGAGTAACTTATCATCTTTTAATAGTGGAGTGTTGATGTAAAGTATGCTCTACTGATAGTCTAAACCCTCATACGTCTACTCGGCCATGACTGTGTTGACCTTCAACTTAGTAGTCTGGGTGTCGAGAACCCAACATACATTGGCACCCATGCCTTCTCTGGAGGTCCTTGTTTGTACTCAGTACCTTTGCTTGGTGACTTCTGTCTTGACTGTACCATTTATCTGTTTCTGTTGGAAGCATCTCCAATGACTTGATGCTACGTATCCAGCCTTACGTAAAAAGATTTTGCTGTGCTAATCATTGATTTCTTTGATTTTTCATTTATACCCTTTATTATTGCTTGTATGTTACTTCTTTTGGGTAATATCGTTTTTGTCTTTTCCATTTTAAGTAGGATGCCTTAATACTTCAAGTATAAATACCCTTGTAACATGTAGCCGCAAGAATCATATACCTTTGATATTAAATATACTTCCTTTTCATGAGCATTTCTTTTGCTTACTTCCCCCCTTTTACTCTTATCCTAACTTTTAAGCAAGATTAGGTGACGATTGACCTTATTGAACCAGCTTGTGCTTCATATCAAGTTGAACTATAAGTTTATGAAGTTTCCTTATTGCGTCATATCTACGGAATCATTCATGGTTCTGTTTGTTCACTTTTTGTTGTTATTCATACATTTCCTATCTTTATTTTTAAGCTTTCTGCAAGCTTACACCTACTCCAATACTGTTGCCCTTGTCAACTCTTAGCACGGCGTATCAAGTATCCACCTACGCAATGTACTAAGGTCGGGATCAAATATTGAGTAGGGTAACTCTCACCGCATGATCCTCAGCATGGAGCGTACCGTCGAGGGCAAGGATGGGGTTAAGCTAAGGAGCAAGGTTGATGACAGCTTGAGTTAAGCATTAAGAATGATCTCTCTTCTAAGCACCAATTGTTGGCAGCATCTCCTGGATCTTAGTTTCAAACACCCTTCATAGGGGAGAGCCTTGGTGGTCAGATGTTTCAAACCCCCTTCATCAGAAAAAAAGCTCCAATAGTTGAGTCCATACTCTTCCTGCTCCATTAAAGAAGCTAGTTAGAGATTATTGTGATGATATGGATGAGGGACTTAAGCAAGTGGAGACTACTCCGATCCCCATGCATGCATCATACTTTGGTACTTACAGTGAGGATGGGGCACATATTACACGGTTGGATGTGTACTAGATGGTGTAGCCCCAACCTAATCATGATCCTTAGGATGTACGTGCATATCTACATCGATGGTGTTGATGGCATTAGCTTGTCATTAGTTTTAGCTGTTTGACATTTTTTATTGCAATTGATGCGTATTTTGCGAACACTTTATACATACTTGAAAGAAGTAATTGAACTTTCATATTGCTTAAGTGTCTTTTTCTAACTTTTTATTCACTACTTGCTCTATCGTGATTATTATTGACATTCAAAATTACGAAATATACAACTAATGTGATATTTTATATTGTAGGTACTGTTAAGTGTGAATGATGGTACAATGTGTTTAGACCATAATGTAAGTGTGAATGATGGTACAATGTGTTTGTACCATAATGTAAGGAGTCAGTTGTAGTTGTGAAATTTGATTGCTTACACTTCGTTGTAGATAGGGTGTTTAGAGATTTTGATGGAGTAGGTTTGTTTGGATTTTTTGATGTAAATTGGGGTGATTTAGTTGTGTTGGTTAAGGATTGGGTGGGATTACTAATAAAATTGCCTCTTGAAGATGCAAGTTTGGCTTAGCCTAAAAAATGCCTCTTCAAGAGGCGATTTTGGATATCATATTCTTGGGAATATTTTCCCAAGAACCGTATTTTTATGGCTTTTTTTTTTGTTGACATTTTTTCTCCTTTTCCCTAAATAGAGTTACTTTTTTTATAATTATTTTAGAAAGTATAAGATTTTTATGAATTTTAACCAATGTTACACTTTTGTTAAGCAAATTACAAAAATTAAAGAGTAACTATAAACATATATAAAGATTTAAAGTAACCTAAAAAAGAACCATACATCTCCATTGGAGGACTATATTACATATAGAATATATAACAGCGAGTTAGTGAAGACAATAAGGCCTCCTAGGAAGACCTTATAATCCTCCCACAAAAGAAAAATAAAAGTGGTATAAGCTTTGATCCATTCATTCAACTTCATCTCTTTACTCCCCTACCTGTCGAAACTAACTTGTGGACAACTATAATGAGGCATCTTTAGGTACTACTTTAACACTTGCAAAACAATCTATTGGAATGTGAGCTTAATTAGTTTAGCAAGAAGGGACATAGTTATAAGAATACATTAGCAAATATGGTTGTTCAATCATTAATTAAATGCAAGTGCAATAGACAAATGATATAGCATCTTACAATGTTTAATTGATTCATTGTGAAGTTGGAGTAATTTCATCCACTCAAACTTAGATTTCGAGGAGTTTCAATATGACACTATCAAACTATCCAAGCTTATGTAATGGAGAATATCCTCCTTCCTAGGTAACATTCATTCTATGGTTCCCAACTTTGTTGGGACCCTTACTCATTTCACTTAGTTTGACTAAGGGTAGGAAAATAACTATTTCTGCTATCCTTATTGATGTTATTTAGTCTAACAATGTAATCGGCACTATTAGGTTATCATGAATATCAAGTTAGGTCTTTAATCAATTCAAGATTAATTTGAATTATCAAGTAATCAACTAAGTTCATACATGCAAGATAATATATATTCAAGTAGAAAGCATCACTCAGAGTGCAACTCCCAATTCATCAATCGGTATCTCAAGCACATACATAGCATACATACATACAAGCTAATTATAACTACAAACAAGCATTCTTACACCTCTATGTATCTTGATATAATACTTCAATATGCTACTATGCATAGATCCCAACTTGCCTATGCTTACTAGCAGTCACTGTTAACCGTGGCCTCATTGCTCTTCAATTGTCCCTAAAAATATATAATAGATAAGCTTTCAAGCTTTGATTCATTAGTTTTAGTTTGTTTTATATGTTTTTGGTCATTTAGTTATAAATTTCTTAAGTTAATTTTACTTAAAAATCGTGATTTCTTGACCAATTAATATATATATATTTATATATATTACAAATTACCTTAGTTGGCCAAATCTTCTAAGCTATGCTTTGAGTGGATTTATAGTGGTTTTTTTAATCAAAATCCTCTAAGTTTGGTTTTAATTAGTTTTATAGTAGTTTCTTTAGTCAAAAAATCCTTTGAGTTACTCTTTGAGCTATACATGGATTATTTGTTACACCGGTTTTATCTTTTAAGATAGCCTCTAAATTTCTTTAAGTTAAACCCCTTATTACAATATCCTCTGAGCTACCTTCTAACTTTGTTATCTATAGGATTTTTAATAAAATCATCTTTTGATTAATCCTCTACTTCTCCTATTTTTATCTTTTATTCATCATTTTTGCTTATAACTTACTCTTTGAGTATCAATTTAGTAAGAACTTCATTACTAGAATCCTCTAAATCATCCTTTAGCTTTACTATATGTCTTATAATTAACTAATTTACTAACTTTCTTGTAAGTTACAATTATGGAATCAAATTTATACATCAAATAACACTTCACACCAACCTTCCTCGATTTTATTACATCCCAATTCCTCATATATTACATTACAATTCATCAATTGTTTCAAGTTTAATAAAATAGTCAAATATTAATCTTCACTATTTAAAGCCAACTTCCCATAACTTCTCACTTTATCAATCAATCCAACCACTCTAGAGTAGTATATATACCCCAATATTGAATCAAACTTAGTATTACAATGGAATTATGCAAAGAAAATCATTATTTCTACTAAAAATACTATTTTAGGCTAAAAAATCAACTAAAAAATATGGAAAATTGTATCATGAAAAACTT
Organism: Lumnitzera racemosa; assembly: GCA_024138005.1. NCBI lineage: Eukaryota > Viridiplantae > Streptophyta > Magnoliopsida > Myrtales > Combretaceae > Lumnitzera > Lumnitzera racemosa. The sequence goes on from JAMXBC010000007.1 coordinate 86,575,873, forward strand.
TGACATAGCAAATTAATATTAACTTATGATAGTTTATAGAAAAAAAATTGAAGTCGAAACTACATTCTTTGCCTAATTTATTTCAACTTCAAAAATTGTTTGATTTCTCCAATTTTTTAAGGACATATGTAATAACTACTAAATTCATACAAAATAATATTTTTTCTAAATTCTATATATGAAAATATGTAAGAACAATTTTTTCCCATAATTTTCTAAATACTGTTGGTATTTTTTTTACAAATTAACTTGAAATCAGATAAAAAATCAACCTAATCAAAAAATCGATCTTCGGTCACCTATGGTTTCTCCCTTCTTATCGATAGCTCCAAGCCATGGGTATGGCTCTGTAGTGATGGTAATGGTTAAGCTCTAGCAACCCTCTAACCTTCCATACCCTTCGGTGATCAAACTGTACCTATTTGTTGTAATTTTTCCTAATTTACTTCTTTAAAACCCTAAATCTAGCACTTAATTTTCTTAAACCCTAATTTGCATATATTATCCTGGAGAGAGGATTTCTATATTTTTAGGATTGATTTTCTTTTGCAACTTGATTTTCTTTCTCTCTCTTCATGTATTTACCCTTAAATACCACTCATTTCTTGCATGATTCCTTTACTATATTACATAAGCACCTGTACTAGTTATTATATACACCTAAATCGCTTTGTTCCAATTGTGCATGATTTTTTTTTATCATTTTTAATGATTTTTAAAAAAATTTCTTCGGTTATTTTAACATAAAATGCATATATTAAGGTATTTTAGCTAATTATAGGTATACATATATACTTAAAAATTACACACGACGTGTATGTGTATATTATATATGTTATTTATTGTCCTATATTAATTTTATTACATATATAACTTATCTTTAAAAGTTTACGAACTAAAAAAAACTTATTTTACGTAATGACAGTGAATAATACATAATATAATTAAATTATATTACTTTAGCTATATCACCATTTTATTATATTTTTAATATCTAGGTCCATGAGGTCTCCTTGTCTTGTATCTTAAGCCTATATGTAAATTTTTAGGTTAATCGTGTTACTTTCAGTAATATTCTAAATTTACTTGTTTGATTTCTATTTGCTAAATAAAAGGCTCACACCGAATATCATATTAGTCAATAGTGAAAGGCTTGTTCACATTGTTCATTCTTGAGAAAACTTTGCCTCTAAGTATGAGGCTTCCTTACCTTAACACATGTGATGGGACAGGTGACCCAAACGATCACCCAGTCTACTTCCTCACTATGATGTGCCTTCACAATTTCTCCGATGCCATCATGTATAAAGCTTTCCCAACATACTAGCAAAGGTGGTATTGTTATGGTTCAATAGCCTCACTGATGGCTCCATCACATTGTTTGATGACTGGGCGAGAAAGTTCCAACAACACTTCTTTATCTCGAAAGTCCTGCATAAAGACTCCTCCACACTTTATAACATGAGACAGTGACCCAACTTGCACTCATACATGGCATGCTTTAATTGTGTGAACCTTTAGATCCTGAAGCTTAACATGGGAATAGCCTTTGAAGCTTTGGTCATAGGGATTGGCCCTATGAGGAAACTCTTCAACGTAGTATCCCTTAACACATTAGACTTGCTTGATAAGTTCATGAGCGTTCTTGAGAAGTATGTTGCCCTAGAGGATGTTATTAAAGATAGATTTGAAGTCGAAGCAATGTTTGAGGCTTAATCAAAGATCAATTGGGGTCGAAAGACACTAGGCAACCCTTGTTTAAAGAGCGAAGAGAGATAAAAACAAAGATTCATGGACTACCCCTCTTACATACCTCTTAATCGCCCTTTCGAGAGAAGTCTTGTATGAGGTTCAAGAGCAGCTTCCCCAGCTTCCCATTGTTAGAGAAATGCTCAAGGTGACTAACTCTAGCAAATACTACGACTACCATTATGTTCATGGCCATAATACTAGTAAGTGCCACAGCCTAAAGAATGCAATTGAAGGCCTTGTTCATGAAGGCTACATTTACCTGATCGCAAATGAGAAAAACTAGATCCAATGACCAACCTGGTATTGACAAATCAAGCAACAACAATTCCTTTATCAACAGCAATAGAACTAGCAAAGTGATGACACTGTTGATGACTATAATCGTTGCCGTCAAAGGGGACAGGTGAATACCATTTTTAGCAACCCTAGCTTCATAAGTGACGCCGCCTCCACTTCTACTAACCATAAGGTTTACCTTATTAGGACTGAGAAGCACAAGATTAACATTATTGTTACTTTCACTATAGACAACAAACGAGGGGTAGATTACTTGTGCAATGATGCTGTGGTTATCAATGCCAAAATTAGCTACTTCAATATACCAAAAACATTTATGGACAGTGGTAACTCGGTTGACATTTTGTTTAACTACTCATGTAAGAAAATGAAAGAACAGCTTGACAAGCCCCTTTAACCATGCAAGCATGGCCTGATAGGTTTTAGGGATGGTAGACTAGTTCCAGCCAAAGGACTCATCACCTTACCAATTCGACTAAGTGACGGTCCACATGTTGCCACATTATCCATTGATTTTGTGGTTGTTGACCATCGGTCATCATACAGTGTTATACTTAGGTGACTAAGCATAACAAAGTTTGATATGATTATTAGCTAACAATGCCTGAAGGCCAAGTTCATGACATCAACAAGAGTAGGTGAAGTCCGAAGAGATCAAAATCTATTTAGATCCCTTTACCTCAAGGCTTGGACTTAGGAAAACATCATGAACATTGAGTTTACTATTGAGCAGAGTGCAACTCTTAGAGGAGAACCAATGAAGAAGATAGAGGAAATCGAGCTCAAAGGTAGTCCAGGATATGGTCACTTGAATCGGGGTAACTTTACTAAAGGAGGAAAAGATGGAGCTCACAGATTTCCTCTGCCAAAACATAGATGTCTTTGCCTTTACTCTCGAGGCATGACAAAAATAATCAACATTCCTGAAGTAACCCACTACTTAAATGTTGATCCTACCATCCGACCAATGAAGCAAAAGAAGTGACACTTCATGCCAAAATATCAAGTAGCAATTGAATAAGAAGTCCATAAATTGTTACAGGCTAGATTTATAAGGCAAGAGAAATACCCCACATGGCTCTCGAACATAGTTGTAGTCAGAAAGGCTAATGGAAGTGGCACATGTATGTTGACTACACTAACTTAAGCAAGGCCTGTCCCAAGGAATATTTCCCTTTTCCCTATATCGATTAGCTCATTAACTCCACCTGAAGACACACATTCCTTAGCTTTAGGATACTTACTCGGATTACAATCAAATCCAAGTGGCACCTGAGGATGAGGTCTACACCTCGTTTGTCACAAACTTTGACACCTACTACTACAAGGCCATGTCTTTTGGGTTGAAGAATACAGGGGCAACATAGTAGAGATTAGTCAATTTCAAGCCATAGATAGGCAAAAATGTCAAGGTATATGTTGATAACATGATTGTTAAGAGCAGAGAAATAAAAGGACATATCAAAGACTTATACGAGACATTTAACACTCTCCATTACTATTGGATGATGCTTAACCCCCAAAAATGCATTTTTGGGGTTGCATTAGAAAAATTTCTTTGCTTCATAGTTACTAAATGATGAATCTAGCTAACCTAGACAAGATCTAAGAAGTTTGAATAAAGCATTATCTTTAGTTCTCATCCAAGTGGATAGGCTAGAACATAAGCCTATTCATTACGTCAACCATATCCTATAAATCCTATAAAGGCCAGACACAAGATGTACTTAGATTGAGAAATTCACAATGGCAATGATCATCACTCAATGAAAACCTAAGCCATACTTCTAAGCTTACCCAATCATCATCTTAACTAACTAATTGCTTAGAGTAATTCTTCAAAAGCTTAACACCTCAAGTAGAAGGGTGAAATACGCCCTTGAGCTCAGCACCTACAATGTGTAATTTGGTCCTCGACAAGCAATCAAGGAGCAAATCTTCTCTAATTTCATTGTAAAGTATATTAGAGAGGAAAAACCACATATAGAGGTCGAGATACCAATGTGGACTCTTCATGTTGATGGCTTCTTTACTAAGGGGGGGAGTGGGGCTGACATAACGTTACAAGGTTTGCATGGAACTAAAGTACTCTATGCCATGAAATTTGGTTTTCAGCGAGTAATAATGAAGCCAAATACGAGACGCTCATTGCGAGGCTGAAGATAGCTAAAGACATAGTAGCAAAGAAATTAGACATCTATTTAGCCTTTTTGTTAGTGGTTTAACAGGTAAGGGAAGAATATGAGAATTGTTAAGGGAGGGTGGGGGGGAGGAGGAATAATTATCAAATACTTGCAAATAGTCTAAGGCTTCCTTGCAGAGTTCACCACTTAGAAGATTAACAAAATCCCTTGAGCGGGAAACTTAGAAGGGGACAAGCTTTTTAGGCTTGTCTCATCCATTGTTTCTATGTAACATGATGGTGACAAACTGCTCTTTATGCAGTACCTCCCCGAATGCAGCATAGAAGGATGGGAGCAAGAGATCCTTGAAATTCGATTAATAGATTCTCAACTCTATTGGATGGATCCCATCATATAACACCTAAGTATCATAACGATGCCTGAAGATTGAGTAAAAGCAAAAAGGTTGGCTTATGCTTCAGTTAACTATACACTCATTAATGACATGTTATACAAATGAGGCTACAGCATGTTACTCCTTTGATACCTTAAACCTGAGGAAGGCATCCATGCTCTAGAGGAGCTCCACATAAGAGTAATCACATACAATTTCAAGCCTTATACATTGAAGCCTTAAGATTGCAGTACTATTGGTCAACAATGAAGAAAGACATTAAAGCCTTGGTTAAAAAATGTTACCAATGCTAGAAACAGCCTTGATCTCCCATACATGGAGCTTTGACTTGTACCTTATGACAAGCCCTTGGCCATTCATTTAGTGAGGATTAGATGTGCTTGCCTACTTGATTTTTTCTTAAATGCATTTAGAGGTCAACAATTCATTTTAGTGGCAATTAACCACTTCACTAAGTAGGTGGAAGCCTAAACATTGGTGACTATCACAGCTTAGGCCATAGAAGGTTTTGTTCTTACTACATCTTCTCTCGCTTCAGGGTACCCTATACCTTGATTACTGATAACGATAGATAGTTTGAGGCCGTGCAACATACTCCACAACCTACTCAAATTATTAGAGGTTAGAACCTAGCTTAACTAATTCGAGCTGGAGGAGTTGGCGGATGAATAAAGCAAAGGATAGACCTAAGAGAGCTTGATGAGGAGGAGTGTGTATGAGTCCCTAGAGCATCCGACCATATGAAGCTTTAGATTCCAAGTTTCAATAGATCTGGGAATGTTGATAAGTATCTGGATTAGGAAGAGAAGGTAGAGTGTGTGTTTGATTACTATTAATATAAAGATTATGAGAAAGTGAGGACCGCTGCTATTGAATTCTCCGAATATGCCGCCAAGTGGTGGAAGAATTTTTAGGCTATGAAAAGAAGAGATGAGTATCGAGAGATTAACATCTAGCTCGATATGAAGAGAGTGCTCAGAAATAGATTCATGCTGGAAATATATCTCTAAGATACTTTTACTCAGCTTTAGAAGCTGAGATAAGGAGGCCGAGTTGTTGATAAATATGTTCAAGAATTTCAAATGCTTATGATACGATGGAAAGTGGAGGAACCATTAGCTTGAATAGTCTCAAGATTTATTACTGGATTAAGAGGAGACATCTAAGACATTATGGTGCTCCAACGATTTGACATAATAGATGAAACTGTTAGGATTGCCCAACGAAAAGAGAGGCAAAGAAGAAGCCAAGTAACGACTAGAATGCTGACTAGCCGACCCAGATAGGCAATCTACCGAACTCTGCCGAGTACTGAGTCGAACAGAAAGATTGATGTAAGAGTAAAGTAGAAAGGTCGACCCGATGGTGAAGTACCAACTTGAACTTATGAGAAGGGGTAAGGGTTTGGCAGGAAGACGGGCTAAATTAGGTACTTTAAGTGTCAAGGGTTCAGACATATGGTTGTTTAGTGCCCAAACCAATGGACGACGGTCATTAAGGGAGACATCTCGAAGCTAGAAGTAGAGAACATGGATGAGGAACCCAAAGAGGAGGAGGTTCCTACCGAGAAAGAATTGATTGAGGAGGACGTGTTTCTTGAGGACTTAGAGCAATTATTTATGGTTATTTGACATACTATGAGCGTGGAACCTTCATGAGAGGAGGAGCAACGAGAGAATTTGTTTCATATCACATATAAGGTGAATGATCAGATGTATGCTCTTATTGTAGCTAGTGGAAGTTACACCAACGTGGCATCAGCCAATCTTATTTCCAAATTGAGGCTGCCGACTGTTGCACATCCCAAGTCGTACAAATTGCACTGGTTGAGTGAGAAAGGAGCATTAGATGTCACTCAGCAAATATTACTACTGATCATTATAAGGAATTACTCTGATTAGATCCTCTGCGACATATTACCTATGTATGCTTCCCACATGTAACTGGATAGGTCGTGGTTATTTAATAAGAGAGTTATACATGAAAACTACATGAACATGTATATGTTCGAGAAGGATGACCAAAAGATCAAGTTGAATCTAATGTCGCTGAGAGAAGTTAACAAGCTACAGATAAAACTTGCTCGTGGATTAAAGAAGGTTCTAGTGATTAATAGAGTCGAGCTTCGAGAGGTCATCATTATTGATAAGCTAACCCTATTGTTGGTCAGGCGACTATTGGAAATGAAAGAGCAGGGTGAGCTTTCCTATGAAATTAAGGAGTTGCTTGATGACTATGCCGACCTGTTCCCAGAACAGTTATCTAAGGGGTTGCCCCCAACTCAAGGCATAGAGCATTGCATTGACTTAGTACCCAACATTGCACTGCTGAATAAGACAGCTTATTAGATGAATCCCGAGTAAGCTTCTCAACTCCAACGTCAAGTCAATGAGTTACTGGAGAGGGGCTGTGCTTGTACTTCAAGTGCTGAGGAAGGATGGAACTTGGCGAATGTGTGTTGATAGCTAAGCCGTGAACAAAATCATAATCAAATACAGGTATCTGATCCCAAGGCTAGAAGACATGTTGGATGAACTGAGTGGAGCCAAAATTTTCAGTAAGATTGATCTTAAGTCTAGTTACCATAAAATTCGCATGAGGCCAGGAGACGAGTGGGAGACTATGTTTAAGACTCAACATGGACTTTACAAATGGATGATCATTCCCTTCGGCTTGTCCAATGACCTAAGCACTTTCATGAGACTTATGAACCATGTGCTAAGATGCCTCATCGTGAAGTGTGTCGTGGTGTACTTTGACAACATCCTGATCTACAGTATCGACATGCTGAGTCATTGTGAACACATTAGAGTAGTCTTGGATATTCTCCATATCGAGAGATTATTTGACAACCTATAGAAATGCTGCTTTTACCAGGAGGAAGTGGTATTTTTGGGTTATGTAGTGAGTGGAAGAGGCTTATAAGTCAATGATGAGAAGATCTGAGAAATTGTTGAGTGGCTAACCCTTACTACTTATGCTGATGTGAGAAGTTTCCATGGACTAGCTTTGTTTTACTGAAGGTTCATCAGGAAATTTAGCTCCCTTACTGCGTCACTTACTGAATTAACGAACAAAAACATCGACTTTCGATGGGAAGAAAGGGAAGAGAGGAGTTTTGCTGAGATTAAGAAGAGGTTAACCTTCGCTTTGGTGTTAGTGCTACTTGACTTCAACAAAATTTTTGAGCTAGAGTGTGATGTGTTAGGCATTGGAATAGGTACTGTCCTGATGCAGGAAGACTAACTAATTGCCTTCTATAGTGAGAAGCTCCGAAGACTCTAGTTAAATTACTTTGTGTATGAAAATGAGCTCTTAGCATTAATCTGAGCACTGCAAGTATGGTAGCACTATCTACTGCCAAGAGAATTGTCATATATATTGATCACGAGTCACTACAGTACTTCTGAAGTCAGAACAAGCTATCAAAGGGGTAGGTGAGATGGGTTAAATTCCTTAAGGGATTCAATTTTGTAATTAAACACAAGTAGGGAAAGACCAATGTAGTTGCAGATGCTCTTTCAAGTAAACACGCACTTTTATCAGAATTGCAAACTAGGTTATTTGGTTTTGCTAGTATAAAAGAACAATACTCTAAAGATCCACACTTTGAACCAATAATTTCGCAATGCGTAGATGAGAGGTCAGTGGATGAGTATTATGTGGAGGATGGCTACTTGTTTTGAGGGGAAAACCATGTGTGCCGACTTGTTCCCTATGGGAATTATTAATTAGGGAAGCTCACAGCGGAGGACTCTTTGGATACTTTAGAGAGAGGAGGACCTGTGAACTATTGAATGGCCGATTCTTTTGGCCGAAAATGTGAAGAGATGTGCACCGAGTTGTTGAAAGTTGTGTTGTGTACAAAAAGTGCTAAGCTGAACAAGGGAAAGCAATGCCCCTACCTACTTTAATGAGACTATAGACCAAATTGAGTATGGTCTTTGTTCTCGAATTGTCACGAATTGACTGAGGCAAAGATTCTGTAATAGTCTTTGTAGATCAGTTTAGTAAGATGGTACACTCAGTTATTACTTCTCTTTTCTTACAGAAGATTATGTGGATATAGATTATGTCGAGAAGTGTAGTCTTCAATAGAAACCCAAAGTTCTTAAGCCATTTCTAGAGAACCTTGTGGCGTCGGTTGGGAACCAAATTACTCTTCAGTACCTCATGTCACCCCTAAATTGATGGCCAAATAGAGGTGATTAATTGAACTTTGGGCTTACTACTTCGAGCTACAATAGGCAATAACTTGGTTGATTGGGACGTTTGCCTGCCAGTGGTCGAGTTTGCTTATGATCGAATCGCACATGACACCACTAAACAAATTCCCTTTGAGGTGGTCTATGAATTCAATCTCGAGTTGCCCCTTGACTACTCCCCTGTACCATCACCTGTACAAGAGGACCATGACACTTCGGCCAAAGCACAATCTCTTTAGTACATATGTGACAAGGTCACTTGGTACATCGACCAGGCTACTAGAAAAATGTGAGAAAAAGCCAAGGGTAGGTCGACCAAACAATTTCCGTCAGGAGACTTAGTATGGCTACACCTCAGCAAGGAACGGTTCCTGAATAAAAGGAAGAACAAATTATTAGCAAAAGTAGAAGGACCTTTCAGAATCCTCCAGAAAATTAGTGACAACACCTACAAGTTGGATCTACCTGAGGACTATAAGGTTTCTGACGCCTTCAACATTGCCGACTTCAGTCCATATCACCTTAATGGAGAACTGAAAGAGCACCATTTGGATTTGATCCTAAATTCAAAACAATCCAGTGGGAATGATGGGAATTAAGCTACGGGACCTTTGATCTGCAGTTGAACCCGGGGACTAGAGGGGTTGGCACGATAAATCCTTATGTTCCAACTAACTCTTGCCGAAGTTAAGTACTTCCTTGTCGAGTTACCTTTAATACCATGCCGTATGACTGCCCATTATTCTGTGGTATGACAAGTTAATGATTACTCTCTATTGCCGAGCCGACCAATTACTTGGCATCATCCTTGCCGAGAAGCCGAGAGATAGAAAATCCAGACTGATTAAGCCATCATTGCTCGAATAAGCCTATCTCCTACTGATTAGGAGACTTATAGAGATGAGGGAGTTACATAATGTTCCAAAAGAGATTTAAAGCTTGCTAAATGAGTTTTTTCAACTTGTTTCAGGAAGAACCGCCTAAAGGATTTCCACCAGTCTGAGGCATTAAGCATTGTATTGATCTGCAGCTAAGTGTCGCCCTGCCGAATCGACCTGCATACAAGATGAACCCTGAGCAAGCTGCCAAGCTGAAAATACAAGTGGATGAACTCATTAAGTGAGGATATGTGAAGGAGAGCATAAGCCTTTGTACTATACCAGCTGTGCTCATCTTAAAGAAGGATGGATCATGGTGCATGTACATCAACAGCCAGGCAATTGATAGAATTACTGTTAAGTACAGATTCTTGAGATTGAGGCTCGATGACATGTTAGATGAGATTCATGGCGTAAGAATATTTTCAAAGATTGATCTACGAAGTAGCTACCATCGAATTCGTATGAGACCGAAGGATGAGTAGAAGACTGCCTTTAAGACTAGGTACAGACTCTATGAATGGTTGGTTTTGCCATTCGGACTTATTAACACACCAAGTACATTCGTGAGATTAATGAACCATGTGATGTGCCTTCTGATCAGAAGATGTGTGGTCGTATATTTTGATGACATACTGGTATATAGTGTTGACTTGAATGCCCATGTTCAACATCTTTGCGAAGTATTTGACATTTTGTAAGTTGAGAAGTTGTATGGGAATGTAAAGAAATCTACATTCTGCTAGAGAGAAGTGATATTCCTAGGGTTTGTGGTGTCAAGGGAAGGAATCTGAGTAGATGAGGAAAAGATCCGAGCTATTCTAAAATGGCTGATGCCGAAGAATGTCACCAAGGTCCGAAGTTTCCATGGCCTAGCTTATTTCTATAAGCAATTTATTAAGGACTTTAGTACAATAGTCACCCCATTGACCGAGCTGACGAAGAAGAATGAAGGGTTTAGGTAGAGTGATTGAGCCAAGTAAAGCTTTAGGCAAATCAAGGAGAAGCTCACCTCAACCCCTATCCTATCATTACCAGATTTTGACAAGCCCTTCGAATTGGAGTACAACGCATCTGGAGTTGGAATTGGTGCTGTCTTGATGCAAGAGCGACAACTCGTCACTTACCACAATGAGAAATTGAGTAGCCCAACCTTAAGCTATTCTATATACGAGAAGGAGTTATACTCGCTTTTTCGAGCCCTCACTGTTTGGCAACACTACCTATTGCTACAAGAGTTTATTATTTACATTGACAATGAATCATTGAAGCATTTGGAGAGTCAGAACAAGCCTTCAAAGAGGCAAGCCAAATGGTTAGAGTTTATTGAAGGGTTCTCATATGTCATTCAACATAAGAAGGGGAGTGCGAATGTAGTCACTGGTGCTCTATGATGACGACAAACCTTGCTGACCACTTTATAGACAAAGTTATTAGGATTCTCACTCATCATGGAGAAGTATGCTGCTGAACTTCACTTTGGTCCCATTGTTGAATAGTGTTGAGCAGGGGTAGTTGTTGGAGGATATTATCTTAAGGACGATTATCTGTTCAAGGACCGTCGGCTATGTATTCCAAACTACTCCATACAAGAACTGTTGGTTTAGGTTACTCATAACAGTGGACTTTCAGGACACTTTGGGGAGGTCAAGACTGATGATCTATTGAAGGAGAACTTCTATTGGCTAAGTTTGGCTAAGGATGTTCATAAGGTAGTTGGTAGTTGTGAAGTATGTAAGCGTCGTAAGGGGAAGAGAGAACCCTATGGAGAGTACATGCCTCTACCAACACCTACGTTACTATGGGCTGACCTCAGCATGGACTTTATCTTAAGGTTGCCTCGAACACCTAGAGTTAAAGATTTTATCTTTATTGTAGTAGATCGCTTCAGTAAGATTACAAACTTCATTCCATGCTATTAAACTAACAATGCTCGATATATTGCTGATTTGTTTTTGTAGGAGAATGTTCGACTATACGGAGTACTAAAGAAGATTGTCACAGATCTGGACACAAAATTCTTGAGCTATTTTTGGAAAATTCTTTGGAGAAGACTTGGGACTAAACTCATATTCAACTCTAGTAGCCACCCTCAAATTGATGGCTAGACTGAAGTGGTAAACAGGATGATAGGTAATCTACTTAGAGCTGTCATGGGAAAGAACCTGTAGGATTAGGATTGAACCTGTAGGATTAGGATTTGTGCTTACCTATTGTGGAGTTCGGATACAACCTAATTGTCCATAGCATTATTGAAAAGACCCTATTTGAGGTTATCTATGGCCTTAACCCTACCATTCCCCTAGACATGATTGGCACCCTAACAGCTACTAAGGAAAGTCAATTTGGAGTGGACCGAGTCCAAGAATTGCAAGAGCTACATTAGTCTGTCATAAGGAAGATCGCCAAGTTCAATCAAAGACAACAAGAGATTGGCAGTCGAGGCCATCGAACTATTTCCTTCCAATTAGAAGACTTAGTATGGATTCACATCAGTTGAAAGTGATTTCTGTACTTAAGACAAAACAAACTATCTCCTCGAGCTGACAGCCCATTCAAGGTCCTGAAGAAGATCAATTGCAACGCCTACGAGATTGAGTTGCGTGATGACTATGGTATTTCCTCTACCTTCAATGTGTTTGATCTGATTCCCCATCGATTAGCAAAAGACCTTATGAGTACCTCAGAAGAATGAACAGAAACCGCTTTAGATTTAAGGATAACTCTCTTCGACCACTAGGCAGATGATAGGAATCAACTCCTTGGACGGATCATAAGAAGCCAAACTAGAGGACTTCAAGGGCTTATACGGAAAATACTAGCTTTAAGCCATAACCAAGATGGAGACTCCTATCCCGATTCGACCTCCTATCAACCTGTATCTTAGATCCTCATGTGTGCCTAACATGTTCCTGCCTAATAGTGAAGTTCTAATCTAGATGACAGCCTCGAACTAGCCAAGCCGAGCTACTGACTTGACCCATTGGCGTTTGACTTCAAGACAGCTGACCTTTTTAACAGGTTGATTGGCCTTTGACCAGATCCAGATCAGGTCGGCCTTTGACCACCAATACTTTGTTTCCACTTGTATTGTAACATACTCTTAATGTATAGCCATCAAGCGATATGTGTCTTCTGACACAACATTCTAGAATAATTCTTTCTTCTCTATACTGAATATTCTTTGTCCTTTTTACTCCTTTTTAGTATGATTTATGTAGCCTAATTGTAAGATACCATTTTTTCTTTTCATACATGTAAATAACCCTAGTGGGTAAGTATATAAACCCTCACTTCCCTTGTACGTAAGATTATCCAACTTTCAATACAGAATTATTCTATTTGAGCAACCTTAGTATTCTCATTATTATTTAATGAGAAGTTTTTTGAATTAATTTTTGAATCAGCTTCTGAATTAATTTTTTCTTTTTAGCTTCTGATTACTGTTTTTATTTGTAAATCCTAGGAATTCCTTCTAGATTAATATGTGAAACTTATCTACCATACTTAGGTATCCAAAATCTCTGTTTTACCTTTTAACCAGTATTTTAGTTGATACAATATACTATATTCTTAATTTAATTATAAAATTAGCTCTCGATGTGATAACCTATATTTTTCATATAATTTTGTAAATTCACATTTCAAATTAGATTTATATCATATTCCTAATATTGTAATACTATAAATTTTTACTTAATATTTTCTACCTATTAATTTCTTATATTTATATATTACCCATTATTACCTGATATGTATGTATTTTTGCACATGAGGCATTCCCAACACTTTAAATATCACCTGTTGTCACCAACTAACATCTCAAAATATCTAAATACATTCTAAATGAGAATTTGTACCAATTTAACCCTAAATCACAATATTAACTTGAATATGCTCTTTTTACCTATTAATTATTTACACAAATTTACTACACAATACATATAATACTTACATCTCACACCTAAACATCACAAATATCATTCTACATCAGCAAATAACATCTTAAGATATCTAATGACATGCTAAATCAATATTTATACTAAATTAATGTTAAGTCACTAAATTAAGCCCATAAATTGTCTTTTATGCATAATTTTAGGACCTAAAAATTAAGTAAAATTTTAGAAAATTAATTTTTAAAAAATATCTTCATAGAAATATCATATGTATCCTGAGCAACATACACAAAAATTTTAAGGCCAAAACTACATCATTAAGGCTATTTAAATCAATATCGAAAACTAGCTTGTGTTTAGTGATTTCTTAAGAGTAATATACTTCAAAGGCTAATTTTATTAAATTAATATTTTGCCTAAATTTACATATAAAAATATCTCAAAATACAAAATTTCATCATTTTCTATGCATATTCGATGTTTTAGTAGTTTAAACAAAATCAAAAGGGAAAATAAAACTCATCAACGTTGCTAGCTTCAGCCATTGCTAGCTACCTTGCTTTTGTCAACACCACCAGGCATGCGTCTACTATGTGGTGATCGGTTTGGATTTGTCCCAAGTGATGTTCGGGTGTAAGTTCTCTTACAATGCCTTAAATATACACTATTTTGTATATTTTTTTTTCATAAAATTGGTTTTTCCTCTCTTCTTAAGCTCCCTCTAATTTTTTTAGATTCCAAACTTACCAAAATGAATTATGGAAGACTTATTTTGAATTTATAGATGTGGTTAGGGTTTTCTTTTAATTTACCTTTGCCAAGTGTCCTTATCTTTTCTCTTTTTCACTTTTTATTAGTTTCAATTTAATTAATTGGTTTTATTTATTTAATTTTAAGCTTGCCAAGCCTAATGTCTAAATATTTTCAAACTTTTCTTGATTTTTTTCTTAATTTTTTATGATTTTTCTTTAATTAATTATTATTATTTTAACATATTTTAGGTATTTTAAATAATTTCTAGTATTTTTACCTACATGTAAATACATATATGTTAGAAATAAATACTCATAAATTTTATTTAGGTTATTTTTTGATTTTTAGTATATATATAATTTTTCTCTATCAATTTGTTAATTATTGAAACTCATTTTACGCTTTTTTAGTAAATAATGAGCGTAGATACCCTATTTTTGTCATCCTTTAGTTTTAGGATGCTTTTCTTTTTTATTTTTTTGGCTAGGTTTCATAAAAAATTAAAAAAATTAAAAAATTAAAAAGTATAAAGTGTCAAAAGTGTTAAAATGAGTCGAATAAGGCAATAATTGAAAATGTACGTATGATTTAATAAATGAGAGTTTTTTAAATTTTTGAGCTTCATTAAAAATATATATATTAATTGCCCCCATAAAATATTTAAATTTATAAAATGGATTTTTGTCCAATTTAAATATTTTAATTGGAAAGAGATTCGGGGTTTATTAAATTAAAATTGTGTTGAAATTTTTTTTAAGCACGTATATTTTTAGACTATAATGTGTTGGGGTCATTTTAAAACAAATTAGAGCAAATTGGGCTATAGTTTGAAAGTGACAATTAAAGTTGGCCTAATGTTGATAATTTAAATATATTTTAAGTGCTTATCATGTTGAGAAAAGAGCAATAGCTCAATTGGCTAGCTTGTGCATGAGGGAGTCTACGGTTACAGGTTTGAATTCTTTGTTACACATTGGGCGGATTTCTAATACCTATCATGTGCTTTACAAGTGATCATCCCATTTATTTATTTATTTCCCTCTTTTTCTCTTTATTCAACAAATTGAATCAAATCTTTAGAGTTTTTGTAATAGAATCGTAACTAAATAATTTGAGAAACTAACAAATCTAAAGTGGATATTGTTTTATCTCATAAAGATTAGATTTGTTAAAATTTGATTACGATTGAATATTCATAAAAAAGATCTAAAATATTCAAGCTCCTTATTTATAAATAGAATTCATTTATTGATAAAGAGATTGAAGTTTCACACATAATCACTTTCTGATCCTCACATCACATAGAACCCATCATCATTCCATCTTCATCTTTAACCATACTGTCACAAATAACCTACAGCAACTAACATAGCCATCCTCGTTCCCCTTCAATGTCCTAACGTGACCCACTGCAGCAACAATCAACAACATAACCGCCTTACTTCCACGTACAATTGCAAGCCATTCCCATACACAACAAACCAAACCCAACCTTGTCTACAACCTTCAATTAACACTCCATTCACCTACACTTCAACCTCCATCAATCATTTGACAGCCTCTCTCTAGCGGCTACCATCACCTTCATTCCAACACTAATTCATAGCAATACATGTGACCAACTGCACGACCTAACAAAGCGACTCCTTCATTCTAATACCAAACCCTACGTGATCGACTCTAGCCTAAGCACACCAACTATGGCAACCCCCAAATGCCAGAATCATATGGAACATAAAATTGAATGGGTTTGTAAATATCATACGGAACATATTTTTTGTAAAAATTTTTCTTGCAAATTCAAAAGGGTCCTTTCATATAGGTTTTCTTCAACAAAGAAAACATATTTAGAAATAGATTTTTGAAAAAATTTAAACCTTTGATTTACAGGGGCTATTGTAGAAGGTACTGAAGATGCTACTTTAGTAATCTGAATATTCTGATTTTTCCTCTAAGTTTCTATTTGTTGAGGAATTCCAGGCAACATTAAGGGTTCATTTTTTACTTGTAAAGCTATTGAAATTACTTTTAGCAATTCTAGAGTGATATAGCCATATTGGCCAATTGAGAAGGACTTTCATTAGATTGTGTTTAAATATTGGAGGATGATTAGATATTTGAAGAAATTGGTTTAGAGGTTCTAGAAGAGGATTCCTCTTTTGTGGTTAGTAGATTAATAGATGATTTACAAACATCTAATCCAGATTTGACATTAGTTAACCCCTTGCTTGAGGTTAAAGAGGCTTTTCCTTTTCCTTTATCCTTCACTTTAGGAGACATCTCCCTACAAAAATTCACG
This sequence comes from Lumnitzera racemosa, assembly GCA_024138005.1. Lineage (NCBI taxonomy): Eukaryota > Viridiplantae > Streptophyta > Magnoliopsida > Myrtales > Combretaceae > Lumnitzera > Lumnitzera racemosa. Next base: position 86,592,494 of record JAMXBC010000007.1, read on the forward strand.
AGTAAGAAAATCAAGAAAAGAATTGGAAGATCCATTAATATACTCTATTTTGAAATCAAATACAGAAAGAATTAATTGCCATCAGGCAAAAATTTGTTTAGATACAATATTTTGAACATTTTTTATTAAAACATTTTTAGTAGCTTTGCAATCAATGCGTAAAAGAAATTTTTTATTTAACAAATTACCTTGAAATTTAGAAATTGTTAAAACAATTGCTACAATTTCTTTCTTTATTGTAGAATAATTACGTTGACAATCATTCCAATTTTTTTAAACAAATTGAACCATATATTCTTTATTATTTTGTTTCTGTTTTAGTATTCCTCTGAATCCTAAATCAGAAGCATCGGTTTCTATTAGTTTTGGTAGAAGAGGATCAACAATATGCAAACATGGAATTTCATTAATTTTTTGTTTAATTATTTTGATAGCATTGGTATGTTCTATTTGTTGAACCTAGGGTTCATTATTTGATTTTGATGAGAACAAAACAAAAAGTATATAATTAAACTTATTTTTTTATAACAAAACAAAACAAGTGGATGATTAAACTAAGTATTATTTAATTAAATTGAGATAATTGAATAAGTTCAATTAGCTTACTTAATGATTAAATATATTAATTATCTCTACAAGAAATTTAATCTTTTGAAGTGTTGATCAAGTGATCTTGAAGTAATATTGCAAAGAGTATTCGTTTGTTGTGTGTTAAATGAATTTTCAAGTGATATTTGGTTTACCGGTTTGACGGCTCAAGGAAGAATTAGGCTGACTGTATAAAGCCCTAGAAAATACAAAGAAAAGCTCACTGACCTAGAAGAATTGGCTTGCCGATAGAGTAATTTTTACCAGCTTTTCGGTAGTTCAAAGTACTAGCAGTCGTTGGAGCATTTAGTGCACGGCAACGGGAAGAATTTAAGGAGTTGTTATAAAAGCTCAACTACCTGACCAAAGGCTTTTAAGATCTGATATTCTACTGCAACTAAAAGATATTCTCTTACATTCTTAAGCTCATTTCACTTCTCTTTGGTCTCTTGTACACTTATTTACTATCAAACAAAAAAAGACATAGTTATGTGTTTAAAAGTCCTCACATTTGTAATCTTGAGTGAAGAAAGTGATTTTCTTAAGTTAGTTGTAAGCTTGTGCAGCTCTTAGAGCAATTGGATTGTGAAATCAATAAAGTGGTGTGAAGTCTTCGGTTAGAGGCATTGTATGTCTGTAGAGACTAGGGGGCGGTCCGAACTCCATGTTATATCCAATCTTGATTTTCTTTATCCCTATCTCTTTAATTTCCACATTTATTATTGTTATATTGTTGCTTTGATTACTCTTATTATTGCATTTAGTCATTTATATAAAAAAAAAGATTTGAAATTTATCCTTAAACTCAATTTACATACCCCCCCCCCTCCCCCTCTTGAGTTTAGGCTAGTGTTCTTCACTATTTACCATTGGGGTGGATTCTTTTTCAATCTTTGGTATAAAGGTTTACAAGTTATATTGAGATTGGGAAAGTAATCTACAACATAATTCAAACTCCCTAGGAATCTTTGGCATTGATTTTTATCTTTAATTTCATTAGGAAATTTAGCTATAAATTCAATTGATCTTTAGATAGAAATTATTATTTCATTGTGAATATTAAATCCTAAAAATCTAACATTGGTCTGAAAAAGACTAATCTTAGAAGGTGGAACTATTAAGCCATTTTTTCTAACTATATTAATAAAAAATTTTATATGTTTGAAATGTTGATTGATATTGGATGAAAAAATTAAGACATCATCTATATAGACAATTAAGAAATTTGCAAAATCATTAAAAATTTCATTCATTATTCTCTAAAATTAAGTGGGGCGTTTTTCAATCCAAAATGGCATTACATTCCATTCGTATTAACCAAATTAATTTGAATTTGTTAGAATCCCTATTTCATATCAAATTTTGAGAATATTTTTGCATTGTATAACCTATTAAGTAAATCTCTTTTATTAGGTATTGGATACCTAATCTATTTAGAACATTATTAAGAGGTTTATAGTTGATTACTAACCTAAGGATACCTCTTTCAATTTCTACATTCTTATTAACATAGAAAGCAGAACAACTTTATGAGGACTTACTTTTCCAAATTAATTTTTTATTGAGCAAGTTATTTATTTCATTTTTGCAATGATTCGGGACTTTATTATTAATTTGTGAAGGTTTTGCTTTAGTTGGAATATTTTTCTTATTAAAATCATTTTCATAAGGTAAATCTACAATATGAGACTTATGATTCTAAAACACATTTGAAAGTGTTGAACAAATTGAATTTTTTATCATTGATTCTAAATTAGAAATTCTTATTTTCAAATTTTCATTATTGAGTTGAGTTCAATTCTTTTAAACTTAAGATCATTTTTTAAATATATTAAATGGTTTTCTTTTCATTAGATTAAACAATTTAATTTAGAAATTGAATTGTTCTTAAATTTATTTATGTACTTAGTTTGTGATTTTGTGATAAAATTGAATATAATTTTCCTTTTGAAATATTATGTTTCAATTCCATCTTTATTAATTGAGAATGGTTAGATCTGATTTATGAAAAGAGTTTCAAGAATGACATTTTTATTTAAATTTTTAATAAGTATGAAAGAAGTTTTATATGAAGGATTATCTTTTAATACTTCAACATTGGACAATTTATAATTGATGCATAATTTACTACCAGATGTAGAACTTAGAGATTAGGTAGTCTTCTCAAAATATTTTGTTGGAATTAACCCTTCTCTAATGCAATTTAAATCTGCATCAGTATCAAATAATGTAGTTGTTTCGAAGGTAAATTCATTATTGATTATGATTGTAATATTAATTATCTATTTTCTTGTTATTACTTGAATAAGATACATTAAATAATCATTATTATCAAATATTGGCAAAACATTTGAATTTTCTTCATTTGAAGTTTCTCCATTGATTATTTTAGGATTGTCTTCTTGAACTAATCTTTGTTTAAGCTTAAGGAAGTCCTTTTGAATTTTTATTTGCATTAATTTTAAGTCTTTTATTTCTTGTTTTTTAATATTAACTTCACTCTACAAATCATTAATTGTTATTGATTTTTTTTGTTTCCTTTTACCTCTTTCAAGGGTTTTATTAAGATTATAAGGTAAATTTGGTATAAGAGTTAATTTGGGTTTATTGACATATTTTATGAAATCAAGTTTTTAATTATCATTTGACAATTGGTCAATATTGCAAAGAATTTCTTCTTCTTCATATGTTAATACATTAATTTTATTTTCTTCTTCAAATGATGAAGATGACGTGAAATCTATGTCATTGGCTTGAATTCTATCATTACAATCATTTTCTAATGAAGAGGGTTCATTATCATAGAAGATTTGCAAGATATTATCCATTATTTGTTCATCAAGATTTAGTTCGTTAAGTTTATTATTAATATTACAAAAATTTGCTATGTGTCCAATTTTCTTAAACTTATAACACCTTAATTGTTTAAAAGATTTTTTCTTGTATTTTTTATTTTCTGATTTCTTTTCACTTTCTAATTTTTTAAAGGATTTTTTCTTAAAGTTTCTTCGAGGTTTTTCATGCAAACATTGAGGACATTTTGATGGTGAATAAGAATTTTTTTTATTCTTTTTTAAATTTCTTATTAACAAAGGAGGGATCATATTGGGTACAAAAATCACCAAGGCTTTGATGTTTTAAGCGTTGTTCATTTTTGAATTTTTTTTGTAATCTTATTGTGGTACACAAATTAGTTCTAATTTTATTAAGATATTACAAAATTTCACGATTATTTTCTTCTCTAAGTTTCTTCCTAACTTGTTTATCTATTATTTTTTGTAAACCAGCTAAGAATTTTTTCCTTCTAGAAGGGTTGATTGCAATCATTTCTAAGGAAGACTCTTTGAAAAAAATATCCTTATATTACCTGAATTCTCCTAAGGATTTGCATTTCATATTAGACAACAGATCTAAAGTTTTATCCCCAAATATGTGAAGGATCTCCTATGAAATATTGGTTGATTGAAAAAATTAGAATATTGACTATATCTTGGATTGGTTCATCATTATCATCTAAAATTCTTCTTCCATTTTCATCAATTTTACATGAAGTTAAAATATTGATGCGTTGTTCCTTTGTGAGATAGTTATCTCACTAACCTTTTAATTGATCAGTAAAATCGGAAATTAAAAGGAGTATTACTTAACAATCAGTAATATTTGGAACAGTTTTATTAGTATTAGAAAACATTATCATTTAATTAAGGACATTAAGAATTTTTTGTTCTAAGTATCCATCAATATTCCATTCATATGTGGATCCTACAGAATACTTATTTTGATAATTATCATTTTTTTCTTCAATTAGTATATCAGAAGGTGTTGCCTTTTGATAATACAATTTTTGTGGTTCTTTCTAATTGATTTTATTAATTTCATCATTTGGTTCATTAATATTTAAATCTTTTAGAGATATACTGGACATTGTTTCATCAATTGATTCATTATTAGTTTCATCCAAAACATTGATTTTTTCTGAAAGTGTATCATCAATGACAATAGCCTTCTTAATTAAAGTTGGTGTATAAAAATTCTTTGGATTTGAAGATGAAGTTTCTTCTTTTATCATTTTATTTTTTAACATCCTTTTCCAATCATCTAAGGCTTTTAAAAATTCATTGCTGGGATTTTTTGGAATTTCAAATGGTTTAAACAAAGGTGCATTTTTATTAGTTTTATTATTTAAGGTTTTTTCACTAATTTTATTTATCTCACTATTGATTGTATCTTCTATTCTATTTAATTGGTTTTCTATTGTATGTAAATGTTGGTTAGTGAAATTATTTTGATTTATTCTTGAGCCTTCTTCATCCATTGCATTTTTAAAAGGAGTACGAGTTATTTTAATATTTTTGTGGGTAGTTTTTATATTATTGAGTGGTGGATAGTTTGATTCTATTATTTGCCCATCACTTAGTTTCCATTTAAAACATTCATTTATTATATTTATTTCTTTAGGTTTCAGATAATATTTTTCAAACCATTTAAAAAAATATATCTCAACGCCAATTTCATTCATGAAATTATAATATTCATCTTTTATTTGTTGCTTAACATTATTGAATGTTTCAAACTACCGTTTTCTTATCTTTTCATTTTTAGGTGAGTTAAACTCTTTGCTTAGAACAATCTTATCGAGTTCGAAAGGCTTTTCTAACACATTAAGTTCTGGATTACCTATTTCTGAAAGCGAAGATTTTCCATGTTTTGGTTCATAGGTTAGTTGGTAAACTGGTTAAGTTATACCTGACCTATTATGGACAATTCTAGAAATGGATAGATTATCTTGGACATTTCGTTATCTATTTGATTGATCATTTGGTTGAATATTGGATTGGGCATGAAAGGGTGTATAGATTATTGGTGGAGGATTTAGAAGGTCTACTAACTTCTTAGAAGAAGATGACATAAACCTTATTTCTAAGGGTCCTCTAGGTTGATCAAAAGATCTTCTATTAAATTAGATAGTGACTTTATCATTTGGGTGTTGAACCACATTTAAAGGTTCAGCATTATAAACAAGTTGCTTTGGAAGTGGATTATCTACTTCTCAATGTTTAGATAGGTTGACGTAAGACCATTGAATCATTTTATGGATAGAAACATTGGCTTTGGTTAGCTTTGTTGGGATAAAAAGAGTTTGACCTCTTTTATCTATTTTGTATACCTTAGAACCAAAAGCAGTTTTTATTAATTTGAAGTAAATCTTGTATATTACAATTGTTGGTATTGATCCTTCTACCATTTGGTAATTATGGGCTTTAATTTGAAGAATTAGAGAACTTATTATTATCTTGTCTCTAAGAGTAAGAGTGATATTTAGATGACATTCAAATTAGATCAGTCCACTACTAAGACTAGTTTCAATTGTTGCATGAATTGATTTTTCATATACCAATTCCCTAACATCTTTGAGGACCATGAAAACAGAAGTATCTAATCCTAATTTAGTAAGATGTTTTACTCCTATTTGGACTAAATCTAGATGCATATAATTCCATTCTTTTATATATTTTAATTGAATCAGCACTTAAAAGTTTTATTGTTGTTAAGCCATCCGAGATAGGGATATCTTTTTCCTCAGTGGCTATCACATAATCATTTTTCCCAAAAATTTTCCATTTAGGAATTTGATATATTTGATCATAAGAGATTTTAGGTATTTTCTACTCATCTATAGCCTTATCAAAATCTTTCAAATGTATTTCATCCATATTATTTAGCATAGATTCTTCTGATAGCTCAGGGAAGCAAAGCTAGAAGAAGACATAGTTTTTTTAAGTAAATTCATATTTTCAAAAGAGACTAACTTATCTAATTTTATACATCAAATTCACAGGACTAAATTAAATCTAATGTTGTGATTTCTAATTTATGACCCTTTGCAACCCTTAACTCAAAACGGGATTTATACTAGGTCTCAATAGGCTTATCACAATACTAGAATACTCCACAGAGGATTCGTCTCAAGTGATTAGTAAATATAAGATATAGATTTTTACAAAAAAAATCATCTCATTGAGAAAATATAAACTTACTTATACATCTATATACTCTTTCTTTAGCTTTGATACCAGCAAGCAACTAGGAGGAGCTATCTTAAATTATAGCTACAAAATATATTTGAACTACAGAGATGAAGCTAAGTATAGAATGGACTGAACTGGAGAGTATATATTTAGTAATATATATATATATATGTATATATTTGTTTAGTAATGAGTAAAAGGCTGCGTAATCTAGAAAACTTAAGGGAGTTGCAAAATTATTAATATCATATGTGGCCTTATTGTAACTCTAATATTTTCCTCTCTTTTTTGTAAATAATTGTGTAATTTTATTTTTATGTAATTTAGACATGGAAAGGAAGGCAACGTCAATCCTGATCCTATTCATGAGGTCTAGCTCGACAAATACTCTTTTCCTAAGGGTATATTGAGGGTTTGATTAAATCAACTTCCACCCATCAAGTAAGACCACATTCACAAGAAGATTAGCCCAATCATGTCCTTCATGTGAATTCAGCTTCATTGGCCACTAATCTAAGCCCTAATTTACTATTGGGATCCAGAAGCTTCAGCATTTAAGTTCAATTTACATGTGCTAACACCAACTTTAGAAGATTACTCTCAACTACTTAGTGCTCCACTTCTCAAAGCGAGAATAATGGTTCCAAATCTCAGAGTCTAGCTTGAGAAAGCCTTCATAATGTTGTAAGGAGTCAAAAAGCTACCTTAACCCCTTTCTTACCATCAAAAGGCAAGAAATGCATCCATATTTTGAGGTTAGTAGTGTGGTTTTCAAGTCCAAACACTAACTAAAAACATTGTCAGATCTTTTATGGGGGAAATGAATCGTAGGCTAAAAAGAGAGTGAAAGCCTTTATCGTACTAGTATTTGGGACAATGCTATTCCCTTTCAAGTATGGTTAAGGTTCGTTTCAAGGTGGTTAAGCTAGTAACTCAATTTTTAGTTGAAAAATCTTTTATGCTGACATTATTGGTAGAGCAATTCAAGACACTCACCCATTTAAGGAAGTAAGGGCATAGGTACTTCATAGCTAACCCTACAATCCTTATCATATGGTTTCCTAGTCACATACGGGAATATGGAGGGAACCTTCTCAGAGCATCCTTGACTAAGTATATGAATTTGATTGATGTCTTCCCTCGTCACACTAAGGTGCCAAAAGAGGCTCAGTTCAAAGGATAGGTAACTATCATATGCAAGATGTAGCTAAGGGATTTTATGTGGACAGCTAAGTAGAGCAATTGCATTTGACTATCCTAACGTATATTGATTATATAGGGGTCCCTCTTATCAGCATTACGTGCTATATAAGGTATTTGCTAACTTGTTTTACTCGATAGTTAGGCTTGCTTCAAGAGATATCATACAGGGATTCATTAGAAAATGTTAGTTTGACTTATCAAGATCCTTACTTACCTGCAGTCAACTTGATTCAACAACTAGTAGAACTTGTAAGATTGTGGGAAAGAAGAGAAGTTAAGAAGGTAGTAAATGTGGGAACTTTAAGTGGCAAAGTTAGGAAATACTAAGCCATTAAAGTAGAGGTTTTGTTTGGGTAAGTTGTGTTTTTGTTTTGTGAAGTAGTGCTTATTGTAGTAGTGTGTCAAAGTTGTGAAGGGAATTACTAAAGTGTTTGAGTAAGTAATAGAGTGTGGTAGTTGTTCTCGAGTATACTTTGTTTTTCCCTATTTAGAACATCCGAAAATAGAGTAAGTGTGTGTGTAGCTAGACATTATTGTGTATAGTATCCACCATGAGAAAAAATATGAAAATCTTCATGCTATACTAGACATACTTCGAGCTAAGAGGTTATTTGGTAATCTTAAGAAGTGTTATTTCTGCTAGGAAGAAGTGGTATTTCTAGGTTTTGTTGTTGGTAGAGGTGGCTTACGAGTGGATGATGAGAAGATCCAAGCTATTGTTAAGTAGTTGACTCTAACCACTTGTGCCACAGTGAGAATTTTCCATTGATGGGCATCCTTTTATTGAAGGTTCATTAGAAACTTCAGTGCTATTGTCATACCCTTTATTGAGTTGACGAAGAAGAACATTGGATTTAAATGGGGAGAAAGAGAGGAGAGGAGTTTCATTGAAGTAAAAGCAAGATTGACTTCCACACATGTATTAGCCTTACTTGACTTTGAGAAGATTTTTGAGGTGGAATGTAACACGTCAAGCATTGGTATAGGTGTTATCTTAATGTAAGAAGGCCAACCGATTGCCTACCATAGCGAGAACCTCATAGGGCCTCAATTGAACTACTCTATATATGATAAAGAAATCTTAGCCCTGATACGAGCATGATAAAAGTATATTTTTCATGTTTTAAAATAAAAATTAAGATAGAATTATTATTGATTTTATAGAAATCATTAAGAAATGGTACTTAATTATTTTTATTTGGACATTTTAGGAATTAAAGGATTCAAAAGTGGAATTACAGACAATTTAGAGGAATTCTAAGTAAAGGAACGAAGTTCGATTTAACATGTGCAAGTTGGGAATGAAGGCAGCCGGCCTACAACTTACACGGTCGTCCCTTGATGGCTACGCCACCGGCCTTCAATAAAAAGAAACTTCACATGAGTCAACCTTAATTTCATCGTTTGAGAGACTAAGAACACACTTTCCTTAGATGTAGAGAGTCATAGAATAGTTTTTAGATAGTTCTTGAGGAATTCTTCGAGAGAATCACTTAGATCATCAAGAAGAATTTGCTTTTGCTATGGAGACCAATTTGAAGTTGCAATTGAAGATTATCTTTTTCAATACATAATTGGTGACATCTATTTCAATTATTCTTATGCAATTCTGTAAATTACTTATGCTTTCAATTATGAATTTCCTTGCAATTTCAATTAGTATTTGTGTTTTTGTTTCCAAATCCATGACTGGCTAAATTTATTTGTGGGAATTGATGAGACCTTAGATAACTAAGATGATGATTGTGTTCATGTTATAGGATTAAGAGATATATAGATGATTTATGATTGCAATTTCTATGATTTTGATTATAATTGTTTAATTGATTATAATTGTTAGAAACCCTAATGATATGGGACTTGATATAGGGTTTGTTAGAAATTCTTAGTAGATTTGATTAATTAATGTGGAAGCAAAGTTAATTGAATTAACTAAAAATTAATGTGATGTTTGACGATTGATTATTCATTAAGACATTAGGGATAATTAATTTAGGGCATTAGACAATCATAGTATCTAGAGATATATGATTGTAATTTAGAGTTTACTATTAATTGGAAGATGCAAAAGTAGACTAATTAATTAGAAGTTTAAATTCTTAAGTTTTAAGGTATAATAATTTCACTTAAATGACCATATAGATATTAATCTATATAACATGATAACAATTTGATTGGCTTAATCTAGATTTTGTTTTCCCACAATTCTCAATTAATTGCTTAATTTTAGATTTTTCATAGTTATTTTATTTTCGATAGTTTTAGAGTAATTATTGGATTAATTAATTTAATTTTGATTGCTTGAATATTGATAAAAACTAGCATAGGATTAGTAATTTCTTTGTCTTCGAAGGATCAATAACCTTATTTTCTCTATATTACTTAATTCTAACCTAATATACTTGCTAGAGTATTCGTGATTTATTTTTATATATATTTTAAGTGAATCAGAGTACTCTAAATGTGGCAGCACTATCTATTACTGAGAGAGATTGTCATTTATACCTATTACGAATGTTTAAGGTACCTCATAAATCATACCAAACTATCGAAGCGATTAGCTAGGTGGGTTGAATTCCTAGAGAGATTTAACTTTGTAAGCAAATACAAACAAGGCAAGAATACAGTCATTGCTGACACTATATCATGGAGACATGTCCTCTTGATCAAGTTATAACTAAATTGTTAGGGTTTCCAAGTATCAAAGAACAATACCCTAAAGAGCAACATTTCGAACCAATATTCAAGCGATATGCTGATGGGAGAAGAGTAGATGAGTATCATTTAGAAGATGGTTATTTGTTTTGAAGTAGAAAGTTATGTGTGCCGACTTATTCTTTATGGGAGCTACTTGTTAAGGAAGCTCACTCTGGTAGACTCTTTAGACATTTTAGGGAGTAAGACATACAAGTTGTTGAAAGGGTAGTTCTTTTGGTCGAGAATGAGATGTGATGTACATTGAGTGCTTAAGAGTTGTGTTACTTGCAATAGGGCTAAATATTAAGCCGAGCAAAGGAAAGCAATGCCATTACCTACCCCAACCTGACCTTAGACTAAGTTGAGCATAGACTTTATCCTTCAATTACTTAGAATTATTAGAGGCAAAGATTTTGTGATGGTGGTCATGGATAGATTTAATAAGATGGCACACTTTGTGCCCTACTTTAAGATTAACGATGTATTGACTATTGCTTCTCTCTTTTCGTAGAAATTGTTCATTTACATGGTGTGCTAAGGAATGTAGTCTTAGACAGAGATCCAAAATTTTGGAGTTACTTCTGGAGAACTCTGTGATGTCAAATGAAGACTAAACAATTATGATGTACTTGCTGTCATCCCTAAATTGATGGTCAAACAAAGGTAGCCAATCGTACTTTGAGATTGCTGCTTCTAGTTGCAGTAGGGAAGAACTTAACGGATTGGGATGTTTGTTTTCCTGTAGTAGAGTTCGCTTACAACCATACAAGACATGACACCACTAAGCAGACCCTCTTTGAAGTCACATATGGCTTTAATCCTGAACTACCCCTCAATTATACCCTTGTACCTATATTCAAACAAGAGGATCTTAATGTGAGAGCCCGAACGTAGTCCTTACAACACATCTGTAAGAGAGTTACTCGGTAGATTAACTAAGCTTTCTAGAAAATGTGAAGAAAAGTTAAGGGAAGGAATTTAACATGGTTTCAGCCTAGAGATCTAATATGGCTACACTTGAGTAAGGAGATTCTTGAATAAGAGAGAGAATAAGTTGTCTACTCGAGTTGAAAGCCTTTTCAAAATCCTCTAGAAGATCAATGATAATGCCTATAAATTGGAACTACCTGAAGATTATGGGGTTTTTGATACCTTTAACATCGTCGACCTTAGCCTCCATCACTTTAAGGAAGAATTAAGTGAAGACCAATTAGATTTGATCCCAAATCTAAATCAACTAGGAGGGAATGATAAGAATTAGACTACTGGACCTTTAATGCATAGTTGAGCTCGAGGCATTGAAAGACTAACAAGATGAATCTCCCAGCTTTAATCGACTCCTATCAAAGTCGAGTTGATCCTTACTGCTGACCAACTCTTTATGCCAAACCAAGTAACTCTTCATCTCTTAAAAGTCATGTTCTGACTAGACGAAAGCTTTGTTGATAGCCCAATCCCTCATATGTATCTGCCCGACTATGACTAAGCCGACCCTTAGCTTAGCAACATTGGTATCAAGAAGCCGAAAGCTCTAGCACATATCTACCACCATTTCTTCTCGAATGAGTCCACCTTGGATTAATACCTTTGCTCGGTACCTAGACTCGATAGAAATTAAGTTGATTATGCATAATTGCCTTTTCTACCAGAAAGTTGTCTACCTATAGAAAGCTATGTGTCCGAGCAACCATGTGAGAGAATCCTCCGTACAGAATACTCACTTTTGTTATATATTCTAGTATACCCTTCATCATTCCTTGTATATTACTCTTTTTAAACACTGCTCTTTTCAATCTTTTCCATTTTAGGCAGGTTGTCCTAGTTTTGTGGGTATAAATACCCTTTTGTACATGTAGCCGCATCATATTTGATATCATTAATACAATGAATATTCTCCTCTCTATGAATGTTGCTCTTGTTAAGCTTGTTTACTCTTTTCACTCTTATCCTAATCCTTAAATAAGGTTAGGTGGCAAGTAATATTACCAGACCATCTTACGTATCAGATCAAGCTGTACCATGAGTCCTTAAAAGTTCCACTAGTGCATTACATCCTTTGTAGCTATTCGTGAGGTTACTTGTCTTACTTTTTATATTATTCACACGACTTTCATCCCTTTCTTCCAGCTTTTGGTAAGCTTGGACACATCCTAGCAACTGACCTTATCTATCTCCAGTGTCAATCTGCATCAATATGGAGGTTTCTCTCTTATAATTCTCTAAATTCTAGGGGATATAAGACGAAAGATGGCAAGTTAATACCTTATCATAAGCATTTAGGAAAGTTGATTGAAAAGTTCAATGAAATTTCATTTACTTACATTCTACGAACCTGGAATCAATTTACCAATGCATTAGCTACCTTAGCCTTTTTCCTGATCATTGAAGAGAAAAAACAAAAGAAGCCTTAATATTATGATATCAAAAAATTACTTCAAATGGATGAGTTCCTTAATGAGGCTGATAGAAAAGCTAGAAAGCATTAAAGAGATTAGCTACTCATTTCCTATAGAGTGGAACTGCGCTTTATATGAAAGATCACCTAATACAACATTATTAAGATGTGTAGACGAAGAAGAGGCCGAGAAATTAATGAAAGAAATGTATGAAGGGCTGTGTGGTCCTCATATTAACAAGTATATGTTGTCTAGGAAAATCATGAGGATGAGATATTTCTAGATGATAATGGAATCGGACTATATCAATTATGTAAGGCGTTATCACTTATGTTAGTTGTATGCTAATAAAATCAATGCTTCTCCCTAAGAATTACATATATTGTCAGCTCCTTGGCCTTTCTCAATGTAGGGGATAAATATGATTGGTCCAATCTCCCCAACAGCTTCAAATAGGTATGGATTCATTCTAGTCACAATCGACTATTTTACTAAGTAAATAGAAGCATCATTGTATGCTATGGTAACCGAAGGAGTGGTAATGTCAAATTTTTTAAAAGAGACATCATTGCTAGATATTATACGCTCGACTCTATCATTACAGATAATAGGTAAAATTTGCACAAGTTGATGGCTGAAGTATGCAACTAATTTAAGATCAATCACAAAAACTTGACTTTGTATTGACCTAAAATGAATGGGGCAGTTGAAGCTACTAATAAGATTATCAAAAGGATCATTGAGAATATGGCAATCACTAATAGAGATTAGCATGAAATGCTATCCTTAGTTAGGACCTCCATCAGTGTAACACCTTATTCATTGGTATATAGAATAAAAGCGATACTGCAAGTGGAAGTAGAAATACCTTTGTTTTAAGTGTTAGCAAAAATTTAGCTCAATGAAGCAAAATGGGTAAGAAAGCAAATGGAGCATTTGAATCTCTTGGATGAAAGGAGGCTTACAACAATGTATCATGGTCAATGTTACCAATAGAGGATGGCCCGGGTCTTTCACAAGAAAGTGTGCTTGAGATACTTTAAGGATGGAGATTTGGTGTTAAGGAAAGTACTGCCAAATGTAAAAAACCTTAGGGGCTAATTTGCTCTAAATCATGAAGGCCTTTATGAGGTAAAGAGGGTATTGTCGGGAGGTGCATTAGTGTTAACGGAAATAGATGGTTCAAATTTAAAGGGCTCACTAAATTCAGATGTTGTTAAATTGTATTATCCATGAAATATCAAGTTCAATCAAGATTCTAAATTTTTTTTTTTTTAGTATTTGTTTGTGGTTAATCTTTCATTGTTTACAAAAAAAAAAAAGTTAATATCTATGAATGTTCTCAGATTTGGATGGTCATTGATTGACAAACACTCTACCAATAAGTCCTTCTATACCTTGTTTCTTAGCTTTAACACTTAAACACCAAACACTTACCATTGAACCTAAATTACCAAATAAAATGAAGTTAAGTGCTTGTAATTTAATCTTGTTTTCTCAAAAAGTGATTTATTTCTCAAGAGTCACTGAAAACCAGTGATGGTGAAAGTAGAATCAAGATATGAGCATGGTATGGCTAAAAGACTTACAAGTTAAAGTTTCTATAACGATTTGTTGCAATGAATGAAAGTCCAGATTAGGTCCCATAACTAAAGAAGGCTTTGTTCCATGAAAAACGAAATTATGAAGGAATATCGCTAAAACACTTTGACAATGTTCTTCTATCTAAATGAGTGAATATTAGGAGTCAATACAAGGTATGCTGATTAGTTGCTATCTATGAAATTCTCCATTCCTAGGTAAAATAATCTTGAAGTTTTCAATAGAGATATTTATGTAAATTGAAAAAGTCTTTTGAAAACCTTGAAGAGATATATTCTTTTTGGTTATCTACTAGTTTAAAACGAGTCAATTGGCGTATTCGAGACATTAACCTCTTATCTTTTTGCCCTGTCCTTTCAAGACAAGGTATTCCTTTACCCTGTCCTTTTAAGATAAGCCCCTTATTCTTTTACCCTTTCAAGATGAGCCCCCTTATTCCTTTTACCCTATTCTTTCAAGATAGGCCATTTATCTTTTTGCCCTATCCTTTTAAGACAGGCTACTTATCCTTTTGCCCAGTCCTTTCAAGATAGATCCACTATTTTTTTGCCCTATCCTTTTGCCATGTCCTTTTAAGACAGGCTATCTATTCTTTTACCCTATCCTTTTACCTTATTCTTTTACCCTATCCTTTTACCTTATTCTTTTACCATATCCTTTTACCTTATCCTTTTAAGACAGGCCACATATCCTTTTGCTTTGTTCTTTAAGACAAGCTACCTATATTTTTGCTTTATCCTTTTAAGACAGGTCACTTATCCTTTTGCCCTATTATTTCAAGAAAGGCTACCTATTCTTTTACCTTGTTCTTTTAAGATAGGCCACCTATCCTTTTTGTCTATCCTTTCAAGACAGGCTATCTATCTTTTTACCCTGTCCTTTAAGACATGTCACTTGTTCTTTCAAGACAGGTTACCTATTTTTTTGCCCTATCCTTTTAAGATATATTACTTATCCTTTTGCTCTGTCCTTTTAAGACAAGTTACCTATCTTCTTTTCTTTTTTTTTTTTTTTTTGCCTTATCTTTTCAAGACAAGTCACCTATCTTTTGCTTAGTCTTTTTAAGGCGGGCCCTTTATCCTTTTGCTCTAACCTTTTAAGTAGTTATCCTTTTATCTCATCCATTTAAGGTGAGACTTTGCTAAGCCGACCAATAAAGTCAATAATAATCACACTATCAATTCAACCTAAGATTGGGCAAAAATAGACAGCTCTTTTATCTTTGTAGTGAAATGTTCTCTAAGCTCACTACAAAGAGGAGTAATTGTACACACCTTATTTTTGTCACCCTTTTATTTTAGGATTATTTTATTTTTGATTTTTTGGGCTAGGTTTAAGAAAATTGAAAAGAAAATAAAAAAATTAAAAGATATAAAGTGTCAAAAGTGTCAAATCGAGTTAGATCAAGCAATAGTTGAAAATGTATGTGCAATTTAATAAATTGAGAGTTTTTAAAATATTTAAGCTTTCATTGAAAAATATATATTTTAATTAACCTAATAAAATATTTAAATTTACAAAAAGAATTTTTGTCCAATTTAAATATTTTAATTGGAAACTTAAGGTTTATTAAATTAAAATTGTGTTGAATTTTTTTTAAGCCGTATATTTTTAGACTATAATATAGTGGGGTCATTTTAAAATAAATTAGAGTAAATTGGGCTAAGGTTTGAAAATAATAATTAAAGTTAGCCCAGTATTGATAATTGAAATATATTTTAAGTGTTTATCATGTTGAGAATAGAGCAATAGCTTAATTGGTTAGCTTGTATATAAGGGAGTCAAAGTTGTACAAGTTTGACTCCTTTCTTATGCATTGGGTAGATTTGTAATACTTGTCATGTACTTTAAATGTTATTTGTGTATTTTTCTTCTTTTTCTCTTTCTTTGATAGATTGGATCAAATCTTTAGAATCTTTTTAATAGAATCATGACTATAATACTTGTCATGTGCTTTGCAGTGATCATCCCATTTATTCATCTGTTTATTTTTCTTCTTTTTCTCTTTCTTTGACAAATTGAATCAAATTTTTAGAATTTTTTTAATAGAATCATAACTATATAATTTGAGAAACTAACAAATCTAAAATGGATATTATTGTATCTAGTAAAGATTAGACTCAAACTCCTTATTTATAAATAGAATTCATCAATGGATAAAGAGATTAAAGTTTCACACATAATCACTTTCTAACCCTCGAATCACACAGAACCATCATCATTCCATCTTCATCTTCAACCATACTGTCGCGAACAACCTACAGCAACCAATGCAGCCATCCCTATTCTCCTGTAATGTCCCGACGCAACCCACTACAGGAACAATCAATAGTACGACTGCCCAATGTCCACGTACGATCACAAGCTACTCCCACACACAACAAACCAGACTCAATGCCATCCACGACCTTCAATCAGCACTCCACTTGCGCATGCTTCAACCTCCATCAATCACTCGACAGCCTCTCTCTAGCGGCTAATATCACCTTTGTTCGAACACCAATTCACAACAGCACAAGTGACCAACTGCACGACCCAACCACAGTGGCTCCTTCGTTCCAACACCAAACCCCACGTGACTGACTCTCGCCCAACCATAGTAACTGCAGCAACCGCTAAACACCAGAATCCACGACCCCCACACTGTCGTGGCTACCAAACCCCAACGCACGACCGCCTCCACTTTCACCTGAGACTAGAACCGAGCCCTTAAAACCCAAGCCAACGCGCATACACACACACACACGTACCAGAAACAACCCAGAATCCATAAACCTTAACCTACTCGCGACAGCAATGATCTCCAACCATATACTCGACCAAACGGCATCCACGCGAGACTCAAACACATAGACTCAATCATACGCCGACTTGAATCACATCAAGCAGCAACCAAACACTGTAGCATTAGTGCTTAAATTCAATTTTGGCAATTACTTCTCCATAGTAGTGTGATTACCCAAAAGTTTTGGCGCTTCAAAAGCTCCGTGCGACGAAGAGTAGAAGTTGCTATTGAAGACTAGGATCTGATCCAACCATCCTGACTCGCGTGTCCTTTCTAGACTTGACCCTGTGTAGTTAGGTCTTTGGTTTTAGTTAATATTGTTTTTTTTTTTTTTTATTTAGTTACTAGTTTATTTTACTATTTTTTTTTTAGTGTAAGTTTTTGGTGTAGTTTTTCCTATATAAATTACACATGTGCCATGTTTTTATTAAAATTATCTTTTTTAAGTAAATTGCATTTTTTTAAAATTGCATTTTCATATATAGATACATATTTTTATATTCATATCTTTAATGAATATATGTATTTAAATCGTAGATTTGCATAAATCTTACATTTAGGGTTTTAAAAAGATAATTTTTGGTACATAGTGGTTTTTTTTTTAAATGATAAAAATCATAACTAGAGTTTTTTAAAAAATTTAGTTAGTTAGGTTTTTTAAATTCATGAAGTTAGATCTTTTATTTTTTTAATATAAATTATTAAATAACATAGATCTAGCTTAATTTTCAAATAAAAAAAGAATTCTAAAAGAACAAAACTACGTTGATTTGATTCTGATTAGAGAATATGTAAGTATCCTTAGGCCAACAAAAAAATATATATAAATTTTTTTTTGAAAATTAGTAATAAAAATTATAAAACGTTCATTTTAATTGCATTTTTATATAGCTTTACATATTTTAGTATCTTTAGAGAAATTATAAAAAATAAAGGCCCAATAATTTTTTTTTTTTTACATGAAGACTTAGTTTTAATAAGTTAATCATAGAATTTAGATTTTCTATTTAAATTTTCTATAGAAAAAGAAGTTTTTTTACAAAATTAAAAAATTAGTGGCAAAATTAGGGTTTTCTTATCTAAAAACCCTAATTTGACTTTTCTTTACTAGTATTAATGGTTAAAAATTTCAAATTATTTTTTAAATATTTTTTAGACATTTTCTTTTTAAAGAAAAATGTTTTATTTCCTTGATTTAATATTGAGTAATATATATTAAGTGGCTAGACTTAACATATGATAAATTAAAGAAAACCAAAATAGGGTTCAACAATGGGTAATATACATATAATTCAATATTATAATTTTTAGTTATTTTATTATTTATTTTTCCTAAATCTAAAATCACTAGATCATTTTTACTAATATTTTTAATTTTGTGGTAAAATTTAGGTTCGATTGGACAACTTATCTAATCATTATAAATTTTTACATATCGAACTTGAACATTTGGTTACGAAGCTTACATTACTGCCTATTTATAGACTCAACCCTGAGCAAGTTGCCAAGTTAAAGTAATAAGTTGATGAGTTGATTAACCGCATGAGCCTCTGTATCATGCCAGCTATCTTGGTGCCAAAGAAGGATAGCTTATGGAGAATGTACATTGATAGCTAAGTAATGAACAAAATCAATGTTGAGTACCCATATTTGATCCTACAGTTAGACGATATGCTCGATAAATTGCATGGTGCCCATGTCTTTTAAAGATTGATCTTAAGAGTGGCTACCATTAAATACAAATGAGACTCGGATATGAATGGAAGACTACTTTCAAAATAAAGGATGGTCAGTTTGAATGGATAGTGATATCATTTGGTTTGACAAACATGCCAAGTACTTTTATGCAACTCATGGATCATGTCTTGAGACCATTGATCGGCAAATGCATTGTTGTGTACTTCGGTGATATTTTAGTATATAGTATTGACCTCATGTCCTATTTTACACACTTGAGATCAATGTTTAACATCCTCTGTATCGAACGTTCTTCGGCAATTTGAAGAAGTATATGTTCTATGAGAGTGAGGTAATATTCCTCAGATATGTTGTTTTTGGAGGAGGTATCAAAGTTGATGACAAGGAAGTTCGAGCTATTCTCGGGTAGCCGACATCGACTAATGTTGCAAAGGTTAGAAGTTTACATGGTTTAGCAGATTCATTCGAAACTTTAGCTCTATAGCTATCCCATTGACTGAGCTAACTAGGATAAACTTTGAATTCAAGTAATCTAAGAAAGCTTAAAAGAGTTTTGAAGAGATCAAGTCCAGGTTGACTTCCGCCCCAGTACTTATCCTGTTTGACTTCAAGGAGGTTTTTGAACTAAAATGTAATGCATTTAAAGTCGGCATTAGAGCTGTTCTTATGCAGGAGCTCCAACCAATTGTATATTTTAGCTAGAAGCTCAGATGAGTTACACTGAATTATTTGGCATATGATAATGAATTCTATGCCCTTTTTCGAGTGCTTCAAAACTGGCAACTTTATTTACTGCTAAGAGAGTTCATCATCTATATAGACCATGAATCTCTCAAGTATCTCAGAGGACAGCAGAAACTTTCATGATGTCATGCTAAATGGGTTGAGTTCCTGGATGCTTTTGCTATGTCATCTGATACAAGAAGGGAAGCCCCAATACTATAGTTGATGCATTGTTTTGTCAACATGTTCTCATTATAGCATTATAAGTTGTGATACTTAAATTTAGCACCTTACCCGATCAGTATGAGCATGATTCATTTTTTAGGTCCTTAGTAGCGAAAGTGCAACATAGGAGGAGTTGTAAATGGGTTCTAAACAAACCAAGGATTCTTAATGAAAGGGAGACAAATTTGTGTACTGAGTAGGTCTGCTAAGGAATTACTTGTCTAAGAAGCCCATGCTGGAGGGTTAACCGACCACTTTAGTGAGAAGAGAATGATTGAGTTGCTAACAGAACATTTATATTAGCCTGAGATGATGAATGATGTACACACCTCTTCTTATACTTGAGGGGCCATAGACCGATCTAACCAAGGATTTCATGATCGACTTACTTAGAACATTGGGAAGACATGATTCTATTGTGGTGGTGGTCAATTGGTTTAGCAAGATGAGCCGCTTTATCCCTTACCACAAAACTAATTATGCTCCATTTGTTGATAACTTCTTTTTGCAGGAGATTGTGTGGCTGCATGGAGTACCAAGGAGTATTGTATTTGATCATGATTAAATGTTTACGATCTTCTTCTAGAGATCCCTATGGAAGAAGCTTACAAAAGAAGCTCGACACTAAATTAATGTTTAGCACTCATTGCCATCTACAAACAGATGACTAAACAGAAGTTATTAATAGAATAGTCAACAACCTCCTCCAAGCTACTATTAAGAAGAATCTACATGGTTAGGATCTGTGCCTACCCATTATGGAGTTTGCTTACAACCACTCCACTCATAGCTTGACAAGAAGGTCACCGTTTGAGGTTCTCTATGGACTTAATATGAACTTACCCTTGGACATGATTATTTGTCCAACCTCTGAAGAGGAAATTCAATCAGGCCTATAATATGTGAAGGAGTTTTAGAAATTACATCAGAAGGTTGTTGAACAACTGGACAATACTGTAGCATGATAGAAAGAACAAAGAAGCCAAGGAAGGAAGCAAGTCATTTACAGCTTAGGAGACCTTACTTGAATCCATCTCAATAAGGAAGGTTTTTCAGGGAAGAGGACGAACAACTTATCCCCTAGGTTAGATAGACCTTTCAATATCCTTCGGTATATCAATGATAATGCCTATGAGCTAAAGCTACCTGAAGGATACGGATTATCTCCTACTTTCAACTTTGTCGGCCTAATACCCTATGTGCTAGAAGAAGAAGAAAAAGACCAAGATTTGACGAAAAATATTCAACAACCCTAGGGAACTAATGGATTGTCGACCTTTGGTCACCTCACTTACGTACTCCTCTAAGGCCTATAGTCTTTCGTGATGAGGGTACTCCCATATCAACCTACCAAGGACGAGTTCTTATATGTGGAAGAGTTATAGGTGAACTCTTTAAGATCCTAACCTAGATTCACTCTGCTCAGTTATGATCTATGTCTAGTCGCCAACCCCTCATGTGCCGAAGCCACTACATACCAATCCTTCCTTTTTCAACCTACAAGAATGGTAAGTACTGAGGTTGAGGCCTTTGCACACTAAGTCCTTCTCTTTTAACAGCATCCTTTATTCACTTTAGCAACCCCAAATATCGTTCCTTTACAATAGCTACAACTTTAACCTCGCTTAGCTAATACACCCTAAGATTCACCAATATAAACCTATTGATAGGTTACTACCTGTCCATTACTTTTCTAACATTGTACCATATTCCTTTTTGTCATTTGTCTTATTTACCCCTTTTCGAGCATACTAGGAATCTCTTTCTTCTTTATCTTTTATATAATTTTCTGTTTCGGTATTATTGACCTAAAGGACTTACTATAGATAGTCATTTTACTGTAGTCGTAAACATCATATAACACGTACTTAATGAAATATTCCAGTTCTTTTAAGTTACCAAACCCACCCCCCCCCCCCCTCTCCCCTTCCCTTAAGTACATTTCCTCCTATACTTTTATATAATCTTACGAAGTAGCTCAAGATTAATAGTAAGTAAACTTTAGCACTAGTTTATGAGTCATATCAAGTGAGTGTTAAGTTGTGTCATGCTCATTAGTATGTCATATCCTTCGACCAGCTTCACAAAATCTATTGTGTTTGCTGTTTTTTCCCTTCCTTTCTTTGATATCTTAAAGGATCTACTTAGTTATAATTCTATGGTAAGCCCCAGTGATTACTAAGCTCCTAGGCGCATCATCCAAACATCCCTATGCAAAAGTTCAAAGGCAAAAGAGGTCACACTAATAGTCTTAGAAAAAGGAAGTCAATGGATTTTAGCTAATTGACAAGTATCACAAAGAAATTCACTAGATTTAAGACCTTCACAAACTTTAAATTAAAAGTGTTTACAATTGGCAACAACAAGTTATTGCTTGATTTAACATTTTTATTTAGTATACTACTGTTAACAAAACTCTGTATATAAAGCCCATATTTTGCCTCTACACTTACAACTATATCCTTAGTATTCTAGCCTTAAAAAAGATAAGAATGCATGTCAAAGCAAGCTATAAGTCCATGATCAACATTAAGTCATAACACAAAAAGCAGGTTATGTTTAAATTGTGGCACATAGAAGACATTTTTAAGGGTAATTGTGAGTGTAAGTGAAACTATGCTAGCTGTGTTAACTTGGACAATTGAGTTATTTTGGAGTTTAATCATGATTGGTTTAGTTAAGCATTTGAGGCCATGCAATAAGTATAAGTGGGGTGTCATGTGATCAGTAGCCCTAATATCTATAATCCAACAACTAACATGTTTATTATCACTAATAGAATAAAGACTGGAGCAAGATGTCATACTTGTATGTATGATAACATTTTCCATAGTCCCTTCACTATCTTTTTCCTTCATCACCTTCAACATCTCTTTACATAGATTTTACAAAATACGCCTATCAACAGTAGCTAAAGAGCTATTTTGACCTGTAAGTAGACTAGGAGATATATCCATAGGCTCATCAAAAGGAGACTCTGCAGTATGATCTGACCGTTCATACCATGCATTGTTATAAGTTATTGCAGCTATGTTTCCGCCCTTAGTTATCTTTCCCCCCTTTTACCAATTCGGATACTTGATAAGTTGAAAATAACTTTCCATCAGATGGCCCTCTACCTTACAATATTTACATTATAGCCCTTTCTTGCTCTTTTTCTTATTAAAACACTCTTATTAGGAACAACCTTTACACTATAAAACACTCCCATATCTGAAGCACCATGCATGAAACCAGTAATTTGCCTTGTTTCTCAAATTGTTGAACTAAATAGAAAGCTATATTAACTGATAGAAGTGGATCCATGGATAAAATGTAGTTCCTCACAAATTCATAAGCTTCATCCAAGCCCATAAGAAGTTGAATTAAGTTTGTTTCTGATTCAAACTACTCTCTCGTATACTACAAGAGTAGTCTACTTCACATTTACGAGCAGGATATGCATGCACTTCATGCAATTCTTCCCATAAGAATTTTAGTTTGTTGAAATACACACAAATTAATTGATTACGCTGATGTAGGCTACAAATCTCTGGGAGTCAAAAACTAAAGGTCCACTAGTAGTACCATACCATTCTTCTATTTCTTTCCACAAATCACAAGCCAATTGAGCATACAAGAAATTTTGAGACAATCGCTGGTCATAGAACTTGAGATCTAACACCTAACCATATAATCACATTTAATCCATTTAATTAGGTTAGGTGAATTGTCACTAGGTTTTCTAATTGCACCATCTACAAACCTTAGCTCCTAAGGCCATTTTGATAGATTTGCTCCATGATAAATAATTTCCTCCATTAAAGATTTGATTGCCAACACTCATTCTAGGATTATTAGAACTTGAGATAAAAAGAGGATCCATAACAGCTACATCAACCTCTTTCTTACCTAGATTCCCTAGATCCATCTTTTGATACAAGAGGAAAGACTAAGCAAACAATAAAACTGATCTTACCGTATGTAATTATTGCTATCTAATGTGAATCAATCTCTTACGAACCTGCTCTAATACCATTAAGAGTCGTGCGTCTATGTATAGCTTGTATAGAGTGCTTTGACAAAAGAGGTGAAAGTGTCGTATTGCGAAGAAAATGAATCAATTAATTAGAATATACTAAGAAGAGTATTTATATATGGATGGCCAATTCTAACTAACTATAATATGCCAACCTATCAAAATATGACATTTGTACAAATAAAAAGAGTAATACACATGTACAAGTAAACTATATAGTTCAAATAGAAAGAATTGAAGAGGTAATGCATAGCTTAACAATGATATCCCCTTAATTTTTCTTTCTATCTTTCTTAATGTACCAATTAATCATTGACATATTTTAAATTTTTAGAATGATATGTCTTGCCATCAAATATCATCTTTTTTTTTTTATTGTAATTTCAATCCTTAGTTACATATCATAACATGTTAAGGAATATATTAAAAAAAAAAAAAGTAAAACGGAAGGATCCGTTTCCTTTCCACGTGGAGTTCAAAATGTTTGAGCTAGCTCTTTGAAGAAACCTTTTGCAAACTTGCGCGCATCGCTTGGTCTTGGTCAATCATGGAGTATTATTATAATTATTTCTTTTTTTAATGTGAAGTCTTGGCCATCTCTTTTCTCAATTTGCAAGTTGCCATTAGAAAAACAAACGCCAGAAATGCATCTATAAATAAGTTGTCTTCTTTTGTCTTTATCCTCTAATCCAAAGAGGTGCTGTCTTGTTGTTTATGGTCTTTTACTCCCGATTTTCAGTTTTTCACTATTATAATATACAATAATGCAGTTTACTTCCTTTTTATTTGATTTTAGATTCATCAAAATATGAATTATAAAGTATGTTTGTAAAATTGTATTAATATATTGGGTGGGTCCCCAGTTGTCAATTTTTTGTTGGAATAATATCCACTTAGCAAGTTAAAAAACCGGATCCACAAAAAGTTAATATAATTGGCTTTCAAGTAATAATAAATTCATAGACTTATTAGCAGGATTCTCATTATACTTTTAATTATAGTAAGCTTTCTAACTTTATAAAGTTAGCAAAAATCAAGATGCCGCATTAAAATGGTTAAGCACAGAAAAAATATAATACCGTAAAATAATTATAATTAGAATTATTTTATAATCATACAACAAAATATTAACTTTTAAGCTAAGTTAGTAATGGAGACACCATTATGCAAACTTTGGAGACTTGAGGCACATTGTTGCGAAGTTTGAAAATCTTTGGCTAATGCGCCGCAACATTATTTATTTTATTATTTTTTTAAACATAGACTTACTTCCACACAAACGGAGATGCTTTTTCGAGCATTTACAAAAATTGAGGCACTAAATTGATACCTTTTAAACTCTATCTATATATCAATTTGCAAAAAGGGAAGACTCCACACACTTATATGTTGCCTATCCCAATATTCTTGACAGTTTTCCGTGTTTAGAAAATCATAAACCTAGGAAGGGGCAGAGGGCTCAGAAGGGCCGTCGACTTGGAAAACTTTTTATGTAGGTATATACATATAAATTCTAATTTAAAATAACATCAACATGTAAACTTACCAGGAACTTCATCAGTATTAGGTCTGGGTTTCAGCTTATTATCGACTCACATGCTACTGGAGCTAATATCATAAACTTTAGCTTGATTTAGTAAACTAGTCACATAGCTCCAATTTAAACTTAGTTCGACTTTGTTGAATTAAGCATGAATAAATATCAAGCTGAATTTGAGAACCATAAACTAGAAAATAAAGCAATATTATATATATATATGATCAATTGTTTTATATTTATAGTCCTGACAAGGATAAACAAACTGGCATAGAAAGTTATCAAACAGTTACGTTGGGTTGTCGCATAAATATGGAGTTTCTTGTTTTCATTCCTCATAATTCCAACTATTTTATTTTGAATTAATCTAATGAACTGATATATCACACCTCTTAAGTGATCTTAAACCTAAAAGTAAGAATCAATATTACTCTCGAGCAAGTAGAATTGGGCTTAGACTCCGATACCAAAATTGATATGATCGAAATCATCAATATTTTCAAGTTTATTCTGAATAAAATTGGGTGATGGCCAAAAATATATTTTGAATTAGCCATTCGTTATCATCTTTTCTACGAGAAAACTGCCATTTACAGAGTAGTGAGTACTATTTCTGATCAACCTGGTGAAACCTCTCGGCATGAATATCGATAAGATTAACAGTAAGTTGAATAATCTATATGAAAAAAAATGTTATAGCAATATAGTGAATACCTGTTATAGCAATGTGTGATGATTAAGGGTAAGTGGATTACTCAATTGTACCAAATACTTATTTATGTTGCATTCGATTGAATTTATTTTGGATGAATATTGAGAGTTATGTAATAAGTTATGAATAACAATAATTTAGAATTTACTATTATGAAGCAAGGTATATGCATGAAATCTTTATATTCTACACACACTTTAGAACTTATACTTTAAAATATAAAAAATATAAGTTTGATAATACTTTATATCAATCTTGTAAAATTTATTAAAGAATATAATATATATTAATAACTTAAAAATAACCTTATAATCAATATTATAAGAAAAGTTTCATATCCAATCCAATCTCTAAATCTAAACTTACGCCGACTCTTTTTAGTGACGTGATTTTATGTCATCTTCTCTTATTGTCTTTCTACTTTTTTCCTAAACCAAAGTACTACAACTAATCTAGTTTACTCATATGCTACTGTCACGAGAAAAAAAGGTATGTATACAAACTTCATTTTTATTGTTTATTTTCCTATTTTAATATACTTCTTTTAATAGTTGAAACTTAAAATAGTAATTTTGAACTTTAAGACTCAATATTTGCCGTTAATTCTCAAGAACTTGTATTTTTTTCCCATTTTTGTGTGTACATTCTCATATGCTTATCATTAAATTGTTTTCTAAACCAATAAATGGTGCCATTTAATATTTAGGTTCCATGTAATATTTAAAAAAAAAATCCCTTGGTAAAGGAAAAGAATACAGCCAAAATTTACTATTAAAGAAAATATCTAAAGTTAAAATTTAAATAAGGATATAAAAAATCTTACAATTTTTATTCTGTAGTTATAAGATCTACAAAATACATGTTAAAAAGATAATTCTAAGGTGCTATAACTTATAAGATAGGTTTAGTTCTAAAAATATTTGAGAATTTATAAGGATAAAAATGGATACTCAGCTACACCTATCCATCCCTATTATGAATTTTCATGTGGAGTTCAAAATATCTGGACCATCACTTGGTCTTGGTCTATGATGGAGTGTTATAATTATTGTTTTTTAAGTGAAGTCTTGGTCATATCTTTTCTCAATTTGCAATTTGCCATTAAAAACAAACCCCAGAAAGGCATCTTGTCACGATTAGTTGTCTTCTTTTGTTTTTTTCGTCGTATCTGAAGGATCCTTCTCTTTTGCAACGTGCTTTATTTCTTGTTAATAATTATTATAATTTTTTCTCCATTTTCGATTTTTAACTATTATAATATAACAGTAATACAGCTTTAGAATTACATATTATAACTATTTTTAGCAGTCATGATTCCCCTATCATTTGATTAGCGATTCATTAAAATTTGTACTCTAAAGTATTTTACAAAATTGTGCTAATAATATAATAATGGATCTTGGGTTTTTGGCATGCAGATTAGGACCCTATGGGTGGTTATATATTTTTTTATTTCTTATTATTTTTATAGCGAAATCCATACTTGATGGGGATGCTAGTCCCAAATTTATTAATAGAATTTAGAAGTACAAGAGAAGAGGGGGATGTAGATCCTTACCTCTTTGCACTAATGCTCAACTGCTCCTTATAAGAATGCATGCAGAAAGTTAGTGAGTTAATACCACTACGGGGAATTACTTATGTTAAGTTGTGGCGTAAAAATATAATATATATATATATATATTAATACAACATGCAAATTTTAATAGGACGTCTTATTATCAAAATATGTACAAACATACAAACTATAGTATAATGCATAGGTTTTTACAACGGTAACTTCAACTAGAATTTCCATGTTACACCATATTCTAAATGTTGTACCAGATGTCGATGGTACATTGCTAGTATGTGACATAACGCAAGAATTCTTGTGCTACCACCCTTACAAAATAGAACCTATCAAATGTAGAACAAGTCATGAAAAGGGAAAACTTCAGATTAATCTAGAGAACTATATTAATTAATAATATAATAAAATTTACCTATATTGTTAAGAATTTGAAAGTTGAAGTCTTTTCGTGGTTTATATATATTTTTAATCTGTATTTTTTTTAGTAAATTGATATATTTTCTAAAATATATAAAAGAAAATAATATATTTTAATCCACAAAACTTAGTTGATTCTTATAGGAATCGGGTTGGATTAATCGGATTAATTGCGTTGAATCGAGGTCATTGTTAATGAGGATAAAAAAAATTATACAAACTACTTTTATGGAGGCGATAGGTCAAACTGAAATAAACCGGATGGGCCAATCAAGATTTCATAACACTAATATTAATTGCTTATAAAGATTACATTGGTAATCCTCCCGTAAAATAATACAAATCAAGCACATAAAAATCTAAAATTTCCTAGACCAATTTCATCTTAAGATACAATTGTTTTGAATTTTTACTTCGTAAGTGCAATCTCAGCAAATTGAAAACTTCTCCACAATTCCCTGGCTTGTTTATCAAGCCAATCAGCAGTTGCATTCTATTCGCTCGGCACATGATTGAGCTTGCCCTAAACTTTCTTTAAAAATATTTTCGCCCCATAAAATATCTTTCTATAGGTCCCACCTGACAATTGATGTTTTGAGCCACTTTGTGATAAACAAAGAGTTTATCTCAACTATGACATTTAAGATGTTGCAATGGTAGCACAACTTCACTCCTATCAAGGCTATAAGTTCAATACACCCGGAAGTGTTCTGAGACAGTACCATCTATATTCAATTTGACATAGCCTCATTTAGGGAAAATCCTACCAATAGAGTGCAAAACATTTTATTAAAAAAATATCTTATGTGTTATAAGTATACAAAAGTTGTCATTTTTTTTACTAGAACAATATCGAATTAGCAAGTTAAGAGACCAAATGGATAAAAAGTTAGCGCAATCAGCTCTTAAGTAGCTTCTGACACCATCCAAACGGTAGAACCAAACAAAGAAGTGAAAATATCAATCTGGTTCATGAAATAAGAGACAAAGCTTCTGAATTTTGGGCCATCAATTTGAAGCGGGAGCCTTTTAAACGAATCTCTTTTCACTTGGTTAAGTGCCGTCCTCCAAGGTAAGGATTTGTAAAAATAAATACTGATGCCTCTATACATTATAACATTGAGCAGACAGCAATATCCGCTTATTACCGTGATGAAAGCGGAGATTGGACAGCAAGCTTTGCACGAAAGATAAGCAATGTAGATGTGCTATCAGCTGAGATTTGGGCTATATATTACGATCTATTGTATGCGAGGAAAATGAACATGAGCTGTGTTGAATTGAATTCAGATTCACTTCTTGCTGTCAAACCTTTTAATAATTCATTGAGAAACTATCAGTGGAAATTTGCTAACATCTTACGTGCAACCAGGGCTTTAATAATGCAATTTGAAGAAGTCCTTGTTATGTATCGGCCAAGGGAGGCAAATAGGCTAGTGGATGCATTGGCCAATTTTGCTTGTTTAATCCAAGAAGATGAGCTTTTTGTTTTTCAGCCTCCAGCAGATCTAAATCTGGTTTTGAAAGAGGGTAATAGTACTCTTGTACATAGCAGGAAATACGTTGATACTGGTTTACTCAGTTTCTTTGTAATCTGGTCTGTTTGTGTACGCTTTTGGTTGGAAATGTATTGGACAATTTAAGTATATGCTGTTTTTTGAGTAATGTAAGTGCCATCTCAGAATATTTGCTTGTATGAATTTCAAAGAGATTGGGCTTTATGTAAGTGATTAAGTGTGCAAAAGAGAGCATAGTGAAGAAGCGCTAGGGTATTATCCATCATGGTACTCTGATGCTTAAATTAGTAAAGTATTCGAAGGGTATGAGTACTCAAAAGCAGTATGTCGGTTCAAGTATGTAAAATGTCAAATAGTTTACTAATAGGTGAAAGTCTTATATTTATAGAAAAGTAGAGCTAGTAGTTAGAAAAAAGTTAGTAAGCAAAGCCACATTTGCAAGTGCTAGAGAGTAGGGTCTCCATGTCTAACATAGCCTACAAGTATAGGAGTTAGTTTTTCGACTTAGTTTTTCAGCCTTATTAAAAGTCTTCTAGCCATTATAGGCTTCTTATAATTGGATGGATAGGTTGTGAGCCTTATCAAGTCAAGATGAGCCTAAGGAACCACTTCCAAAAGGCCTTATCAACAATTGCCCCTTACCCCCTATAGTCTCATTGTTGTTGTGAACGTAAGTAAAAAGGAAAGGTGGGCTTCTCAAGCATATGTTTGATCTAGTTTAGAGGTGTTCATGTTAATGTTGTCGTACTGATGGATGTCAAGGATGATGAAGGGTCGAGGTGAAGACAACTAAGCCATCGTAAGGCCGAAGCAAAGACGTCCAAACCAAATGACATTAAGATCGAGTAGGTGTAGTATGTTCGGGCAAATGGCCTTCTTGGTAGAGGTGAATGCGACAATTCCGATATGGAATATAGGACATTTGACCTCCTTGGTCATCAAGAGGTAAGAGTAGTTGGTGTGGTATGTTCGGGCAAATGGCCTTCTTGGTAGAGGTGAATGCGACAGTTCCGATATGGAATATAGGACATTTGACCTCCTTGGTCATCAAGAGGTAAGAGTAGTTGGCCCTCTATTGGGTCAAAACAGAGTGCATGCCTACCAAGCTAAATGGGTAAGCCAAGGTAGAAATCCCTTGGCATGAGCTAGGTACTCGAAGTTGAGGTGAGGATACGATTGTGTATTTCATAACAAAGTCAAAGAGTAAGGGTGTTAGGTAGATGGGGCCAAACCGAGCTGGCCATTGGTTGAGTAGCAGCAATCTATTTGATCTAAGGTATAATGCCGTTGGAGTGCCAAACAAGTTCTCTCATGGAAGTTGAGGAGGCTTCAAGGAAACTTCCTAGGGAAGTAACTTTTAAAATTCTTATTTTATTGTACCCATTTTTAGTGCATTTAATGCGATAAGACAAAAGTCCTATCACAACAAACTTGCATACATTTGCATGCATTTTGTCTTTTAAATGTGACCTTCTGATCAAAACTAACTCCACTTGTTTGCATCATAACATTTCGAGGAATTTGTGCTTATACAAATCCTTATAACTATAGATTCACTTTCTAAGGTGTTTAGTCTATAAATACCATGTTTGCGTAAAGAGATTACCTTTTCGCAACTTACTCGCTTTCTCTCTACAACCTTATTCTCTCTTTTCATTAATCTTCTTTGAAGCTCTATTTCTTTTAAACCTTCCTTCAAAGTTATTCACTTATCTATTTCTTTTAATAATCAGAATGTTTGTAAGTATAGGTGAGACGTTATTTGATGCATCCAAGTATAACATTATGAACTCAAAGACTATAAGGAGTGATCTTCCCCCTTGGAGGAGAGGACGAAGTCACATCATTACAAAAACTTGATGTAGCCACTAAGATGGTGGTAGAGGCACCGGATAAGGTGAGGCTCATTAGTGCCATCCTCAGAGATGTTTACATGCACACTCCTTTACCAAAGGTTAGAGACCTATGTATATAGCCTAAGATAGGTAGAGGCCTAAGAGGTCAGGTTAGTAGGAGCAAGCCTTTTGCCTTCAACTAGGTGTTGAGTAACTTCTTGGTTGGACTAACTTTAGGTTGGGTGATACGGCTGCTAAGAAGGGAGGAAAGAAGGGAGGAAAGGGTACCTTTATTGTTGAAGAGGCATTTTCCTATTTTTGAGAAATGTTTGGTATATGGGTAGTGCCTCCCTTTGAGTGATTTCGAAAAAGAACTTTTTAACTTCCACCCATGTAGTTTGACACAACTCCCTCATAATGGGTGAAGGGTGTTAAAGGCTTTATACGGGTTTTGCAAGTACTTGGTGATAAGTGTCACACTTGAGCTCTTCAACCACTTCTACCTGTGGAAGAGTTTAGGTGGGTAGTCATACCTTTAGCCTTCTTTGGGGAGACAATTGTTCAGAAGCCTTGCAAACTCTATTAAAGGCTAGTAGGATGACTTCTAGGTTGTTGAATACTACAGGAGTAGATTTCTGGACAAGGTGGGCCGAATAGAGGCCCAAATGGAACTTAGGCCTAGTGATGCCAAGTCCGTAAGAGAGATTCAAGTCTTTATGGCCATAAGGAGCAACAACAAAATAAATGCTATGGGGATGATAGCACTGAAGAAATGTATAGAAGGTACAGGTTCATTTTTTACTAATGGCTTCATTTGTCATGCTAGTGTATATAAAGTTGTGCTTTATTCGACATCTTCCTTGAGAGATTTTTTTTTTTTTTGGGAGGGGGGGAGGAGGAGGGGGAGGGATTTGGTGAATAGTGGTGCTTTGTACTTGTTTTGTTTATTTTTTTTTTCCTAACCACTTGTTTGATTCTTTGTAAGTAAAAAATTGGCCAGGAAGATTCCTTGCCCCTTGGTATCTGAGATACTAAGGCGTCAATTGGTTAGGGCGAAGCCGACCACCAAAGCCTCCAACCCTAAGGGTAAGGCTTACTAAAAAGGTTGAAATTTTCTTCTTTTCTTATAAAGTGTGCCAATTACCCTTAATCATTTTTCAAAAGAATTTTTTATAGTATTAAGTTTTAGGAATTATCGTAAATTACATTATTAATAATATCCTTTAACAAATATAAGATGTAATATAATTACAACAAAAATAAAATATTTCCCTATTGATGATTTAAATATTAACTTAATTAAGAAAAGTCCTACCCTCTAGTTATATCATCCTAGGTTCATCCCTAAATGTTTTACTTATATAAATATGTATAAGAGTATTTTCTACCATTCTACCCTCATTCTCAAAAACCATTATATTAACTAAATCAAGCACATATAAGAGTATCATGATATTCGACAATAATTATGTAAATCTTATGATGGTCACCTTATAATCTTTTATAATTATTGATTTATTTTAGGTATAAGCTACCATTAGATTATAAATGAGTTGAATCAAAACAAAATAATGTTGAATTTGACCTTGAAGTCAACTTGAAATTTTAAACTTCAAGCTCAACATAAACTCAATCGAGTTCATAACTTTTACCTTATGCTCAACTCGAAATGGCACTCATCAAGTTTGAACTTGATATGATTAAACTTGTTCAGATTCGATTTATATGTAAATTCTTTTTTCTAATAAAAATAACATCAACATACGAGCTTGACTTGAAACTCATATAACATTTAATTTCAACTTGAGCTTGATTAAATTTGCTAGTTAATCAAATTAAATATTATGAAGTTTGAGATTAATTCACTAAACTATTTGAATAATTTTAACTAGTGTCCAACCCCACTATTATCGAATAGAATTCAAATAACTCACAATAGTTTTAACTCATTCATATTATACCCCTGGCTATTAATGTTAGTACAAATTACATGTTGTGCTTCATATCACTATTTGAATAATTTTAACTAGTGTCCAACCCCACTATATAATTTGTAGGTTCTTATAATACGTGATTAGGTATTTGATGTTTCAATTATTTATTTCATGGAACAAGCAATTGTTATAATGAAAAATGTATTGTGAGAATGTCAAATGTGATTTACCATTATGTAAATTGTGGATTTATCAAAGTTTTATGACATAACATGTCCATCTAATGTATGGACATTAGGAAAAGTTGTCACATCACTAGTTTCGGGTACTACCATGTAGCTCTTCCTATTTGAAAATTTGACTAAAAGATTAAAATTATTTTTGTACTTAACATGGTTGCATGATCTATTATAATACTTTAAAGAAAAAAAAAGTACATATTTAGTTTGCTAACAATTCGGTTTAATTGATTAACTTTTTGTTATTTGACTCTTTCATGTCTTAAAATTACTTCTTCTTTTTTTTTTTTCTATTTGAGTCCCCCGATAAGTCCACTAAAAATCCTTAGGAACTTCACATGTATCAAAATTTAATACACTTAGTAATAATTGACTAAATATAATAATAGCATTAGATATAAATTAAATAATAAAATAAAAATTTAAAATTTAAAAGATAGAAAAAAGATGAAAAAAATTACTAAAGGCCAATCGACCATAGCTCCTAACACGAAGTGACTAGTGTGATATACCAAAGGTATGGTTGGCACCTTCCTCAAACACCTATGAAAGAAAAAAAAAAGAATGGGATATAACCAGTAGGAGAGCTTGAACTTTTATATTTTCTTATTTTAATACCTAAATTTTAAATTCGTTCATTTTAATATCTAAACCTTTTAAATAAGATAAATTGGTATCTTTATTAAAATGGTCATTATTATAAAATGGTTAAATAATAATATAACTTATAAGTACATTAACTTTCATTTTATTCCCATTTTAATGCTTAAATTTTATATTTTATTTCATTTTCGGACTTTAACTTTTTAAAGTGAATAAATAAGTATTTTTATAGCAGTTATTATAATAGAAATATTAATTTGTCTCATTTAAAAGTTATGATACTTGAATAATTTTAAAATTTAGGTATTAAAATAAAAAAATATAAAAGTTTTAGGACTTTTAGTGGCTTTATCCAAAAAAGGAATGGATATAAAATTACCATTAGATCCTATGAGCTAGCAATCCAAAAATTTTACCTTTTCATTTCTTTTATCTTTTTTATTAAGGAAAGTAGTAAGTAAGATCCACAACATAGGAAGTCCTATTAGAGTTGTGCATCGAATCAAACTAGCCCATGAATTAGTAGTGAACCATGCCTTACCCTTAAGGCTACAAGCTAGGGCCGATTTAACTAAATCGACAATTCAAGATCAGTTTCAACAACCCTAAATCGTATGTTCTTTTTTTATATTATTATTTTCCACATTTCCATAAATTACTATAAATAATTTATCACCTACTCATGTACTTCTATTTTTTCCCAAATAATTCTAAAACTTTATGTATACATGTTGTGGTTCATGAATGATTCACTTTTATTTTCAGTTCAAATTTTCTCCATTTTGAAATGATTGATTGGGACCACATAAGCATGATATTATATTATAATGTTGAATAAGATTGGCCAAAGCGATATAAATTGTAAACGAGAAAGATTTCTTATTCTAATCTCGAAATACATTATTAATACGAAAAAAAAAATCATAATATAACTATTAACTGTAATTTATGATAGTATGTTACAAAATATTATTTCTCAAATTGGAGTATAGTTGCTGAATAGAAATATAAATTTC
This sequence comes from Lumnitzera racemosa, assembly GCA_024138005.1. Taxonomy (NCBI): domain Eukaryota; kingdom Viridiplantae; phylum Streptophyta; class Magnoliopsida; order Myrtales; family Combretaceae; genus Lumnitzera; species Lumnitzera racemosa. The sequence goes on from JAMXBC010000007.1 coordinate 86,627,841, forward strand.
AATGCCATTTATAATGGTATAGAAAAGCCATTTCACAATTCACTCCTAGAGAAATTAGAGGTAGTGGGGGGAAATTTTTCTTTTTTGATTTTAAGATCGTCCTGAAGGTGTCTACGTCTTAACTAGTTTGAATAAAACTACTATAATTCTATATATTTTCTTAGAAAACCATTAGCGTGTTGGTTAGTTTTAAATTAGGTAAAAAAGGCTAAGTATGTATGATTATCTATATATATTTTTTCTAAGAAAAGATAACTTTCATCAGTGTTTATTTAGAAAGCTTGAGAGTGAATTGTTAATTTTCAAAAAGCCATAGCATTTTATTTTATTTTATTTTTTATTTTGTGTAATTACAAAAACAATTTTACTAAGTAACAAAATATTTTTGAATGATCAGGAAAGAAAAACTAAAATAAAATAAAATAAAAGAGGGAATGGTTGTTACTTACCATGTCTTACCTTACATTGGTGCATGCTTAAGAGTAGAACTTGTGGCTGAGCTTAAGCTTCCATCTAATTTATTCCAATCATGAAGTATTCATTCTCTTCAGTTGACGTACCATATGGCTCTTGTTCTTTCGAGGCCACCTTATACCAATTTTCGATCCAAGCACTCACCTCCACATTAACAATGGAAAGGGAGGCTTGTTGATCGTTAAGGATGTGACTTGCCATATTGAACACTTGGTCAATGGCTACCATCGATCCAAGAGTCATAAGCACTTAACCAGTGATGCAAGATTTAATAAGGTAGTCCCTTTTATACTTCTATTACCACTCCAAGATGTTGAAATCCTTGATGGGAATACTTTTAAAGAACTCAAAGTTTGTAATCATATAGTGTTGCAACTTGGTCATTGACCCTGTAGATCGTTGCTGCTTGAATTTTTGTGTTAGTAATTGCTTACCTAAAAATGCATAATGTTGTTTGATAGGAGGTAACGATGGAGTGGTTGATGCATGGCTACCATATTGACATTGTTAGTGTATTAAAGGTTCTTATGGCTACCAAAATTTCTTGTTGTGCTTATAAACTATACATATCTTGAGAATCCTTTAGATAATCAATATAATCATAATAAGTTTTTAAATGTGTTTGCAGTACTTCAATTTTACAACAAAGGTCTAAAATAGTAGTTACAAATATAGGGAATTTCCCTATAATACTATAACCACTTGCATGCCATATCAAAGGCGGTCTTGTAGGTTCGGGTTCTCTCACGCTTGAAATAATATGCCAAGAATGTTAATCTCTAAGTTGCATCATTAAAAACCTTAAGAACCTTCAGCAATTAGATGCATATATCCTAATTACTGGGATGAATTTCAACCTTTGATATATGGTATATTGCAAAGCTCATAGTAGTTCGTTATAAGGATCGGTGTTATGCAATAATTTGTATATCGAGTTTCAATGATGCTGCACATCCATCTTAAATTTTGATGCCTTTTCCTTTGTTCCATGTAGTAATTTCTTTACTTCTTATATAGGGACAACCTCTTTGCTATTAGTTTTACTATGTCTTTTATCAAGGATATTTTGTCCTACAAAGCTGCAATACTATCTTTGACTCATAAGTTAAGAGTAAGACATGCATAATGTCCTCTCCTTCCTTTTAGCATTGGTTGACAAAGGTTTTGCAGATTTGTTATGGAGTTTGTTCGCAATTACATTATCAAATCCAATTGAAAAAAAAAATTCTTAGCTAATTCATACTCATTTGAAATTACTCTAATAATTTTATAAATGTTTTGCACCAAATGACAATCTATTGAATGCCCCTAATGCCAATAATCATTTACTTAATTGCTAATTATCCTCAATCTAGTGATAAGTTATGCTTATATGTGATTTGTTATGAAAAGGACTTATCTATATATCGGTACATATGGACACTAATGTATTGAGTGAAGTAAACTTATCTACGAGATCCTGCTTATCTTTTTATTAAGGCTCATAGGTAACTCTTCTCAATAAGCTGCGGCTTACTCGACGCACATTGGGGTTGAATATATCTTGCTCGCATTTGCTTTGCTTTGGTGATGCACCCGATTTGAAGGATAGGTGCATGTTTGTGAGGGATTGTTTATTATTGAGCTTGTGCTTCTCTTGATCGTATTACATCAATGTAAACATTTTATTTTTGCCACCTTTAGGATTCTTTTCTTATAAAGCTAGATTTAACAAATTATTATTATTTTGAAAAAAAATGAAAATAATAAAATAATAAATAAATAAATAAAAAAGAAAAATAAAATAAAACAATAATAAAAATGATAAATCTAAGGTCGGATCAAATAAACTATACAATCAATTTAATAAATTCTAAGTCTATAAATAGTTGGGCTTCATTTAATGATATTTTTTAGTCTAATATAAATAAGATTTTTATTTAATTTATATTGGGCTAAATAGACTTGGGATTATTAAATGGGTTAACGTATATTTTGAGTTAAATTGTGATGGACCGAATCGAGCCTCAAATAAAAAAACCCAAATAAGTATAGGATTTTTAAAAACTTGATTAAATTTTGAGTGAAATTAATAAATTCAAATTGGATATTATCATATCTTATAAATATTAGATTTGTTAAAATTAAATCTTTATTACAAAATGATTCAAAATATTCAAGTTTATATTCTATAAATAGTAAACATTGGGTTATAAACAAAATAGACATTTTCGCAATTACACATATAAGTCATAAAGTCAAACACATTCACAATTCATGATCTCTTACACACGTCTATTCCTAGACTCCACTCTTACATAACAGACCTACATAAGTCTCGCACAAGAGACCCTACACTCATACACAACAAACTCTACACATCACACACCTCCCTAGATCCCACCTACGGTCACACAGCACATACGACTCTTACTTCACATGCTACTGTCTAGAGTCATACTAAAGCACATCCATATGCTACCGTCTAGTGTCATATTGAAGCACATCCATACGTTACCGTCTAGTGTCATACTGAAGCACATCCATATGTTATTGTCCAGTGTCACACTGAAACACATCTATAACCTACTACCCAATATGCTGCATATCTAGACACAATACATGCCCACCATCCAACAGCTTTACTTTAAGCACGCTATAGTAGCTTCACTATGAACCCAATCACAACACTTCACGAGCACACGTACTTTACCTCACGTTCCATTATCCTGCTCTCATACTCACTTACGAACAATTCCCTTACACATACTAGTCACTTTCGAATAGATTGCTCATGGCAAACATTCAGCACTTTACTCTCACAACCACTCGTGATAGCTCACTTTATTTAATGCTCCAAGACATAATTCAATACATAACACACGTTGCATATCCATCAGCACTCACGTGTACGTTTGAGTCCACATACGTTCGAGTCTACACACAATTAGTCCAAGTTCAACACTTATGTGCACGATTTGACCCACTTAGAAAATTGACTAAATTATTTTAGTTATTTATTTATTTTATTTTTAATTAATTTTACTTTTTTTTTATTAGTGTAGGTTGTTTAATAATTTTAATATAAACTATAAATTTGCAAATTCTTAAATAAATTGATTTTTTGGATAAATTTCATATTAAATTGCAATTTTTTAGATATAGTTATATATCTTTTCTCTGATATTTGTATCTTTGGAAAAGAGATGTATTTAAATTACGTATCTTAGTAGATCTTACATTTAAGGTTTAGAAAAATTAATTTTTGACACGTAGTAGTTTTTTTTTAAATAAAAATCTTAACTAGAGTTTTTTTAAAAGATTTAGTTAGCTAGTTTTAAAAAAAAAAAAAAGATTTATGGAGTTAAATCTTTTATTTTATTTTTAAAAAATAATAAATCGATAACTAACATAAATATGGCTTGATTTCTTTTAAAAAGAATCAACTCATTAGATCTAATATATATATATATATATATATAGAATTACTTTAATTTGATCTCAACTAATGAGAATGTAGGCATCTCTGAGGCAACCATAAAAAACATTTTTTTTTCATTTTTTAGAAAATTTGTAATAACAAATTATTAAAAATTCATTTTAATTACATTTTTACATATTTTAGTATTTTTAGAAAAATTATAAAAAATAAAAGCTTATTTCTTTTCTTTTTTTTTTTAATTTTTACATAATGACTTCGTTTTATTAGGTTAGCCTCCAATCTTAAATTTTCTAGTTTAATTTAAAAAAAAAACTAATTTTTAAAAATATTTGCAAACTAGTAGCTCTAGAAAAACTCTAATTTGACTTTTTACCAATTTAATTAGTTGGTGACTCCAATTTTTTAAAATATCTTTTTAGAAACATTTTTTAAAATAAAAATATTTTTCCTTAATTTTCATGTAATTTGATCTGTATTAAGCAAGCTGGGTTTAATATAGATTAAATTAAAGAAAATCAAAATAAGATTTGACAATTAACATTTGTTGTTGCATTTTATCTATCCCAACCTCTTCAAGATGCTTCCATTTGAGGTGTCTGTTAAGAGGATCGTAACCTCACCAATTTTCCAAGCATAGTTTACATTATAGTAGCTGTAGTAAGCTTACAAGTTCTCTTATTTATATATACCTTTTTAAAAATGTTTAATGAAAATATTAGACTTATTAGGTATAGGGGGCTTCCTTGAACCCGAAGGTCTCTATCCACCAAACAATTGACTCATATGTTACTCTTTCTTCTCGAGAATTATTTCGATGTCATCCTCCTCATCTTTTAAGATGGCTACGAGGCAACTCATGCATAGAGATTCAAATCCGAGTGGTAGTATAGGTTAGTAGCCAGTGTTTGTCATCGCGTAGAGTGCTCTCTCCTTACTTCGAGTATATTGGTAAATCCTTGAATTGCTACATTACAGATGATGTACCTGTTCCCTTAGCCTTTCCCTTACCCTTCACACTTAATGAGGAAGTGTGCTTCTTTCTAGAAAATATATGGCAGAAGAATTGATCCATAGAGATATTTTGATTTTGGTATTAAGGAGAGGAAATATTTGCTTGAAAGATTAAAACAAGCAAAATGTAAAGATTACAATTTACAGATTCTATGTAAGTTGGTTACATAAAAAATGGGAACTATTTTTTTAAAAATTAAAATCATAGCTACTGAAGTGAATTATTATATAAGAAATAAGAATATTGAAACAAGCAAAATATGGCTTCAAAAAGAGAGCAAAGTGTAGACAAGATATATTGTAATGTGAAGGTTAATAAAGAGCTTGAATGTTTTGGTTAAAGGAGCGTTTACTTGTTCACATGCCAATTTATATGCAACATTCATTATGTATGTATCATTTAAATTTCCAATCTTTTGAAATGGTGTCATTTTGTGAGTTCAATGTCTAAATTTAGCTCGTACATTGAAAATCTTTTTTTGGTGCAAAATGCACTATACCATACCTTATCTCCTTGAGTATCCATTATCTCTTGCTTTACTCATAAACTCATACTCGTACTTAATTTTCAAACTTCAAATTTCTCCCATCGTGAAAGTGAAAGTGCATAGAAATCTAACATTGTTGTGCATTGTACATGTGGTATTGTTTGTATAATGTGATGGTGAGTTAGTGCTGGCGGTTTAGAGTAATGAATGGTTTTGAAAAAGAAAAGGAAAAGAATAAAGTAGAAAGAATAATTGAGCAAGAGAAAGTGGGATGTGATTGTGGAAAAGTGAAAGGATGGTGATTGGTGACAGTTGAAAATCTATGATTCATGTTTTTTTTTTCTTTTTATTAAACAAGGTTTGGGCCCACCGATTTAGAGGCCTATCAGGTCAATTGTTCATAAGTTAGTCCAGACTCACCTGTCTTTAAATCGAATCTGTTCAATATCTTTTCAATCAGTTTACAATTCAAAATCAATTTTTATATGAGGTTAGGTCATATGACCCACTATCATAGATGATTATAATGTATCACTTATTTAGTGGTATGATCAATTTATCTCCAATCTTAAGATGGTTGGTGTTGATTGGGTCCAGTAATATTTTTAATATTTTTATTTATAATTTTTGTTATATTATTTGGTCTAATTAGTTGATGATGTTGATTTATTATATTACGCAGATTAGAAGTTGATATATATTAACTCTTGTGAATTTTATCACGGACTTAACAGAGAGACTCAAATATCGTGTTATTTATAGTTCCATGTACATATAAAATAGTGTCGTGGCATATGTTTTCTATTTAAAGTTTTTGTACGATATCTTAAAATCTAAGACAACCATTGTATTTCTATTCTTAATGTTAGACAGTACAATTTTCTTTTTCTCAAGCGGGTCCCGTCGGGTTTCTGAGCACGCCAAAGTAGGGTCTGTAACCGATAGGGCCAGTCCGGGTGAACCTGTGCGTTCGTGGATCTTGCCAACTATAGGAAACAGCACGTGGATCCAAGCCGTACTGATAAAACCTAGCGGTCTCTATGTCGGCTACTGGACCTGTAAACTAATCGAATGGAGGTCAATATTCACTACTGATTCACACACATAAAGGGAAACATTGAGTACTCTCTATTGATTCACGCATATGAGTTACAGCTAAGCAATCAGTATAATAGTAATGTTGACGTAAAATATATTTGAATCGAATCTCCTGTAGTGATTTATGCATAAATATTGGTAACCCGAAATCCAATCTCCACGATTAGGCAATTAATCAAAGCCTAATGTCCTTCCAAACTTTTAGGATATTCCATACAAGACCTTTTATTTATTTGTACGTTTTTCTAAAGTTTTTTTTTATTATGTAAAATTCTTTAAAATTATAAAAATAACGATTATCATTATTTAAAATTTTAAAAAATCATAATATTAATAAGGTTGATTTAGGCGTGAATGGAAGTTGTTAGTGTTGACTGGCGGACAAGTGACAAAAAAGCCAAGGCCTGAGTAGTCACGCTAACCAATTGTGGAGGTACAATTCCAAGATGTGATGTAAAATTTATTGAATGTTTTTATATTTATTTTTTTAGCATAAATGCCCAAAAAGCTACGATGCACTTTGTACAATTTAATTTTAAAAAAATATAAAAGCCCAGCCCAAAAATAAAAACCCTAACATCTTTTTTTTACATCAATCTTAGCCCCTCTTGTCTCGCTCTTGCCTCTGTCTCCTTCTTATCGGTTCTCTCTCTCTCGACTTGGTCTTCTGTTCTCTCACCGCTCAACTCTCTCAAACCCCTTCCCCAGGTACTTCATACTCTAATGAAAACATGTATTTGAATAAGTTAATAAGGAGATGGAAACAGAAAGAATCTAATAAAAATGGGTGGACACTTTATTTTTATTTTTTAAATTTGAAGAGAAATTTATGAAAATAAATAAAATCATGAAGAAATCCTAAATGTTTTATTTCTTTTAATAAGTTGTAACAAGATAAGGTTGATTTGGTCAATTTAATAAACATATTTTGACTTAATTCCTTAATTTCTGCTTTTTATATCTAAATAAAACTAAAAGTTTTACTTCTTTGATTTCTTTTCCATCGTTTTCTTTTCTAAAGCTTTAATTAGATTTCCACTTTACCTTACGGTTGCCAAACATACTGATAATCTTTTTCTCCTGTCTTCGTCATCAGTCTCTCTTTTCAAGGTTTGAAACCCTAGAAGCAAATGCAATAGTTTTAGTCACAGCATCTCAAATCATTCTCTAAGTGTTTAATCGCCCTAATCCTCCCATAAAAGTTGCCATTAGTGTTACCAAAAGGTAAGCTTAATTTCAATTTGCTCCACAATTTTTCAGTTTAATATTTGTTTCAATTTCAATTTCCGTGCAAGTCGAGTTCTTACTAGTGCATGCTATTGTTGTCATCTACAGCTTGTAAGGAACGCCTCACCGGGAAACTAAGAGTCTGCAACTATATCAGCAAGGTATGTTTCGTGTGTTTGTTTCTTTATTAGAGAACGTTTTTCGACCTATTTCCATTGAAGTCCGGGGTTTATCAAATATCATCATAGTAATCTCGAAAAATTATGGGTATACATTGCTTTTCGTGATGACTAGTGGAGGAAGGTGAAGATCACAAATAATGGATGATACTGATGATTAATCATTACACAAAATATTAAACATAGAATGGTAAGAATCATTTCAACGAAAATCATTTTCTTTAGTTTCTGTCAGTATTTTCATGATTGCTTCCAGCCCTTCCTAATGAATACCAATTGCTATACTAGTTTGTAATCTCTTCAGACTAGCATGATGGATACCATTGGACATCTACATAATTGATTGTAAGAAGTATAGAAAGGGTCCAAATAGCATCTTTGCGAAATAGTCACATAATTATTTTGTGTTTGAGCTGTTTTCCTTTACAGCTCTTCAAAAAATATGCAGTTTCCTCCATGACCCACCAAAAGACATGGAGCTGCACTTAATGAGAGTTTAGGGTAACGTGCCCATTGATTTAGAGACGGGTTTGGTGCTTGTTTAATAGGTTGCAAATTACACGTCATTTGTTGATAAAGGTTGCTGTCATCTCCTTTATTCGCACTATTTCTTATTTTTCTTCTGTTCATTCTTTTTAAAAGAATAGAATTGACTTGGTTAGGCTAGACAAGTTGGGTATTCCTTAAATAAAAATTGTAAAGAGTCAATTAAAAACAGTGATGTTAACTGAATTTCAAAAGCAATATTTGTTGTTAGTTTTAAAATAATTGTATTTTTTTTTCACACATCTTGGTATGTGTGCTATTTAATTATTTTATTAATAAAGAGTGATATTTAACATTTAAATTATACGTAACATTTGAATATGAAAAAAAATATATATATAACCAAATTTTTATTATGGAAAAAAGTATGAAGTTAAAATTTATGATAATCAATCTAGATCATGTTCAAAACCATAAGGGTATAGGCCTAGTACAAAACTAGGTAGGTTATGCATGTTTAAATTTAGCGCTATTTATGTCTATAAATTGTGGATGAAAAGAATGTTAGTATTGAATATTGATGGGCGCATTTGATTTACAGCCAAGCAGTTAGTATAGTATAATGAGTGAACATTGACATAATAGGAATATTAAGCCAAACTTGCGTCATGATTTATGCATAAATTTTGGGGTTCGAAAGTCCAAGATCCATCGGTTTCTTCCCTGGAAAGTTTAAAATCTTTTAATATGAAGCCTGATGAGGACGTGAATAAAAATTCTACCGTTGAATTAAGGATAGGGATGCAGCTAAAGCTGGTTCAAGATAGGCTTTATAAAATTTGAGCACATCCGTATTGAGTTTGGATTTTTTAGAACTTTATAAAGACTTTATAAATATTTATTCCTTATTTTAAAAACTCGCTCTTTATAGAGATGGGTTTTTATAAAGTTTAAAAGATCCTATGAGAACTAATTTTTATTGGATTCAAATGGGATTAAAGAGAGAGTGGAGTAAGAAGAAGTTAAGCAAGATTAGAATTGTATTTACTAATTTATATAACAATAAAAATTAAGAATCAAATATGTTATATAATATAAATTTGTATAAAGAATATATAGTGTACAAGTTAAGCGTAAATATTTTCATTGAAATGAAATTTGTTTTATTAGGTTAAGTTTCCTATCGTTTTTTCTTTCTTTTTTTTTTTTCAAATCCAAAAACTTGTCTCTAGACCTTAAAAGAATTATTAATCATGTCATACTCAACCTTAAATCCTTTATGATATTATTTTTTTATTAGATTTGGCGAGTTAAATTATCTTTTAACGCTCTACTCAATTCATCTCTAATCGAGAAACAAGTGAATACAACCAAGAGATCAGTCAGTAGGTACGCCGGCTTTGATGCGATGCCCCTAGGTGACATGCTGGTAGGCATTAAATTAACAATTTAATTATAAGTTAAAACCTTTTTTCACATTAATGAACATAAAGTTGCAATTAGTGTTTTCAAAAGGTGAGCCTAATTTCAAATGAACTAGTCATTTAATTTAATATATTTAATGATATTAATTTATTATATGAATTAAGTTCATATATGATGGATTTTGTGAGGGGCGCTTAAAATTATTAATATAGGTATTATATGCTTCATTGACCTTTTTTTCCCATAGATTTTTCGTGACTTTCTGAGCTGACTAATCCACTTCTCTTGTGCACCTATTATCTCTTGCAGCTATTTTCCTTCTCTAAGACGCAGGAAAATTGATTCGAACATGCAGGAAAATTGGTATTCATCGAAGTTGGAACACGTCTTTCAAGAGTTCGAAGCAGGTACATATTCAATGCCCCGTTTCTGCAATACATATTTACAAAAATTTCTAAAGTTATATACTCCCTGAAGTAAAATATTTGTTTGTATCAGATGTATACATATCTGGTCAGAAATGACATAAAATGTAAAGTTTTTAGTGATCGCTCTTTTCTAAGTGAAGATTTCCTCTCCATTAAAGAGAAGAGTTTTAAATCACACTAAGCTACTACGGTCCACAAATCTAGAGCTTCAACGCTTAGAGCATTTCCGTTTCCAATTGAGGTTCTTGGCAAACGATCCAAAGACCAACAAGCTCCTTTTTAGGGCTCTTTATGGATGATGGGGTCTTTAATCAAAAGACCTCAAAAAGTAGTCTATTATTTCTTATTTGGTTATTATTATTAGTTTTTTCTTTTCAGTGTAATGTTAATTTAATTTTGCATAATGTAAGTTTCAGAAATAATATAAATAAATATCAATGATTTTTGTGAAGAAACTTAGAAATAAGCGGAGAGAGTTTTAGAAAAAGAGGTTGTTAAGTTGTTAATGTATTATCTAATGATTTTAATCAATATCATTACCATTGTGCAGAAAGGTTATTTTCACCTTTTTCACTTAGGATTATAAAATTTGTGAAGTTAGAAGGATCAAATTATAGCAAATATTCCTGGCTTAATATACATAAAGGGGAAATAAATAAGCTAAAATATATTTACGTGTTATATATATTAACAGTCCACGTGAGGTGCCTTTAGAGTTTCTGAAGTATATATAAACATATTTAGACTAACATATACGTATGGCATTCAGGGGAAGACTCAAATCAATCAAGGGATGGGATGTCAAATAGGGCAGAACTGATGTTCCCTGAGATTGCATGCCAATCATCAAACAACAACTCAATGACATCGGATGAGCCCAAAGCAAGTGAGATTTATTGAACAGCTCTTTGTTTTTTCCTTGTATTTTTTTCCTTTTCAAGACCTTAGTAAGTGTTCTGAAATTACTTGATAATAATTCATCTATTTAGTAGCTACTTTTTCGCTTGGAGTTATATGTAACAAACAAAACTAGGTTAGCTACCACTTGGAATGGCAATCAAATTGACAATGCAAGTTGATACAGGATGTGTTGTGAAATCCTACTTGAATCTACTCCGAGCAGCAGTGAGAGGAGATTGGAGAACCATTAAGAGTTTACTCGATATCGATCCAAATGCTAAGGCGGCGGATATCTCCGGTTTCATGGAAACCATACTGCATGTCGTAGTTAAGATGGGACACGCAGATGTTGTTCAGAAACTCGTGGGAATCCTTCCCCCAGACGTGCTTCTAAAACAAACTGTCTCAGGAGACACTGCCCTCAATGTTGCTGCAAAGGGAGAAAGCCTAGAAATAGTTAAAGCATTGGTACAAAAAAATCCTACGTCGACACAAATTATGCGATGGGATAAAGAGACACCACTTCTGACGGCTGCACGTTATTCTAACAGAGAAGTAGTAAGCTACCTTTGCGAAAAAACCACTGATGATGCTCCTGGTTACCCTTTTAGCGGTCCTTCTTCCGGCGAGCTAATGGTCGTGCTAATTTATTCCGGCTACTATGGTATGTGTTAACAATCTTTAGCCAAGCATATTTTCGTTTGTGGATATATTCTATTCATAATTAGTAAGTTTCTCAATTGTATATTCCCCTCGATTTACCTTATTAACAGTTAGCAAGGAAGCATAAGATAAGAATGAGTCAAACTACATAAAATAAGTAGAATAAGGAGAAAAGACACCAGAAAAATATCACCTAGAAAATAAGACATTGTGAAAATTTTATGGTAGACTCACAAAATTGAGAAGAGTATACGAAAATAATAAGATTCGCCCAATAGCTCACATATCTTCTTATTAATTTCACAAGATTAACAAAGGGTATATTGCAATTACTTTAGATAAGATGTAATAGATCTCAAGCAAATTAACTTAAAAAAAAAAAAGAAAAAGAAAAAGAACCTCAAAACATCAATTATAAGGCTATGCTAGTGTAGGAAGCAAACAAAAATGCATACTAAAACTGTCAATAAAAAATAGGAAATTAAGCAACACACAAACAGAGGCCCTGATTAATCGTAATATGAATTGCCAATCACCCTTCTTGTCCACTACAATCGCCAAATAATTTCTAGAGTTCGATTACTGGTCTATTTTTGTTGGCCTCCAAATTCCAGAAATGACTATCCAACTTCAGTTGACCTTCCCTCAACCCATTTGTTGACTCTACGTACCCTTTGTCAAGCAAACATGTTCACAAGCACCAAAATCGAACAAGCATTTATTTTTTATCATTGACAATGAAAATAACATGCAAATGCTGTGTATGGATAAGCCATATCTAAAAAATATCCATCTCGGCTTAAATTCTTAGTAAATGCAATGAATTGCTTAAAAGATATAATTCCTTCTACATAAAGGCCCCTCCATCGGTCTATTACCTTCCATACATGGAACTTAAGAAGTTAGACAATTTCCTCGTGGCAGCACACCAAATGCCTATGTCATGGCCACTAAATACCTTTGGATTAGTGTTCATTCAACTCAATCCGTTTATAAAACCGATTTAAATCAACTCTTTGATCTTTATTGACATGACTCCAATTCCCTACAATTAATTGGCTAGTCTAAGTTTGATTCCTATAGGTTCGAACAATGTAATTTAGGTTAGAATTTACTATTTTCTCTTTTTTTTCTTCAAAAAAATGCACAAATTTACTAAACAAATAAATGTAAATTAAAAAACATAAAAGACAAATTGTGAAAAGCTCTAAACTTTTAAATGTCAAGGATGTAGGTATTTTAGTACTTTATCCAGTTTGAGCTTGGTTTAGCTCTCTTAACCCTTAACCTCTTATACTTTCAACATAAAGTGAGCTTCAATTCCATCAAAAACAATAAGTACGTACTATGTTGCCAAAATAGACATCTTTAGATGAATTACAAACCAACTCTACTCGACCATAAGACAATGATATGGGTATTATGGTTGTGTAGTAACAACATTCTTTGAATTTTCTTTAGAGGATCTAACTAAATTCTTTAAACTTGAAGAGCAACCTACTTTAAACTCCATCACCCTTGAATATGTCTCGATTAATTCTCCTGTTACCAAGAAGGTTCTACCGTAGCTACTACCACTATTACTATATGTTTGAAATTAAGGATACAAATGGCACTTTTTCCTGAATATATCTTACTAATTAAAAAGTTTAAAATTGTACTCGACTTATTTAGTATGACTCGCAAATAAACTAAACGATTTTTCTCACCATAGCCAAGAAACTAATAAGAACAAGAGGTTCTTTTTAAAAGAGACGAACTCAATCAAGAAATTACATTCAATAAAAAAAGACCAATAATTAATAATCTTCTTAGTAGGGTTACATGTAGGTATTTATAGGAAAATTATAACAATAAACTAAAAAAAAAATCTCAAAAGGAAGAAAGAAATGAATTAAGAAATATGATAATTTAACCAATTCAAAGAATATATCAAGTCTCCTAATAGAGCAAGATATGTATCTTCTAGCAAATCTTCTAATATCTTTGAATATTCTAGAATTAAAGCTTCTATCTTCAATTAGAACTCAAAGCATGCTTGATTCTTCTTGATTTTAAATGAACTATGATATTGGATTCTGAATTAAACTCTAATCTTGAAGTGTTCACTTGATCATAAACTAACTCTTTGTATCTTTAGTAGTTGAAATAAGTAAACTCTATCCAAATCACATATGATGATGTAATAATGATTTCTCAAATTCCACCTCTTCATGCAATAAATGAGCTCCCTACATCCTTTGAACCAAATTAGTTAGGCCTTAAGTTCTTGATCTTATCATCCAATATGTATAATCTCGGTTTTGATTTGTCTTCTAATCTTCACCTCGATCTCTTGTAGTGGATAAAGACTTGCATGTAGTGGATAAAGACAAAGCATCTAAGTATGGAAGGAATTAGGTTTTTATGGGTTTTTAATGGGGTTCTCAAGCAACTTGACTAAAAATTGCTTCTCTGGATATGACTCGCTATGGAAATAATGGTCACAACCTTAACTTATAATTTGTTATGATTCACAAATTAGAGAATCAAGGGTTATTTACCACAAACTTACTAAAGGGTTGATAAGAGTAGGCTTTTGATATTAAGACAAAGGACTCAATAATTGAAGAAGAAAGTGAATATTTTTATCTTTTGATCTGTTATGACATATATTAATTAACACTACTTATAGTACAACTTTTTAGGACAAAGGGTAAACGAGTAAAATAATTACAAAAGAATAATCCTTATGCTACTACTTTATAATAGGTGCTAACAATACATTATTGATGGACGCCAGTTGCTTAGGGTGTATGACTTTGTGGCTTGTTAAGAAAATTTTAGGAAGAGAAGGGGAACAATGGAGTTGATCAAAGAGGTGGTTAGGAGCTAGCTTAATAGATGAGGTCAATAGGTATCATAGGATGATTGCTCTAACCTACTTGTTTGGTGTAGAGTGTAATCTCTCGAGGGTACCTATGAGGTAATAGCTTGCCATTTATAGCATAAACAGATTTAAATAATCTTGTTATCATTTCGAAAATTCGATACAATACACAAGGTGTCATTATTGTAGGTTACTCAATGGTCATTACACTTTTAGTTCTAGTGTGGGATCATACATATAACATACTCAATATAGTTATTAAATAATGTTAATATGGGAAAGTCTAAATATAACAATGGTAATAAAGGCTATCCTCTTACTGTATCGACGTCCAACAACTCAATATAAACAACATACAAATGATAGTCTTAAAGGATACATAACAAAATCTTTAGTCCCTTCTAAAACCTAATTCTTCTAGTAACTTCATTTTGCTCACCATAAGAGATATTCAATTGGATGTAACTAATATGGGTCCTACAATAACGGGGACCCAAGGGGGTATAAGCAACTACTAGTCTAGTGAGATATCCTACATACTGTACACATGTAAAAGCATGCAAGTTATCACTCGTTATTGTACAATGCATTAACAAGCATATAAATGCAAACAACATACATGCCAAGTTGGATTATACATCACAAGATTAGCTCCAATGAGTTTTTTTTTTATTAGTTAAAATAATTGGCCTTTTGATTCATATAGGATTAAGAGTATAGTACACCTAATATATATAGGCTTGAGAGTACAGTACATCTAAAGTGGTTGTATAATTAGATAGAACTCTAACAAAAGGACATCGTTACCCAGTATACCATAGTTTCCAATGGTCAAAGTGAGGTTAGTATACCATAGTTTCCAATGGTCAAAGTGAGGTTACAAACAAAGAATCACCTTCATGTGACACCTCTATACCACCGCATGATGCTAATGGCCTTCTTTGATGTAATCATACAATGTATGTTCAATTTCGCTTTTAATATTCATAAAGTATTTTATCTATAGCAATCAACTAATAATTTTGGACATTCATAAGAAATAACAATAAATTGTAGCTTAAGCAAGAATAAGGATATGTATATGTATATGTATATGGATATGTATATATTATTGGTTCATTAGTATTATTCTTATTATTATTGTTATTAACTTAGGATGTATATTGTTATTAAGGAAAATTAAAAGCGACAATATCAATATTTAAAGATGTGTTCCAATTGGGATTAATCTTTAAAAAAATTTAACTAAAGAATCAATGTTTCACTAAGCTAATTTATTTGAGGCCTTCATTGCAAAGGTGTTACAATGACACTAACATTAGCTAACATGGCAGGTTAGACAAACATGTAGATATTGACCTGGCTTTATTTTAACATGTGCACATAATGTGGCATTACATTGACCTTGAAAAGGGGGGAAAATGCTAGCCTCAAGTGGAAAAATATCCACCCAAAATTGAAGGGCTAAATGTACAAGTTAAAACAAAGTAAAAGCTCTTTATCATAAAACCTAATCTCTCTCATTCGAAAACCTTAAACATAAAATTATGCACAAATCTAAGTTTCCTCAACTCCTGATCAATCCTTAGCAAGTAATTCTTGCTCGATTAATAAATTAACTATTTATGCTTTTTTTTTTTTCGTTGTAGAAGCATTTTTCCTTATGAATATATTAGCAATATAGGTTGACACGCTTTTATACAAAATACTAGAACTTTTGTTTGAAATGCTGGTGTATGTCACATTCATTATTAGCTTCTCAATTTTGAAGCTGTAAGGATTGGGGCTTTCAAAGAAAATTCAAAAAGATTTTCATAATCATCATTCGTATCCTAAAGTGCAGCTATTAAAAACATCTGTCTGGCCTAGATAATAGAGGTGCTAAACTTAGAGAACAAGAGTCCAATTCTCGCCTAGTCCTTCCACCAGAATTTTTTCTTTTCACCACTTCTAATTTAAAATTTGAAGATCTTTGAGGAGCCACTCGGTAACGATTGCTTTGCAAGTAGATAAAGAATTTGATCTCCTCGCATTACAGTTCCTCCTCAGGCCTGATTTAGCCTTCATCGATACATTTCAACATAGTGTTTTCTTTCCGAGAATCAAGGCTAGTTACACGTCGTACATTTTCACTAATTATAGTGCTCATATTTGTGCTTAATTTTCGAACTGGGGCTTTTGAATGAGAGAGATTAGTATTTATAATAAAGAATATTTACTTTAACTTGACTTGTAAATTTTCGTTTTCAATTTTTAAGTGGGTATTTTTTTTTTATTTCAGGCAAGAAATACTTTTAATTTTTTTTTTTGTTTTTTTAGGTTAGTGTAATGCCACGTTATGTCCAATTGTTAAAATAAAATCAAGTCAGTGTTTACATCTTTATCTAATGTGTCACGTAAGCAAATGTTAACGCAGTTATAACACCTTTCTATTGAGTCACCTGATTGAGTTAATAAAACGTTGGTCTCCTACTTTTAACTTTTTCAAATGTTGAACATACACCTAAAAATTGATACCGCCACTTGTAGTTTTCTTATTATTATCAAAACATATAATGTTGGGTTCATCATAGCACATTCGTATCAATCATTAATCTACATATCAGCATGTTAACGAAAGGATGAACATATCTGGGTTTTAATCATTACAAGTACAATTATAAGGACGTAATTATCAGAAGTCCATTCATTCTTGTCGTGGGCATAAGGTGAGTCCAACATCTTCTTGTGTTTGCCTATTTATTTTATTATTTATTTACAACTATTATTATTATTATTGTTTCCATGTACATGTAATGGGTTATTGTAGGGAGTTCAAGGAAATAGTAGTTAGGGGTGGGCAAAAAAAGGGTAAACCGCAGGTTAAACTATGAACTGAATTAAAAAATTGATTTATCTTATAAACCGTTTGATTAATGGTTTGGTTTGATTATGTATAAACGGTTCGTGGTTCTATTCGGAAAAGCGAACCGAACCGAACCGAACCATACTATTTTGAATTAAGTCGAATCATTTAGTTAAATAAAAAATTTTATATAACTTTTTTATATTTTTTTTCTATCAATGTTTATAAATTTTATGAAAATTTTCATATTTTGTATTCTTTATCATAATTTTGTATTAATTATTAAGATTAAGTTAAGTAAACTCCATTTGAAATTTCATATTTATTGAAAAAAACGTTTAGTGAAAATTTGATACAAACAGTTCAAACTGTAGGTCAAATTGAACCAAACCAAACCAAACTTATTTTAATTTGGTTCGAAAAATTTACAAACCAAACCTTATGGTTAAATTTGACTTTAAAAAAAAATAAATTGTTATATTAGATTTAATTTGGTAAGGATGGGTTAAACCATACCGAATTGAACCGTGCTTACCCCTAATAGTAGCTACTCTTGTCTTCTCTCGATCATGTAACAGAGGAAAGGGAAGCTTATCCTCACTTTTCTATTTAAAATTTTGTTCAAGTTACTTAATAGCGTACAAGGAATAAATTTATGTACATACATACATACATACACACACACATATATATATATATATATATAGTACAAGGAATAAATTTATATACATACACACATATGAATTCCACATACTTAACATAATTGAATTCTTAACCACTTAACCTGTTGAAGTATCTCACATAATTTCCATTAGGTCATGATAGCAGTGGGGTACCTTAACTCCATCTCACATACTTAAAATGTTACTATTCAAAACAATTATGAACCTCCTTGAATTAAGAATTGGTTGCTACATTAATCATTTCTATCTTCCTTTTGACATTAATAGGTAATAGGAACACTATTGCATTTCCATCTATGAACTCAATAATTTCCATGCATCTCTTTCATGTTCAACCCAACAACAATTACAGTCTATGGAGGTATGTAGGTAGGTTAAGTAAGCCAGATTTATTTGACTCGCTTTTTAAACATGTAAAAAAAAAACCCTCGACCCTACCTCATTTGGAAAGCAAGTTAAATAAGCTGACCATAGGCCAAAAATGTAAATATATTAAAAGTACCAATGAAATTGACCTATTTTGGCCTATTGGTTAAACTAGTTGTGTTCATTTAGCTTAATTTTTAAACAAACTAAAACTCTAGCCTAAACCCATTCAAAAAGTAAGTTAAATGAGCTGACTTGGAGGCTATAATCTATTTGCACATCTTTAATGGTCCATTCACTTCACCGATGGAATAAACATGTAATAAAATTGCAATTCATTAAAATTGAATAAACCTATAATGATTATTATATTGTTCACTTGGACAAAAAGAAATATAAGGAATAGATTTTGTAATTGACTAAAATAACAATATTACCCTCATCTTCTATACATTCACTCATACTTATCACCTTTCACTTTTCTATCATCTCTTTTTTTAATGCACACTCTCTCTATCTCTCTTACGAGGACCTTGGCCCGTCTCTCTCTCTTATACTCCTAGCTTTGTCACCTTTTGTTTTCTTCAATCTATTTCCTTTGAGCTCTCTCTCTCTCTCTCTCACTTGCTTGCTCTCACCCCCCTCTTCACTAATCTATCTCTTATGACCTTTCTCTTCTCTCTTATACCTTATTCTCTTCTCTTTATCTCATCTCATAGCTTTGGTTCTTGGAGTTTGGTAGGATTTTTTGATGGAAGATTTTGATAGACATGTTTGATAAGTAAGGTAAGTCTATTTACGGGGTTCATTTCTATAAATTGTAACCTCTTTTCTAGTGGAGTTCTTTTTAGATTTTTGTGGGTTTTGCACTTGATGGGATGTAGATTATTGTTAATAATGATTCAGAGAAAGCTCAAATTAGGGCTTTATGAGTTTGTTTGAGCTTAGTAAGGCATCAGAGTGGTGAATTAGGGGGAGAAGAGAGAGAGAGAGAGAGAGAGAGAGGAGAGAGATGAGATTTCAGTTGAGACACCATTGCGACTATATTAGTTAAGTAGGTCTATAGGCGATTCTATGTTTGTAGTGGTCTATTGATGTGTAGTGGTGCTATATGGTGCTAATGTGTTGTATTTATGATGAATAGTGATGGAAAGAAGAACAAAATAAGGGGAGTGGTAGTCTTTTTCTACTGAATTGTAAGAATTGCAATTCAACAAAATGGGGAGTTGAAATTCTTCACAACATTCCTATTACAAATTTAAAAGCTAAATGAACACCGTAATAGGAAGTAACAAGCAATTTAGGGTGGGGATTGGAGAACGTAACAACTATAAGGAAATAGCTTATCTTAATTAATTTGTTGCACCTAACTTCTATGGTTAACTCTTGAAGGACTATGTGAGCAACAAGTTTTGATTGCTAACTTAACAAATGGCAAATGAGGATCAACATTTACCTTAATCAATTGTGTCGTTTGAGTGTGAAATGATAAGTTTCAAAGGGTTGTATGTGAGTGGAATTAGCTATCTCATTTTGGTTGTGGTGGTCATGGCTCATTTTTGCATTCATCAATGTTTTATTGTTGATCTATCAATCTATCTTAGTTCCTTCTCACGAAATAGGGGACATTTCCCCAAAAAAATAAGGGAAACAAAAGTTTAATCATTTATAAGAAGAAGAGGAAGTAAGGGTTGACAAAGAGAAAAAGAAAAAGAGTGGAACAAAGTCTTTCTTCTTACTTATTCTTGAATATTATTGAAGATGGAAGGTAAAAGGAGAGAGAATGAAGAGAGGGAAAGTGAGAGGAGAGAGTGTTATATCTTGAAAACACAAAAGAAGGCCATAAAGCTAAGCTCCACACCCATATGTGTAGATTAAGAAAAAGAGATAAGTGGGGAAAGAAAAAGCAAATGTGATAATGAAAGAGAGAGTGAGGTTGACGAGATAGAGAAGATGAATTGAGGGAGTTGTGAAGAGAAAGAGTTGGGAGAAAAGAAAGTGAACGAGGTAAGGATGGTATAAGTGAGATAGTAGAGGAAAGAGAGGGAGAGTTAAGTTATATCAGACACCTAAAGTGTTATGCAGTATTTTACAGTATTTTATGAGATTTAATTATTGTAAATTAGGAGAAGAAAATATTGTATGAGTGAGAGAGAGAGAGAGAGAGAGAGAGAGAGAGAGAGAGAGAGAGAGAGAGAGAGAGAGAGAGAGAGAGAGAGAGAGAGAGAGAGAGTTATATCATACTTTTAAGGTATTTTATGATATATAAGTACTGATGATATTAAAACACATATTAATAATAATTGATAGGTTGTGCTAAGAGTAGACAAGGTCGGTCATATTGAGAAATGGGATTGAACTCATACATAGTTTGAAATGATGATAGAATGCATGAACATGAAAGGTAAACTAAGAAAAATCCCATGATCAACTTTGAGGATATAATGCACTAAAGAATCTTTGTACACTCACGAGCTAACTTGATATAATGTATGAGTAGCTTGGTGACTTTAGTCAGCATCTAACCTTACTCAATGGGTAAGATAAGAGTTAAGGATGGAAGTAAGCTTAGTAGCTTACAGAAGGAAAATACAGTATATTCATTATAGGTGATGATTATGGCTACAAAATAAAAGAGTATTTATACTTAAAATTCGAAGGCAAACCTATTAAATATGGAAAAGGCTAAAAGGGCATTGCTTAAAAGTAGTAAAATACAAGGAATACAAAAGAGCACAAAAGAGAAATTAAAGAAAAAGATGATTCAGTAGTAGATCTTGTCACATAGGGTGCTTAGACACGTCGTTAGTTAGCATTAGTAGTTCGTAGGTAGAAATAGAAAAATTTGCATGGTCATTCTAGCTAATGCTAAGCTGAGTTGTTGAGTTGATCTAAGGATTCTTCTAAAGTGAGTTTAGCTTAGACATGCTCTCAGAAACTCAAAGCTAACTTAGTTGAATTAGTGGATTGATGAGTCGAGTTATCTATTAGGTGTTCTTGAGATCAACACTCAGAGACTATCGATAGGTATGGGAGAGTTCAACTCGGATAATGTAATAATCGGCAGACAAGAGCAACTTGAACTCTTCAGGTGTAAGTTGGAAAGAAAGAACCCGCTTAGCCATACTTTCAAGTGCTCAAGGTTAAGTTTGAGTTAGAGGTCTAGTTATTTGATTCCTATCAATAGTGATCCTTATATTTATGTGTTAGAATTTTATTACTTAATGATAGGGGGCTAAGAGGTCTTTTGAATAGATCATGTTTTGGAGTTTAGATTTAAAGGGATGTGGTAAATTCATTTGGTTAAGATAATGTAATCGTGAGAAGAGAAATAAGATTTAGAAGTAATTTGTTTTGGGCTATGACTAGGATGGTAACTTCATGGCCATTTGCATTCCAATTACATTGATACAAATATTATTATTATATTTTCTTCATATCTTCTTATTATTTTATCTTGATATGTATATTATACTAATATCATTGTTAGTTTATTTAGGTATGCTGTTGTTGTTGTTGTAAGGCTTAAATTAATACAATAAGATCTAGAATGAAAGGTTTATTAATTTATTAACTTATTGGTTTAAGTTCAATACAAGTTTCATGATTCCTTAAATATATCACTCATCTTCTATTTAAAAATCTAAATAAAATCTTGAGAATTTTTGGAGTTTAAATGAAGTCTATTAGGTCTAACTCATATTACATAAGTGTTTTGGGAAAGGTTTGGTTAAGTCATTAGGAGTGGATCAACAACCAAAGCATAGCTAATCAGACTTTAGGTTAGGATGGATATTGATGCTTGAAAGTTTATTCCACGGTAAGCTACTCTTGGTTGGTCTATTAGGTAGTGCTTAGTTGCGCAATTTTTATGATATTGGATTGGATAAAAAATTTCGTCTAATATTTGGTTTGTAACTTTACTTAGTAATTAGATAAAAAAATTAGATTAATGGATTGAAAAAAAAATCTAAATTTTGTTTCATATATGATACTGTACTAGACAAAAAAAAAATATTTTGCACTTTAAAAAATACCTCTTTATGTTATAATATTGAATTAATTAATATTATTTTTATTAAATATTAAAAAATAATTATTTATTTTATAAATTAAATAATTATTTTTTAATATAAATTTTATGGTCAGTATTTTGCAAACTAAATATAGTATAATAAGTTTGTATTGTTTAATCTTTTTTGTATTTATCATATTCAGTTTTCTTTGATCGATTCAATATTTATGACCAAATTTTACCTTAAGTAGAGGTGTTCACCGGGCCAACAAGAGAATGAATTAGGCCTAGCCTTTAAGAGAATGAGCTCGAGCTAGTCTATGGGTTGGTTTAGCCACTCTTAAATTGTAAGATTTTTTTTTTCTTTTTTAAATTCAACTTAATTATTATAAATAATTTGTGAACTATTTGTTTTTTTTTCCAACTAAATTTAAAACTTTATGTTATTACTTATGAATAAAAATTTTTATTTTTAGTTTAATTTTTTTCGATCCTAAAATAATTCATTTTGATCGTTTGAGTGTGAATAAGTGATTTTAATTTTATATTATATATATATTATAATATCTAATATATATGTATATTATAGTGTATATTTATAGTATATATATAGAATATTATATATTATTTATATATTTTTTAATTTTAGAAGTTAGGTTGATCTTGAATCATTGGGCTAAATTATCGGTTCAATGGCAGTTTGACTTACCGGTTCGAGAACCTACTAGCCATGATTGAATTATCTAGATACTTATAACCTAGTAGTATAATAAGTTCATACTTGCTTAAGATAAATTCGAGTTAGTTCATGGTTTGAAATCAATATTTGTATAAGTCAATCTTGAGGTCTTCGACCGTCAGATTTATTGTTAGAACATGGATGCCGGCTCAAAAGATGATATAGACTGTTGGGATCACATGAGAGCAACTTTATCCTCATTAGTCGATCGGACAAAGTCCTCCGTACAGAGTCCTCATGCCCATGCTCTTCTGATCGATCCTAGGATGATTCCCATCATTTTTCCTCTTTAGTTCCGCTTCATAGTTTCCCGGAAGAAATTAAATGCATAAATGAAACAAACAAAAGTAGTTTGTTTTTATTAAGTGACTTTTGATGAACTCAGCAAATACAGCAACCAAAACATCCCTCTGCATACATTAGCTACGATGATATTACAAACTATAAATATTTTCTAGCGTTATCTAATTTCACAAATTATCAAAGTCCAGCATCTATTAATTTCGTGGAAATTTACAATATATAATGTCACAACTTCTAAGTATAACATGACTTTTAGTACCATTATGCGGCTGAGCATTTGACTAGCTGAAGTTGGCATAACGTTGAGCTGATTGATGAATTTAAGATTGTTTATTGTCCTAATTTTTGGGGCTGTTGGCGGATCTGCCTGGTATTTTGGTTAACTTCAACTGACCATATATTTTTGAATTCTTTTGCAGATGTTGCCATAAATTTATTGCATCGTTACCCTCAACTGGCCACTGCTGTAAGTAATGATGGACAAAATCTTCTAGCTTCTTTGTCATATAAACCTTTCGATTTCCTAAGCGGAAGCGGCTTCAAGCATTGGGAGCTATGGATATATTACTGTTAGTAGTATATTTTATTTTGGTCTGCTTTTTTTTTTTTTTACTTATCTATCTTCTCCCCATTTATTGTTAAGACATGGCTGTGCATGAGCTTGATATGTACGTATATGTTAACCATACTTTTAAACTGAAAATTAAAATTAGTATATCTAACTAAAATGTAAGCATCTAATGAAAATCTGCAAATCCCATTTAAGTAAAGTAGAAAGCATCCGTTAGAATGAAAAATTCATCAATTAAATGGTATGTTTCTTATAATGAAAAGAAAAAATGCATTAACAAAAGCACCTAAAACACTAGAAAAGTTGTTTATGCTACTTGGGAATTATAAATATACTCATAATTTCTTTTTTCTTCCCTTTTTGTCAAAATGAAGTGGTTCCTGTAAAAATAAACAATGACAGAGGACATGGCATACCAAGAAGTGATGAAGAAGATCCACAACATCAAAACTTGGACGATGGAAAAAAGCCAATGTTGAGAATACACATGGGGCAAGGTCCACAACTTTTCTCATACTTTTATTATACACTCGGTGCATATGCATCAACATCTTAATACATGTGGAATGTACGTATATCAGCTTTGTTGGAGGAGAAAATTCTAACATAGGAAGTACCCATGCTACTTGATTTATATATACTAGCAAACTGCATATTTGCGATACTTGTGCTATTTCACTTTATTTTATTACTTAGTTACTTTAATATAGGCAATAATGTATTTATGCCTTTATTACTTAATAAATAAATAAATAAGAAGTTTAATACTTCATTGTACATTTAACATATATTTTCTTGAAAATATAAATACTTGAAAATGTGAAAATTGGAAAGGCTATCTATTAAAGAGAGAGAAATAAAAGATATAGGTGATAGAGATATAAAACGTGAAAGTTAATGGCTACTTAATGAATGATGTGAGAGAAATTTTTTTTTATAGTTTTTTGGTATGTACAAGTTAAAAGAACAAAGTGGGAAATGTAAGGGAGAGAGAGATTGTGGATACATAGGGTCAGGGATAAGGGAGAAGGGAAAGGTATGTATTAGACAAATATACATGTCTTATTAGCCATTTTATAAATTTAATAATTTAGTTAGAGTTTATTTATTTATTTTGCTATAAAATTTTAATTGAAGGGTTAAGTGGTAATTTTAAAATAAATGGTTACTTAAGCTCCCTAGAGCTTTAATAATATATATATATATATATATACACGTATATATGTGTGTGTACATGTGTATGCGCACATGTATGTATAAAAGTTACAATGGATAAAATAAAAATCCCATTAGAGAGTTTAAATATAGACATTAGTTTTTATGTATTTTTCTTTCTAGGTTAGCTATTGCCTTTATTAACCAGCTGTGGAGTTAAAAGGGATAATGGCATTATATCTTTTCTTATGAATTTGACTTATTATAAAAGAGTCAAGTTGAGATGATATAGTTATGAGTTTAAATTTTAAGAGCATTTATATACCAAAATTTAAGTTTAAAGTAATTATTTTCAACTTATGAAGACTATTTGTCAATTTATGAAAATTTAGGGATCCAAAACTATACTTTAAAAGTTTAGAAAGTCAATTTGCACTTAATTCAAAGTTTATAGGGATTATTTATATTTTCCCCTTAACTTAAATTAGTAACTAATAGGCTTAACTCAATTAAGCTCATTTAGATGTGATTCAATATATTTTTTTCCTAAATGAAATAACATTGATATTCAAAACTTAGACTTCAACTTAGACTAGAATTTAAGCTCAACTCTAACTTAATAGAATCCTAATCTAATCAAGCTAATATCATATAGCTTAAGCTTAACTCATTAAGTTATAAGTTTCATAAATAGCTAAAGCTCTAATGCAAGCTAAACTCCTACTTTTCTCATTACAAGACCACTCTTGATTCTATCTCTCACATCATAGATTTTAATAAAATTGAACTGTCTTGCTAGCCGTATGATTGCCTGAGTTGCCATGCCTGGCCTATGTCCTTTTCAAGTGTTTAATGACTTCATCTTTGCTAGGATGCTGATGGCAAAGAAATTTCAATCAAAGGTACCTAGTCTTATTGGATTTTGTCTTCAAGCCTCAACTCAAAAGAGCTCTTTCTTGCTAACAGCTTCTATCGTTTTGACAGTCTATTCTGTGGCACTAGCTAAAAAGATGATTTCATTTTTCTCAACAAAGGATTGTCTTCAAATTAGAAAAGATTAAATGTCAAGTCAAACTTGAGAAACATGCAATAGTGCTCCTTTATAGCCATGGAGAATGAAATAATATATCCATGAACTTTTTTTTCCCTCGCAGTCCTGACATGGATAAACAAGCTGACATGGAAAGTTGTGGCACAGTTAGGTGAGAAGTCATGTTCCATTGGTTGATTTTCTTTTTATTACCCTTGATAATTATAGGTACTTTATATTTGGATTAATCTTATGTCTAGTACCCAGTATCAAGTATATCGAACAAGAAAAGCTCAAGCACAGATATACTAATGAGCTAGTACATTACGCTTGCGAAGGGATTTCTAATCTAGAAGAAGAAATAATCAATAATAGTTGGCCAATGTATAGAGGCTTAGGCAACGCTGCCAAGGAGGGAATCACTGAAATCGTCACCATATGTTTACAATATTTTCCTAGTGTTGATCGGTCGGTCTTTCCGAGCTGCCGATCTATAATGCGATTAGCCATTGAACACCGGAGAGAAAAGATTTTCAATCTTTTGTACGGGAAAACAGCCCTTAACAAAGAACAAAGTCTTAACCATGGAGATGGGAAAACCTTGCTGCATGCAGTAGCAAAAGTGGCACCCTATCAACAGCTTCGGTGCATACCATGTCCTGCTATACAAATGCAAAGAGAAATACAATGGTTTAAGGTATTGGATAACTCTCATCAAACATAATCCTCGTTAAATGCATGCTAGAAATCTAATATGATAATCAACAATTTCACATCCAACTTGTTTGTTGTGATGTTTATTGTTATTAGTTAATCCTTTCCCTTACTTATGGGTTGCAATTTTGATCAAAGCCCATCAATCGGTACACTAAGTAAATAGGGCTGAAATAAGTGCATGAATGTTTGATCTCATGACTTCATGCTTTGTTACATCAAAAATTTAGCTCTCCAATCAATTAATCTAAAAATTTAAGCTTATTAGATCTAGCATAGTTTTATATATATTGGTTGAAACTAAAGATTTAATATTAGTTTACCTCAATGTTTCAGGCAGTCGAGCATTTTGTACAACCTTTCATGAGGCCTTACCAAGATTGGGAGGATCGTACTGCAGAGCAATTGTTCACTGTTGAGCACATGAAATTGGTTAAGGAAGCAGAGAAGTGGATGAAAGACACATCGAATTCTTGTATGCTAGTTGCAACTCTAATTGCAACCGTGGTTTTTGCAGCAGCTTTCACCGTTCCAGGAGGTAATCTAGAGGACAAAGGTACTCCAATATTTTTAAAGGAGACAACGTTCATGATTTTTGCTATTTCAGATGCATTAGCATTGTTTTCCTCCACCACTTCCATCTTGATGTTCCTGTCCATCTTAACTGCACGTTATGCTGAGCAAGATTTTCTCCGTGCACTTCCGAAGCGCTTGATATTAGGATTTGCTTCTCTTTTCGTTGCTATTGCTGCAATGATGGTAGCTTTTGGCTCCTCACTTCAAATCGTTTTAAGTGAGAGACTGCAGTGGTTTTATATTCCAACCATGGTACTTGGTGCTCTTCCAGTGCTTCTCTTTATGATGCTTCAGTTTCCAATGTTTATCGAGATGGTTTGGTCAACATATGGACCTAGCATTTTTCGCCCACAAAGGATTTGGTGATCTCCATTAGGACATGGTGTTATGACATTTATTCAATAAATTCAATCCCTTTTTCATGCCCTATTATGCCTCCTGTTTTTATTTGAAACGTTCCTTGTACTGGAACAAATTGACAGATATAATATGTGATGTCCATATGTTAGGATATATATATATATATATATATATATATATGCATGTGCATGCCCACGCGTGGTGATAATGATAAAATTCTTCATATAGTTTTCTTAATACTTGGGTTGGCATTGTATCCAAAGGCAACAAACTCAATAGGTATTATATCCTAGAAGAGAATCCAATAAAGATATTTTCTTTATAATCGTTAAATGAGAAAAATAAAATTTAATAATATTAATATACTATGTGAAATAATGTCGATTATCTCGGTAATCGATGAAAACGTTGAGGCTGGGATCGCATGAGTTAATTATTTTCAACCTGGAAATGCACAAATAAAACAAAAAACGAATGAATGACATATCTTTTGAGTTGATGCTGATGCAGAAGTGGTAAGGTAAACTGAAAATACAAGTTTATTTCAGAAAAATTATGACAAACAAACTTGTAAACTATTACTTAGAAACACAAAGGTAGATTTCCTTGAAATTTTATAATACTAACGTTAGAAGCTTCGGACAATGTCATAATCGTTACTCTTATATTAACCAAGAAAAAGCAGCATCCTAGTTTACCTGCATGGAACAAACTTTGTTATGTTCACAAGTCTTTATGTGATTAATGCCCATCGACTGTACATTCCACTTTTGAGCTCAGATATGTAACACCTTACAACTGACTTCATACAGCTAGCGACAAAATATGTGATATATATTCAAAGAACAAGCAAAATTATAAATGCATTATACATATACTAACTTACTTTTTGTGCCGTAGCATAATATATATATATATATATAAATATGTATTATTTAAAACGTTATATTTAGTTGCAATGTACAATTGCTATACAATATACATACATACATATATATATATATTTATATACCTGTCCCTTTTGATAATACCAATGCTATAATAAATTATAGTATGTGTGTGTGTTTGTGTATTATATACAATAAATATATACCATGTCATATGGCATTATCATAGAATACATAATGTCCTATATATCTAATTAAAACATATAAATCTTACATGTAGATATATCATATATATATATATATATATATAGATTTATTATTACAATAAATGATACTAGTGCACGTATGATATATAATATTTTGATACAATAAGATTTCAAGAAGAGTTTTACTCGTATCAGATTTGTTTAATATTTTCCACACATTTACCCTAGAATTGTCGAAATATAGCTTTTGTTACAGGCATTTAAAAATTTGAAGGCTATAATTTTTATTATTTATGTCAAAAATTTTCCAATTGATAAATGGATTTGAGGATCCCGATGGGATGAAGTGAGGCCAATAAATGAATCAATTTAAATTTTCAAGCGAGAAGTAATATTCCATGCGAGAAGTAATATTCCATTGGGATTGGCATGTAAACCATTAAAAACTTAAACTGCCAGCCAGACTTGCTCCTACTTATGCTTGTCTCAGAATTGTTTAGTGTGGATAGTGTTTGTCCAGGACGACATCACAACTTTGGTCGTATTCACAGTAAGTCAGCCATCTGTTTTTTTTTTTTTTTTCCGCCTATTTTCCTAATAGCTACGGATTTTGTTCCTCGAATCTAATCATAAATCGATTGTATTATGCTGAACCAAACTATGAACTAATTCAATTGTAAAAAATCGATTTTCTGACTAGGTTTACGATTCTTTGCCCAGATCTTGCCAAGTTATCCCCGTTAAAGATGGCCTTATTAGATATGTAAGAAGCGTAGGTCTTTTCACCGGAGGGAATTGAATGGACAAAAGACGTATATATCGAGCCGAGGTTTTGACCAAAAGAAAAAGGTATATATCGAGGTTAGTGTGCTTTTATAATTAAAAGGGCAATCGGGGCAAACTTCAATCCACCAACACGTGTTTCGTGACGTTTTTTATTTTTGTCATGGTAAAGTGTTAAAAAAAAAAAAGAAAAGAAAAGAAAAAAATAAAACGACTTAAGAGCACTTTTATAACCACGCAAGTCTCTTAAGAAATTCTCTCATTTAAGGACTCTTCACACAAGATCTGATCTTGGACGTCATATTGCATGGCTTGCGTAGGACATATGGAAAGAACGTTACGCGATGGTATATGAAGGTAAGTAGGTCGATCCAGAAGGTGCTATTGTTAAAACTAGAAAAGGGACTACGGAATGGCTAAATTTGAAGAAACGCGAGGCAGTTAGTCATCAACGGATGGAAACAAGGAGAAGTGTTAGTCGGTTGGAGAAGTGGAAAAGACCAGATTGAGGCTTTCTCAAGATCAATGTAGACGTATCTTATGTGGAGGAAAGTAGATCTGGTGTTACTGAAGGGGTTGTGCGTGATTACCAAGGAGAAGTGGTAGCTGGTTTTTCAAATTGGTGTGAAGGATACGGTGCAGAACAGCTGGAGGCCAGGGCTGTGCTTCATGCGGTCCACATGGCTCAACGAGAAGGCTGGTCTCATATTATAGTCGAAGTGGACGTGTGCAACGTGGCTAGAGCAGTTGTCACGGGTTCAACTATGGTGGGCTGGGACATTAGGGCCGAGTTAGTAGATAGGCCTAATATTTCTACAGTAGATATTTCAAGAAATCCAAAATGTTATTATAGATTGGATAAGGGAGATGTGTCCAATAAATACCCCATTTGACCTTCTTAAGCTACTGTGGTTAGATAAATTGAGATCTTTGGATTGTATTAGTTCTGAACTATGTAATTTGGAAGATGTTACTTAAGTAATGGAAGTGCTTTTTCTTTGATCCAAGAAAAAAAAAAATAACGGACCCTTAACTTTATCAATGTGTTAGTTTTAAGAAAATTACTTAGCATTTTTGTTTTTTTAATTTTTAGGTCCATGTTATTATCAATTTTCTTTCCTTCTTTCTCCTTCGAACGTTGTAAAACAGAGGATTTTTGTTAGGTTTACGTGTCAGCAAATTTGCGTGGTCAAGAGAAGATGAGAAATGTCAAACACTTCGTTTCTAGCTATGAGGTTACAAGGAAAGGTAATACAAACAGATTAATTAGATGTTGGGATTAATGGCATATGAAATAAAGGTAGTAAATTATTTCTTTCTTCTTCTTCTTTTTTTTTTTTTTTTTCCATTCGTTTGTTTTTACTTTAGTCACAATACGGGGGTTCTTACCATAAATTAATGAGCCCAATCATAATCCGCTTTTCCATGTATAAAATGCAAGGTTAAGTCTGCCTAGTAACTAGTTCCTAGGAAGTGTTTGTATTTATTTGGTGGGCTATGGTTTTCTTTTATGAAATGAAATGTTTATTTCAGACCTTTTAAACTATAGACATTGAAGGTAATATAGATGACATAAAATAAATAGAGAGGACATAGAATAATTATTCTAAGAACACTCATTACTACTTTATTTACTTGGAAATTAGTCTGGTAATTTTTGTTCTTAATAGCTTTTCTATTTTCTTTATATAGAGAATAATTATTATCTTATTAAAGGTCCAAATTTTTATTCCCTCTTTGCTAGAAATAAAAAAATAGAGTAATAGGACAATTATACCCTCAATTAATAAGAAAAATGAAATAACTTTTAGTTACTTCCAAAACAGATTATATAAGAATATATCGGTTTTTTTTCTTTTTTTCTATAATCTCAATTTAATACTGCAATTAATTAGGTAAAATAAATGTATAATCTACAAGAAAATTTATACGAAGTAAATAATGCAATAAAAATTTCTAATATATTCCAAAAAATAATCATTCACATTTCAATTTCCTATCTATTTCATTTTAGAAAGTAAATGAACCTAAACTTTTTAAACTATAGACACTAAACTGCCAAATTTTATGCCTCTTTTTCGGCTATTTTAATCCAAATTCAAAGTCAAATGTTCCATTTTAACGTTAAAAGAGAAAGATTTTTTTTTTTTTAAACCTTCCTTTCCGGTCATTGTATTTCCAACTGAAACACCAACCTATGATTGTGCTTTTTCTTTTTATTTCATGCTACAACGGAACGTAATATTAAGTCAAGCCGATTGCGGTCAAACATTTCTCTCGAAAGAAATAAGAAGCATAAAGTAATGTAATTCCCTTTTTTATCTTTCTCTCTTTTTATTTATTTATTTTTATCAGCAACTATGCTTTCTTGTAATGTCTCATGCATAAAGTTGAAAGTTATGTGAAATTTTATGAGCGTGAAAAGGAAGATAAAAAATGATATTTTCTCTTGTATGAACATAAAAAAGTCTAAAGAGATGAAAAAGGAAGGAGAAAGAAAAAAGGGTGTTTAACCCATTTGATTTTTCTATTTATTTTTTAATGGTAATTTTATACCATATAATAAAAATCATTATAATCTAACAATATCAATATTAATCTATTCATTAAAATGGTTTTCTCTTTCTGTTACAAAAAATTTGCTCTAGAGTAAGGATTAGAAATCCCTACAAAAAGCTAAAAGTTTTTCTACAATAGGTTTTTATAGGGAGCAAGTTCCCCACAATGACTTGCTACTGAAAGGTTGCAACATTAGCCTATCCAAGGGAAATCATCCCTTGCAAAAAATAGAATGCGAAGAAATGATCCCTACAATAGCTATAATTTTTCCTCCCCCACAAGAAACTACTGTTTTCACAATAAGCCATTCCTTCATAATGAAGAGCCAATTGCCACACTTTTTGGTTCCTAAGAAACTAGTGTCATCTATCAAAGATCTTTGTAATCCTTTGTAATCTATCAAAATAATACACTAAGTATCAACCCCCTACAGTAAGTAATTTTTAAGTAAAATATTAATTATTTTATTTATTGATTAAAAAATATAATTATAATTGCAATGAAAACATTTATAAGCATCGTCAGAAAAAAGAAATTATTCGAAAGTCCTAGCAGTTGCCATTTATATACTAATATCTAAATTCATTTATTACATTTATTGGTTATATACAAAAAAATTTATAACTGGATACCAAAGTTAAATTGTGAACTTTCAATTGCACTCGTAGGCCTATTATCATGCCACACTAAAAGGCTCTCTAGATTTTTGTAATTATGGATACATAATCATAGATTAAGCATGAAATGATGGTCCTGAACACTTAATAGCAGCTGTAAATTTCCCTTTCTACATTTATCTTCTTTTTCAGAATAATAATTTAATCTAATTTGATTTTCTCTTTCGCCATAAAGTTACTATCTTTTTCATGGGATATAAACATATTATACTGATGTTGTCTTTTCTGACCTTGTTTGTTATCGTCCTTTTCATTTCCCTAGTGCCACCTGTTGTGTCTCTTCTACTTTTCCTTTACTCGTGTTAATGTCTTACTTTGCGCTTGTTTCTATAGCATTTAGTGTCGTATCCTAGGTGAAGTTTTCTGTGCGTCGTTTCTAGTCCTTCTTTCGCTGTCTAAAATTATTTGGTCTTCATTGTAGATTACAATGGCATCATCATTTGAATCTCCTATAACATTTCATAATGCTGAGTAGGAGGATGATGAGATTCTAGTTCTAGATTTCAAAAGAACTGCTAGCAAGTTTCTCCTCGTTGGAAGGGTGTTGTCAGTAAAGCAACTTAATCAAAAGGCCGCTTGTAATATTTTCTCTAGAGCTTAGTATGGTTTATGGCTAATTTCAAGTTGAGCCTCTACGTAATTATCTAATTTTGTGCAAAACAAATAGATGAGAATTTTGAAAAGGTGCTACGGTTGGAACCTTAGTTCGTCATGGGTAATCCAATTATTTTGGAGAGACGGGGTGCTTCACAGAAAATTTAAAATCTTTTTTTTTTTTTGATGTAGATAGCCTATTTTTGCTATTCTTTATTTTAGGTTTTTTTTTTCTAATCAGGTTTACAAAAAAATTAAAAAAAATTAAATAATAAAAAAAAAGATAAAAGTGTCAAAATAGTCTAAGCCAAATAAGTTATTTAGGATTAGGTAAGTTGAAATTTAAAAAATATGCATATGATTTAATAAATTTAGAGTTTTTAAAATTTTTAAGCTTCATTAAAATCTTAGTAAAATATTTAAATAGATTTTTATCTAATTGAAAAATATTTTATGAGGAATAATTAAAATAAAACTTTATATTTATGTTCAATATGTGTATTTTGGGCTATATTAAAAGGTTATGGTTATTTTAAAATAAGTTAGGTTGAGTTGGGTTTAAGATAGA
Organism: Lumnitzera racemosa; assembly: GCA_024138005.1. NCBI lineage: Eukaryota > Viridiplantae > Streptophyta > Magnoliopsida > Myrtales > Combretaceae > Lumnitzera > Lumnitzera racemosa. The sequence goes on from JAMXBC010000007.1 coordinate 86,662,141, forward strand.
AAGCCCTAATTAAGAGTGGGCTTGATGAAATGAAAATAAATAAAATTGAGTTGTATTCAATTGTGAGAAAAGAAGCTTAGGTAAGCTAGCATAGACTAAGGACTTAGGTGTGAAGAGAGTAAGAGGCCAAGGGTGCATCATCCCTTTCCCTTTTCGAGGTCGAGAAATGCCAGGAAAAGAAAAGAAAATATTGAGACTTCTAGAACCTGATTCTTTTCAATGATTTGAATTAAATCTTTAGGTTTTTTTTTTTTTTTTTTTTTTAAGAAGAATCATGATTAAATCATTGAAGAAACCAACAAATCTAAGAAGATGTTATTAATCTTTGTAAATAGATTAAGTTTATTAAATCTTGATCAAGATTGAATCTTTATCCCAAAAGATTCAAAGAAATCCAAAAGATTCAAATTGTGGTTTATAAAAGGAAATTCGTCTACTTCATCTACACGATATTTTCACTAACCTATTAACGTTTGATCTGAAAAATTCAATGGAACTAACCTCTAACCCTTGCTTGCACCACAAGAGCATGTTTCCATGCTACATTAATCCCATTCTATAGTCCTTGGTTTCAACCTTCATTTATTGTTGATGCTTTGATTGGCACATTATATTATTTAGCACATAGATTCTAATTTGAATATGTAGAAGGAGATACTCATTTAAAAAATATATATATATATTAATGTTCTGATAATTTCTAATCAAAACCAAAATTCCACCATCCATTTCACAAATTTGACTTTTGTTTTATCTTTATTTAAAAAAAACCCAACTATATTGATAATTCCACTAAAAACCAAAATCCCCCTAAACAAAACTTAAGTCGAGATGAGAATGAGAATACAACATGCTATGCAATTATATATGAATTCATAAAAAAAAAAAATGGACAATACAATTCTTTCGATTACATAAAATACATACTAAGAATAAGACTTATAAAACTCACCAAATTAGCAAGTAGCACCATATAAAAACCTTATAAAAACTTGCTCACTGTTGAAATTATCATCCTAAAAATCTACAACCTTAATAACAAACATAGTCGGTTTAATGCAAAAAAAATTATACTATTCAAACCTAAAGATATTGTTCCTTCTCATAAACTACAAAAATTAATAAATTAATCTCTAACATTTGAAAAGACCATTTGTCCAACAATGATAGCAACATAAATTAAAATTTTTTTAAAAATCATGTCAAGATTAGACAACCCCTAATTAAATATAAGAACCCTAAGTTTTAGCAAAAATAAATAAATAATAATTAGAAATCAACCGTCACATCCTGAAAAGTGAATCTTATAAAAAAATAAAGAAAGCAAGGCCTCATAATTTACTGATGAACCAAACCAGACCCAACATAAAGAGAAGTGATAGTGAAGAGCAAGGATCAATCAACGATGATGATCAAAACAACATTAGACAATGAAATAGCCTCACCACTAAAAGAGCAACACTGGCACATTGTTTTTATTCTTTTGACCAAATTACCATCTACGATCCCTAATGGGTAGAAAATGGAGATGGATATCCTTAATCTTACAAATAGCAAAAAAGCAAAAAGAAAGAGTAATGGAAAATCACGTCTATTTAATTGAATTAAAATATTGAACGTTGTGGAATAAAAGAAACTGCTTTCACGAGGACCTAGACAAAAACATATCGGACTAATTTACTGGACGTCAAAAAAATTGATGAACAAAAAGTGAAATCTAAACGATGATTTTGTAAAAGCATAATCACGATACAACCGCGTAAAAGGAGTGCCAGGATAAAAGTAAAATTGAAAATCTAATATTAATTAAATGCAATCCTTGATAGTAGCATCAAAAAGTTGATGTGTATGATTTTTTTAAAAGAAAATTTAATTTAGTTTATTATAAAAATAAAAACTACACAAAAGATTGCAGGAAACATGATAAATATTGAAAGCAAAAGGATAAAAAAACCTAATTATAATTCTTAAAATGTATATATATTTTTTTTTCAATTCTATCTTCTCTTGAATTTTTTGTATGCTCTTGATAGAACCCTAGAATTTGTCTTCAACTCCATGCGACTATGAAAACGAAAGAGAAAAAAAATTATCTTCCATGGCGTGATTTTATATCCTTGTACGTGTCGACTTTTCCTGTTTTTCATTTTTTTTGTCCTGAAACAATCCCTAGTGCACATGAATTCCAATTGTTGTCCATGGGTAATAGCAATGGGCTGTTGAAATTCATGCATGACTGAAACATCATGGGCTTGTGACATTTTCAATTCACGTGCTCTATTGTGGACCTATTTATATCTTGCAGCTTTAAGATGCAGGAAAATTGATTCTTAGCCTTGCGGTTGGGGTACTCACCAAAGTTGAAGCCCATTCTTTCAGAAGTCCGAAGAAGGTACGTACTTTTTTTCTTTTGTTTTTTTGTTTTCCTTCGCCAGAAAGAGAATTTACTTAATCATAAGAGATCACCCATTATCTATACGGGAGTCCAATCAGGTAAGAAAAACACGAATGCGTGCGAAACATAAGTAGTATTTTAATAAAATATATATCTACATAATTATGTTTGGATAAGTCTTATTAAGACACAGCTCGTCCTCAAGATGCAATTGAACAAAGAAAGTATAACAAAATATGGCCACAGTAGACATCTACTGACCTTTAAAAAAATTTACACAATTATAAATTATATTAAAAAATTATTAAAATATTAATGTTATATTTTAAAGATGGGACATGCATTGGTATTTTAATAATATATTTTTATACCATTTATAATTATGTAATATTTATTAGTTTTGATAATAAACACGCAATTTTCTCAACAAATATTATGTTGTAGTTTCAAAATGTTATATTAGTATTTATATATATATACAACAATATTAATATTACATCTTAAAAATATAATATAAATACAAATACTAATATTGCATATAAAAAATATGATATGTATTAGTATTTTGATAATATTTTTTTATACAATTTGTAGACATGTAATTTTCTCAACAAAATATATTTAGCCTATGACTTGCAATGCTTAGCCACTTAAGAGTTGCTCCTGGAAGAGTTGGTCTTGTATGTCCTGGAATGAACAGGGGGAAGTTCGGTTATTATCTCATGGGCATAACTAGGATCTGGTGTAATATTAGAAAAGAAAGAAGTTCTAGGGGAGTGAGCGTACGGCGGCTCAACTAGTACAGGAATCTAATACAACACCTTAAATACACGCAAGTTAAACAATTCATCAAGCAATTATTAAGTGTGATATATGAACAGAACATTGCTAGTTGGACTTAAGAGGTTTTTGGTGAAGAGATATCTTACTCAGATCGAGCAATGAGAGACTGTTGAAATAACCATGATCTATGAATCTCTTACCCGAAACTATGAAGACGATTTAACTCCATTTTGCTCCGCCCCCTTCCTTTGCCCTATAGTTGACGAGGGAGGCATGTAGCATAGTTCCATGACCACCTGGAGTTTCGACTCTGCGTAATACGGCCTGCCTTTTGTTGATATACTTCAATGCTATGCATGTCCCAGTAATAACTTTTAAGATTGCATTATTTTTAGTCAAATTCTATATAATTAAACAATGGGTAAATACCTGATTTTTACCAATTTTACAATTAACTATTTGCAGTTTAAAAGTATCAATTTCTTACATACAAATTTTTAATATCTTCTATAATTAAACAATGCAAATGTCAATCTCTTTGTTTCGATACTTACAACTAAGGTTATACAATTTAGTCTTAAAAAGTCTTGAGATAACTAGATAGCAAAAGAAATAAATGATTCATACATTAAAGTGCTATTTTATTTGCCAATTCCCAGGGAATTACAATCTTATATATAGCATGCTTTTCAAATGCTGGAATTTTATAGAATTGGACTAACCGTTTATGGCAATTTAGTATTTTGTGTTTCAAAAGAAAGCACATCTATATATGGTATAGGCTAGGCTTAGGAACCGGGGTGAATTAGCTTCGAATCACCTAGTTAGTGTTTAAAGAATAATGAATCGTGATTGACTAGTTTACTTACACTTTTAGTTCAGTTTGATTGAATGCTTGATTCAAGATAGAACGCATGAACTATCATATAAAAAAAACAAAAACTATTCTTTATAAAGCTCGATATTTTCTTTTGCAACGTATGATTTTTTATTTTTAATTTTTAAAAACTAATGAATTCACTCTCTTTGTTTCTCTTTAAATGTCTAGTAAAAAATTCTTCTTATTTTTTTGAGTGGCAAAGGGGAGGAAGGATGCCGACTCCAAATTTATTAATTAATGAAAAAGATTACGAAAGAGAGGACATTTAACCTCACCTCTTTTTACATTATATTTGCAAAATAAATAAAAACGTAGTATTCTCCTTACAAATTATTCTTAATCTAGTATAGAAAATAAATAAGGTAGTACTAATGTTGTTAAACTCGAGTTGATTTCAGTCTAACACGGCTCGACGTGATCTCGGTTCGACTTGATGCCTCCACAAAACTAATATGAGTCACCCATTTAATTCTCATCGACAATGACTCTAGTTTGAATTGTTGACTTGGTTAGTCCAATCCAGTTTCTATAAGAACTGATTGGATTTTTTCAATCTAAAATATATTATTGTCTCTTTTATTTTGTAGAAAATATATCCATTTACTAAAAATATAAATGTAGATAAAAGAAAAATAAAAATAAACTATAAAAAGATCACTTTCAACTTTTAATTCTAAAAAATGTTGGTAATTTTTATTATTTTATACATAAATATAAATTACATTATTATACTTATATTGACCCTGGTTTGATTCCCGTTTGACCTCGGTTGACTCTCTTAATCCTTAACTTTTTCTTATTCTTAAATTAATGTTTCATTCTAGGTTTGGCAACATTAAGTAATACTATTAGCCTTATAATGAATATTCTTCTATATTAGAATTACAAAGTAATAATAAATACTCTTCAATTAGCATCGCTTCACGTACACTCTGGAGTTGAGCCAACCATGCTTTCCCTTGAAAGGTTGAAGTTGATAGGAAAAATAGGAATAAAAAAAATGAAAAATTGGATTGTACAATACAATTTTGATCAAAAGAGTTTCACTAATCCCAACAAATTTCTCTTTGTTTTTTTTTTTTTAGAGGGATGGAGAGAAAAAAAGTTTTAAGAACAAAAGAAAGGGTTGCGGCGAGACAAGCAGTCCTAATAAAGCCCCCAAACAAGAATGAAGCAGAAGATAACTACTACACTAAGTGGATTATTTATGATGAAAAGGATGAGCTTTAGAGTATTAATATTCCTCACTAGATATTTCACATGACTCTTGTTCTCTCTTTGCTGCTTCGAACCAATCTCTAACGCTTTAATATTGATGAATGATAAGGTGGCCCATTAGTCACCTAGAATAAGGCCACGATTTGAATGCTTGTTCTATTACTACTGTTGATATTAGAGTGGCAAGAACTTGTCAAGCCATGTACGAGAGGATCAGATAAGTTTTTTTATACATCCCCCATTAGCTTTCTATCTCTTCAACTTTTGTGCCAAGATTTGGTCCTTAGAGGGGCAATGACAAACATAGCATTATGTGAGGTAGGGGTAGAGGATGGACTAACCAAAAGTTAACCACCATAAAAGTAGGAAAAAATGGAAAATGGCTCATTACTTGGGTTACGAGTCAAATCTCTTATCTTGTATGAAGAGTATAAACGTCTTGTGTATTGGATAAATTATCAACAATTTGATAATACAATTTGAAATAATCTCTAAGAGTGTCTCTTTTAAAACATAAGTTTAGATTCATAGTAACAAGATAAATTGATGGAATATCTCTATAAAAATCACTTTGTAGCCATTTCATTAGCAAATACCTAAAGTAAGGGGTCATATTATGCGTAAAGTAGAGTAGCAAGTATGTTAACAACTTTAATAACAAAAAATGTGTACACTAGGCCTGTAAATATAGGTGAATGTTTAAGTATAATCATGGAAAATCTAAGTATTTGAATCAATTTACTACATGTGTCCTGATTGTTTGGTTGCAATTCAATATCTAAGATGTCAATCAACACAAAAGATCCTTATATGGGATAGTGCTTTGTAAAAGTTCATATGTTAAATTCTCCTTATGCTTCACATTTTTTTTTTAAACTTTTGTAACCTATAACTATTATCAATACAAAATTTCCTTCATACTTTATTTATAGAAGGATAATCAATCAAATAATTAACTAACTATATGATAGGTGGATTTTAAAATCTAGACATGCTATGCCATCCTTAACATAGATGCACATCATATGTAGAAGAAGGTTTGACCAATCATTGGTGGCATAAAGTTTTAAGGTCTTCAATTAACATGGTGTTGATTGTAGCATTATTAAATACAATTGAGAAAATCTTTTTTGTCAAAGAATATTCATAGAAAATAATACTTATGATCCCAAAAATGTTTTGTGCTGTATGATGTTTGTCAAATTTCTTAAGCACTATCAAAATTTTATTTAATTGCCATTTATTGTCTATCTAATGTCATGTTATTCTTAGGTTTGAGTTTCCTTGCCAACTGTTAGTCTATATGTATGAGTATATGGAAACTTATGTGTCTAGAGAGTTAAACTTAGTAACTAGACCTCGCTTTCCATTGTGATAAAATTGCACAAGAATAAGCTTTTCAAACCTAGTTGTACACCCAAACACCCTAAGCTATAGCTCCACACCACCACCTCCAAATGATACAAAATTACTTGCATTTGAATCCTCCTTTATCCCCCTTTCTTGTCGAAAAATTTTCTTTACCATAGGAGTTTCTTTCATTTGCCAAAAATGAAGTAAAATGAGACCCTTCAAATTTCCATTAAAATAAACTTGCACCTTTTCAACTTTCCTTCTAGTTTGAGTTTATGAGTATGGTTCCTAAACTTAAAAACTAAGAAAAAAATTATTAAAATGCTACCTTTGTTTACCACGTTTACATACCTATACATGTGCATTTTCTTAGATTTTTAGTACTGTAAACATATTACATGTAACTTTAGAAGCACATAAGTTGTAGTAAGATGATATCTTAAAGAAAAGCAAAAGAATTATTATCATATCTTCATTCCCATGCTAAAGCCAAAACATATGTACGTGCATCCTCGCTATATTTTTTATTTCTCATGTTTATTTTAGTAGGAAATTGTTTTAGGTGCATTTTAGTAGTAGTTTGACACATGTTTTAGCAAGTTAAGTACCTAATGTATAGAAAGCCCCAAGAAATGATCTTAAACCACTCCAAACATCTTGAATAACATGTTGTAAAATGTTTGTTAATGAGTTAATCACATGATTAATTAAAGATAATTAGGATTTAAGACTTAATCTTACAAGAGGTTAAATAAGGTCTACAGTGAGTAGTTAGGCTTAAAATGGATATTAGGTTTAGAAAAACCCACTTGAAACTCAATGAACCATTAGTATCAGATTTGGAACTCAGGATAAAATAGATCACTTAATTTTAGTAAACCATTAAGCACATTGGATTAGGATAAAGTCAAGTTATAAGCCTTAGGACATGAACTAAGCCTAAATTTAACTAAAAGGCCAACAAATCAAGCTTTGAGCCCACTTAACTACTCATGGCCAGATTTGTAACTTTATAAAAAGTGGACTAAATTTAGGGCTTATGATGGACTTGAGTCCAAAAAGGTAAGTAGGATTGGGCCTAAGGCTCTAAATTGCAAAATGAGCCTAACGAGTTTTAAGAAAACTAAAATACAACTCAAAATAATGTATGATAAGATTTGAATCTAACTTAAAAAGACTCGAAAGAAGATATTTAATAAGCCCAATAAATCCTAAGGCTCACTTAAGACATCTACTATAGGTCATTTAATGAGTTGAAGCCTTAAACTTAATCAAAGAGTTCGTTTAGGCCCATAAAAGCAACACTAAGGCCTAATGGCAAAAAAAAGTTCACTAAAAATATTCAAAAGGAAGCCCAAAATATCAAATGTAAGGCCTAAGATCACAAACTAAGCCCAAAGCCCAAAATTAGGCTTAAACTCTAAAGTAACCAAACTTACCTTTTAGGTGCATGAACTTATAAGATCCAAATCGAAAACTTGCTAACCTTAAAGCCAAAAATGACCTTGCCGACTAAAAGAACATTAAAAAATGATGAAATTGACTATAAGAACGCAAAAAATGGACTTAAATTATGAAAGTTAGAGTGAAAATAAGTTTAATTGTACTTGGAGATTAAGGTGAGCTTTAGTAATTAGGTGAACTTTTAGGTTTTTTAAGAAACCCTCTTCCAATTACTGACATATACATTATTATTATGTTTTAGGAGGCTTAATTTCTAATTTGGGAATGTTAAAGTTTAGGACCAATAGGCAGTTGAGCCTGGTGAAGGAGTTTCGATGAACTACTATTTATTTGTGTTTGATAATTATTTATTGTTCTATTGCTTGCCCCTAGTTGCCTGTTGAGTAATTGGTTGTTCTGTATGCCAACATTCGTGTGATCGCCTCATTAAAATTGTTAAGTTTAAATTTTTAGCCAAAATAACTAGATATACTTATTGCATTTTTGTGATCCATTAATTACAAACTATGATGTTTATAGCTTTGTTGAGTTTTTTTGAAAAATTTGCTAAAATACATTTTTGAAATGCTTTACAATTCAAAAATAGATTTATCAACTTAGTGAGTACTCATAGCAATCTCTTGTGACATTTTACTTGTCGAGGCAAAAGTAGTAAACCATCTTTAGTTGACTGATGGTGAGTAGCTTAAGTTGGAACTTGCATGGTTTAACCTATTGGTCATTATATGGATTGTTGATAGTGAGCCCATGACGCCTTGTATTGATTGTTGATAGTGGATAGTTCTAGATGGGGTCCACTTAATTGATTAATGTGGTATTATTGATTAGGGTAATAGTTGAGTTCCGTCTATTGGGATGATACCCACATACAGCCTCATGCTGGTAAGGTGAGGTATCTCGTGTGGTTAAGTATGGAAAGATAATCCATGTGTAGATAATGCAAATCTACAGATTCCATGGTTTCAAAGCCTTATATATGTGTTTTTTGTATTCACTGTGTGTGTATTCATTTTGTATATAGCTAAACTATATGTTTGTTAATACATGCGTATTTATTAATAACGTTTGATAACTTGCTTAAATGTTAGTGATGAGAGACAAATTCACTAAGTTGTGGAATTCTCACTGCTTAATAGTTCCTTTTTACAGTTAACCAAAAGTTAGTAATGGGCTAAGATTAGAGTGTAGAGTATTTCTTTAGCAACTGGATTAGACTGATAAGATTGCTATGGTAGATTGTATTAGTTAAGCTAAATCTTTATAATATTTAGTAACTCTTAATGTCGTAGAAGTTTAATTATTCTGTCTTATTATTTGGTAGGTGATTCTGACTCTCTATGGTCTTAGTGGATTGTAGATTGTTGGGTTGCCCTAACTGCTTATATAAATAAATAAATGTAAGTAAAATGAATAAGTACCCTTAGAATCTTAATAGTTAGAGTCTTGCAACCTTTGATTTACAAGGCATTCTTTATATCATGGGTGCATACGTGATATGAAGATATTAGGAAAAACTACTAAGTTTTCTTGTGGGGCTTTAGGTTGTCAGAGATAGGACTAACTTATCAAATGATCAGATGGTATGGAAATTGGGTAGGATTAGGTTGGAAGAATAAAAGACTTAGACTTGTAGAATATATATGTTATATGTCGTAACACCTATATGTATTTATTTCTACATATATGTGTATTTATGTCCATCGCTTGTTAACCCCTCTAATTAAGATACCTTTGATGAACATACCTTGACACTTACATGTTGTATGTATTAAACTTTGAATTGTCAAATGTAAGGAACAAAATGTCAAAAACTATATGAAAGCAAGCATGTTAAAAGAGGTTAAAATTTAAGGAGATATGTGCATCGAAAAGTAAGAGTACAAATGCATTTTAATTAAATATCAAAAGTGAAGGATACCAATCTAAAAGTACTAACCCTTATAATCATAATGGTGGTTTCGAGTAGGAAATCTAAACTTGAGAATGGAATTTGAATAGAGTGCTATGACAATTGATTTGCCAATTGGTGATTAAATAGCTTGGAAAGTAAGGATCATGAGGTGATGTTATAATAATGCAATTTGCCTTGATACTTTAGAAAATTGTGATAAAGAATGATATTGGTTAACAAATGTTGTGGTAAAGAAGACCTATTATACTATGTTTAGGAGATCTTAACTTTATAATTTGATAATATTCAATGGGAATGACAAGTCCATATGAACTATTGACCCCTAAGATATGAACTTTAGTTGTGATGTGGTATGAAGGAAATTGGGAGTGAATATGATACGATTGAAAAGATGTTAACATATGAATAACCTATGGTTTGATGGATAGGTAAAGATAAATTATGAGGATGAATAATGATAATGAGAAAAGGGAGAAGCTATAGATGGCAAATCGGAAAGAAAGGAGGAGATGGTTGAATTAACTCATAGTAAGATGTGAATTGATGCGGAGCAACAACTACAGGATTTTTTCAAGCTAAGATATCTTAATTCATATCAAGATAAGGACGAATTAACCTCCAATTAGAATCGAATGCAATGAAATATGAAGGGAAAAATTAAAGAATTGAAGAATGGATGAGAATTTCAAGTCTCATATAAGTTTGTAAAAGCTTGTGGCAAAAACCTTGAATTCCAATATTTAGCTTAATTGTAAACTTTACACCTAAGATAACCATAAAAATGATAGAAGACTAAAAGAACGACTAATTAAGATCCTAAAGAAATAATTTATCATTGATTGTGAAGTGTAAAATTAACATGCGAGGATGATTGGGTTATAACAATAGACAAACCATAACACTGCATTTTACTCTATCTTTTTCTTTAGAATAATTCCTAGAAACACTCTCTAATAAAAAAATCCAAAAACAAAAGAAAAACAAGAATAAGCTTTTTAAACTTGGCTATGCAACTGAATGCCCTAAGCTATAACTCCACACTACCATCTCCAAATGATAAAAAACTGCTTATATTTGAATTCTATTTTATCCCCCCTTCTTGCTGACCAATATTATTTACCAAAGGAGTTTCTTTAGTTTGCTAAAAACGAAGTGAAATGAGACCTTTCTAATTTTCATTGAAGTAAAGTTGTACCTTTTCAACTTTTCTTTTAGTTTGAGTTTATGAGCATAGTTCCTAGGCTTAAAAACTAAGAAAAAAAAATCATTAAAATACCACCTTTGTTTACCATGTTTAAATACCTATACATGTGTATTTTCTTAGATTTTTAGTATAGTAAACATGTTACATGTAACTTTAGAAGCACAATTATAGTAAGATGATAACTTGAAGAAAAGTAGAAAAATCATCATCATATCTTCCTTCCCATGCTAGGGCCAAAGCATATGTATGTGTATCTTTACTATATTTTTTTATTTCTCATGTTTATTTTGATAGGAAATTGTTTTAAGTGCATTTTAGTGATAGTTTGATGCATTGTCTAGCAAGTTAAGTACATGATGTATAAAAAGCCTTAAAAATAATCTTATATCCCCCTAAACATGTTGAACAACATACTATAAAATGTTTATTAATGGGTTAATAACATAATTAATTAAAGATAATGAGAACTTAGGGCTTAATATTACAAGATAAGAGGCTAAATAAAGTCTATAGTGAGTAGTTTGGCCTAAAATGGACATTAGGTTTAGAAAAACTCACTTGAGGCTCAATGAACCATTAGTATCAGATCTGTAACTTATGATAAAATGGGTCATTTTATCATTTTAGTAAATTATTAGGCATATTGGATTAGGATAAAGTCAAGATATGAGCCTTAAGACATGAACTAAGCCTAAATTTAACTAAAAGGCCAACAAACCAAGCCTTAAGCCTACTTAATCACTCATGACCAAATCTGTAACTTTATGAAAAGTGGACTAAACTTAAGGCTTATGATGGGCTTGAGTCCAAGAAAATAAGTAGAATTGGGCCTAAGGCCATAAATTGCAAAATTAGCCCAAAAAGTTTTAAGAAAACTGAAATAATATATGACCAAATCTGAACTTAACTTAAAAAGACTCAAAGGAAGTTATTCAATAGGCTCACTAAACCTTAATGCCCCTCCAAGACATCTACTATAGGCCTCTTGATGAGTTGAAGCCTTAAACATAACAAAAAAAGCCTGTTTAGGTCCATAAGAGCAATACTAAGGCCTAATATGTAAATTTAAAGTATTGGATAGAAAAAGTTCACTAAAAATATTGAAAAGGAAGCCCAAAATATCAAGTGCAAGGCCTAAGGTAAAAAATTAAGCCCAAAGCCCAAAATTCGGCCCAAATCCTAAAGTGGCCAAACTCACTTTTTTGTTATATGAACTTATAAGACCTAAATTAAAAACTTATTAACCTTACAGCCAAAAATGACCCTGCTGAGTGAAAGAACATTCAAAAAAATTGAAATTGACTATAAGAATGTGAAAAATAGACTTAAATTATGGAAGTTAGAGCGAAAACAAGTTTTAACCATACTCGGGGATTAGGATGAGATTTAGTAATTAGGTAAAATTTTAGGTTCTTGAAGAAACCCTCTTCTAATTACTTACATATACATTATTATTATATTTTAGGTGGCTTATTTCTAATTTAGGAACCCCAAAGTTTAGGACCAATCGGTATGCGAGCTTAGTGAAGGAGTTTTGATGAACAGCTATTTGCTTGAGTTTGATAATTGCTTAATGTTCTATTACTTGCTCTTAGTTTTTTGCTGAGTGATTGGTTGTTTTGTATGCCAACATTTATGTGATCACCTCATTAAAATTGTTAAGTTTAAATTTTTAGCTAAAATAACCAAATATACCTATCGCATTTTTGTGATCCATTAGTTACGAATTATGATGTCTATATCTTTGCTAAGTTATTTGAAAAATTTACTAAAATACATTTTTGAAATACTTTACAATTCAAAGAAAGATTTATTAACTTAGTGAGTACTCATAGTAGTCTCCTTTGACATTTTACTTGTTGAGATAAAATTAATAAACCATCTTCAGTTGATTGAGAACGAGTAGCTTGAGTTGAAACTCGCATGGTTTAGCCCATGGGGCATTATATGGATTTGTTGAGAGTGAGCTCATAGTATGTTGTATTGATAATTGATAGTAGATAGCTCTAAATGGGGTCTACCTAATTGATTAGACTGGTATTATTGACTAAGGTTATAATCGAGTTTCGTTTATTAGGACAATGCCTACGAACAATCTCATGTTGGTAAGGTGAAGTACCTCATGTTAGTAAGGTGAGGTACCCCATGTGGTTAAGTACAGGAGGATAATCAATGTATAGATGGAGCAAATCTATAACTTCTATGATTCCAGAGCCCCAAGCATGTGTTGTTTGCATTTACCATATGTGCATTCATTTCGTATGTAGCTAAAATGTATGTATGTTAATATATTCGTGTTTATTAAAAACACTTGATAACTTGCTTAAATGTTAATGGCGAGAGACAAACTCACTGAGCTTTGATATGTTCATTTCTTAATAGTTCCTTTTGTTAGGTAACCAAAAGCTAGGAATGGGCTAAGATCAGAGTGTAGAGTGTTGTTTTAGCAGCTGGATTAGATGGATAAAGTTACTATGGTAGAATGTATTAGTTAAGCTAGATCTTTATAATATTTAGTAACTCTTGATGTTATAAAAGTTTAATTATTTCGTTTTATTGTTTGGTAGGTGATTCCGACTCTCTACGGTTTTAATGGACTATAGATTGTCGAGTTACCCTAGTTGCTTATATAAATAAGTAAATGTAAGTAAAATAAATAAGTACTCTTAAAAACTTAATAGTTAAAGTCTCGCAGGCTCTGACTTATAAGTCATTCTTTATATTATGAGTGCATACGTGATATGAAGATTTTAGAAAGAACTAATAAGCCCCCTAGTGGTATGTTACAGACTTCTTAAGAGATTCTATATTCATACTTATATGTTTAGCAGAAAAGAAATAGTAGAAATGACTTCCAAAGCTTTATGAGTCTAATTGATCTTTGGTTCCTCTTCTCACACCTTATTTTTCCCATCTACAACTAATCTTAAGATAGTGATAGTATGGCATCTAATTTGCAACTATAAAAGGATCTATAGGGATGTGAGCAATTAATTGCTCAATAAGTAGAGATAGAGACTTAATACTATATAGCAAGTAACGGAGTTATTAACTAGTTATTTAGATGCAATGCAATGAAATAAATACCATCACAAGATGTTGTTCTGTTCATCATAAAACTAGAGAAATTTCATCTACTCTAATTCAGGTTTAAGAAGTTTCAATACGTATACAATAGCTTACGATCAAACCTAAACTTATACAATGGAGACATTTTTCCTGTTATGACTACCTTTAAACTAGCATCTTCACCCTTACCATGATCTTCTTTCCTATCGTTTAGTTCGACAAAAGGTAAAGAAGAGACTATTTTAGCTATCTTTTTCAAAAGAGTTGGTATTTAATTGGAGAAACCTAATTGTCTCCTAATGGGTTTCAAAGCTTGTTTGATTAAGTTTTTAAGTCCATTTAAGGGTGATCATTTGATTCCACACTATTAATCAATCACCATCCATCAAAGCAAACCAAGCAATGGTATAGTTAAGATTAGAGACACATAAACATGCACACATTCTAGCTATTTATAGGTACAATCAAGTATAATCTTAAACCTTTAATTACTATGAAATAGTACTCTAAAATATAGTTTCGTGTTGATTCCAAATTTACTTGAACTTCCCGTTCACTCAGTTAAGTGTGACTTGTGATAGTCCTTTACTATAGTCTAGTATAATATAAATATCATTTTAGTATTTATATAAATACTATATATGCTATTATTCCTATTATTTTGTATCTTAGTTTGTTATCTTAAGTTTAAGATTTTATTGTACTTAGACATTTAGGTTTTTAAGTCACTAGTTAATAGCTTGCATTTGGCTATTTTTTGATTTATCCCCTAATTCATCCTCTAATTATAGTTTATTTAAGAGTTTTGAGAATGGTCTCTAACTTATCCCTTGAAGTCTACCTAACTACATTTCGTGTATACAAAGTCTCTAATTTAGTTATTGAACAACTTTTTAGTTCTCTATTTAGATATACTCTCTAATCTATCTTTTAATTTATCCTTTGATTTCACATACACCCTACATTTCAACAAACTTGCTATAATTTCTAGTCATGACCAAAATCAAACATTCTCCATAACCCAACTCAACTCCAATTCAGATTAAACCTCACTCCACTATATTATTTAAGTAGTCCTTTAAATTACATATCACTAATATTTGAACACTAAATCTTCCGTACCCAAATCTAATACTTCCAATACCAAAAATTCAATCCACAACACTATCATTCGTTTATGATAGGAATTCATTGAGATAAAAATCTATGTATTGTTTTTGAAAATTTAACATTTAAACTAATTGAAAATGGCACTTTAATAGGATTTATAGGCCTAAAATTAGATGAAAATTTAGAAAATAGTTTTCATGAAATAATTTTCATAGTAATTTTCTATATGTTATAAGCACCTTACAAAATTTTTTTGGAGCCATAGCAATAACAATAAGGTTTTGAAAATGAAAATGAAATTGGGTCAGTTTTAGAAACTTCTTAAGGGCAATATATTTCAATAAAATAATATTTTCCTTAGAATTTACATATAAAATCAGGTTAGAATGTATTTTTTCATAATTTTTGGACAAAACTATTTTCCTAAATTAATGAAAATTAGACATATTTTTAAAATTCACCTAAAACCACCTCTCCTACAACCTTTAGCCATAGCTATTGTCGGCCACGCAGGTGTTACGGACCTCTCGAAGTGGGCCATTCTTAGGAGGTTCCTAAAGCCCAAAGACAAAAACCCAAGCCCACCAAAAGCTTCTAGATGATGAAAAGTTCTAGAAGGTTCTAGAGAAGTCCAGAAGATTGTATAGTAGTTGGTGAAGGTAGGTAAATGTAGTAGTTGGGAATCAATTGTAACCATTAGATCGAATCGATCTGGACCATTAGATTGTAAAGGCTTTCTGTATATATAGGGGTATTCCCCTCAGATGTAACACACAAGTTATTTGAGTGAATACAGTATACTATCACAGTTTCTCTCTCTACTTTCTCTCTCTAACATTGTGAGTGTATTACAGGCTGACTTAGCCTTCCTCAGTGAGGTCAGGAACGCTAAGTGCCGCACGGGGTCGAGGGACGAAATCCGCCAGGGACGGAATCCGCCCGTGACAAGTGGTATCAGAGACTGAAAAAGGAATTGCTTGTGGAGAAGATGTCATCTGGAGGAGACAACAACGCTTCAATGGTCGAGGAGTTGGCTGACCATGACGATCGCCGTGTTACCAGGCAAAGGGCTAGGTCTCGGGACCTTCTGAACTCTCTCCTTAATAGGATGGATAAGGCAGAGTTGAGCATTGCTGAGACTAAGGAACAATTTGATGAGTCTCAAGGCAGTTTTATGGAAATGGAGGAAGAACTCCGAGGCGAATTGCAGGGAGCACTGAATCGAGCTGTAGAAGAGCTTAGGCAGCATGGAAATGTTATTGGAGAGAAGGGTGATGCTCTCCAAGCCCGAGTTACGGCCTTAGAAAATAAGGAAGAAACTTATGAAGCTAAGATTGATGCAGTGGTAGTGGCCATGCATTAAGAGATTGAAGATCTCAAGACGCAATTGGCGGCCTGCCGAATCGCTATTGCAAATGGAATGACTCTCCAGACCGGCCATAGGGTCGATATTCCAAGACCAGAGCACTTTGGCGGGATGCGGTCTGCTCAAGAAGTAGATAACTTCTTATGGGGAGTGGAACAATACTTTAATGCTGTGGGAATCTTAGATGATGTTGGAAAGGTACGTACTGCTGCCATATATCTGAAAGACTCAGCCATGGTATGGTGGCGCAGGAGGGCGGCTGATATCAACACCTGGGATAGCTTTGTACAAGAGTTGAAGGGTCAATTCTCCCCCCAAAATGCTGCTAAGGAAGCACAGGTGAAATTGCGTCACCTAACCCATAAGGGTGACATAAAGCAATATGTAAAGGAATTTTCGGAGTTGATGTTGGAGATCCCAGACCTCAACCAAGAAGATGCTTTGGTGATGTTTGTGGATGGCTTAAAGCCCTGGGCTAAATTAGAACTGGAGCGAAGGGGAGTGGAAGACATTTCCAAGGCTATAGCAGTTGCTGAAGGCCTAATGGAATTTCGGAAGACTGATCCTAAGACCACAGGAGGAAGATGGAAAGGGGGAGTTGAAAGGGAAAAGAGTGGGAGTTCTTCCAAAGGAAAAACCAAAGCCGAAGAAAGAGATAACGATCGAAGAAGAACTCGTGAAGGGAGAGATGGGGAAAGATGGAAACCCCGTGAGTTGAAATGTTATTTCTGTAATGGACCCCATTATGCCAGGGAGTGTCCGAAGAAAGAGAGATTGGCGGCATTGGTAGCAGGTGAAAGCTCAGATGATGGGGATGAGGCCCAGTTAGGGTCAGTTCGTCTACTCAGTGCGATGAAGTCTCAAGTCAATGAAAGAAAAGGATTGATGTATACCGAAGTATCGATAGTAGGTAAGAAACTCAATGCCCTCATAGATACAGGAGCATCTCATCTCTTTATTTCTGATATGGCAGCCAAGGAGTTGGGGCTAAAAGTGGAGGAGACCAAAACATGGCTCAAAACAGTTAACTCAAAAGAAGTTCCCACTATTGGAGTAGCCAGGGGGATAGAGCTCCGTATTGGGGGTTGGCAGGGAAAGGAGACAGTTGAAGTAGTGCCAATGGATGATTTTGAGTTCGTGATTGGGATGGATTTCTTAGATCGCATTGATGCGCTTATCGTACCACGAGCTAACTGCATTTGTGTACTTGATCACAATTCGCAATGCGTGGTTCCTGTAGTAAGAAAGGTAGGCCAAGCCACCAAATTCTTATCAGCGATGCAATTGAAAAAGGGACTCAAGAAGAATGAAGTCACTTACTTGGCTGCCTTAAAAGTTAGGGAAGAGACTAGTGGTCAAGGAGTGTTCCACCTCAAGTGGGGGAAATATTGGGAGAATTTAAGGATATAATGCCACCAATGCTGCCTAAGAAGTTACCACCAAGAAGGGAGGTAGACCATGTGATAGAATTGGAACCCGGATCCAGGCCGCCCGCCGCCGTCCCATATAGGATGTCACCTCCAGAATTAGAAGAATTGAGGCGACAATTGAAGGAATTACTAGAAGCAGGTTTCATTAGGCCTTCAAAGGCACCTTTTGGAGCTCCCGTACTTTTTCAGAAGAAACAAGATGGATCACTCCGAATGTGTATTGATTATCGAGCCTTAAATAAGGTCACGATAAAGAATAAGTATCCCATTCCATTGGTATCGGATCTATTCGACAGGTTGGGAGAAGCTAGATACTTCTCCAAATTGGATTTACGCTCGGGATATCACCAAGTGAGGATTGCAGAAGGAGATGAACCCAAGACTACTTGTGTTACAAGGTATGGTGCTTTTGAATTCCTAGTCATGCCGTTTGGCCTTACTAATGTCCCGGCTACTTTTTGCACACTTATGAATCGTGTTCTAGCGCCTTTTCTTGATCAATTTGTAGTAATATACTTGGATGATATCATGATTTATAGTAAGACGTTGGAGGAACATATAGATCACCTTCGCTCAGTATTCTTAGCTTTGAGGAGGAACGATCTGTATGTGAAAATAGAGAAATGTGCCTTTGCGCAAGAAGAGGTGACATTCCTTGGTCACATAGTCGGGAGAGGAAAGATTAGAATGGATGAAGGAAAGGTACGGGCCATCTGGGACTGGAAGGAACCCACCAAGCCTACTGAGCTGAGATCCTTCCTTGGCTTAGTAAATTACTACAGAAGATTCATTAAGGGCTATTCGAAGATAGCTAGTCCTTTGACAGACTTACTAAAAAAGGATACCCCTTGGGTTTGGAGTACAAAGAGAAGGCGGGCCCTAGAGACCTTGAAAATGGCAGTCACGAAGGAGCCGGTCCTTCTCCTTCCCAACTTTAGCAAACCCTTTGAGGTATGTACTGATGCTAGTGATTTTGCTATTGGAGGGGTTTTAATGCAGGAAGGACACCCCGTAGCATTTGAGAGCCGAAAGTTGAATGATACAGAGAAACGATATCCAGTGCATGAAAAGGAGATGACGGCGATAGTACACTGTCTTCGGGTATGGAGGCACTACTTATTAGGGAGAAAGTTTGTGGTCAAGACTGATAATATGGCCACCAGCTATTTTCAGACTCAAAAGAAGCTCTCGCCCAAGCAAGCCCGATGGCAGGTTTTTCTGGCAGAATTTGATTTCGACCTTGAACATAAGTCAGGTAAGACTAATGTTGTGGCGGATGCTTTGAGCCGGAGGGTCGAGTTGCTAGCCATCAGCAAACCTGAAAGCAACCTCATTGATAGAATTCAAGAGGGGATGGAGAGTGATAAGCAAGCTAAAGCTCTATGGATTCAATGTCAAGAAGGGAAGACAAGGAGATTTTGGCAAGAGAATGGACTAATATATACAAAAGGGCAACGAATTTATGTGCCCCATTCCTTGAATCTGAGAAGGGAGATACTTAAGGAGTGTCATGATTCTAAATGGGCAGGTCATCCAGGAATGCACCGTACCCAAGCATTAGTGGAAGAAAGGTATTTTTGGCCACACATGAGGGAAGATATTGAAAGCTATGTCCGAACTTGTCTCGTGTGCCAACAAGACAAAGTTGAACACAAGGCAACTCCAGGACTACTAGAGCCTCTTCCCATTCCTGAACGGCCTTGGGAAAGTATTTCCATGGACTTCATTGTAAGCTTATCCCGATCGGAAGGGTATGGTACAATTATGGTGGTGGTAGACAGGTTCTCAAAATACGCGACTTTTGTTCCAGCAACAAAGGAGTGCCCAGAAACATTGTGAGTGATCGAGATGGGCGATTTACAGGGAGATTTTGGACAGAGCTGTTTAAACTTCTGGGATCTGAGTTGAACTTTTCAACTAGTCTGCATCCCCAGACGGATGGTCAGACGGAGCGAGTGAATGCCTTAGTGGAGTTATACTTAAGGCATTTTGTAGGGGCTAACCAACATAATTGGACCAAGTTGTTAGACGTGGCACAATTTTCGTTTAATCTACAGAAGAATGAGTCCATCGGACAGAGTCCTTTCGAGATTATCCTGGGAAGGCAACCCTTAACTCCTCATACAATGGCAATAGGATATACAGGGTCCAGCCCTCCCGCATATAAATTCGCAAGGGAATGGCAGGAAAATCATGACTTAGCCCGGACCTACTTAAGCCGAGCTATCAAGAGAATGAAGAAGATTGCAGACAAGAAGCGGAAGCCGATGGAATACCAGGTAGGTGACCAAGTGCTTGTTAAGTTACATTTGATACAACGTACGAAGGGCCAACTACATAAAGGTCTAATGAGGCGATACGAGGGTCCATTCCCAATTGTGAAACGAGTAGGGCAAGTATCTTATAAATTGGAACTTCCTCCTAAACTGAAATTCCACCCGGTTTTCCATGTGAGCATGCTAAAACCATTCTACAAAGATGAGGAAGACCCTATAAGAACTATGTCACAAAGGGCCCCAATAGGAGTACGGGATTCATTTGATAAGGAAGTCGAAGGGATCATAGCTGATAGACATGTGAAGAGACGTGGATAAACTCTCAGACATGAGTATATGGTAATGTGGAAGGGAAGACCAGAGAGTGAGGCCAGTTGGGAACCAGCCGAAGCACTGTGGCAATTTAAAGACAAGATTCGACAGTTCCACGAGGAAGGAGCGACGAGGGCGTCGCCGGATTGAACGGGAGAGAATGTTACGGACCTCTCGAAGTGGGCCATTCTTAGGAGGTTCCTAAAGCCCAAAGACAAAAACCCAAGCCCACCAAAAGCTTCTAGATGATGAAAAGTTCTAGAAGGTTCTAGAGAAGTCCAGAAGATTGTATAGTAGTTGGTGAAGGTAGGTAAATGTAGTAGTTGGGAATCAATTGTAACCATTAGATCGAATCGATCTGGACCATTAGATTGTAAAGGCTTTCTGTATATATAGGGGTATTCCCCTCAGATGTAACACACAAGTTATTTGAGTGAATACAGTATACTATCACAGTTTCTCTCTCTACTTTCTCTCTCTAACATTGTGAGTGTATTACAGGCTGACTTAGCCTTCCTCAGTGAGGTCAGGAACGCTAAGTGTCGCACGGGGTCGAGGGACGGAATCCGCCCGTGACACAGGCGGGTGATTCTTCGTTAGATGGTGGTAGCTGCTTGCTTCTAGTAACTCATTGGCTCTTCAAACTCTACTTCTCTCAATTTTGCACGATATTTTGTTTTTGTTTTTTTTTTCTTCCAAATACCTTCCCTATATTTTTCGGAGGTGATGTTAATTTTCCTATGCTACAAACTATCCAAAATGAATTTTGGAGGTGAGTTTGGACTTATATAGAAGAGGATAGGTCGGTTTGAATTTTTCTTTATCAACATGTGTCTTAATTTGTCCTAATATGCCTAGTATATGTGTCTTAAACCTATGTTATGTGCACCTAATTAGTTTTTTAGCTTGCCACGGCCCTAACACAAGTTTTTCCAATTGCCACATATTTTTCCTAGCTTATTTATTAATTTTTCTTTAATTATTTTATTATATTTTAGTATAATTTAAGTATTTTAGGTATGTATGGTGTAAAATGATATATATAGCAGTTAAAATACGAAATAAGAGAGAATAGAGATGATAAAATCAGGCTCAAGAATCCTAGTACTTCGGCCTTATACTTACTAAACTCTTCTAACTCTATTATTAGGAACCCGGTATTCCATACTAGTGTCGTTCCAATATTCCAATCAAGAGAGAAAAAAGTACAACTCTTTTTAGAGAAATGGCATTACATAATCACAAATCTACTGAATAATGTATCTCTCTTCTAATAAAAAGCCTACCACTCAAAAAGTAAGAGTTATAGAGAAATAATGACTAAATACAGTGATCCTCGAAATATAAGTATAAGAGGAAAATAGAATATGAAAGTAGAACAAATAATATTGTCTTTGATTTAGCTTCTGATTGTATCTTTAAAATCTTTCAAGAATAAAGTTAGCATTTTAAAGTTACAAATTAGTGTCTCAAAAATTTGAATTGTCTCAAATATGTATTCTTTAAGTGCAACGTCTCTTTGCTAATATCTTAGAAAATCCTTTGATAAGTCTTGAATGATCTTGAGCCATCTTGAACTAGCAATTGGAGAATGTGTTCCTTGATTTGTGGAAGCTAAATTACTCTTCTTGATTGATTCTAATTTGAATGTTAGACCTTGATTTAATATAGAGAATAAGGTCAGTACGAATTCTTACTTATTTCTTTGCTTCAACTCTTACATTCTTCAAAAGATTTTTGAAAATTTGAACTCCTTTTGCTGATATAAATCCTTACAAATTAGGAGTTTATCTGTAACTTAATAAATCCTCAAATTAAAAATTTAATACTCTGATATTTCTTGCTACAACTTTGCACGAAAACCATATAGGATTTCAGATAAATTTAAATATGTTATCTTCACAAAGTTTGATTTTATCTGGTAGTTTAATTTTGAATAAAAATCTACAACAAAGTGGATAAGATTCATGCTTATCTTGTATTTTTGTCAATGTCCAACTTGTTTTGAGCTCAAGGAAAGATCTAATTTGAATTATATGAAATCCACTGATTATCTTCATAATAATCCATCAAATTCATAATAATCCATCAAATATCTTGTGAGAGACTTGATAATTATTTGATAAAATATTTCTAGTAGGCTTACCATAAAATCTTTGTCCAAATAATCTTGTATCTAAAAAATAATTAAATTAATCCTCCTTGATACTCGTGGATATGTCCAACTTAGTGGAACGCATTGGATATATTACCTATATATATCCAACAAGTGGAGTTAGGTCTTTAAACAATTAAAAGTCTAATAAATCACTTAAATTGTACTATTATGTAAATATCTGATTATGTCCAATGTCTCCGAATTAGTCTTTAATTCTTAAAGTCAAACCTTAATAAAATCTTAACTCTACTTGATAACTTGTACACTTAACACATTGATTAAATATGTTTCTTACTTTTTGTTATCATAAAAAAAAAAATGAGAGAACTTAACGTTCATCATTCTCCTACTTTTTTATGATAATAAAATTCTTTCTATGTTTTTGTATATCGTATCAGATGCAATGTCAAAACATGTTGTCTAGAAACTTTTAAAGTCCATATTATCCAAAATTTTTAAAAATTTATTTATTAAGATTATTAGATCAAATTATGTCCATTAAATTAGGTTATTAGATCAAATTATGTTTAATCCATTCATTAATTCATTATTTTTCCTTATTCTTGTTCTCTCCCTTTTTGTTATCATCTTGTATTTTAACTCCCCCTGAATCCTATACAAAAAGGAAAATGGATAAAAGAATTTAAAGGAAATAGGAATACTGATATTTCATTGATAATGAACTAAATACATCAGGTTATCTCTAAATTTGACTTTAACAAAGACTTTAAACATAGAACAAATTTGAAATAACAAACTAAGGACAAACTTAGATATTGACATACTTTGATAAAAAAACTAACATAAACTACATAAGAATAGCAAAATAGACATTAGATACGTAGAAAACACTGATAACATAAGCTAAACAAATCTCTCTTCTTCTTTTTAAGACATCTCATCTTGATCCTTCTTGAAGAGCTAGAAGATGGAGGAGCTAGTTCTTACTACCATCAAAATAATTGATTGAGGAAATCCATATTTTATATTATACCTACAAGCCTATGTTAAAGTATTAAACTGATGGACACTAAATTATATAACTTAATACATTGAGTAAACCTAGTGGACATTATATTTAAGACCATAGTTTTAGTAGGAACTTATGGTTAGATAAAATGAAGTCTTAAAGCTGAATCTTTATGACATATAATACTATTGAAGCCCCAATGTTCATACTAAATCAAACTAAATAATATAATATGAATCTTAATTTAATAAATAATGTTTAACTTATAAATTAGTTAAATCAATTAACTATGTCAAAAAGGTAGAAAAAATTACTTACAATAAGAGAAAATTCCATTTGAACTGACTTATCATGCAAACTAAGCTTAACTTTTCGAAAATATAACAATTTCACAAGAAGCTAGAGCTCTAGAATATTTAGAAAAACAATTTATTTAGGGTTAAGATGAACAAATAACATTAAATTAAAGTATTGGTTTAAACTAGGAAAAGTGAGTATACCTAGTCAACTAAGTTTAGTTTATTTTGGTTACAATGTTAGATACCTACTTACCTGTTGATTGTCTAGGCGACACAAACTTAATTTCTAGGTTCCCTTCATCATTGTCTTTCTAGAGAATTATTTTGACTAAACACTATAAATAGGTGAGTAACTTTCAATGACTATCATACTTGCTTGTACTTATAATATAGTTGCACTTTAATTAAGATACAAAATTGAGTTGCTCAAGGATATGGGTAATATATGTGCTTAGTATTGCTTCCTTCATTATGCAAAAATACTAAGTTATATGAAGCAAGAAATCAAATGTTGTGTTCATTAATTCCATTGTTATTATTGCTAAGTGTTTACTTTATTTATTTGGTCATCTCATAATGAATATAACAACTATTCGACTTAAAATTTAAATCAAACATGCATTACATAACTACATAAAGAAGGTCATCAACATCACAGAGATACAATAACAAGCCATATAAAAGATGATGCTTTGTTCGATGTGACCTTTCCTTGACCTTTAGAAACTACTGCATATCAAGCAATGCTGTCCTTTAATTGAGGCTCCATCTATAGATGCAAGTACTTAAGGCTACGTGTACTCTTGAGCATATGTATATTATCAAGTTTTTATTTCAATATTAAAGTAAACCCCACTTAAGCTAGACTCGAAGTATTTTGATGTATTAATTAATAAGACATTTGGCTAAGGATGATTACCTCGAAGTAGTAACACTTGGAGCTGACATGTTGATGCTTACTCTCTAATCCCTAGTGATTAGAGGGTGCAAATTTAGGCTATACAGGTTTCTAGATGATTGTTTATGATATAGCATTCATATGGTTGTACATGTATTTTATTGATAACTTGTCTGCTAATTGCTTATTATATGGTATAAGGGATAATCTCATTGAACCATGCCCCTAGTCCTAAAACGAGACAAATATATCATGAGTCTTTAAAAGGATTTTATCATATTCTATTTTATCTAAGACTTTGGTATGTCACTAATTATATAGTTTTAATATAATTTTTCATATTCCTTGCTCTTTTTCCCACATTCTCTCTCTTTTTATTAATACTTCCCGTCTATATCTATATCATCGAGCCTATAAGCTTTATTTGTCTTTTTTCTTTCCCACACTCTCTTTGCAACTATATCTATGTATATTATTCTGTTATCAAGATTAATTTAATTCGTTATCACATATCTTTATATATATATGTATATATGTGTATATATTTAATTATGCCATATTAAGCTAATAAAATATGTATTATTTTCTCAAGATTTCTTACTTTTATAGCAATTTGTGTATTAGTGTTTTTTTATATATATATTATCATGTATTTTCTTTTTATTTGTCTTATTAAATGAGGTCGTAAAGTATGTTCACCATTCATATCTTATTAGCTATTTGCCAAATATATTCTTTTTTGCACAGACGAATGCTTATGTAAGAAAAAATAAATCTATTCCAATGATAATTATTTGATGATACTTTTTTTTTTTTTAATTTAATGAAGGAAAAGGCCGGTGGGAAAAACTGGAAATTGGGGATTCACAATCTCTTGGGTCCCAGTATTCTCATTTCTCAACAGCTTCAATTCGAGTGTTGTCCTTGCTAAAGCTACGTTGTAGTTGCTTTTTCTTCTTCTTCCCTCTCCTTTACCTTAACATATACACTCTTTATCACTGCTTGTGCTTCCACTATCACATAATCTACTGTCCTCTCTCTCTCTCTCTCTCTCCCTCTCTCTCTCTCTCAAAAGCACACATCAAGAAATAGATTGATACTACATGTTCGTTCTTTTAAAAAGCATATACTTTTACATTTCTTCAGACGA
The DNA here is from genome assembly GCA_024138005.1 of Lumnitzera racemosa. Taxonomy (NCBI): domain Eukaryota; kingdom Viridiplantae; phylum Streptophyta; class Magnoliopsida; order Myrtales; family Combretaceae; genus Lumnitzera; species Lumnitzera racemosa. The sequence continues at coordinate 86,688,388 of JAMXBC010000007.1, forward strand.
AGGAAAATCGCAGCTTGGATAAAACCAAGTTCAAGTGATGTTCTTTTATTCGTGTTTATTGTTTTACATGTGTTCAGGAATCGAAGGTTGGTTTTCTGGGTATATGTTGTTTTCTTTTTTACTTGAATTTTTTTTTTCTCCTTCTGAGTATTCATTTTTTGGAGCTTTTGATGATCATCTTTTGAATTGGGTAATTTAGGAGTTATATCTACCACTAACAGGGAAGTTAATAATGGAAATAAGAGGATGTGAGATTAGGTTTCATGTTTGGGTTTTTCTGAGGTAGAAGGAAGTTCTCTCGATGATCAACTTATTTGTAGGTGTTAGAGTTTTCCATTTTCTATTACAAATATTTGTTTTCTTTCCATATATATATAATATATATATATATATATTTTTTAAGATAGCCATATACACAATGCTTGTATCGAGAATATCAGTTAATTAAGTTAAAAAAAAATCTTTTTATATTTGTAAGATTATTTTAATATTTCCTAAATTTTTATATGGTTATTTCCATGTTTTTATCCCATGCAATTCAAGCATAACCTTTTCATTATCATTTTCTTCCTCTATATGCTTCCATTTCCTTTTCGATACTGCATAGTTGCTCTTCGAACAAATTCTAATATTGATAGATGGTGGGACTTTGTTAGGAGAAAATTCTTACATCGATAAGCTTGATTATGAATCATATAATCGCCGATATCTGTTCAATACATATTTTACGGAAGATATTATACTATAAGGATCTTTTCATAATTAAAACGTAATTTGATTAATAAAAGGTACATTTTGATACAATCAAAACGACATAACTCAGTTGATAGTAAAACTATATATATTAGATAAGATTGAGTAAGTTGTTATAACCTATATAATAAAATACTTAAATCATATACATATGTCTATATATATAATGTATATTTATATAAATATATATGTAACTCTACTAAATAATTATATCCTAATTAAATACTAGATAAAACCCTAACGTTTTCATAAATCTTATGAAAATTGAATATGAGCTTTGATATATATAAGTTTCTAAGTGAGTAAAGACAAGTTATTCCAAATCTATTGAAGTGACTTTCGGTATAGGATAATGAGATTAATGCTTCGCAACATTTTAGGGAATTATTTTAGAATATTTGGAAACCTTGGTATCTATTAGTTTGTGATTGTAGTTAGTTGTTTGTGCATATACAATACTTATGGTTAGGTTTCGATTTGCTACGATGAGAGTTGAGCTCCGTGTTATAGTTGTTCTCTGAATATTATTATGTTTGAATTATTCAAACTTGGTTGGTCACCTTAAAAAGACTAAGCTAATTTACACTCAACTTAACATCTAATCAATATGCATCACAACCCACTAGGGGTAACGGTTAGGATTTTCGAGCCAAACATGGACTCCCTTCGATAAGAGTACCTAAAATGATCCTTTGCCCACCCTTAGTCGAACTAAATGATAAGAGAGGAGGTCGTGATAAGGTTAGGAGTCATGGTTTACAAGTAGTCATAAGAGGAGGGTGCACTTTATTGCATAAGTCTCGATTGAGTTTCAATTCATTAGTATGCAACGTTAACCTGTTCAACTTGGATTAAAGTAGATATAATTTCTCTAATTTCATGTTGGACTGAATAATATTGTACGATGGCATCTACTTGTATATGCATTACATTTAACCAATTTGGTTGGAAACCTTACTTGTGATGTACTAAATGCATACTTCTGTCTTTACCCTACTTATTAAATAAATTATCGCTCATTCTCCTATAGTTTATTTTACAGGTTTCAAATGAATTACAAGTGCCTATCTAATACAAAAATACTAGTAAACTGGGATAAGGAGTGAGATGCAACAAAAAACAGCTGGTTATTTCCCTTAGTATTAACTTTTTTATATCTTTTAAAAAAACTATATAGGAATCCTTAAAGGGCTTAATAGTTTTTAATATTTTAGTCTATATATAAAATTATAGCTACCTGTAGGATTTATTACCACTCTTTTATAAGGTCAAATTATGAGTTTATTTTTACAAATTATTTCAAAAAATTACTCTATAAGTTTATATCAAACAAGTATTGAATTAAACATTTCAAAGGAGTAGAATCAAGTACACCTAGTATGAACTAGATCTAGAGTAGCAGTTGTGAGGATAGTTTTTATCTTAAGATGGTTTATACGATAAGACTGTTATAATTTCATCTTTTCCAGACGTGACAACTACTATCTAGAAGCCATGTCTATAATTTAAGAAAGCATGCCAATCAAGACATAGTTTGTCATTTTATAATAGTGTCACTTTCATTTACACTTCATATAACACTATTGACAATACCTATTATGTAATCATATCCAACCAATCATACAATAATCACACAACATTGTAATTAATTATAAAAACATTAAGTCCTATAATTCACTTAAGTGAAACCGTAATTGACTTACTCAAACAGCAGGTGGTCATTTAATTTGTGCTACTTTGTATTACTAGCAACAACAAAAAAAGTTGCTCACTTGAGTAGTTATGCATCATTGATAAAATTGTTGAGTACTATAGTCCACCACTAGTCTTGGGATTACCTAAGTTATATGAAAGTTTTATCATGTGAATTTACTAAGTCTTCGTATTCATCATAAGTGGACAAATCCTCAAACTTAGTCAATTTAACATTTTATGGAGTTTCACTTCCCATGGGTTGATATATTATCCTTAAGGTAAAACTATTATTTCCAATATATTAAATCAATGAATAATATTTAGCTTATTAATAGTTATATGACCTTTAATAATTATAGCATTCACCCATCTAATATAAAAATTAAATATTATTTTTTATTATATTCTACTTCGTAATGGAGTATTATGAGTGTCGTAATCATACATTAAATAGGGATCGTGAAAAAGAATATTTCAATTGAAATTCCAAGTTAATTTATAAAATTTCCAAAGTTTTCTCAACCTTAACAATTCAATTACTTAAGCCACGGTTTGACACCTTCTATAATATTTTATTACTAGTTCATATAGTGTAAGTATCCAAAACACCAATTCTTATAGTAACACTATAAAGAACCAATATAATTATTTTTCGCACAACATAGTTCAAGAGAACTTAGCCTTAAAATAGTAGGTATATCGATTTACATATAAACATGTATATGTATATGTATATATATATATTTATAATTACAAACGTGTATATAAGTTGTCATCAATTTCTCATAATTCACTAAGAGTTTTATTTCATAAGTAATATTTCCATTTGAAAGTATATTTATCATAAACACTATATATATATCAAGTAGTTTGAATATCCTTATTTTAGTAAGGACCTTATTTAATTAGTTATATATATCAATGTCCCCGATTATTTATAAATTTATATTTTCATAAAAAGAAAAGGGACGGAACCGGATTCATATATTTTAAATAAAAAGAGGAACGGGACGAGAGCCCGAGCCGAAACTAAACAATGGCGGCATACCTAAATATCCTCGGCAAACTACAATTAAAACGTTACAGAGCTTCGTCCGTGCCATGTTCTGCACGAAAGAGTCTCAACTACGATACAGGCTAATATATAGAAGAGTTTTCATTTTGAAACAAGCATTGTAAGACTGGCCAAATAGCTCCATCCATGGACTGAAATTCGCAGTTTGCTCGTGCGCGTATCTTGGATTTTGGTTCAACTTTTCTCTCTCAAATCCGCTTTCAAATCAGATAAAATTACCTCATCTTGAATCTAACCTATGAGTAATACTTAATCTTCCAGGGATCCCATCAAAACATGCTTTAATCATGTTTGAATCTCAAACCAAAAAGGGGTCGCTGCTCTATTGCAAAATAACGTGACAGCAGCATAAATGTAGATATTTGATTTGATTCCTCACTTAAATTCATTTGCAAATGAGGATGATTTCGAGAAATGACATCTACCTTATTATCACTTTCAAATCACATAAAAATCCTCCACAAATATATCTTATAAGGAGTTCGAATCATATATTAAATGGGTTGTTCAACCGTTGCATTACAACAATATTTATATATATATATACATATTCGGATTAAATTCGCATTTCGAAGTGTTTCCAACGGTTTTCTTTTGAGAAAGTTGTTCTGCAAATATTCTACTACATCTTAAGTTCCATCTCATGCAAAGTGTTGACAGTTCGGGCTTCCACTATTGTGGTTCGACCGTCGTGGTGATAGTGGAATAATAGCATGCTTAGAGTAGTTCTTAGATCTGGGTTTTGTTTCAAAATTGGGAGAATAGATGTAAAGAAATCGAGAGAGAAAAATGAGGGTTCGAGGATGGTTTTCTGTCGCAAGAAGCAGAAGAGGAAGCAGTAGAATAGAAAATGGAGTACTACATTTTTCGTCAGGAAGGATAAAGCTTGCATATATTATTTGAGTCTTCGTGAGCATCAGATGGCGACACGTGGAAGGCAGATTGGAGATTGAGGGATCAATTTTGTAATCGATTGATGTTGCGTGATATGAGCTGGATTTTAACAGATTTGCACCGTGCTACATATCCTCGGCCGATTCTATGCAATCCTTTCATTGTTTATTTTTTTTCCACTTACAATTTATACACGTAGCAAAATCATTTTTTTTTTCTCATTTTCATATGAAAATTTGCGAACAAGTCTAAGATAAATTATGTAACTTAGGAGTACTGATTTTATTATTTTCATATTTCTATTTTATATTTAAAAATATTGACAATTGCTTGAATGTCGGTTTATTGTTTAATATTGAAAATTCACTATTTTCGAGTTTCGACTTTTGCATTCGAGTTTATATCATGTCTAGATACTAAATTTTACATTTTTGTGATTTCTTAAAATATTTTTATTTCTTGGCTATTTATTATGCCCTATTCTGATTGCATGTTCAAATATTATCTTTTCTTTAACCTTTTTCTTTTTCAATTTGACAAAAGAATTACATTTATTCAAGCAGCCAGGGTATTGCAACTATTTTTGTTACTTGTTTACAATTATTTTCCAAAACATAAGATCTTTATGAAACTTTAACCGATGTTATGTTTCTTGAACGCAAATTTAAAAAAAAAAGTACAAATATGAACATGGAGTTTTACAAGATTTAGAGTAAAGTTTAAAAGAAAATGTTTCCTACAAAGAATAATAATTATGATTTTGGTCAAAATTATGAACTTTAGAGTAAAATCTTATTTAATGTAAATCTATGAATTATAATGGAATTATAAATTTCAAATTATTTTAGAAAAAGAACAATATACGTAACATAATATCAATTAATTTAACATTTTAATTTGATCACTTTTTACAATTATATATATCAAGTTTTCATTTGTCTAATTATATACTAAATTAAAATTTTAATTTTCATAATCTATACAGTTAGTCCAATCAACATGATTTACTAATGAACTGATCAACTATAGTCTTAAGAGAGTTGTAAGACTCTCCATAGGTGGCTGTTGGCCACCGACCATGATACAGTAGATTGTAACGTACTTAAAAAATATAGACTATTGAACTCACTAGCAACTGTGGGTAGTGGCGTATGGCCTTAGGTAGCCCCTCATCATGCTAGTTGGATCACTAGTATGAATAGGAGTAAACTAGAGTATAAATGATAATAACTAGACCTTTAATTAAGTATATAATTGAGCAATTTAAAACTTTAGGTGTATAATTGGAAAAAGTGGTAAAGATAAGGTATAAATCGTGATATTACCCTAATGTGTTTTCCATTATTTAATAAGATTTTACATTTATTGCAATAATATTTACGGATGACAATAGATTTACAAGCATATTTTGTAAAATTATAGGCTAAATTTATGAATTTTGTGAAAATTTACAAATTTTTACAACTTTGAGTGATTACATCTCTTTAGGATATTATGTAGTTGAACTTTTACCCAATCAAATTTTAAAGTTAATTGTAACATTTGACCAATTGAAATATAAAATCCTTTGTTTTCAAGGGATGGGTGAGTATATAATTGGTAGGGTATGAGGTCCTTTCTCATAACATGTACCACGAGGTATCAATTCTTAAATTTTAGAATCAAAACCTATTTTATGATACCTTTGAACTATCCTAGTACATAAATCTTATAGAATTTGTGGGGTATAAAGGATCTTGTGGAAGTTGTAAATTTTTCTTGTATTCTTGTAAATTTCAAGTTTATGTGATATTTAAAAAGTAACCCATATGTAATATTACAAATTTTTCATATGTAAAACATATAAAACTTGTAGCAAAACCAATAGAACCTATAACAAAACTTATGATATAAAAAAAAGTAATATTTTCTATATTTATTACTGAATTATTGGTATCAAATAAAACCTGTGAAATCTATAGTGAAGTGAAAAGAAAATTAACGTTTGTAAAAGTTAAAATACCAATTACCAAAAAAAAAAAAAGAAGTTAAAATATGATACACATGTATAAATGCTTTAGGTTGATTTAAGGTTTGTACTGAGCTTGTGTTGGTTCCTTTTTTTTTTAATCATAATATAATATATTATTTGTATTCTTTTCTTAACAAAAAAAAAATTAAAGTTATTTTTCATTCATTAATAAGTATTATATTATTTATAAATTTTACATGGGGATACTATATACCTTAAAACCTGTAATCTAAAATTGATATAGTGTATAGGTTTTTGGATGTGTATAGATGGAAATTTTATATCTATATCCTAGCCCATAGTAATAGGTTTTAGAAAATTATTACATAAATGTCACTATATCACCTTAAATACCCACAATAGAAATCATGTAGTTGAGCAAGATATGGATGATACTTTATATGATAAAATTATTCGCTCATCCAATATTTATTTGCTAATTTTATGCTTGTTGGTGGATCACCTAAGATGAAATTGTCGTTAACTTAAATGACCATATATTTTTGAATTCCTTTCCAGATGCCGTCTTAACTTCACTGCAGAGGTACCCGAGTTGGCCGTTGCTAAAGTTACTAATGGAATCAATCTCATGTCTTCTTGGGCACTGAAACCTTTCAATTTCCTAAGTGGACGCAGTTTCAGATGGTTGGAGCTATGGATATATCACAGTTAGTAATATATCTCGTTTAAGTTTCGTTTTTTACTTTTATATCTCGTTCCCCACTAATGTAAATTCATGGATGCGTAATTGAGATATTTATGTTGAAAAAGATATTTTCAAACTAAAAGTTAAAAATTATAGGTTTCATTAGTGGGAATATTTAAAAAAAAAAAACCTGCAAAAGTGGGTTGATGAAAAGTAGAAATCTTATGTTGACATAATGCGAAATTTATCAATAAAACAGAATATTTTTTATATAGTGAAAGCAAATACACTAATAAAGCACCTAAAATATTAGAAAAGCTGCTTGTGTTATACTGTTACTCGATATTAGAAATTCTTCCTAACCATTTCAACTAAGTGGCTCCTGTGTAGAAATTCTTCCTAACTATTTCAATGAAGTGGCTCCTGTGGAAATTAGAAACGGTAAAGCACACACACCGAGAAGTAAAGAAGAACATCGACAACATCAAAACTTGGATGATAGGAAAAAGTTGAAGTTATTCTTGTTGAGACTACACATGGGGTAAGGTTCACAACTTTTCCTATTCTTTTATTTTACTTTATATATTTATATCTCATTAATATATGTTGAATGCACATTCATCATCAGCTTTGCTGAAGGGGGAAATTCTAACTTTGGAGGCAGCATACTATGATAGTACGGATATTTTGTTCTCGTGCGATTTATATAGATAAGGTCCGATAGAAAAAGAAAAATATTGCCTTGTGGTTTAGACATGGACACGTTTGGTTTTATATATTTTCCTCTATGCAGCATTTAGGGTTACCTGTTCCCTTATAATAAACATTTGTTGAATTAACGAGCAAATGACGATGCATTTTCTCATGAATTTAACTATTCATGTACCATAAGATTGTAGAAGGATGGAATCGAGACAACAAAGTGCTCAGTTTAAGTTTAACTTGATGTAGCTATTAAAGGGATTGACTCCATTAAACCCATTTACACTTAATTTAATATATTCCTTTTCCTAGTTGAGATAGTATTTAAACTTAGCTTAAGCTCCATGAAGGCCTCCCAATCTAGTCTAGCCAATATAGTGAAGTTTGAGCTTGATTCGATAAATTACTTGAATAGCCTAAGCTTCAACTTAATTTGATTGTTGTCGAATCAAACAAGAATAATATTATTCTTAGGTTAATCTAAAAAAATTTGCAAATAAGGCTTATTTACACTCCTAAAATAGAAATTAAACATATACATGACCATATTGTTTTTTTTTTTTTTTCACAGCCCTAGCATGGATAAACAAGATGACATGGACGGTTATAAAGCAAAATAGGTCAGAAGTTATATGTCAATGGTGGATTCTCTTTTTATTTTTATTGATAATTTTAGTTGTGTTTTGTATTTGGTATAATCTTATGTCCAGTGCTCAGGATCAAGCATATCGAACACGAAAAGCTCGAGCATAAATACACTAATGAATTGATACATAATGCCTTCTACTGTATCATGGAGTTCAGCTGGTGTGATTAAAGAAATTGTTACAATAAAATCACTGTTTCGTTCTTGTACTTTTTCTTTTGTTCATCGTGAAATAAATGCGAGGGTTCGTTGGGATGCTACACAAGCCAAAAATGGGAGGAATTGTAGTGTCTGAGTTAACCGACTTCTATCTTATTTAGCAAACTTATTATTTGTGAGTTGTGCCTCAAGGCTCCTTATTGGTAATTCTTAAGTGAATGACGTACTTATTTGGTTAGGAAAAAAAAAAAAAAAAAATCTAGAAGAAGATGAAATCAACACTAAGTGCAGGCTTACGGTACGCTGCCCAAAATGGGATTATTGAAATTGTCTCCATATATTGCAATATTGTTCAAGTTTTATTCGGGTAAATATTTTGGTGATAACTGAATTATATTACAGAGGGCCGTTCAACATCGCAGAGAAAACATTGTGAATCTTTCGTACAAGAAGACAGCCCTTAACAAAAGAAGTAAGAACTTTTTCACATGAAAGTGATGAAAGCTTACCGCATGCAGTAGCAACTTCGATCCATACCATGCCCCATTTCTGAGATTTTTTTTTTAAATTTTATAATATTATTTTCCTTTTTCCAATTTTCTGATACTTTTTTGTTTTTTTGAAATTTAATAAATGAAAAGGTCAGTCTCACGACATTCCCTTGGGAAACTGGAAATTGAGGGATTCGCAATCTCTTGGTCCCATTATTCTCAATTCTCAACACCTTCAATTCGAGGGTAGTCCTTGCTAAAGCTACATCGTAGTTGCTTTTTCTTCTTCTTCCCTCATCCTTCACCTTCACATATGCACTCTTTATCACTTCCTTTGCTTCTACTATCACGCAATCTACTGTCCTCTCCCTCTCTCTCTCTCTTTCATCAAGAAATGGTAGGCAGTTATTCCTATGAGTGATAACACATGTTCGTTCTTTTGAAAAGCATATACTTTTCCATTTCTTCAGTCGAAGGAAAAAGAATCACAGCTTAGATAAAACCCAAGTTCAGGTGATGTTCTTTTGTTCGTGTTTATTGTTTTACATGTGTTCAGGAACCGAAGGTTGGTTTTCTGGGTATATGTTGGTTTCTTTTTTACTTGATTTTTTTTTTCCCTCTCCTTTTGCGTATCCATTTTTTGGAGCATTTGATGATCGTCTTTTGAACTGGGCAATTTAAGAGTTATATCTACCACTACCAGGGAAGTTAATAATGGAAATAGAAGGATGTGAAATTAGGTTTTATGTTTGGGTTTGTCTGAGGTAGAAGGAAGTTCTTTCGATGATCAACTTATTTGAAGGTGTTAAGAGTTTTCCATTTTCTATTACAAATATTTGTTTTCTCTGTATGTTTATATATATACACAATTTCCTTTTTAGATAGCCATATACACAATGCTTGTATCGAGAATATGAGTTAATAAGTTTTAAAAGAATCTTTTTATATTTTTAAGATTATCTTATGATACTTAGTGTACAAGTATTTGTAACTATCTATTAATGTTTCCTAAATTTTATATGGTTGTTTTTATCCCATGAAATTCAGGCATAACCTTTTCATTATCATTTTCTTCCTCTATATGCTTCCATTTCCTTTTCCATACTGCATCATTGCTCTTCAAACAAATTTTAATATTAATAGGTGCTGGGATTTTATTAACAGAAAATTCTTATATCGATAGATTGGATTATAAATCATATAATTTGCCATATATGTTTAATACATGATAAAATATGCAGATGGTTGGTATTGTTACTCATACGCCATGCATAGGATAGTTTGTAATGGAATCTCTCTCATGTGATTTCGAGTTTTGACTTCACCAAGTCCGCTCATCTTGTGCATCTAATTTATCTCTTCCAGCTGATTTTCTCCACCAAGAAGAAAGGAAAAAAGAGAAATTCTGATAATCCTATATAGGATATACTCATCAATGTCGGAATCCAAATCTCAGGTGCTGCAAGGAGGTATGAAAACAGAACCAAACTCCCAGTTTTTTATGCATATCCACGGTTTTTGTAAAATAGTACAAAGTAATAAATAAAAAGGAAGAATATTGACCTATTGATATAATTTAGACTTTTGTCCTTAGATTAGAATTCGACTCTTCAGTAAGAACACGACTGTTCAATAACACCACTACGATGCGTCAATCTCTACAGTTGTATATGTATTCTTTCCAACACTTAAAAAAGCTTCACTTTAAATGCCTAATTAAATGGATTTTTGTAGTGCATTCAGTACATGAGAATAGCCTTGAATAAAATTTCAATTTGAGTTTCATTCCATAATCTATAATTGGAAGTGACTTTAAAGGCCTGCCATGTTTGCTTTCAATGATAATTTGATCTCCAGTTTGGAGAGGTGGAATAGCTATGTTAATTATATATATTATTTGATATAGAGCTAATGTGAATGTAGCTTAGATAAATTTGGAAGTACTAAATTTCTTATATATATATATATATATACATAAACATATATTTACAAACTGAATTATCTGTTGTTATAGCATAAATAAGTATGAGAACAATATTTTTTTCTTTTTCTTTTTTTTTTTTTCCTAATGTACACATTGTGTTGATGCGCATTCACAAAGCTTACATTTCCACACACCCATAAGTATTTGTCAAGCTCGAAAATTTTCTTCCTTTCCTTAATTTTAGTTTATATTAAACTCAGTCCATTTAATATAAAATGCTCAGTTAATTTTTTTTTTTTTTTTTAAAAAAACCTTCTTACTTTTTAAAGAAAAGAGCTTTTAAAAAAACTTTTGAGTTGGAGATAATAAGTGAACTAGTTAGTTTAACTTTGCTTACTATATTAGCATGCAGAGTAAAACCATTGGAAAGTTTAACAATAGTTAAATGAGGCAAATGCATAACAACATATAAAAAATGTTGACAAGGTGTAATATAGTGTAATGCCCTTGTATTCATTATCCAAAGAGCTAAAAATTTACTAACAGCATTCAAACATAAAGGATCAAATTTAGAAGTACCTGCTTGTGCAACATCGATTGCAGCAACACTTGCATAATTTGATGCCTCCTTCATAACCGGTAGCATCTCCATACATAAAGCTAAGATTAAATCGTTATCAAAAGCTTTTTATGTTTCAATAGATAAACAAGATTTTTCATGAAAAGGTGTGCCCAAATGAGCTCCTGAAGAATTCACTTGGATTGCCTTTTTTCCCTTTATTTGTCTCTGCTCCCCTTTAAACCACTCAAGATAACCAAATGGTTGAAAACAATTATCAACTAAATGGCCTTTATACTTACAATATGTGCTGATTACTATCTTTTTAAGCTTTCTTCTATTTGCTAAACTCTTCATAGCTGATGAGCTACTTCGATTAGTAGCAAAAACATTGATTTTAGTATCAGAATTCATCATTCCTATTATCTACCTTTGTTTTTATACCTACCGAACCAGATAATAAGCTCGGTTGATGAATGGCAATGGCTCCATTGATAGGATCTAATTTCATACACTCTCATAAGCCCCGTTGAGTCCCATTAACAACTGAATCATTTTATCATGTGATTCAAACTCCATCATCGATTCAAACTCCATCATCCTTTCGTAAAATGGACATGTATAGTAGTCAAGACGCCCATAATCACATATTAGCATCGCATGCAACTTTTGAAGTTCATCCTAGCTCCACTTCAACTTGTCAAAATACATACTAACTAATTGATTATGTTGCTTGATGTTAGTTATCTCATGTTGAATCTTAAATATTAGAGGTCCATTAACAACACCTTAGTACTCTTTCACTTCCTTCAGAGCTTTGCAGCAAATTTCACATGCAAAAAATTTCATGCCAAATTATTGTTTATGGAATTAAGAAACCAACACTTAACCATATAGCCAAACCTAATTCACTTAACAAGCTCCGGTTAATTTCCATCTGGCAGTTAAATTGATTCATCAATGAATCCGATTTTAATTTTTACTCCAAGACCAAGCTTAATTAACTTGCTCTAAGAAACATAATTTGTTTCATTGAATATCAAATATCTAATGGACATTGTAGGACTATCTTATCCTGACAAATAATAAGGATCATTAATTGCCAACTCTAACTAATTGTTCATCCTTCAATTCAATCGAAATTTCAGCAAAAACTTGATTTGCAGAATGAGAATAACGAACTATAGAGAGAAAAAAATGTACAAACATATAATAATCCCTAAGATTTCTACTGTGATACTATGTAAACTTTTATAAGTTTGCAATCAATAGTTAATGGAATTATTTAATTCTGTTAGAAGACAAGAGAGATTGTGTTTGTGAAAGAATGAATATTCTATATATTACTCCAATAAGTACATTACAGGACTATCTATATGAGCTATTGCCACGTGGAATAAATAGATTTACATAACTTTAACATGAGATAGAAGTTAAAATATGATAAGGTAATGATATAATAGTTTTAATTGTTCCATAAGAAAGTACGTCTATTTTATTGACATATATCCAGGAATCATGATCCTATAGCATGCCTTTCAAACATTGGAATTTTATGAAATAGAGAATTATTTATGGCATTCTATAGTTTTAAATGTTTCGTAAGAAAACACATCTACATGCTATCAGCATTCGAAATGCTAAACAGAGGATAACAATATGCAAAATGGAAACTCAGTTATTGAAAATTGAGATTGATATATTATCTTGATGAATGTTTAGCTTCATATATTTGAAACAATTTTATGTAATGCCATTTCTTTCGTCTTAATGTTATCACCGATGTTTGTGCATGATAACACATTATTTCAAATATAGCATCAAAAAGCTTTTTATTAATAACGTTTAGAGGAAAATGCAGGTGCAGCCGGAGAAAATGAGTGATTATATAAATTGATCTAAAAGGTTTAAAATTATTTTTAAAAAATGCATCTAGCATACGAGTATTTTATACTTGGTCACTTTGTGATGCACTTACATTTTGTTCTCTTTTGCCTCGGTGAAAATTATGAAGCTAAGTGGGCCAAATCATAGCAAATATTATTCCAGGCTCAATACACCCAAAATGCAAAATAAATCAGCTAAACTATTTTTATGAATTTTTATCCAACTATTATATATATTGTAACTTTAGAGGGAAGAGAAATTGATTCTAATCTATTCGGTTGGAAGTTATTATTTATATTATTAAACTATAATGGCATTGGCAATATTTTTATGAATTATGTATAAGGAAAGTTCACATGAAGTGCTCTTTTTGTTTCTAAAGCACATTTAAACATTATTTTTATTTAAGATTTTTGTTTAATCTATCAACTCAATTTTTGTTTAGTTATCAACTAAATTTACAAAATAAATATGGGATAAAATTTTTTATTTAGTCCAATGTCACAAAAATTGTGCAACCAAAAGTTATTTAGATATATAAAATATCAATTGCTAGACAATTGTTTAATTAATTCATGCAAGAGCATGAATTAATCACTTTCAATAGAATCATTGAATGATAATACAACCTCAACAATTAAGAGCAAATATAATAAATTACATCAAGAAAGGAGATCACAAATGATTCAAAAAATTCCTCCGATGCTCAATTTTCTGAATAAGATGAACTTGAAAAGCTACAATGAACCCAAGCTTGAACTTGAACCAACATACATCACTTGTGCTAAAGTTGGCTAGTTGCATTCTATTAGAAACCATAACATCACTTCAAACATAAACTAAAATTAAATAAAATAAAGACAGGAACAAAATGAAACTAAAGGCAAAAAGAGAAAGAGTCAACATTGCTCTTAAGTCCATCAACACCACACAAGTGCAATTTTTTAATCAAGCAAAAAACCTAAAGCTAAATACTAAAAAGAGGAAGACCTGTCGTTCCTCTAATCTTAATTGTAACTACATTTACTTAGAGAAAATATTGACACATACGGGAGTTTTACCAACATGACATCGAGCATTGGAAAAAAATGATAAAAGGTTTAGTTCCAAAACAAACCCAGTTTGGATAAAAATGCTTTTTCTTTTTTCAGGCCAAAGAAGAAATTTATTACTTTTTGTGGTACTTAGGTGAAGAGTTAATTCAATCAAGAGATGAGATGGCAAATAAGGCCGAATCAACGTTCCCTGAGATTGCACAACAACAAACATCTGGTAACACTTCAATGACATCTGATGAGCCGGGCATGGTTCTACAAGCAAATTACACAAACCCAGGTGAGATTCATATTAAATGCATTTTTTTTTTAATTTAGTTTTTTCTAAAGTATTTAATCAGTACAGAAGAGCCAAAGAAAATTTCCTTTTTCTTTTCTTCTTTTTTAACACCCTTCTTTTTTATGATTACTCCAGCCATCCAGTAGCTACCTTTTTCTCTTACACTTCCATAGATTTGCAATTCTACCATCACTTACACTTTTAAGCATAAGGAAAGAAATGGAATCAAGATCATGACTCTATTTCGATCTACTTTTCTATATCAAGCATGATATTAGAGTGGTATTGTGATGTAATAAACAAGTTGAGGATTAGCAATAATTTTTCATGCAGGTAATTTGGGTGTACAGTTCTACTTAAGTTTGTACCGAGCAGTAACTAAAGGAGATTGGAGGACCATCAAAAGTTTTCTAGATAATGATCCAAATGCGTTGACGGGGGATATCAATGGAATCAGAGAAACGTTGCTGCACGTAGCGGTTGGGATGGGACATGCAGATATCGTACGAAAACTCTTGGAAATCGTTTCCTCCGACTTGCTTCTGAAACTAAATAAAGCCGGACATAATGTCCTCCATCTTGCTGCATTTGGTGCAAGCCTAGAGATAGCTAAAGCATTGGTAGAAAAAGATCCTAGGCTGACACAGAGTATAAATAAGGCTGGAGTAACACCACTTCTGCTCGCTGCATTTTGTTCTCAAGAAGAACTTGTACGCTACTTTTGCATAAAAACTAGTGATGATGCTCCAGGGTGTCCTTTTACCGGTCCTCGTTCCGGCGAACTAATCGTCCAACTAATTTATCGCGGCTTTTATGGTACGTGTTTATAATCTTTAACCCAAGTACTTGTTCTTTTAAGGATTTTGTCTCTCTGTATTTATTTAGTTTTCACACTGGATAGAATAATTACATAACGTGTAAACAAAAAATAAAAGAAGTATTTGTTAGAAGGGAAGCGTGAGGATAAATCAAATTACAGAGGAAGAAAAGATTAATAGAGAGAGAGAGAGAACCAAAACACACAATAATTAATTTAATGGAAAACCCTTTTGTATGGAAAAATCATGAGAGAATGAGGGGAAAATTTACTATCACTAAAATGAGAAGCGTACATGAAAACTAAAAGATCTCCACACACAAGATATTGATTAAATATGTCTTAATGAATTCAATAAAATTGGTAGTCTTTATATAGGATAAAACATACAATAAAGGAAAGGAAATGACTAAATAGCCTAGTATATTGAATATTAACTCTCCTAATAAAATTATTCATATCTACTCTAAAAGGAAAATACATAAAATGACAACCCATATGGTAACTAATAATATCAATGAAACGTAAATATAGACTTAATTGATATAATAGTAAATAACAAGTATTCTAAATAATATTGATAGAGAGGCTGGGTAGTGGGTAGAATCATATGTCAGTAGCATCATCAATTACTAGAAGCTTAATCCTTGTCTCTAGAACCATAATCAGAAACATGGTAGATCAATAAGAAAACTTAACCAAAAGCAGTAACAACTAGAAGCTCATAGAAGAATCGGAAGCTTTATTCAAAATTGGAAGCTCCTAAGATATGAAGATCGGAAGCTTGATAGGAGAAGCATAACCGGATCAAGAAAAACATAGCAATTAGAGCCAAACGTTCTGCTAATATCATAAGCTTGAACCAGAAATAATTATCCAAGATTAGATGCTCCAAAAACATAGGTGATATCGGAATCAACTTAACTAGAAGCACATGTCAAAAGTATGCAAAAGAAGTCAGAATCTTTGCTAAAGGCTTGAACCAAAAAGCAAAATAGGCAAAAACAAGATCAGAAGCACATTCAAGGACAACTTCTTCAAATTCTATATTAGGCTCGGTTTTGATTCCCACCATACCGTCTCTCCAACTTCAGCTAACTTCCCATCTATTGATCTACAAGCTTCTCATACTCCTTGTCAACCATACATGTTTAGAGACACCATTAACATGTATATAGTAATAAAATCGTGTAAAAAAACTATGAATCAGTTGATCACATTCAACGATTCTCCATCACTTCTTAAATTACAAAATGCCCAAAATACAAATCTTCTTCTCCATAAAGAACCCCTCCATAGGTTTGTTGCCATTTTTCCGTGGAGAGGAACTTAAACGATTTCTTCATGGCAACGTGCCATTTATCTGTGTCTTAGATCAAAAACAGTTTTGAATACAAAGTTGGATCAATTGACTCCATCCCATCAACAAAACTAAGTACCTACACCAATATGTTTACCAACACTAATTTCCTTTGATGAATCACGATGCTTCTTTAGCTTGTCTCTAGCAATAAAACAATGATGTCGATATAATAATGATGGCAAACCAACAACGCTCCCAGAATCCTTCATAGAGATCAAAACTAAGTTATTTTAACTCAAAGAACAACATACTTTGAACTCCATTTTAATGATTTGCTTAATGCATCTGAACACACATGCAACTTCTTTCTGGATTATAAAGTAAAAGATTCATCAAATATAACACCCTTCCTGGCAAATGAATTCCCACTCTTATGATAATATAGTTAATAGCCATTCACACAATTTTAATTAACTATAAGCTAGTATTTAATAAATTTGGCTCTACTTTCCATTAACACAGATGCAAGACGAACAAACATATGCAAATGTGAATAATGAGAAGGTCGATGATCCGTGATAATACTTGTTCAAACGTTTGACAACCATTCGATTAATGTAGCGCAAATCACTTTTTATCTTACAACGTTGAAAATTTTTTCTCAAAATTCTTGCCTCACATCTAAACATAAACTTAGCCTTCTCCAATATGGTAAAAAAAAAGGAAAAAAAAAAAAAAGCAGTTGGCTTTCTCCTAGAGCATATCATACATAGGCTTAGCAACAGCATAGTTTTAAGGATTTCTAACATGGTGTCTTACTAAGTCGTACCTCTGACAAAAGTCATTAAAGACCAATCCACCGAATTATGAATCTCTATCAGTAGCTTAGCTCCTTTACAAAACTGCAAGTTTAGCTCCCAACATGCATTTTCAGTGTTGTAGTCACTTAAACACACTATTCTTATTTGTTATGGGGGAAATTCAAAGCTTTTTGGAGAAATTATTATAATTACAAAAAGATACTAATGGCTACTAGTGGAAGTGACTAATGAGGATTTGACTCTTAGATAGGAATGCAATATTGTATCCATTTTGTCTTATGTGACCGCATATGAAAGTACACCTACACTTCTTAGCAATGACATGCCCCTCTTAGTCCGATGTGTAAGCTGCATATGCTATGATTTTACTGCATCAACTTTTAACTTGAGAGTAGAAACTAATTCTACACCTAAAATTGCAAATCCCTATAGAACAAGTAAACTACCAAATTTAGCGCCTTCCATAACAAAAATGTCACTCTAGAAAAACCCTCAAGTTATTGGCACCATAACAATCTTTTAACAAACTTAGAGATTACTTTTCTCTTGAAAATAACTTTTTTAACTCTGTAAACTTGTAGGATGTGAACATTGTAGTTGGGACACATTTGATATGAAAACCCAAATCTAAAACTAACTCATTACACCAAGGCACTATTTGACATATTGTTATACTTAAAAAATGGTAAAGTTATAATAGTCTCATCGTATACATCAACTTATCAAAGAAGTGACCATTCAACCGCTATCAAAACCTTCGTATACACATGGTGCATATAGTTAGACTACTGTAAAGTATCTTTATTTCAATATCTAAAGTAAAATAAAGATATTTGATGTACATGTTTCATTGATAAATAGAACATATATGAAGTTTTTACATAAAGTTTGAAAAAGAAATTTTAGAGTTTTCATTTATAGTAAAATAAAATACTACAAGTTTGTTTGAGTCACACTGATGGCCTAGTTGACTATAAAACCAAAGACAAAAAGAATGTTCTAAATCCATTTTCTCTTTACTCCACATCTATTACTTATCTTTTGTACATTGGGAGGTTTGTAGATCTTAGTGACTATTAGCTAGAATATGTAAAAGAACTATGGAGATATGAGAAGCCATCACTCTATAAGGAAATGAAGACAAAAGTTTACAAAGTACAACAATAAGTAGGGTTGTCACTTAGCTATTTAATGCAATGCATCCAATCAAGCATATTTCATGTATACGATGTTGTTTAATCCATCATGAGGTTAGAGATATAATACCTACTCTAACCTAAGTTAATGAGATTACACATATAGGTGTAATGACATGACTTACAACCAAACTCGAGTTTGTATAATAAAAACTTGACTCGTCCTATGACTACCCTTGAATCTAGTGCACCTAACCTCAATACAACATTCTCTTATGTCACTTAGTTTGAATAAGACTGGGGAAAGGCTAATTTATGTTGCTTCATCGAAGGGTCAGAATTTGTTAAGAGTATCCTAATCATCTTCTAATCAGTTACAATGTATACTAGGTTAAGATTTTATTATGAGTTTAACTTAATCCGTTTTAAGGGTAACCAACCAATCGAAAACTATCAAATCAAGAAATATAACACCATAAGGCAATCATATCATGTCGCATAACTATCAAATAGCATAATTGAGTTCAACCATACATACTTCATGAGCATATTTAACTACTTTATAACTATAAACAAGTGCATCCTTAGTCTTGAAGTACTTTTACATAATATTTCAAAATGCCATTAAACATTTATTCCACTTACCTATATTCGTAGTCACTCTTGTGAGTTAAAAGCCTTAGTTAACTAATCATCAAGCATCCTTATATTACAAATTATATTTTCAACTTCTATATAATTTATTGAAGTAACAATATTTTGATCATTATACTTTTAAGTAGCCTTATTATTCCTTTGGTATTCATTAAGTATTTGTTATGAAAGTCAAAGTATTATTTATTTTACCTTAGACATTAGAACCTTCTACTCAACCTTCTAAGTGTGTAGGCTTTATGTATTCAAACTAAAAGTACCTTCCACTTTACCATCTACTTAGGCCTTTACATATATTCTTTGCTATGAAACTTTCTATACAACCTTCTACTAATGTCTTAATTTATGATTTCTATTAAACAAACCTTCTATAAAATCTTCTATATAGATTTAGATTGGAGTTTTATAGTAGGAAACATTTTACTGAAATTTCTACTACGATGTTTGAAGTTGACTTAATCAGGAAAGCTTCCATAATTTCTTTTACATGTCATCAGCTCATTCCATAACTTCCCTCCATAGTTGCCTGATTTGCTCCATTTCCCTAAAAACTTCACATTCCTTACTCTCCTTCCCTTCATCTAGACCTAACCTAGTTGAACTCCTTTAATATCAACTCACATGGCTTAAAAAGTGATCAAGACCAATCATGCCATGCTTGGAAATTTAACCAAAAGGAGTGTCAAACCCAACTAATCAACTAATGTTCCAAAGATTCACTTTCATTTACTACTAATTTGTAAGGGTTTTTCGACTTAAAATAATCAATTTAACAATCGTTGTAAACCTAACATAGACAATGAGTAAAAATCATCATTTCTATCTTTAAAAACCCCTACCTTTTTATGAAATTCAACTATTTCTTCTTAAAAATCAGCATCAACTTATTACATGTCATAAAAATTACTCTTAAAGTGTTTGGAGATCAAACTAAACAAAGCACCTTGAAAAATAGTAAAGTTTCCTAAAATTTCAGCTTATGAGTTTTTGAAAAACTAAAAATCAACCCTAAGCAAGTAAAAAGTTTTGGAAAGTTTTTTATGTAGCAAATGTATATTTGTTATAAAGTGTTTAAAACTATACCATTTAAGTTTTTGAAAATGAAATCGAAAATCAGCTCTAAAAGTCACATTTATTATGTATGATATATAAAATGAATGATTTTCAAAAAATAACAATTTTACATGAAATTATACTTAAAAAAACTATCAAAATGAATTTTCAACAAAATTGTGACAACATGGAAGAAAAATTGGATTCACTAGAGAAGAGTGTTCTGCCCATCAATGATAGGGATGGATCTACCAACCAGGTTAACCAATCTATTTCCTAGTAAGTGGTGGTGTACATTAATTGTTAGGTCATCCCCAAGCCCTAAACCCTCAAACCCCAAATACATATATTATTGCCCCTTTTTTTTTTTTTTCGAAATCTTCTATATTTCCTCCAACAGCCCTTTAGCTTCTAACATAAGTTTTTCCTAAATGTAAGGTGTCCCATGAGTAGGATTGCTATGGGAATGGGGTATATATAGGTCGTAAGTTGGTAGGGTTTGCTACATATACATAAGTGACAAGTGTTCAAATTTTTCTTCATAATTTGCCAAGTGTCTAGTGGTCTCCATGGTTTTCATGCATGGTTTTAATAAAATCAACCGCTCTTAATACACAACTCCTAAAATGATGTGCCTCAATTTGTTTACTATTTAATTAAGCATATTTTATTATATTTAATACTTAGGTTGGTATATATAAGTAGCTTCTATTAAATTTCCTACAAGTTAAACTTAATTAATGCCTAATTATGCCCTAATATTTTCTATTATTTTTCAGATCATTTATTGATCTTGGTATATATTTAATTTAGTTCCATGTTTGTTATATTTCAAGTTGTGATTTTTCACAATTATGAGAATTAATGAATAAATAAGTTAGCCTTAACATTTTAACTTATATTAATGTTTGGTACTCAATTTCTCTAATCAAAACTTATAAGATCATTTGACTAACTTTTAGCATCTTATCGTAATTTTGAGCTTAAAAAGACCAATTCCACAAACACCCTAAAATTGAAGTTCATGATTTCACAATTATAATTAGTTAATTATTTTATATATATTATTCTAAATATTGTTTCATGCCATTTTGTTATATTAATCTATGTTTGAGATCTTATTAAATTAGGTTTCAAATTTCACAATTTTTTTGTTATGACAATTAACAAGTAAATTGAAAATTTATTGCTTGAACTTACATTTATATTTTATTATTCCTTGTCGAATACCTAAAGTCTTTGGCTCGTTTTAACTAATTTAAGGCCTTAACATGTATTCTGAGCTTAACAAGGAAATCTTTCCAATTCTTTTTTGCAAACTAAAAGACTCAACCTTTTTGTATCCCTTCCTCTAACAATAATGGCATGTCTTGTTATTGTGGCTTAATATATTATGCATATAGCCATAATGCGCTATTACATATCTCTTGCATCTAGTCTCTAAGCCTACCTATTAAATCCATCTACTACTTGACTCAATCTTGTTTTTAAGTTTATCCTTGCTCACCATAAGATAATTTACATACTTGAAGGACAAATTGTTTTGATCATATCATTATCACCCTCAAGACAATATAAGAGGATGGATAACATAGCAACATAACTGTTTGATTTTCATTGTCAATATTCTTTAAGTTGTTAGTCAAAGATGAAACCTACACAAATGATCCCTTATAGATGTACCTTGAGATGAACACGAAAATATACAACATCCATTTTAGAGCTATCTTATTGACTTTGGCACATTTAGGTTCTTAGATCTTCCCATAGACTAGCCATATTTTTCCTTGTAGGAATTCCCCAATTTTCTCTTATAAATTAGTCACTAGTCATTAGTCATACGATTAAACATCTTTGAATTGCCTAAAAGCCCTTCTTCGACCCCTCATTAATTGCCAACATCTATACGCGCCATAATTTGAAATTGGTGTGACTATCATAGTCATTAATGTTGAACTCCATTAATGCAATCAACCGAATTCAATACTCTCAAGAACAAAACAAACTACAAAGCCATAGATCCAGGAACCTTAGATGACAAAACAACCGATATGATCCTAAGGCCAATTTATTGAGATAAGATGGGAAAAAAAACAATAGTAAATAAATTAAGGAGAAGAGAGAAGGAAAAGAAGCACATGAAAATCGTAATGTGAGGAAAAAAACCAAGATTGAAGGAGGATGAAATTCAATATAAGGAAAAGGAGGAGAGTACACAATAGTTATAACATTCTCTCAATGAAGCACATGAATGTTCCCCAACTATTCTAAGATGTTGTATACAAATGACTCATTTTATGTAGGATGAAGCCCTTGAAATCACTATTTATAAGCATTCATTAGAGTAAAGAGTATGCAATAATGTAGATTAAAAAATTTTAGGATAAAGAAGGAAATAAAAGGTCTAAGCATTGCCACATTATCCTAATAAAAAACTAGTATAGCCCAATTGATCACCTTTCAAATTAGTTAGTTATCTTCTTCGAATAATGTTTAGTGGTTTACCACCGATCTATTGGGTCAATTGCTTAATTCCAAAAGTACATATGCATTTTTTATCAACCTTTCACTTATGAATATCCCATAGCCAATGAAACTAGACTTAGGGTTAGGTCTATACTGCTTCGTAGGCCTACGAATCGGATATCAAAGATTTTTTTTTAACTATTTGTAATATATATATATGTAAAATATGTATATTATATTATAAATGTTAATATCTATAATATATGCAATATCTATAATATGTTAATATGTATAATATACAATATATGTTAATGTGTATAATATATATAATATGTATAAATATATATGTTAATATAATATATAAATAAATTATAAAAAAAAATCCAATTCAAGTTCGTTGGTTTAAGCAAGTTACGGGGCTTGAATTGCTTAGACCGGCATGAATCGGTAAGCTTTCAAATGGTTTAAGCCTATCACAAGTCATAGGCAAGCTGGTTCTAGTTAACTGAACTAAAGGATTAGCTATTTTACAGTTTGAAATAAGCCTTCCCTAAGTCTAAATGAAACAGGTCGAAATTAATGAAATTCAATCTGCATAGGATTTGCTATTAATGACAAATCCTTGAATGAAATGTAGAGGGCCAAATTTAATACTAAACTTCAAACTGATTGATTAAATGGATTTGACTCCTCAAGCTACGATGACTAGGCCCAAGAACTCAAGCCAATAAATTATAGGGATAATTAAGGCAGATTTGATATAGTAGGCTTAAAATAGGACCTATTGAATCGATTCGCTCGATCCAACCTTTCTTTGTTTGGCTCACACTAAAATAATAAATAAAGTCTTTCTTTGGGCCCAAACCCATTAAAATAGCTCACTTAAGATCTATTAATAAAGAGCTTCAATTTAACCATTGATCACTATAATCTGATGAATGCGATCAACTATCATTTCCTATAAATACCTCATTTACATCCTCATTTGGATAAGAGAAAACCCCCATTAACATTGTTACTCTACTAGAATTTTTCCTTAAAGATCAAACACCTAAGCACCTTAAGAACTCTATCTTATTATTCATCAATCGTGGAGTTTGATGCCATCGTGCTCCTCTACCTATCATAATACGTGTTAAAGCCTTACTAAGATCACTTACTCTTCCTAATAACGTATAGTGTGACTTTACATGTAGCATACATATGACACTTGCATCCATACCCACACCCCTACATGTTTTTGTGACTCCACTAGAGAAGAAAGACTTGATAGTCATATCATGGTACCTCCAAGACGAAGACAACCAAATCCTACTGATAGAATTAATCAATAGGAAAATGTTGCTATTGTGACCAATAATTAAAATCCACCTCCATGTGGAGACACTAATTAAGGTAATGGCACATAGGAAGGTATCCTTAATAATGTGCAATTAACGCGTGAGTTATGAGAGACTAATCGGAACCTAGGTAAACTCACGGCAATGTTCATTCAATGTGCACCTGCTTTGGTTGCCTTACTGCTATACAATAAAGAGTAACTTCCTTAAATCCTTCTAATGTACCACAACATACCCTATCTAACCCTCTTATCATCAATGAACATGTCACTCTTAGAGTTGAGGAACAACTTTTTGCTGTGATACATCTACATAGGATTCATTACTTGAAGTAAGGAACTAAGGAGTTCAAATTGGAGGATCATCATCCTCATGTGCTATACCATGTGTCACGATTATTGACTCTATACAACCAACACCGATAAATCTCATGTCTACAAGATCTACACTTGTGAATCTCACGCCTATGCACCCCACTCCTGCAGTGTCACTGAAGGTGGAAGCATCTACTTAGAGAGATTTATTTGTGACTAAAGAAGATTTAGACATGTATTTGAAGGAGATACAAGTGAAATCTATGGTAAGGATAACGAAACTGAACCTTCTGTATCATGAATTCATTGCTACAAAGTTGTACTTTATGGATTATGTCAATCCAAAGTTCATGTTATTTAATAGCAAGAAAGGAAGTGCCAAGGAACATTTACTGAAATTCATCAAGACACTGGAAGTACATGGTCTAGATGACGATTTGAAACTGAAAGAATTTTCTAAGTCGCTCACTGAGAAGGCATGTACCTGTATGTTAATCCCCCTCAAGGGTTAGTAGGTTCGTAAGGTAGTATGTGTAAGATATTCTTGGAAAAGTTGTTCTCTACAGAAGAGTCTCACTCTTATTAACATGGGAAGAATTTGACAAAAGCTTAAGGAAGATCTTATGGATTACATTAAGCGCTTTAGGGAGTGTTCCTTGGGCATATAAGACGTTCATGATGAAAGAAAGTTAGTTAAGATTTTCATTTAAGGAATGTTTACTGAGTATGCAATGCATCTTGAGAACCTCTTGTTAGTTTCTTTCGCTGTGTTGGTTGAGAATACGTGAAGGACCAACAATTCAATAGTATGACAAAGAGGTGAAAACATAAGATTTAATAAGCACACGCCATCAATAAACTCAATTCAAGAGAAGGATCTAAGAGGAGTAGAGAAATGTAGAAATGAAAAGCTTACGAGCACCAAACCATTTTTGACATACCTATGCTCAATGGGAAAAATACACACACTCCTTAACCAGTGGCTACATGATGGGAACATCAGACTCCCAAGAGTTGAGCACTTACCAACAAATGAAGAGAAGATTGACCTTAAGTATTGTAGATTTCATAAGGGTATGGGTCATCCAACGAAAGATTGTTGGACTTTGAAAAAGATATTTAACGAGAAAGTTTAAAATGGAGAACTGATCATTGAAGATAATGATGTTGAGAACAACCCACTTTTATCTCATAACACCCAACGTAGTATTGTAAATGTTATCACTCATGATCCCATAAAAATGGAAAGTATATACGTGTAGCCAATTGAGGCGTACAAAGTTAAGCATAAAGGATTTGAGACAAAGACGAATGGAGATGACAATATTGCTCTTTCTTTGTTGAAGATTGCTAATGTTAGGAATTTCTTTGATTTACTCAGTTTTGATAAGGATGCTCGGCTTGAGGTAATGACTACACTAATAAGGATCTTGTAAGACCAATACAAGAGATATCTTATAGTATGTCCCATAAAGGGAATCGTTTCAATCAATAAGGGGGCAATTATATTTACTAATGTTGACATTTGTATAATAAATCTTAACCACAATCACCCTTTATATGTAGAAAGCATACTCAATGGTCATCCTATCAGGAGAACATTTATTGATAATGGATCTTCACTTAATGTTATACCCAAACTTTTAAAGCTGTAAAGATAGATATTCGAAACATTGTGAGACAACCAATCACACTAAATAGCTTCTACAAGTCTTCCATAAAGACAATAGGGCATGTTGAAGTAGACTTTGATATCAGACCTATCCATAGCTCCACGTGATTCCATGTGATCGATGTGCTTGTATCTTACCATATACTTATAGGAAGGACATGGCTACATAATCACAACATGGTATCAATACATGAAAGGTCATTGGAATGAGCAAGACATCTTCATTCCTATAACAAAGAATCCATTCACACGTAATGAGTCTCACTTTACTGAAGTAACATTCTTTGATGAGCTTGTGAATGAAAGAGACACCCTTAGTGGAATCCCCCAAGGCATAGCTAGTTATAGGGGAAGAGGCTCAGACTTAAGCATTCAAAAAGAAGAAGATGTGTAGTTGTCACAATGGTGAGAAGAAATGAAAGTGAACCAATGATATTATGAAGGTAGAAGATACATTATAAGTTAAGAAGTACGAGAACTGTTGGCAGCTAGGATGTGTTTTCACTGGTATTGTCCTAGTTTTCATTTCATTTCATATGTAAGTACAGTGATGAGTGCTTTTCATTAATGAAAGTTCTTTTTTCCCATCGTTAATATTTTCTAATGAGAATGTAATGAGTATTTGGGTATCTTCATTTTCTTACTATTTTCGCTATAAAGTAAGATACTAGTATCCTTAGTGCACAAAGTTAATTTCACAAAATGGTTTACATCCGAATGGGGGAAACTAAAACCCTTGATCAAACAAAGGAAAGTGATAATGGATATAATATATAAACTACACATTGTTGCTAGCTAGTAAGAGCCTAGTCTCCTAAGCATACGATGATGAGCTTAGCTTCTATGTTGTAGACTCATAAGAGCACTGGTTCCTAAACATATATCATGCCATGATAATCATGTATAGCTTTTATACTAACTAATTGCTATGTTTCTTGCCATCAAGTAGTGAAAACAATCCCATTAATGAGTACTTTAACATATTGACATTCAAACCCATGTATCATCCTGTTATGCCATGCCACGCAATTAAGTAGTGGGAAATATCCCCTTGACTAATAAGAAAAAATTATTGATCCCAAGCAATCAATGACATTGTTTTGCATATGCGCAATTGAATACTTCTTAAAAGGGATCTTTTATATATTATCAATAACAACAAAAGTCTTGCTTCATTATGTGAGATGACATGTGAGATCCCTTATATCATTGGGTTTAACTAGTCTCGTCATTATGCAAATCTTAAAGCAAACCCCCCTTAGATCATCAAGTCTGAGTAATCTCATAATTATATCTATTGTACAAGAGGCCCCTTAGATCAAAGATTCTAAATAATTTCGAAGTTATATCAATCTAAAATTTGAAGGTCATGATTGCTTAACATTAGTGTAACTAGGTTGAGCCTTTGCTCCCTACCATGTGGTGTCATTTTTAAGAAGAAAGAAGTGATAACGAAGCAATTTTACTACTTTATACTAGACAATAGCATTGCTTAGATGAGGCATTGCTCCTAAGCATGTAAAGTCCTAAATATATGCTTCTCACCATCTGTCAAGACATCACAAGTCATTAAGGGGATCGAAACTACCTTACTACATTATTTTCTAGTACACTACTACTAAGTAAAGAGCTATTGCCCCTAAATGCATAATGATAAGATATTTTCATAAAAGTTGATGAAAGTGTTAAGAAGATAAAAGAGCACAAAAGTTAGTCAATGAATTTCATTGCTATTGATTCTACATATTCAAGTACAACTTGTACTTATAAGGAGACATAAGATTTACAATTAAGTGATCAAGAAGATCATATGAAACAAGGGTTAAGTTAATTCCTACCATAAGCAGTATAATGACTTTTAAAGATTAGTGTACTACAACGCAGCATTAGGTCCTCAATGGTGTCATGAGGGAATGAGGTGCATCAAAACTTATTGACTTACCCCTTCTCCACATGTCAATAATTGGGGTAGGAAAATTATAAATGAATGCAATATGTGAAGAGGTTCTTCTTGTGTAATGATGATCATTACTTATAATATTTTCTTTATACAATACTCCTTATGTATGGCATTCAACGTATACGTGTTCACAAGGCTTGATGTATGTATGCTTATGATGCTCAAAGCGCACGTACGCATAAGGCTCGATGTGTATGTGACGCTCGACACATGAGTACTCCTAGTGTTTGATACACTACACTAATTTACTACATCCCCCTTTGCTCAATTTTAAGGATAACACTATTAAAGTTGTTCAACATACAAGACTATTCCTATATAATGCCATGTTGCTTTCTCCTATTGATTCTTGAAAGAAACAACAATGCCTACATGCAATTGCTACCACTTAAGAGAGGAGGAAAGGTTAATTACATGTGAAAACTAAGGAAAGTGAGTGAGTTAGTAAAGTAAAATGCAAATGGGATAAAAATCATACAAGTGCGAAGTTGAAGAAAAAATTACAAAGGTAGACAAGGAATGAAGCCTTATTGAGGACTTGTGTTTAACTTGCAAAATTTGGCTTACCCATGTTCATATCAAAGGACTTATGCTCAACTCACATGTTGAACTCATTTACATACATATCCAAGTTAGAAGATTAATGATTGGTGTCTTATGTTCAACTTATGTGATGAGACCTCACATCATAGTCAAACCTCATGTCATGTTCAAATCTTACATCATGTTTAAGCCTCAAGTTATGTTTAAACCTTACATCATATTCAAGCCTCACATTATGTTTGAGGGTTATGTCATCGTGTTTAGGCCTCACGCCATATCATGCTCAGGACTCATGACATGTTCAAAACGTATTTCATGTCTACATGTTGCGTTTGGCAATTATGTCATGTTCAAGACTCACATCATGGTCAATGATCATGTTTGGGGTTCAAGTTTGATTTTGATGTTAAATTATGTTCAAGGCTCGTGATTACTCATATTTGACTCTAATGTTTAAGACTTGCGTTCGCTCTTATATTTGATACTTAAGTGCAATCCTTATGTTTACTCATGATCAAAACTTACGTATCAAGGCTCATATTCGATTCACATGATGAGACTCATGTTCAACTTAAGTACCAAAAGTGCTCATATTAGAAGCCTATATATACTCATGACAAAGAGACTATGCTAAACTAGAGTGTTTGATGCTCATGTGGACTCATGCTCAAATCTCACTCGCTCATATTTAAGGTTCATGTTCATATTTAAGTTCACATTTTATGGTTATATGGAAGCCTCATAGTTATTTTGCATGATTAGCCCATAAGTGTTTGTATTAAGGGAGAGTCAATCTCATTTCACGTATTACTTCACAAATGCTTATGTCAAAGGGAGGTTGTGTTCAATTCAAGCACGTTACTCTCATATACTCATGTATAAGACTCGTGTTCAAATTGCATGTGCTCAACTTACACTCAACTTTCATGTGCTCGTGTGTGGTGCTTATGTATGCATGTCCTTATGACCCAAAACTCATGATTCAATTCACATTTTAAGTTACAATTGGTTTAGAGGCCATACATAACCTAAGTATTATACCGCTTCAATATCACCCATTGATGAAGATTGATACTCAAGTCACAACCGTAAACTTTTGACCCTTAGTTGGCAAACAGTCACGGTTTAGATGGTAAATAGTCTACCCTCTTTAAACCATACTGATTTGTTGACTATTGTTAGTTCGAGATGTGGTCTTCGAGTTATAATCGTAGACTTTTGATCCTTAGTTGCAGGTAACTATAATCCGGGCAGTGAAGAGATCTTCTTTAAACCAAATTCACAAATGTTGATTATGCTACCTACAAAGCATAGAAATGAGGAGATGTACAGAAAAAAGGGAGGAGAAGGATGTTATAATTAATTACCCAAAGATACACATCAAAGCATGAGTAAAATTATAGGAACAAAGGCATTAGGTAGTAGAAACTATCTCATTATTCATTACACAGAGAAGAAATATTAGAGCCAAAGAAAATGTACAAGTTCGGGCTATATATAAAATTCCTAACAACTCAGATCAAGTAAACGAGTGACTATTGAAATAGTGAAATCAAAAAGAAAAAGGAAAGATTATGATATGAAGGGTTGCACCACCATAGAAAAACCAATTCAGTCATATTATGTTGAAAGAAATATTATGGCAAAACTTCAAATCAAATACTTAAGGTAAATCAAGATAGTATGTAAATATAAAGATGGAAACTCATACAGTTATTAATAGAATTTCTTCTATCATGGATAAATATCAAGAAAAAATGTATAAAGTGATAGGATACTTCTATGCTCAAGAATAAAGTGCCAAGCACTTCACATATATCACATTTGCCTTATTATATCATTAAAGAGAAAAATTTGGACATGACATTTAGACTTAGTAGATGCTCTTCGGTAACATACGTTTAAACTAATGAATTCCAACTCCTCTTATTATATCACATTTGCCTTATGTACTTAAGAGAGCATGAGGGTCCTACATTAAATTTTCATGGATCTAATGGTAAGTTACGTGGGAATTGCAAGTTGAAGAAGGCAAAAGAGCCTCTAAGAAGTTCATATCATAGGAGAAGATGGAAGGGAAAGCTATTTCTTTGTGAATTTTAGTATTGGTTATAATTGGTTACGTTTGGTTGTACTGGGGTTCTTATAGGAGTTTCTTTATTGGGAAGATGGAACTAAAATCTCCAAACCATTGTGTAGATAAAGCTTGGATCTTAATAGAGCAATTCAATGTAAGTAGGGATCAACTTTAAGCACTAGCATCTCTTCTTTGTGAATCGAATTAGGGAACGTCTTTGAGATGTATAAAAGAAATAGGAACTAGAATTCCATTGATAAAAAACTTTGCTCACACTCTGAAAGCCCTTTGTTTCCAGAACCTTAGTCTCCTAAAAGAACATATGTACAATGGTGAAGATGCCAATCTTAAGGACTAGTATCCAACACAAAATGAAAATATTCCCTAAAGGCATGACATATCAATTTTAGAGAAAAAAAAAAATTACCATACTGTGAAATTTTGTTTAGTTTGCATGATAAGCCAAAGCACATAGAGGTCATCTTTCAATTAAGGACCAAAAAAAGACATGTTGAAGAGAAATGTGAGACTTCATCCTTTTGCTTATTTAAAGGATTTTGTTAGGTCATTATTGGAGCCATAGTGAGCTTCAAAGTGGTGTCTAAATATCGATTGAAGTGGGGAAACATAATATAAATGAAGTTTTAGTAGCTCAATAACAATAGCTACCTTTGCAACAGCAATAGCACTAATTGACCTTAACTCCACCAAAGGGTACTAGAAAATAAATTAAGATAGAGACACCAAAACAATAACAGGGAAGTTTCATCCTCTTTTTCATTTGAAATTAACAACTTAGTAGTGCAGTCTTGAGAAATTCTTTGACAATTCCATTCTTAAACTTTCATTTTCATATCATCCTTAAACCTACAATTATGACAGGCACATTCACAAATGCCTATTAGTCACAATAGAAACAAAACAACCTCAATGAAAACTAAAACTCAAGAACTATGATTAGTTACCTTGGATCCATCAAATAGCAATTTGGCCAACATACTCCAAGCTCTATCTGATTTCTTAATCAAGCACATCCAAACTCTCTCCAAGGTTAAACGAGCTACTACAATGAGAATATACTTGAACAGCAGTAAACGGCCTTAAAGAGAGTAAGGAAAATAAAATAGGGAAGTTAGCTCAATTTTGGTTATGTTGGATGTTAGCCATGTTCATTGGAGCTCTGACCATAAGTTATGGACCACCTACTGTTTTCTCCAACACATGATGCAACCATAGAAAAAGAAAAAGAAAATAGAAAAAAAAAAGAGAGAGTAAAACAACATGCAAAATTGATAAACAAAGGAAAACACAAGCTACAACATACTGTATTCATTCAAGAGGAGGCTAATTTATGTTTTCTCTTCACTGTAGTGTTGGGTGCAATCTATGAAGTGATGAAACTATCTTTAGGGTAGAAAAGAAAAAGCAAGTAGGACACTTGTTGAGCTTATAACGGATACATAATTATAATCAAATATATTATCTTTTCTTTTAAACTGTACACTAAGTAAATATGGGCTTATA
Source organism: Lumnitzera racemosa (assembly GCA_024138005.1). Classification (NCBI taxonomy): domain Eukaryota; kingdom Viridiplantae; phylum Streptophyta; class Magnoliopsida; order Myrtales; family Combretaceae; genus Lumnitzera; species Lumnitzera racemosa. The sequence goes on from JAMXBC010000007.1 coordinate 86,720,845, forward strand.
GTCTATTTCATTTAATTGCCTGAGAGATAAGGATACTTCTACTACATGGGTTTTGGTTTGGCTATGTTGAGGTGATATTTTGAATGAGAATTTGGCGCAGTTTCATCCTAACCAAAGGCAACACGCTTACTTACATGTTGTTGCAATTTCATATTTAGTGGGGGGTATTTAAGCTCAACATGGAAAGAATGAAGAGCAGTTAATATAGGAGATGCTGTCCCCTTAACCCCTGCTCGCTAACCATTTAGTAGGACCACTGTGCTTATCAATTGTAGCGTAGAAATTTGGTTAACATAAAGCATTTACATGATATGTAGAGACCATATAAGAAGAATTCCCTTATATGAGAAGAAAATCAAGACAATATTGATACATGAAGTCAACCTAATGAGATCACTAATGTGAACTCAACCTATAAATTCAGCTTAAGAAGAGGTAACTTAAAGAAGACTTATTTTATAGTATTGTTTTGGGGGCAATATACAACATAAGCTAGCTGAGGCATGACATATGATTAAGAGGTGCTATAGATTCACGTATGAAGACAATTCTCAAATTAATCTAACAGTAATATAGCTATTTAATAGTGTGAATACGCTTGAGTAATCTAAAATGCTCACTTGGTGCCTAAACCCCTTCAACTTAGTCTGAAGGACTTTGGTTAAAGGGCAAAATATAGAGAGCTAAATTTAATATTGGGCTTCGAGATTAGATGGATTTGACTCCTTGGGCTACGGTGACAATGCTCAAGGAGCCAAGCCTATAAATTACTAGGATGATTAAGGGAGATTTGACATGATGAGCTTGGAGTAATGCTCATTAGATCAGTTCGTTCGATCCAATATTTCTTGGTTTAGCTTATACTAAAATAATAAATAAAGTCTTTATTTGAGCTTAAACCCATGAAAATAGCTTACTTAAGATCCATTAATAAATGGCTTCAATCTTAACTATCGATCACCATTATGATCTGACGGATGTAATCAACTATTATTTCCTATAAATACTCCATTCACATCCTCATTTAGATAAGAGAAAACCCTCATTAATGCTGTTACTCTACCAACGTCTTGCCTTCAAGATCAAACACTTAAACAACTCAAGAACTCTACCCTATTATTCATCAATTGTGGAGTTTAATGTCATAGTACTCCTCCACTTATCACCATATGTGTTAGAGCCTTATTAAGATCACCTACTGCTTCTCCCTATACCTCTCTCCTGATCATTTCACGAAAGTTACTCAAGTCATTTTCCTAATCATATACAGCGCAACTTCACACGCAGCACGCATGTGACACTTATATTCATACCCATACCCCCCATACAAAATATGTGAAGGATCAAATCACACTAATTATAGATGTACGTTGTTTTTATTCTAAATATTCATCATCCTGAAATTTTTTCTTTTTCATTCTTGTTTCTTTTCTACAAGCAATTATTATATTGGGAAAAAAAAGAAGAAGAAAGCAATCGAATGTGTTCTAATCCAATTAAAAAACATTGTTCATACTATCTAAGCAACAAAACTAATATGAACGTCAAATATTTTCGTCTACTCTTAATTTTTTATGTATGAAATATACTCAAATATTTTTTTTTTCACACATCACTAAATGAAGCAAGGGAAGATTTCGCCATGTTGCAACTTAACTATTTGCCACAATCTTCCATATTCCACAAAGACTTAATGTATTATTATTGATGATAAATTAGTTAAAATTTAATTATATTTTTTGAAACTCATGTCAAGTGTAGATATACAATGGCTCATTTACTTCAAGGAAACTGAGAAGGAACAAGAGAGTTATGTTTATAATAATATATTGTAATTTACCTGAAACTTATTTGGACATGACCAATTTATGAGGTTTTTTTATTCTTTCTATTATTTTTACACATAGTAATAACCAATAACTTTTATAAGGTAGATTAATTATGTTTTGGATATGGAATAAGTTTATAACTATGTAGTAATCTTGCTTTCATCAAAATTATATCACGATCACCACTATCACCATCATTATCCCATACCATCGATGTAGCACCCTTACCACTACTGCCACCATTACATTTACCATCTCACCAATACCATTGCCTCAAACTCCCTCCATATGTCACCATAACAATACCTCTATCATAGCCATTGCATTTACATTACTATCAACATGTCTATACTATCAACATTAGTATCATCATTATTACTATAACCATCATCATACCATTAATACTAACATACATTACTACCCCATGATGACTACAACTGATACTACCATTACTACCATTAATAGTACATCACTCATACTACTACCTTTACACCTCTATTACCATTATGTGGCCACTACACTACCACAATTATTGTACCACCATCTTTGCCACCACTACTATCCCTATGCCTATCGTCACTACCACCATCACCACAACAACCTCCCCACTAGCAACACTAGTACTTCCATTACCTTCATTGATATTACCTACGTTATTCCTACCCTCACATTGATACCAGTACATGCCACCATAAGTATTATCAACTTTAAAACCAATGTTGTAGTATGACCATCACTGCTACCATGGTGATGGTGGTGGTAATGGTTCGATACTAGTTGCAATGGTAGTGGTACAACAATCGTAGTTATGGTAGTAGCAAAGGACTAAGATAATATTGGTGTGGGTTTATATTAGTATTGTTGAAGGTCGAGTGGTGTTGGTCATAATGGAATGGGGAAGGTGTTATAATGGTGGAGGTAGAATGTCGTGAAGATGATGATAAGTGATAGTAACAAACAATATTTTGGTATTTTTACTCTACTCTACTCTCAATTCATAAATACAATATAATAATATAATGTAAACAACATAGTAGTCGTTAATGGAATATGCATTTCCAAGATATAATTTTTCTATTTCTTATATTTTCTATTCTTGAAAGTAAACTGTCTTAAATTCTAAATTTTCAATACTTCTAAGAAAGACATCATTAGTAGTGACAAGATATGAGAAAATAACTATGATATATGTCATACATGTTATATATACAAAATTATAATTATAATTACAATCACATATTTATACCCTGCATGACTTTTGTTCTATCACTAATGATATATATATACATACATGTATATATATTAACATTAATATGTATGCTACATTTCATGTCTATATAATAATTTTTTCTTATTTTTGTATACCATCTGCATTAAATAGCTTCAGATACCTTTTTTTTTTATTGTTCTTATGTACGCAATATTACGTTGTGTAAAATAGTCGCCACAACATATAAAATTATTATGCCGTGAATTATAATGTTTAGCCGTCTCAACCTTATGGTATGGACCTGGGATTATCATTAACATAACCGACCATTTTCCTTTGCAGATGTCGCCTTCACTATATTGCAGCGTTACCCTCGGTTGGCCTTTACTGATAATTTTCAAGGACAGAACCTTGTGTCTTCTTTGGCATCAAAACCGTCCGATTTCTTGAGCGGATGCCCCCTCAGAGGCTGGGAGCTATGGATATATCATAGTAAATAGTTACTTCGTTATTGTTGCTTTATTAATTTATCTCTATTCTTCCTCTTTAATTATTGAATAATTAATGTTAACACATACCCTAGTACTTATGTTGTTGCTTCGATGTCATTAAACATTGTAACTGCTTTCTTTTCCCTCTTATTCAAATGAAGTGGTTCCTGTGAAGATAAAAAACGATAGAGCACATCACATACCACGAGCTGATGAAGAAGAACCACGACAACAAGATTTGTACGATGGAAAGAAGCCCAAGTTAATGTTGTTGAGAACATACATGGGGCAAGGTTCGCAAATTTTCTTATTCCTTTATTTTACACTCATCATATATACCTGTATCTATCTATCTATCTATTTATACACACACATCATACTACCATACTAAGATAAATAAAGTTCATCTAGACACATTTAGATAGCAGGTTGGACATAGACTTGCATTTTTATATGTTATCCTCTCCCTGCAGTATATAGGGTTAGTTGTTGCATTATACTTGTACAACTAATTGTCGAATTAGAAGGATTAAGGACAAATGGCGTTCTATTTTCCCATGAATTTGACTGTTTGTGTGTAATAAGGCTACAAATGAATCGACTAAAAATGATATAGAGCTAAATTTGAGTTTGAGATTGACTCAAAATTGTAGACATCGAGCTTGATTGAGTTTTTTTTTTTCTTTCCTTTTGGCCAAAATCATGATTGAGTTTAAAATTTTGAGCTTGATCTTTATTTAAAGTTACACTGAACAAGTTCAACTTAATTAAACACATTTAGGCTCTACACTTACCTCAAACATGACTAACATTTATGCTCAATGCGTCCTCAATTAGACTCCCAAGATAATTGAGCTAATATCATGAAAGCTTAAACTTGATTCAACAAACTACTTAATGAGAACAAGCTCCAACTTAATTGGATTATTATTGAATTTGACGTGTAAATTGTATCTCAAGATCAAATTCAATTGTTGGTGAGTTGAATTCTGTTAAATATCAAGTCATATTTAAGCACCTCTCGAGTACTACTAATTTACACTCCTAGAATGGATAGTGAAAAAATATATATGACTATATTTTTTTTTATTCACAGTGCTAACATGGATAAACAAGCTGACATGGAAAGTTATGAAACGTTTAGGTGAGTGGTTATATATTAATAGCGGAGCTCCTTTTTTCGTTCATGATAATTTCAAATTTTATGTTGGGATTGATCTTATGTTCAGTATCCAGGATCAAGCAGATTGAGAAAGAAAAGCTCAAGCACAAATATGTTAATGAACTGATATATTGCGCCTGTGAAGTGATCTCTGATCTAAACGAACAAGAGTTTAATACTTTCACCTGGAAAACGGCGTACTTGGAAACAGCTGTCAAGAATGGAATTATCGAAATTGTCACCATATGCTATCAACGTTTTCCAATATTATTTTGGTTAAATAATGGTAACTACAGATATTTAAATCGAATTGCCGTTCAACATCGAAGAGGAAAGACACTCAATCTCTACTACGAAAAAACTGCCATTAACAGTTCAGTAAATACAACAGTGGATGAGTATGGAGAAACCTTGCTGCATACAGCAGCGAGATTAGCACCCCCTATGCGGCTTCTATCCATACCATGTCCCGCTATACAAATGCAAAGAGAAATAAAATGGTTTAAGGTATTGGATTATTCTCATAAAGTAGAATCCTCGATCAATTGATACTAGAAATCCAGTATAATAGTTGATAATTCCATCACCATTTAATCTAACGCTTATGATTTGAGCTTTTGGTTAAAACCAATCAAGTGAACCGCTTGGCTAAATATAGGTGAAACAAGTGTGTAGGTGTTTGCTTTGGTAACGTGATAAATTTAGCTCAACAATCAACTAATCTAAGAATCTATTAGTTGATAATAACTATTTAACTTTAGTTGCCTCAATATACCAGGCAGTCGAGAAAATGATTCAGCCTTACCAGAGGGAGCGCAAAAATGAGGGGAAGTTGACTGCGAGTGAATTGTTCACTCTTGAGCATGAACGATTGGTCAAGCGAGCAGAGAAATGGATGAAAGACACATCAAATTCATGTATGCTTGTATCAACACTAATAGCAACTGTCGTTTTCGCTGCAGCTTTCACCGTTCCAGGAGGCAATCTCGAGGGCAGTGGTACTCCAATATTCTTAAAGAAGGCGACATTTACGACCTTTGCCATTTCAGATGCATTAGCTTTGTTTTCCTCCACCACTTCCATCTTGATGTTCCTATCCATCTTGACTGCACGTTATGCTGAGGATGATTTTCACTATGCACTTCCAAAGCGTTTGATATTAGGACTTGCTTCTCTTTTCATTGCTATTGCTGCAATGATGGTAGCTTTTGGCTCAGCACTTCAGATCATCTTAAGTGAGAGATGGGAGTGGTTCTATGTTCCGACTACGTTACTTGGTGCTCTTCCAGTGGTTCTCTTCGTAATGCTTCAGGTCCCATTGTTCGTCCAAATAGTTTGGTCGACGTATGGACGTAGCACTTTTCGCCCGCAAAGGATTTGGTGATTTGCGTCAAGATGATGTATGCCATTGACTCGATAAATATAATTGTCTTTTCAAATCCTATTATAGAAAAAAGATTCAATAAGTATTACATAGTACTTGTTATGTATATATAATTTGTAAATATTAATAAAATGTTAATAAAAATATTAATGATAAGAATAGTTTTTAAATTCATTATCACGTATAATTTTTACATGATATATATATTAATATCTTATTGATATTTATATATTATATATTATCCATTAAATTGTTTTTCACCATTATGTCTTTTGTTTTAGTTTGAAATATCCATTAACTAGAACAAATTCAACAATAGATAATGTATGGCCATATATTTAATTTGATGCTTAAATATATAATACATAATATATATGTACATACTATATAAATCTATTAGCATCTTGAGAAAAAAAAAAAAAATTAGGTGGAGAGTGGACTGAATAAAACTGAAGATAATGGTCATTCTGAGACCATTGAAACACCTCTTCTACTGTATATTATTATTACACACGACAGAAATATGCAAGGCTTTAGAGTTTAGTTATCACAACTGTATTGTTATTATATATAAAAACATATAATTAGTGCCAATAACTTTAATAAATTATCAACAACAACTAAGTTACACAATCTTGGACCACGAGATTTAAACTTGAATTAACCACTTATAAACTTAATTAGAAAAACAAAAACCAGATATTTAATGATTCTATAATTTGGTTTTAGCACAACTAACATTTCGTGATACGAAGCCGAAAACAAAGCTTGATTAAGAACCACCCCTCAAAACCGTATGCCCCATCATGCCACTCACAGAGACCAATATACAACCTTAAATGACGCCTCTTTGAAAATAGAACCTACATAAAAATGCAAATAAGGAATCGAAATAAAAGGCAATCGTCTCGATTGTATATTTATGGTACAAAGTTTTCTCTCATATGGCTGTTTCGACAAACAAAGAAATGAGGAAGAGGATGAGAAGTCCTTTTTGCCCTCCTTTTGTTTTATTTTCTTGGTTATTTCATTAATTATAAAGTTACGAATTGCCATGCAGAATTTTCTCTCGTATTGATTGTATATTTATCGTACAAAATTTTCTCTCACATAGTTCTCTCATCCAGAGGATGGAAAAAAAGAGTATATTTTAAATTCGAAAAGCATAAATTGTGAATATATCCACTTTTATTTGCTTCTTGTGTACTTTAAAGCCCTTATCATTGAAATCATACACTTACACCTCCAATTCTTTAAAACATATGCATTTGAATTGCCAAAATTGCTAAAAATGAATACTCTTAATAGATTCAAGGGTTTAAACCTATGATTTCAAATATAAAAGGTTTAAGTATACATAAAAAAAACTTAAGAGGATTTATTTATAATTTAATATATATATATTTATATATATACATACAAACACATTTTAACTTTAGAAATTAAAGATACAAAAGAAAAATTAAATCTATTATTGTAATATACTTTACTCCATGGTCATATGACGGTACCATATACCTTTGTACTTAAGTTTTAACTTTATTACATGGTGAAATGAAAACCGCAAATGTTTTATAATTGACTTTTAACTTTATTACAGTCATATGACTGTACAATACAGTACAACCTAAAGTACCCGTGAGACCCCTACTAACGTCATATTTTTATTTTCAATGGAGCAACCATTATGGCGAAATATCCTATCAAAAACAAAAGTTTATTTGTTCCTCTTTGAACCTATGAAGTTTACAAATAAAATGGAGATTTTCAAACAAATTAAACTAATTCAATAAGCACGGAATTTTTTATTTGGAAGATAAAACAAGAATGCATGCGGAGAGTGTCGTACGCTTAGGTAAAATGTAAACATGCAAAATATAGAAGCAAATGTTGGTTAATTAATAAATTATTTATTTAATTTTTTACTTATATACCTTTTTCTTTTAACTGTCGTTTTTCTTTCTTAAATTTTAAAAATATATATATATTATATTGCAAATATACTTTCTTATGTTTGCTTTATATGCACTTCAAAATTGTACACTTTTAGAATCTCAAATCTCTTACGAATTTGCATTTTCATTACTTTTAAGAATCTAAATACACATTTTTTAAGGATTTACGCACGATTTTAAAAACAAGGAAGTTAAGTGCACCGAAAACAAATATAAGGGATAATACCTTTTTTATTGCTCCTCATCTTTTCTCAATTGTGTGGATTGGTTCTTCGAGATGAAGCAAAAATCTCTTTACATTCTCCTTGCTCGTGGAAACATAAAAATATTAATCTTCCCACGAAGCATTTCTTGTTAAATGCCTTTCCACTATTTCTAATTTCAAATAATATGTAATAAATGACATCGAAAGGTACCAGAAATTCATATCATAATATCATGACGATGAATTTCAGATATGGTACTTCTTTGAGAGTGTATGTTATTTTATTATCATTTCACAAAGAGACATATACATTACTTATTTGATATCGATATACTTCTTAATTCTCTCTTTGTCATTTAATACTTTCTACTTGCTAAGGTGGAGAAGATAAATTGCTTAATAAATATAAATGGAAGTTGCTTATAAATTAAAGTGCATTTAAATCAATTTAGTTTTGAGACTGTTTATAGAGTAATCGTGGGCTACCATGCTCTCTTTCTATATTAGAACAAATTGTAATTATGCACCCAAAACCTTTTGACCAGGTTCGTATAATGCTTAAATTCTTGAAACATGCTTATGCTTTCTTAAAACTTTTCAACATATGCACTTAAGCCCTAATCCGATCACAATTATTGATCTTTTAGTGGCAGTTTGTATGTATTTTCATAAGTTACCAGAACGAGAAGTCAAGCTTTTGGAATTTAGTAATATTATCCTTTTATTTATGTTAATTGTTAACTACTTTTCATTTATTTCTATGCAAGTTATTGTTGTCATTCTTTTCTTATGCTATCCGAAAGACGAGGAGAAAAAAAAATGGAATAGCAAGTTAGAGTGTTCCTTGTAGCTAAAATTGAGATGCAAATTCAGGTGCACCTACCAACTTAGTAGTTTGTGGAAGCTCTTGTTGAGCCTGGATTTCACCTTCCCTATTTTGTTTTTAATTCAACCTATATTAAGTAGGTCCATTTAATATAAACCTTTTCAAATTAAGGAAAAATTTTATATTTTTGGAGAAATATTTATGAAAATGGAGTCACCACAAGAATGGACTCGAAAAAAGTGTAAAATTAAATTTACAAATAAATAAACTCTAATTTTAGTCATTAGTCTATAGTTTTCTTTATATATATAGATATATATATATATTATATATATACACGTTTTAGAGAGAATGGAAATTAGAGATATTAGAGTCAAATGCTACCTTTTTAATGCCTTTATTGTTTCCATAAGGAGATTTCCAAAAATTAACAAAAAAGCCTTCAATTTTCCCTTTCTCCTTTTAGGGCCATTTCAAGTGCCTATGCACCAACTAAGATCCTTTTTTTTTTTTTTTTTTACTTTAGTTTTTCTATTTGTTTTAATTTTTAAAAAAGATTCAACTTTATGTTTTTAACTAATCAGTCGTTTTTGAAAAAAAAGTACTCTTTTTCCTTTTCTTCCCTTTTAGAAAACCTAAAAGAAACATAATTTTGAAAATGGCCAGTTGACATCTTTTATCCCAAGAATTTTTTTTTTTTAGGTGTAGAAAGAAAATGACACTTTTTTTTTTAGGAAAAAGGACATTCTATTGAAAACAACCTTTTCTAGAGAACAAGAGAAATTCAGCTTTGAAAGAAAAAAAGGGAAATATTTTATTTCCTTAAAAATAATTAGAAGAGAAAAACCTACATATCAATTAGCAAATAGTACTAGTAGCAATTATTACAATTAGTGATGATAATATGGAAAGGAAACAATATGGAAATTTAACTTCATTAGTGAAAAATGTCACATTTGTGAGGAAAATATATATATATATATATATTTTTATCAAATTAGAAGGCTAAGATAAGACAAAACAAAATAAAGAAGAATGAGAACTTACCTTGCACGAGTTATATTGGAAGGGACAGTTCAGAATGGTTCCACTCTCGAAGGATCATCGAGTCAACTCTTAGGGGATTGTCTTCAAAGCCCCAATCGACACTTGAGGAAGTTTGTTCATGAATCTACATCAATTCATTCGAAATTGGACAACTTAAACCCTGCATTCCCGAAATTGATTGGGGCTTTGAAGACAAACCCCCCAAGAGTAAACCTAATGATCCTTGATCAAATTGTGTAATTTAAGGTTTGTTGGACGAAATCAACCAATATACAATGATCATCAGAGTATGGGGAAGTGTTAGATGTATTTGGTCCACATTAATTCACTCTTTTAAGAGAGAAATTAAAGAAAGAGAGGGTGTGGTCATGGGTACATCTATATATAGAGAGAGAGAGAGATGAATTCTTCAATTTTGAGAGCTAATTGATTGGTAAAACTTATATCAATCGATCCTAGGATCCCTATTATACTAACAAGTGATGAGTAGTGCCGAGAGATCTAAGATTCAACGAAAAAGTTAAACTTGTGACAAAAATGAGTTGTTACTTTCCGTTTTTGGCGGAATTCGAATGGGAAATTTCAGGAATTAATTATTTCAATGTATTTTAGTAACTTTAATTGACTTAGATGAAAGGTTAGTGTTTACATGGCAAAAAGGTTCTAATTTATTCTTTGAAAATTTAGGTTTAATATTGCTTTTATTATTATTATTTTTTTAATTATGAGTAGATCTTTAAGACACTTTCCTCAATTATTTGATGCAAATTTAGAGTTCTTTAGAAAGTATCCCAATTCCATCTTCAATTCCCCTTTTTTGTTTGAAATGATTTGGCCAAAAAATAAGAAAAATCTAGTCAAAATATCAATGCTTAAATTGCTTGTAATTAATGAGTGAGGAACCCGCTACCTGTTTCTCCATTAATGCATGCATCGCACATACGCTGAAAAGTTAAAGGGGTCACATCATTTTGCAAGTCCTTTTATTTATTTATTTTTCTTTTTTTTCTTTATGTTTTTGTTTCTTTTTCTTTTCCTTTTTTTCCCCTATTTTTTGGGTGAAAAAATGCTCTTAAGTACTACAATAAGAATTGACTAGCACCCGACTTCTAAGAAAATGCTTTATATATATATGGTTGAGAAGTCTAATAAGCATATGTAACATTTTTTTGGTTTTTTTATGCTTTTTTGATTTTTTTTTGTTTTCCTTCTTTTAGTTTTTTTTTTTGTACTTTTTTTTAAAAATTTTTAGCCTTTATTCCTAAAATTGGGGGTTTCAAGAAATGAAATTAAGTGGGCAAAGATGTGCTATCTACAAAATCCCTTAAGCTTAGTTGTTTAGTAGTATATTCCATTAGTAATATACATACACACACAACATACATGTGTCTTGTATACAATAGAGCATAATTTTGTTGGCTTCTATTAAGGTATCTATACTTGGATTTGAACATTGAGTTTCACTAATTTGACATTTTTCATTACTTAAGATTATCATTTCTAATACAAATGCAACATTCCTCATTCTACATTGTCACCTTCATTATCTTAATATGTAAGATTAACCAAATTTATTCACTCAAAAGGTACGGTAGCTTGCTTTGCACTTTTCTATTTATCTTAACGAAAATGTGAATCAACTTATGATGCTAAATGACATTGATAACTTGCTTTAGGCATCATTAATGACATATAGTGATTTTCATCACCATATACCCTTCTTGTGTGAAATAGAGTTTATGCTTATGAATCACCATGTAGTTTCATGATTTTGTTTAAACATTATTGACTTAATCGTCTAGTAAAGGCACCAATGTTCTACAATGACATACAACATAAGCCTATATACTCTTAAAATATTCAAAAATTTCTTTACTAAGAGAAAAACTACCTTAAAGATAAGATATTAATCCAGCTTAAGGAGTTAGTTTGAAGAGAAATCATGTATCATTAATTAATTGCAATAACATATAGCGAAAAAATTTATAAGATTAAAGATGTTAGCATATTGTGTATTTGAAAAAAATATTCTGATCAATAGACTTGCTCCTACTCTTTTAAAGATTCATCTAACTATGGAAATCGCTTATATCTACAACCTCGTCTCCAATAAAGCACATTAGCTTTAATAGATATTCTATGAACGTATTGTGTAGGACAATATTTTGTGTAAAAATATTTTGGGTGGATATGGTTTTTAATCAATATTATCAATAACGCATTTACATCAAGCATGTAATATCAATATAGTTTCATTTTACAATTCACATTAAATAAGAAAGTGAAAGAGTTCATGATAGTATAGCATGAGCAAAAAATCTAATTGACGATAGAACATTCCAAATGGAATGGTTTAATTTGAGTAATTAATGTAATATATAATTTTCAAGGTACTTGCATTCTCCTGGTTAAAATTTGATAAATTCAAAGATGTTTTATGTCACATCTCAGAACCAAAAGCTAACAAAACCACCACATACATGTACTCAATGAGTATATGCAAAGGCTTAGACTCACTAAAAGTTCCACAATTGTATTTATGAATCACAAATACTCTTCATAGGGTGTCGATTATTATATAAATAGCCTCCATGGCACAAAAGAAAGTATAGTATGTAACACATCACATCAAGTCTACAAGTCCTAAATTGGATAACTAGGGACAATAACACAACCTCACAAATATGACGACTTATACATCACATTCTATCTAAATTCTAAATAAGTCAAATAACATAAATAATGTAGACTTCTCTTCAATTATCTATGAAATCGTAGTCCTTATCAGACAATCTACTCTCATAATATAAGTCACACCCTAAGTCATCATACATGTTAACTTCGAATATATACCTACACTCGAAAAATAAGATTCTCATATAAGGTGAACATCTAAGAGTTATAATATCTTTATGCACATGATATACACAAACCCACAATCATACGTAATACTTAATAAAACAAACAATTCATTTGTAACACAGTTTCGACATCTGAATACTCAAAAGTCTCAAACTTCTCAATGTGTAATATAATAATGCACGTAGATATTTGAAACCTTGGCTTCTAAGTTACTTTGTCATGGTCTCATCATTAGTATCGATAGTCAATATATCTAATCTATAATAACTGTCTATTATGACATCCTTATTCAACCATAACAACCCGATTATCACTTCTTTCTAAATAAGCAACCTATATAGCAATAGTTAATTAATCCACAACATACCTAACCACATGTGGCAGTTGCATATCAAAATTGCTGCCACATTACCCCTGCTCAATGCCTCTAAGAGACATTATAAATACTAGTCAGCAATCTCAACTTTTGGCCATCAATGCTCACATTACATCTTTCTCTTTACAACGTTATTCTTGGACTCCAACAATTATCCTTTAATGCTCACATAATGGCTACATTACTTTGTAGATCTCCAATTTCATAGGAAATGTTCCTTGTTCATCTTTATTCCTACATTTATGATCTCATTTGAACCACTTATAACTATATCTCTTTTAACGCTCCGCTTCCAACTTTTCCAAATTCATTCTCCTAGACTCCTATAGGTATTCATTTAAATCTAAGTAGACCAAACCTCAAAGTTTCTCTATCAATAATAAACAAGCATGCCCTTCACTTGCAATTCCTAATATCCATACTTTTTGGTAAGCTTCTTAAATATTTAGAGCTCTACTATAGGTATGTCTTAAATTGGCCTATATTACACTTCATTCATCTTTCAACAAAATAACTTGCAATGCTCAAGATTCATCAAATAAATATCATTCCTTAGTATTATTAAGTTAAAGCTAACATCTTTATGTCATGCAGATACATTCTTGGCTCCATTTAGCTTCAACTTGTATTTAGGACATTCCAAGTTTACAATACCCCTGTAATTTGTTCTTACGTATCAAACCTACAAAAAGTCAATCCTATTAATTTCATCTTTATATACTTTGTTATTATCTGGTTTTATATGCTATGCTCTATATAAGATTGATTAATTTTATAAATATTGTTGTTTTTACTCGTTCTTTTTATATCTATTATGTAGGCATTTTCTTTCATCCTATTATCATTTATACCGATATACTATCGTTTGTATCGATTTCTCTTATCTAACTGTATTGGCCCTAATTGTTGTATCCTAAGGCTATGCAAGCAAGCTAAGGGGACTAACCTGTCCCACCATGGATTGGTGGGTCAAATTGCAATATTTAAAAATTCTTTATACAAAAATTAATATTTTAAATATTAAATTTTGAATATTTTAAAACAAATTACCTAAAGTAAATATTGCACTTTAAACTAAAATTTTACAAGATGTGTTTTTTTTTTTTACATAAATACTTACATTCAATATTTTTTCCATACTTTTTAACAAGGAAAAAAAAAGTAACACATTCTTCTACAAAAAGGAGGATGCAAAAACCAACAATTAGACTCCTTCTAGAAACTTTGGCCAAAAAAAAAAAAAACAAAAGAAACTCTTTCTAGAAGCATCAATGAGTTGCTTTTCTATTTAAATTCTCTTTTTTTTTAAATCTTATTTTACTAAAAGTCACTAAAACAATCAATACAAAAATAAATATGGAAAACAAGGAAAAACTTTTGTCCCAAATCAACATTAGTAATACTATAAAAGTGCTTAGAACGTATGTAGCATGAATAGATAACTCCTCATTGGTTATGGCATCATGATTTGAGATATAGAAAATAAAAATTGTAATAGATCAACATAGAATTATCAAGAGGAAATTTTAGATGCCAATAACTTTCAAAAGACCAATGCTCACTATATAAAGTTTGTAGTGTCATTATATAAACAATATCAAATATATGTTAAAATTACTAATCAAATTATTAAGTGTGCAAAAAAAGTTTATATATTGTGAAAACTTAAGAAGATTATAATTAAGATAAAAAAAACAACATAACTATAACGATCATAAATAGGGCTAGTAGAATTATCCTAAAATTATCATATTACGCGTGAACCTATAATATGAAGATTGTCTTATAAGTCAGAAACTGTAAAACTATAATTAAATATTCACCCATTATATTTAATCATAATATATAGTAAATTTATATAAAATTTTTTATGGAAACCAATATTTCATAGTTCACTATAACCGTATAGAATCAAAATACCCTACCAAACAATAAAATTAAGTAGCCAAAATCTCTTAATGGATATGGGTTCAAATAAGTTTAAAGGGCAAAGATTTTAAAAATAAAAGCACAAATATTTTAATATTCTTCCTCACATGTTCTACATCCATTCCAAATGATATTCTATTCTATACATATCAATCATTGTCTAAGTCTTGTACACTCATTGTTTGACTCCTAACCCAATCCCAACTTTGATAAAACTTGCATAAAGGACTATTAGGAGGTGAGAAAAACAATGTTCAGTGTAATCATCCCTCGTACCATCCCACAAGTAGCAAACAAGTTATCGGTTATTAATATGCTGTGCGTAAAAGAACCATATGAATGTAACATTATATATAGTATAGTACCCCAAAACCTGAGAATTACTGTTTGCCACATATCCTTATAATCTATTGACACGTCAGGCATCTTAATTTAACCTGCTAGCTTCTTTACATAAATTTTCAACCATCAAAACCTTGTAATAACTCCAACAAAATATCATGAATGTTTTTTTAACACCAAAAGACCACAAATAAAATTCAAAGTAATCAACTTTTCAGTTATTTTATTTAATGAAAATAAAGTTCAATTCACAATTCGACATCATCTTTCTCAAGGAACCAAACTAACAAAATTCAAACGTCTCATACCCACCAAACTTGACAATTAGCATCTTATCAGGTGACTTCTCATGACTCAAAATACTAAATAAAAGTAAACATTGTCTTATTTCATGACTTAAGTGGAACATAGAGTCTAAATTAAAACTAAACTGAACCACTCCTATCATCATAATAGTAGTCATAATAATATGCAACATCACCAAAATAGTCAAAATCACCCTAATAATCCTCATATTATCCATAAGTTGCTCCTGCACTTAAAAATAGAAATCCTTAAAGGGTGAACAAAGATCAATATAGGGTAAATAACACACTTGCATGATCATATAATAATGCATAAGAACACATGTTTACAAGTTCAAAATCATTATATGCAATAATAATAATAATTTCTTATCTTTTATTAAGCTGATCAACACAATTTCGACATCTTAGAATTTGGAGTATCTCATGACTCTTGCACACAAATATATATATATATATATACATATAAGTATGGTATTGGGTCCTCCTTAATACCTTAGGAGTTAAGAAATGCCTAAAACTATCTAGATCATTTCAAAATGAGGTTAAAATTAGGACAATATCATACTAACATCATTTGAGTGCTACCCTAAGGTTACTTATCCTCCCAATCACCTAAGCTTAGAAAAGCACATGCAACACACTTTATTTAGGCTAAATAATCATTAAGTCTATTTAACAAGCATTAGTCCTACATACATAAGCAATATACAATACCCTGTACTTGACCGAACTGTTTACTCATGTTCTAAAACATTAGCCTCACAAATTATTCACAAGAAAATAAAGCACCTTGCTTAGTTTCTAAACTCATCTAACAATGCTCTTTAACTCAGCAACTCAATCGCCTCACACTTACAACTTGAATCACTTGAAGAACCTAGAATCACTAAGAAGATAAATTGGTTTGTAAAGTATTTCGAGTGAAATTAATTTTTAGAAAACATTTAGAAGGATTTAGAAATGAAAAGAAACACCCAATAGACATCAACAAATGAAGAGGAATGTCGTTGTACATGTTAGGGAACTTAGCATCCAAATGCTACTTCACATGGCATCTAGACACTAAGAATCTGGGGAATTTTTCTCCTTAGCATCCTAGCACTAAAGGGGGTAGTGGTGTCCAAATGCTAGCTTACAGTTTGCAGTTTTTTGTAGACTATAGCAGCGTTCACCCTCTACAAACCACTCTTGGAATGTTTTTTCATCAACAACACAACCCTACACCTCTCCAAACACCTTATAAGCATTATTCTATAATCAAATCTCACCCAACTCTCAAGATTCAAATAGCACAATCAATGAAATAACACACAAAGAGTCTAGGCAACGATTCTTACTTTTAGGATCTAAAACCCATGCCTCCACCACCAAGAATCTGTTGTAAGACTCCTAATAAACCACCCCAAATTCCTGTTTAGTCTTTGCCTTAAAGAAGGAAATGAATTTCTATTATGATTCAATTTAAAATTTTAGCAATTTCATGGTTTCGGTACTTACCTTTGAATTCTTTCCACTTAATCTTGCTAAAATGTATCAAATTCCTTCTCTTGAATCAAGACTTGTATAGAAACCCTAATCAACAAGAGTTGTATGTAAGGGAATGTTTACAAAAAAGGTTTCTATTAAGTAACATTCCGCTATTATACTTAGGGTTGTAGGAAGTTTCGTATGCCCAAAATGCCCCTACCGCTTTAAAGTAATGCCACTTATGTCCTCAATGAAAATGCTATTTATTTATTTATTTCTTTTTAAAATTTGTCAGTTTTTACGATCGTCCCCCAAACCCTCGTCTCCCCTAAAATAAAAACTTTCATCCTTGAAAGTTGGAAGTTTTACATACCTTGCTCTTATAACTACTATAGGTACTTCATTTTCAATTTTTCCTTCTAGCTCTTAAGTTGCTTCCTTTCCAAATGACTTGATCACTATACTTTAACATAAGATATCCGCCTTCTTCTCAATTCTTAGACCTTAGTGTTTACAATCTTTATTAGCGTACTTTACAAAAGACAAGTTTGGCTGCAACTTTAAGGTTTCCAAGTCTACTACTTGTATCATATGCCATTCAGCCTCCTATTTCGAATTTGGTTTGAATTTCCTCAACATCGACTTATGGAAGAGATTGTGGACTACTTCTAGTTTTGGAGGGAGCTCTAATCTATATGCTACATTCCTAATTTTCTCAATAACTTAGAAAGGTTAAACATACTTTGGAGACAATTTTCCTTTAAGCCCAAATCTAAAAACTCCTTTAGTGGGAGATACTTTCAATAAAACTTCATCTCTTACTTGAAACTCTAATAGGCATCTCCGCTTATTAGCGTAGCTCTTTTGATGGCTTTATGCCATTTACATTCTCTACCTTATTGATCTGACTTTTTTTACTACCTTCTGTACTAACTTTAGACCTAAAACTTACCTTTCTCTTACCTTGTCCCAGTTAATGGGCAACCTACACCATATGAGGCTTCATAAGGGCCATTTGAATTGTTGCTTAATAGCTATTATTATAAGTGAACTCAACTAAGGGTAGGTGTACATCCTAGTAGCCACCAAAATGAAGTATACATGCTTGTAATAAATCTTTAAGAACCTACATAGTTCTTTCAGATTACCCATCAATTTGAGGGTTGAAGGCAATACTAAACTGAAGCTTTATACCTAAAGCCCTATGTAAACTCCTCAAAAGCTAACCTACAAAATAAGTGTCTCTATCTGAAGTAATCTTTATCGGTACGCCATGTAATTTCACCAGTTCCTTAATATACAACTCAGCTAACTTTTCTAATAAGTAACTAATGTTAATAAGGATGAAATGAGCTGACTTCGTTAGTCGATCCATGACCACCCAAACTGCATCGTGCTTACTCATTGTCTTTGCTAAGGTTATTACAAAATCCACGGAGACATGTTCCCACTTCTTCTCTGTCACGCCCCGAAGTGGTAGAGTCGTAACAGCCCCACCGTGTAAACCATCCTAAGATAGAAGTTGGCCTTACAACTGTTATCTTAGACCTGATCTATACAAGGCGTCCACGATTAACCTGCTTTGAAGTAAACAGTTTGTAATTTAAATAATTTATTTACCTAAGAAAGTGAGAAAAGTTATATATAATTCAGAAACGAAAAGTAATAACATATGTGTTGATTCTTCAATGTTTTTCCTCACTCCCTAGGATCCAACAGTTGCTAGTTTCAGAGTAGTTGTTACCGCTTCTTAGCCAGCAACTGCACGACGTCTATAGCGATGTGGGCAACCACAACTCAGTAAGTTAGGATGGAGGACTTAAAACTATACCATACACACAACAAGGTTTTCAATCACTTATTAGGTGTATTGCATGTGCAAGCAAATGCCATTACACGACATTGTCCGGCCCGTCGTGAGATTAGAGAAATTGCGCGGGTCTAATATGGGTTGAGGAGTTGCCGTTAATGCAACAGCTCACGACCAAACCCAGGCTTGTGTAATGGAGACCTTGCTCCTCCCGCGACTACCTTCGAACTACTGTCTTCACCCTCGCCGCGACCTCCTCTCCTGTTACTTAGTTCGATTGAGGATAAAGAAGGGACCATTTTGCAATCCTGCGCTATCCCTTTCGAAGGGGTCGGTATTTGGCCGGAGAGTCCTAAGTTCCCCTAATGGGTTGCCATGCATGTCTGATTATGATTACTAGTCGTATATTTGATTAAGTCCAGTTTATGGTGATTAATTATTTCATACAAATCAGACAATCTATGCCAGAACAACAAACAGAATCATAGCATCACCCATAATCAAGCACATGCACACATTTAACTATCTAACAAGCACAACTAAGCATAATCTTAAGCCTCCAAAATACAGCATCATATTAATCCCAACTTACCTCGACTTCTCGCTCACTCACTCGAGGTCCAATATGCTCAGGCCATCGCCGATCATCCCTATAACACAAACGTGGTTTCAGTTTTTCATATAACTATTATAGGTTCGTTTTATCCTATAACGCTTATTGTTATATTTTATTTAGGGTTTAAGATATCTAATTATCTAGGTCTTAAGTCTTTTATAATTATTCTAGGTTTGGGGTTAGGTTCGGGTTCGGTTTCCACATCGATTTCTAAATTCGGCGATTTCTAAGTAATGCTTTATATTCCAACCCTAGAAATTCGTTTCAACTCATAATGTGAAATTAATCACATTACTTCTCGACCTCCTAAATATCATTGTTACCCTTAGTCAGTATTTTATTTCATCCGGAAGACTTATATCCTTATTAGTGACCGAATTTACTCCTGATGGGAGAAATTTTTACATTTTTCATATAATTACATAAATTCAAGTTTCTTATCAGATTTATTATATATCCTTATTCTTTATATAATATCAATTTTTATCCTAATATTTTCTATTTATTATATTTTCAAAAATTAAATATTATGCATTATTTCCTATTATTTTCTATTTATTATATTTTCAAAAATTACATATTATGCATTATTTCCTATTATGTACATAATGCACTTCTAATATTTCTATCACTTCTAATATTTCTATCACTTTAATTACCATCCCCAAACATCAATTATCATTTCAAAATGTCTAAATTCATCCTAAATCAGATTTTACTCCTAATTTCCCTAATTTACAAAATTAACTTAAAGTTAACTATTTTTCCTTATTAATCATTTACTACATAATTAACCTAATAATTACATCTAACACCCTAAATGCTACAAGTATCATACTCCATCAGATTTCAACATCCTAAAACATATAATTATTCACTAAATCAGTAATTAATCATTTAATTACGTAATTAATCATTTAATTACCCCAAATGACCCGTTTTATGCCTCATTTTAGGGCCTAAAAATTATCTAAAAATTTTGAAAATTAATTTTTGAAAAAGGGCTTCATAGCACTATTCTATATCATCTAATTAATCTACACAAAAATTTTGGGCTCGAAACTACACTCCTAAGGTCATTGATTTCTAAACTAAAACATGTTCGATTTTGTACAATTTCTTAAGGACCCTATATCACGAGACATATTTTCATCAAAATAATATTTTTATTAAAAACTAAATAAAAAAATATTCTAGAATAAGAAAATTCATAATTTTCTAATAATATTTACTATTTTTACAAAATTATACAAAATCGAGCTGGAAATCGAACTCACCGATCTGGGTGGCTCCGGCCACCGTCGGCCGACGTGGCCTTATCGTCCGGCCTGGGCGCTACCACCACCATGTGGTGGTGGTGGCCGTCCACTCCCAGCTGCTCGTTTGGTGGGAGTTCCCATTAAAGGCCCTAATTGTACAGTTTTTTCTAATTTTTTTCTAAACAGAATTTTTCTCTCAATTTTTGCTTCTCTCAATTTTTGCCTCTCTCTAATTTTCTCTGATTTTTATCTGGCCAAATGAGCTTTTGAATTTTTCTTGCTATTTATAGATAATTTTTGTAATTATTATGCATTAATTTAACAAGACTTTACCCATTATCCTTGATTTTTAGCTTTTACGTTGTCAAATTTTTATTGGTTTATTTTTCTTTTGCAGATTTGGACCTGCCACGACCTGATCTTGATTCATCTTATCCTATTCTGATTTTTCCATAATTAATTTATAATTTTATTTAATTATTTACTTAGTTTTTGGCCAATTTAGGTAATTTTGCGTCTTTTTATCTACACATAAATATATGTGGGGTACACATGAACATTCCTAATTATTATTTTAGTCATTCTAAAATTTTTAGTATACATATAATCTATCTTTAGTAATTTATTAGTTATTTGATAACACTTTTCACATTTTCAGTAATTAGTACTTATTATGCTTAAAATTTGAAAATTTTATAGTCTCCTATTTTATTACTTATTTTCTTAAATTCAAGTTTACGGGGTTAGTTTTACTAATATTTCTCTTGTTAGTTTATAATTTGGGGTTTGATCGGATTCCTTAACCGATCGTCCAAAACCTTAAGTTCTAAGTTCAATCCTACGGTCAATTGGCTTAGCTTTGGAGCTTACATTCTCTAGAACTAGTAAATGCTATAATTTACTCACTTGCCTCTAATGCTCAGTTCTTATATGCTAACAAGTTTGACATCTCAATACATACTCAGCAATCTCCCTCTTCGTATTATTTCACCAGTAGTGTGCTTTTAGGTCTCAGTACATTTTTGTGCTACTCGGATGTATTGTGTATCGTAAGTAGTGTACTTCTTTCAACAGTTCACTTCTCAATTCTAGTTATACGGGCACACATACTCGGCCTTCATATCGAAGTACTCCTTCAGCATCCATTGGGGATTCAATTGCTTTTCCTACTTCCATCTTTCTTTTTATCTCCCATATACCTTCAACTTTAATTTGAGCTATTTTAATCCTATATACTAAAGTAGGTTAAATCCATATATTCACTAGCTTGACGCGTACTTCTTTGGTCAAAACCTCCAATTACCTTCTCTTCATGACTTTTAGCAATGGCCTTTACACCGTGAGCATACTGGCCAAGTTTCCATGTCACTTCCTACTCAAAGCATTAGTTATTACATTAGCCTTCCCTGGGTGATATTGTATGTCCAAATCATAATCCTTTATTGGCACTAGCTACCTTCTTTGCCTCATATTCAGATCTCACTAAGTGAAAATATACTTCAAAAGCTCTTGTGATCTGTATACACCTTACAACTCTCCCTATCAGCTAATGCTTCTAAAGTTTTAAGTCATGGAACACTGTTGCTAACTCCAAGTCGTAGACTGGGTAGTTCTTCTCCTAAGGCTTGATTTGACGTAAAGCTTATGCTAGTACCTTGTCATTCTACATCAATATATACCCTAGTCCTTGAATTGAGGCATTAATGTATATTAAGAACTCCTCTCCACTATGAGGTAAATAAATCACTAAGGTAGTCACAAGTCTTTCCTTCAATAGCTAAAAACTCTAATCACATTTGTCATCCCAATCAAATTTAACCCATTTTTAGGTCACCTAAGTCAAAGGTACTATCGATTTAGAGAATTCTTCCATAAACTTTCTGTAACAACCTGCTAGCATTAGAAAGCTTCTGATCTCAGTTACCATTTTCGGTCTTAGCTATTCCACTATGGCTTTTATTTTCTTCAAATCCATGACTATACCTTCACTATTTACAATGTGACCCAAGAAAGCTACCTAATCCCATTAAAATTCACACTTGCTAAATTTAGCATTCAACCATTTGGCTCTTAGTTTACTCAGCTTAATCCTCAAATATTGTTAGTTCTCTTCTCTACTTTTAGAGTAAATGAGAATGTTGTCAATGAAGACCACCACAAAACTATCTAAAGGCTCTCGAAACACCTACTTCATAAGTTTCGTAGATATTGTAGCCGCATTAGTAAGGCTAAACAGCATAACCAGAAACTCATAAGCCTATATTTGGTTTGAAAAGCTAGTTTCTCTATGTCCTTTTCTTTCACCTTTAACTAATAATAGCTCAACTGCAAATCTATTTTTGAAAGTAACTACACTCCTTGCATTTAGTTAAATAGATCATCTATTTAGGGAAATGGATACTTATAAACTATTACCTCATTCAAATCTCTATAGTTTACATATATTCTCCTACCCTTATCTTTCTTCTTTACAAAAAACACTAGGGCTTCCCAAGAATACAAACTTGATCTTATAAAACCTTTATCCAGCAGCTCTTATAATTGCTTCTTCAATTCTACAAGCTCAATACATGCCATCTTATACATTGGTCTTAAAATAGGCTTGGTATCTTATACCAAATCTACTCCAAATTCTACTTCTCTGTTTGGTGGTAACCCAAGTAGAACGTCGGGAAGACGTTTAGGAATTCCTATACTACTGGTACTTATTCCAGCTTTAGCACTTCATCGATCTTTATACTCAAAGTTGCTAAGTAGGGTTTGTAAGCCCTATAATCAAGTATTTAGGATTCAATCCATGAAATTTAGGATGGCTAGGTAAGTTGTCTGATCGAGCTCAAATTTTACAACGAAACTAGTTTTATTAGTAAAAGTGATCCCGTTAATTTAGATTTAAGAAAATAAGTAATAAAATGATTAATTGTTATAATATTGAATTATATGTATATTAGGGTTCGTAAGCCCTGTAATCAAGTATTTAGGATTCAATCCATGAAATTTAAGATGGCTAGGTAAGTTGTCTGATCAAGCTCAAATTTTACAACGAAACTAGTTTTATTAGTAAAAGTGATCCCGTTAATTTAGATTTAAGAAAATAAGTAATAAAATGATTAATTGTTATAATATTGAATTATATGTATATTACCCATTATTTATTGAAATCATGTAAAACAAGTTCCGATAATTAATTAATCAATAGAGATAAATTATATACACAATAAAAATCATAAAATAACATAAATAATATTTAGAAGTATCTATTTATACTATATATGTATTTATGTGTAGGTAAAAATAAGCGAAATTATTTAAAGTATCCGAAATATGTTAAAATAACACTAAATAATTGAAGAAAATTCATAAATAATTAAGAAAAATCTAAAAAAGTGTTGAAATGTCTAGAATAAGGGCTTGGCATGCTGGAAATTGAAGATAAAATAATAACCAATAAAATTGAGCTAAATGAAAAGTGAAGAAGATAAGGGATAAGGATACTTGTCCATACTAAATTACAAGAAAAAACCCTAAACCTCTTCTATAAATACCAAACCTTCTTCCAAAATTCATTTTAGTTTGTTTAGAGTAAAAAAAAAAATTAGCGAGAGATGAGAAGAGAAGAGAAAATAATTTTACTAAAAATTAACAAATTATAGTATAATTATGACTTACAAAAGGAACCCGCACCCAATAGCCACCTGTAAATGAACAGCCACCACCACCTAACATCTAATCCACCGCTCGATGGATTCATCACTAGTAGTTGGAGGCTTGTTAATCGGTAAGTTTCAATTCCTCTTCCAAATTTGTTTAATTTAGTAAAAATATCAAATATGCATGGAAAATTATGAAATTTGTTTTTTTGTAAGTATTTTTCAATATAGAATTATAATATCTAACTAGATTTTTAAAATTAGAAGTGCTTATATAGATTCTTTAAGAATAGGCCTAATTCTAATGAATTTTGTATAACCTTTTAAAAATAGCAAATAATATTTTCTCGAGCTAATTTTTTGTATACATATTCCTCATATGATATATTTAATTTACATAAAAATAATTTTTGATAAACTATACATTTATTATTTATTAAAATTATTTTGTTGAATTTGCCTTGTTTTTCATATGAAAAAAATAATGAGATAAAGCCTTTATGGATACTTGAACTTTTTAAAATTTTCATTTTAGTACCTGAATTGTTATTTTTTTCATTTAAGTCCCCAAATCAATTAAAATGTATCACTTTGAGACATCCGTTAGCTACAGCAATAACAGACATCAATATTGTTGAGATGGATTAAACAAAATAGAAAAAAAAAACATAAAGAATTAATGACATAGTTCTAGGAAATTGCAAGTATAATACATCATCACTTTCGCCCCAAACAAAACATTTAAGCCTCAACAAACCTTTTGTGTCCATTTAAAACCAAAGCAAAGGAATTAAACTCTCCTTACCGACTCAATCTTTTATGAAATCCCTTTCAATCACTTATTGCATTGAATTTGTCATAGTCATTGTTGTCGAGGTAGGTAGAGGAAATCATACAAAAGGTAGATTCTCATACGAATCTTTTAATGTGGAGATCTACTGTAAGTGTATAAAACCACATGTAAAGGAAATTAAAAAATGCATGCACAATAGAAGGTACCTTATTCATAAGAAGAGGTTTTTTTCTTTAATTTTTTTGTGGGATGAAATATAAATTTCGTATTGTTTTGAAAGATTAGAAATTATCCACTTGTTTTGGTTACATGTCATTTGCAACAATGTAGGTCGTATTGTTTTCTTTTATTTTTTCTTAAATTTTTTTGGGACAGAGAGTTAGATGGCTTAATGTTTTGCAATATTCCTTGCAACATTAGCATGTCAGTTTTTGTTTGTCTGAATCAATCTTTCAATATTTATAGGGTAACAATAGCATGAGTTATATCTTGTTAAAATATGCTCATACATGTTAATTGAATATACAAAAAATATACATTGAAAAGAGGGGGCATACACATAGATGCCTAGTTAACACGAGACATGTTGCATGCCGCTAATGGTTTGAAAAATGTTACATACTACAATACCTTCCTAAGACTTAAAAGGAAGGCTTGTAGTTCTTTAAGATCAAGATTTTAAAAATGATAATATTAAGCAAATTACAACTAAAACTGTAATCATATGAATGTAGGTTTTGGTGTGACATGAACTTTTCCAACACGTTGAAAGGATTTGTCAGTAAACACATGTTTTTTTTCATAATCAATATTATAGTTAAATTAGTATGCTATATCTATTTTCCTCCATGTTTTAGGTTTGCAAATGGGTGATAGGGCACTTACCATATTTTTCAATGGATCATTTAAAAATGGAGATAAGGATGAATGGTATGAAGGTAGCAACTATATTGTCACTGATGTTTAGCCAGGTAAGTTATCTAAAAAATACATTTTCAATTTATTGTTAAGTAACGGCTGTTTTAACATAGAAGTAATTAGAAATGGAATTCTTGGTGCAACATTGGTTGATGGCCTTAGGGTTATTTCTGATGACTCTGATGTTTTGGACCTAGTTGGTATTGTGTTACTTAAGACTTCAATTTGTTAGTTAGATAAAAAATTCATTCCTTGCATTCAAGAGCAAGGAGATCAAGTTTGTACAAAAATAATGTAATTTAACGCAATCATGCCCATGAGGAATTGAAAACTTTGAAGGAAAAATATCACTCAATCCATTACAGGCGTGATCATAGAAGAATTGAGTGTCTAATGATTGTCACGACCTCCATTACAAGCGTGACCAAAAGTGAAGCTATTGTTCACCTATTTATTACGACCGTGATTGCACTTCAGAAGAATGGTCACTCGTTCCATCATGAGCATGATGATGTGAATCAATTGAGATGAGAAGATCATGTCCTTCATCACGGCCACATTGAGTGAAGAACATTGTTGTCTAAGAAGATCATAATATTTGTCACAACCGTGATAAGAGTGGACATGATGATTCTTTTTAAATTGTTTTGCATGAATCGATGCGTGTTTTCTAAATTTTTAGTGTAATTTCTACTTATTACATCGTGTACTTTCCTAAAACTACTCGAAAGAGTTGACGAAAATTCATTATTCATGTATTTGTGAAACCTAAGATTTCTATCATGTAAGAGGATGAATCATCCATCTATTCCATCACAATTGAAAGGTTTCTGGCATGTGCAAAAGGTTTTGTATGTTTCAGCAACTTAAGCTCCATGGGTAGTTTCTTCTTTCCTTTTATTTTCTAAAACAAAATCAATTTTGAAATTTTCAATTTTAAATTAGTTGATGGGCAAAAAGCACATATTACATTGATAAGAGATTCTCCTTAACACTTCAAAGCAGAAAAAAAATGACAATCATTGTCAAATAGAAATGGATATAGAATATTAAAGGGAGCTTGAATTGAAAAGGACAAGTTTAGCAATAACCCAATAAAATATATTTCACAACTTTATAGCAAAACCACACTACAAACTTCCCTACCCATTGACATATTATGAAATACACTTTCTTAAAACAAGAGGTTACTAGGACACATAAAGATATTAGAACACAATTTCCCAACACCCACTTGACAAATATCTAGAATCTACATTTGTTTTTCTCACTTGCATACGCCATCATGTCTTGCCTTAACATGGAGATCTCTTATTGTAGAGCATCCAATTTTCGTTACATAACCACATAATCTATCTCCATATCATCCACTCCTTTGATAATCGCTTCCCTCCTTGCTACAATACGCTGGCCATCTACTGCATCCACCCACCTAAAAAAGTCGCAGCTATTGCTTTCACGATATAAAGGACAACCATAGAACCTTCTTCCATAGTTTTTCAATGTACGAGTACGTTGTATCTTACATGTCATCCTATAGAAACAACGAACATCACTTGAACTATTGGTGGAACGGCAAACTAGAATAGATGTTGATGATGAGTTAGCATGAAGTGCATTTCTCCTTGCCATTGCTCTTGTTGGAGACGAAGATCTAGGGTCAACATTCATGAGTGGAGAGATTGCAGTTTGGGAATTAGGGTTTGTTGGTTTTATTTCTGAACTTATGGCATGCAAGAAAGGGTCATTGTCCACACTAGTGCCAAGTAGGACATATAGAGAAGCTTAGATCATCGCCAACTAAGAGAGAGAGATGCCATCTCAACAATATTGACGCTTATTACTACTATGGCTAACAGATGTCTCAAAGTGACACATTTTTTATGATTCAAGGACATAAATGAAAAAACAAAAAGTTTAAATATTAAAACGAAAAATTAAAAGTTCAGGTACCTACAAAGGCTGTATCCTAAGAAATAATAGGTTTTTAATTAAATTCCTAAATGAATATGATTTTTAGTGACTTATGAAGCTTAGTTATGATTTTGGGAATATTTAATTTGAATCTTATATTTTTATTTGGTCATTTACCTAATTTAAGCTAATTTTTAGCAAAATCGGACCTAAAATTAATATTTCGGAAAATAATATATATTAAACTATCTTAGTACTTCTTATTATTAGAATATAATAACTATAATTTACTGAGTATAATATATTTTCCATAACTTTAGTGGAGTTTAAGGCATTAGTTGTATGTATTGTGCATAATATGTATTAAATATGTAGGTAAATGGTATATTTTAAGTTAATTTTGTAATTTAGGGTTAATTAGATATAATTTCTGATTTAGGATAATTAGACATTTTGATATGTTATTGGATGATAAGGGATGATATATGTAGTGTTTGAATTGTGTATAATATGTAATAACATATAATATGTGTATATAGGAAATAAATGAGTGGAAAATATTAGATTAAAATTTATGGTAATAATAATAATAGGAATATGATATAAATCTAATTTGGAACGGGAGTTTATAAATTATATGAAAAATATAAGTTATTCTCACATCGAGAACTAATTTGGTAGTTTAATTAAGAATATAGTGTACCATACTAACTTGAACATTAGTTAAGAGCTAAAATGGAGATTTAGGATACTTAAGTGAAATGCAATTAACATCACATAATAATTTGAAACGAGTTCATAGGATTTACGTATAAAACTTGTAATTAGAAACTAAATTAGAACCTAATTTAGAAACTGATTTAAAAACTGAATTAGAACTTATCTTAAATTAAAAATAATTGTAAGAGACTTAAAAATATGAATAATTAGGTATAATAAAACTATAAACTGAAGATAATAATAAGAATTACATGACAAAATATATCTATGGTAGTTATGTGGAAATTAAGCAACATTTGTATTGGGACTATTAGTGATAGCCTATGTAAGTCGTACCTTGAGTAAACAAGCAAGAAATCTACGTAAGTTGAGATTAATACATTACTGTATTTTTTAGTACTAATTTGTAGTACTCAAAGGCTATAAATTGTATTTGATTGTGTTTGTTAGATAATGGTCTCTACGTATGCCTTTATGTGCTTGCTTCTGAGTTTAATGATATAATTTTGATTTACTGCTTTGGCTTATATTTGTATGATTTATTTGAAATGATTGAATATCTTAAACCGAATCTAAATAAATATATAACTTGTAATTCTAAATCTGACTTGCAATTCCAAATTGGACTTGCATAGCGACCCATTAGGGGAAACATTAGGGTTCTCCAATTAAATGCCGATCCCTTCAAAATAGATGGCGCTAGATAACATAATAGGTCCCTTCTTCATCCTTAGTCGAACTAAGTAACAGGTAAGAAGGTCGCGGTAAGGGTAAAGTCAATAGTTCGAAGGTAGTTGTAGGATGAGCAGTATCTCTATTACACAAGCTTGGGTTTGGTTATAAGCTATTGCATTATATGGAAACTCTTTAACCAGGATTAAAATGAGTGCAATTTCTTTAATCTCATGACGGGCCGGACAATATCATACGATGGCATTCGCTTATACATATATTATATCTAACTAATTTGGTTGATAACCCTATTTGTGTTTGATGTATAGTTTTAAGTCTTCATTCCAACTTATTGAGCGATTGGTTGCTTACATCCCTATAAATGTTGCAGGTGCTAGTTAAGAAGCAACCATATAACTACCTTAAAACTAGCAACTACTGGATCTTAGGAGGTAAGGGTATAAAATCGAGGATTTGATAGACTCAAAGTTTGGATTTTATCTTTAAAGCTTTTAGTAATAATTTATATATTTCTCAAGTAGATTATGATTAAGCTACTAAATCTTTTAATACACTTAGATTATTTAGTGTAAATATATATTTTTCATAATTACATAGTTAAGTAACATGTTTAATTTATGAACTATTAACTTCAAAGCAAGTTAGTTGTGATCACCTTATGTAAATTAGGTTTAAGATAGCAGTTGTAAGGTTAGTTTCTATCCTAAAATGATTTGTACGATAGGACTATTATGACTTTACCGCTTCAAGGCGTGACAAGCTTCCCCCACAACTCATAAGTAATACTCTTCACATGTCGCTAAATCTCTACCTGATACTAAAAAGGTACTTTTAATCAATAGTTGCATGGTGCCTTGACAACTAGTTTACACATAGAATTATGTCAAAATCTGATAGGTTTAACACTAGTAAATCTGCTAGTAAAATTCTCCCTTCTATAACAACCTTAACATCTCGACATATTCTATTCAAAACAATTTCACTCCCCAAAGGGATATTAACAAATAAAGGGTGTCCATAGATACAACACATATAAAGGATTCAATAGTATAGGAATGAGAAGCTCTAGTATCAAAAAGAACATGAACACTCTGGTTAAGCACAATAAGTATACCTACCAAAGTGTTTACATCTATGGTCTCTTAACTTTGACTTTGATGCTGAAGTGCAAAGACACAAGTTGATGCTCACTAGCAAGGTCTTGGCTATGGTCGAGCAGTACGAAGATGTTTTGAGTGGTAGTTTCCTGAGTAATCTAAACTGTTTGTTTCCTTCTATTTCTATAGTCCACTATTTGGTAGCCCCTCTAATTACATCTAAAACGAAAGCCCTGATGCATCAAAGTCAATTTCTTATAATCCTTGTTGATATGTCCAATTTTACCACATAAAAAGCATGCACCCAGTATCTATTTGCACTTTAATATATCATATGGTCCAAAGCAACAAATGCATCAAGCAAGTACTAGTATGGGTAACCAAGCTAGTATTGGAGCTGGCCACATAATTGGCCTAGGCAGCACATATGGTGGTTTATCGCCCTCTCTGATCATGATACCCTTAGCTGGTCTTTTAAACCTCTTTGGTGATCCATAGCTCAGCATGGGTCTCTTACCTAAGGCCTTCTTCTCTCTACGAGCCAGTAACTCCTCTTTTCTCTTCATACCCTAGGCTTCTAGCCATTTATACTATCTCAACATAAGTAGTGCCCTTGAACCTAGCAATTCATTCTTGCAGCTTGGGTTCTAACCAAAATGTAAGCTATTTGGCATTAGATCTCTCATCCCTTTTTATTGATTGTAGTAGAAAATGAGCTAGGCGATTCAGCTTTGCCTCATACTTAGATATTGACTTATTACTCTACTACAGGGTCTAATAAGCAAGCTCCATCTATTCCCTAGTGCTGCCAAAGAAGAACTCGTTAAAGAACATCTACTTGAACCCCTCATAGGTAATAGGACCAACTGTGTTTTTATTAATCCTAGGAGCATTCTCCCACTACTAAGCTACAAACCCTTTCAAAAAGAATGTGGTATAAGTTACCTTCTTGTTTTCTGGTACTTTTACTATAGTAAAGGACTTTTCACTTCAGTAATCCACTTTTTAGCTCCAACTAAGTTGTTAGGTTTAGGGTAGAAGTCGTAAGTTATCTTCAGAAACCTATTGAATGTATTTCCACTAATAAGACCACTAATACCACCATCCATAGCAGCTTACCTCTCTTGCCTCTATATTTCTGCATTGACTTGAATCACTTGCATATCTCTTTAAATCTGTTGTTGTTGCTATACCAATACCCCAATCATCACATTCATAGAATTCAAAGCCTGAGTAGTTCTCATGTTACCTAACCCTTGACCCTAGTCATTTCAAGGCAAGTCTAGTTGGGTATAGGTATGATCCTAGGAAGATAGGTTTACTCTTCACCCTAAAATTACTATGCTTAAGTCTAGCCAAGGATAAGTTAGCCCTAGGTTAATGGTCACTTTCTCTACCTTTAAGGTAACAAGGTTGCCTTAGCTTGGTTTTGTAGAAGGGTGTAGTTAAGATTGATGTCTTTGCTACATTGAAGATGTGAGGAGGAGCTGGAAGTAATGCTACATCTAGGCATACTAAAAGAATAAACAAAGGAACAAAAGTTAGTTAGGTATAACTTTAGCTTATAAGAAAGGTCCAGACATCATAAGGTATACAATGCATAACTTGATAAGAGGAAATCACTAAGAACATAAGGTAGTAGAAATTACCTTAATCATATAGTCTTAACATATCTTTACATGCTACTCGTCTCACCCCTATAATCATGTTATAATAGTTTGATCCACATCTTATTCTAATTAAAGTTTATACACAGGTTATCTATGATTTAAAACCTATAGCTCTAATATCACTAAAGATGTAATGCCCTAAAACTCGATAAATTATAACCTACCACATGTCTCTATAATCTATTGATACATTAGGCATCTTAATTTAACCTACTAGCTTCTCAACCTAAATTTTCAACCATCAAAATCCCATAATTATGCCAACAAATTATGATACATTTTTTTTTAACACCCAAAGATCCTAAATAAGAATCAAAGTGATTAGCTTCTCAATTATTTTACTTAATGAAAATAAAGTTTAATTCATAATTCAACATCTTTCTCAAGAAACTAAAACAATAAAACTCAAATGTTTCATACCTTTCAAACTTGACAAATAACATGTTACCAAGAACACTAACAAAAAAAGTCTCAAGTAACTTCTCATAACCTAAAATACAAATAAAAAATAAACACATTATCTCATTTCATGACTTAACCAAATCATAGAATTTAAATTAAAACTACACTAAACTACTTCCATCATCATAATGGTAGTGATAATAATCTACTGCATCACCAAAATAGTTAAAATCACCCTAATAATCCTCATACTCTCCATAACTTATTATTGCACTTAAAAATAGAAATCTCCAAAGGGTGAACAAAGCTCAATATAGGGTAAACAATACATACTCATGATCATACAATAAATGCACAAGTACACGCATTAACTAGTTCAAAATCACTATATGCAACAATAATAATTTCTTATGTTTTATTAAGCCAATCAAGTAACACAATTCTAGTTTCTCAAAACTTAGAGTATCTTATGACTCCTACACACACACAAATACACACACACGCACATATACATATATTATATATATATAAATACAAATAAGTATGGTATTGGGTCCTCCTTAATATCCTACGAACTAAGGAATTACTAAAACTATCTAATCATTTCAAAGTGATATTCCAATTAGGACAATATCACACTAAGATCATTTAGGTGTTACCCTAAGGTTACTTATCCTCCCAATCCTTTGAGCCCAACTAAGCACATGCAATAAACTTTATTTAAGCTAAATAATCATTAATTCAATGTAATAAGCACTAGTCCTATAAATGTAACCAACATATAATGCCCTGTACCTAACTGAACTATTTAGTCAGATTCTAAAACATTCTTCTCATAACCTATTCACAATAAAATAAAACAACTTACTTAGTTGCCAAACTCATCTAACAACACTCTTTAACTTAGCAACTCAACCATCTTACACTTGCAACTTAAATCACATGAGGAACTTAAGATCACTAAGAAGATAAATTGGTTTGTAAAGTGTTGGATGGAGATTAATGCTTAGAAAGCATTTAGAAGGGTTTAGAAATGAAAAGAAACACCTAGAAGATATCAACAAATGAAAGGGAATGTTGTTGTACGTATTAAGGAACTTGGCATTGGGATGTTACTTAGTATGGCATTTAAAGGCTAAGAATCTAAGGAATTTTTCCACCTGTTGTCCAAACGCTAACTTGCAATCTACAGTTTTCTATAGACTGCAGTAAGGTTCACACTCTGCAAATCATCCCCACTCTAGGCACTTTAGAAAACCACCACCCCAAAAATGTTTTTCCATCAACCATACCACCCTATACCTCTCCAAACACCATATAAACATCATTCTCCAATCATATCCCCCCCAACTCTCAAGATTCAAATAACAAAATCAGTGAAACAACACACCTAAAGTCTAGGCAAGGATTCTTACTTTTGGGATATAAATTATGTACTTCCACCACCAAGAATCTGCTGTAGAACTACCAATAAACCACCCCAAATTTGTTTTAGTTGCATCCCTAAGGAAGAAAACAAATTTCTATAAAGATATAATCTAAAACTTTAGCAATTTCACGATTCCAACACTTACCTTTGATTTCTTCCCACATGATCTTGCTAAAACATGTCGAATTCCTTCTCTTGAATCAAGACTTGCATGGAAACCCAATTCAATAAGAGCTACACATGAGGGAATGTTTGCAAAAAGGGTTTCCAATAAGCAATATTTTGTTTTTAGACTTAGGGTTGTAGGAAGTTTTATATGCCCAAAATGCTCTGACTACTTTTAAGTAGTAACACTTATGTCCTTAATGAAAAATGCTATTTATTTATTTATTTTCTTTTATTTCCTCTTACAATTTATCAAGTTTTACAAACAATCATCCAGAAATTGTGTATAATTTAGATTTACACCCTCCGATTGCTAGGGGTTGAGGAATAGGTACCAACTCATTAGCTCCAAGCACCATCATTTTAAGCCAAATTACCATCGGCCCAATGTCTTATTAATTATATACATCAAAATATCATAAGTCCTACTCAAGCAAGGTTTTCTTTAATATTAAAATAATAACATATATGCTCAAGGGTATAGTTAGCCTTAAGTGATTGTATTTGCAGACAAAGCCTCAATCAAAGGATGACATTCCTGGATACATAGTAGTTTCTAGAGGTCGAGGCAAGGTTACATTGGATGAAATATCACTTTTGTATAGCCTCTCTATGTACCCCCATGATGCTGATGGCCTTCTTTATGTAGTTGTATAATGCATGTTTGATTTACATCTTAAGCCAAATATTGGTTGTATTTATTTCATGTTGACTAAAAAAAAAAAAAAGAAGAAAAAGGTAAACACTCAACGGTAATAATACAATTAATGAACACAAAATCTAGTTTCTTATTTCATATAATTTAAAGTATTTTCGTACAACATAGCAAGCAATACCAAACACATGCATTACTCATATCCTCGAGCAATTCAATTTTATATCATTAATTAAAGTGCAACTATACTACAAATATAAGTAAGTATGATAATTTTCAAGAGTTAGTCACTTGTTTAAGGCAACTAATTATAATAGTTCTCATGTAGATAACTACTAGAGAAATCCCCAAAGTATTGCTTAAGATAAGGAATAAGTGTATAAGGTATTTGAATCAATAGTTAAGTCTAAACTAAATTTAACATCATTCATTTCCCGATTCAAGCCTAAACTTCAATAAAATATAGTTTGTTTACTTTAGCTTTGATTTCTTGTAAATGGATAACCATCTCAAATGGTCTAATTTCCTTTGGGAAAATTGGCTATGTTAGGTCAGTTCCTTAATTAAAGTGGTTGATCAATTGATTAATTTTATAAATTAGACATAGCTTGCCCTATTAGGGATTATTTACTTAAATCATTCAAAATGAAGTATTTGGGTTCAGTCCAATTAATATTTTTAGAGTCTAATTAATTATTATTATAATTTTTTTAAAATTCCATTTTATTTTGATTACAGGTTGAGAATTAGAATTGGGGCCAGTTTTTAGGTCAATTGGATCTGGTTGGTGTATCGAGCCATATAGTTATTGCACCTAATGTTTTAATGTAGGATAGTATGTATGCTGTAAAATATTCAAATAATCTAATGTATTTATTAAGAAATTCGTAATGTCCATTGTCCAAGCCTAATAAATTGGAATGGAAACTTTATATGCATTTTAAGCATCTTGGCACATTAAGGGATACATATAATTATATTTCTATATACTGTGTTACCAATTATATACAATTTGTTAAGATAGGCAAAAAAAAGAAACATTACAGTTATATCTTAGGATGATTTCCATTTGTGTTTAGTATTTATACATCAATTAATACATATGGTTTTAGCTTAATTATATTTTTTATTCCTTAATTTATTAGAGATAAATATGGAATATTTATGCTTAATTAATTTCTAATGCTACTATTTGCTAGTTCTAAGTATATTATAATCTACTAAAATTATTAAATCTTATATATATTTGCTTCTCTTCATGGGTCTAAGAATATAAGTCATGTCTTATCTCTTGCTTCAAATCATAAATTTCTTCTTCTTTTTTTCTTTTTTCCTAAAGTTTAGCATTCATATGTGTCTTAAAGTCAAAATTTGATCTTTGGCTTCGATTTGAAGCTTAAGGACTAATTTTAGCATATCTAATAACCAATTCCCTCAATCTATTGATTAATTATTTACGAAGCTATATTTTATTGGTAGTTAGTAAAGAGAAAATTTCAGAAGGTTCCCATCCATTATTTCCTAAGCAAACATGTTCATTGATGTTATTATTTTATTCAACTTTAGCTAGATTAGGCACAAGTAGTAATAAGTTATAATAACGTTATTGACTTTAAGGTAGTCTTATTCCAAAATCAATAAAGTTTCATACTACTTAAATTTATCTTCTAGCTTTATGGTAGATGCAAAGTATATTCTTCAACATATGTAGTTAATGTAGCTTTATACGATATTAGATTATTATGACATTTATCAATATCATTGTTATATGTTAGTTTGTAATTGAATTACAATTTCTATAAAAAAAAAAAACACATATCAGTTTTAATGATCTCATGAAAGAAAGCTTCTCATACCATACTATATAAAAATTAGACATCATAACTGTTAGATTTAAAGGGCAATGCTTGAAAAAATATATTTAGTTCAGTATCTTGATTGCTAAAACTATATGTCAACACATACTTTGTAATGCTTCGCTATAAAATCGTGTAACATATATTCTAATACTATATTGAAGCTATATCGTGCACACCTGGTTATTTTACCTATATGAATAATTGAATATCACTAATCTTGCGATACGAAACAATGTATATATATGTTTCTAATTCTTCTGTTGCTATCTTTGCTATTAATATTATTATATTGTTATATCATATTTATATATGATTGTAAGGAAATATTTTTGAGAGAGAACATTTGCTTGTAAAAGATTATTTTCTCCACAATTTGAAAATGTTAGAAGCATTATCTACTAATACTAAAACAGGTGAAATTTGTATCACATGTATATATATTTATAGATTTTCCATTTATTAGTGTTCCCCTTCCCAGTTTCATTTATCCTTTAGTTGAACTGTTGCATTCCAATTGAAGGATCCATATTAACAAATAATTTTCTCCTCATTAATGAACTTGATTATTACGACTATTATTGTATATATTTATAGGGACGATTACAAATTTAGAACTCAAATTTTTGTACATTTTCTATTTAAGTCTTAAATATTTTAGAATTTCTATTTAAATACTTTAAGTTTGCAAGTATTATCAAACAAGGACTCTCCATAAAGCAGTTTAGTTTTCCATCCATTTATGCTACATAGCATATTTTGATTGGTCCATGCTTTTTATTAAATAAATATTATAATAAATATCTTAAAAATAAATAAACCAATGAAAAAGTAAAAAAATTTCAGGAAAATTCCAAAAAGAAGAGAAAAAATTATTACAAAAAGAAAAAATAAATAATAAACATATATGCTTTAGTCTTTCTCTATATTTTATACATACTGTATATGTTGTACTTTAAACCTTTTCATATTATCAATATACATAAAGCTTACAACTACACAACGATAACACCGTAGACTAACCAATATGACAAATCACATTAAGGTTAAACATGGGAAGCTGTTAGTTATGGCCAGTCTGTCTTCCTTATCCCTAATAAATCTTAGGCTACTCCTTGTCTTTTGTATTATAATTGATATTATTATTGCTCTATCAATTTCTAATTCAAACTCTAACATAATTACACTAAGAATATCCTTACAGCAACTTCATCACTGATTCACAAAACTCATTGCTCGTGTGGCTCATGGCCTCCTAGTAATGGCTTATGAGCAAGTATTATTATTATTATTATTATTATTTCTTCTTTCTTTTTTCCTACTTAATCATTCAAGAAACATGCCAGTTCGAAGACATGGCAGGGGCAAAAACTAGTTAGCATGGTACGTCGAGTTTAGCTGGTTCGATTAAGAGGGATAACGCGAAGTGAGTAGACAAAGGTCTCATGCACATGAGTGTTAAGTAGCAATGATACTACAATGTGAAAAAGAACAAGAAAGGAAGAATGAGGTCAGATTCTAATTTTAGAAATTGTGGATACACTTGAATCAAGGGTCGAGGCCTACCTTCGCGAGTTTATGTTGGCGAGATGTTTATAATGAGAGTTAAAAGAATCTTATTTCAGCCGATGGAGCCCATTGCTTGGTCTTACGCGATGGCCAAATCGAGCACTATTGAAGCCATAAAGAAGAAGGAAAATGAAGATTAAAGAGACCTGGTTAGTGTACTGATTGAATCTACCGGGAGCAAGATAGAGATAAGGATAGAGATCGACCTGGTTCCTCCACTTTGGAGTGCGAAATGTTAGCTGCGAGTTGTCTCAATTCATGTGAGTTATTGCTCTATTTTGTGATGCTCAAACCAAGCACCATGAAAAAGGGAGATAAAAGGGAGTGAGCTTGGCCAGTGTGCTAGTTTTAAACAATCGCTATCAAGCAAGGATTAAGGATGAAGATCAACCTCAATCAACTCATGTGGTCGGAGCGTAAGGCAAAAGTTCGCGGGCAGCTTCTATCCTCTTTGCCCATTGCTTTGTTTTGTGGTTGTGAAACAAAAGTCTTTGGTACAAGTAAAAGAAGACTCGGCAAGGAAAGATGATGAAATGAAGGAAGATGAGGGCGTGGTGGTCAATCTGTTGCTTTTGACATGATTCAAGGAGAAGAGGTTGGTGTTGGTTTGCTCTTGCAAATGGCATGGATTGGGTAGGAGAAAAGGTGATGCTCGAGTTGTATGGTTACACCGACTTGGAGAGCGTGTAGATTCTTTAAGGTTCTTTTTGCCTTACAGATCAGTGGTTCAAGAGATAGTGACAGTGAAGTTGTTTGATAGATTTTAATTGTCCTTAGCAGATAGCTTGAGTGCTGTGTTTAGAAAAAGAAAGGACATGACCTAAGGGTAGGCATGATTTTGAGAGATTGAGGTGAGATTTGTTTAGTTTCTCCTATCGAGGGATTAAGTTAGTCAAACTAAGTTTTTGGGTTGTGATAGAGATTATGGTCTAGGAAGGAAAAATTAGGGTGCTGGATTAGGATGGTGGGCTTTTGCATGGTTTATGGGCCTAACATGAGAGGGTTTAGGATCTTTGATCCTTGGTAATTGGAAGTCCATAAATGACAAATTCTTAAATGTTCATATCTTATAATTAACTTAAACTTTTCTTCAACATGCTATTGTCTCAATATATCACTTGATGATATCACTTGAAGACAAGATCATTGCCCCGTTATTTATTTGGAGTTTAATATTGTATCAATATCACTTGATGATATCACTTGAAGAAAACATCATCGCCTCGTTATTTATTTGGAGTTTAATATTGTATTTCAAAAATTCTAAATATATTTTTATCTTCGGTGTAAAGCGAGTTAGAGAGCTTGTAATATTTTCTTAATAATTATGTCATCAAAATTTTGGAAGTTACATCCCATTTACTAATATCCAATTAGTTAAGATTTAGAAGATTGATTAAGACAATTATGTGCAAAAGAGAGCACGATTGCTTATAAATCTTTTTGATATCTCCAAACAAAACAAAAGAACCATTTAAAAATCATAAAATATAGCATCAAAAGTTATTCATATCATTATCAATCATGTTATAATGATATGAAGATCTATACTATAGTTTACAATAAACCATTGTTTACATAATAAATTTTCTAGGGGGATTGAAACATTCCATTATAACCATTACGTTTATTTACTAGAATTCTATTTATCTTTTCTTTGAATTGTAATACTACTTTATTGTCTATACTAGTATCATATTAGATAATAGGGAACATATTTTAGGAGTGTTGGTATGGTTTAATACATAGGTAGCTAAATATGGTTATTACTGTGTTTATTTATACTTTATTATTTCTATTATTTGATTATCTATCATTTAATTATTTTATTTATATATACAGTGGTGTATCTCTAGGATTATATATATGGAGAAACACTACAACAAAAAGAAAGAAGGAAACAAAAATGGGTTTTTAGCAAACCTGAGCAGCTACCAACTAGATATTATACACCAATCGATTTTACTTGGCCTAATCTTCACTTGATATGACGCACAAATGAGAGTTAAGGTTACTCGTCACTATTCTTTATTAAAAGGAATAGATAAGAGCTATGAAAGAGAAGACACAGTAAGTGCTCTCAAAGGATAAAATTTTGTATTCATTAATGAAGTGATGATGTCTATGTACAAGGTAAGTGAGGTTTTTATATAACCTCAACTAAGGTTACAATAATAAGGAAAAGATAAAAAGGATAAGATATAAAAGATTCCTTAATCATATTGAAAGGGTAAAAATGGAAAATGATGTAATGTATGAAAAAGAAAAAATCCTTTTAAAATGTTGAACTAAAAGACAAGTATCAAGCTAGTGTTGGTGATTAGATATTCGGCTGTTCCTAAAGGCGTGGGTTCTTAGGCAGCTTGGCACTTACTAGGAATAGCTTGGGAGAGGTCAAGAAGGAAATAGAAAACTTGGCCGACCAGATCTGAGCTTAAGTGCAAGGTGTTGACTGAAGTCTTTTCAAGTCAGGTGACTAGATAGCTTAGCTCTAATTAGATGCTTAAACAACTCAGCTTGAAAAGAGACCTAGCAATTAGTAGCTTAGCTATTGC
Source organism: Lumnitzera racemosa (assembly GCA_024138005.1). Classification (NCBI taxonomy): domain Eukaryota; kingdom Viridiplantae; phylum Streptophyta; class Magnoliopsida; order Myrtales; family Combretaceae; genus Lumnitzera; species Lumnitzera racemosa. The sequence continues at coordinate 86,762,009 of JAMXBC010000007.1, forward strand.
CTTAAATACAATTAAACCTTTACAATTAAGTCGGATGAAGTCAAGTAATCACTGATTAGTTATGGTATCCTCATTGTCCTTGAGTGGTTCTCGAGCTAGCACTCGTCAAGTAAATCCTAATAAACTTTAGCTCAATTATGCATCATATGATAGGTCTAAAGGATTAATTCTTATCATATATGCATATTTTTTATAGTTGTTACTATAGCATAATTACAATTGCCTTATCAGTTTATTGTAATTCATTTATTAGATTCTTAACAAAAGAATTCATCAAATGTTTTAATTAAAATCTTAATTATAATAATCTTATCCAATTTCATGAGTATGGAGATGTCCTTTCATATTAACTAAGTTGATGACACTCAATATTACATCTTAATTATCAATAATTATGATAGCAAACACAAGTTTATTATTTCATTTAGATTTAAGATAATTTATCCTTAATTTTAGAACTTCAAGGGTTTATTTGTTTTATCTTTATATCCATTTTCTCCATACTCTATGTTTAAATGTTAACTTATCATTAGTGGCTTGCCTATCTTTTGAACGAAAATAAAATTCGTTTCTTAAAAGACCTAAACTTGATAATTTGAAAGAATTAGGATATCATATCCAATTTCATTGGAATTATAACTAGATGCATTAGATAATATTAGTATTTGAAATCTTTGTAATTAGACTTATCAAATTTCTAAGCTTTCATAATAATAGCTTTTGAATAGAAAGAAATGGGATCGAAATTGAAAAATAAATATCATAATCTGACCACACAATGAATATCAAAACTAATAAAGAATCATAAAAGAGAATGCTAATCAAAGCACAATTAGAGTGTTTACTAATTAGATCCTAAAAAGAAGATTTATCAGAAGCACCATAAACAAAAGTAGCATTATTTTTGAAGATGAAAGAAGAAACAAGTAGTCTAAATATAAGAGCAAAAGCAAGACATAAATAAAAACCAAAATAACCAAGATCAAAACACAAATGATGATTAGAAATTGCATAAAAGAAAAAAATAAATCAAAAGCATGAATGATGAAATAAATATTTTACAGGTCAAGACTCGATACCAACGAAAAGATATGTTTGGGTATATATTTGACTATGCCATGGGATATTTTATTAATATACAAGCATGAATGAGAAGTAGAAAACTTGACGCATTGATGTCAAGCTTGATTTTTTATGGTTTTTATAAGTTTTCTTTAAATTAATCAATTTTAAACCCTATTATATTTAATACTAATCCTCGATTATAGCTTGACTAAAGCTTAGGAAAACTAAAGCTTTTTTTTTTTTTAATTTTATGAACTTTTAAAGTTGCTACTTAACTAGAGTCGAGAAAAAATAGATTAGATTAAATCGATTGGGTAGATCAATTTTAACCTAGTCACTAGTTTTATTGGACAATTGATTTTAAAAATGATTTTGGAAAACCAAAGATTTTTAAGTCTGATGGCTAACTTTTTAAACCCTTTACGTGCAGTGCTTTTTAACTTTATGATTTTAATTTCACTTTTCAATATATCCTTATAATTTAAGATTACACTTTCTATTTTATCAAAAAGAAAGTCATATCTATTTACATGCAACTAAGTTAATTAAATTGAAATTATTTACAAAAATTTAAAAAGGAATTTTTCTATATTTTAAGTCACCCTAAATCAAACTTTCATAGTTTGTTTTATAAAACTTTAGGCATGTTGGTTGATTTTAATTTTAAAAAATTTTAATCATTTAATTTTATTTGAAAATTTTCTAGAAAAGTCTTAAATCGGGGTTTTTTATTTTTGAAAAGTTCTAAAATGTCCTAATTTGTGAAAGGGTTGATTTATTTTTATTTATTTGAAAAAATGATTTCTTTAAGTGTTAAAACGATTTTTCCTTTTTTTATTTCTTTATTTTATTATTTTTCATTTACTTAGCAAGGCAAAAAGAAAATAAAAAAAAAATTCCTCGTTTTCTTCTTTTTTTTCTCTCTTTTTCCATTTTTTTTCCTTTTTTTGGGATTTTTCAATGAATTACACCTTATACAATTGAATATATAAAAATAAAAGGAAAAACACAACACAAAACTACATAAGGAACCAGACCAAAGTAAGGCTTACAAGTCAAATTATCGTAAGACAAGTTGTAAGGTATCTGGGTTAGGTCTTAGGATTGGAGCTCCAAGTTTGGGTCAACACGAGATAGTCCAGTGAAGGAGAGGGAGCTACGTAGTGGTTGTTGGCAGTTGTCTAGGTAAGGGTGGTTGTCGGACGGGGGCTTTAAAGGATGGCAAATGCAACTGTGATGTTGGTTTATAGCTAGAAGTAGTGGAGATTGTTGGCTCACACTCAACAGTAGCGACCAAACTTTAAGTCCTTGATTCAATCTTCTCTTGAGGATTTGAAACACAAGTTAGGAACTTTTTTTATCTAGATACACTAAGAAATGTAATTCCATTACTTTTTTCACTTAATTTTGCCTAAAATCTTAGAACTTTTAGAGAGAGAAAGAAACCCTAGTAGAGAGAGAAAGCTTCGTTTTCAACTTATAGAGAGCATTTTCATGATTACTTCCTCTTAAAATTGAATCCAAAGGTCCCTATTTATACTATTCGATGCTTAAACAACCTTGGAAGGTCCTCAATTCGTCACTAATTCAATGAAATGAGTAAATCGGTCTTGATGAGTTTTAATTCAAAAGCATTGAATTGAGTTCAATTTTGTTGAAATTTTTTATTAAAAAGGCTTCTTGATGATTTGTTTTCATTGAAAATACCAATTGGAAGCTTCAAAACCCCTTAATTAGGCTTCAATCATGCCATTTGAGTAAGGAGAAAAAAAAATGAATGAAAGAGATGATGAATAGTTCAATACAGTCAACCAATGATTGGCTGACACGTGGCATTGATGTCAAATAAGCGCTTAGTGCTTGCAAGAGTTGAACACTCGACCCTTAAGATGAAAGCGTGCACTGCAACCATTGAAGCAGTAGCTTATACTTAGCGATTGCTATGGAGCAATTATCAATAATCTATTAGTTTGGTCTAGGCTAAATCTAGATATGAAAATCGGTTTGAGCTTAATCTAATCCTTACTTAACTAGTTCTTGAAAAACTAAAAAAATGTACTAAATTAGGTGAGCAAGTCTGATATACCTAAGTTAAAATTAATTTTCAAATTTATCTCAATTTAGCAGTTTTTATAAACTTTGATTCATTGGTCATATAATTAATTATTTTTTTTCCTAAATTAACAAATTTAAATCCAATTTAGGTACCATTTAAAACCATAATTAACTTAAATTAGATTTATTTTTACAATTTATAAAAAAAATTAATCTCAACCATGATTTGAATATTAAATTTTTATAGAAAAACGTAACATTCTCTAATAATGCTTAAAACCACTAAATTGTGTATGTGTATATTGACTTCTATCAACCTTAAAAATGAAAAGACCCTCACCAAGTGAATCAAATATCTTGAAAATGAATTGATGACCTAAAAATAAACTTATTTTATTTTTAAATTTTTTGTACTATTTTTAATATTCTATTTTTTTTTTTATTTTTCTGAATTAGGAACTCTTTTTCTTATTCAAAAAAAAAATTCTAAAATTATAAGGGGACAAAAATAGGGTATCTACATTACCACTCTTTATTATGAAGTTTAAATAAAATTTTGCAACAAAGACAATAAAAGATGCCATTTTTGCCTTGAGGGATAAATTGTCCTAAAAAGCGCTACAACTAGCTAGTTGTCATAAGTTTGATATATTGAGTCTTTAGTGAATGATAAAAGATGAAAGGGAGAGAGATGGAGCTCTAAGAGTTGGTTGAAACATAAAAGATACTAAAAGAGGATAACACCCCTGTAGATTAGTAAAAACCGTAAAAGAATTTGAAAACCTGGTAATGTCTTCTGAGCTAACTAACTTAGGTGAACAGTTAAAGTACTACTTGAGTTGGTTAAAACCTTAAATGAGAAATTGAAGTTTAGTCGTACTCTTGTAAGTTGACTAACTTAAGCGAAATAGGTAATGTGCTCTTTAAGATGACCGATACTCTAAATGACAAATCGAAGTATGGTTGTGCCTTTATAAGCTAAGTAACTTAAGCGAAATGGGTAATGTACTCTTTAAGCTAGCTGAGGCTCCAAATGAGAAATTGAAGCTTAGTTGTGCCCATGTGAGTTGACTAACTTAGGCAAAATGGGAAAAGCTTTCTTTGAGCTAACTAAAACCTTAAATAATAAATTGAAGCTTGGTCGAAATGGGTAATGCGCTTTATGAGCTAGCTAAGACCTTAAATGATGAATTAAAACCTAGTTGTGCCCCTATGAGTTGACTAACCTAGGTGAAACACTTCTTGAGCTAGTTAAGAACTTAAATTAAAACTTGGTCATGCTCCTTCATGCTAACCAACCTAAGTGAGAGTATCTCTAGCAGACTAGCTGTCACGCCCCGAAACGGCAGAGTCGTAACAGCCCCGCCATGTAAACCATCCTAAGATAGAAGTTAGCCTTACAACCGCTATCTTAGACCTGATCTACACAAGGCGTCCACGACTAACCCGCTTTGAAGTAAACAGTTTGTAATTTAGATAAAATATTTATCTAAGAAAGTGAGAAAATTTATATATATATATATATATACTATAATTCAGTTATTACATTATTCAGAAATGAAAAGTAATAACATATGTGTTGATTCTTCAATATTTTTTCTCACTCCCCAGGATCCAACAGTTGCTAGCTTCAAAGTAGTTGTTGCCGCTTCTTAGCCAGCACCTGCACGACGTCTATAGGGATGTGAGCAATCACAGCTCAGTAAGTTAGAATGAAAGACTTAAAACTATACCATACACACAACAAGGTTTTTAATCACTTATTAGGTGCAATGCATGTGCAAACAAATGCCATCGCACGACGTTGTCCGACCCGTCGTGAGATTAGAAAAATTTCGCCCACTCCAATCCGGGTTGAGGAGTTGCCATTAATGCAAAGCAGCTCATGACCAAACCCAGGCTTGTACAATGGGGACCTTGCTCCTCCCGCGACTACCTTCAAACCACTAACTTCACCCTCGCTGTGACCTCCTCTCCTGTCACTTAGTTCGACTAAGGATGAAGAAGGGACCATTTTGCAATCCTGCGCTATCCCTTTCGAAGGGTCGGTATTTGGCCGGAGAGTCTAAGTTCTCCTAATGGGTTGCCATGCATGTCCGATTATGATTATTGGTCATATATTTGATTAAGTCCAATTTAGGGTAATCAATCATTTCATACAATTCATACAATACATGCTAGAACAACAAACAGAATCATAGCATCACCCATAATCAAGCACATGCACACATCCAACTATCTAATAAGCATAACCAAGCATAATCTCAAGCCTCCCAAAATACAGCATTGTATTAATCCCAACTTACCTCGACTCCTCGCTCATTCACTCGAGGTCCGATTTGCTCAGGCCATCGCCGATCATCTCTATAACACAAACGTGGTTTCAACTTTTCATATAACTATTATAGGTTCATTTTATCTTATAACACTTATTGTTACGCTTTGTTTAGGGTTTAATATGCCTAATTATCTAGGTCTTACGTCTTTTACAATTATTTAGGTTTGGGGTTAGGTTCGGGTTCGGTTTTCGCATCAATTTCTAAATTAGGTTTTAGTTTGATTTCTAAGTAGTGTTTTATACTCTAACCCATGAAATTTGTTTCAACCCATAATGTGAAATTAATCGCATTACTTCCCGATCTCTTAAATACCATCATTATTACCCCTAGTCAGTATTTTATTTCATCTGGTACACTTATATCCTTATTAGTGTACCAAATTTACTACTGATGTGAGAAATTTTTACATTTTTCATATAATTGCATAAATTCAAGTTTCTTATCAGATTTATTATATATCCTTATTATTTATATAATATCAATTTTTATCCTAATATTTTCTATTTATTATATTTTCAAAAATTAAATATTGTGCATTATTGCCTATTATGTACATAATGCATTTCTAAAATTTCTATCACTTTAATTATCATCCCTAAACATCAATTATTATTTCAAAATGTCTAAATTCATCCTAAATCAGATTTTACTCCTAATTTCCCTAATTTACAAAATTGACTTAAAGTTAACTATTTTTCTTTATTAATCATTTACTACATAATTAACCTAATAATTACATCTAACACCCTAAATGCTACAAGTATCATACTCCATCACATTTTAACATCCTAAAACATATAATTATTCACTAAATTAGTAATTAATCATTTAATTACTTAATTAACCCTAAATTACCCATTTTATGCCTCATTTTAGGGCCTAAAAATTATCTAAAAATTTCAAAAATTAATTTTTGAAAACGGGCTTCATAGCACTGTTATATATCATCTAAGTAATCTACACAAAAATTTTGGGCTCGAAACTACACTCCTAAGGTCATTTATTTCTAAACCGAAACATGCTCGGTTTTGCACTATTTATGAAGGACCATATATCACGAGACATATTTTCATCAAAATAATATTTTTCATAAAAACTACATACAAAAATATTCCAGAATAACAAAATTGATAATTTTATAATAATATTTACTATTTTTACAAAATTACACAAAATCGGGTTGGAAATCGGACTCATCGATATGAGTGGCTCCGGCCACCGCTGGCCGCCGTGGCCTTGTCGTCTGGCCTGGGCGCTGCCACCAACGTGTGGTGGTGGTGGCCGTCCTCTCCCAACTGCTCGTTTGGTGGGGTTTCCTGTTAAAGGCCCTAATTGTACAGTTTTTCTTAATTTTTTTCTAACTTGAATTTTTCTCTCAATTTTCGCCTCTCTCTATTTTTCTCACTTTTCAAACTGCCCAAATGAGCTCTGCGATTTTTCTTGCTATTTATAGGGATTTATGGGATTTATTGTGCATTAAATGGGATAAGACAATTGCCTTATCTCTAAATTTTTTGCTTTTATGTTGTCTTAATTTAATTGGCCGAATTTTTTATTATTTTTCCCAACTGCCACGACCCAATTCTGGATCATTCATGATTTTTCTGATTTTTCTTGATTTTTTTCTTAATTAATTATGAATTTTCTTTAATTATTTAGTATAATTTTAGCACATTTCACGTATTTTAAGTAATTACGCGTATTTCTACATACATGTAAATTCATATATAGTACAAATAAATATTCCTAAATATTATTTAGGTTATTTTATGATTTTTAGTTTACATATAATTTATCTTTAACGATTCGTTAATTATCAGAATACATTTTACGCATTTTCAATAAATAACGAGTTATACACTTAAAATTTGAAATTTTTATATTCTTTTATTTTATTGCTTATTTTCTTAAATTTAAACTTATGGGATCATTTTACTAATATTTCTAACTTTACTTTATAATGTAGGCTTGATCGGGTTTTTCAACCGATCGAAATCTCGAATGGCTAGTTTTGGGGCTTACATTAGCCACCCTAAATTGGAATCAATTCAAGAAAACTTAAAAGTCTTCCTCTAAGCTGACTATCCTAAGTAAATGGGTAAAGTGTTCCTTGAGTTAGCTAGAAACTTAAATTGAAACTTAGTTATGCTCCTTTAAGTTGATTAACTTAAGTGGGAGCATCTCTAGTAGACCAGTAACCCTAAATTAAAATCGATTTGAGAAAACAACCTGAGAGTGCTCTTCTAAGATGACTATCTTAGGTAAATGGGCAAAGTGCATCTTGAGTTAGCGAAGGCCCTAAATTGGAACCAAATCGTGCTCCTTTTAGTTGACTATCCTAAGTGAATGGGTGAAGTGCTTCTTGACTTGGCTAAGGCCTTAAAGATAGAAGATTGAATGCTGGCAGTGCCCTACTAAGCTAGCGAACCTAGGTAAATAGGTGAAACGCCCCCTAAGCTGGTTAAGACCTTAAAGATGGAACAAAGGTTAAGTACCCCATGGCAAGAACCCGAAAGAGAGCTTGGTGAAGGGAAGTGTCCCTAGGAGCTCGCTAAAATAAATTGGTGAAGAAAAGCGCTCTTTAGACTAGCTAAGAGAGAAATTGGTAAAGGGAGGTACCCTATAGGCTAAAACCTTAAAAATGGATTAAAGGATGAGATAGAGCTCTAAGAGCTAGGTAAAGCCCTAAAAATGGATTAAGAAATGGGATAGCACTCTAAGAGTTGACTAAAACCCTAAAAAGGATGAAAGAGGGGACTGTGATTTAAAAGTTGGCTAGAATCTTACAAGTAGGAAAGAGGAGGCAGCACTCTAAAAGCTAGCTAGAACCACAAAAAGGATTGAAAAATGGGACAGTGCTCTAGAAGTTGGCTAGAACTCTAAAAAAAATGGATCAAAGAGGGGAGAACGATGTAAAAGCTAGTTAAAACCCTAAAAATAGGAAAGAGGAGACAGTAATATAAGTGATGGCTAGAACCTTAAAAATGGATTAAAAGAGGGGACAACGCTTAAAAAGCTAACTAGAATCCTTGTAATAGGAAAGAGGAGACGACGCTCAAAGAGCTGACTAGAACCCTAAAAATGATTGAAAATGGGATAATGCTCTAGGTGCTGGCTAGATACTTCAAAAAAAGGACCAAAGATAAGACAACGCTTAAGAAATGGCTAGAACCCTAAAAATGATGAAAGAGTGTACAACACTTTAAAAGTTGGCTAGAACCTTAAAAGGGATTGAAAATGGGACAACACTCTAGAAGCTAGTTAAAATCTTAAAAAAATGGATCAAAGATAGGACAATGTTCTAAGAGTTAGCTAGAACCCTAAAAAGCATTGAAAATGGGACAATACTATAAGAATTGGCTAAAACCCTAAAAAAATGGATCAAAGATGAGACAGCGCTTTAAGAGCTGGTTAGAACCCTAAAGAAGTAAAGGAAAGTAACCAGTTTGAAAAACTTCAAGACTTGAAAAAATTTATAAAGAATATGGAAAAAAACCATTTATGACAACAAAGGCATCAAGGATTAAGTCCTTTAATGACTTAGATTAATATAATTAGCTTAAAAGGTATGATCATATTAAAAAGGAAACAGATAACTTGAACTCAAAGTTTGGTTACTCGAGCCGGTATGGATTTGAAAATGGACAAAAAAACTTGTGACGCGTCTTTACTCTCTCTCTCCCTCTCTCTCTCTTTAGTTCTTATCTCTCTCTCTCTCTCTCTCTCTCTCTCTCTTTAAAGTTTGCTAACAAGTATAAATTCTTATTTAAGGAGCGTTATAGCCATCCCCTTCTTTGATAACCATATGAGGCATCTTAATGCCCCTAACCTTAATGTTAGGCTCCCTCGTGGGGCCTTCTGATTTTAAACATTCATTTCTTCAAGGAAAAGGTAACTTATGATTAGTTTAGTCGAAAAGAGCTTTCTTGGGAGCTTTCTTGCAAGCTTTCAATCCATATTACACTCTTGACTACAGTTCCAAAAACTATAATCCATTTTGCATGCTTTGATCAATCCGTGAAGTTTTTTTTGGTCTAACACTATGAATTTAGGCTTTAGGTCAAAGGGTTTTAAAGAGGATTAATAAGAAGGCCTATTTTGAAAGATTTACTTATTCAACCTGAGTGTACAACTTAAGAACCTTTAGGAAAAATTAGAAGCGTATTATCTCAGTTTCAAAAATAATTTTTATTTAGGATAAATTTATTAGGTAAGGGTGGTATTGAAGGTGAGGAGGCCTTGTGTTTGTGATGGGTAAAGGGAGGCTTTGCATTTGTGATTTAAGATGAGTGTATATGTAGTTTAATGGGCATAAGTGTTTTAATACGTACCCTGTAGATAAACATACATAACCTGATATCACACAAAAACCAAGGGGTTAGTCTAAACGGTAAGATGGTCCTAAAAGATAAATGAAAGTTAATGTTTTAGCAAATTTTGCGCACTAACTCTATAGATATAACGCACTATAAAACCACACATGGACCTAAGACTTATTAGATGTGACATATTAGTTTGAATGATAGGGTTTCTCACCATAATCCTTACTAAAGGGATTGATAAAAGCTAGTAAATAAAGTTTTCTAAGAGAAAAGACTCAAAAAGGTTTTCATTAAAATATCAACTCTCTCTAAAACCTTGTATAAGTGTTCTATTTATAAAGAGTGGTAAAACTGTAAATAAATGACTAAAGGATGCCCTAATGACATCCAGTAATTATAAATAAAACATGTAAACAACTTATGAAAAATATAAGAATTAGGAAATCTAAATAACATAAGTAAAATAAATAGCCAAGTGGGATCTTTAGGTAAGGGCTGATGTTTTGATTCCAAAGAGCTATTGGAGACTTGGAGCTATAATTTGGGTAAACCTGATTCTGGCTAACCTATCTTGTTTGAGGTCAACCTGATATGTCTGTGGTCGACCTGACTTGACCAGGGTCAACATCATATGGTTAAATCAACCTGATATGGTAGTGGTTGATCTGACATGATCGTAGTCGAGCTATTTGGAACTGGCTAACCATACTAGGAAAAATTAGCCTAGCCGATTTGGGCGAGCATATCGATCTTTATAAAGCAATGTGGATGGGCAAGATAGGACAGTCTTGTAGAATAAAACAAGTTGGCATACGAATTTTGGCAGAGCATGACAGAACCATTTAGATTAGAGTAGAGCACATCCAGCTGATCAAAGTAGACCCGACAAAATAGGGTAGAGCCAACCACAATAGAGTAGAATGAACTAAGTATGGTAAGGAAGACCTAGCAAAGTAAGGCATAAATAACAGGCCAAGATAGAACCTGCAGAGCCTATCGAGTCTTCCAATATTACTAAAATTCATAGATAGGTCTATAGGAAGGTTCGGTCAAGATAGAGCGGGGCGCATCTAACATGATAGGGCAGACCCAATAAAGTAGGAGAGGCCATTCAACGCTAACATAGCTTATAAATTAGTCACCTACTCTCGCGGAGCTTGCAAGCAAGCTTCCCATGTGGTCCGAAACCTTGCATGGCATTGGGTTATTACCTGGAATCCTATCAGGTTTTATCTCTTGGGAATGTTTAGCTTTTAAATATGAGCTTTACATCTTTTGGGTTTTCTTCGATTAGGGCTTTTTTTTTATTAGGGGCATACAAGCCCAATTTTCTAGCCTTTTTCTCTCTTTTTTTTATCATTATCTTTTCTTCTTCTTTTTTTCTTTTATTATTGCCCCATTCTCTCCTTATTTATTACTTTGTCCTATTATTTCTTGCTCCTCTCTTTTCCTTTGGCCTAAAAAGTGATTATCTCTATTATTGAGTTTTTGTCTTTTAGAAATTAAAAACCCTAAATCTATAGATTCTAAGCGTATGTGATTAAGTGAGGTAGGCTTGAGGTGTTTGGAAAAGGTTGGCTCTTCTTCATTTTAAAGAAAAATAACTTATCAAAAATGAAATTTGTTTTTGAATTAAGGTTACTGAAGCAAGCATAAACCAATTTTATTCTTCTCTCCTAATCAATGATACAAACCTTTGAATTGTCTCATTATAGGGGCGGTTTTTGAAAAGGTTTAAATTTTAAAATTCTTTAAATTGGTCCAATGGGATTAACAAGAGATAATCATGTTTGGGATTTGAAAATGAATGCATGACTTCATTTTAATCTACATATCATATTCAAAATAGACCTCCTTTAAAGAATCAGTCAAAAATATTCTCACCATTATGTCATTCAACTCTCAAATTATTTAAGGTTAGTGTATGGGATATAGTTTGCCTCTTTTAATCCTAAATTAAGTTACAAATTCCTTAGGAATGAATCTATTATTTATTTGCCCCTAGGTAGAGATTGACTTTGCCCCCCAGTTTATTAACATATGCCCTAGTATGAAACTTCTCATTTGATCTGAATTCAAGATCGATGTTGTATTTGATTTCATGTTTGGCTAGATTCATGGTTAGGCTTTTTCAAGGGTCCAATGATTTTAGCTCTTGATGGTTCAACTGCCTTGATGGGCCATAAGCTTTAGGTTAGTTGCTTGAACGAGCTAAGGGTTAGCATAATGGGCCATTGTTTGTGTTTTGGTAAGCTATATGAATGGGCTGAGGGGCTTCTGCTTGGGTTGGCTTCTTTGATGGGTTAAGTGGCTTCATTTAGATTGGATGCATTTAAGTTGACTACTTGAGTAGGTTAAAGGCTTATGCCTGGGTTGGCTCTTTCGTATTTGGGTTAAGACCATAAGGATTTATAACCGTTATGAACTTTTCTTTTCATTTTTGTTTTATTTTTCATTCATTTTTTCTACTTGTTTTTTTCTTTTTTCCTTTTTTTTTTTATGAGAAAGAAAGGTAAAGTTTTCTAACCAAGAAATCTAATTACAAATAAGGATGGTCATTTTGGGGTTCTAGTTTACTAGTTTATGGAATTTATTTACATTTTCCTAAGCAAGGAAACAACAATTAAATGAATGAAGAGGGGAAAACCTATAGAACAAAGAGTGATAAATTGAAGGGAACTTTATTATTTTGGAAAATTGGAGAAAAACAAAGATAAAAAGCTTAACATTTATTCTCGATGAAACTTCAAAGTCTTTTAACCTTATCTAAAGTTTCCAATCTAACTCTTGTAGTTAGGCTGTAATCTTGTTCAGCATATCTGAAGCCTAATCCATGGTCTTTTTACTTTTTTCAACCTAAACCAATAAGGCTCGATTAAAGGCTTCAACACATCTAGCCCTTTACTTCCATAGATAGCTTTAACTTGTAGCAGCTACTTAAGGATTCCTGAGGCATCTGGCCGCCTATTAACTCTTTGATTATTCTTTAGTTGGTTACTAGCCATTATCTTTAGGCCTAGACATTTCATAAACAAAAATCATTTATCAATAAAAGAAATCAATATATGTGGAAACATGCATATACTAGAACCGTTTGGGTTAGTATATTATTCCTTAAGTTGTAACCTTACTGCTTGATTTGATGTTTAACTTTTACAAAATGGATTACATTTCCAAAAGCTTTCAAATATTAGTAAGGTTTCAATTCTTAAGAGTAGTGTATTAACTTAAGGTTTTAAGGGAAGTATATATAATTAGAGTGGTTTCTAAAGATTTCTAAGCTTTGTGACCTTACTCGTTTTTAGAAAACTCTTTCATTAGTCACATTGAAGCTTAAGTAGGGTAGCCTAATTAACCCTGAGTGGTGATTACATCACTATACTCAAAGCCTACACAATAGCCCCTCTCCTAGGGTTCTACGACAGCTTAGATTTGACCATATGTACTTTATATCCTTGATGCAATCATTCCCCCCAATGTCTAGAGTTTGTTACATGTAATAATGTATATAACAAACAACATATAGTTATATGAAATGAATCAAATATTTAACTAGATAAATAAACAAATAAATAACATGGGTATTTTGAAAGACAAACTTAATTTTAGAAAGATTCTAAGTAGCTAACCCTCTTGACATCCCTAATGGAGTTGTCAAGTTATCAAGCTTGATTTTTCCTAATTTTTATAAGTTTTCTTTAATCTAATCAATATTAAAGCATATCCATTTAATACTGATTCTCAACTAAGGTTTTTTTTTTAAAAAAAAATTTATAAACTTTTGGAGTCATCATCTAACTAGAGTTGGGAAAAAATAGATTAGGTTAAATTGATTTAGTGTATCAATTTTAACCTAGCCACTAGTCTACTAAAAAATCAATTTTAAAAACTATTTTGGAAAACCAAAGATTTTTTAGTTTAAAGGGTAACTTTTTAAACTTTTAACGGATACTACTTTTTAATTTTTTTTATTTAAATTTTACTTTTTAATATACCCTTATAATTTAAGATTAAAATTTCTATTTTATAGAAAAAAATCATATCTATTTACATGCAACTAAGTCAATCAAATTGAAAATATTTATAAAAGATGAAAAAAGAAAAATTTTCATATTTGGGATAAGACTTCTGTAGTTTATTTTATAAAACTTTAAGCATGTTGGTTGATTCTAATTTTGAAAAATTGGCTGAGTGTACGTCTCTTAACTATATGATTTTATTTGGAAAATTTATAAAATTGTCCTAAATCGAGGTTTTTTATTTTTTAAAAGTTCTAAAAATATCCTAATTTTGCAAAGGGTTGATTTATTTTTATTTAGTTAGAAAAATGATTTTTCTAACTGGTAAAACAATTTTTTATTTTTTTATTTCTTCATTTTATTTTATTTTATTATTTTTCATTTACTTAGTGAGGCAAAAAGAAAATAATGAAAAAAATTTTCCTAATTTTCTTTTTTCTTTTCTTTTCTTCTTTTTTTTCCCCCTTTTTTGGATTTTTTCTTTTTTATGAATTACACCTTATACAATTGAATATAAAAAAAGAAAAAACATAATACAAAATTGAATAAGGAATCAAACCAAAGTAAGGCTTACAAATTAGATTATCGAAAGTCAAGTCGTAAGGTATCTGAGTCAGGTCTTTGAATTAGATTTCTAAGTTTAAGTCAATGCGAGATGGTCTAAAGAAGGAGAGGGAGTTGCGCAGTAGTTCCTGGCAGTTGTCTAGGTGAAGGAAGTTGTCGAATAGGGGCTTTAGAGGATGGCGAATGCAATTGTGATGTTGATTTATTGCCTAAAGTGGCGAAGATTATTGGCTTACACCATGCAAAGGCGACCAAACATTAGGTCCTTGATCCAATCTTCTCTTAAGGATTTGAAACACAAGTTAGGAACTTTTTTGATCTAGACACACTTAGAAATGTAATTCCATTACTTTTTTCACTCAATTTTACCCAAAATCTTAAAACTTTTAGAGAGAGAAAGAAAGCTTCATTTTTAACTTATGGAGAGCATTTTTGTGATTGCTTCCTCTTGAAATTGAATCTAAAGGTCCCTCTTTATACTATTTGATGCTTAAACAACCTTAGAAGGTTCTCAATTCACCATTAATTCAACAAAATGAGTAAACGGGTCTTGACAAGTTTTAATTCAAAATCATTGAATTGAATTCAATTTTATTGAAATTTTTGGTCAAAATAGCTTCCTAATGATTCTTTTTCACTGAAAATACCAATTGGAAGCTTAAAAAACCCTTAATTAGGCTTAAATCAAGCTACTTCGTTAAGGAGAAAAAAAAAAAGACTAAAGGAAAGAGATGATGAACGATGCAACACGATCAACCAATGATTGGTTGACACGTGACACTAATGTCACGCCAAAAGAAACAGATGCTTAGCACCTACGAGAGTCAAACTCCTAACCCCCAGAGCATGCGCCCTAACCACTAAAGCAATGGCTTATACTTTATGATTATTGTGAAGCAATTGTTAATAATCCATTAGTTTGGTCTAGTTCGAATCTAGAATAGGAAAACTAGTTTGAGCTTAATCTAATCCCTATTCAACTGGTTCCCAAAAAACTAAAAGAATGTACTAAATTAGGTAAGCAAGTCTAATATACCTAAGTTAAAATTAATTTTCAAACTGGTCTCGATTTAGTGGTTTTTACAAACTTTGATTCATTGGTTGTATAGTTAATTAATTTTTTTTTCATAAATCAACTAATTTAAATTCAATTGAGGTACCGTTTCAAACTACAATTAATCTAAATTAGATTCATTTTTACGATATATATAAAAAAATTAGCCTTAACCATGATTCAAATAGTAAATTTTTATAGCAAAATTTAATATTCTCAAATAATGCTTAGAACCGCTAAATCAAGTATATGTACATTGACTTCTATCAACCCCAACAATGAAAAGACCTCTGCCAAGTGAATTAAAGATCTTAAAAACGAATCCATGACCTAAAAATCCTATTTTTTATTTTTCAATTATTTTGTACATTTTTTAACATTCTATATTGTTTGTATTTTTTTAAATTAGAACCCTTTTTTTTCTATTCTGAAAAAAAAAATTCTAAAATTACGGGATAACAAAAATGAAGTATTTACAATTGAAAAAGAAAAGTTACACTTTCTTGAAAGAACAAAAGAATGAAAGAATCGTAGTACATATCCTTGACAACTAAGCATATTTAAATAACAAATGAAGGGAAAATCGTAGTGATTGGAAAACAACAGCCACACTAACGGTTGTTACCAAGAATAAAGTATTTGAATGTTGGAAGAACATCTATTTAAAGAGATGAAGAGAATAAGAACAAAGAAGAAGAAAATAGTAGCAATATAGAGAATTGAACAAATGTGGGAGAAAAGTATAAGACCAATTTTATATGATCAAAAGTCTTGGAGAAGTATAAGAGCTAAATTACAAATTTTATTAAGAAGTAAATTTTTGAGCTAATGTGTGAAGAATCATACTATAATCTTCAAAGAGAGCAACTAAACTCTTTAAACTTAGTAAAGTGCTATTTTAAAGAATCAACGAACAGACTTCATAGACTTACAATTATTTCTACGATATAAAGTAGGGTACCAATGCAAAATTAGGGAATTGTATATCTCATACTGATTTCTTTCAAATAGTAGATACTTAAATATAGAATACCTTATCCTTAGCAATCAGATAAAGAGGAACCATTATCTATCGTTGCTTGATTTTCTCATTCCCTATCTATTTACTTTTTGGTACTTTATTTAGATTACTGATTATATATCATTAACTAATCAAAAGCATATAAAGACTAAGATTAATGAATCAAAAGTTAACATATATTGTAGAACAAATTTAAGGTTGATAGAACATATCAATTAAGTCATTATATTGCCAAATTCTTACCATTTTTGTAATAAGTAATATGTTACCTCAATTGATCCCTCAAAAACTTCCTTGAACTCACAAATGCACAAACTTCTAAATCCGATCACCTAGAATATTAAGCTTATTCATTTTTAATACCTTTTGAGATTACCATTTTATCCTCAAATTTACTAAAAATGACCATATGTTATACGAACAACCCAATTAAACCACAAAATCGAAGTCATATACTCTTCATAATCTAATTGAGTATTAGAAATCATAAAAAGTCACATTCAATAGGTAATTTTGTTAAAATCCTTCTTTTCCAACTTTCTCAAAATAAGGCAGATTTATCAAACGGACAATTTATCAAATCCTCTTGTTACATACATGAAGTATAACATGTAAGGAATCCCTATAACAAAGTTTAGTTTAAAACATGATTGTTTACTCTTTCTTGAAATTATTACAAAATTCATTAAAACAAACCTATTTCTCAATCACCATATATATCTACTCATAATTTCAGTAAAATAAAAATATTATGTGAAGCTACAACAGAGTAATCCCAAAATAAAATTTCCTAGATTTAATTATGAAGATTTAATATTTTTATTAAAAATAATTAGCTTATAGGTAGAAATACACATTGCCTTGCTCTAGTGGCTCTTTGTGAACCTCTCCTTGTTAGAAATGTTTATCTTATTGCCACTCTTTAGACCCTAAAGTCTCATGATAGCAGCTTCTCCTTTAATATGTGAACCTATTACGATTAGAATTTGCTTTTGTATTTCATATTTATTTTCCTATTTTCCTTTGTGTTATCTATCTTTATTCTAATCTACTTTTACTTGTTGAAAATTGTGCAAAATGAATCGTATAAAGGCTTTATAGATACCTAAGTGATGGAAAACGGGTCTCTAACTATTGGTGTTAAGTTTGTCAATTAACAACCTAAAAGGCACCAACTATATGCCAATGTTTCAAAGTTTACTTTTGAACTGTCATCCCCTAAAGTTAGATGTATATTTAGAGGTTCATGCTGATATGTGTGCTTATATACTATGTAGCATGTATATTTGGTGAATATATAGATCCTTTAAAGATCATTTTATATCGTATTATTATCTTTATATGGTAGATTATTTATCTCTTAGATCTTAATGTATAATTAACTTGTTATTGGAAATGTTAATAATAGGTTAATTTTCTTGCTTATAGTTGCAATCTTCTATCTTATTAAGATATAATCTTCTAAGCTTCATGTTTAAATGAAAATAAGAAGTCATTCCAAGTCTTAGCTAGTAACTAAATGATTAAGTCTGACATTTCTGCCCTATAGTTCTCGATGAGTAAATAATTGAAATTAAAGAACTCTCCCTTGATTGAATTAGGGTAAAATAAAGGAATGATCATTAAAAAGAGAAAATATAAGAGACAAAGAATCTCATCTTAAACTCTCTTACAGAAATTGGGGAGTCTTTTTCAATGTAGATAGGTCGGAAAAGAAAATCTAACATTTCTTTATAGGAAGAAAGAGTAGGAGCTTCTTGATAAGAGAGGAGGTACAAAAGAAGACACATAAATTTCTTTAGAAGAGAAAGAAAAGAAAAGAATACAGGGGGTGGGTTTGTTATTTTCAATTACATAAATTAATCTTGGTTGCAATTAATTACTAAAAGAAAAAAAAAGTTATACTAGAAATAAAATTATTTCATTTTCGAGGTATTTCATTTTAATTACATAGGTTGTAGTTCTTCCCTTTGACCTAAGTTATTGTTATAAATATTAAGGCTAAAAAGAGAATGGACTATGATCTAACTAACAAAAGTGAGAGTGAATATAAATAGTAGAGTGGGACACAATTGTAGGCATTTATTATGGATTATATTAACAACTGATACCAAAAGTAAGATCAAGGTGAAATAACTTCATGGCTAAGGTTTCAAATATCTATATGTATTTATTATATTATTTATTAAGGAGTTTGAATTATTTTAAGTTTTTGGATGTCAAGACATGTTTGTTTCATTCAAACAAGATCATATATGAACTATCTATTACACCAAACATTATTATGTATGTGACTTTGTATTGCCTATTATGTGTATTTGTAGGCTTTTAGCTGATCCTATATGGGTAACTTGTTTCTAATGATTGAGGAATGATTTATACTATGAAACTAGGTTACTTGATTGGATTATAGGTATTAGGAGGCCTTAAGGGAAGACTTGTGTTAATTATTCTATGGTTATTTATTTAGTATCTAGATAGAAGATGTAGGACTTTTGACATTTGTGAAGTTGTATTAAAGTGTCTTGTTATTCAATAAAGACTTGCAAATGTGATGCTGTGAGAATGTAGTAAATTACATTAGGTTGTGTGTTTATTTATGGAGACTCTTATGGAGGGTAATTGTAGTAAATTACATTAGGCTATGTGATGTTGTCAGGGTGTAGTAAAATTTCAATAGATTATGAGTTTGTACATACGGTATTATGTATATTTGATAAAAATGTTATGTCTTTGTAATAAGGCATTACATTCTATACTATAACTATATATCTTTCTTTTCTTTTCTTTTTTTAAAGAAAAAACCAACAGCTAAAGAGGTAAAAATTAGAGGTAGTAAGATAGCATAATAATTTTACAAAAGTAAAAACTAAATTGATATAGGAAAAAAGAAATTCCTTTTTTTTTTCCCCAAAAATAGGAAAGGGAAATTCACATGCCTTTACATACCGAAACTCCGTTTGCTTTTTTCCAATATTAAATTTAAGAGAAATAAATTGGGGCGGATAATTATCGTGGAAAAGCTTCTTATATGTAGCCAATGGAAACCTGCCATATGGCAGAAGAAGGCAGATCATTGGACAACTCAGCAAAATTAAAGGCCATCAGACAACGTCCGTTCCCTATCTCCAAACACAAACGCTCTTCTTCTCCAAACAGAACTCAAGCAAAAACTACTGAGAATCCAAGCTAAAATGAAACACGCAACAAATACACAAAACATGATACTACATTAAAAACCCAGGTCTAGTAGCATGAAACAGGGAAAGGGTACTCCATATTTCTCAGAAGAAACCACTCTGTAAGGCTCTTTCTTGTGTGTGCTTTTGTTTTCAGCTTCTTTTAATGAAAATGATGGAGTGTGTGTATGGAGTGAGAAATTTTGCAGCAATGGCTGTTAGTCCATCCCCAGCATGGAGATTTTCAGGCAAGAGAATGATGAGAAACCAAAGGTGTAGATTTTTTGGAACTGGAAGGTGTAGAGTGTTTGAAGTAAGAGCTAGTACTAGTAGTAGTGCAAAAAGTGAGAGTTGTGTGGCAATTAAAGAGAGCTTTGCAGATGAAGAAGATTTTATTAAAGCTGGTGGTTCTGAGCTTTATTTTGTTCAAATGCAACAGAAGAAGTCCATGGAAAAACAGTCCAAATTTGCAGACAAGGTTTGGTTTAATTTACTTTTTTAAAAAAAAAAAAATGTGAATATGGTATTTCCATGTATATTATTTGCATTGTGAGTTTAAAAAAATGTGAATTTGTGTCTTTGTAGTTTTAGTTTATATATGGCACCAAATTGCTGTAATAGTATCAGCATATATACTTACAACTTTTATCTTGAATTCATAGTTGTTACCATCATTTTTAATTCAATTGTATAATTGTAACTCCACTCAGATGTGACATCTAAACTTCATATGTTACAACTTCATCATACCTTAAAAACTAACACTGTTCATGGATATTGTCTTTGCATTAGTGTGGTTCTGCCGTTTAGCAGGGGTGCAGTGTGCATTTGAGAAATTGGTTCCTAGTAATTTTTATGAAATTTATGAGTTGGTGTAAAGACGTGCTTTAGGGGCACCTCCTAATCACTGTAACTCTTTAGAAGCGACCAACAAAAATTAAGGGTCGGGAGGTTAGAAGGACATGGACAGAAGTAACAGAAAGTGTATGGCATTAGGTAATTAATGAAAATATGGTCTATAACCGTGGTCCATGATGATTCTGTGCAATACTGAAATATGATCCACATAGCTGATCTTGCCTAGTGATGATAGGGCTTCAGAGTTGGTATTACTGTTATTGTTGCTCATCCTTCGGTGGGATTTCAATTTTATTGCAGTTTCTGAGGTCTAGTGCAATGTTGGTGTAGTCAAATGTTGCATGTGATTTGCAGCTACACCAAGTATGTCGAGTATTACCTGAAGTTAAATGATGCAGTTGGATTATTGCAATGTCAGTGTGGGGCTATACAGAAAACTTAGTCTCTTTATGTGCCAGTAAGGTTATAAAAAGCATGTTGATTTGGATTTCGGCAAACAGAATTTCATCAAATATACAAACATAATGACGTATTCCATTCATTAACTATGTTACTCATGTGAAGAAAAAGGGAAATTCAACATTTAATTCTGCAGTTAGATAGCTCGATGGATGACTTTGTCGATGCCAATTGTTCTGCACAGGCAATTTGGTAAAGTAGGATATGTACTCGGGCATCATTTGGGGAACGTCAAACACACTAGCTAAAAATTACTTAATCTATCCTTGCAAACGGGACTTCTATAAATGCATTCTTCTTTGCTTTTACGTTGTAAGGATTCGAACAGCAAAGCAAAGTTGAGGAAGGTTTACATAAGGATTCCAACAGCAAAGTATCCTATGATGCTGGAATTGACCCAATTCAAATGTGTCCCAGCATATAGATATTGATTTATAAATTTTATACGAGGTTGGATCAATGTAGTATGCATGAAATTCCTGCTGGACGTTTTATTTTACCATATTAACTGCTATAGAATTTTGTTTTTGCTGTTCTCGACACAAATATGTCATTCTCATGTTGCTCTGCATCATCTCTCAAGATTAATTTGTCATTATTGGCCTAAAGCATCCTTCATTATTGGTTACTCTTGCAGTTAAAACCAATAACAGCAGGAAACAACGTTTTGGATTTGGTGGTCATTGGCTGTGGTCCAGCTGGTCTTGCCCTGGCTGCAGAATCGGCTATGTTAGGATTGAGTGTTGGACTTATTGGACCTGATCTTCCATTCACAAATAACTATGGCGTATGGGAGGATGAATTCAAAGGTAGCAGATTCTGTACATCAGTTCATAATCTTCTAAATTTCAAATGCTTAGCTTAATTTAGTTTCATATAACCGGTAGGACAATATGTTCGTGCACTTGCAAATTGTGTAGTCATTTTGGCCTGTTTTACAAACTTTTGATTATCTTTCGAGTCAGACTTCATAAATATGTTACTCATTTGCAACTCTTTTTCCTTTCTTATCCAAGAGAAATTAAATGCTCGGGACTTTGAGATATCTTCTTTTGACATTCTTGGCTGCTATTTCAATTATGGATACAAGGAAAAATTATTTTGATACTCCTTTGAGAGATTGAGAACAACGGGAAACCACTATCTCGAAACCTAAGCTGAACGAAAAATAGTTTGCTGTGTGTCAACCCTTGCTAAAATGTAGAGCTCAGTTGAACATCCCTTCTTTTTTTTTTTTATTTTTTTTTCTTTCTGTATAACTTTTGCATTTTCGTTTGGAATTCTGGACGCATGCTCATTTATCTAATTACAGATCTTGGACTTGCAAAATGCATTGAGCATGTGTGGCGGGACACCATTGTATATCTTGATGATAGTGATCCAGTTCTTATTGGCCGTGCATATGGTCGAGTAAGCAGGGACTTGCTTCATGAGGAGCTACTACAGAGGTAAGAATTGAAAGGATGATCTAATAACAATGCTCCTTTACACTTGTAACATCTCTTGTTCTGTGAATATGTAATCCATATTAATTTTCACTAGGTGTATGGAGTCAGGTGTTTCATATCTTAGCTCAAAAGTGGAAAGTATAGTTGAAGCAGACAACGGGCATAGACTTGTGGCTTGTGAACACAACATAGTTGTTCCATGCAGGTAAACTAGGATGTTGCTTTTCCTTTTGCTATCCATGGATAATAACAGTAAGGGTTATGAATTTCTCCAAAGCTTCTGACGTAGTATTATAGGCTTGCTACAGTAGCTTCAGGAGCAGCTTCAGGAAAACTTTTGCAGTATGAGGTTGGCGGTCCCAGGGTTTCTGTACAGACAGCTTATGGAGTAGAGGTTGAGGTAGAGCCATCCTCCATGTAGAGTTATATGGAGATCTTACTTTACTCTCTCTGGTTTATAGTTTACAATTTTGTTTGTTGATAATGCATTCTGAAACGAACTTGCATTTTTTGTATGCCTGAACACATTTGCATTAGCATCAACATGTATGAGATGGTCATATCAGATGACTCTCTAGTTGGCCATTGTAATGACTGTTTAACAAATATCAGTCTGCATTCTCCGGTTCATTGGACTAATATCATTCTTGGTTTTTGATACGCAATTTCAGGTTGAAAATAATCCATATGATCCCAGCCTGATGGTTTTTATGGATTATCGGGATTATGCAGAGCAAAAAGATGCCCATCCAGAAGCAGATTATCCTACTTTTCTATACGCCATGCCTATGTCACCCACTAGAGTTTTCTTTGAGGTTTTACAATTTAATCGTTTTGACCATATGAGATTCTCTTTTTATTGAATCTGATTGCTGATCACAGATATTGCTATGCAGGAGACCTGCTTGGCTTCTAAGGATGCTCTGCCTTTTGAACTTCTGAAGAGAAAGCTGATGCTGAGGTTGGATACAATGGGAATCCGTGTTAAGAAAGTATATGAAGAGGTAATATTGAATGAATATATGACTTGTTTGTTGTCACCTCCAGCATCCTTTTCCCTTTGTTTCAATGCTGATTTTGCTCAAATAAATGTAGGAGGGGTCGTAAGAGTGGGACCCAACACTCTATGCTTGTTGAATAACTTATTGTTCCTAAATATGTAATTTTCACTTGCTTATACAATCTGCAGGAGTGGTCTTACATTCCTGTTGGTGGATCTCTTCCAAATACAGAACAAAAGAATCTTGCATTTGGTGCTGCAGCTAGCATGGTTCATCCTGCTACCGGTAGGGAAAATGCAGGATTGTTGGAAACGTTCTTCATCATTACATGTTAAGCATGTGTTTAGTTGTGCATTTAATGAGCAGGATATTCGGTGGTAAGATCCTTGTCTGAGGCTCCTAAATATGCTGCTGCAATTGCAAATATATTGAAGCAGAGTTACGACAAAGGAATGGTTTCTCATAGAGGAACTGTCACCAACATCTCAACTCAAGGTAGGTTGGGAGATAATCTTGATGATAGTTTCTTAAACTTTTATGTGCTATTATAGCTTCTAATTCCACGAGCCGATTGCTCAATTTTGGCTGGAAAATTACATTTTCTTAATGACTAATTTTGTTGTGTCATTTAGGAGAGGAAAAAGATTAGACACAAAAGTTTAACATGAATTTGACACGAAGGTATGACAATGTACCCGTACTATGCCATGCATGTATGACACATTTGTGCCATATTTGCTATATCTTTTCATATTGAGTGTCATCACGCCTGAGGAAATACAATCCCTTTTACCGTTAGCTGTCTAGTCGCAGCAAGTTTATTTAATTACTCAAATACTTTCTTCAAAAAACTGATGGGAGTAAAACCTGAAATATCCTAATATTATTCTAGCACATATTAGTTATTAGCCTCGTGGTCTGGCCATTCAAATCCTAGTCACATCTTATTTAACCTCCCCAGTCACCCAAAAGAAAAAGGAACTCCTAGCACACATATAACGAGTCCTAAGATTTGGAATTCTCACTAAAATGTAGTTGTCGGCAGAAGATATGCGTTAAATTTGTTGTTCAAATGCATCACTCTGTATCCATGTTGATGTTTGAGAACCAGAAGCTTTTTCTATTGGTTGATTTGGTTATTATTGCTGCCACCATGATATCAAATGTCATAACAGTAAGCTTTTGTACCAGCTTGGAATGCCTTGTGGCCTCAAGAAAGAAAGCGTCAAAGGGCTTTTTTCCTCTTTGGCTTGGCACTTATACTTCAGCTGGATATCGAGGGCATTAGGACATTCTTTCATACTTTCTTCCGTTTGCCAAGATGGTACGATTTTCTCTGCTGCTTCATCAGACTTCTCTTGCGTTAATTTAATCATGTGAAGTTGGTTTTGAAGTTAAAAGTCGTACATAAATGCCTGTCCTGTCGTCTTCTGTTTGCAATTAGCAAAGAAATCCTCTTCTTCATACCGAACAGCAGTTGCTAGTGTAATGACTTTTTAAGTGTTTTTTTGCAGGATGTGGCAAGGATTTCTTGGATCTACACTGTCCTCAGCCGACCTCGTAATCTTTGCATTTTATATGTTTATTATAGCACCAAATGATATGAGAATGGGCTTAATCAGACATTTGGTATCTGATCCTACAGGCGCAACCATGATAAGAACATATCTCACTATATAATTCTTGTGGACTTTGCCTTGTTTTTCTTTAGTCCAAGGATTTTTTTTCATCCTGTTCTAGTTGTCCACCCTGTAGAACGCTCATATGTACATAAATTCTCCCGCAAAATATCTTCTTAAATTTAGCTCGAAAGTTTTGTAACAATAGCTTAGATTTCAAGGGTTGAACTGTTGTCTTTGTAATTAAAACAACCTTTGAATGAATGAATATCGGACAGGAGGATGCAAATAATCGGGAAATCATTTCAAAGGAGGCGTTTCTGGAAGTCTATAGAATTGTCTAAAAGTTTGATGATTGTTCTTCGGGTAAGATCATATCACAAGTGAACCCCATCCTTATCATGATTCCTTTTCTCATGATATTTCGTTTGACTCCCTAATCATTCACTTCAGTTGAATGAAATGTGTAATGTCTTTTTCCTTTCACTTGGAGGAGAAAAATATACCGGATGTCCTTAAACCTTCGGCGTTTTGCAACAAGTCCTAAAACATTATATTTTAGCAATTAAAGGCCTTAAACCTTTAAAATATGGCACAATTAACCCTAAATAGCGACTGGAACACCGATATAGTATGCTGGAAGTCTTGTATTTATGGCAAAAATCAATAATGTCTTATTGAGTCATTTAATCCTCCATATTATGCTAAAATTCAATAAATATCATTTATATTTCGAGTGGATTGCTTATATCCCTTTATGATTTTGTTGCTGCACTAAACTAAGTCTCTCTTTTTACTACTTTTTATGATGTATGACTATATATGAAATAATTATATGGTAAAGCAACATAAACATTGAGGATTTAAACAATTTAGGACTTCACCATTTAATTAACTTTTGGTACAAATGTAGACAATTTCTAATGTAACTATCCTTCCACTATATTGTTACCATATTTTGTGTCATATTCAGTGTTGTTAAACCTTAGTTGATCTACATGATCCAACCTAGTTCAATCCAATTTTTTTATAAAACCTATTCAAATCATCTCTTCCACCTTCATTGATAGTGATTTTAGTTCAACTCAATTGACTAATTGATCCAATTTAGTTCTTATAAGAATTTATCGAACTCTTTTTGGGTTAAAATATATTTTTGTTCTCTTATATTTTCAAGAAAATACACTAATTTCCTAAAATAAAATAAATATTGAAGAAAGAAAAATCAACTATGAAAAGTTTTCAACTTTCCATTCTCAATTATATAGGTAAATTATATTACGTTATAAATAAATATGAATTATATTATAATATGTTTATTAATCCCAATTCACTCTAATTCAATTCTGATTTGATTGCTTTAACTCTTAACCCCTTCACATGTCCTCCTTAATTTTTCAATCTGAATTTGACAACATTGATGATATCATACCCATTAGTCATGCTACTTAAGGAAGATTATTTTTAGACTAAAAGATAGTAAACTTCCCAAAAAAGAAAAGAACTTTGAAAAAAAAAAAAAACCCTCTACATGGGCGGTGATATTTGGAGAGAGAAAGAGAAGATTAAATTGCTTGCAATCATTGGACAGCTTTGCCACAACACTTATACCTTGTTCACTTGAGGAGAATTAAAATTTAATTTGCTCCTTATTATTCATTAAGCATTCACTTGGTTTTTTATCTGCGAATTGCAATTTCTTAAGAATCTCTATTAGAGATTTTTTGATTTAATCAAAGAATCACAATTCCTTACAAAATTTCACATTTTTTCCAAAAATAATCTCATATCAATTTAACAATGACTATCACCACAATTGCTATTGTCACTACCGACCATTACCGTTACTACGATCGTCATCGTTGCTATCACTACAATCATCACCTACTGTCACCGCCACCGTCACCACTAACAACCGTTACCACCAACCACCATCATCGCCGCTAACACCGTTACCATCACACTATTGTCAACCGCCACCGCTATCTCCTCCTCCTCCACCACCACTACCATTACTATTGCCATTATTGACTACTACCACTACTACTATCGCTACTACTACCATCATTATCACTGCCACTACAATCACTACTTACCGTCACCGCCACCATTATCACACTGTTGTCATCATCGTCACCTTGCTACCATCACTATCATTGTCGCCGTCACCGCTGCTATTACCTCCTCCATTACCTTTGACTACCACTATCATTACCATCACAACTATTGTTACCAGCACCACAACTATCCCTACACCCCCTCCAAACCACTACCCTAACAACCGTTATTGCCACCGCCACCGCCACCGCCACCACCACCGCTACCACTATCGACCATCGCTATCATCATCATCGCTTATAACCGCCATTGACCATTATCACCTCTTCCACCGCTGTAGTCGATTTCCATTACTACCATTTATTACTTTAAAATTACTTGAGAAAAATCAAAGGTATTTTAGTTATTAAAATTCTATTATCTATTTATTCTTAAGTTGTTTATCAATACAACTAAATAAAGTTACATATATTATATCCTTATTACATTTCTTAAGAATTCCAATTACATTACTTTCTCGTTCTATTCAATGAAGTAAACGAGCTATTAAAACATTCACTAAATCATCATTTGTTGATTTGACATTGTTATCCACAAATTATTCCACAATTGACCAAACTAAACCATATAAATGACAAGCTACATTGATCCATTAATTGTTAAATTTCAAGTTATTTACTGAATTAGGAAACGTATACAACACATTTAAGACTTGAGTTTCACTATGAGCCGAGTTTTAAAACGTGAAACAACGTATCGATAGCATTCCCATATTTCTGTCTATCCAGTTTCTCCCTAATTTTTTTCTCTAGGGATGACAGTCATTAAAAAATTTCTATCAGAGTAAGATCAGTTCTTCCATTTTTAGCATTTGCTTATCTTTAGATAGTCACTCAAAAGCATAAAATAGCAACGGAATATAATTGCGGTTTATCAGTAATAGCCGCAATTCTCATTGAATAGTTGCTATGGTATTTTAATACGTACTTTATGGCAATAGTTTTTATCCTATGGTAACAACAACTTGTATATAAAAAACATCTGAAAACTTTTCCTTACAAAAGATCGCTGCAAAATGCACCTCACTACTTTTTTTTGGGTGAATACTGCAATTTGCCCAACACTTTCAACTGCTATTGGGCAGTAGTGGTTTAAAGGTGTTCGGTACAGAATTGGAGCTTCTAATGTACTTTACATAAAATTACAAAATTAACGGTTAAGATTGTATATTTTTAAAATATCTTGTAATATCATAAGGTTATCTCTTTTATTATAAACTATTACAAGTAACAACATTTTAAGAGAATAGTTTTAGATATCCTCAAAAAAATTTAAAAAAAAAAAACTTCAGAGGGTCTAGATCCGTTGGACATAATACAATTGAAAGGTACATTTTATACAAATTTATTTACATAGAAACTTTTAAAAGTATTGTGTATATACAAGCAATTACAATGGTTAATGAAAATTTGTTTTTATGGCTATTATAGCAGAACTTATTAAGCCTTAAAAATGTTGGACCCTGTATAGTTGAGTTGGTTAAAAGATAAAAATTATATATCTCAAAGTAAGCTATAATTCTAAATTCTTGAAACTTTTACATAAAGAGTACGGTATACTTATCAAAATCATGATTCTACTAATATGATTATCTGAGATTACGATATTAAGAGGTTCTTTCAAATTACCTTATCATAAAATCGTTTTTAAGTGAAAATATACATTTTTCAACCGAGTTTATATATTAATCTTAATAGAAACTTAAACTTTTAACTGAGCTTACCAATTCCATATATCTAAATTAATTGTACTCATATGTTATAACCCACTATTTTAGATTAACAATTAGCCGAAGGGCTAAACCAAAATCCATGTCATATCTTAAATTTATATTGGTACTTGGTTCATCATTTACATTCAAAAGCAATAATGACTTTCAACTCAAATATCATCATTTTCAATACAAATAGTTATAATATTTAAAATAGTAGAAGTAAAAAAAAAATAAATTAAAAGTTTTATTAGTACCCTATATCTTTAATTTCTCAAATTACCCTGATGGCTCTAAAGTATCATAGGTTTTTATTTGAATATTTTGAAATCTATACTTATATAGTGGGATATAGGATAAGATTCCCCATCCCATCTAACCTAGATTTACTACCCCTAGTGGATACATATTAAAAGTAGAAGAGCTCATTTACGTCTTTCTTGCTGTTTTATTTTCTCATAAAAGGTATTGTTGCTGTTGTCTTTTCAGAAGATGGATATGTAAACGAAGACTATTAAGACATCATTCACTGCTATTGTTTTTTCTTTTTCAAGTTGTACATTAGGAAATGTAGATATCATCTTCTTTTGAATGTTTTGGTGTTTGCATACATGCATATGTACGTTCGAGTCCAAAGAAATTAATCTTTTCCATAGTATGTGACTATTCGAATTTGAGGCATATTTGAGAATGTTTCTCGATGAGAGATTTTTCATAAGTAGGGAACGCTGTGCTGCCTCCCTAGATTGGGAAATTGTTCTAATTTACGAGGATATTTCCTTAATTCTACAAACACTAGAAAAGCATTGAAATAGCATATATGCTAAGTTACTCTTGAAGATTGCCCATAATCCTCTTAAACGGGCAGTCTAGAGATCACCTTAGCCAATATGCCAATGAATTCAGCCTATTTTGCTTCCGCACATGTTTAAATTGAGGGAATATCACTCCCGAAATGGTTGTCGCTATGCTTTTCAGCTATTAGACTTCGATATTTATCTCCGCTAATCATTTGATACCATAGATAAATAGAACAGAATCAGGTTAATAGGTTGTCGGGTTCTACTTTCAGGTACATTTTCCATATTTAATTCAAATATTTTTTTTTCCTCCTTCTATTCGTATGGAGACATACGAATGAGGAAATGATTCGTGAATTCAGAAACATTGCCAAAATGTCCCTAGCAATCGTCATTAACCTAATACCAGTTGTAATGAGATTTATTTTCTCATAATTGCCAGATGGCAGATAAAGCAGCAGAGAGTATATATGCTTTCAGGTTGATAAACATAGAAACCATAATAAGAGCCATCGAAATTGCTCACGCTAATCCATCTAGAGGTGTATATATTACATTTTTTAATTGTCCTAACATTCCATGCAGGGGGGTTTTTCTCTTTATTGACCAATTGTATTGCTAGTGCTGCTCATGTGTCGTAGTTTTCAACTGAATTTGATGCTTTTTAGGGGCAATCATTTTGTATCAAGTATTCAAAAAGGCATAGAATATATACACAAGTAGCGAGAATATCGCCGCAGTTCATAATACCATCTTCTTTTGCTTGTAGGAGGGCTGCAATGATTCACAAGCTTTTTTTCTTTTCTTTCTTTTTTTTTTTTTCTTGTTTTCAAATTCACGTGATACGGCAGTTTTCTTGAAACATTTACAAAATTACTTTTTGAATAATCCATTACTATTTCCATATTAACATATTATTGATCTTTTTTTTTTGGAGCCATAATTACACTTGGCATCGTATAAATTTCAGCAAAAATATTTTTTTTTAGTCGACATCCGTGGTTAAGAGAACCCTTCAAGGTCGATTTGAGTTACCTTCTAATTTGAGAAATTTCCTAACTTATCTTATCCATCTAGAAGAAATGCTAAAGTATAATATTCTTATTCGGTGGTTCTGTTTGGCCGTCCTTTTTGAAGATTTTATGAAGTAGAGAGTTGTATAAGAATCTTGGAAAGCTCATCGGAAAAGGTAACGTCCTTGTAATCAGTTTGCCACTTTTACTAAAAGGACCTGTAGATAACCGGTTCTCTCCATCAAAAAGTTCAGTAAGTAGGCATGGACACAAAATCATAGGATTGTTGAGTATCATGTCCCAAATAAGTGAAGTCGTGATAGTCTAATCACATAAATTATACTAAAATGAAGCTGATTTTAGGGTTATTATATTATATTTGACTCACACAAAACGCACTCAACTCAATTACTTTAAAACATCGCACTCAATACTTGTTAAGTATAAAACTTGTGATGCAGTCCTTTCAAAATGGTTTTTCAAGAAAGACCTACAGCATTCAAAATCACAAGCTTACGTTTACATGAAAAAGAGAAAGTTACACTTTCGAAAGAAATTTTCAACGCCATAAGTTTAAGTTATTGGTACTATAGGCTAGAAGACAAAAACTACTGGACCGCTTAAGAAGGCCTAATTAGTTGCCTTAACCAATTACAAAAGTTGACTAAAGAAGACAAAAGTCTAGCACTTTCTTGTATTTCTTGTATTCCTCACACCCCGACCCCATCAACAACTATTTAGAGAAATTGGTGAAACTTTATCTTACAACTTTAGATCTGCAAAAACATATATAGGAAAATGAGCGACATCTCACTCAATAAATTAGATGTAGATAGAAGTATGTATCCAACACAAACATAACAAAAGTTTTCAATTAAGTTAGTCAAATACAATATATATATATAAGTAAATACCATCATACAAGTTATCTAGTTTATCGTGAAATTAGAAAAATTATATTTGTTTTAACCTAAGTTGAGGAGTTTGACATTACATACTTATAAATTAACACCAAACTAGAGCTTGTGCAAGAAATTGCATTTACTTTAATCTAAGTAGAGAAGTTTGACATTACATCTCGTAAATCAAATCCAAATCGGAGCTTACATGAAGGAGAACACCTTCTATTGAGACTACCTTCGAACTACTATTTTCAACATTACAACGACTTCTTCTCTTGTTACTTGATTCAACTAAGAGTGGAAAGTGGAAAAAGGGTCGTTTCCACTATCCTCATTGAAGGGTCCATATTTGACCCGATAATTCTTATTGTTTCCACTAATGGGTTGCGAAATATATCAGATTAAAAGTTAGCCTAAGTTTAAGTTAGATTATTTCTAGGGTAATTAATCAATTTCAAATATTCCAATTGAAGCAATAACCACAAAATGAACACCACGTAGAGCTTAGCTCCCACAACAATAGATCAATATTCACACACATGCACCACTTATGTATTACACATGCATAAACAACTAAGTTACAACCACAAACAAAAACATACTAAAAGCCCCCATCTATTCTAAAATAATATTTTGAAATGCAATAAAATATTTATCTCACTTACTTAGAACTTTATTGCTCGATAAAAATAGTTATTGTATCTATCCCCTTTACTTATTCCTATCATATTCAATTGATCCACTTTAGTTCCTATCCAAGCCATGCATTTTATCAATAATTCATTCAATTTCATAAGATTTAAGTTATTAAAAATCAATATTATAGGTTATTTATACTTAAATATTAGGATTTTAAGGTTATTATAAGTCTTTGAGCTAGATTCTAAGTTACGATATTTGTAAGAATTTTAGGTAAGAGATCCTCTAAGATACCTTCTAAATCACCTTGAAATCAAATTCTATACTAGAGTTCCTTTTGAGTTAGCTTCTAAGTTTAGTTAAATATTTAGTTTCCTAACGAAATACCCTCTAAGCTATATTCCAAGTCCAATTAACCCTATAGTTCTTAGAAAAATACCTTTTAACTCATCATTTGAAATTACTCTAATGATAATTCTCATAAAACTTCCCCTAACTTAGCTTCTAAGTAGGCATTCGGTTAGATATCTATTTAGTGCATCCTTTGAGTTATCCTCTAACCTTAGTCAAATGTACTATATTCAATTAAATTGTTTACAGTTTCTCCTCAATTTCAAGTAGTGAGTCACATCATTGAGCCATCCAACACTTGACTTTCCCATTTCTTCATAAAAATCTCATCGAACTCCTCACTACATGATTATGTAAAATCACATATTATGGAACTAAGCCCTAAACTTACATATTGATGAAATCCATAACTTCCAACTAAAAAAGTCAATGCCACATCATCTTTCCTCACTAAATATATCCAAAATTAGTTTATCTCAAATTCTAAGTATAGCCCTTGATGAAAAAAAAAATCCAATAATTTTCTCAATTATATAAATTCAACTATGATTTATTGACCCAAAAATTAACAAAAACAACAAAAAATAAATGTGGAAAATCTCTTCACATAGCATTACTATATATATCATGGGTAAGTTATAGGAAAATTTTGAGTTTAAAAATTACGTCAATAAGGTATTTTAAAACAACTTCAAAATTTGTTTGATCTTATTAATTCTTTAAGGACATAATATCTAACTACTAAATTTTAGCAAAACAACATTTTTTGTAGATTATATAAGCAAACTTATGTAAGAATAAATTTTTTTAGTAATTTCCAATTAAATTTAGTATTTTTAATAATTTACTAAAAATCAAACCAATTTAGATCACTCATCAATAAAGTTGTCCCTAGTGATCAACAATGGCAACAACCATGTCAGAAGGCCAAGATAGGGATTTCTCCTTTAGGCTACAGTGATGATTCACTTCCTACAGCCCCCAATATCTTAAAACTTGCTATATCCTAGAATCGCATTAGATTTTGCAAATTTCCTAAATTCACTTCTTAAGCTTCCTTAGGTTTCTCCCATCTTTCCAAAAATTTTGAATAGCCAAAATGAAGCTTAGCTATGTTGATCTAGTTTTTATATTGAAGTTGGGGACCATTTGTTGATTCTCCTTAGTCAACATATGTAATCTAAGGTCTTTTCATATGATTAAGAGTCCATTTCTTATTTATTTGTCTCCTTCCAACAATACCATAGAGTGCCATGATACATTCAGTTATTTCCATGATGCCAAAAGCAGTTTTTATATTTATTTATTATTTTTCTTATTTATTTTAGCATATGTTACATATTCTAGGTATATTAAATAATTAAGAGTATATATTTGTACATAATAATTGTACACAATATATATATATTTGTTCCACATATTATTTCAAGTCATCTAATGGTTTTATTGGCTATATGGTTTAATTCTAAAACTTCATTAACTACCGAAGCCTATTCTATGCAATTCTAATAATTATAAAATAGTTTATTAAAATTACCTACTTTGGCTACATCTTCATTATTTTATTTTATTTTTGAAATGCATGCTATGGGGTTTCTTTGACTAATATTTCTAACCTACTTGCAAATTCCTAACTTAATCAAACTATCTTTATGAACGCCCTAAATTGATTACTAAAAACCTAATCACGAAAGTATGGAGCTTAGGTATTATTGATGAATATTAAGTAATATGATTATAATTAGCTTTTTAGCTATTGTTATCACTATTTTTGTTATATACATATATATATATATATATTTGAATTTGTAGCATGGAATCTCTTCGAGTAAATTCAACAAACCATCATAAAATTCTAGTTTAATTGAGCTACTCTTGCAAATACCCAAATTCTAGGTGCATAAAATCCATTCCTTGAACACAAGCTTATGTCCACTCATAACTATATTATTATCCAATTATTTTATTTACGAAATCATAACCTTTAGGGTTACTTTAACTAATTAAAATTTTCTTTTAGCTTCTTGTAAATTTTAGACTTATATAAAGGACAATTATAGTCATCCTATATTTTTAAGTGTTAATGTCATTTTGCAAATTTACAAGGTCTCTTACAAGGATAATTTAATTTAATTAAGTCAATATTAAAATCACCTATAGGAAAAATATCCACTTTTTATTACAAATATTCTACATCTTATATATGTAAAAGGATTTCTTTCATAAATAAGTTATGTATATGGTTCAAATTGAAAGAGATCACATGTATGCTGTGTGATTGATCGTGCTATATACAACTAAGAAAATAACTTGATTTACACGTACGGGATGATCAAGTAAGTTAAGATAGGAAGGAAGAATAGGCAGTCTTGATAGGCTTTAATACGTCAAGTGACAAGTAGACAAAGTGTGATAGCATTAAACTCCATAATGGATGAAGGATAGGGTAGTGTTCTTAGGATGTTCGAGTATTTAATTTTTAAGATAAGATTCCAATAGAGTAATACCATTGATCGAAATTTGACTCTTATCTAAATGAGGAAATGAAGGGGGTATTTCTAGGAGATGGTAGGTGGATTCGATTTGTTAGATCATAATATTGATCAATAGTCAAAATTGAAGCCTTTTATAAATGCGTCTTAAGTGAGCTCTTTTCATGGGTTTAGGCCAAAATAAAAGAGTTTTATTATTTTTTAGTGTGAGCCAAACCAAGAAAAATTGAATCAAGCGAACCAATCTAATAGACCCTACTCCAAGCTCACTATGTTAAATTTCTCTTAATCATCCCGAAAATATATGGCCTTGACTCTCTAAGCTCTATCACCCTAGCCTAAGAAGTCAAATCCATTTTGTTACTAGGCTTAAGGCACATGAGTTAGATTTAGCTCTCAACAAGTTCTTATGCAATCAATCCTTAATAAATAATATTCATTTTCACAATATTAATTATAAAACGGAATATCACTAAACTAAGTTATATAATTGATATTATTTGTTGATAATTTACAAAATAAAATCAAAATAACTATAAGATGGAAAACATAATTATTATTTATGGTATACTACTAATAAGCACTTCAAAAGAATTTATATAGTTAAATATAATTTTGCAAAATTTGATGTTATTGATTATTATAGAAAAAGGTTTAAAATAACAAATAAAGAATGTCACTCAAGCAATAAATGCATCATAAAAAATTAAAGTGACACTTGAATAAAGCCTTTAGCTACTAACTTAACCTTTTCCTTCCTTCACCTAATCCCATATCCATTTAGCAGAGATCGAGATGAGGAGACTCAAAAAAATACAAATGTACATTTGCTCTATGAATTGAGAGTTATCAACTCAAAGTAATTGACTAATAGGGAGTTCACCCTAGAATACAATAGTGCGGCTTTCGGAATCTGCAACTCCTATGGTAACTAGCTCCTTTTGCCACTCCTTTTTTTGTAACAAAATAAACTAGAAGTAGGACTAAACTGAGAGTTATCAACATAAACAAAGATGAGTTTGTGAATGAGAAATACAAGTTTGCTATTTTCATAGGAATCAATGGGATAATGGAAAATTGATCAAGTGGGCTGAGATCTATCCCTGCTAACTCAAGGGTATCCTTAAGAATCTAGCTCATGAAATATATAACATACTTGATACTTTCTTATCCCTGTCATCTTGGTTGAAAAAAAAAAAGGTTGTATTAAAGTAAAGATCGATGTTTAATTATGTGGAAAAGGTTGAAAATAGATAAGGATTCACTGTCATTCTGGAAAAATGGAACTAACCCTTTTTTGACCCACCTAATGTTCGAATAAAGTCATCCAAAGAGTTAGAAATTCTTATAAAAGGTAATTTATTTTGGTGAAGTATGATTTGCAAAAGTGTAAAGATTTTGGTATCTAAAAATGTCTCTAACAAATAGATACAAGATTTGCTAAACTTAACAAACTACAACTCCTTGAAAGTTAGCTAATATCACTTGGATCTTTATATAGGTTACTTGTATCATAGAAAAGATATTCTCTAATCATTAGCAAGCTTGTTTATGAGAGCCTAATGCTCTCTAGGGATAGTGAGTTGATGATTTACCTCTTAGACTCTCACCTTGGTTCAATTTATCATTCATGTCTTTATCTAATAATCTTAGAGAGTTTTCTTTTAACGAATGAAGCATATGCCCCTTTTGTAGTAATGAGTTGAACAATCCCTATACCATCAACTACAACACTCAACCAATTTAAGAAGTAAAGAAGGATGCAAATCCAGAAGAAAATACTAAAATAGCTTAAACGAAGAAAAGAATTATGGAAAATGACTTTAGATGTTAAGGATATATTCTTTTAAATAGTTTTCACAACTTGTATATGTCCATTAACTTCGTATTTAAAATTTGAAAAGAACTTAAAGAAAAGTACAATACTGGGGAAGAAGCTACAAGCTAGTTTTGAGTTTGTATTAATAAATGACAATGTTCTTATTATGGGGCAAGTTCATGAACTTTTATTTCAACTTATCAACATGTATTTAGAGGTTTTAATAACGGAGTACCCATATAAGAAACAACGAAAATCATAAAGTTACCATCTATATAGAATAATTATTTCATGAAGCTATCACATAAAGCGAAAGGTATTTCACTGAAATGATGCAAAGGCATTTGTGTATTCAAGAAATGGGAAAATGTAGCGTTGAGATCGTATTAAATAGTATTAATTTGAATTATGATAAAGGCAATACAAAGAAAGGGACATTGTATGCTAAAGAGTGTAGACTTCTAAAGAGAGTAAATGATGAATCATAGATATTGTTGTAGAAGTAGAAGAGAATGTTTTCATAGAATTTATCATCAAAGGTGTAGAGAAGCTACATGTTGATAGTGATCAATTTTCTTGTGGTAACAATTATTAAACTTTGTGAATAATGGTTAGATTCTAGTGCAACTACCTATAGTTATGATGGCAAAAAATAATTCAAAAAGGAGAATGTTGAAAATAAAGAGATCTTAATAGGGAATATTGATCCACAAAAGTGTGGATGTAGGTTCATTCTATCCCCCCTTCACTTTTGAAAAGAAGCTTAATTAGCTTAGTTAATGTGGTACTTTTATTAAATTAAAAAGGAGTTCAGTAAGCTTTTTGTGTAAAGAAGGTTTGACATTATGATCAAGTTAGATAAAACTTATAGTTGTTAAGGGTGTATAATGTGAAATCTAGAAAAATTTAAATAATATACTTAAATTTGATAGTATCGTTATTATCTAATAAGATAACTTTATAGTTTGTTTATCAAACTCTAATTTGGAATATGATTTTTGATGATAAAACAATAATGTATTATCTAGACACTAGTAGGCAACACAACTACATTAAATGTGCTGGAAAATAAATAAAACAATACAATAGAATTTATGACATACCAAAACCACTCAAACTATATGCACAACTAATCATTTAGAAAATGAAAAAGAAAAGAGTAAAAAGTCTAACAAATATGTGTAAAATAAAAAGAAGAATAAAAAAAATACACAAAATATGCTAATAGTTGGTAATTTGTTTTATGAAGAAGTCACAATTTTCCTACAAAGTTAATGAAAGTTATATCAATTGTTGGATTTTAGGATTGAGGCAATAAAAGTGCTTGTACCTTTAACTTTTGGTAGTTTAGTGTCTACACTTACATTTTTTGTGATTTGGTATTTCTTATTTTAGTTTGGTTTTAATTTAACATCTTTGTTAATGATAAAGCTAACAGTTGTCATAATTTTTTTCTATTTTAGCATTTATACTTTAGTTATTATTGTATTTTAGTGTATGTATTTTAATTTTGATGCATTTTAGTGTTTATTTACTTGTTAATTTATTTAAAATTAATTTTTTATTTTTTTTAATTAATATATCAGTTTCAAAATTAAAAATTTGTTTATATATAATAATTTTAATCAAGCATGATTTTTATATGTAATGTTCAATTTTAGAAAATCTTCTACTTTTATTTGAAAATAATATCTACTATTTATTGGATACTTGAATCAAGTAAAATTTTGAAATAGTCATAACTTGTAAATCAAGTCTCATTTGACCTCATAATGTGAATTTTCTAACTTAACAAACAATATACTTTTATATTATAATATTTTGTTGTATATCTAGTATTATCTTGATATTAATCTATATAATTTTACAATCTCATAATTTTCCAATCAAACATCTTCACAATTGTAATTATATGATAGTTGGAAAGTTTAAATTCTATTCTACCTATTTTTAACTCAAAATTATAAGTGCACTTGTCTAAATTCTTACATTTTCTATGCATTACTATTGACTTTAATTTTATGAATTTATTTATTTTTATTTTAAATGACCTTTATATATTGTATACATATTCTTATTATATAATCTTACAAAAAATTTTCATAATAATCTATTATTTATGAATTTTGATACCCTTAATATGATCATAAGATTATAAGATTATGTTCCTTAACATTTATTAATGGTTATAATCCTAAATCATATTGATTTTCAAAAAAAAAAAATACAAAAAGTAAAAGACTTGAACAAGTTTGCTTAAGGAAAATGATAGTTTTTAAATGTATAATTTTAAGGCAAACTAATACATTTAGGAGTATAAAAATTTACAAATAAATATGTTACTACAAAACTTTTTGTTAAAATTGTATAATATAATATGTCTACAAATTACCTAAAAAAAAAACATGTCTACAACATATAAAAGTTATTGAAAATAAAAATAAATAAATTTAAAAAATAAGGTCAATTATAATGCATGAAAAATGTAAAGACCTAGACAAGTATAATTATAATTTTGAGTTAGAAATAATAATTTTAACGTAAAACATAATTTAAGCTTCCTAACTACTAGTCATACTATGCTTGATTTGTAAATTAGAAGATTGTGAAATTATGAAAATTAGTATGAAGACTCTACCACATATACAACAAAATATTATTATATATAAGTATATTGTTTGCTAAGTTACAAAATTCATATTATAAGGTCAAATAAGATTTGATTTACAAGTTATGACTATTTTAAAATTTTACTTAGTTCGTATACCTAACAAATAATAAATCTAATTTCCAAATAAAAGTAGAACTCAAGACTTTAAAATTATAAGATTTTTTTTAAATTAAACATCACATGTTAAAATCATGTACAATTAAAATTATTAGATATAAACAAATTGTTTTATTTTTGAAAATGATATATTAATTAAGTAAAATAAAAAATTAAATTTAAATAAATTAACAAGTGAATAAACACTAAAATGTATCAAAATTAAAGTATAGACACTAAAATGAAAAAAAAAACTATAACGATCGTTAATTTTGTTGTTAACAAAGACATTAATTTTAAGCCAAACTTAAAAAAGTACTAAATCATAAGAAATAAAAGTCCAGATACTAAATTGCCAATAGTTAAAAGTGTAGGTACTTTGTTTGCTTTTATCCCATTGAAATTTTTATGTGAAAAAGTAAGCCATTTGCATGTAAAATAACATTAGATAAAAAGTAAGTTATTGATCTCTGTATAAGCTCACTTAAGGTGAAGTATTCAATCCTAAAGGGTTGCATTAAAGAGTAAAAATGCTAAAAACCCAAATAAAGAATATATTATAATATGGAATAAGAAAAGAATTGATAATTTCACAAAACCTTTATAAGACAAAAGTAGATGGAAGTATAATGCCTGACTTTATAAAAAATTATATACATAATTTATTGAAACTATGGATTGCAAATCCATTAAAAAAATTATTTAGGATGTATTTTTTACTATAATAGTGGTTAAGTTTCACGTTGATGATTGAATTTATTCTCATTATAAGATTCAACTTTTTTTAATGGATTTTGATCGATTATAGGATCTAGATTTATCTCCAGTTGTAGGTGCCTATATACTAGTCAACAAGTTACAAATTAAATAAAACAGTTTAAGAAATATTATAGGATAAATGAGGATAATCTTGTTTCAATATTAATAATATATATTTCCTATGATTTTGAATCTTTTCAATCTCTTGCCTAATTATCTTAATAAAAAACCATCTATCAACTATTATAGAACATTCCCAACCAAAGCTATAAATCCTTAATTACTTTCCCTAAGGGTTAAAACCAAAAAAGATATATATATATATATTATGAAATAGATTTTTTAGAAAATATGTGACACCCAATTTTGACAAAATAAAATAAACCAATGATTTTATAAAATTCATTTTAAATCCAATGGCACTTCTGAAATGTGGTTTTCAGTGTACTAACATTTCAATCTTACCAATATATATTTTTTAAATACACCTTATCTTCCTATAAAATCATGTTTTCCTCTCCTTTCCTCTTTCCTCTCATTCCATAACTCCTTCGTTTGTAGGAGGTTCCTCCCACCTCTTGACACAAAAAAATCAAGAAAAGTTTCATTCTTTAGCAAGTATGAGAAGGAAAATATAAAGAAATTTCTATTTTTGATACATGTTTGGGGTGAGTTTTATAGTTTTACATAGTTTCTGCTCTTTTGGTGTAAGAACTTGAATGTATGTTTAGAACATGTGTTTTGCAGTGTTTTTCTCTGTTTTATGCATGTGGAGTTGTTGGTTCTGCATCAAATTTAAGTAAGTTTTCTATTATTATTGCTTAGATTATGTTAGTTTTGTACTTTTGTTTGAAAGGTTGAAGTTGGGTTGTCATTCTTAAAGGAAGAAGGTGTTTAGCTGTGCTTTTATTGGTTGCAAGTGTCTTGGAGTGAATAGAGGTTGGGTTGTCACGGAAGAAATACTTTCGTTTGCTTCACTGAAATGGAGTAAAGCTAAAAAGTAATACGATTCATTCGGTATTATTTTCTTTTGTGTTTAGTGTACTTTTGAAATAAAAGATACATTTTTTTTTTAGGAAAAGCAATTCCTTTAGTAAAAGGAAAGGACAAAAATTCCTCATCTATTTACTTATACTGTAACTTTTTCCAAACCAAGTAAGGAAATAGCTAATTTATAGTAATACAAGTAGAATGACAATTTCATTCTAGTGAGCCCCACATAACGTAATAAGTACGGGAGCATCTTGTATTTCAATTGTTATGAGTGTACATGGATCTATTCACTTTTGCTAATAGTTTTCCACCTCGATATTTTGAGTTTTCCATGTAATATATATATACCAATTTTCTCTTTTCTTCTGTTCTTGTTATCTCTTTTACATTGTACACGTTGATTTAAATTAATTAGATCCTTGTCGCAACAACAAAGATTGTATTTATTCCACATTCGCAGCAATTTCATGTTGATTAAACCAGTAAATTGCGTGAAACGCTATGAAAACTTCCACAATTATATAGATCCCAAAGATTTTAAAAATGAGCAGTTTATCTCATAAAATGGAGGCAAGTGTTCAATATTGAAATTCTTAAAATCCATGCAATTATAAAAGTATTTAGGATGGTTCAACTAATGACCCTTATCAGATCGATCAATTATCCATAAAATCTCGCACAATTGACCTACATAAACCACACAACTAACAAGCTATATGGATCCAGTATTAGTTAAACTAATTTCAAGTAACATAGAACCCAATGGCTGATTCTCCAAGTAAACAATTTTTCATACACGGGTTTGTAAAACTATATAACGCATATTTATCAAACCGTCATCAACATAAACATCATAGAACAAAACAGTAATCAGTGGCATTTCTACGTTACTTTCTACGTGGCTTCTCGCTAGCTATCTCCATAGAGATGAAACTTATTTAGAAGTTTCTACGCGAGTGAGATCAAATATGTATCATTGAAATTCACGTGGTAATGGATGGTGCACTACACTTTTTCTTTTTCCAGCATTTGATTAACTTTAGACAATCATTGCATGAAAATATAATAAATAGGAACGAAATGGTAATGATGGTTTATTAATAATTAACGCAGTTTTCATTTTCAAAAGTAGCTATTGTATTTTTTATATGTACTTATAACAGTTTCTCTCTCTCTCTCTCTTAAGCCTTACTATTGCAACAACCTGTATCGGAGACGCTAAAAAAAGTTGTTACAAAAAATCGCTTCAAATTACCATAATCGGATATTCAACACTTTTAACTTGCCGCTCATTGGAAATTGTTTAAAAGTGCTAGACACGTGGCGATGGAAAAAAGACATTTTGTGTTTGTTTTTTATATGAATATTTTTAGAATGCATCCTTTATCTATACAAACCAAAAGCGGTGGCGAAAAGCATTAAAAAAAAAAAAACTGTTCTAGGTATTTATTAGAAATAGTATAATAGCTTGTTATTATCGTATTTTCTTATAGCAGAATACTATTCAACTTGTTTTTGCCAAAGAAAACTATTCAACTTGCTTTTGCCAAAGTCATAGGTATATATATATAAGATAAAATCTTAGATTTCGATTTTCTTCCTTTACCATTTCCTTAATATTTTTCAATTTACAAATTACTAATTGGGATTTATGATATCATCATATTTTTTATAATCTCAATAATTAATTATACTTGATAATTTTTTGAAAGGTAAATTGAAAAAGGTAAATGGACAAGATCCAAATCTTTTTACCTCTATATATCCTATATTGTGCTTTGTTTTTCAATATAAAGTTGTCATTTATAGATATGTAGAAATCTTCTTCTTTTTAAATGAATTTGGTCTTTGTATAAAAGCATATGTAGCTTCACATCGAAAGAATAATCTTTTCCGCAATATATGACTTTTGGAAATTGAGGTATATTTGAGAATATTTCTCGAGAGGGCATCTTTGGAAAGTGTCAAATAGGAATTACTATGATGCCTTACTAGATCGGAAAATTTTTCTTATTTGTGCGGATGTTGCCGTGATTCTACAATCATAAAGAACTGACATAGCATATACTAAGCCACTTTTGAAGACTTGCATATAATCTTTGGACGGACATCGGAGAGTTGACCTCAGCCAATATGCCACTGGATTCAGCTTATTGCTGCTGAACTTACTTAAAGTGAAGGAATATTACCCTACAAATGGCTATCTCGTTTCTATTAAACAATTCAATGAGCAGAACATTAGAAAGAAAACTAAAGTTGCTTCTTATGGAGGCTTTAGCTGGGTGCAATTTCTTTTGCATGTCTAAAGCTTTAACTATGTTACATGTCTTTTGACACGGTCAAGCTAGGATTATAAGTTATAGACCACTTGGATTGATAAAACAAGGAAAAGAAAAAGTCAAAAACAAGTTAGTCCGATCTCGAAGCCAACTCCAGAATGCTCAAAAGTATACTTAGACAGAAGCTAAGGATGTCAAAAGTGGAGTAGAACCATGAGTTCAAAAGTTTAGCTCTGATTTTTTCTTTTCCAATTTATATATGTTAACTTTGATGGTTCATGACTTTTTGCATCTTAGGAATTTATAAAACCCATATTATGTCAGTAAAAACTTATTTAAGTCGACTTTAATTTGGACCAAAAGTATTTGCGGTTTGAAGTTATTTAGGAAGCTAAATTTGTAAGTTTTGGCAAGATATCACATTAATGAAGATTTCTTTAATAGTTTAGGAGAGTTTATCTTATTTTATTTTCTTTCCCGATTTATTGGGATTTAGATTTTATTCAATTTTCTTATTTGTTCTAGGGTTGATACTATAAATATCATATAAAACAGTGTATTGACAATCTTTTCTAAAATATAAGCTTATTATTTTATACTATGAGTTTATCAAACTACATGTTGCATTAGCTGGTGTAAGGCAAAGGATGTGTTAGATTTTGTAGATCAAATAAACATAGCGGATTTTTAAAATTTTTACAAAATCTTTCCTAGGATCATGTGTAACATGTAAAATAAATTAAATAAATAACAAA
This sequence comes from Lumnitzera racemosa, assembly GCA_024138005.1. Lineage (NCBI taxonomy): Eukaryota > Viridiplantae > Streptophyta > Magnoliopsida > Myrtales > Combretaceae > Lumnitzera > Lumnitzera racemosa. The sequence continues at coordinate 86,806,410 of JAMXBC010000007.1, forward strand.
AGTTTATTATATGATACCTTTTTAGTAAAGAAAATACTGTCTCTGTTCAAATATGATCTGAATGTTGCCTTTATCTTTTATCAAGTGCATTCACGAAAAGTACTCCAAATATAGTCCCTTTAATAGTATTCATATATATGATAATAAAAATACTCTAATCCTATAGATTACTAGATCAGTTGGATTAGAAAAAGTTTTAGAAGCAAAACTTATTGCCTACAGCGATGAATTTTCTCTTATGCAACAAATTTTTTCTTTCTAACTCAAAGTTTCGAGCAAGACAATGTTTTTTTTCTATATTTCCGTTGGCCAAAAACAATTCCAATTATAGACTTTTCCTTTGACATAATATACTCGTTTAAAAGCATTTACACAATGTATGTCCCTTTCCCCTAAAACATTATTATTGATTTAATATTGAAAACGTACCGCAATGAAATCTGGATAGAGATTGAACTTTAGGAATAATTGTTTATTCGCTTACCAATGAAATAACAATTATTAACATATTGCCTTTTCTTTGTCTTATTCCAAGAGTTTGATGATTATTTAGAAAAACTTTCACTTTTTATTTCAAACCAATTAATTCTTATTAGCAAAATATCTCATTCATGTTAACCGTGCCATTATGTGCGGCTCTCTAAGTTTATAGATGCAAAAGCAGTGTCAATCTCGATAAAGATCAAGATAATCGTCCAGTAAAAATCTTTAGATACCTACCAAAGTCTCTTTATTAATTGATATCTCAATTAATTATTGCATATAATGTCATCAATATTTAATCATTTTACTTGGTTTTTGAGTAAATTAACTTAATAAAACTTGTCATAGCCATAGGCTTATGAGTCACTATTCTTAATGTTTCATGTCATACCTAATAACCCTATGTTTTACAATCTAAGTTAAGACTGCATTTAATGGCATCAAAGCACAATATTTCATATATAAGATATATGTGAGTTTTAAGTTTAGGGATTATTTACACTCGTTAACATGAAGGAGGAACCAATGACAGTAAATGTATGATATCTTCTATTTGCAAGTTGTGTCTACTTTACTCGCTTTATTTTGGGCACTTACTTATATAACTTGGATCTCTTTCCCTTAGTCAAGTGAGAATGACCTTAGTTATACAACGTGATAGATTAAACATCCATGTCGCCTCTAGGTATTTATCCGATCAAGAACAACTTTTAGATAGTGTAATGTAATGAAATCCGACTGATAATAAATCTTTATTATTATTATCCTTATTCCATATATACTCTAATTACTTATGGGACTTTATTGTTAAATAGATATGAGCACAAAAATATACTTATAATAAATACTTACATTTTATTAATGATATTCATAAGTACATAAGAAATTATCTTGGTACATCATGCACAAATTATAACAGGATGTCTATTAATGGTGATGGAAGCGTTCCTTATGATAGTGTTTAAGAGACTCGAGTCCTAGTTCAAAAGGGCAAAATTGAAATTGCTTTGCAATGTTGGAAGCAATGTAGCAATATCTAGAGCAATAGTTGGGTTATGAATTTTAGCATTTTGAGAAGTGCCTTGAGGAGGATGTAGATCCTCTCAATGGTCTAGGAATTATTACTCATAAGAAGTAGTACGATAATAGAAGGTTAAAGGGTAGACATAGCTTATGGTGGCCTTATTGACAAGCCTACTCCTGTTCATAAGCATTATGCTTATAATAGGAAAGATGACTAAAAGAAGACTCATATGATTATGAATTAACTCGATAGGCCCTGTGACAATCTTATCAAGCTAATAAGATGAGAGATGATTATGATGGTGATGATAGTGATTTTAGAGATTTTAGGTTGAATGTGGATATTCTTTACTTTAATGGAATCTTAAGAATAACTTAGTTTTTGGATTGGATTATGGAGACCAATAGGATTACTTGGATATTCCATTTAGATTAGTAGCATGTAGACTGAAAAGAGGAGGTCTTACATGATAGGATTGAATTCATTATAAGAGAGGGTAAGAAGGGAATAGTCTTCTATATACATGGTATAGGATGAAGTATTCACTGATGAAGGAATTCTTACCCCCTAGTTTATAAGAAAATCCTACTCTAACAATACCTACCTTATCAATAGGGTAATAAATTTGTGCACGAGCACACTATGGGATTCATGACATTAGTAAAAAGGAATAACCTTCATGAATCAAAAGGACAACAGATTGCTAGATACTTAGAAAGATTAAGGCTAGCCTTAAGGGATAGAATTGGGGTCGAAATCATCAAAACCTCATCAAAAGCTAAAAACATGAACTTGAAGACAAGACTAATGTAACAGGAATGTAATAGAAGGAATTATGATGGTTTATAAGGCTATTGGATCTAGTGAGAGATCTAAACTAATGTTAGAAGTAACTACAAGGAGTAGCAATAGCATAAGCATACTAGAAGATAAGGTGGCTAGCAAAAATTATATGTCATAAGTAAAAGAAAGAGAGGAGAATAAGGTTAAGAATCCTTATGCTAAGCCTCTTATAGGCAAATGCTTCTAATGTAATCAATTAGGACATAAGTCCAATGAATGCCCCATGAGGAAGACAATAAAAATCATTGAGAAAGAAGAGGATGATTAATTTTTTCGAACCAAACATAAATGAAGATGGGGAGTATGATGATAAGAGGCAAACTTATATACTCAAGGGTGGGTTCAAGCTTATAAAAAGCTTGAAAACAAGGATGGAAAAGTATATGAAACAGGGAATGGAAAAGCAAACTACGATCAGCTCTAAGGATGTTACACACTAGTGAACTACTGAAGACTTGCAAAGCGAACTTGATATGTCGCACGAGCTAACTTAGTGAAGGTACTTGCTCTTTATCCTTACTTAAGGGTTAGGATAAAAGTGAAGCAAGCAAAAAGGGAATGCTTGCAAAAGGAAGCAATGAGGTATATCCAATATCTGAGATATGTTGTTGTAGTTACATTTATAAGGGTATGTATACCCAAAAAGTTAGGGCGTCCTACCTAAAATGAAAAAGACAAAAGGGTACAATTCAAAAGAAGTAATATATAAGGAATAGTAAAGGGTACAAATAAAAAATCAAAGAAATTAATAATTAGTGTGGCAAATCCTTTCATATGGTACTAGATACGTGTCAATCAATCATTAGGGCACTTCTAGTAAAAATAGACAAAGTTGTATGGTTAAGTTGGAAGTTGTCAAGCAAAGGTATTGAGTAGACCTAGGGATTCTTTGAAGGAGATGCTAGCTCGGATGTATTTTGGAGACTTCAACATAAGTACTACTGTGCTAGTGGTTGACCTAGGTAAAGTAATGTAGACAATAGGATTAGCCAAGCACTCAGGGGAATATGAATCAAGTCAGCATATGATGGTTGATAGAACTGAAATAGCTTGGCCTCAGCTGGAGTTGGTTAAAAAGATAAAATCCACTTCATTAGTCCTTCAAGATCTCAAGCTTAGGCATGGGTTAAGGGTTTAGTTGTCTAATTCCCATCATCCCCTCCAGGTTGTTTTAGATTTAGGATCAAATCCTGTTGGCCTTCTCTCAATTCTCCTTCAGGTCGATAGGGACGAAGGTTAGTAATATTGAAAATATTAGAAACTTCATAATCTTTAAATAAGTCCAATTAGTAGGCATTATCATTGATCCGTTGGTGTTTTCTTAAAAGACCTTCAGCTAGGGTAAACGATTTACTTTTTCTTTTGCTTGAAAACTTTTCATTACTCAAGTGTAGCTATACTAAATCATCAGGTTGATACTGTACTGTTTTCCTTCCTTTGCTCTTCTCTCTCAACTTCTTGGCAACTTGGTCTATTTACCATGCAACCTTCTGATAAATTCGGTAAATAGACTATGCTAAGCCTCTTGCTTTAAGGTCTTCTTACTTGGGCATGGGTGCTAAGGTGTAATCATGGGGTGGTTCTAAGCTAAAGCCATATATGACTTTAAAGGGTATTTGTTTGGTGGTTTTGTGTTTTGTATGGTTGTAAGAAAAATCCACCATAGGTAAACAAACATCCTAATCACTTAATTTCTTTCCCACTACAGCTTAAAGTAGTGATCCCAAAGTGTGGTTAACTACCTCTATTTAACCATCGATTTGGGGATAACAAGAAGTACTGAAAAGTAGTTTAGTCCTCATATAACGTCGAAGAGTTCTCCAGCAATGGCTAAGAAGCTTTGGATCTCTAGTTGATACTACACTTCTTGGCAAGCCATGCAAACAAACAATCTCCTGCAAAAACATAAAAGTAATAACTAAAGAATCGTTAGTTTTTCAGTATGATGCACCATTTTGCTGAATTTATCTATGATGACCATAGATGTATCTTTGCCTCAGGTAGTTTGTAGTAATCTTAAAACCAAGTCAATGCTTAACTCAGACCAACACTTAGTTAAGATAAGTAAAGCCATTGCTTTTCCTTGCTCAACTCGACATTTGGCCCTCTTATAAGTAACATGATTCCCAATAACTTGATGTAAATCTTGCCTCATCTTGGGCCAAAAGAACATCCCACTCAATAACTCATACATCCCCTTCTCTCCAAAATGTCCATAAAGCCCTCCACCATAAGTTTCTCTCACTAATAGCTATCGTATGGAATAGGTCGGCACAAATAACTTGCCACTTCATAACAGACAGCCATCTTCCACTTAATATTCATCTACTGCTCTCCCTTCTCTACAAAGTTTATATAAGGCCAAAATGAGAATCATGTTAATACTATTCTTTAATACTTGTAAACCATAAAAGTTTGGTCTATAACTCAATAAGAAAAACATGTCCTCTTAATAGAGCGTCGATAACTACATTACTTTTACCATGCTTATATTTGATGATAAAATTAAATCTTTCTAGAAATTCAATCTATTGAGCTTAACGCTTAGAAAGCTTTGGTTGGCTTTGTAGATTCCTTAAGGTCTCATGATTTATATATATGACAAATTTATTTGGTAAAAGGTAATGCTACCATACTCGAAGAGCTCGCATTAACGCAAAGAGTTCTTTGTCATATACGAAATAATTCAGTTGTGCTCCTTTAAGCTTTTCACTACGATAGGCAATAGGTCGGCCTTCTTACATTAGTACAACTTCGATGCCAACACCTGATGCATCATATTTAAGCTTGAACACTTTCTTAAAGCCTGGAAAAGCTAAGATTAGGGCAGAGGTCAATCATTCTTTCACCTCAGCAAAGCTTATCTTCTCTTCATCTCCCCACTTAAACTATACATTCTTCTTTTTTAGCTCAGTCAAGGGTACAAATATAGTATTGAATCCTTGGATAAAGCGTCAATAAAAGGAATCAAATCCATGGATAATTCTTATCTAGGTACATGAATCTAGGGTTAACTACTCAACAATGACTTAAACTTTCTCTTTGTCAAATCTTAATCCTCCTTCTCTTCCTAATGAAAACATCACTTCTTCATGTCTTTGAACAATTTCTCTACTCAGAAGACATCAAAAATAGCTTAGAGATGGTCAACATAACTTGCCAAGTCAACATTATAGATAAGGATGTCATCAAAGCATACCACTACACATCTTCCAATTAGGTCTCTCAAAACATAGTTCATCAATCACATCAAAGTGCTAGGGGCATTTGATAGCTTCAAAGGCATGACCATCTACTCATACAAACCATGTTGAGTCTTGAAGGTAGTTTTCCATTCATCGCCTTACCTCATACAAATCTGGTGGTACCTTAACTTTAGGTCAGTTTTGGTAAATACTCTAACACCACTCAATTCATCTAACATATCATCTAACCTTAGAATGGGGTATCTATACTTGATTGTGATCTTATTCACTACTCTACTAGCTACATATATTCGCTAAGTACCATCCTTCTTCGGCACTAGTAATGTGAGTATGGTACAAAAGCTAAGACTCACTCTTACATACCCTTTTTCAAGTAGCTCATTGTGTTGTCTTTGGAGCTTCGTAGCTTGTTCAAGATTCATCCAATAAGTTATCTTATTCAGTAAGGCAGCACGGTGCCGGGTATTAAGTCAATGCAATGCTCTATTCCTTGTAAAGGGGGTAACCCTTCTAATGACTTTTCTAGAAATAGGTTGACATATTCATCTAATAGTTCTCGGACGTCCTTAAGTAACATAGCTTATTCCTTCAACTTTAATAGCCTCTTAACTAATAGATAGGCTAGTATGTTAGACATGATAGCTTCTCGAAGCTCGGCTCTACTTAGAATCAAAGTTTTCTTTAATCCTCAAGCTAGATTAGCTTGCAACTTGCTAACTTGGCTCGTAATCATAGGGTCTAAAGTAATCTTCTTACTATCTTTCTCAAACATATAGGTGTTTGTGAAACCATCATAGATGAACCTACAATTAAATAACCATGGGCAACTTAGCAATACATGAGCACATACATAGGCAGTACATCATAGAGAATTTCATTAGAATAATTCCTAAATGGAGATGGGTAACAATACTTACTGGTGATGTGAAATAGGTTCTCACGTTACTCTTCCTTAATTGAAGGTTCAATGCTCATATGATATTAAGGTTAGCTTATCCAAATCCTAAGCAAACACGTCTTCCTCAACTAGCTCATCGCTAACCTCTACTTCTTCCTCTAACTCTCTTTTCTCTTTTAGTTTCCCATCCATGCTATCTACTTCAATCTTTGGGGCATTTCCTGTAAGCCCTATAACTAAGTAATCAAAGGTTTCGATCGGTTTTTCAACCGATCGAGCCTAAATTATAAAGTAAAGCTAGAAATATTAGTAAACTGATCCCGTAAGTTTGAATTTAATAAAATAAGTAATAAAATAGAAGACTACAAAATTTTCAAATTTTAAGTATATAACTCGTTATTTATCAAAAATGCGCAAAATGCATTCCAGTACTTAACAAATCGCTAGAAATAAATTATATGCATACTAAAAATCATAAAATAACCTAAATAATATTTAGGAATATTTATTTGTACTATATATGAATTTTACATGTATGTAGAAATACGCGTAATTACTTAAAATACGCGTAATGTGCCAAAATAATACTAAATAATTAAAGAAAATTCATAATTAATTAAGGAAAAATAAAGAAAAATCAGGAAAAATAAGGAATGATCTAGATATAAGTCGTGGAAGCTGGGAAAAATAAGAAAAAATTGGCCAATTAAATTAAGACAACACAAAAGCCAAAAATTAAGGGATAAGGCAATTGTCTTGTCTAATTTAATGCACAATAATTACACTAAAGCTTTATAAATAGGGAAAAAAATTCAGAAGCTCATTTGGACAATTAGAAATCATAAAAAATTAGGGAGAGGCGAAAATTGAGAGAAAAACCAAAAAAAAAAAAAGAAAAACTGTACAGTTAGGGCCACAAAGGAGAACCCAGATCCGACGGACAGCTGGGAGTGGACGGCCACCACCACCACATGGTGGTAGCAACGCCCAGGTGGGACGACACATCCATGGCCATCGACGGTGGCCGGAGCCATCCAAATCAGTGAGTTCGATTTCCAGCCCGATTTTGTGTAATTTTGTAAAAATAGTAAATATTATTAGAAAATTATGAAATTTTTTATTCTGAAATATTTTTGTATATAGTTTTTAGGAAAAATATTATTTTGATGAAAATATATCTCGTGATATAGGGCCCTTAAGAAATCGTGCAAAATCGAGCATATTTTGGTTTAGAAATAAATGACCTTAGAAGTGTATTTTCGAGCCAAAAATTTTTGTGTAGATTACTTAGATGATATAGAATAGTGCTATGAAGCCTGTTTTCAAAAATTAATTTTTTAAATTTTTAGATAACTTTTAGGCCCTAAAATGAGGCATAAAATGGGTAATTTAGGGTTAATTAAGTAATTAAATAATTAATTACTGATTTAGTGAATAATTATATGTTTTAGGATGTTGAAATCTGATGGAGTATGATACTTGTAGCATTTAAGGTGTTAGATGTAATTATTAGGTTAATTATGTAGTAAATGATTAATAAGGAAAAATAGTTAACTTTAAGTTAATTTTGTAAATTAGGGAAATTAGGAGTAAAATCTGATTTAGGATGAATTTAGATATTTTGAAATGATAATTGATATTTAGGGGTGGTAATTAAAGTGATAGAAATATTAGAAATGCATTATGTACATAATAGGCAATAATGCATAATATGTAATTTTTGAAAATATAATAACTAGAAAACATTAGGATCATTATATAAATAATAAGGATATATAATAAATCTGATAAGAAACTTGAATTTATGTCATTATATGAAAAATGTAAAAATTTCTCACATCAGGATTAAATTCAGTACACTACTAAGAATATAAGTGTACCGGATGAAATAAAATACTAACTAGGGGTACTAATGATATTTAGGAGATCGGGAAATAATGTGATTAATTTCACATTATGAGTTGAAACGAATTTCTAAGGTTGGAATATAAAACATTACTTAGAAATCGAACTAGAACCTAATTTAGAAATCGATGTGGAAACCGAACCCGAACCTAACCCCAAACCTAGAATAATTATGAAAGACTTAAGACCTAGATAATTAGGCATATTAAATCCTAAACAAAACCTAACAATAAGCGTTATAGGATAAAATGAACCTATAATCATTATATGAAAACTGAAACCACGTTTGTGTTATAGGGATAATCGGCGATGGCCTGAGCAAATTGGACCTCGAGTGAGTGAGCGAGGAGTTGAGGTAAGTTGGGATTAATACGATGCTGTATTTTGGAGGCTTAAGATTATGCTTGGTTGTACTTGTTAGATAGTTGAATGTGTGCATGTGCTTGATTATGGGTGATGCTAGATTATGGGTGATGCTATGATTCTGTTTGTTGTTCTGGCATATATTGTATGAAAGGATTGATCACCCTAAACTGAACTTAATCAAATATCCAACCAGTAATCATAATCAGACATGCATGGCAACCCGTTAGGGGAACTTAGGACTCTCCGGCCAAATACCGACCCCTTCGGAAGGGATAGCGCAGGATTGCAAAATGGTCCCTTCTTCATCCTCAGTCGAACTAAGTGACAGGAGAGGAGGTTGCGGCGAGGGTGAAGATAGTGGTTCGAAGGTAGTCGCGAGAGGAGCAAGGTCTCTATTACACAAGCCTGGGTTTGGTCGTGAGCTGTTGCATTAACGGCAACTCCTCAATCCGAATTAAAGCGGGCGCAATTTCTCTAATCTCACGACGGGCCGGATAACGTCGTGCGATGGCATTTGCTTGCACATGCATTGCACCTAATAAGTGATTGAAAACCTTGTTGTGTGTATGGTATAGTTTTAAGTCCTCTGTCCTAACTTACTGAGCTGTGGTTGCTCACATCCCTATAACCGTCGTGCAGGTGCTGGCTAAGAAGCGGCAACAACTACTCTGAAGCTAGCAACTGCTGGATCCTGGGGAGTGAGGAAAAACATTGAAGAATCAACACATATGTTATTACTTTTCATTTCTGAATAATGTAATAACTGAATCATAGTGATTATATATAACTTTTCTTACTTTCTTAGGTAAAATTATTTAAATTACAAATTGTTTACTTCAAAGGGGGTTGGTCGTGGATGCCTTATGTAGATCAGGTCTAAGATAGCGATTGTAAGACCAACTTCTATCTTAGGATGGTTTACACGGTGGGGCTGTTACGACTCTGCCGCTTTGGGGCGTGACATCTCTTTGATGATCATAGTCCATCTGTTTAGGCATTATGCAGTAATGTGCCTAAATCCTTGACACTTAAAACACTTGATGTGACTTGTCTTCCTCCTAAATCCTTATACCTTTTTATAAGTTCTTTTTGGTAACTCCTAGTTGGTAAGGAAACCCTTTAGCTTAATCATTGCCTCAACTCTTTTATGAAAGTCAATGTTTTGGGGAGGTAGGCTACCATACTGAGTAGGTCATTGAGATTGACAAGGTTAGCTTATTGGAGTTTAGCTCGACCTATTCTTCCTCTGCCTCTCTACTTGCTAGGCAATTTCAATGGCCTCATCTAATGTGGTAAAATATTGTAATTCCACTATGTCTCAAAAATCATATCTTAACCTAGTAAAGAATCTGGAAACTATTCGAGTAGAAGGTTCATCTACTTTACATCAGATCATAAGCATTTGGAATTCTCGAACATACTCATCAATTGTTCAGTTTCCTTGTCTCAACTCTTGAAGTTGAACAAAAATATCATGTAAATAAGTATCTAGCACAAATATGTTTCTAAGGATTCTCTTCATCTTAAGCTAAGTACTAACCTCTTTGTATCCTTCTCTTCTTCTCATGGCCTAAAAGTTTGTCCACCATATAGTAGCATTACTTGAGAACTCTATAGCAACAACTCTCATTTTCTGTTGTTCCTCATATTGGTAGTAGTCAAAGACTTACTCTGCTTTCTCTTCCTAATCGATATAGTCATCAGCATTTCTAAAACCATTGAAGCTTAGGATTTAAAGCTTTACAAGGTCGATAGCTCGGGGTGCTCAAGCTCATTCTTCTAGTTCAACATACTCTCCTCCTTCATTTACTTCACCCAAGTCAATCCTTCTCCGTATAGTTTCTTCCACTCGTCTACCTCAATTTTATCCAACTCAAATTTGTCTTTTTATGGGTTGAGTAGCTTTGATGCAAATCGTGACTAAGAACAGATAAGGCTGATTATTGAATGGGTCTAAACTTACCAAATGCTTAGAAAAGGGGTGATAGGGAATGTTCAAAAGAATGATAAAGTGAATGAAAAGTAAGTAAAACCTACGAACAACTTCAAGGGATCTGATGCATCAACGGAACTTCTGACGACTTACGGCACAACTAAATATGATGTATGAATTGGTTTAGTGAGGTTACTCACCACCTAGCCTTACTTAAGGATTAGGATAAGAGTAAAATGAGAGTACATAAAATAGTGTTTATGAAATGAAGAATATTCAGTTGTATTGATGATAATTTGATCTTTATAGGATCAAATACCAAGGGTATTATACCCAAAAGTTAAGGTAAATTACCTAAAAAGGAAAAGACAAAAAGGGTATTGTTCTAAAGAAATAATGTACAAGAATACAAGAAGGTAAAAATGAATATTCAAGAAAAGCAATTATTAGTGCAGCGGATTCTACACATAGTCCTATACATGTGATGCAGATACATTAGTGAAGCTGCTGGAGGATGCAAACAAAAGAATATGATAAGATTACTGGTCCGAGCAGGAGTAGCTAAGGATCAGTCCAGGGTCTCTCTCTCAGTCTCTCAGCAAGGGTGAGGTTGAGTAATTGGTTAGTTTGGACGTGAGTGAGTAATTGTGAATAGGTACACTATTGTCTCAGAAATTTGCAATTCAGCACACTTTAAAGAGATGGGTAATCATTTGACTTGGCATACAGAGTGACTCAACAAAGAGATACTGGCCTTTGGTACGAGTTGGCTAGAGCAGAAGGATTCACCTTGCCCACTTTGCCAACCTTTCCAATCTTCGGGCTCAGCTATGGATCAAAGGCATAGTAACTTGATTCCTATTATTCCTTTCAGGTTGATTTAGATTTGAGATCAAATCTGAATGGTCTTTGATCAGTTCTCCATCAAGGTGATATGGACTGAGGTCAATAATGTTGAAGCTGTTAGAAACCCCATAATCTTTAGGTAGCTCCAACCTATAAGCATTGTCATTGATCTTCTAAAAGATTTTAGAAGGTCCTTCAACTCTTGCAGATAGCTTGTTTCTCCTTTTGCTCGAAAACCTGTCTTTGCTAAGGTATGACTACACTAAGTCTCCTAGCTAGAATTGTTTAATCATCTTACCTTTGGTCTTCTTTCGCATCCTTTGGGCAACTTGGTCGATCTACCTAAGTGACCTTATTATAGATGTACTAAAAGGACTATACTTAAGCTCTTGTGTCAGGGTCTTCTTGCTAGAATTACAATACAAGGGTATGATCAAGGGGCAACTTAGGATTGAAATCATAGACAACCTCAAAGGGGGTCAGCTTAGTCATGTTATGCACTGTTCGATTGTAAGCGAACTTAACCATCGGTAAGCAGACATCTCAATCGACTAAGTTCTTACTTACTATAGCTTGGAGTAGTGATCTCAAAGTATGATTGACTACCTCTATTTAGCCATCCATTTGGGGGTGATAGGAAGAGTTAAATAGCAGTTTAGTCCCTATCCATTGCTATAGAGTTCTCTAAAAATAACTCAAGAACTTTGGATCTCTATCTGATACTACGCTTTTCGGCATGCTATGTAACCTAATGATTTCCTGTAAGAAAAGAGAAGCAATAGCCAAAGCATCATTAGTTTTGGAGCAAGGCACAAAGTGTGCCATCTTACTAAACCTATCTACAACAACAATTACAGAATCTTTGCCTCAAGTAGTCCATGATAAAAAAGAATAAAGTCTATGCTTAACTTAGTCTGTGGTTTTGTCAGAACAGGCAAAGGCATTGCTTTTCCTTACTCGACTTGACACTTAGCCCTCTTGCATATAGCACAACCTTCAACAACTAAATGCACATCTCGCCTCATTTTCAGCTAGAAGAAATGACCATCAACAGTTCATAGGTTTTTCCTTCCTCAAAATGCCTAGAGAGTCCTCTACTATAGGCTTCTATAATCAGTAATTCCTTTAGTGAATAAGTTGGCATGCACAATTTCCCTCTTCAAAACAAGTATCCATCTTCTACATGATACTCATACACAGTCCTTCCAGTGACATAACGTATAAGGATGGGTCCAAAATGTAGATCTCAGAAATACTACTCTTTAATGCTCGCAAACCCTAACGATCTAATCTATAGTTCATTTAGGAGTGCATTCCTTTTAAAAGTAATATCCACAACCACGTTGCACTTTCCTTGTTTATATTTTATTATGAAGTTAAACCTTTTGAGGAATTCAACCCACTTCGCTTGCCGCTTTAATAACTTCATTTGGCTTCAAAGATAACTTAGAGACTCATGTTCAGCATAGATGACAAATTCTCTTGGTAACAGATAATGCCACCATACTTTAGTGCTTGAATCAGTGCTAAGAGTTTCTTATCATACACAAAGTAGTTTCGCTAAGATCTCCTAAGCTTCTCACTGTAGTAGGCAATTGGTCGGCTTTCCTGTATTAGGACAGCGCCTATTCCAATGCCTAACCATCATATTCCAATTCAAATATTTTCTCAAAGTCATGTAGAACTAGTATAGAGGTGGAGGTTAACCTTTCCTTTATCTCAGCATAACTTCTGTCCTCTTTTTCTCCCCATTAGAAGTTGGTGTTCTTTTATGTTGGCTTAGTAAGTATGCAGCGAAGGTACTAAAATTCCTAATGAATCTTCTATAAAATGAAGCCAACCCATGGAAAATTCTCACATTGGCATAAGTAGTAAGAGTTAGCACCCGACAAGTGCTTAGATCTTTTCGTTGTCCACTCGTAAGCCTCCTTTACTTACTACATAGCCCAACAATACCATTTCTTCCTAGCAAAAACAACACTTCTTAAGGTTACCAAATAATCTCTTAACATGAAGGATATTCAATACGGCTTGGAGATGCTCATAGTGACTCAACATGTTAACACTGTATATAAAGATGTCATCAAAATAAACCATGACACACTTCCTCATTAGATCTCTCAAGACATTGTTTATCAGCCTTATGGAAATGCTTGGGGCATTCGATAAGCTGAATAGCATGACCATCCACTCATAGAGTCCATGTTGAGTTTCGAATGCAATTTTCCTCTCATCTCTCGATTTCATGCTAATTTAATGGTAGCTAAACTTTAGATCAATCTTAATGAAGATCTTAGTTCTATTTAATTCATCTAACATGTCTTTTAATCTCGAGATAGGATACTTGTATTTGATCATAATCTTAAAGGTTGAGGCTTTCCTTAACATAACCTCTCTCCAATAGTTCATTGACTTGTTGTTAGAGCTCAGAAGCCTGTTTAGGGCTCATCTGATAGGTTGGCTTATTTGACGGAGCGGTACCGAATATTAAGTCAATGAAATGTTCTATGCCTTAGATAAGGTTAGTCCTTTAAGTAACTATTTTAGGAACAAATCGACGTACTCATCTAGCAACTCTTTTATTTCCTAGGGTAGTTCACCCCACTCCTTTAACTTTAATAGTCACATAACTAACATCAGGGTTGATACATCAGCTTTAAGGGCCTCTTAGAGCTTAGCCCTACTCATCATCGAAGTCTTCTTTAATCCACGAGCAAGTTTAGCTTGTAGTTTGTTAACTTCTCTTAGTGGCATTAGGTTTAACATGATCTTTCTACTGTCCTTCTCAAATATATATGTGTTCCAGTATCCGTCATCAATAACTCTTCTATCAAATAGTCACAGTTTACCTAACAACATATAGGGATGTGCACATAGGTAGTATGTCATAGAGAATCTAGTCAGAGTAATTTATAGTAATCAACAGTAGTCCTTGCCAAATGACGTGTAGTGCTCCCTTCCCACTCAACCAATGCAACTTGTATGACCTTAAGTGCACAACAATTTGTAACTTCAATTTTGTGATCAGGTTAGTTAATACCACATTGGTACAACTACCACTATCTACAATGAGGGCACATACTTGATCATTCACCTTAAAAGTGATATGAAACAAATGCTCTCTCTACTCCTCCTCGTGTGAGGGTTCCATATTCATTATGCATTGGACAACCATGATCAACTAATCTAAGTCCTTAGCAAACACATCATCTTCAATGAGTTTGTTTTCTAGAGAAACTTCTTTCTTAAGAATGCTCTCCTCCTCAGTTTCCTCATCAGTACTCTCTACTTTCAACTTCGGGGCGTCTCCCTTAATGACTATAGTTCTTTAATTTAGGTACTAAGCAGCCATATGTCCGAAACCTTGATACTTAAAGCACTTAATCTAGCACTTCTTCCTACCATATCCTTGCCCATTTTCATAAGTTCAGGTCAACCCTTTTACTTAGCTTGGACATCCACCCTTCAGATTAACTCGATAATTTATTGAGCTCAGTGACTTCCCTATCCTAGTCAACTAGTCAACAGTTTGGTCAGTACTCAACTTCTTTTCTACCTCTCCACTCGTTAGGCTATCCTAATGGCTTCATCCATTTTAGTAATTTGTTAAAGTTTTATAATGTCTCGAATGTCACCTCTCAATCCTATAAAGAACCTAGAGATTGCTCATATTGGTGGTTCCTCCACTTCATAATGGATCATAAGCATTTGAAATTCTTGAACATACTCATCAATAGTTTGGCCTCTTTACCTTAGCTCCTGAAATTAGGTAAAAGCATTTTACAAATAAGTATCCAACACAAATTTGTTTTTGAGTATTCTCTTCATTTCAAGTCGAGTATTAGTCTCTCTATATCCTTCTCGTCTCTTCATAGTTTGGAAATTTTTCCACCATATGGCAACATATCTAGAGAACTTAATAGCAGCAGTTCTTACTTTCTCGTAATCCTCATATTGATAATAGTTAAATACATGCTCCACCTTCTCTTCCCATTCTAAGTATTCATCTACACTTTTAAACCCATTGAAACTCGAAATCCAAAGTTTCACATGGTTTTATGCTCTGGGTACTCAAACTTACTCTTCTTCTTCATAATCCTCTTCCTCATCCTTTGCTCCCATATCTCGTAAGTTAATCATTTTCCTTACTCATCTACTTACTCCTCTACCTCAAACTTATCAACTTGGGTTCTAACTTCTCACAAGTCAAGCAACTTATGGGGTGTTATGCACAGCTTCAATAGGTTAATAAGTTAATGCATGTATAGCTCGAGTTAAATTAATTAGGAGGTTAGCCACCTCATCAAGTCTCTCGTCAGTGCTCTTATGGATACCTTGAGACTATCGACCATGGTAGACAATACTACTGTTATCATTTCTAACACCAATGTTAGCACTTGGTTCCATCATTTTATCATATAGATCTTAGTTTCCAACTCTTTGATTAGTGTTTTAGCAAACACTTCCGCAAACCAAAAATTTAACAGCCAACAAACTTAGCAGTCAAATGAACATATAAAACTCACTCTGTTTCACACATGCAAAACAGAGTATAAACAAAACTTCGAAACAATCTACTACAACTTAAGCAAAACCTCTACTTTAATATTAAGATGATGCGAACCGTAACCAAGAACAAACAAGGTCGATAGTTGGATGGGTTCAAGGGTTCAAGCTTACCGAAAGCTTGAAAAAGGGGTGATGAGGAATGTGTAAAAGAATGGAAAAGTGAATGAAAAGTAAGCAAAACTCATGAATAGCTTTAAGGGATATAATGCACCAATGGAACTTCTGAGAACTTATGACAACTCGATATGATGCACGAATTGGTCTAGTAAGGTTACTCTCTACCTTGTCTTACTTAAGGGTTAAGATAAGAGTGAAATGAGAGTAAACAAAACGGTGTTTATGAAAGAAAGAATATTCAATTGTATTGATGATAATTCGATCTTTACAACTACAAATACAAGGGGTATTTATACCTGAAAATTAGGTCAACTTTCCTAAAAAGGAAAAGACAAAAAGAGTATCACCCTAAAAAAGAAATGTATAAGAATACAAAAGGATAAAAATAAATATTCAAGAAAAGTAATAATTAGTGTGGTAGATTCTATGCATGGTCCTATACACATGGTAGAGATACATAGGTAAGGCCGTTGGAGGATGCGAACAGAAGAATACAATCAAATTGCCGGTCCAAGCAAGGGTGTCTAAGGATCAATTTAAGGTCTCTCTCTCGGTTTCTCAACAGGGGTGAGGCCAAGTAATTGGTCAGCTCGGACATAAGTGAGTAATCATGAATGGTTTGGTTGTTATCTCGACAATCTATAATTCGACACACTTAAGAGAGATCATTTGGCTTGGCATATATAGTAATTCGATAAATAGATATTTGAATTCTACAAGAGTTGGTTAGAGCAGGAGGATTCACCTTACTAGCCCTTCCAATCCTTAGGCTCAATTGGTGGTCAAAGGCTTAGTAGCCTGATTCCTATCAAGCTTAGGATGTGTTATGAATTACACAGTAAGCCAAAAGGCTAATGAATGAACAACTTTGGTTAGGTTGATTTTTAAGTTGGCCATTTCATCAAACCACTCGTTAGTGCTTTTAAGAGTATTTTAGGGTTGTCAGCCATTGTAGACAACATTACTATTATCATCTCCAATACTAAATTTTATACTTGAATTAGTCATCCTTTACTTAACACTAACAATACATTACAGTTTTTAAACACTTAATTTATTACTTTAAAGAAAACATACAAAAACTACTTACTCTATTTTCACAGCTCAAAATAGAGTACAACAAGGTACATGCAATAGCAAACCACTTTGCATTCTACTAACTCAAAGACTCATAGTTAACTCTACTACAACCACAACATACTCTAATACAACCAATACTACACACTACAAAGTAATAATCACAACTAAATAACAACTTACCTACTAAGACCCTCCTATCTAATATCAAAATAATAAGCCGTGCCAAGAGCAAACAAGGCGACTATATCAAGGGTAAGCCTAAGCTTATAGAAAGCTTGAAAATAAGGATGGAAAAGTATACGAAACAAGGAATGAACAAGCAAATCACAGTCAGCTCCAAGGATGTTACACATCAGGGAACTATTGAAGACTCACAAAGCAAACGTGATATGACATATAAGCTAACTCAGTGAAAGTACTTGCTACCTAGCCTTGCTTAAGGGTTAGGATAAGAGTAAAGCAAGAAAAAAGGAAATGCTCATAAAAGGAGATAATGAGGTATATTCAATATCTGAGATATGTTGTTATAGCTGCTTTTATAAGGGTATTCATACTTGAAAAGTTAAGGCGCCTTACCTAAAATGGAAAAGACAAAAAGGGTACTATCCAAAAGAAGTAAGCACAAGGAATAATAAAGGGTATAAATAAAATATCAAAGAAATTAGTAATTGATGCAACAAATCCTTTCACATGATGCTGAACACATGGTAATCAGTCGTTAGGGCGCTTCTAGCTTGAACAAACAAAGTTGTGTGGTCAAGTTGGAAGTTGACGAACAGAAGTGTCGTGTAGACTTAGGGATTCTTCTAAGGAGATGCCCGTATGGATGTGTTCTAGAGGCCTCAACTCAAGTACCATTAAGCTAATGGTTGGTGCAAGAAGAGAAAAGAAAATGATAGGACTGATTGAATAGACAGGGGAATGTGAACCAAGTCGACATACGATGGTTGACAAAACTAAAACAGCTCAACTTGGCAAATGAAGTTACTTGGCAGTAAGGATTAACTCGACCTCAGTTGGAGTTAGCTGAAAAGATAGAATCTACTTTGATAGTCCTTCAAGACCTTGAGCTGGGCCTTAGGTCAAGGGTTTAGTTATCTGATTGTGATTTTATGTTATCTCTAAAGAAAGAAGACTAAAACCAGTACCATTAGTTATTCAAAACCAAATGCACTATCAATGTTAAGCTATTTGGTGTCGTCATTGATAATGGCAGTTGCAAGACTATTATTGGTTGAGATGTTATGAGGAAGTTGAAGTTACCTATAGAGAAACATCATAGCTTTCATACATTAGGGTAGTTAGACCTACAGCAGGTAAAGTAGAAGTAGTAGAGAGATATTCTCAATTGGTAAGTATCATGATGAAATGATTATGATGTTGTTGATATGGATGTATGTCATATACGATTTGGAAGCCCTTAATAGTATAATGTTGATGGCTATCATTTGAGTAAAAATAATGTGTACAAGTTAGAGAAGGATGGTGTGAAGTATATTCTTTTACCATTAACAGTCAAGTCAAAAGCTCTAGAAAAGGAAACTTTCTTAACCATTGCCTAACGAGTTTGATTCTAAAATAAAAAATATAAGGGTAGTTTTTGTCTTAGTAGCAAAGTATGTGATGATGGATGAGGTTGAATTGTAAGTGGAGCAGTACCCATAAGCAAAGCATCCTTTATTGCAGGAGTTTTGGGAGTTGATGTTAGAAGAGATTCCTAATGGATTACCTCCTATGAGGAATATTTAGCATCAAATTGATCTTACTTCTAGGGTAAGTTTACCAAATATACCTCATTATAGGATGAATCTTAAGGAGATGTGAAATCCTAAAAGAGAAGGTAGAATAGATCTTTAGAAGGGTCTCAATAAAGGAAAACATGAGTCCTTATGCTGTTTCAATACTTTTCACTTCAAAGAAAGATGGGAGCTAGAGAATGTACATTGATAATAGAGCTACCAACATAATACTATTAGGTATAAATTTCCAATTCCAAGATTATATGATATGTTGGACAATTTACATGGTGCTCCTAGATTGATTTGAAGAAAAGGATATTACCAAATTCAAATATGGCAAAGGGATGAATGGAAGATAGCCTTTAAGACCAAGGAAGGGCTATATAAATGGTTTATGATATAACTTGGATTATCCAATGCTCTTAATACTTTATGAGATCCATGAATTGGGTATTAAAACTACTCATTGGCAAATTTGTAGTTGTTTATTTTGATGATATCTTGATTTATAGTTGTTTAGAAGAAGAGCATTTGATGCACTTGAGATAAGTTTTTATAGTTCTATAAGAAAACAAGTTATACATAAATCTTAAGAAGTGTAGTAATTTGTGTAAGGGATAAAACTACTAGAAGTACATGAACTTTCACATTTTTTTCATTTTAGTACCTAAATTTTAAAATTGTTCATTTTAATACCCTAACTTTTTAAATGAGACAAATTTGTATCTCTATTATAATGACCGTTATAAAATGAATATTTATTTGTTTTACTTTAAAAAGTTGAAGTACCAAAATGAAATAAAAAATAAAATTTAGGCACTAAAATGAAAATAAAATGAAAGTTGATTTACTTATATTATTATTCTAATATTTTGTAATAATGGTCATTATAAAAGAGATATCAATTTATCTCATTTAAAAAGTTAGAGTACTAAAATGAATGAGTTTAAAGTTTAGGCGCTAAAATAAAAAAATATAAAAGTTCAGATACTTGTGTTAACCTTATCCCATTGGTATAAGGATCAAAAGATTGAGAACTCAAAATTCTCTCTAGAAGGCTAAGTTTTCTCTTTTCTTCCACCATCAATTGTGTTTTCCTCTTATAACTTCAATTCTTTTTATAATCATGAATTAGACTAACTATTTGGGATATTAGATTGATGAATCTATAAATTTTTTAGTTAAATAGTTTAATATTTTTGTGTCCTTGATTTTTTTTTTCAATTTAGCATGTTATTTATATTATATGAAATCCATGTTAAATTGGGTTAAGATTGAAAAAAATACAATTAATTCATCAAATTATGTGACAAACCAACGTTGGATTGCTAGTAAGATATAGGAATGTGCATTATCATTAGGTTACGTTTTCAAAGAACATAATTATTAGACTTTAATAATTTGATAACTTAGAAGGGAAGTCAATAAAAATAATTTAAATTAGTCAAGAATCCAATAATTAAATATGTTACATATTAATGTCATGGTCATTAACATAGATCCTAATATTCCATATTACTAGTTTATTGATTTTATCCTTTAGGTTTTGGTATTCCTATAATTTAGATCATTTAGGAGTAATTTAGATTTTATAAACTAGTAGGTTTTGTTTTATCTAGATATAAGAAGGATAATATAACTAAGAGCTAATCTTAATTCTGATGGTAATGATTAGCTCGTACCAATTTTATTACCATAAATGTAAGTTAATACACTTAGTAGTTTTCGAAGTAATGTTTACACATATCATTATTTCATAAGTAATGCTTATATCATATGACATATTTTCTTTAAGCTTCCTTTTTTTAAAATCACAATAAAGAGAAGAAGGATTCAAACTTATATCATTCCTATAGGAGAGCAATAATCATACTACTAGACTATAAGGTCTAAGCTGATTTTAGATGATATTGAATAGATGAGAAACTTCTATTCTTTCCCTTCATTAGAAGAATTGCCATTCTCTGGCAATATAACTTTTATTCCAAAAATGTCCATAATCATAGATGAAGTAACACTAAAGGAATTGTTGTTCTTTTACATCCTTGTTTCATTCTAGAGAATCAAACGCAACATTAGTACATCAACATCATCAAAATAATCTACAATTTAGAAGATGGAAAATAATAATAAGAGTCACTCAATAGTATCCACTAGCACTCAAGTTTTCATTGATTTTTCCATGAGGACAAAATGTAAGGGGTTCATAGAGAGCAATGAATAAGGCTTTAATGTTCCTACTAACCTAACATTAGCATTAGTATCTATTTATGAGTTCAAGTAAGTATAACATATTTAAAGTAAAATCATAGGAAAAGTGTATAAGAAGAAAAGTGTACAAGCAACAATTACAAGGTTTTTTTTTATCATTGTAGAAATGAGAAGAAGGACATGAACATATAAAAGAGTATATGGGATGAAACAAACTCCTAATAATTGCACCAAAGGTTTGAATGTGATCTTGATAAACAGTTTCAAATATGTCAATGTTGATAAGTGCATTAATTTTAAGTTTACAAAAGGAGATTAAAGAATATTATAACTCCAAATTCAAAATGAAAGATCTAAACTACGTAGATAAGATGTTGGGTATAAAGATGCTAAAATATAGTAGTGCATTTGTTTTGAGCATATCTTATTTTGTTAAGAAAATTTTGTTATACCCTAAAATGCACTTGAGTCATAATATTATGTCATGTACACCACAGTACGGTCTCTTTTAGTTCATACTTTACTAGCCAAATTGTAGTTTTGATATATACAAAGTATCTAACTAGTTAGGCCATACCTGAAGCTGATTCAACTCCACGTAAATAAATATAAATGGTTTTGACTCAAAGAGATTCATTTATATACTAATATTTAGAAAAGACTTTTACTTAATGAGTTCTCAAGAAGCTAGTCTAAAAAAACTAACAAAAATATAAAGTAATACAACTTTAATCTATACAACCAAAGGTACATTACCCATACAACAGTAATGAAATATACGCTAGGTCCCTAAATATCAAAACTAACAATCAAAGCTTTAATCCTTCATACACATTAAGCATTGTAACCATCCAATACCTCCGTAACCACATTAAAACTGCTCTTATAGTCTAAACCAATAGAATTATTGTACAAATTGGAGTTCGATATTAGTATTAACTATAATTTTAGTTTAGTAGCACCAATCTAACAATAGTATACTATCAATAGATGATCTTGAAAATACAAGAGACCATTGTAATCCTAGTGCATTTCATATAGTGATTTTTTATGTTTATGTATAGATTATCAATTTATGTTTTTGTATAGGGTAGTACTATAAATGCTAGATCACATGTAAGTCTTGTGATGCTATGCTTCAAATGACTATACAAAATCCCTAACTTAATGAAATGTAAAGGGAAGTGATTAGAGAAAGGCATTGGATGAGAACCATGTAATCTTAGTAACTGCACGAGCGCATGACAAATGATCGTTGTTGAACAGTATTAATTATACTTTATTAGATTATTATTTTGATCTATCATAAGAAGATTTCAATAGCATAGCAATGTTTTTTAAATATTTTAAATATCAAAATGAGAAGAGGAAATAACTATTATTAGATTTTGCTACTCATTGGCGATCGTTAAATGACTCAAGAGGTCAACAAACAAGATGTGCTTTTCATGACGTCTATTGGATCATTCTAATGATGGACAAACAAGATGTAAAAAATGTTAGTGTCACACCTCGAACAGGAGGAGTCATAGCAGTCTCTCCATGTAAACTAATTTAACATAACAGTTGACTTCACAACTTTTAACTTATATGTAGCCTGTACAAGGCATACTTAACTCAATCAACTTAAAGTATCTAGTCTGGCACTTGTTAATAATAAAACCTGTAATATAGCTTTTTAAAATACATGTTCAAAACAACCTATAGTACAATATTCCATAATATAGTAGTATTTACATATCAAAAGTTCAGTTTACATAAAAAGTTTACAAAATCCACATATTTTATAATTTATGTACAACAAAGTAAGAAACTAATGGACATCCTAGGGAATTTCAATCATAATATAGTAGCATTTACATATCAAAAGTTCAGTTTACATAAAAAGTTTACAAAATCCACATATTTTATAATTTATGTACAACAAAGTAAGAAACTAGTGGACATCCTAGGGAATCTTAATTAGTTTCCACAAAATCCAAATAAAAGCAAAAAAAAAAAGTCCAAATCTTATAGGTCTTCAAGTTCCTCACTTCCTAGGCCCCACGTACACTAACATGAGGATGGTTATAAAGCTGCATCCTTAACTCTTACTTGGTATTTGTAAAAGATTCTATAGGAATATGAGCATAATTAGTTCAATAAGTGGGATAAAGATAAAAGGGTATATTAAACACAAACATGATTTTTAAACATTATATTTTAAGGAAGTGCAATGCAGATAATCAAATGAGATAACACATAATGTTAACCTATCCATTGTAAGGTTAAAGAGATTTCATCTACTCTAACTCAAATTGAGGAGTTTCAACTCAACTCAAATCACACCAAACCCATACTTATGCAATGGAGAATACCTTCCTCTCAAGAGTACCTTTGAAAAATGGCCCCTAACTTTTCCATGACCTATTCTCTTATTACTTAGTTTAACTAAGGGTAAGAAAATGACCATTTTAGTTATCCTTATTGAAGGGGTCGATATTTGATTTGACACACCTAATAGCTTCCCTAATGGATTGTTATGCATATCCAATTAAGTTATGGATCAATCTTTAGTTAATTCCAATTAAGGGTGATCAACAAATTAATAAAATAGAGCATATCAAACAAAATCATATAAAGCATCACTCTCAGTCCATAATTCAAGTAAGTAATCACGCACAAGGCATGTGCACTTTCAACTAAGTAACAATCACAACCAAATGCAATCCTAGGTCTCCATGTACTCTAACATAATACTTTAACATCCTACAATGGATGGATCACAATTTGTGTACACTTCATTAGTTTATTAATCTTGACTATTGCCTTAATGGTCTTTGACTATCCTTATAAATACACAATAGATTAGATTAAATCCATATTCGATTCTTGAATTATTAGTAATTGATTTATTTTATATGATTTTAGTTGTTTTGACATTAGTTTTATAAGTTATTCTTACTTATAAGATAGGATCTCTTAAGTAGTTTACTAATGTATATAAATTATTTTTAGGTATAAAATCCTCTAAATTACCCTAAGATTTTCACTAACCTTAGAGTCATAAAAAAATTTACTTTGATTTAGCTTTTGAATTCTTTTGTATTTATATGTCACTTTTACATTTGCTTCTAATTCTGCTTCTGACTAATGTCCTTAACATAGTATCCATTCAAAACCCTCTAATTTATCCTCTATATTTAACTAACTTCCAATACTTAAAAGGTTTGTTCATTTTCCCTCAAACTCCAGCTAGGTACAACACATAATAACACCTCATTCATCATTTTTCAACTACATTACTTTCCAACTTGACATATAACATATCTTAATTCATCATTTCATCAAATTTAACAAGTAAACAAGCTATTAAACTATACAAATAAAGACAAAATCATCATTTTCAATAACTTCATATAGTAATACCCCATTTAACAGCTTCAACATGATATAAGAACTTTAGTCAATGAATATACTTAGATTTCAAGTGAGTCCTTTATGAAAAATATATTAAAATTTACCTAAAAACCTTATTTTATGCACAATTTGGAGCTAAAAAATTCACTAAAAATATAGAAAATAGTTTGATGAAAAATAATTTCATAGAAATTTAATATAAATATAAGGAAGTTTATAAAAAAAATTTGAGGTCAAAACTCCACCGTTTAGTCAATTTATTTCAATATTGAAAATAGCTCCATTTTCCTAATTTCTTAAGGACATATATTATATCTACAAAATTTGTGTCAAATAATATTTTTCTTGAATTTTACATATGAAAATATGTAGGAATAAATTTTTGGGAAATTTTTTATAAATTTCATATTTTTAATAATTTATGGAAAATTGGCTGAAAAAGAACACATACCGGAAACTTAAACTTTGGCCACCAATGGTGCTACCATTGTTAGTTAGGTAAAGTGGTGGTTGCTACTCCTTTTGATGGCAATGGCTGGTCTCTAGCAAATCTTTAACCCTACCAACTCTCAAATGCCTTGATTACATACCAATTTTTTTATAATTTCCTTCTTTAATTTTCTTATCCCCAACTGATTTTTCCTATATCCCTTTTGTTGATAGTCAAATTTCATCCTTTGAATTCACTTAGCCATTTGATTGACGAAAAGCCAAGTAACTCCATTCTTGATAAACTGACTAGGATGGTTTCATGTTTGGTTTGAACTTAATAAAAGTAGTGTGAACGGTTATTGTCTAGCACGGATCCATTACAAAATCATCGATCACTCCTATATTTCTAGCATGTGCTTAATTATGAGGTCTTCATGTGTCTCATGATTAATAATTAACTACTGTTTCAGACACTCAATATTCGCCTATAAATACAAAGAAAAAGCATTATAAAAACTCTCTCATGATCCATAATTATTTACTTATCTTCTCTTAAACACATTTATTGACTTAAGCATCGGAGTGGCTACATTAGACTAATCCCAGTACCATTTAGTTCCTTATGTTTTGCAAGAGTAAGATTTTATCCCAAAATCACTTAATAACATTTGGCACGATCTGTTTTTTCTTACATACCCACATGGCAAGAACTAGATTAACTAAAAGTACAGTTGCTAGTACTTCATCCCACCACCATGAAGGGGAAAGTAGGTACACAAAGGAACAACATTTGATTAAGGTGGAGCAACTTTGCCTCAACTTAGCCAAAGAAAACTAAGAATTGAACAAAAACGTGAAATGATCCTTAATCTCCTCTATGATCATGTCCAACCAAATGAAAATAAAGAACACGATGATTACAATGCCGAGAATAGTGACGATTCTATCTATTCTCCCAAATTACTGAGAAAGCAAGCCAAAGTTAAAATAGGACTTTTGACTCTTACACTTCAGAAAAATGATAAGGGGAAGCAACTAGTGCAGGTGCACCATGCCAAACCTTCACATGTTAGCACCCCTGCTATAATGAGTAAACAATTTCAAATTAAGATCTTTTTTATCCCCAAGATATTGGATAAGGTTATACCACAACACATTAAGTTGTTGCAATTTGAAACCTATGATGGAACAAGAGATCCTGAAGATCATCTTAAGTGTTACTGTGCCTTAGCTAAGTTGCACAACTTGAGTGATGTCGTAACCTGCCAAACTTTTCTCTCAACAATATGGAATGTAGCAAGTACATGGCTCAAGCACATGGCTCAAGAACCTAAAACCAAACATAATTTTGTATTTTAAGGATTTAGCAAAAGTGTTTCTCCAACACTTCTTTGTGAGTAAGCTTTTTGTCAATGATTCTTCTATCCTTAACACGATAAAACAAAGATCGGATGAATCTATTAGAGATTATCTAGCTAAGTTTATGGCCAAGATGGTCTAGATTCTAGAGTGGGACATGAGTATTGCTCTCAATGCAATTATTGATAATGTCAAGCCCTACGAAGACTTTTTCAAGTCTCCTGCCAAAAATAAGCCAAGAACTTTTTTTGAGTTCAAAGTCAAAGCTACGTCTTACATCCAACAAGAAGACAACATTAAGGCTCACCAAAAAGTTGATCAAAATAGAGGAGACAGAAAAGGCAACAAAAAGAGAAGTCCAAAAGATCTTCTTGGAACGAACGACAATCAATGTCCTAACGCTGAGAAAAAGATGCTATGTATCCCGACATATTCAATCCATACTTCACTCGATCAACCAATGGCAAAGATATTGATGGAAGTGCACAGGCAGAGAGGTGTGTTGCAGTTGCCGGAAAGGATGAGAGGAAATCCTTCAAGGAAAAATTCTAACAAATATTGTGATTTCTACCGTGATAAGGGACATAATACTAATGAATGCATCTAACTTAAGAAAGCAATTGAGGATGCAATTTAGCGATGGCACTTGAGCAAGTTTTGTTGCCCATAATACTGAGAACATTGAGTAACCATCTCAAAAGAGATGAGAAGAATAGGAGAACCTCACTTGCCCAACTCATGCTAGGAAAGATGCGAAAGAAGGGAGCATTAGTAGAGCACCAAACGATATAATTAACACAATTGTTGGCAAACCTTTCACCATAAGCCGGTTAAGCTCTTTAAGCTCGACTAATGCCATTCATTATGTTTATAATGTCTAGGGAAAGAAGGTCAAAATAAATAATATCATTTCCTTCACAAAAGATACGATGACGTACTCACAATTAGTGCAAAAATTACCAACTTCGAGGTCAAGAAAATTTTTGTTGATACTAAAAGTTCGGTAAACATTATTTTCCACCATACTTTTGATCAGATAAGACTAAAGATCGAGGTACAACTAAGATCTTATAGCTATGATTTGTATGCCTTCAACAATCAACCCATTTAGGTGACTGAAATAATTTCTTTACTAATCCAAATTGGAGATGATGAGCACGTTGCAAAAGACAAATTGTACTTCCTTGTTGTCAAATATTGGTCCTTATACAATATGATCATGAGACGGCTGTGTTAGCACTTATTTGGCATCATCTCTTCCATTACCCACCTTAAGGCCAAATTTCCTACTCTTACTGAAGTTAGTATATTCAAAGGGGATTAACAATTGGCAAGATCATTATATATAAAGGCATTAAGGCAAGAAGAAATTTTTAAGTCGAAACTTGCATAGAAGGAGGGCTAGTCGACATAGACAATGCCAAAGATGAAACAAAAGAAATTTCATTGGGAGATGATCCTGAGAAGACGATAAGGATAGGGAAACCATTGCTAGTAGACATTCGCCAAAGTTTAATTGACTTTTTGTGGGATAATGTCGATGTATTCACATGGTCCCCCTTACATATGCCAAGTATCCTTAGAGATATCATGGTACACAAGCTTCAAATCAATTCAAGTGCTGAGGTGATTTAATAGAGGAAAAGACATTTTGTCCTTGAAAGGCAAGCAATTATAGAATAAAAATTCTAGAAACTCTTAAAGACAGGATTCATTCGGAAAGAGCCTTAGCCAACTTGGCTAACTAACTATGTGTTAATTAAGAAGTTTAATGGCAAGTGGTGTATGTGCATAGACTTTACGGATTTGAATAAAACATTTCCTAAAGATTACTCTCCCTTGCCAAGAAAAGATCAAATGGTTGACTTAACTGCCAAGCATGCTTTACTTTCTTTCATGGATACAATTCTGGCTATAATCAAATTAAAATGGATGAGGAAGATGAAGTTCATAAATCATTCGTCACTAACTTTGAAATGTATTGTAATATGGTGATGCCTTTCGAGCTTAAAAATGTTGGTGCAACTTATCAGAGACTTGTTACAATGTTGAAGTGTATGTTGATAATATGATTGTGAAAAGCACAACAAAGAATCAACATCTCATTAATCTTAAAGAGACATTCAACATTCTAAGGAGATATAATATGAAACTAAATATGCAAAAGTGTGTTTTTTGTGCTTCTTCTGGAAAGTTTTTAGGGTATATGGTCACTCCGTGCAATATTGAAGCAAATCCATTGAAATGTTGAAGTGTATGTTGACAATATGATTATGAAAAGCATAACAAAGAATCAACATCTCATTGATCTTAAGGAGACATTTAACATTCTAAGGAGATACAATATGAAACTAAATCTACAAAAGTGTGTTTTTTGTGCTTCTTCTAGAAAGTTTTTAGGGTACATGGTCACTCCATGCAATATGGAAGCAAATACAAGAAATATTGATGCAATTAGAATCATAACGTCTCCCTATACCGTCAAGGAGGTTTGAAAGCTAACTAAGCAAATAGCTGCCCTGAATTAGTTCATGTCGAGAAGTGTAAATAAGTGTACGAAATTCTTTAAAATTTTAAAGAATCCAAAAGATTTCAAGTGCATAGATGAGTGCAAAAGAGCATTTAATGAGCTTAAAGAATTTCTTGCATCACCACCAATACTTTTGACACCTATTCTACGAGAGAATTTATATCCATACTTATAAGTCAGTTGCTAAGCACTTTCCTATATATTGATCTAAATCAAAGGCAAGGAGCATCAACCAATTTATTACATGAGTCATGTCTTGCAAAGACCGGAACATTGATATACCAAAATTAAGAGATTTTTGTTAACAATGATTTTCCTAATAAGGAAGTTGAAAACATATTTTGAGGCTCATCAAATTATAGTCCTTACTTATCAACCTTTACAGCAAGCATTGCAATGGCCAAATTCCTCAAGAAGGAAGATGAAGTATGCCTTGGACCTAAGAGTTTATGGAATACAATACAAACCCAAAACACTACTAAAAGCTCAAGTGTTAGCGGATTTTTTGGCTAAATTCACAGGTGAGGAAGATAACATAGAAATTGCCAAGAAGCCGATGTAAAATCTTTATGTCAATGGTTCTTCAATTAGAGAAGGAAGTGGAGCGGGTCTTATCTTGTAAGGACCTCATAATGTCAAGGTTAATTATGCCTTGAAGTTTGAATTTCCAATTGTAACAATGAAGCCTTAATAGCTGTACTCAGATTGGCAAAGGAAGTTGGTGTCGACAAAGTTGAAGTTTTCTCCAATTCACAACTTGTTATGAATCAAGTCAAAGGGAGTTATGTGGCAAAAGAGGAAGAAATGGGCAAGTACTTATTGATAGTATGAACAATCATGGATAAATTTCAATCCTTTTCAATTAACAAGATACCAAGGAGCAAGAACATCACAACTAACAAGCTGTCAAAGTTGGTCAGTATAGGACTTCCTAATTTGAATGACAAACTCTTTGTCAAATTGCTCCTACATAAGAGTTTACAAATTGTTCAGCAGAGCTTTGAATTAGCTCTTTGCTCGAAAGAGAGGTCTTGCATGGATTCAATTGTAGATTATCTGAAGGATGTTGTTCTTCTTAACTACAGGAAAGATGCTCAAAGGTTGATTTATCAAGCTGCAAATTACACACTAATAGATAATCAACTGTACAAATGCAGTATTTGTCAATCTTATCTTCAATGCCTTCTTTCCAAAGATGTACAAAGAGTATTATCTAAGTTATGCGGTGGTGTATGCAGCAACCATGTAGAAGGACAAACACTATACACTTATACCTTACGACGTGGTTATTACTAGCTAACAATGAAAGATGATATGAGAATGTTCGTTCGATACTGTCCACAATGTCAGAAGCATGAGGCATCGAGTTGTGCACCTTTTACTGAACTATGCTACCTAAGCAATCCCTAACCCTTTATCCAATGGGGATTAGACATACTTCGACTATTTTCAAAGTCTAAGGCCTAACAACAATTTGTCATTGTTGCCATGGATTATTTTACCAAATGGATAGAGGTTGAAGCATTAGCAAAGATCACTAAAGAAAAGGTTGATGCTTTTTTTCTTCAATTTTAGTATATCAAGATTCAAGGTTCCATTTATGATAATCACAGATAATGGACCACAATTTGATAATGAAAAATTTCATACATTTTGTAAGAAATATGAAGTCCGTTTAAATTACACATCTGTAGCACATCTTCAGACAAATGGGCAAGTGAAAGCAGTTAACAAGATCATCTTATACGGCTTGAAGAGGAAAGTTAATCAAGCTAAAGGAAAATGGGTTGACAAATTACCAAATGTTTTATGGGAATATTAGATTACCCATAGGACTGCAACTAGGGAAACACCCTTTAGATTGGCGTATGGTACAGAACTAGTATTGCTAATTGAACTAGACTTGCCCAATCTACATACGCAAAATTTTGACATGATGACCAATCGAGTTGGTTTGACTACTAATTTAGACACTATCAAAGACATAAGAGATCTTACAAGAATGAGAGTTGCAGTATACCAATACAAGGGTGGTTAGGTATTATAATTAGAAGGTGAAACATAAGGTTTTTAGGCCTAAAGATTTGGTTTACAGGAAATTAAAGGCAATTGGCATGCGATACAAACAGTGGAAACTCAGCATAAATTAGAAGGATTTTGTTAAGGTTAGGGAAGTTGTTGGCAAAGGGCTTATCGACTAAAGAGGTTAGATAGAATAATCATCCCTTGCGCATGGAATGTTGAGAACTTGAAGTTTTTTTAAATTAATCACTTTGATATTTTGAATTATCTCCACTTGTTCTGTAAGGAAATAGCCTAACTTTTCTTTCAAATGTGAACACTTATTCTAAGTTCTAATGCCAATTTGGTTTCCATCCTCATCATTTCATGATTAACAGATTATTATCAAGTTCAAACTGCATAGTAAATGAATTAGTATTTAATAACTTCAAACCTATTATGGTTAGTGAACTTTATAATTTAGCTTAATAACGAATATGTTAGTTCTTATCGGCAATCTCATGGCTCAAGTAAGATGACTAGTCCACGTCTCAAATGACTAATGGAAATTGTCTTTAAAAAGACATCCAACATATCATTTGCAAAATAAAACATGCCAAGGAAAATGGGCATGTGAAAGAACACATTCTGAGGAAAATAGGCATGTGAAATAAAACATGCCGGGAAACAAAGCTCGTGAAATAAAACGTGCTAAATGAATTAAATTACATATGAGAGGAAATGTAAATAATATTACTACAATATTAAATGTTCAACCACTAAGCCGAACCATGTTCATACAACTCAGTAAAAACAAAACACAGTAACAATCTTAAGATTTTGAGTTGTTCTTAGATTGTGTAGATGCATTCCCTTGATCGGAAGATGGGACCTTACTAGAGCATATTTCTTTCTTAGTGTTGGGGGTTTTGAAATAGATGGATTTCTCTTTATGCATGTAGGGGATCTCCATGGATAGTCAATCTTCATCATTGCAAGGATCTTCAATGCAAACTCTATTGTCATTACCCTATATTTGGACCTCAACACTTGTATCTTTGTCAACTTCTTTAATACAATTATTGGCATTACCATCAACATCTGCAAATTCTAGGCACAAAAGATCATATTCAAGGTGAAACTTTAAAATTTCTTCTCTCACCACTTAAAGCCCTTCTAATAACCTCCATCTCAGCAATCTCTTATACTGCTAACTTAGAGTCATAATCTTTAATGCTTCTTCAACGAATGACACTTTCATCGCTGCCTCCTCTAATTAAGCAATATGACTTTGCAATCTAAAGTTATTGGTCTTTAGTTATTTTATTTCCACCCTAAGCCTGTCCTCCTTATTTTTCATTGAGTTGAGTATTTGGCCCAACCCCCAGCACTCTTCCGTTTTCTTATGAAGCTCCTCCTTTAGGTCTTTAACCTCCTTATATTAGTCCTCACACTTAGCTTTAAGGCTCAAGACTTCATCGACTACTAATGGGTGTGCCAATTTCTTGATAGCTAGCTCCTCTTGATATTTTTTAGCCTCTATCTCAACTTTGATTCTTACAATCTCAACTACCATAGTCTGAGTCTTAGAGGAGTTGCATGCATCTTCGATTTTCTGTAATAAGTCAATAATAAAAATGATAAATTTACTAGATCACTCAGCAAAACAATAATTTTTTATTACCTTCTTCATCTCCTTATCAGCTTCATCCAAAGCCATCAAAACAAAGCCACCGATTTGCATATAAATAGGATTATGTCAGTAATAAAACATGTGCCATAAGTGAAAGGATTTAATCGATACTTACATCATACAATTTAGCTGCAATGTGTGCCTTGTTACAACTATTAACCTTATCAACATCCTTCTTCGCAATCTCCTTATCTTTGGGAAGAATGATGCTTTCCATCAAAGCTAGGTATTTAGTCCTATCGTCTAAGGCCGAATCAGTGTAGAGAATATTGTAGCCTAGGTAAGGAACATAGTACTTTCCCACCTTGCTATTAGGGACGAATTTGATACTATTGATGCTGACAACTTTGTTCCCTATGGCTTACTTCATCCTCTCATCGAAAGTCTTGGATCTCTTAGACGGAGGTTGGCTAGCAAGCTCCTTCCCACTTCTTTTACTGGTACGATGGCCCTTTAGTAGCCTCATGACTGGTGATTTCAGCCTCGCTACAAATGTCGATATCTCGGCCAAAATCTTTCGGCTCTTTAGCCAAAGGAATATTTTTTGGAAGTGGGATCAATTCAACTTATGTAGCGTCAACAACCCTAAGCTTACCATTCCCTTATCGCTTATTAATCAAATAAGATGCCTTCTTTTGGGTTGCTACTTGCTTTGCCACTTTCTCTTGTATGGCTTTTTTCAGAGCAACCAATCGGGTCGTAGTTATCTTGGCGCCTACTTGTTTGTTAACTTTGGATTTTTTAGCCTTTGCTTGGGCTAACAATTTGGCAAGATCTACATCACCTACACCTATGTTTGCAATAAAAGGTACATGTAGTAACAATAAAAATAGAATAATCAAAGACTTACATGTTCCATGCTGAGTGAAGCTCAAAGGTTAAATTATTCTTCTACCAAGTTACAAGAATGGCTTTCCTTTTGTAGCTCTACTTAGCATGACAATTACTCAATAGTATACCCTTTTTTTAGAAGATTAGCTCCCCATTTTCATATTGTCTTATTATTCTCTCAGCATCCTAAAAAAACATTTTGTTATTTCTTCTTCCTTGAATCTTTTTTGTTGTAGTGGCATCATTTGGCATCAACTCAATATCTTTGGTACAACTAGGTTCCGTCCATTAGGTTCAAAAGTCAAATTTTTCATTCGATATAATTGATACAAACTTATCATGCCACTTATAGATCTTAGACTCCAATCCATCCATAAATTTCTACCCATGCTTAGCAGCCACAAAGTACCAACCATCAAGCTACCTCCTTATTGTAAAGAAATACCCAAATAATTGAGGCGTAGCTCTAACCTCAACCTCTTCACAAACTATCTTAAAAGCTACAAGAAGCTAATAAGTCTTTCCTGAGAACATGCTTAACGCAACTCAAAAATAGTTAAAGAATTGCTTGATGAAAGCAAAAAATAGGAAGTACAGTCCAAAGTTGAGGTACTTTAGATAAACGAAAAACCCATGCTACCTTGGAAAGCATACCCTTTCCTCCTCTCTTAGTCCCCATAAATTCCATACTTTTAGAAGATCTTGCTAATATTTATTGCATTTTAAAACAAAAACTTTATTGGCAGCACTTACCACTCCGTCTAGAGAATTACTAAAGTAAACCATGTTATTATACAAAATACTTAACTACAAATCTTCCTTCTTTGTCATCTGGATAGGCATC
Source organism: Lumnitzera racemosa (assembly GCA_024138005.1). NCBI lineage: Eukaryota > Viridiplantae > Streptophyta > Magnoliopsida > Myrtales > Combretaceae > Lumnitzera > Lumnitzera racemosa. The sequence goes on from JAMXBC010000007.1 coordinate 86,840,719, forward strand.
TATTGTGAGAGAGTTAACACAGGCAAGTTTATCCCATCCCTCCACCGAATTATTGGCTAAGCTACTTGAGGAACATACTGACTCATTCCTTTTTGGGGGGACGGAAGTAGCCTCGATCTCAATTGCTTTGGAATCTGAAAGAACAAGTTGACGCATTACATTTCAAACCATACCTGATTTTAGCTATATGATAAAAGTTACAAAATTTTTGAGAATTTTGAACATGAAGACAACATGAAAGCTTATGGATACAAATGAAAATGAAACGAGGAAATTTCTTTTCAATATTGAATGTTCCTTATATATGAACAATTTCCCTTCGTCACCCTAACACGTTTTTTACAGCAATGATGCACTAATTAGATGGTATAGTGCAGATTTTTTACATGTGTTCTAAGATAGAGATCCAATGGTTGTAGCTTTGAAAGTTATCAACCCTATAGTGTAATTATGGCTAGAGTGACAGTTGTCATACTCGCTACTACTTAGTTTTTTGGATAGGCGGGAAAATTGAAGATTTATAACTTTTTGGTTGGGTAATTGAAAATAAAAAAATTTCCCTCATTACTCAAAATTTGGGAAACTTAGTTTTTCACACTCCAACCCTACTAATAAAACCATAAGCTTTATTTACTCCTTGAAGTCTAGTTCTTGAACAGTGGAATTGGGAGGCAAAGGTTGATAATCAAATTTCATCGTTTGAATTCACTTGGCCATTCGACTAACAAAAAGTCGATTAACTTTATTCTTGGCAAATGTTGACTAAGATAGTTTCATGTCTAATTTGAACTTAGTAAAAGTAGCGCAAACAATTATCGTCTAGCACAATTTCATTACATAACCGCCCATTACTCCTATGTTTTTGGTATATGCTCAATTATGAGGTCTCTATGTATCTCATGATCAACAATTAACTACTACTTTAGATACCCGACATTCACCTAAAAATTTAGAGAAAAAACACTGTAAGAACTCACTCATGATCCATAACTATTTACTTATCTTGTCTTAAACATGTTTATTAACTTAAGTATTGAAGTAGCTACACCGAATTAACCTTGGTATCGTTTAGTTCTTTGTATTTTGCAAGAGTAAGATTTCATCCCAAAATCACTTAACAACACCTCCTTGCATGCATGATTTTCCGAAGAGGATTTTTGGATTTGTAGAGAACTTGAAATGCACAAATCAATTGTTTTTCTCCTTTCTCTTAGAAACTACCATATATATTATGTCCTAATTGCATGCTATGTTAGCTTAATCTACTTCTACCTATCTTCAAATACACATACACCTCATCCAAGAGTCTAACTTTCCTAATGATTTTAGTAATTTTTCATTAATTTTCTTAGCTTATTTTAGCATAAAATAAGATTAACCTAGTATTTTACTTAATTCAAGGTATATATTTACACATAAATATTACCTATAGTATTTATATATATATTCTATATATTATTTTAGGTAATGTAATAATTTTATTACATATATAATTTATCTCAAGAAATCTACTAACTAACGATGTTTAGTTTAAATGATTACTATCAATATTGAGTAATATAGTAAAATTATACTATTTTAGTTATTTTACTATTATTTTAATATATTTTTTAGATCCGAGTTCACAAAGTGCCATCAACTAATTTTTTTAGAGCACTTGCAAATTTTTAAGTCAATCGGGTTAGTTTCACCAACACTTTAAATTATCTACTTAATACCTAATTGTAAAAGTACAAGTTTTATTGTAAACCATGTAAATTTAACCTTATGAGTGCAAAGTTGAACTTAGGTGCTATAGATAACTTCCTAAGACAACAAAATCGATAAATTCATGTCTGATTAAAGTTTTAACTACAATTCCTAAAATGAATATGCAAAACCTTAATATATTGATCAAAATCCTAGTTCTATATAAAAACTCTAAACCATGTATATGTGTAAATACTAGCAATTGAAGCCGAATATGATAAAAAAAAAAAAACCCTAAAACTAGAACTTTAAGTTTATAAACGTACAAATCTATTTTTACGATAATAAAACCCTAATTGATTACAATTATCAATCGACACATTTAATTGTATATAATCGCTAACTAGCGACTAAAGATAGCTTCCAAATACTAATAAATATAAGAGTACTAAATTAATTTACAAAATTGATAATTTTATTTTATAATTGTTAATAACTTTATATGTATAGACATATAAATTATTGTTAAATGAATTTAATTATGTGAACTTAATTTTATTATTTATTTGTTGTTTATGCATTATATAGTAAATATTAATTTTACATTCTATAAATTTCTTTATAATTATAATATATATACTCTAAATATTATTTATAAGGTTAGAAATATTTAAAGAAAAATCCAAAAATTTATTTAATTACTATTTTCCTATCTTTCCTTTTCTTTACCTTTTTCCTTTTTATGTCCTTTTCTTTTTCAATTTATAATTATTACATGTATATGAAATATTATTTTTTCAATTTTGACCAAAAGTCAAAATGTCATTTTCAATCAATAATTTCTCTTTCTTTTTCTTTTCTTTCCTTCACCCTTTGGTTGTGAGCCATCTAACCATCTAGAAAACTCTCCAATTCTCTTCATCTGTCTCAAATTAATACACAAATTGTGGTCCTTTTCTCCCTCCATTTGGACTAACACCTTCATCCCTCTCCATCTCATCTTTTGAATTTTGAATTTTTTCCACTTTCTTCCACCTTTTTCTATCTACCATTCCACTTACATATCTATTATATACTTCCTAATTTACCAACGCCAAAGGAATGTTTCTTCATAAAAAAATTAACAAGAACAAGTAAATATACTACCTTTGTATTTTATTAGTATTAGCTTCCCTATATAAATTAGATTTTATGTGTTTTCTTGCATATTGTTATGTATTTTATATCTAATGTTTTGGCATGTATTTTTAGTGTATTGTATTAGAAATCATATTTATATGTAATGGATTTTATGTTTATAATTTTATTTCTTTTAGAATTATGTTTATATGTGTATAAATACTTAAACATATTGGTACACATATACATATTTATAGAAGTATTTCATGAATTTAGTTAAATATATGTACATATGTGTACATATATATGGATATAAGACATATACATAAATGTAAATAAACAAGCAAATAAGATATGAATACATACATACATATATGCCTATATACCTATATATTATAATATGTACATATACATAAAATATAAATATATGTACATATGTGTACATATATATGGATATAAGACATATACATAAATGTAAATAAACAAGAAAATAGGATATGAATACATACATACATATATGCCTATATACCTACATATTATAATATGTACATAAACACATACATAAAATATACTAAGTATTTATACATATATGTAAGTGAATCGAAAAGTATATAAGTATATATATATGTATATATATACGGATTATATCAAAATCTCCTTAAAAATATATTAAGAAAACAAAAATATACGTATATATATGCGCATATAAAACATGCATAGTACTAAGTATAAATATGTGCACATATGTATATATATATATATAGGTATGTAAGTATATATAATAGTAGTACACTAAAAGTATAAATACATGTATATACATATAAATACATGTATATATACAAGTATATATGCCAATATGCTAATTACCTAAATAAATAAGAATACATAATATATATATGTAAATACAAGTATATACATACTTATAATATAACTAGTTAAGATAATATAATAAAATAAATATGTATACATATACATAAGTGGGCTAAAACCCATATATATTAATTAATTATAACAACATATAAATATATAAAAATAATACAAAATTTAAGAAATGCAAAATTTAAGAAAAATAACAAAATTGCCACATAGATGAATGGAATTGTATAATGTCAACAATTTTTTTAAATAATTAATTGAATTAAAATTACACAAAAATAATGATAATTAATTAGAAAATTGCAATGATAACAAAATTAACATAATTTATAAATTAAGCTAAAAAATAAAGAAATAGTAAAATTAATATCAATCGGACTTAAAAATAAAATATTAAAAAATATATAATATTTTAGGAATTAGTTAAATCATACAATAATAAAGAAAAGCCCAAAATCAATACATGAAATTATTTAGGTCTAAATAACAAAATTCGTAAACATTTTAGGCCCATAATGAAAAATACGAGTTTCAATGTCCAAAATGGATATTTGCTACGTGAAAATATGTCTAAAAATGATAAGAATCGACTATAAGATTGTACAAATCAAAGTTAGAAAAAAAAAATTACACACGACTAAAAATTTAAGATAAACCAAGAAGAATAAGTAGGATAAATAAGTTTATTGATTTTATAAACTAATAGTGAGAAAAAAAAATACATAAAATACCATAATCTACAAAAATACAATTATATTTTCTATTTACTCTAATAAATAAGTTAAAACATGCTTCATACCATAATTAGGTTATAATGGGAAATTATGCTAATTACGGTAGATATTACATTAATTGAGGAACCTAACTTTTCTAAATACTTATAAATCTTATTATTTTTTAGATATCTAATTGTCAAGTTCTAAAAATCCTAAAAGCTTGATGAGTGAGCATTAATCCAGACAAGGGAATTCCTATGGCTTATTATCTACTTGCGCTTGAAATTGGTTTGTTAAATTACTTGTTGCTATTGTTTGTGTGTTTGAATAACTATTTTGCTTATATACTATCATCTATGTGATCACCTCTTTAAACTAGTAAGTCTAAGATCTGACCAAAATAATTGGCTATATTTATCGCATGTCTATGACTCAATTAGTATATCAATAAAAATTATTTGTTTTGCAAAGTATTTTTAAAAAGTATTTTAGAAATATTTTTCGCATTTTAAACATATTTTCTTGTATAATTTTAGTGAGGACTCATAGCACCCGTTGATGATATTTTTATTATTAAGGTAAAGTTAGCATAATGTTTCTAATTGATAGCGAGAGAACTCGCATAATTGTACACGTATAACCTGAGATATATTTTCATAATGAAAGGGCTCATATAGTTGTACCCAAAGGGCTTTGGATATGTTCAATGGATGACCATAATTAGGGTCCATCTAATTGGATAGGTAATTCTTTCAGAACTAGGGTAATAGTCAAGTGTCATATAGAAAGACGATGCCCCGAGGCAATATCATGCAGTTAAAGTTAGGTACCTTATACGAGTAAGTAAGAGAGATAATTGACATGTAGATAACATAATTCTACATCTTCCATAGTTCTGAATTCTTATGGATGTGTTACTTGCATTTATTGTGTATACATCCATATTGTGTATTGCATATGTGCTAATAACATTTGATAACTTGCTTAAACGGTAATAGTATGGAATAAACTCATTGAGTTGTGGTCTGGTCATTTCCCTATAGCTTCTTTTACAAGTTCATTTAAGATAAGATTGAGATGAATTTCAAGTGCTGAGTATAAATTGAAGATAGGTTTAATAATATTAGAGTTAATCGAGTCGTGTATAGTTAATACAAAAATATTTTACACAAAAAAAATATTTATGTGTTAGAATTATATATAATTTAGTATTTCTTGTAATTTATAAAGTTAATTTACCATGTCTTATTGTGTGATAGGAGATATTAATCCTTTACGGTTTTGAGAGATTATGGAATAATGAATATCCATAGTTATTCATACTTTACAGTAAGTTAATAAATTAAAAATTAGAAACCTTAGTAATTAATCATTTAGAATCTTGCAATCTTTGACTTGTAATGCAAGTTTCGTTTTATAAGTATATAAGTAATATGAAAATTTTAAACAATCTTATTAGGTTCCTTTTATGGTCATTACATTTACAATTTGTTCAATTATAGCTCTTCGTTTGTGGGCTTTAATGTACAGTAGATCTTTTATTAGGTTTTTCATTAACTATCCAAAAAAATCGTCCATGTATATAGATATATATATATATCATATATATTTTAATATTTTATTGGACTATTTATCATGTAAGTTATTTGAGAAGGACTAAGAGTAATCAAATTGGTCGTTGATCTCTATTTTAGGTCTATTAAGCAAAATCTCTTTAAGATATTCTAAAAAAATGAGTTCTAACTCCCTAATCTCTGCCCTCATATCAAAATTGTTAGCTTATGGTATTAAAGTGTGTATCGATTACCAAATAAGCCTACGGTTGTTAAGGATCATACTTAAACTAAATGAATAAATAAATAAATATAGTATATCATATATATTTTATCATTGATAGTAGAAATATTCGTCGAATCAAATTGCATCCGAATCAAATGCCCAAACTATTAAAAGTACTTCAATTTATTAATAATTAATTAAAATTGTCCAACCCTTAAATTAAACCAAATCAATAGAAACATGAACATCCGTAATTAACGGGGAGTAGAAATTGAAAAAGAAATTTTCGTTTGCCTGTTTTGTAAATGTTTTAAATTGCAACATGACAACTGAGAATTGTTAGTGTGGTTGTGGAAAAAATAATCAAGTCAACTTACCTTTGTTAGTTCCTCTGGAGTATCTATAGCCTATAGGATGTTCCTCAGTGCATGTTTATATAATTAATAGTACATAGAAAATATAAAACCTTATAAACGTCGCATATATGGCAATATATATTAAGAGATACGAAAAGCAGAATATTATTAATTGTATATATATAGTAATAATATACGAAATTAACATATGCACATCACCCACATGTTTGTTGTATTATGCTTTCAGTTTTCATAATTATTATCGATTTACTATCCAACTATATTGGCACGTTATTGATGGTAAAAAAATGCATCACCAGAGTCTTGCCGGGTTGCTCTCAAAAGCCAGGACTGCAAACCCATATTATCCTCTTCTGTTTTTCCTCTTCTTCTTCTTTTTTTCCCTAAGATTTAGGGTGTTTTCGTTATCCGGCAGAAACATTCTTTTCTATATGATAAAAATTTCCTAACATATTATAGATTAATATGAAATATTATGAAAGTGATTAAAAATAATTCTCACTCAATGGTAATGGCTACTAATCAAACTTGATGGGAGAAAATAATAGTAACATCGGACCTATTAGTGCTGCTACATAATCGCATGTACCCCCAATAACTTTACAAAGAGATAAAAACAATTCTCATAATTCCAAAAAAAAAAAAAAAAGTACTGGCAAAAAGGGGAAAAAAGAAAAATGTTTTTCAGTTATTCTTATAAAACATTTCTATTCAAAAGATGGTTGTATTTAATAGCTTATATTGGAGGGTAAATTGCAAATAAAACTCCTTATGTTTCCTGTATGTACATCTAATTCCCTTATTTTAAAGTTTAAGCATTTAAACTCTCAAATCTTTAGGAGGAAAGAAAAAAACAGTTGATTTCGGTCCCCTAATGACCATTTTGCCTCTTAAAAATTTGATTTTGATGCTTTTTAAATTATTCTGTTCAAGGGTACAATAATAAAATTTTATCTAAAAGCATGCTTTTTAAAGATTTGGAATCTAAATGATCTAACTTTAAAAATAAAAAAAAAAAATTATATACACATAAAAAAGTATCTTATGATCTATTTATAAAATATAAAAAAGAGACACAAAGCTGGGTGACAGACAGAGAGCAAGCACATATGGCTTCCAACATGCATGGATGTAAGAAAAACAACCTTATGTGCTCGCTCTCTTCTGTCACCTACTTGTAAGTCCTCACCTGTTTCTGGATTTGCCAGCGAATAGCAATAGCCTCCAAAAGCAAAACCCTCACCAGCAACTAAATTTTCATTTATTACTACTCCACATGCCCATATACCAACATGCTTCTAAGCTTAGGAATTTATAGGACGGTTTCTCAAAGATAGTGATGGTTATGGCGAACCCACATGACGTAAATGGAATAAATCTTGTCAAACTTTTATTGGTTCCTCTTCTTAATTTAATAACAAATTGAGGTAATAAGATTCTAAGAGATAACCCCTATATGTAACCCCGCTTTTGCCAATATTATTCTTCCTCCCAAGTACATATTATCGTTCTATCACATATTAATCCTCCCCAGTAAATTCTAATGGGACACATCCATTGGAGACTCCATATACTCGATTTTAGCAAAAAATGATTGACCATTAGATAAATTCGTGCTATTTCATTATGTTGAGTTTAGACCAATCATAACGAAATACCTGATATTTTAGGATACTACAATATTAACTTGTTCAGTTTGCTTCGATGATTTGATTAGCACTCGGCAATTTTTAAGCCATTTTCGTTAGATTTAAGTTACATGATGCTAATGTCTAGTATAAATTAAAAAACCGTATACCTTATATATGTGTGTGTTTATGTATTTAGTCTCTCTATTTTTGAAATATCTTTTTAAATCCCTGAGTACTCTTGAATCATACTTTCAACCCTTTTACCTCTAAGAAAATAAATATCAAAGATTTGAAAATATATACATATATAGCTAATGAATAAGTGAATCATGACTTGCCTTTAAAAATTGAGTCATATGACCCACAACGATAGTCAGTCACTATCCTTAATCGTTAAAACATTGTTGAAAAAAAAAGTCAAAATCGTTAAAACATTGTTGAAAAAAAAAAGTCAATATTACGATTTACATCTCCACTTTATCACTTTTTTTAAGTATACATTTGACTTGTCTAATTATACATTAAATTAAAGATTTAATTGTCATCATTTACACTTTACTTAACTCAAATTTACATCATTAATCCATTTAGTATAATCAATCAATAAAGTGACCGTCTACAGTCTTAAGAGGTCACAAAATCCCCCATAAGCTTGCAGTGTTGACCCACTTCAAAAATATGGGTCGCTAGATCTATTAGTCGTCATGAATGGTAGCTTATGGTCCTAAGTGGGTTAAGTGACACCCATAAGGCTAAGCATAACCCCTTAGGTTCGTAAATGACTACTTCATTAGCTAATCATACTAATTGAACTAACAGTATGAATTACAATTAAGTAATATGTAAACAACGAAAATTAATTCTTTAATTGAATGTATAATTAGACAAGTTAAAATTTATATGTATAATTATAAAAATTGATAAAGTTGTAGTATAGACCGTAGCATTGTGCAAAAAAGAAAAAGAGAAGGTAGAGGTTAAGGGGGAAGGGAGGGGTTAGAATGCAAATAACTCTTCTAAACTTTAATTTAGGTATGGATTGATCTCTTAAACTTTGCTAAATTAGCAAACAATCCATATAAGTTAAGAATAACCTTTTTAACCTTTGATTTTGGTACGTAAGCACTCCTAAACTTATTAAATATACTTTAGGAGCTCTTAAACTGTAATGGTTGTGCTATGGGTTAATGGGGAGGCTTATATGATTCGTAATCGTAATGTCTCAAAACACTAGTGAGTGTCACACATACCACATGTCCTTACTAATTGGAAACATACTAAGGCTTTACCATCACCTGTAATAATTCATCTCATGCATAGCCGGTCTTAAGTAAGTGCACTTATCATTTGGTGGTGTGGTTCAAAGAATAGATGCTATTTCTATAAGGACTATAAGTTCTAATCTTAGCTATCTCCTTATTATCTAACCAATAAACTTTCATTGAAGAACTTAAAGAGGTAAACCTAAGTTACTACTAGAACTAATTTAAAGATTACCTAAAACTTAATTTAAGCAATTAACAAGAAAGCAATCAAATTGAAAATTAATTCAAGATTCAATATCGTACCTAGATCTTACTTCTCATAAAATTACACATGCGACTTTACTATAGATTATCTAACTCAATCCTTAATTTTCTTGATTGGGAGAATTTTCTATTAAATCTAATAACTTTCTCAAGTCTATTAACTTTAATCTTTTTATCACCTATTAAAATCTCTTCTTAATAGCATAACCTAAAATCACATCAAAGAACAACTAATTCTCTTAAAGATAACAATAAATATCTAGAAAGACTTTGCAATTTATCTCTGAACTTGCAAAAATCTTCATCAATTAAGTATAGATTTAATCATATAAGAAATCTCTTAATTCTCTTACACAATACATGTTTTAGACTAACATCCTAGAAATTATTAATTTAAAACAATCAAGCATGCATAGTTGAACCAAGAAAGTTATTGACTTTACTAGATCTAAGAAAAACCAACATCATATAGTAATTCTAGGTTTCACAAAACCTAGATACAATAGATCTACTCACTATTCATGGCAAAACAATAATCTTGAACAAGATATAGAAAGAAAAAAAAAGAGAGAAAAATAAGTCATGAAAGTAATAAAAATCTTGAATCTTGAACCTTGAAGTGCACCGCCGATTTGAGTCTCTCAAAAAATCGTCTAAAAGAATGTGACAAGAATCCCTAGGTAGCCTTCATTTTAACTCCAATTTGAGTGAAACTTGTTTTTATTTTCGTGTTTTCTTCCGAAGATCGTTATAAAACTTAGAAAATAATATTTTACTCAATTAAGTATTATTTTCTTTAAATAAATCAAAATTTCAAGGAAAAAAATTATTATATGAAATATAGACAATTGAGAGCTTATAGTAACCTCAAATACAAAGATATCATGAAAAAATAATAAACCTATAAATATCAAGTGTCATCAAATAGGAGTCTGATTCTCTCCTAGTCACATTAAATAAGCAATTAACATCAAGAACTCTATCATGCTCCTAAACCATAAGTAACTAGAAAATCATGAAAGAAGTCTATCATGCTCCCAAACAATACCTCTAAAGATAACATACCCTAACTAAAAGGAGCTTATCTCATTTAAACAACTACATAAGAACATCAAATAAGAGAGAGTGTCTCCAAGTCAGAATCTAGTTAATCTACCCGACTCTAGTAATATCCATAATCTACTAACTCACATAACTTATCCTAAAGTTTAGACTTCATAGAAATAAAGGTACTTAACTATCTCTTCCTTATGAACATCATCCACAAATGACTTCTCATAGATAACATAATCCTCAATACATGTGCCTTAAAAACAAAAAAAGGATGAGACAAATCTCAATATGTAATGCACAAGTACATACGGATGTCAAGCTAGGTCATTCATATGCACATATGCAACAATGGGACATATATCAATTTATTATCTTGAGTTTATGTCAATAAGTATCCAAGGGGTACTCATAACTCCACCACACCAATATATCTTACATGTACATAAATAAATATATAAGTATTTTGTTGAATACATATAAATATGTATATGATGTTGGAAATTACCACTACAGACTCCAACTTCTAGTAGTCCTTTAACGTCCAAAGTCTAGATACCTAACTATAAATACATACATACATACATACATATATATATGTAGCTACATCGTCTCATCATGCAAGCCTACTAGGAATCCTCACAAAAGATCAATAGGTACCTTTCTATAGAACTATCATTGCAAACCCTTAGGATGAGCTAAGCATAAACAATAGTCAATTCTTAGGGTTGAATATAGATTATTCTAGTTTGTTCCTAACATAGCAAGCATAAGCATCAAATAGTCATCATATACTTAAATTTCTAGGTAAAACACTTTACTAAGCCTAAACCGTTATCAAAAGAGTAGCCACGAAGACGAGGACCTAGTAATAAGAGTAACAAAATTATCGTAGTTCATTTTTTGATTAACTCTATGCTACTACTCAAAGACTTTACCACAACTCGCCTCCATTCCCTCTTCTTAACTCTCTAAGCTCTACTTCAAATAACACTAAAAAATCTTTAATATTCTTAACTCCCGCCTTTAGTTACTTTAATTCGATTAGTGCCAAACCCCTCAATAAATACCCTCCATTTATCACCAAGAACCATATATACTCATAACTCGAAGAAAGCTTGCGAAACTTAGTAAAATTAAGAACTTTTTAACAGATGAGAGCTAAAGGAACAATTTAATTAAAGGATAAACTAAAAATCGACTTTATAGCTTTAATCAAGAAACATGATAGTTCAAATCAATCTAACCCAAACTGATCTTATATGACATTAAATACCTTCCATAAATTTCCTTATTAAAAACTACAACCATAAGCAAGATTGAATCCTTATTGGAAAGTGGTTAATGTTAGGTTTTTGGTTGATAAAAGCCCAATAAAATCCTTTAGAAATTAATAAGAGCTAGAAAAGGCTGATGAAAAAGGAAGGAAGGAATAAGCTGGTCTAGACAAAGGGGGAACCAGCAAGCCAATTCTTATAAGAACCATTAGGCTAGTTCTTGATAGTCACGACCCCCATAAAAGAGCCGGTAGGCAGATTCATTTTTGAATCGGTAAGCTAGTTCTTCTCTATTATGACTCTAGCTTTTCCACCTCCAATGAACACTTGATAAATCCAAATTAAACCTACTCCAAAACCTTTCAATCATCAATCTAACCTCAAATATACTTCCAGTTACTCAAATACCCATCACTTAATTTTGTTTTTACACCAATCTAACTACAAAATCCATCTCAACTAATTCATATGCTTAACATACTTTAAGAGCACCTCAGAATAATAACATAAGAAGAAAATGGAGAAGAAGACTCACTTGAAACACTAAGCAATAGCTTAAAATTCAAGATCAACATGAAATGAAAGCTTAAGCTACAACTTCACACAAAGATAGATTTAGGTCACTAAAGAGTCCTATGAAACTCCATTGCAAAGGAGATTTTTCATTGAGGAAATGCTTAGAAATGAAGCTTGGAATATTTGCTTACCTTAGGGCTTGATTTTCCACAAAATTCCTTAGAGTTTTGAGCATTCAAGAGCTCTCCACACCTGGGTTTTAGAAAAGGTTTAAAGGAAGAAGGAGAAGTGAGGCTAGAATAGTTAAATGGAGCTTAAGGTTTTATTTAAGGATAAGACAAATGGATTTGAGTGTTACTAGGAGGGTTAGACCCAAATGAAATAATTACTAAAATGTCACTCTTTTTAAAACATTTTCTTATTATGTTATTTGGGTATTATAGTAATAGACACTAAAATTTTTAGCATATATTACTTTCATAGTTTGCTTGAATTTACATAAGACTATGATATTGAAGTGTGACAAAGTAACAAGTGGAGACCAAAAGATTTTGAGCCTAACTAGTGCATGTTATTAGCTTGGGTGGTTGCTAGTTTGACTAGCTAACCTATAAATGAAAAAGGAGAGACCATAGATATGATCTAAGAATAGCTACTATTATAACTAGCTACCTAGGAAAGAGTGGAAAGTAATTGTGGATAAGATATCATACCCAAAAACTTAAAGGCAATGAACGGTCTCCTGCTATGTGTTCATACTTAAGTTATGATAAAAACACATCAGGCCCTTCAAACTCATTTAACCATACTTATTATTCCTTATCAATTATACTATTTAGAAAATGTTCATTAATATTATTTAAAGAAAAATACTTTTACTAAAACATCCATCAAAATAATAGCATAAAAAGTCTACGTATTCAACAACTAAAAATAGTTTATCATAATCTATAATAGAATATAAAGTCTAACCTCTAAACCAATAGTAGTGAAAACAAACTAAGCATCCACTAACACTCAAACTAGTATTATCACAATCCTTAACTTAGAGAGTACCTAAACTCATCATATAGATTATCAAAATACAAATCATCATTTGAAATTAATCCTAAAGGAGCAAGTTTCCAAACCCAATAGACAACAACTACATATGTACATTCTATGGCCCACCATATGCATACTTCAAATTTTAATATAGCAACTAAGATTTATTGAAGTTATTTATATAGTGATAGCAAATAATATGATTTTAGAATCCTAAAATCTAATGTAACTCATGGCTCTAAATAAGCACGATTAGGACTAAGTAGGTCTGAATCCTACCATAACAACAATTGAAGGTTAACGACGTTAGCTCACCATGTTGAAATAGAAATGATTGTAGTTATATATAAAGATCACCATCATATTGGCTTTCAACAATCGTAGTTCATCTATAACATATTATTATTCATTTGGTCTCCTAACCCTTGATAGCTCTCATTATAACTTTATACTTGCTTTCTAACCCACTAACAATGTAGTTTCTTCTTATTGCTTACTAGTTGAACCACATCATGAGCTAAGTGCCTAGCTATCACATCCTAACAAAAGCATGCTTAAGAATGCAAATACAATCCAAGGTTTTTGCTTGTTGACTATCATGACCATGCACAAGAAAATTACGCATTTAATTAGCTAAAGTCCAATATGCTAAATTACAGGCACACACATACTTAGCAGTCACCTTGCATTTAGAGTCCTCATATTTATAAATTAAAAAGTTAAACCATTTCCCAAACTTAAACATCATACTAATATGCAATAGGAAAAATATTTATCATGATTCATTCAACTTAAAGTTCTAAAAGATCATTTTTTTTTCCTTCTATAATAGATCAATTACCCAGAATTTTAATTAAATAATGTTATTAAAGAAAAAGAAAATAGTTATTTAAGTAAAATAAGAGTTGTACTTAAATTTCTCCTAAACTAAAGTTAGCTTACATTAATTTATTAACAAAATTGGCTTGACAAGCTTATTTAATTAATAAATTTTATATATATATCATATATATAGGTAGATATAAATATAGATATATATATATAACTTTATCTAGTTGATTCATCAAGAACAGTTATGAACTAGTTTATAGTCTAATCAAAACTCAATTGGGCTAGTTCAACCAATCCAAAATTAACGTGTATTATTATTTATTTATTATAATTTATTCATTTAACTTCTTGAATACCTAACTCTAAAATTAAATATTATTATTTTCTTCTCTCTTTTTTTTTTTGTAAAAAGCAACAATTTTCCAACAACTAGTCACTTTTAAAGATAAAAACACTTATTAGCTGTTCAAAACTTATTTCCAAAAAATCAAACATGACCTTAAGTATTCTTGGGAAAGCTCAAGACAAATACATTAAAGAATAATTAACTCATTCAAATTCAAACTCAAATCTCCTGAAAAATCCAAACTATAACATAATTTTTATCCATTTAACTTTTTTTATAAGATCAAACACGTAAACATTTTAAACATCACATGACAATAACAGGAACGCCAATAATACATTCAACATATTGAACCAAATTCAAACTTTTTCTATAGAATTTATAAATCTCCTCAATTAACTAACTTATCATCACATCAACTACAATACTTAAATTAATCTCAAAAATCATCAAATTCATTATATTTCATCATCATTACTTAAAATTTATTAACTAAACTTTCTTCAATCTCCAATGTTTACAATTATAACGATTCATGCATCAAAATCATTAGTTACATCATCTAAGTCCTCAATTACACAATCTTTCAACATTTATTTTAGGCCAACTATATCACATTATAATATTAAAGGAGTGAAGAGAAATAAATTTAGTCAATTTTATTCAGAGACTAATATTTATACCATTAAATTATAATGATCTTAATATAATCCATTAACTTAATCAATTATAGTGCATTAAATCTCTAAATAATATCATCAAATACTTTAAGCTTATAATTACAATTCAATAATTCCTAATCCAAATTCGTTTTCATACATAACAACATAAAATCTACATATTTCATAGATTTAATCTTAGAACTAACTATTGGATCATAATTAAACTTAAGATCAAGATCACACTTTAAATCAAATAACATGCTCACACCATTTCTAATTCAAGACCATCAAAATCACACGAACATCTTCAAGCACTATATCATTAATTCAACTACATTTCAAATTATGCAAGTTGTCTCAATTTAAATGTACTAATTAACATAGTTGAAATCAAAATCTTCTTCTAATCATCATATAATATAAGAGTTGACTATAAATGTAGCATGATTTACTTTATTTGTTAACACTTATCTACTAAACTAATATCCTTAAAACCAAATTTAACATCATAGCTTAAGATCATTCTCTCTAATAATGGAAAAAACCGTAACATTGTCAAATCTCCACATTCAATCAAATATTCACTTCAGTTACTACTCTAAAACATAATCAAGTCCTAAATCAATCATTTGTTAAAGAATCTTAACTTTAATTGAAGATCTACAATCAAGTCAAATTTACAGATATAGGCTGCATTATTCAAATGAAACTAAGCTTAGAACAACCGAGAGTTGTTCTACACAATGGGGTAGTTGCCAACATCTTCAGGGATACCAAATTAATAAGGTAGTGCTCTCTATAATAGCATTGGTGGTTCAATAGTAGGTCATCAATAAGTTAATGGCTCAAATAATGTTACATAGCTTGATTCAGTGCTTTAACTTTGTGATTTTAAGTAATTCATAATAAAATGTTTACATTCTAATGAAACTAGTTAGAAGCTTCAAGTTTCCTAGATTTGAGGAAATCTTAAAGAGAAGTTAGTAATGGGTTTTGCATACTTTAAAGTGAGAGTGATGATTGAAGCTTTTAGTGAAATTGAAGCTATGTACATCTTTATCTATAGAGGAGTTCAATTTAAGCATTAAGAAACATGGAAAATTAAACTAATGAAGTTCTTAAATTCAAATGTGTTTTCTCTTAATTTCAATCCTTGAGTACACTTGTTTGATTTGGTTCCAAAAGCATAGCCAAGGAATTAATGTAACTTATAAGCTACAACAATTATTAGGAAATAATTGAGTATCAAAATCTCTTTTTCAATTCAAACATGGGTTTTTTATTTGCATTCATGCCTTTTAGAAAGAGTCACTACATTAAGTTCTCATTTTTTGAGCTCCCCCTTCCATTAGTATTTTCACTTTCACTACAAACATAACTATAAATGTGATGGTCATTGGAATTGTTACTACCACTTAAAATGGAAAATGTAATGACTTCCACCAGGTCAAGTTGTCACCTTACCATTGAGTTAAATCTGTTCCTTGCTCTCATCAATTCAAGGTGAAAAATGGGGTTGCTCCCTTGGCAACTACAATCGATCCCTTGTTGTTCTAATCATTTAAATTTGAGAAAACGATCAAAACAAGGTTGGGTTGTTCCTATCTTCTTTCTAAGCTCTTTTTACTTTTAGGGTATGTGTGCTAGAGGCAAAGGAAAAAACAATTAATAATCCATAAATGTGAGGCTTGAATCACAAATCTTAAACTTAACAATACTTAGCCTAATCATTGAGTCAACTTTTGCATCTCAACTTTTCAATGCAATGCAAATTCTTTTTAAGTTATCAAAACCCTGAATTCTAGAATCTCTAAAGTGGCCTTGGAGTTGATTAAGATAGATCCAAAAGGATAACATAGAGCTACAACTAGATATACTTCTATAAAAGAACATTATATCCCAATTTAAGCCTTACCAGTATTTTAAAACACATATTTCAATAGATTTATACCCTATGTCACTTTCAATCAAACTTTTCATTTATAAGAATAAGATATCGATCTTAATAAATTAAGTTCTATGAATTCAATAAATCTAAATAAAATTATTCTCACTCGTTTGATGAAAACATTATTGGACCATATATAATGCATTAGTGCTTGTAAAAATGATCTCCATGCCATATGAAAGCATTTCTCATTTGAATCATTTATTTACTAGGCCACTTATATAGAAACAACATCTAAAATAAAAATGGAGTAATATAAAAAAAAATTAAGAAAAACTAAGTTGAGCCTCTTCACAACCGTTTAATATGGTTTAATGTATGTTATCATTTCTTCGTCCATATCGACATAGGTAAATGCACTTATAGGTCACAATTACCTATAAAAAACTCACATGTTAAATTCAATAAGTATATATGAGCCATGCCAATGCCCAAGGAGCTATTTAATCTTGTTCCATATTGTTGAGGTACGTATAGCAAAATTGCATGTGACAATGTAAGTTTCTATTATGGAACCCTTCAGCTTATCCCTTTTCTTAATAGATACAATGAGATGGTACCTCTCTACTAGGTACATCTACCCAGGCTAAACTAGACAACAGGTATGTGTTTAGCAGAGGCACTACCAAATGAACCATAATTTCAAAAAAAAGATGCTTGGACTATCACCTCTAGTTTACTTTTCTTAATGTTAAGACTATGTTACACTATATAAAAATCAAGATGTAAACTCGCAAACCCTTTGAACACAATTACTAAATAGAATGGGATGTTAAGCAAATTGCAACACAAATTTTACCTTGAAAAAAGGTATTTATTTTTAGAATAAATTCAAAAAATGAAAAAAAGAAACAAATGAAGACCTTGGATAAGTTTTTCCACAGTTTAAATCTAATATTTTTCGATTTTTAATTAAAATTTCATACATTTATCTACTTCTTTGTAATAGAGCATATCAAATTGATAATTACATTCTAGAAAATACAGAAGAGATTGAATTAAGTAAAAAATTCCACTACACCATAAATATGTTTTTTTCTTTCCTTCTTATTTAACTATTTTCAAATATTTTCATAATTTCCTTAACATTTTGAAAAATAAATATATTGATGAATAATTACAGAAACCATAAAAATTATGAATTATATGTGAAATTTTCATACATTAAATTTGTATTTTTTGTATATATATATATAGAAAATTATGACACATTTTTTATTTAAAAAAAAAATCAGTTTCCCCATTAAATTGAAATAACTTTAAAAATTATGAAAATTGTGTATCATGAAAGAAAATTTTTAAATCAAAACATAAAATATCATTTTCCTCCAAAACTACCACAATATTACATTATTTTGGTAATATATATCTAAATTTGACACGACAAATAATATGTTAAAAGTACTATAGAATTATAGGACATTGCTGAAGATGAAAAGTAGACAACCGCAATATTAGAAATTCACATAATGAAGAAGAAAAAGAAAAGAAATGATTTTTAGAAGTAAGGTGAAAATAACAATGCCTACAAAATTGGAAAAAAGAAAGTTGATACTATTGTAAACATATATACAAATAAAATGAAAAGAATAGACAAAGGATACACAAATAAAGCTATAGAAGAAGAAGAAGAAGAAGATAGAGGGACTAAAAGAGAAACTAAAAGAGAGGAAAATTTAAATGTAAATGAAACATGGCTAGGTAAATTTGTGTATATGTAGGAATTTGATGTTGTTGCGACAAGTAAATTGCTACATGCCATGTAGCATGTAGCAAAGAGGTTATTATGTAAAGATTGTATTGTTAATACCTAATGCTTGGTTTTATTAAACATAATGAGGAGCTTCTTCCATGCCACACGATATGCAAAGAACCTCTTGCTATGTAACATTTTGATCAGTTACTTCAAAAGACGAAAAATTTGTATAATTAGTTAATAAGTTTAAGCATGAAATTTTTTTATATATTTATTTCATGGATATGCATTGCATTAAGAAAATTTAAACAATTTGCTTGTTGTTAAAAGCTATTCATTATAAGAAATTAGATGCTATTGGCCAAATTTTTTGTAGTAAATTAAATAAAAATATTATTATAGGTACTTATTGAAAATGGAACATTTGACTAATGTTTCTAACCATTAGCTTATATTTTTATAACAAGTCTTATTAGCATATATTTTTACTAGTAAATAATATACTCACGTTGCGTATATAATAAATACAAAAAAAAGTTTGAACTCAATAATATAGATTATCGATAATTGATGAAATTGTTTGTCCAAAGGAAAAATCCTTTTTGTATTAGTAAATATGGGCAAAACTACAAGTGTAATGTATTTCTTTAATAATAGTAATGTTAGGCAATTAAAATAATAAATAAATAAAAGAATAGTAAAAATAGAAGTAGGTGTGACAAAAAATGATAACCACATTTTTAGACATATTTTGCAAGAAATAGGCAACAGTTTAAAAGTTTATAGGATGAATTTAAATGTTTATTTTAACTACCATGCAAATATATTTTATGGTTAAAATTATAAAACATCATATATTGTTAATTATAGATAGTTAAAAAATATATTTTACTCTAATATAATAGATAACAAATCCTATTAGAGTTATCTTTTCAATAGATTGATATGTTTTAAAAATAGGGGGAAAAAAAAAAGAAAAATGCAAATGACCTCCTTAAATTTTGATTTAGATGTAGATTAACCCTTGAATTTCCAAAATGTGCTTTAAAATCTTCTAAAATTTAATAAATTGGAAAACAACCCTCATATGTTGAAAATAATTCTCTCAAACTTTAGTTTTTTAAAAAAAATAAATAAAGAAAACTTTAATTTTAATGCGTATATACCCCATAATCTTATCAAAATATGCTTTAAGACTTCCTAAATTTTGATAATAGTGTAACTTTTTTTAACTTGAAAAAGAAATGTATTTTAGGTTGTTAATTTATTAAAGTTGAGGAGGTCTTACATACTTTGAAAGTTCGGAA
This sequence comes from Lumnitzera racemosa, assembly GCA_024138005.1. NCBI lineage: Eukaryota > Viridiplantae > Streptophyta > Magnoliopsida > Myrtales > Combretaceae > Lumnitzera > Lumnitzera racemosa. The sequence continues at coordinate 86,861,112 of JAMXBC010000007.1, forward strand.
GGTCAATTTACACCTAAATTAAAGTTTAAGAGTTATTTGTAATTCAAAAAAGAAAGGAAAAAAATATATATCTACTAATGTATCCTTTATTCTTCTTATTTTTTTTCTAAGTTGAATTACACACTTATAGGTATGTTGAAAGCCTTTTCTTTTGAATGAATTCCATGTTTTTATATACGCACATATATGTGCTATAAATCCAAAGAATAATTCTTTTCATAATACATGACAATTTAGATTGAGGCATGTTTGAAAATATCTCTATATGCGACATCTTTAAAAGTGTTAAAAAGAAAAAAAAAAAGTAAATGCTGTGTTGCTTCACTAGATTGGGAAACCTGCTCTTATTTATGAGGATATTGCCTTAATATTACCAACATTAAAAAAGAATTGAATGGCATATACTAGGCCACTAGAGGATTAAACATAATCATCATCGATGAATAGAAACCCTACAGTTGACCTTGGGTAATATGCCTATGAATCCAGTTTATTCTGCTTTTTCACGTCCTTCAATGGCCATCTTGTTCATATTAAACAATTCAATGATCAGAACAAGACAGAAAATTAGAGCTAGCTTCTTGGGGAGGTTTAATAGATAATTTCTCATGTGTATTGCCCTGGACCAAGTTTCTTTATTCACACTAGTCATAAAGCACCACGTGATAAGTAATTGCTACAGTTGTTCTCTTTTGCTTATACATGATGAAATATATCGGAGGTGATCTTGAAAACTTTATCTATACGTCCTCCAATACATTAATTCAAATTAACATATTAGGAGCTTAATATGGACTTGGAGAGTGATCGACCCTTAAAGAATTTCGCATACAAATGAACATAATTTAGTGAATAATTCTATAGTGGGTTTCAAGAAAAGTTAATGTACCCTTTTCGCCCTTCATAGTCCTGCATCAATACTGGCAATATAAAAAAATGTGAATATAAGAATGGGAGAGAGAAACTCGCAAAAAAAAAAAAAAAAGATTTATCAATGTTAATACATCACATATATTAGATGTGTAGTGGGTTAATACTAATGATGCTTGAATACATACCAATTATTATAGGTAATCTTTATTTATATTTTTACATGTTTCGTGTTGTTATGAAAATTAAACATACGCTAATATGCCACCAAATGAGTTTTTCCCTCACATAATCATGTAATAAACTAGCAGAAAGCATATGTGCTTTCAGGTTATTAAACATGAAAACAATGTCATGAACCGTTGAAATTGCTCCGGCCAACCGCCAATCACAACGAAGCGAGCTAGATATTTCTTTATTAATTTCCCCCACATTCCATGCATAGGGAACATTTTTTGCTCTCTATCGACCAATGATATTGCTAGTGCAGCGTATGTATTGTAGCTTTCAACTGAATTTGATGCTTTCTAAAGGCAATCATTTCGGATTAAGTATTCAAAAGGCACAGAATATATAAATGTAAGAGAATGTCACCGCAGCTTACCGATTATCTTATTTACTTTTAGGGCTAAAAAGATTGACGGAACGTTTTGGTATTCATATGCTTAGAAGTCGTGAACTAACCACCAGTGAAAATTTAACAAGTCGCTCCATCCATATCACAAAGAGGTCTATGGAAAATCCTGGTAAAATGCCAACAACCATTACCGTATTTTTTCATAGAAAAGTACAGTCCATTGTAATTAATTAGTCAACTGGATATTCAGGAATTAAAATTTCGTTAAAGGAGTAACAGCATATTATTATTATTTTTTTCATTGCTTATTAGTAAGTGGTATATAAGTACTCATAAATCTTTTCTCATTGTGATCGGCAAGTACAGCAGGATGAAAGATAACCCCTTCAAGACCAATTGGGTTGTTTTCTAATTTGAGAAATTTCCTAGTTTATCCTAGCTTTCTAGCGCAAATGCTAAATCATATTCCTTTTTGATGCTCTTGTTTGGCCATCCCTTAGAAGATGGTATCAAGCAAAGAGTTGTGTTTGAACCTGAAGGCATCTCGAATGCCCTTCCCCAAAGGTTCGTCTTTTTGTTTGTTGCTTTTACTCGATAAAACGCACGATGTAGATCATTTGCTGTCTCCATAGAAAAATCTGCCAACATGAACAGCAGGATTCTATAACGTCATGAAGTTGATATACAGAGACAAATTTCACATACATATCAGTGATTGTCATAAGATAAGGGAAGGCCTTGAATTAAGCCCGTCAACATGTCAATTGCAGCAAGTGGAGGTTGAATGAGACATGATTTCATTGTTGCTTCTTAGTCATTGTGCTGGCATGTATCAATGCTTCTTGTACTCCTTCCTTCTGTGTACGAAGGCAAAATATTTGTGTAGGTTAAATCTATAAAGATTCTTTGAAGATCCGATTAAGGTTTTAGTTAGAAATTCACAGAACATATGGACAAGATAGAGTAAGTAAAAGGACAGAGATAATTCGCTACGTGGAAATGTAAGACTGGAAGAGCTACAGCAAAGACCGAAACAAATTTACTAACGTAACGATGCACCACAAAAAGTTTTCTAGGGTTGACAAAGCTCTCTCAAACATTTCTCCACATACTATAATGACATAGCGGATAAGAAACTCAAATCTTTAACACTTTATATATACAAGAGTTTACTTACAGAATAAGAAGCTACACAAGTCACACATGCAGTTATAGACCCATCTCATTAACTATAACCCCTGGCCATCAATTACCCTCCTTGGTAGGCCAATTAAACCTTCATCAACCCCTTTATACTCTTATCCCCATCTACATCTTTGCCTATGGCTTTAAATTTGAGTCTTGTGTAACCTTTTAATTGATCCTCATCATGACTTAATTATGTCGATATAGCCAAGCTCTACCTACTTTCAACTTCTTTATTTCAATCTTGCTAACCACTCGCCTTGTGGTTATCCTATGAACCATACTAACTAAGGACCTACCATTTCATACCAAACGACAACATTTGTTTACGCCAAAACCTTTGCATTTTTAACCTTTAGCATTAACTACATTTTCTTCATACATGTAAGGCCCATGTCAAAAATAAGGAAAATAATTATAAAAGTAGCGGTGTTTTTGTAATTTTTTCTAATGGGCTTAAACCCACATTTAACCCTAAAACCTATCTACCTTATCTTTCTATTAAACCCTAATATCTCTTTTAGCCATCCTAACCTTATTCATTTTCTTCTTTTCTTAAAACTCTCTAAAACCTTAGCTAGAGCAAGCTCTTGAGCCATCATTTCTCAATGTAAAATTCATATCAATCATGGTTCTAAGGAAAGTCAAGCTCATAGATTTCGTTTCAAGCTTTTCTAGGTTAAAACTTCCATTTCAATGGGTTTTACCAGCTAAGGTCTTAAAAATCCAAACTTCTTAATGGTTATGCAACTCTAGATTATGGGTTTTTCTTTACTTTTGGAGGTCATGAGCTCTTGACCGATCAAACAAGTAAGTTTCTCACCAATTCGTCTATTTGCTTTTAGGTTTAATGAAAGTTGAGTTGAAATGTTGGAGTTGGTTATGGGTTGTAGTGTACTGGAGTTTGGGTTTGTGAGTTGGGTTTTGGTGTTAGGAATAGTTGATATTTGTGACTTAGGTTTGGTTTTAGAGTTAGTTTAAAGCGGAGTTGCTAACATCTAGACTCCTTAGCTATTAGTGTCACCATTTCGTGAGTTTTGAAGGCAAATAATTGCATTCAACTCAGACTTGATGTGAAGTGGCGTAGATAGGCGATTTGTTCATAAGGTGGGGTATTCTCTAAAAATAGGTTTGGCCTCTCATGAGCAAACTAGTCGGAAACTGATGTTGCTCTTCTAATGATTCCTATGGCAAGTTGAAACCAATTAAGATAGTTGAGCCTCTTAATTTACATTACAATTATATTTTACTAACGTTTCACTATTAGTTTTTCTCGTTGTTTCTTATAATAATTTCTTCTTTGTTTTAGAATAGACTTCAATTATGGTAGAATTAAGTTATGCTATTGATGATGATGAAATTGTGCTAGATTTGAAAGATCTAGAGATGGGTTCAAACTCAAAAGTTATTCACTTAGTTGGGAAAGTATTAACAGATGCGTTGATTTCAAAAATAGCTATTTTGAACATTTTAGACTTGGTGTGGTGAAGATTTCTCACTTGCACAACAACTTGTATCTCTTAGAGACAACTAAGGAATACATTGTTCAACAAATCATAGCTTTAGGGCCATGGTCTATATTGCAAGTGCCAATTATTTTTCTAAGATGGGAGTTGTCTCAAAAGGTAGAGGATCTCCAATTTGATGAAATTCTATTTTGGGTACAACTTCATGGACTACCTCTACATATGTTGAGTTCTAGGAATGTTGAAATTCTTGGTTCTAAAGCCAGAACTATTGTTGATGTGAAAGAAGTTTTTGCAATTAAAAGGGATTTCTCACAAGTGCAAGTTGCTGTCACTTTGGCTAAGCCACTTGTGAATGGGGTTTGGTTGAAACAATAAAAAGATTGAAAATTTTGGATTTCTTTCAAGTACAAGAGATTATCTGATGTTTGTTTTGCATGAGGAGTAATTGGTCATGTAGAGGAAAAATGTAGTGTTGTGGATCATCCAGAATTTGTTCATAAGAATTTAAATTCTTCTATTAGAGCCAGATCAATGGTTAATTTTGGTGAGCACTTCTGAAACTATGAAGGAAAGTTTAAGGAGAAACTGCCTTCCTTATCTAATGGGCAATTAACTGAGAGACTAGAGTATTTGGCAAATTAGAAGGGATACGTGGAGCTTGGAAGTAAGACAAGTGTTGTTGACATTATTGAAAGTCCTTCTAATGTGAGAGTAAAGAATGTGCTTATGGATAAGGGTAAAGTAGTTTGTTGTCCTTTTACTACATATTATGCTACGTCTGCTGAGAGTCATGTTCAGATGATGGGTATATTAAAAAGTGTATATTTAAGCCCATAAAGTCCATTTTTAACTTTGGTCTCACAAGTTAACCAAACTTTCTAAACAAGCCTTAATCCATGTTAGTCACATTTTAACCTACCTAAATCTCTAAACTTACTTGACTCATGCCTTAGTCATCAAAAGTGATGATGCCCAAATCATTTCTCCTAAACTACTAACCTTACAAAATACGGTACCTAGCCATAACCAAGTATTCATAAGGTCTAATCCTCTCAACACTCCCTCATCTACTAGTGAAGATCCTACTTTTGATGAGCCATCTAAAAACCCAGTTCCACTTTCAACCTTATCTTCATTGCTCCTTATGCCCATATCTCTGCCTTCATCATCTTCTCCAAGAACACCTACTCCTACCATTTTTCATTTGAATAAGGCTCTCCAGACCCTTTCCTTGAATAAGCCATGTGTCTAGTTAGAAGAAGAGTTCAAACCAAGGTCCTGGTTGAAGAAGGGGAAAGAAGTGATGAAGTAAATAGGGAAGGAAAACATGTCACAAATCAAGGGAAAGCAATTTATTACACGATCAACAAGATGTAAAAGCTTATAGGGAAAGTTGAAGTTTGAACAAAATTTAGTCGTAGTTATCCTTCAACAGCTACGTAGTCATTGTGATTATTTTAAGCTAAAACTATCAAGGCTTAAGATAGCCTTCAATAGTAATTGAGCTTCAACACCTTATTATCAAATTTAAGCCCCCATTAGTTTTCTTCTATGAATGAAGAGTTGCAAGTAAATCAATTATGCAAAAGATTTTAGTTTACAAATAAATGTTATGTTGATCCAATAGGTCTCTCAGGTGGTATAGCTTTATGGTAACATGACAAGATTACAAAGGAGGCCATCATAGCTAATGAAAATGTTATCAATATGAAGTTTTCTAATTATAGTAGAGAATTGATTTGCCACATTTTGTTATGCATCCCACTAATTTTAGGTTAAACTTATGGAATAAATCTATAAGAATGTCCCAAATGATAAATGTGCCTTTGATGTTGCTTGAAGATCTAAATAAATTTATGTCTAATGAGGAAAAAGTGGAGGTAGGGACAAGCCTCAAAGACATATTTTGATTTTTTGTTGAAATGTTTTCAGATTTTCAATTGATTGACATAGGATTTCATAGGCCAAAGTACACATTGTCAAACCAAAGACACTCTAGTGTGTAAGTGAAGGAAAGGTTAGATAGGGGGCTCATTAATCAAAAGTGGTTAGAGAAGTTCAATAAGATGAGAATTACACATCTATCAGCACATAGGTTAAACCATTCACCTTTGCTTGTACAGTTAAGAGTACAAGAGATAAGAGGTCCAAAAGGTTCTACTAAAGTAATAAGGAAAGCTTAGGAGGACAGGGTGGATTTGCTAGATTTGTTGGGTTTAATGAAGCAGCTAAATTCTTGTCATAGGGTTATTAGATGGAGTAAGAACTCAGTAAGAAACAATGAGAATGTTATAGAGGAGTTACATCAACAGTTGGGTATATTGTAAGGATAAGAAGTAATAGAGGCACTACTTGATGAAGAGGCTAATTTACATTAGCAATTACAATTTGCATAACTAAAAGAGGAAATATATCGGCATCAGTGATCTAAACTGCAATGGCTTAAGTATGTGATAGAAATATTAAGTTCTTCTACCAATCAACTCTAAATAGAAAGGCCATGAATAAGGTCTTCCGCTTAAAAGATGAATATGGATATTGGCAAGAAGAGGAAGAAGGTGTGTCAAATGCTTTCCTTCAGTTTTTTTTTTTAAGTTGTATACCTTCAAATAGACATCTCCATCACCTACTAGTATTATAATACCTAATTGACATGATTAGTAGAAGAAGACAAGGTAAAGGAAGCCGTATTCCAACTGGGCAGTCTCAAATCGCCATTTTGGATAGATTTAGTAAGATTTTCTAATAATTAGAGTAGCGCTTCATTAGCTCCTTCATTTTTGAAGTCATCAAGAATTTCCTACAAACAAGTATGCTCCCTCCATATTTTAATGACATTGATCTATCGTTAAATCCAAGAGTTTCTTTCCTTAAAAATATAACTCAATTCTATCTAATAAATCTCCATAATATTTCTTATTAAATTTTCTAAGGTCCTTGTGAATAGGTTACAGCTCCTCTTAGATGGTATCATTTCTCCCTATCATAGTGCTTTCATTCTAGGTCATTTAATTCAAGACAACAAAATATGTTCATGAGATGTTCCACTTTTTGAAACTTAATAAAAGGAGGAAAAAAACATTTTTATGCCATTAAGATTGACATGGCTATGGCATAAGATAGTGTCAAACATTAGAGAGTATGCTAAAGTTGGGTTTTGCTAAGACTTAGGTTGATTGGATATGAATTGTGTCAAGTATGCTTCTTTTAATCTTATGGTAAATGGAAGAAGAGTTAGACATTTTCAACCTACAAGAGGTCTCAAGCAGGGTGATCCGTTGTCACTTCATTTGTTTTTATTAGTTACTGATTGTCTTTCTTTGTCAATCAAAAAATCTAATATCTCTAGTACTTTGAAAGTAATTAGAATTAAGTACTCCAGCACCCTACTTACACATTTATTTTTCACAAATGATTCATTGTTCTTCTTTAGAGGCAAAAATGACTAATTTGCAAATCGTAAAAAATCTTTTGGAATCTTATTGTTATTTGTCAAGTCAAATGGTTAATTTTCAAAAAGGTTCAATAATTTTTGTAACTCTGCCCTTAAAAAATTAAGCATTTCCCAAAGTAAAGTGCTAGAAATTAATCATTAGAATAGCTACAGTAGGTATATAGGTATGCCTATAGCTTAAGTAAGTTTTCAAGCCAAGCTATAGCCTTTGTTAGGGAAAGAATAGCTCATAAGTTAGCCAGTTGGAAAGAATCTCCTCTTTATTCGTAGACGGGATATTCTAATTAAATTAGTAGCTTTTGCCATACCTATCTATTTCATGAGCTTATTTTATTTCCCTAAAAGATGGTGTCGGGAGATTAGGAGCATGATCTCTAATTTTTGGTGGGGAGAGTAAATGTAGTCCTAAAATTCATTAGAGAAGTTGGAAAGAGCTATCGAAACCTAAGAAATATAGTGGTCTTGGCTTTAGAGATCTACAGTCTTTTAATTTAGCTCTCCTTGGTAAGTTAACATGGCGAATTGTCTAGAATTCGATTGCTTTATGGGTTAAGTTGATTCAAAAATGTGTATTTTCCCAACGAAGATATTTAAGTGCTAGAAAATGAGGTCAAGCATCATGGGGATGGCAAAGTATGATTATGGGTAGGGATGTTATATCTAAGAATTTGTTATGGGTTATAAGGAATGGGTGAGTTTATGTTATTCTGGAAGGATCCTTAGATCCCATTTATACATAACTACACTTTACCTTCAAGAGCTATAGATCCCTTATTGTAGGAGTTGCGAGTAGTAAATGTGATTAACAAGCAACATAGCTACTAGAATCTTAGTACCATTTGTCACTTTCTTTTTATGATAGAATTGAATGTTATTCTCATAATTCATATCACTAACTTAGTTGTAGATGATAGAATTATTTAGCCGTATCAAAGAACTAGCATGTATTTGATTAAAAGCTCCTATCATACTATTATGTTTAGGAACTTGTAAATTGATATGGTGCCAACATCTTCCTCTTACGCTATAAATCCAAGAGTGTGGACAATCATTTGGAGTCTCTACTATCAATCTAACCCTAAACATTTTTTTTTTTGTGGAGATTATATACTAATGCTTTAGCTACTAATCTAAGTTTATTTCATAAACACATCGTTGATGATCCTCCGTATAAATTTTATGATGAAGAGGGGTCCACAAAGTATCTTATTTTTCATTGCCATTAGGTTAAAGTCATTTAGCATGCTATCATTAACATCCATATTAATAATACTAGGACCAACATGGTTGAAAAATGGTTAAAGGAGCTTCTATTGAAACAACATGTTTCATCCACCCACGCTATCAATGTCCTATCAACAGTTGGAATTATAATCTGACATGTATGGAGACATAGGATTTTTTTGTGTTTTCCATGATGCAAGGCCAAATCTTTCAGTTTGTATCCAAGGAATATAGCAAGAAATCCCAACAATTTCAGTTTCTTTGCAGGATACCTCGACATCAAAAAATTTAGAAGTTTATGTCCACGATTCTTTTAATCTATGTTCTATTAATAATCCTCCATCTAAGAGTTGGGTAGCACCACCTATCTAACATATAAAGCTCAATCATAATGCATCGGTTAGTATAAATGAGAGTCATGGAGGATTGGGTATCATCTATAAATGTTCAACTTAACAATTACTTCAAGCTACAGCTCTGATAGTTGATTCTATAGAACCTAAATAAAATGAAGCTATAGCTGTTTTGGAAGGGTTAAAAATTGCTGCTCATATAAGATGAGAATGTTCAAGTAGAGACTGATTCTTTGCAAGTTGTGAATTCTATCAAGGATCCTTCAAAGAGTTATGGAAGAACTTTTCACATTATACATGATATTTTATCCTTACAATCTTAGTTTCTTACATGTAGTTCCTCTTTTGTTTATAGAGAAGCAAATCATTATGCTTATTGAGTAGCCAATCAAGCAAAAAAAAAAAAGAGAGAGAGAGATTTGCTATAGTTTTTAGGCTTTTAGGCTCCCATCCCATTTACTTAGTATTTTGTATGTTGATTGTTCTTCTCATCTACTTGATGTATGAACATTGTTGGACATCTTACTCAAGTTTCTATTGGTTAAAAATAAAAAAATAAAAATTTGTTGAAAACCTATAAAAACAAACTTAATCAAATTTAGAAAATAATTTATATTGTTTTATGCTTATGGTGAAGAAATGAATGGAAAAGATTGTGATGATAAGCCATATTTGCAACTATATATTTTACTGTTTGATATAGTGTGTGATGTTAATTAATGTGAAAATTGCTCCAACTATTCCCTAAATCAAGGAAAAGGTTTTAATGAGTATTACCTACCACGTGTATGCACTTGTACTGTCTAACTACCAATTATATTTGAATAGTTGACAAAAATGATAGTATTTTTTTTTTTAAATAAGCTATCAACTACTACTACCACGAATTTGAATATGATTAATAGTTATATACTATGTGTACATATACATGGCATAACATTACTTAGTGAATCCTTTCATTAGGTATAACTAATTTGACTTTATAATTTTGTGATCTAATAAGTTAATAATGTGCAAATTACACAAATAAAGCCTTAAATAAATTATAAGCATCAAGATATATTGTATATGACCTCAATTACTACTTTATGGTGCTAGTCAATGAATTGCTTGAATAACTTGTATATAAAAGTGTGATATTGACCTAAAATTGAGCATGCACAAATCTAGTCTAAATGTTATAATGATCATATGGCATTGGTGATGGTCCTACATATGCAAAATCACTCTACAAACAAGCAATATTTTATGATACAAATTGATACAAAAATTATCCTTATAAATCCCAAATGGATGGCGCCCCCATTAGATGCAAATAATCATATTATTTTTCATGATATTATGATTTGGCAAGTTAATAATGTATATAACATGTAAATAGAAGTTTTGTTAGAAGGTAAGTACTAATGTTTACATGCTTCACAGCACTACCTTGTTGTTATGTTGAATTTTATGTCAAGAGGTAAGAGGACATTGAATTAAGTGCTACCGAAAATAACAAGATAATTAAAGTATAATAAGTTAAATAATCAATTTTGAATAATAATAAGCAACTAGAAAGTTCTAGGACAATTCGTTGTTTTGTTGTTAGGTATGATTTAGAATCTTGATTAGTATCAAAATTATTTTTCGCTAAAATTCTATTGAATAACACCACTAGCTATATTAACATTATGCACATTATAAAATTTAAGCCCTAAATGTAAATATACTAACGTATTTTTAGATTATATAATGAAGTGAGTGCATCATATGACATAAACAATCTTTGAAGTTGTTCTTCGTTAAATTTCTAGATATGCTGCCACCTTTAGTGAAGTTAACTTGAAGAGCTATTTATATTTTTGTAATTTGATGAGTTCATGATATTAAAAATGCAAAATTGACACCAAAACCAAATATTAATGGCAGTTCACTTTACTTATAGCATGTTTAGTTAGGGGAATAGATTTGATATTCCCCTTCATTCCTTATGCCCGTTGAATTACACTGTTCACTTTAGACTTCCTTCTTAGCATTTGCAATTAGTCAAATGCTGATCCGCCTAAAACATTGAATTGCGATTCTCCAACACAACTCATGAATCATGATTCCCCTTCAAAACATCAAGGTATTTTTCATATTTACCCATAAATAAATTCAAAAAAGATAATACTTGCCCTTGAGCTAACATTTAAACCCCATCTAACATATTAGAAGTAAAATTCGACTTAGCCCTATTGCATCTACTCCTCCGTTGCCTTGATCTTGCTCCAACCCAAATCCATGACTTAAAAGAGGAAGAAAATCCTAAACTTGGCTTCATCATTATGTTCCTTCTTCTTTCCCTTTCACTTCATCAACCTATGACATGTCTTCTCACCATATACTAGGACTATACTAAAAAAGAGCTAGTTTGGTTAGGTGGGGGTGGTGAGGTGGGTGGGCTTAGGAATTAATATGATCTTGAGTATGTATATTTGTAACCTAAGCTAGTGTGGTCGTGTCTATTAGATTGTGCTTTGGGTGAGCTCGAGAGAATTTTTGAAGTACATCGTAGGGTTTCTTCGAGTTCTTTCCCTATTTCTTCAACAAAAGTGACAGTCATGGTGATCTTTGTCTTGTATTCCAATAATTTCTTTGAAGTTAGGATTTGAATGGGGTAATGTTGTGAGATTTAGATTAGGGTTTTGCAATTGGGGAAATGATGACAACAATGTTTGTGTTCAATATTTTATTTTTTATTTCAATTTGTTTTTTCATATTTTATCATTAACTTAAGTAAGCATATTTTGGGTATTTCCAATTTATTCATTTCTTAATCTCTACAGAAGTTTTATGAAGTGAACAAATGTAATATTAATTCAATTACACTCAACTAGACACCTTATTATCCATTCTCCACTTATTACACACCTCTACTACATTCACTCCTCATTCTACTCAGTGAAGTAAATGGATCGTAAATGGAATTGGAATTTCTAGAGAGTGAAATAAGGGTAAAATACCCATCACTTTGTTTAATTGGATTAAAAAGTACTTAAGAATAAACACATAATAAAACTTTAATGACTAAATTATCCTCTGTTAATTTTCTTCCTCAGCCAATCCTAAAGTAAAGTAAATTGGTGGCCATAGTGACAATAGCAATGGTGGCGGCATTAGTATGGTAGCAACTCTACTATAGTGACAACACTGGCTGTAGCACTAGCAGTGATGATGATGATGGTAATGGTAGTAGCTATGATTGTGGTGGATGAAGAAAAGGGGTAAGTAGGGTAATTTTTTACTTAGAATTGAGATTTTGAGCTTTCCTCAAAAAAATCCAAACTCACAATATTTAAGAATCGAGATTCCTTGACAATTGCAATGTAAAGAAGTAAACATGTTAATAGAGCAAAAATAAGGACTAAGGAGTGAATGGAATTAAGATTCCATCTGACTAAGTGTCAATGAGCACGTAATAACTTAGAGCTACCATTCTATATCACCAATTAATATAAAACTAAATAGGTTTAATATTAACATAATATGAACCTAATCATGTGTAATAGAAGGAAAAAAATTATTAAGCCCACATTAAAATAAGTAAATGAATTAAATGCTAATAAAAGGGAGCAATATCAATTTGGAACTAACCAGATAATATATGAAGTAAAGTAGTTATTAGGATATATGTCATATCCAATAATATTAATGGCTAGATATCAGACACATTCAATTCATAATAATCAAACTAGGACCATATTATAACTAAAATATTTTGGTCCTTAATAGGTCCTAAAATTGAAATGTAAAGGCATTAGTTTAAATAATACTAACTGAGTATGCCAAATTGGGCTTTTGAGTATCCTTAGTTAAGTCGACCTTATAAAATGATTTTAAATGAAAGTTTATATTATAGATAATAACCTGGTCATAAGCTGATAAGGAAAGGCCCAATAAAGTGAATGTAACTATGGAATTAAAAAAATTATAAAAAATGATTCAAAAGTCCTAAGACTTAGCTTAATTTAGAGGAAGTAATTAAAACTTTTACAAGCTAGTTCACTCAAATAAGGAACAATACAACAAGACAAATGAATGCTACATTATACCCACGAATGGGGAACCGTATTCACAATTAAATAATAGTGGACCCAAAAAAGCTCATTTTGTAACTAATTTGCTTGATATTGACATTTAGTAAATAAACTATAAAAATTGAAACTAGACATTTAGAGCTTTACTTGAATTACTCATACTTGGGATTTTCAACTTAAGTTGGTCAAGTTATGACCATTGTAAGTAGAAACCGGAAAAATTTTAGGATAAAAGGAATTTCTCTTAGAATAAAGTAAGCTTATGTTAGCATAGGCTATTAGTCCTTCGTATTCAAAGCTATTCATGTATCATGTCTTAGGTGATTAGGTGATTCTATCGATCTCATTGATTACAACTTTGAGGATTGTTTTTAGCCAAACCTTGAATTCATTAAGGCATTCTGTGATGTCTCTTACTTAAGTAAGGCGAGTGGTTAACTACCATATCTTAGTGAAAATTGGAGGCATGATAGTATAATTAGTATGAGAGTTGTATGTATAAATTGACTAATACTCACGTGTTTATAGGGCTAGTAATTTAAAACTTTGGACTTAAACATGACATAACACTATTTAAATGGGTTAGTATATGGAAAAATTTGACACATGACATTAATGGATCAAACCCATTTTAATACGTTGAAATGATGTCTGGGTTCAAGTCAAACTTTAAGACCTAAATATGAGATACAAGATATGCTATATGCTTTTTCGTATTTCCATTTTATTGCACAAAACATTTCTTTTTAAGTCAGAGGTCTCAATTAAAAGTACAAGATATTTTTAACTATATATTCTTCTTATTGAGCTTAAATAGATAAAAAAAATAATTATGAACTCACATAGATTATTTAACTGTCTTCCTCAAAAATCCAATAGATAATGTGATAAATTCTAAAATTAATACTGATACTAATATTAATATCTGTTTGAGTCATAATTCCACTTAATTTAATGATGTTATGTAATTTAAATTTAGTAATCTTATATGCTTTCTTACTACATCATAATTTCAATGGACAAAAAGTAACAAACTTATCTATGGATTGTTTGATTATCTCCCTTGAAAATATGAAAAACAATGCAATAAATTTGGAAACTAACAACGATAGTAATATTAATAGCAATTTAATTTTTGGTTCAACTTAATTTAGTAATGTTATATAGTTTAAATTTTACGATTGTCTATATTTAGTAAGATTTTGCTTTGCTAAAATTTTTTGTTTTAGTTGTAATTTTTTATTAAGTATGAAAATACTATGTCACTTATCTTCATAAAATTTAAATATTATTGCTATTTTCTTCTCTTTATATCAATAAATATTTTATATATTTAATTATAACTTTTTAATTGATAAACGGTATCAAATTTAAGATAAACGAGATATGATATGATATAACGAATTATCAACCCTAATATAAATCGGTCTAACCCGAACATGAGACACACTAGGTGATAAGTTTAAGTTCTTATTCACAATTAATAAACAGGTCGTATCATGGGTTTGTAATTTTCAAACATGAACTCATTTAAAAATGGAAACAAGACATGATACAATAATACAAATTACTAACCCTATGTATATATGATGGAGAAGATAAGAGTGGGATCAAATGGGTGCAATATGTAAAGAAATCAATGCTTGTATTTGTGCTTAATAGACTATAAGTAATAATAACTTGTAAATTGGAACTGACATTAAATAAAATAAAGATGGCTAAAGTTTAATAGTGCAATTATTCTAGAACTTGGAAATTAGATCTACCGTGTATATCCGTATGTTATAAATGCATTATGTATGCTTGAATTATGTGAATGATTCTTGCTTATTTGATTAACAATTGCATGTTGCTTGTGTTTGCATCAAATAAATGGCTAAGAGAACTATTACTCTACCTTTACCTTATTAAAGGAAAATCATCCCCTGTCTCCATGCTTTCCTCTCCAATTCTACCTTAAGATACTACACAGTTGGTGAATCTTGTTACCAAGATGCTACAAGTGATTAGAAAGTAGAATCCACACATAATTCAAAATAATCAGCAAAAAGCAAAAGCATGTGCAATAAGCATAGTCAAATTGCTACACTTTGTAAGACTAGTCAACTACCAAGATGCTAGCATGTTGGATACTATTGCTACTGAGAATTGGATCGAGTAGTTAAAAAAAGTGGTTGCAACCCATAGAATGTCGATGCCAGAAGAGTAAACTAAGCAATGTTCATGCTAAGAGGTGATTTATCAAATTAGTGGAGAGCCATGAGCCATAATCATTATGGACCAGTGACTTAAGATTTAGTTAAAGAAGAGTTCTATGATAGATTCTTTCTAGAAAGCTTGAGGAGAAAATGCTACAAGATCATTTCAAGGTTGTCGAGCCTGGTTTTGTACCCTTCCAGTTCTTTTATAAAATTAAGTTTTCTTTAAACCAATCAATACTAAATCCTTATGCATCTAATACCGACCCTCGAGAAAGGTTTAAAGAAAACTGTTTTTTCAATTTAAAAAGGGATTGGAGTCACCATTCTACGGGAGTCAAGAAAAAGGGGGTTAAGTTATAACCAATTAGGTGAGTTAGTTATAACTTAGCTACCAGTTAACGATTAAAACCAATTTTTTATAAAACGGTTTTTCTTTTGAAAACTAGAGATTTAGGTTCGGGGTTAGGAATTTTAAACCCTTACGAGTACCATCAACTTTCCAAAATTAGAAATAAACTTAAAAGTCACCTTTTAATTTTGAAAGACAAGACTTAATTTAGTTACTCTAATTGGATAAACAAAACAATCTAAACTAAAAGAAAAGGGAAATTAGATTTTTTCGTTTTTTATCATTGCCCCCTAGGTGCCTACATGCCTACATATCTACTATTCGAGATCAAACATACGTAATTCTTTTTATGAAAACTTTAGCAGGTGATTTTTTTAATTAAAAAAAAATGAACGAGTTTATATTTTACTCAATTTTGGTTTATTTAAGAAAATTTCTAAAAAGGGTCTTAAATTGGAATTTTTTTTTTTTTTGAAAATTTTAAACGATCCTAATTTGGAAAATGGTTGATTGATTTTTATTTCATTCTTTGGAAAATCAATTTTTCTAAGTGACAAAATAATTTTACGTACTATCCTACCCATTTTATTTTGATTTCATTCTGTCATCTTATTTATTTACTACCACTTATACTTTATCTATTTTTATTAAACTAATAAAACAAAATTACCCTTTTCTTTTTTATTTTTCCTTTCTTTTCTTGTTCTTTTCTTTCTTTTTTATTTATTTTTATATTTACATTTTACATGGATGAAATAATAAACAAATAACAAAAATAATAACAATATAAAATTAAAAAAAAAAGACTTAGACCAAAAATGGAACATGGGTTGGGTCAGACACGGTTCGCGTGTTAGATCTCGGGTCGGTTACAAGTCATTTGATCAAGGTCGCGAATTCGGGTCGAGTTTTACCAACTTCAACAACAGCAACTTGATGGTGCGATTCAAGGCAATTCGAAGGGAATTCCTGGTAAGTGAAGGTGGATTTGTATGTTTTCAATTGGAGATAATGGGAGTAGGTCTAATGCCATGGCTTGGGATTGTGGTTTGGCGATGGTTGTGAGTGGCAATCGGTGTTGGTAGAGCTTCTTGTTGCTTAGGGGTTGCTGGAGGTAAATAGTTGATCGGTTTCGAGGTTGAGGAACCAAATGAGCTTAGTCATGGGGTCGGTTTAGGCCTAAGGTAGTCGAGAATGGTGGTCCACATGAGTCCTAGTGGTAGTGATGAGGGTTTGAACTGTGGTGGTTTGACATGGTTGCTAAGGGTTACAATGATGGTCAAGAAGGGGTAGAATGGGTAACTCGAGCTACGGGCAGTGCTCCTATGGTGGTGATTTAGCTAAAACTTGAGTGAAGAGAGAGAATTAAAGAGAGAAAGAGTAGGTTAGAGAGAGAAAGATTGCGAAAATGAGAAAGAGGGTTTAAGAGTTGATTGTGAATGATTGTCAGTGGTTTTGTGTGCATATGAACTCGCTGAAGCTCCCTTTATACTCGAATTGTTCCTAGAAAACATGGAAAGCTCGGATCGGATTAATGAAAAACGCTTAGAAAAACAGCTTTTTTTCCGATTTTTAGAGCTCAAATTGAATGCTATTTTGACTGTATTTAGACGTGTATTTTGTACCAATTCACGATAAGCTATGTCCAGTATGCAATTTCACCATTAATTTGGCAAAATTGCAATGAAAAGTGAATCAAAAATAAAGCTAAAGGTAACAACCTGAGGAGGAAAGTACAGCAAATCTGGGGAAAATGAAGGAAGGAGGGGAAAAGAGAAGGAAAAGAGAGGGAAATTGTGAGGAAAAGAAAGAAAGGGAGGGAAAAAAGGGCTTATGTGTGGCTGACGTAGCGCCATGTCAACCAATCTAACCATTCTCAACGTACCACATATCATCACGTGAGTAGCACTAACGTAGTACGCTACGTGGATGCAACGTCAACAAACCCATCCAATCTAATGATGCCACGTATCAAGACATGTGGTGTAACCAAATCCTAATACGTAGCAGTATGCTAGTCAATAGTAAACAAAATAAAAAAGAAAAAGGCCTCCCTACCTTTGCCAAAATTCGAAATCGAGACCTCATACTTAACCATATGCTTAATCATTAGGCCATTGGCTTGTACCTAGTTTATATGTGCAATCAAATTGTATATATGGACTCGCTCAGCTTGGGTTAGATTTAAATCAAAACCCAAGTTTAGCGACACAACTTCTAAACCAAAAATTAAAATTAAAATCTATCATAATAACATGTTATTTTCTAAAACCATTTATTTGAATTTAATTTTTCTATTTTTTTTTATTTTTCAAATTTCTAAATTTTTAAACTTTATTTTCTAATTTTTTATCATTTTAGGGTTTCTTTTTCAAATTTCTTATTTTTTTGTACTTTTTCTTATTTTTGAAATTTTTTTGTATTTTTCTATGATCCTTATTTTTTTCTAAACTTCTTAATTTTTTGGGTTTTCTTTAATTTCCTAATTTTTTATGTTTTTTTTTATTTAAGGCCTAATAGAGAAAAGAAATAAAAATAAATGGGGCAAAACTTAGATATCTACAACTTCTTTTTTTGTGGTAAAGACTTTACCACAAAGACAAAGAGACACTATTTTTACCCTCAAGATGACTCTAAAACAACTATAACTATCCTAAAATTGATTTAGATGAACAAATGAAACTAGGTCATGCCTCACTAGGCTCACTAACCTAGATGAGAGCATCTCTAAGGGACAAACAATCTTAAACTATGATCAACTTAAAACCTAGTCGTGCCCCACTATGCTCACTAACTTAAGCGAAAGCGTTTCTCAAGAATAAGCAATCCTTAAATAGGATTGATCTAAAACCTAGTTGTGTCTCACATGGCTCACTAACCTAGGCGGGATCATCTCTCGGAGATTAGCAACCCTAAAATGGGATCAATTTAAAACCTAGTTATGCTTCACTAAGCTCACTAACCTAAGTGGGAGCATCTCTTAGGGACTAGCAACCCAAAAATGGCATCGATCTAAAACCTGGTTATGCCTCGCTAGGCTTACTAACCTAAGTGGGAGCATCTCTCGAGGACTAGCAATCCTAAATGAGATTGATTTAAAACCTGGTTGTATCTCACTAGGCTCACTAACCTAAGTGGGAGTGTCTCTCAAAGACTAGCAACCCTAAAATGAGATTGATCTAAAACCTAATTATGCCTCATAAGGCTCACTGACCTAGGTGGAAACGTCTCTCAAGGACTAGCAACCCTAAAATGGAATCCATCTAAAACCTAGTTGTACCTCACAAGGTTCACTAATCGAGGTGGGAGTATCTCTCGAGGACTACCAACCCTAAAATGGGGTCGATATAAAACTTGATTGTGCCTTACTAAGCTCATTAACCTAGGCGGGAGTGTCTATCAGGAACTAGCAACCCCAAATGGGATTGATTTAAAGCCTGGTTGTACCTCACAAAGCTCATTAACCTAGGCAGGAGCATCTCTCGAGGACTAACAACTCTAAAATAAGATCGATCTAAAACTTGGTTATGCCTCATCAGGCTCACTAATCTAAGCAAGAGCATCTCTCGATGATTAGCAACCCTAAAATGGGATCGATCTAAAACCTGATTGTGCCTCACAAGGCTCACTAACCTAAACGAAAGCATCTTTCGGGGACTAGCAATCCTAAAATGGACTTAATGTGGTATCTTAAGGAACCGACAAAGAAAAGTGCCTCCCAAAACTTGGTGATCAGAAGGAAATGCCCTATGGGCTTGCCTAAAGGAAATTTAGTGAATAGAGGGGCCTTATAGATTGGAAGGATAAACCGAGTTAAGATCGTGTCTTCGAAGGTTGGCTAAACACTAAATGCAAAAAGTAAATTCCTTATGGGTTGGTTAAAAATGATTGTTAGAAGTTAAAAAAAAAAAACAACTAATCTAAATGAAAGTGCAAGTTTTAAAAAATCAATTTGCTAACACTATGTGGAAATACTTACCTGGTCTTGTTAATAGCACCCAAACTGTCAAACCTTTTTTAAAAGCCCCCATAAAAAATTATTAACTCATGTTTTAGTCCCTTGTTATCAACCCGGATGTTCTTGACGTACAATGTTCAAGACTTTGCTGATTCTTTTGGAGAAGTCATGGAAATTAACCCGATACAGAAAAACCACCCACTATTTTTGTCTCTTTGGAACTTTTATGAACCAAAGCCTTATTCTCATCTACCGTAATTGCTTACTCGAGTTTTGCATTCCCCTAAAAAACAGACAATAAAACAACCTATTGAAGGGGATCAATCCGTAATAATGTATGTTAAAGAATTTTGTTAATTATCAATGTTCTAGATCTTATTCCTTAACTCCTCTTGTGTTTGCAGTGCATGGGTTTGGTTAAATAGAGTAAAGCGAATTGGACCTTTCCATGGAGAAGGTGATTATTCCAACGACGACAATGGCTAAGGCTACCAAATTTGCTTATAGATAATGAAAATTAGACCATAATAACATTCAAAATGACTGGCATTTTCACATTTTGAGCAAAATTTCCACTGACTTCTTAGAGATAATACAATTTTATAGTGTCGGCATTTACAAGGTCTCTCAAATTTAGACCATCCATTTGGGACAAAATCAAAGCCCCTTTCAATAATATTCGCTTCATGACATAAGGACCCCCGTAATTGGGGGCAAATTTCCCTCTAGAGTCTTGTACATTAAGGAGGGCTTTTCTTAACACCAAATCTCCTTCTTTAAGGTTCCGGGGTCGTACCCTTTTGTAACATTGATTATGACATAGGGCTGTTAATCTCCTTTCATCAATAAGATTTAACTGTTCGATATGTTTCTTTACCCAATCTACTTCGTCCAACTGAGTTTCTGATAGTAAACTAAGTGATGAGATCTCGATCTTTATTGGTAACACTACTTCAGCGTCGTATACTAAAGAGTATGGTGTTGCCCCAATTAACATTCTAATGGAAGTCCGATAGGCCATGAGTGCAAAGGGTAACATCTCATGCCAATTCTTGTATGTGAGCCATTTTTTCAATGATCCTTTTGAGGTTTTTGTTGGCTGCTTTAACGGCTTCATTCATTTAGGGTCGATAAGGAGTAGAGTTCTTATGAATGATATGAAACTATTGGCACAATTTTAACATAAGCTTGTTGTTAAGGTTGGTGCCATTGTCAATGATGATCGTTTCCGAAGTCCCATATTAGGCTAAAATGTCTCTCTTAATGAACTTAACTATAACCCCTTTAGTAACACTTGAGTAAGATGAAGCTTCGACCCATTTGCTGAAGTAGTTGATGGCAACTAATATAAAGTGATGTCCATTGGATGCTTTTGGAGTGATCAGACCAATGATATCTATGCCCTACATTGAGAGAGGCCATAGTGCTGAGAGGACATGTAATTCTTGAGGCGGAGCATTTATCTTATTTGCATAAACTTAGCATAAATGACAATGTCTAACGTATTTGATGCTATCACTTTCCATTGTTGACTAATAATACCCTAACCTCATGATTTTCTTCACCAGCATGTATCTATGTAAGGGCCACATACTCCTTCATGCACTTCTTTTATTAACTTCTCAACCTCTTTGTCATCCACGCACCTTAAGAGTGTACCATCAAATGAGCATCGGTAAAAGGTGGACTTTCTTACTAAGATTTGAGTTGCTAATCTCCTAATCATCTTTATATCCTTTTTCTCGGCCTCTTCAGGGTATGCGCCTTGTTATAGGAACGTCTTAACATCGTGGTACCACAGTTTTTGGTCGTTCATACCCTCAATTGTTAGGCAAAAGGTAGGCTTATTTTCAATTTCAATAGAAAGAGGCTGAATCTCGACTCTACCAAATATCAAGGTCATAAATGCTAATGTAGCTAAGGAATCAGCAAATTGATTATGAGTCCTCGATACGTAATTGAAGATGATTTCTTTGAAATTCTCCATCAATTTAGTTAAGTGTCGGTGATAAGGCACCAGCTTAAGATCTTTAGTTTCATACTCTCCTCGAGCTTGGCCAATATTGAGTCAAGAGTCCCCATCACTTCTAATTCTTGAATGTCTTTATCTAGGGCCATCTTGAGTCCCATGATGCACACTTCGTACTCAGCAATATTATTAGTGTATGGGTAAACAAGCCTTATGGCTACAGGATATTGAATACCTTCAAGGGATGTTAGTATTTCCCTCATTCCACACCCAGACACATTAGCAGCACCATCAAAGAACATTTTCCATTTTGGTAGCTCGTCAGCCTCTCCTTTACCAGAGTTTCCCTCAACCGCTAAGATTTCTTCGTTTGGGAAACTAACTTGTACCTCTTGGGGAGTGCTATCGGAGGAATTTTCTACTAACTAATCTGCCAAAGCTTGCCCTTTGACTAAATTCCAGTTCACGAATGTAATGTCACACTTAGATAGCAGTATTTTCCATTTTGAGATTTTTCCAATTAGGACAGGTTTATTTGTCAAATACTTCAAGGGATCATACTAAGTTAGCAATTCAACCTAGTAGTAGAGAGTATATTGTCTGAGCTAATGCATTATCCAAACCAAAGCATAATAGTTTCTTTCAATCTTTGAATATTTTTGCTCCCCTTCAATGAATTTCTTGCTCAAGTAGTATATAACCCATTCCTTCCCTTCCTCATCCTTTTGGCTAAGCATACACCCCATGGACTCTAGTAATATTGTCAAGTATAGGAATAAAGGCTTCCCAGGTTTTAGAGCTATTAGAATTGGAGGGTTCATGAGGTATTCTTTGATTGTTGTAAAGTCTTGCTCACATTTTTCATCTCAATTGATATTGGCATTCTTTTTTAACAACTTAAACAAAGGACAGCACTTGTCTATCAGTTAGGATATGAACCGAGCTATATAGTTTAAACGGCCTAACAAACCTCTAATTTCTTTGAGTGTGCGTAGCGAGGGCAAGTCAACTATCACTTTGACTTTATTAGAGTCCACTTTGATGCCCCTTTAGCTAATTATAAAACCTAATAATTTCCTTGAAGTCACTCCAAAAGTACATTTCTCTAGGTTTAGCTTTAGTTGGAATTTTCTTAATCTATCAAATAATCTCCTCAGATTTTCCACATGATTTTCCACTTCCTTAGACTTGGCAATCATATCATCAACATATACTTCAACTTTGTACATCATGTCATGAAAGATTACTACCATATCCCTTTGGTAAGTTACCCTGGCATTTTTAAGTCCGAAAGGCATCACTTTGTAGCAAAGCATGCCCCAAGTTGTGATGAACATTGTCTTAGCTTTATCTTCTCTAACCATTTGAATTTGGTTATACCCTGAAAACCTATCCATGAAAGAGAAAATATGGTTTCCTATTGTGTTATCGACCAAGACATCGCTATAGGGCAAGGGAAAGTTATCTTTAGGGGTTTCTTGATAAAGGTCTCGAAATTTTACGCACACTCTGACTTTTCCATTCTTCTTTATTATGGGTACGATGTTAGCCACCCACTTGGGATAATTAGATACCTTGATAAAACCGACCTCCAGTAATTTTCTGACTTCTTCCTTGATTTTCAACAAAACAGCAGGTCAAAACCTTCTTAACTTTTGTTTCTTAAGTTTGATATCCTCTCATGTGGATAAACAATGAACTGCAATCTACAGATCTAATTCGGGCATGTCTTCATAAGACCATGTGAATACATCTTGGTATTCGAATAGTAATGTGGTCATCTCTACCTATTGATTTTCTTTCGAATTTCCCCCATTCTTCAATACCTTAAGGTTATCATTGGTCCCGACATTAATTATCTTAGTTGGCTCATCAATGGAAATTCTACTCATTTCATGTTTTTGCCAACTTTCTTGCACGTCATTATGGTCATTGACATCACTCCCGATGACTAACCCAGTAAGGCCGAAAGTGATATCAATATTTTTATCACCTATCTACGCGAGGTATCCATGGCCTTTATTCGGATCATGGGATCTGGAGAAAAAGAAAAGAATGTAAAATGTAAGTAAGGTAAGTAAAGGGAAAAAAAAAACTAATTTTATGGGGAACTCTCTTTCAAATACAACCGTTTGAAGAATAAAGGTAATTTATTGTAAAATTCTATAAAATATTAGATCATAATTCATTCTTTACCCTAAGGAAAATGTATTGGTATTCACAAGGATGGAGAACCAATTATTCAAGTGTTAGGATTTGTTGAATAGGCCAGCCCCTTCATTTCCGTTGGAAGTACCTTCTTTGGTGGGATTGAGTTTTATGCTTTAGCCCGAATGAAAGTTTTTGACAACAAAGGGAAGGCCATTGAAGTGTGATACAACCTATCACCTTTTCTGCCCTTGGCTTGCATTCTTTACAATTCTTCCATTAGGGTTGAAATGTATCCTAACCCATAGATCCCAAATTAGCCTTCTTTAAATTTCAGCCTCTCTTCCTTCTACTGATTAGTGATCGTGTACACCTCATTAAACATTTGGAGTTTAAAGTCCTCTTGTTCTTCTATACCAATATAGGGTATGGCCGTCTCTTTATAGATTTCATAATCTTGGTCACCTAGAATTGTGATGACCTAGCCATTGGAGATGAACTTAACTTTCTGGTGAAGAGTAGACGGTATGGCCTCTACTGAATGTATCCAAGACCTTCCCAATAACGGATTAAAGATCCTCGAAATGTCCAAAACTTGGAATGGGATGTTGAACGTCTATGGGTCGATATCAACTAGTAAGTCAATCTCTCCTATTATCTCTCTCTTAGATCCATCAAAAGCTCTTACCATTGTTAAACTTGATTTGATACCAATTGTATCAGCGCCCAATAGATCCAGGGTGGCCAAAGGATAGACATTTAGAGATGATCCATTATCAATAAGGACTCTTGTTGCGATGTTGTTATTTATCCTCATTATTATGAACGGAGGCTTTATGTATTAGGTATATTCTTTGCCAAGTTCCTCAGTAGAGAAGGAAATTTGATCTAATGAGAATGGAATTGGTGATAAAGCCAATCCTTTCAGCCGGGATTTCACAAGGGACCTTAACTTCCCTTAATGTTCTGAAAAAAGCTTCTCGATGTGGGTCTAATGCCATCAAGAGACTCATGAGAGATATCTATGCTGGAGTCTTAGTGAGCCAGTCCATTATTTTATGCTTACTAAACTTAATCATCTTAGTAAAAGCAGTTAATCCTTCTAATGTTCAACTTGTTCGATACTTAGCATTTCCAGGACAACCTTCTTTTTCAGGTCTTCCCTCAAATTATAGATTCTACCGAAGCAAATGATCTCCCTTACAAGCGAGCTTGATTGCCCTTGGTTTATTGCTTAGTAGTTGAAGGGGGTAGCTTTATAATTTCAGGGTCCACAAGCACATGGAAGGTATACTTTTTATCATGTGGAACTTCTTTGTTATAAAATCTATAAACCTTAGGTTCTTAGTTAGGACCAATCATGTTAATGATAGGCTCTCAATGGTCAGATATCATAATGATGATGAGCCCGTGGTTTGGCAGGGGGTTGTTGTTAACGTTTGGAGTAAGATCCTCTACAAAATCTAGTTATATTGTACCTACATCAATCAAGTCTTGGATTTTATTTTTTAACCTCCAGCACAAGTCAATTAAATGGCCCACTTTCCCTAGATGATACTGACATCTTGCATTGGGATCAAAAAACCTCAACCTACATCTTTAACTGGGAGCCTCAAAATGGAGCAAATTATCTCTCCTTAACTTCTTGAGCACTTGATCGAATGGAACGGGTATTCTAGTGAACTGTCTCAAGGCTCTACTAGCTTATGGTTAGTTTTGTACTGTGGTTGAGCTGGTGGAGGATTTGTCCTGAAAGAAACCCGAGAGTTAAGCCTTACATTTGAGTTAACCATGCTGACAGTAGCTTCTCTAGGCTTGCTAGGGGTGGGTTTAGCAGAGGGTAGTCTTCTATGTACTGTCTCTCACAACATGCCAGAGGAAACAATACTTTCAATTCAATACCCTGTTGCCACTACTTCAGCAAAGCTAGAAGAGGTTTGTCTAATCAAGTGAACGAAATAGGGTCTCTCAAGAGTGTTAATGAAAGTTGTAGTTAACTCTTTCTCAGTCACAAGGGTAGATACTCTTGCAGCTAGGGACCTCCACCTTTGAGCATATTCTTTAAAGGATTCATTGTGCCTCTTCCTTAGAGCAACCAAATCCATCATTATCGGCGCCACTTCAACATTAAATCTATATTGCTCATCGAACGCTCTGGCCAACTTCTCCCATGTATTCAATTGATTCAGGTCCAACTGAGTGTAGCAGGTTAAGGCAAGGCCAGTCAGGTTATCCTGAAAGGTCTGGACCATAAGTTGATCATACTATACATACTTACCCATCTTGTGTACATACAGTCGAGTGTGTAGCTTGGAGCATCTAGTCCTGTTGTAATTTTCAAAGCTAGGTACTTTGAACTTTTCCAGAAAGCTTCCATAATCATAGGTAGAGAAGTCTGTTATGCCAACATGCTCAAATCGATCATACCCCTCGAGCATTTTCATTTTTCTTGTAATTTTTTTAGTTAGCCATTTCTCAAGCTCTTTCAATTTGTCCTGGTCAACTTTAGGCTTGATTAAGAATGAGTAAGTATTCGGCTCAAAAGTTGGGTTGGCCTTTGGAAATACCCCTTCTATTACAAAGGATTCAAAGCCTTGATTGACTTTAGGGTAGGCTTCTTCTGTTTCGAAGGGTGGGGCTTTAGTATTCTTTCCATATCAGGCTTTGGAACTCTCTTCATTTGATGGAACCGTAAACTTAAGCAAAGAGATGCTATCAACAAGAAAGCTTAGTTGATCTGCAATCTTTCCTACTATTCGTTCCAAAGATTAGAACCTCAACTCTATGATGTTAATAACCTTGGGGTTGCCATTATTGATGTTATTGATTCCTTAGTTGGCCATTCTAGTTTGAGAACGAGTTTTGATAAGGCTTCTCTAGAAATTTTGATGTTTGGGAGCTATCTTAGCAACCTAGGTTAAAATCACTTCTCGACAAGTTAGCATACGGATATTTTAATTTTTGAAATGAAATGCAAGTAAATCACATGGATAGAAATGAGAGGATCAATAAATGATTAACTGAACGGCAAGTTATTTATTATCTTTTGAATTCCTAGAGTCTTATTACATGAAAGAAAGGAAAAGGTACAAATTCATCTATACTAATTTTCTTTTTTTCTGTAGGTCGGATGACATTTTCTTCTTCTTTTGGTCACGCTTAACCGCTTCTTCAAACTCTTGAATTTTCTTTTAGGCCATCTTCAGCTAGTGTTTTAGGGCATACAACCTTTACCTAGATTTTCGACATAGGTTTGTCCATTTGTCTTTCTTATCATAGAGGATCTCCATATGAGCTTTCATTTGGTCCATATAGGTCACCATTTTGGAGTTACGGTACATAAGAAAAGCTTGAAGGATGTCTAGTGCTCAATATCGCATTCTGCCTACCTTATGAATTTGATTGTATAAATACTCTTTGGTAACCCAGTGTTTGTCCACTTATCCTATGAACTCATTCAGATCAATTTTTGGGCTTACGATCCGAGTATCCCACCAAGCTTTGATCTTGTGAGGTTTAGATGTCTTTTCTATAGAGTGAAGCCCTTCGAGATTAAGAGTGAATGGTTCTAATGAAGGTTTGTGAACTATGTCTTAGATCCCTTCAAATTGTCTTACCATGTTGTTTAGGTAATAGCCTATACACCAACTCATTCCGATCAGTGGCACAACATGGTAATTTTTGCAAATCAATATGACCTTAGTGTAATTGCTCTACCTGGCAGTCCACAGTATGTCTTCTACTTGGAAATCTCATAGAACCTCTATCCAGAGAAAGGTAAGGATATCTTTTGGTAATTTGATCTTATCAATGAAATAATCAATAAGATCAATCTTATTGGCGAATGCTACCTTTATTAAGTCCAACCCAAAGTATTTGATGTGACTGACAAACTACACCATTAATAGTATCATGCTCGACCTGAGATCTCTGTAGCCCCTTTTCTTAAGGAAATTAAGGTTCCTTGTTTACTTAGCAAGTAAGGCAAGAATATAAGACTTACCTTCCCAGAATTGAGCCACTAACTTTATTACCCTAAAATGTACAAGAAGAGACTCACTTGGAAACAAGATAGTAGTGAATACTATTAATACATAGGCCTTGATTCGGTTTTCTTTCCAATTTCCAAGAAACAGAGATTGTTTGTTGGAGCTAGGCTCATTTTGGAACCAATGGACTAGATCCCATATCTTGATGGCGTATTTGTTGCAGTCATCTAGGGCCTCATTTATCTCAATCTTACAGATCCCTAAGAATTTTGAAAAAATGTCCGTTAGACCAAGGTTGAGCTCCACGACGTATATTTCATCTAAAGGAGGAGCTTAGAGCAGTTGGGTATACTCTTCTAGAGTTGGGCTGATCAGATATGATCCAAATTGAAAAGCCACTTCGTTGGGCTCCTAGAAATAAACTAAGGCCCTTACTAGTGTGATATTAACCTTCACTTTGGCTAATGACAGTATGAGTCTAATCTTATTGGTAATGAATTGTTGCTCTCTTAGGTTGAAGGTCTGAAACCACTAGCTAAGTATGGGCTTTGGGTTTGTAGGTTTGTGAACATAAATCTCCCTAGCGAAAACCATAGCATTGGATGAGCTGGTCATTTCTGAAATGTTACAAAGAAAGCATAAATTACAAGGGAAAGACTAATTACAAGAAAAGAAAATATATAAGACTTCCTGTGTACATCAATTCTAGGAAGAATACAGGGAATGAAACTCCAGATCTTGTCATTTTTTTTTCTTTTTTATATAATGTTGTTGCTTTGTTAGTTATTCGTCGACCGCATGAAATGTAATGCAAGAAATGTAGGTTCTAATGGTCCTTAAACTCTTTGACCTTACACGTTTGCGAAGAAACAGTTACTTAGTCACATCGGCTCAAGTTCGAATGTATCGATCATACATTCATGATATAGTAAAATAAATCCCCCCTTTAAAAAATTAAATACATAAAACCAATACATAAGAGAAGAAAAACGTTAGTACAATTATATATATATATATATATAACGAGTAAATAATTTGCATTTAAGGTGATTTTAGAGATTAATCTTAATTTTGGAAAATCAAGTGGCTAACGCTCTTAACATTCCCAATAGAGTCGCTAAGCTATCGAGCCTAGTTTTTCACACTTTTAGTTCTTTTATAAAATTAGGTATTTTTTAAACTGATCAGTATTAAACCCTTACACATCTAATACCGACCCTCGACTAGGGTATAAAGAAAACCGTTTCTTCAATTTAAAAAAGGGTTGGAGTCGCTACCCAACCAGAGTCAGGAAAAAGGGGGTTAAGTTATAACCAATTCATCCAATTGGTTATAATTTAGCTATTGATTTATCAATTAAAACCAATTTTTTATTAAATGGTTTTTTTTTTTTCAAAAACCAGAGATTTAGGTCTAAGAGTTAGGAATTTTAATCCTTTGCAAGTACCATCGACTTTTCAAAATTAAAAATAAACTTAAAAATCATCTTTTAATTTTGAAAAACAAGACATAATTTAATTACTCTAATTAGATAAACAAAATAATCTAAACTAAAGGGAAAAAAAGGAAATTAGGTTTTTATTTCGTTTTTTATCATCGCCTTGTAAGTACCTACGTACCCGCTATTCGAGATCAGATGTACATAGTTCTTTTTATGAAAACTTTAGCGAGTGATTTTTTTTTAATTAAAAAAAACGAATGAGTTTACGTTTTACTCAATTTTGATTTATTTAAGAAAATTTTTAAAAAGGATCCTAAATTGGATTTTATTTTTTGAAATTCTAAACTATCCTAATTTGGAAAATTGTTGATTTATTTTTATTTCATTTTTTGGAAAATCAATTTTTCTAAGTGACAAAATAATTTTATTTACTATCCTACCTATTTTATTTTGATTTCATTATGTCGTCTTATTTATTTACTACTTATTATATTTTATCTATTTTTATTAAACTAATAAAATAAAATAAAATAAATTACCCTTTTCTTTTTTTTTCTTGTTGTTCTTTTATTTCTTTTTTTATTTATTTTTACATTTACATTTTACATAGATGAAATAATAAAATAATAATAATAATAATACAAAATTAAAAATAAATAAATAAATAAAAACTTTGACCAAAAATGGAACGCAGGTCGGGTCGGATACAATTCGCATATCGAATCTCGGGTCGGTTGCAGGTCATCGGATCAAGATCGTAGATTCGGGTCGAGCTTTACCAACTTGAACAGCAACAACTTGATGGTGTAATTTAAAGCAACTCGAAGGGAATTTCCGGTAGGTGAGGGTAGATTCGTATGTTTCCAATTGGAAATAGTGTGGGTAAGTCCAATGTCGTGGCTTAGGATGGTGGTTTAGCGGTAGTTGTGAGTAGTAGTCGGTGGTGGTGGAGCTTCTTGTCGCTTGGGGATTACTAGAGGTGAGTAGTTGATCGGTTTCGAGGTTAAGGAACTAGACTAGCTTAGTCGTGGGGTCAGTTTAGGCCTAAGGTAGTCAGGAATGGTGGTTTACGTGAGTCCTAGTAGTGGCAGTGAGGGTTTGAACTATGGTGGTTCGACATAGCTACTAAAAGGTACGGCGATGGTCAAGAAGGGGTAGAATAGGTAGCTCAAGCTACAGGCAATACTCCTATGGTGGTGATTTAGCTCGAACTTGAGTGAAGAGAGAGAATCGAAGAGAGAGAGTGTGAGTTAAAGAGAGAACGATTGTGAATGATCATCGGTAGTTATGTGTACGTATGAACTCCCCGAAGCTCCTTTTGTACTCGAATTGTTCCTAGAAAACATGGAAAGCTTGGATCGGATTAATGAAGAACGCTTAGAAAAATAGCTTTTTTCCGATTTTCAAAGCTCAAATTGAATGCTATTTTGACTGTATTTAGATGTATTTTTGGTACCGATTCACAATAAGATATGTTTAGTTTGCTATTTCACCAAAGTGAATAAAAAATCAAGCTAAAAGTGGCTACCCGAGAAGGAAAGTACGACAAATATAGGGAAAATGAAGGAAGGAGGGGAAAGAGAAGGGAAAGAGTAGGAAATGGAGAGAAAAAGAAAGAAAGGGAGGGAAAAAAGGGCTGATATAGTGTCACATTAACAGATCTAACCACTCCCAACGTGCCACATATTATCACGTGACACGTGGCACTGACGTAACATGCCACTTAATATTACGTCAGCAAGGCCGTCCAATCCAATAATGCCACGTATCAGGACACGTGGCATAACCAGATCTTGATACATGGCATTATACTAGTCAATAGTAAGCAAAACAAAAAAGAAGAAGGCCTTCCTACTTTTGCCAAAATTCGAACTCAAGACCTCAGACTTAACCATATATTTAACCATTAGGCCGTTAATCTATGTCTTGTCTATATGTTTGCTCATATAGACTCGATTAGCCTAGGTTAAATTTAAATCAAAGCCCAAGTTCAATGGCCTAACTTCTAAACCAAAAATTAAAATTAAAAGCTATCTTAATAATATGTTATTTTCTAAAATCTTTTATTTAAATTTAATTTTTCTATTTTTTTTTGTAATTTTTCAAATTTCTAAATTTTTAAGTTTCATTTTCTAATTTTTTTTTTTTATCTTTTTAGGGCTTCTTTCTGAAATTTTTTATTTTTGAAAATTTTTTGTATTTTTCTATAATCCTTATTTTTTCTACATTTTTAAATTTTTGGGGTTTTCTTTAATTTCCTAATTTTTTGTATTTTTCTAATTTAAGGCCTAATAGAGAAAAGAAAGAAAAATAATAAAAATAAAAATAAATGAGCAAAAATTAGGTGTCTACAAAAGTTAATTAAGGGAGTAAACAATTAAAGTGTATAAGGCTAAGTTGAATCAGTTGCTAAAATTTACCTAGAAGAACTTTACAATGATAAAAGAACTAAGGTACATAAGCTTCTAAATGGGTTAAAGCCTTATCTACAATCTGAAGTTAGGTTTTTTAAATCGACGACATTTTCAACAAATGTAACTAAGGCTAAGTTGCTTAAGCGAAGAAAGAGATACATCAAGAAGATGAAGATTATGAGGGTCCTAGTGCTTAGAAAGAGGCTTACGATTGCTGCTTCATTTACGGACAAGAAGTTTGTTGCTAGCAATGGGTAAGCTGCAAGCAAGAAGTTGATGATCAATAAGAGGCCACAAATGCTAATGTAGACATTGTCCACTTCACCTAGTATGGTTATTCTTGGTCAAAGGTGTAAAAGATGTTTCGGACCCCACAAGAATAAAGGGTGCAAGTGGAAGCCAAATGCTTATTTAGCTTGTGGAAAGGAGGGCCATTAGAGCTATGATTGCCCAAATCCTATTCTAAAGCCTGTATTTTACTATCATTGTTAGTAAAGGGGACATCAAAGCACAAAATGTAAAGAGAAGTCAAGAGAAACTGCAAAGAAGGGACTTAAGAAAGGAAAGACTACTAGCAAGGTTTATGCATTACAACATGAAGAGGATGATGTTGATTTAGATACACTAGTAGGTATACTTAATCTCTTCACATAGTACATATGCCTTAACTAATACAAGAGCTCGTCATTGTTGCATATTTAAGAGTTATATGTCTACTTGTGCATTGATTGCCGATGTCTTACCTATACATCTATGTGTAAGTTCCCCCTTAAGATCTGCTTGTCTGTTGAATAGAATATGTAGAGATGTTGATGTATGTATGCTTAATAGACATTATCCTATGGAAGACTTTGATGTGATCTAGGGTATGGATTAGTTAACATGTCATGATCGACAGTCAATGAGCTAATGTGAGGTTTAAGCTTGAGGATAAGAGAGAGTTTAGTTATGAGTTGATGGCATAGTGATCTCGAAGTGTACTAACCATGCAACTATTGGAAAAGAGTCAAGTAGCCTCTATGTCAATTGTAGAGAAGCTAGATCTAAGTTCAAAGTTGGTGCTTGTAGTCTAGGATTACATAGATGTTTTCCCCGTAAACCTCTCCAGTTTGCCACTTGATAGAGATAGTAAGTTTAGAATCGATGTGGTGCTAAGTACTATACCTTATGTAAAGCACCTTATACAATGGCTTGAAATGAATTGAAAGAAATGAAAGATCATATAAAAGAGATGCTTAGTAAAGGTTTCATCCACCTGCTGTTTCACCCTAAGGAGTTCTAGTCCTTTTGGGAGGAAGAAGATAAAAGTATGTAGTTGTGTATAGATTACAAGGGTTTGAATCAAGTAATGATTAAGAATAAGTATCCCCTATTATATAGATGAATTATTTGATCAACTTCGGGGAGTGATTGTGTTTTCTAAGATTAACCTAAGATCTAGTTATCACTAATTAAAGATCCAACTGTAGGACATCCTAAGACTGCTTTTTACACCACGTTTGTTATTCACATTATTTGAGAATGTTTAGAAATGGTTTAGTTGGGAGCTCTCTATGATTTAAAAGGTATGGATATTATGAGTTCTTAGTTATACCTTTTAGACTCACAAATGCTCATGTGACTATTAGGATCTTATGAACAAAGTATTTCACGACTATTTAGATAAATCTATGATCATATTAATTGATAATATCTTAATATACTCAAGGAGTCAAGACGAGCATTAGAGCCATTTGCAGTTGGCTTTACAAAGATTGAAAGAGAAATTATATGTAAAATTAGCAAGTTTAGTCCTTATTAGAGGAGGTTGCCATTTTAGGTCATGTAGAGAATCGAGATGGGATATTAGTGAACTCTTAGAAGATAAACTCTATCACTTTGAATGGTAGAGACCAAGAAATGTTTAAGAGATACGTGTATTATCACCAGCTTGTAAAGAGTTTTTCAAAGTTGGCTACATCTATGACCAAATTAACTTAGAAAAATGTGAAGTTTGAATGGAGTAAGAAATGTAAAGAACTTCCAAAAGCTAAAAAAGAGACTTATATCTCCACCAATTCTAGCATTATTGACCAATGGGAAAGAGTTTGTAGTGTTTAGTGATGCTTCTATCCAGGGTTTGCAATATGTTTTGATGCAAACAAGGCAAGGTGATTGTATATGTCTCTCATTAATTGAAGCCTTATAAGAAGAATCATCCAATGCATGATCTTGAGTTGGCTATAGTGGTTTTGGCACTTAAGTTGTGGATATTACCTATATCGACTACAAAAGCTTGAAATAATTCTTCGCTCAAAAAGAGGTGAACATGAGACAACAAAGATGACTTAAGTTGATAAAGGATTATGATTTGGAGATTTTGCATCATCTAGGAAAAGCAAATGTACAATATGCCCATAGTAGGAAGAGATAAGTTGATATAGCAACTTTGCTTACCAATAACAAGTATTTACAAGAAGATTTAAGAAGACTTAGTGTAGAGGTAACAATCAAGAAGGTAGAAGCCATGGTTGCTCGACACTATTTGATAAGATTAAAGAAGCTCAATGGGAAAGAGTGAAAGAAAGGAATAAATTGAAGCAACTGATGGAATCAAGACAAAGCCCAAGACTGAATGAGGATGCAAAAGGGGTACTAGGTCATGGATTCCTTAAATGGCAAACTTAAAGGGGAAAATGTTAAATGAAACTCACTTATCCAGTTACACCATTCATCTTGGAAGCACTGAGATGTATCAGGATCTAAGGAAATGTTTGTAGTGGACTAACATGAGGTGAGCAATTATGAACTTTGTAGCCAAGTGCTTAACATGCTAGCAAATAAGAATTGAGCATAAAAGGCCAGGTAAAGAGTTGCAACATTTACCTGTACTTGAGTAAAAGTAGGAAAATATTATCATAGACTTTGTCGCTCATCTATTTAGGACTGTAACTAGTCATGAAACAATTTAGGTGATTGTTGACATGTTGACTAAGTCATCACATTTCATACCCCTTCAAGTTAGACAACCTATGGATAGATTAGCTTAGATATATATTCGATAAATAGTTCGACTTCATGGTTTTTCAATTTCCGTTGTTTCAAATAGAGATCCACATTTTTTTAGCAAGTTTTGGAAGAGCTTACATCAAACCTTAGGGACTAAGTTGCAACCCGGTATCATGCTCTACCTACAGATTGATGGTTAGTTGAAGGGGACAATTCAGATATTGGAGGATACGTTGAGGGCTTGTACATTAGAATTTAGTGGGAAGTGGGACGATTATTTACCACTTACGAAATTTGTTTACAATAATAGTTATTAAACCACTATTCAGATGGCAGCAATGATGCACTCTATCGAAGGAAGTATAGATCCCCATTACAATGGGATGAAGTTAGCAAGAGAACACTCTTGGGATGAAGCTTAGTTTAACCAGCCATTGATAGAATATAGGTGATTAAGTAAAGAATACATGCTGCTCCAGACCGATACAAGAGTTATGTAGATAAGCAAAGGAAACCTCTCAAGCTTAAAGTGGTGGATTATATATTTTTGAAAGTATCTCCTACAAAGGGTGTGTTAAGAGTTGGAGTAAGAAGGTAGCTAAATTCCCAATATATCGGACCTTTTAAAGTTCTAGAGCGAATAAGAGCAATTACTTATAGTTTAGCCTTACACTTAAGTTTTTCTAGTGTACACGACGTCTTCCATGTTTCTTTGTAGAGGAAATATGTACATGATCCAGATATAGTAATAGAATTGACACAACTCGTGATTCAATTGAACCTAACATATGCTAAGTATCCAATTAAGATAGTGGATCGAAAAGAGAAAGTATTGAGGAACAAGTTAATCAATCAAATATGTTGGCTACTTGAGAGCTGGAAGACACTGTGAGAGCTAAACATCTAGAGTTATTCCATACATTAGGCAAATTTTTAAGATAAAATTTCTTTTACAGGAGGAAAAGTAAAATATCCCAAAGTAAGAAGTCAATTAAGAAATAAAAATTAATACAGCCTGTCCCTAAGTTCTTTAACTTAATGGTCCTACGAGTCATATTGAACTTTCTACCATCGTGTTTCTAGAATTAGTGAAGAGATAATATTAAATACATCTAAACATCATCTCACCCATTCAGTGGCCGATATATAATCAAGTTTATAATTTTTCGTCCTTTTCAACTCCCAGCTCACTGCAATTTATATGCTTTCAATGGCGATCAATCACAATTCTTAAAGTTCCTTAAGTTAGAATCTAAAAAAGTGCAGCAACTTCTTTATATGGATATAATTTGGAAAGCCTTTGATATGTATATTCTTGTCATTATGTTTTTTTCTTTTTTCACTATTTACACCATTTTATTACTAATAACCTTTTTGCCATTAGAATTTCTTTTCTTTTAATTATGCACAAGACAAAACCCGCTCACGATAAATGCACTTAAAAACAAAGGGGCTTGAAGCTACTTTCGGTAGTAGCATCTTCTCACCATTTATGATTTTTCCTTTTAACATTTACATCATTTTAGGTACTACCAAAGTTTCTTTTCTTTTAGTATGTACTAGGCAAAACACTACCACTTGCATGTGCCGTTAATAGAGGGGCTTAAAACTACATGTGATAACTGAGCTGAAGGTACAATTTTCTTTTTCAATTTTATCCTTGCATGCAAGAATGATACTTATCTTATTTAGTGTGGAGTTAAATAGGATATTTGGCTCAATAATATAGATCAAGAGACATGTCTTTTATGCCAAAAAGAAAAACTTATTTATGAAGGAATTGCGTTCTTTGTACGACCAAATACAATTTACAAAAGCTTTTATTATTAGTAATTTTTCATTAGTTTTATCATTTCACCATTGATAATATTTTGTTTTATCAGTTACACCTTTAACACTTTTTTTCTATTAAAATTTCTTTCCTTTATTTGTTCAAATTATGTCTTTAAGAGACATGTTTTCATATAAATAATTACTTATAAGATAATAGTGACCACTTCTGCACAACTTAAAAAAAAAATAATAAAATCCGCACATTGTACGGACTTTAACTAGTTAGATTGGATCAACGATCTTCATATTTTGCAATGCAATCGATTGTGCATATGCTATACCCGCAGATTACTAGAATTACAAGCTTTTGAAAAAGGAGGTTCGGAACTTAATATGGGTTAGAATTGGTTGTACAAAATACCAAAGCTTTCTAAGTAATGTGGTATATATATATATATATATATTTTTTTTTCTTCTTTAAACAAGTAATGTGGTATATTTTGCAAGATATAAAAACGTGTAAAAC
This sequence comes from Lumnitzera racemosa, assembly GCA_024138005.1. Taxonomy (NCBI): domain Eukaryota; kingdom Viridiplantae; phylum Streptophyta; class Magnoliopsida; order Myrtales; family Combretaceae; genus Lumnitzera; species Lumnitzera racemosa. Next base: position 86,898,061 of record JAMXBC010000007.1, read on the forward strand.
GATTCAATTAATTTCTTTACTTTTCATAATTTTTGTTCCATGAATCTTGAACAGCATAAGTTTGCCGACGGTATGATCGAATTAAGGCACTGAAATAGGTCTAAATTAATGGGGTATGTGTCTATTTCATGGGTTTAGGATTTTTTCCCATATTTTCCACTATCAAAGTTTTTGAACTTTGAAATATTATTGTTATAATTAAGGTTGCGGTTATTAGAGTTATTTAGCGGTAATTAATTGCAATAGGTAAAGTGATAGTGAATAGTTCATAGTAATGGTGGTTAACCATTACCAAAATCATTCATGAAAAATAGGAAATATACTGTCTCTCCATATTCACATTCTACCACCATTTACGTTAAAAACCATTAATATCTTCGATCTAAGATTATTACAAATACTATTTAACCATTATAAACTTCCTCGATAATAAATAAGGAAAAATTCAAGAAATGAAACAAACCATCCAAATAATATAATGACTCGATATGAGTTGTTTGACAAATATTCTTAAAAAAATAAATAAATAAATAATTGAACACAAGAACTCATTTTTCGAAGTAAGTTATTGGCCCCGAAAATTTTCGTTTACATTTCGTTCCATATTAGAATATTCATAAATTCAACACCATATGTTTTTTGACTAACTTGCCTTTAACACAAGCGTGTCTATATATAAACACACTTGAATCCAGTAACTCACAATTACAGACACACAGAGAACCAAGCTCCCTAGCGATATATCGATAATCATGGTGAAAAAAGAGAAAGAAAGGCTCCATATAGCCATGCTCCCATGGCTTGCTTATGGTCATATCAAGCCATTTCTTGAATTATCCAAGTTCCTTTCCATAAAAGGCCACAAAATTTCTTTCATTTCCACCCACAAAAACATCAAACGCCTATCAAATGACTTGGTCACGCTAGAGAAATCGGGATTATTACCCCCCGCAATCATCAACCTAGTCGAACTTCCCTTACCACATGTCCCTGGCTTACCCGACTCGGCGGAGTCCACGTCGGAATTGCCTAGTAACCAAGTTCCCTACCTTAAAAAAGCCTATGATAGGATCGAGCCAGCGTTGACTCAATTCCTTGCTCATTCCAACGTGGATTGGCTAGTTTTTGATTTTGCATCACATTGGTTGCCTAACTTAGCAATGAGTCTAGGAATCAAGTCCGTGTTTTTTAGTGTTTTTAATGCCACGGTACTTGCCTTTATGGGATCACCAGAAGTTTTGCTCAAAGGTCGATGTGAGGCACCTCAGGATTTAACTATCGTACCAAGTTGGATGGACTACCCTACAACGGTACGTTATAAATTGCATGAAGTTATGGGTCACAAGCCATGCATGGATGATGTGTCGGATTTTGATAGGATCGGTGCCGTTATCAATGGTTGTACCTTCGTCGCCATAAGGAGTTGTATTGACTTTGAGTCGGAGGCACTAAGTGTGCTACATAAAATTTATAAGAAACCGATCGTTCCTCTTGGTGTGATGCCTTCCATGATTCAACATACTGAATATGATAATAGGTGGATAGAGTTGAAATCGTGGTTAGACAGCAAAGAAGAAAAATCAGTTTTTTATGTTGCCCTAGGTACCGAGGTGGCCCTAAGTCAAGATTCAATACATGAATTAGCGCGTGGGATTGAAAAATCCAAACTGCCATTTATCTGGATTGTTAAGGATCGACAAACTTTAGAAACAAACAAGGATGTAAACTCATTTCCTCCTGAATTTGAAGGCCGAATCAAGGACCGAGGTTTTATTTGGAGAGGTTGGGCTCCACAAACTACGATTTTGGCCCATGAAGCAATAGGTGGATTCTTGACTCATTGTGGATGGAACTCAACCATTGAGGCCTTGAGCCATGGCCGCGCCTTGATACTATTTTCGGGAGGTAGTTCGGATCAAGGGTTGATGGCTAGGTTTTTGAATGACAAGCGGGTTGGATTGGAAGTACCCAGAGATGAGGAAACCGGTTTGTTTACGAGCAACAAAGTAGCCGAAATGATTCGACGAGTCATGGTCGAGAAAGAAGGAGAGCAAATAAGAGAAAATGCATGGGCTGTGAAAGAGATTTTTGGCAACACAGAGTTGCAAAACAAGCACCTCAGTGAGTTTGCTCAGGTATTAGAAGAGGGTGTTAGTCTTACCGCATAGAAGCATGAAATTAACTACACACCTATTTGTTTTTTGTCCCTTCCGTGTATTATGCATTTGATCATTTCAATATCTTACTTTACGAAACATTCGATTTTAAACCAGCATCAAAACAATACCAAAATAGTACCAAAACGATATTGACCTAAAGATCTCATCGTTCATCTTTTTATCTTGTAGCGGTCTCATTATTATCATTTATTTCAGTGTGGTCTTATCTTCGGTGCATAAGATTCAATGAGGCCTTGTTTTCAAAAGTAAAATTTTACCAATCAACAGATTTGAATAAAACAGTATTTAATATTTCGTTTAAGTGTAGATGATTAACCCTAGTCAATGGCGGCTTGTGGTTTTCTACAATTCATCCATTGGTCCAGAATGACGGTAAGCTACAATTCCAAATTGCATGTGAATTTTACTTTTTACCAACGCCATTCCCATGTCTTTTTAGCTAATTGGTAATTTTGATGTGCACCAATGAACAACATGTCAACAATAAAGACATTGGGTTTGAGAAGTAAAACCTGGGATTGTTGTCGACCGAAGAATGTCTATCGATTTAGTGGCTCGTAATACATTTCTTATTACCCATCTATATCAATTTGATGTAACTACAATTCCAATTTGTGTCGACAAGTAAAAATTCCTCAGAAACATAAGCCAGACGACAATACCAAGCAGAGAAATCATTGGGCGGAAACGGATTAAGCAGGAAGAGGTAGAAAAACTGCATAAAGATTTGGATCTTCTAAATTTTATTTTTTTTCTTAAAGTTACAAATTAATGGTTTTTATTACAAAGATTTTTTAAAAAATATGACCATCACATTTTGAAAAATCTAAACAATGATAACCGTTAATTTGAAACTTTAGAGAATTTTAGGAAAAAAAGTAACTTTACATTATTCATTTCCTTTTTAAATAACCATATGATAGACACTGTCTCCAAGTATTAATTTATAGGTCATGTATAAGATAATTTAAGAAATGGATTCTCTAAAGTTATTTTTTTCCTAAAGTTTCTAAAATTACAAATCAGTAGCTATTACTATCAAGATATTTGACAAAAGATAATTTCACCATGATATAATGTGATATTTTAAAAATTAAGGCAATAACAATCATTAATTTATAATTTCAGGAAACATTAAAAAAAAATAATTTTAAAGGATCTAAATCCGATAATTTATGGCTGGATTTTTATTGATTCAGTAGGCATAAAAACTTTCAATGGAGTCTATACAATCTTTTGCTTATAAAGGACATACAGGTATTTGTACGAAGGATCTATGAATTATAAACGAGATACAAAAGGAAAAAGCCTTATGAGCAGTGATAATAAGTGCATCGCGGGTGACCAACGATATCCTTAGATTTACAGACGCGCATGTATTAGCGCAATGGTTCCAGTTCCACAATTTTGAAACTGTTTAGAGATTTGGTGCGCGTTTGATTTCTCTCGCAAATGTTTTTTGAAATTTTCAATATTTGTTATAATCATGGTTTTCAGTTCCTAAATTTTATTCCAATAATTTCAAGATGTTGCAAGTATTAATATCTTTGGGCGTTATGTAACAGTGCAAGAGAGGCACAGAAGCTAGCCTTCTCGAACAGTGAGTAACAACTACAAAAGATACCAATGTAAAATGAGGAGAAAGATTTCCTCTAACCATTCTTATCTTCTGTTAATATTTTTATTGATAGTTAACAACTATCACCAACCATCGAGTGCTACCTTCAGCTTATACTACTATTTATTGCTAAAAGTCATTAATAAATATAACCTTTTTAAAAATTCTATACGACAATAATACGAACTTTTTATTACATAAAATGTTAGAAAAGTGCAAAAACCATTTTTCGTGAAGCAAATAAACATACCCTTGTACATCCATCTTTTGTTAAATCAAAATCTGAGTCTAAAGCTCTTTAAAATGATGTGTTTGGTTGGAGTTTATTCGAAATGATCATATTGAGATTTGTCGTTCTTTTTTCGATTTCATCTTTTTCTGTAGTTTCAATAAGCTTCTAGTTATTCATCAAAGGTAAAGTAAAAAATGTAATTCCACTTTTTCTTGATTTATTATCTTATAATATCCTGACATATTAAGAAATATATTGTGATTATGTGAATATCTTTAAATAGGAAAGTGAAAGTCCTTTTGCAAAAAAATAAATAAATAAGTTGTCATTTAAAAACTACAGATTTAAATAAGCCAGCCATTGAGTTGAAGTCTCTAATTTTTACCAAAAGGAAAATTTCTTTTCTTTTAAATATAGACCAGTGGTTAAATTAAGATTATTCCATATACATAATCTAAACCTACTTTTTTTTAACCACTTTTATGGTGAGCAAACCCCAAGAGTTTTTTTTTTTTTTTCTAATGGTTTTTTCTTGTGATTTTCCAAAAATTTAGTTTTCTCTTAACCCTTCTTCAAATAGTTTACACTGAGTCGGATTTTGCATAAGCTAAAATTCAGGAAAATATTTGAAAAATCAGGCTCGATGGCCTCCAGTCTACCGTCAACAGCGCCACCTGTCGTCGCTTTTCCTTTGATTGTAATCTTTATCACCTTTGACTCTAGCTTTAGTAAGACTAAGGCTCTTAAATTTTTATTTCCTTCTATAATTTATATCATTCAAAACAAAAGTATAATAATATAAGTAAGAGGCGATTTCGGTATTTGCTTTTATATGCAAATCCATTTATGAGGCATGCGTCATTCATATTCCAAAATTCAATAGTGAAACGATTAGGTGTTGGTGGTAAAAAACAAAATGGATGGATAGATTAATTTTTCTTTTAAGTAAGTCATGCTATGTTGTGCATTCACCCCCACAAAACAACCATGCCATGAATTTTCTGTATAGGTTAGTTATACAATACACAAATTCTAAATCAATTGTTGGATTTTTAGGCTATTATGTTTTCATCAAACTTGTTATTACATTCAGTTTAGAAATAGAGAGTTATCTTTATAAGCATTTTTTTTTTATATAGTTTTTGTTATAAATATCTAAGTAATTGAAAACGATACAAAAACCTGTTTTTCATATGGAGACTTGATAGTTATAGTACATTTGTTTTAGATATTTTGAATTGATAAACGAGCTCAACTAAAATATAAAATGCAATTATTATATAAACTAAGTTATCGCTTTAGATCTTTAAACATAATTAATAAATGAGTTTTTTTTGGATATGAACCAATTTAAACCAGAACTTAAAGCACGGCCCCCCGTACACAACTAATTTCATTTCCAGCCACACCGTGTCTTCTCCGATTCTTTGGTTCTTCTTGCTCTGTTGATAGAAATAAGTCTTTCAACTCTATGATTACTAAATTAGGTTAGATATTGTAAAATTCAATATGGTATCAAAGTTCGGTTGATGAATAGGTCTATTTTCTATCGTGACTGTTTGTTTCCGATGGTTTGAGTTTCTGTGGTCTAGGTTTTGTTTTGAATCCTATCGAATATGAATAACAATTTTAAGATGTTGATTAATGATCCATTATGCATTTTTAGATTTGATAATCCAGGTACACAAATTACAAATATAATCTTTAATAGATTGAATTTCCAAAGTTGGAGTCGAGCGATCAATATGGCTCCCAATGCTAAAGCTAAAACCAGATTTATTGATGGAAGTCTTCTTAAGCTAAAGCCTAATACAATAGATGAACATAAGTGGATTCGTTGCAATTTTATGGTCCAACGTTGATTAAAGAATTGTCTAAAGAAGATTTCATGTATACGGATTCGACTAGAGAGTTATGGCAAGAAATTGTTGAACATTTTGGTTTGATGAATGTACCCCAACTGTATCAGTTGCAGTTGCAGATAGCTAATTCTAGGTAAGAAAATTCAAATGTGACTATGTACTTTAACAAGCTTAAAAAGTTGTGGGATGAAATAAGCGGTGCTTCTTCATTACCAGTATGTACTTATGGTGCTATGTTGAATTGCAATTGTGGTTTGGCTAACAAGTTAGTTGAGATAGACAATAAAACTAAGTTATTGCAGTTTTTAATGGGACTCAATAATGTTTATGATGACACAAAAAGTCAAATATTATCCATTGAACCACTACCTACAATGAAGAAAGCCTATTATCTGATATATCGGATAGAAAAATAAAAGCAAATCATGTTAGTTACTGGTTTGTGAGATGAATCTATTACCTTTGTTGCTAAAGCTCAAAAGAAGTTCTTGGTTGAAGAAAAGAGAGATAAGAAAGGGAAGGCTTTTGTAAGGGTGGTGTGTGCCCATTGCAAAAGAAGTGGACATACGATTGATAGTTGTTTTGAAATAGTTGGTTATCTTGAGTAGTTTAAAGGAAATAAGGATAAGAAAAATGTTAAGATAGTAGCATAGGCACAAGCTGGATTCAAAACAAATACTGCTAACTATTCTTCCGTTGTTGTAGAACAATCTATTGGTGTAGGGAAAGATGTATCCAATGACTCTCATCTTGTAAGCAGGGTTTGCCAAGAGGTATTATGAATGATGAAAGAAAAAGGCGATGAGGACTAACAAAATCAATATGCTGCGGTGACATGTGTAGGTATTCATGAATCTTTTACCTTAACCTCCAATTTTATGGTTGATAATGAATTAAGCTCATGGGTTATAGATATGGGGGCATTAGACCAAATGACCTCTTTTTTACATGTACTTTCTCAAACACAAACCTTATCTTCTCCCACATCTATCAAATTACCTAATGGTAGAAACATTCTTGTTCATACTATAGAAAAAGTGAAACTGAACAATAGAATCACTTTATCAAATGTGTTTCATGTTCCAGATTTTTGCTTTGACCTTCTTTCAATCATTAAATTTCTTTAGAACACCAATTTGGTTGTTATTTTTTATGCTTCTAAATGTCAATTACAAGACCAAACTTCTAGAGATGTTGTTGCTACAGCTGAATGTTTCCATAGACTTCACATAATGCGCTTAAAGCCATGATCATATTCCATTTCATCTTGTTAATTCTTCAAACAAAAGCATACCAATAGAACTTTTCCATGCCAGATTAGGGCATGTTTCGACATCGAAGTTAGAACATTTTTCTCAATATCATGGTACAAATTCTAGTAAGTTTCTTTGTGATACTTATCTCCTTGCTAAATTCCTTCAAATGCCATTTACACACAATTTCTCTAGATTTATTAGCCCATTTGATTTGATTCATGTGGATGTATGGGGGCCATATAGCGTTCATTTAATTTCTGGTGCACAATTCTTCTTAACTATTATTGATGACATGTTAAAAAGCACTTGAACTTTCTTAATGACTCACAAACATCAAGTTGTTTCTCTTTTGGCCAATTTCTTTTCTTATGTTCAAAATCACTTTCACACAACACCAAAGACTGTAAGGTCTAATAATGCTTCTAAATTTCTTTCATCCACTTGTCAAGATCTCCTTGCTCGACATGGTACATTGCACCAAACCAATGTTACTTATATTCCCCAATAGAATGGGGTAGTTGAGCGTAAACATAGACATCTCTTAAATATTGCTAGAGGTCTATGTATTCATGTTAATCTCCCAAAGTATTCTTGAGGAGAATGTATTCTAACAGCAACTAATCTTAGTAACATCATACCTTGACAACATCTTGAGTAGAAGACTCCATACCCATTGTTATTACATTAATCTCCTTCCGGTGATCATTTACGTACTTTTGCTTATCTTGCATATGTTGCTATCCTACCAAAGACACATGATAAGTTTGAGATGAGAGACAAGCAATGTGTGTTTGTAGGTTACCCAAATGGCCAAAAGGGTTATAAGTTGTATGATTTGGGATCTCAAAAGTTGCTTGTCAGTAGGGATTTGATCTTTGTTGGACATGTATTTCCATTTCGAGAATGAAAAGATACTTCTTCTATTTCAAATCATTCCTTACCCATATTCCCTAATGTTTTAGTTCTGTTTTATGAACATACACAGATTCCAACTGCTGAACAAACACATATTCATACTTCTAACCAATCACATATTCTTATTTTTTATTCTCCTTCCACTACTGTTGACCAAACACATTCAGTTCCTTCTAGTGATTATTCTCATCAATCACTTTGAAGGTCCCTTCATTCTTCTAAACCACTACCTTAGCTTCAAGATTTCATTTGTAATGTACATGTAAATTTTTCATCTGAATCAACAACAAAACCAATAAAACCATTTATCCTTTATTTACTGATGAATCCTTCACCAAATTACCACCTGACTATGTGATTTCTCTTGCAAACATATTCACAACTCATAAGCCCAAAAATTATCATAAGGCTAAAGTAAATCCTAATTGGGTTAATGTTATGAATAAAGAATTTATAGTTTTTGAGTCTAATAACACTTGTGTACTTACACCTTCACCTTCAGGAAAACAAGCTATAGGGTTTAAGTGGATATATAAAATTATGTACAAACCTAATAGCATCATTAAAGCTCATTTGGTTGCTAAGGGTTATATATTAGTTAAAGGAATAGACTACACTAATACATTTTCCCCTATTACAAAGTTGACTACAAGTAGGTTACTACTTGCTGTTATGTCTATTAAAAATTGGTTTGTTTACCAATTGGACGTGAACAATACCTTCTTGCATAGCACTCTTGATGAAGAAATATATATGGTGCCAAATGGATATGAAGTACCCAATGGAAGTGTGTCAACTTACTAAATCACTTGATGGACTCAAATAAACTTCAAGACAATGGAATAAAGAATTTTCTAAATTCATTATTTCTCTAAGCTTTATTCATTCCAAAACTAATTATTCTCTTTTTACACAACACACACCTAGTAGTTTTCTTATTATACTATTTTATGTAGATGATGTACTATTAATTGGGGATTCTTTGGCCGAAATCACTGCTATTAAGCATTATTATCGTCTTAGAACGCCTCATCTAAATGCAGCACTTTATACATTGTGATATGTTCAAGGTTCAGTTGATAAAGGGCTTTTCTTATCCTCTCAAAGTTCTTTTTCTTTAATTGGATATAGTGATGCTAATTTGGGGAACTTATACAGTGGATAGGAAATCACTCTCCAATTTTTGCATCTTTCTTGGATCCTCCTTGATTTCATGAAAGACTAAGAAGCAAGCTACCATGTCCGCTTCTTCTACAAAAAGCTAAATACAGAGGCAATGGTTAAAGAATTGCTTTAGATTTCATATTTGTTGACTGATCTTGGTATTTCTTATTCTCTTCCTGTTCCATTATTCACAAATAGTAAGTTGGCTAAACTTATTGATTAGAATCGTTGTTATTTTGTCAGAGACTACATTAACTCCGATTTTCTTCACGTGGAACATGTCCCTTCTAGTCATCAACTTGCTGATCCTTTCACTAAAGCTTTTTCAGAAACAAGACCTTTATCTTCGTTGTGCAAGTACATCCTGATACAGTGGCCAACTGGGGGAAGGGAGGGGTTTTGGGAAGAAGGTATTGACAGTTGTTATTAGTTTTGATAGTAGTATTAGCTATTTATTTCTACCACATGTGTTACTTTACTCACTTACGTAACTTGTGTATACTATATATATACTTCATAGCCCCTAAAAACAATTAGTTAGTTAGACACAACCAATTTCATTTCCAGCCACACTATGTCTTCTCCGATTCTTTGGTTCTTCTTGCTCTATTGACATAAGTCTCTCAACTCCATGATTATTGAATTAGTTTAGATATTGTAAAATTCAATAATAACATATACCATATGTTATAATATACATATGTATAGAGATATGTAGTATTAAATGTATGTTTTTTTATTTATAATGCATACATATCATATCAATATATATTACTAAACCAATAATTAGAATCTACACTATTTACCTTTTATATGCAACACATAATATAACACGTAACATATGCCATAACTTACCTTATATAATGAAATATATAGTATAATTACATTGGAAGTCCTCTATGTTTGTACCAAAAGTCAATTAAATCTTCCATATTTATACCAAGATTCAATTAAGTTTCTTATATTTTATGTGAGCCATTCAAATTTTCTTAAGTTATCTTACCATGTAAATATAATAAGTCATACATATCATCAAAAGTAAGGAACTTGAAACATAAAGGACTTCTAGCACACTTTCCCCATAAATTCAAAGTCTAGCTTAATGCATTCTCAAATATCACTAAACTATTTTTCAAACTTAAATTAGACAAGATCATTCTAGTTTCCTAACCAGATGTGGTCAAGGCAATTATTTTCAAAGCCTCGAAGGAAAAACCAAGCCCTTGGGCTAAGCTCAACTTATTAAGTATCCATTCTTGCTAAACTAAAAGGAGTAGCATTCAAACTTAACCATCTCGCCTCCACCTGATTACACCTTACTCTCAACACATCAAGTGTTCACAGCCGTTCCATGTTGGTTTTTCCTCACACACGTACAAACATAGAAGGAACCACAATGACATTTCATTGGGGCTCCACTAAAATTCAATTGACAAATCAAAGTGAAATACTAAAATGCTCAACAAAAAAAAAAAAAAAATGCCTTCAATATGGTGCTAGACACTTTAATATCATATTGTCATGTAGGGTTTAGACCATTACCTGCCAACACAGGATGAAGAAAGAAGGTCAGAACACCAAAAGAACTGACCTTCAACATGAGGTGGATTTTTGGAAGCTAATTACGCTTATGCATAATTGCTTCTACCATGTTATTCATTTGAGGCTGGAACCGGAAACACCTGGAGTGTTTTGGGACAACTAGTAGCAGAAAAAAAGAACCATGTATAGAATACTCTTCCACCACAATCCAGTAGCAAGCACAAATTGTGGTACTTCAACGCCTTAAATATTTGGTGTTGCATTGAATACTCAGATTTGCTGGGAGTACTCAAGTTAGAAATCTGAAAGGTTCTTTAGTTTTCTGGTTACACATCTACCATGGCAATTAGTGGGAGAGGGAAGTATGAACTGGTTTAGATGGAGGTAAGACTGGTACATTGTCAGCTAAATCCTTTGCTATCTAGAAATCCTATTTGAGGCGCTGGAACGTCTTACCTGCTGATATACATGGATAATACGAGAACTGGCAGTCACTTCTTGGGGGAGAAACCCTCTACAGAACGACACAAACATGAAGGGAGAGAAAATAGCTGCTAAGAAAATTATTCCATATAAGAAGAAACTTCTAATCTGTTTAATAAATAATCTGACTCAATCTAGATTTCATGTTGTGAAGATGGCAATAGCATCTTTTCCTTTTTCAATTTAGCATAAGCAGATCCATCAAAGCAGTCATCTACATCACAGTCACTTTGCTAATTCAAAAGAAGGAACTTGTTACCTAGATGGTGAAGGTGGGAATCACAGCTCAGGTAGACATGCTGAGGAGGAAAGCAGCCGGCAAACCACCAGCTCTAGTCCATCTGCAGCTTCAATCTGTAACTGCATAAACATGCTCTTAAGAGAGACAAATTAAAGTTCAATATACGTAAAGAGAGCAAAATATTGCTGTCAACTTGCCATAGATTTTACACAAATTTGGAGTTCCCATCATCAACGATAAAATTAATAAGCACGAACTACTTAATTGTATTGTGTTCTTAATATGCAAACTTATGGCAAAATAAAAATCATGAATAATCGTTTTTCAAAACTTATAACTAGATTTCTGCATCCTTTTAACCACAAAACTAATGGCTCATAGAACCTGGTGGGACTCTTCATAGGAATGACCTTTCTCCAGGCTGTTTATATTTATGAGTCAAGATGTTATATACAGATCTTTTCTTTTTTCCCTGTGCAATACTCAAAAATTACATCATCACAGTTACTAAGCGTATCGTAGTATAGCATATGCCTAGTACATTTCACTTCATTCTAGTTGCACAAGCTCAAGAGCATTTGCATCAGGATCTCGGAAAAAGATTGCTGGTCGGCCAGACTTGCTAAGCGTGTAGGGAATACCTGAGAGGTACAAACACAATCAAACCATCATTCTCAAAACTGCAAAATAACAATCTACCTACAAACCAATGAGAGTTTTAAGAATAGAAGCCCAAGATACAAATTCAATTACCTTCTTTATCAAGAATGGCCTTCAATTTGGCAACATCCTTGATGGCAATGCATGTATGGCGGTCTCGACCTCCATGTTCAGGCCTTCCAGATAAAGGATCAGGATTTGGAAGCTCCATAAGATGAATCATCTCAGATCCCACCCACAACCAGGCACCTCTGTAGGGAAGCTTGTCATTTGGTCGTGCCTCATTGATTTTAAGACCTGTCTTTCAACCAAGAAGGTGTTGCCTTACTGCTTAATTTCTATGACATCAAAGCATAACAATGTTATAGAGCAAACCAATTGAACAGACCTAGTATATTCTGATAGAAATCAAGCGATCTCTCAAAATTTTCACAAAGAATCCCCACATGGTGTAAGCAAAGAACACCAATATCTGCAGCACAATGAAGCTGTCAGCCATCCTTCACAAGTCAATACACATATACAGGAACATGAAGTGATTGTAGAAAAGCACCAGCACATCCTTCACAAAAGCCCATGTACAGGACAGCTCATGAAAAAAGCTGGCCTTTTCCAAAGACATCACAGTTAGGCTAATAAAGAACAGAAGCAGGACAATTGGATTTCTTCTAATTCTACTAACTGGTTTGCAAAACTGCTTGACATGATCAATGCAATCTAACGAATCATGGTCATGAGATAGCAAGCCTAGATGCACAATTACAGGCCCAATATTACTATAGTGGAGAACCTCCCACCTTATCTTCAAATCACATATGTTCAAGATGTGAAACCTGATGACACACTTAATGATTTTCCCTTTGATATCCAACAACTCAAGTAAGAGGCATAAAGAGATACCACTAAAAGAACATTTAACAAATCTGATAACAGTGATGCCTTACTGTATTGCAACATATCTAAATTAAATTCATAGAGTACTTAGAAACTAATTGGCCCACAAAAGCGATTAAAATGGCAAATAGATTTGATTTTTACTTAAGGTGCATCAAGCTTACAACAACTGTGGCCATTTACACAAAGCTTTTGCCCTGTTGAAGATGGATACTAACAGAATCTATATATACAGAAATATTTTACTAAGAAAGGTAATCTTTCAAAGCGTTCCCTGCTTACCATTTTTGTTGTCATCTGAAGAAGAAGCTTCTTTGACAAGAGTATCCCCTTCAACAGATACCCTTGCTTTTACCAGACGATGACTCATGTAAGCTTGGCTTTTTGATGACATGCTCCAGCAAGTTCTCTTATGTAATGCGGTTGTGGACAGAGCACTAATATTCACAGGATTAACCTGGATCAACAAAGTTAAGGGTAAAAATGATTAAATTTGAAGTTTAGCATAGACTTGACAAAATGCCTGGACTATATGTGCCAACTAATTAACTATCACTTAGCACAGAAACAAGCAAAATAGACTTATACGTTCAGATGAAGGATCTCATAATTACATCAACATAGACCAAAATATGAAGTGGAATAGAATCTCGCCAAAGATTAGTGAAAGGCTTAATCAATCATCAAATATCAAGATAATCCATTCAAGGTACACACAAATTTTTTGCTACCCTACGGTTCTCACAGTATGTAATACAAGTCTATGTTTATGAATACTTAAATTTTGTTCAAATACAGTGATGTCACCTGGTTTAAGCAACCAATTTCCATTAATTAATACACAGGCTAAGGAAAGCCACACAGATGAAACATAGTGGCCAAGCATGATTTCAAGCATCCAACTTGGCTGAAGTTCCCCAGCAGAATTTTCCTTAGTTCTAAGGACATGAACCACTACTCTAACTACTCAAATACCTGATGTGCAATAACAAGAAGAAAGAATCCAATAGTCTTCTACCACCAGACCTTGGATTTGAAAGTATGCTTGGAGCTCTTAGAAAAGTATAACCAGATCTTGTCGATCTAACAGTTTCCAAATGCTTGGAACTTTCTATCTTTAGTGTTTCTTATGCAACTCAACCATTTATCCCAAGAGTGTACCAACGGCAGCATACACCAATAACATAAAACATTACAGTAGAAACTCACCAGCATGGAGACATGTTCTTAAATGAGATTTTTCATATTGCTCAAATGGTATTTTGGTCAGTTTGGATAAACATTAATGTAGGAATAATCAAAGAATAATTAGTTAATTAAGTTCAAACTTAGTTCATTAGTCATCATATCTACCATGCTTCAATTATTGCAGGACTTATAGTTCTATTTTTCTCATAAGCCCATTTGTTATTAAGTGACAAATGATTATTGAGATTATGCTTATGCTTGGAATAATATGACAAGCAGTCAAGCATAAACATATACACCCCATTGACTCCGTATTGAAAGCAAACAATGGCCACAACTTGGATTTGAATAGCATCAACAAAGAGAATATCTGCAATTCATACTAATCCAAAAACTTGTAAATTTAAATTTGTAAAGATACAAGATAAATTTTAATTTTAAAAAGTACTTTTCTTGCACTAGGAAAAAGTAAAAAGATAAAGAAATGTTCTGTCAAGTCATTTCTGTTATTCTTCTCATGGCTGTGGTCTTGCTTTGTTATTCTTGTAGAATGAGAGTTACTCTGATTAACCACCACACGAATTTCTTATCGGCCATCACCTATGCATCCTTAATGCCCCTTATCAAAATTACTGGCACTCTATTCTTCTAACAAGTCTCACATATCCCACTTTCGATCTGACTCTCAGGCCAGTGTCAATAGATTTTTCCTTTTCAGGAGTACGTACATTGGATTTCATGGAAAGAAATCCTTCACGCGCCATTTACTTCATGCCACTAGGTAATTATCAAAGTATCAATACCGAAAAATTTAGTGTTCCCTACTTATTTCATTTTCCTCTCTAATACATCTACATCTTGCTACTTTATCCTTCTCCCATCTCAATGATTGATTCTCTATCGACACATTTCAATGAATTCTAGATGTATTATCTCGCACAAAAATGGTTTTGCAGGAAAAAAATTTCAGCTCTATAAACCCATATCATAAATTAATCATTGGATAAAGGCATGCATGAAATTAATCTACAAATTACATATGATAGAAAAAGATTATTCATAGCAAACAGAAACCCTCTTTATTGCTACTACAAAAAAAGAACCAAATCAAGCCGCTTTTATTACAAAAAACCATGGCATCACTGCTATATGGATCTCTGGCATATAATTGATAAATACAAGAAGAGAATTTGCGAGGAAAAGGTTTTATGGGTTTACCTTGTTTTGCAGGAAGGAAGTGGGAGTTGGATTGAGAAGAGACGCCATGTTGATTTGCATAGGATGTTTTTATTTCTGGGTAATGCTTGTTAATTGGTTTTTGGGGTAGTTTATGTACTTTATGAACAGAAATGCTCTCAAGTTCAAGCTGCTGGTTGCTCTGGTGTCATAGGAGCAGTCGTAAGTCCAATCCAAGGTTCCCAAACAAATGGGAGCCACTATTTGATTGCTCAAGTGTGTGGCCGAAAAGAGAAACTGTTTCTTACAGGGAAAATGATAATGCCGCGCTTAAGAAGCAAAGCGACAAAGTTTACCCAATGTCTTAATTCAACTCTAATAAAGGTCTGGCGCAACCGAAGGCGGTTTACCTATAACATCGTCATCCACTGTCTTGATTAACGCTTGTTTCTCAATATTTTAAAAAAACTATATAAAAAAAATTACAAACATCAATCAAAGCATTTATCCCATATTTCAAAAATACAATAAACTACATTACAAAAATATGATATTAATAATAACAAATTATTACATTTTATAAATACGATATACGATTCATTATACTATAAAATTTGCATAAAAAGTTGATAATATAAATACTAAGTTGCATTTCAAATGTACAATATACCAATATTAAGACTTTATCATATTTGATAAATGTGATATAAGTTCAACTCAAGTAAGAGTGTACGAAACTTTTATCGCATTTCAAAAGTGTAATATAATTATAAAAGGCCTATCATGCACTTTTTAAATGTGATATAGATTTTGTATTATATTTAAAAAGTATGAGACAGACTACGTATAAATGCGACAGCAAGTACGATATACGTATAAATAAGCAACCCTCTTTATTTCATTTAAAAAATACAATGTAGCTTACGTCGCATTTAATAATTGCAATATATTTATAAATAGCAAAGCCTACATTGTACTTACTTAATGCTATATAGCGTACTAGTAAGTACGATATATTTGTAAATAGCAAATCATATATCACACTTGTTAAACACAATATAACTTTAACGAAACACTACATATTGATGTATTGCATTTAGCAAGTGTGACATAAAGCCAACTTACACAAACAAAATTTTCCTTCCCTCAACTAGATCACTCTCTCTCTTTCTCTCATCCTCAATCAAAATACTCTCTGATCCCTAAATTCACCCAAAAATCAACACAAACAAATTCCAGTTTCTCTTTCAAAATTGAGTAACCCACATATATATTGAACCTCTAGTAAGTATTACATGCTAATTATTTTGAATATTTTTTGTAATTTTACAAAATTGACTCGAGCGTATAAAGTGTTTGTGTTTGTTGAATTACCATAAAGAGATTTTTTCAACAAATATGTACTTCTCATTGTTCAATCAAGTGCTATTATTGTAGATGCTATTGCATTTAAAGTTATGAAAGCATTTATTTAAGGTTTGATAAATGCCCATCCCATTTTTTTTTTTTTAGCTTTTAGGAATTTGAAACTCAGCAGACATCACTATTTATTTTAGCTTGATGAAACTAGTTTTGACATGACTTTCTTAATAGCCTCAACACATGTCCCGTACTGATATGTGAGAGTAAATTCCAATATTTCCCATAATGAAGTCTTAGGATTCCAACCTAGCCAAATAATATTGTCATGACATAGATTAGATTAGCTAGTGTTTGGAAAAAAAGGTTTGGATCATTACTAAGTGCATACCAAATTGTCAATTTATTATTGTTAGGCTTGGAATTCTCTTATCACTATCATCATATCCCTCACCATAAAACTCTTTGGAACTTACATGAACGGTTAGAACCTCTAATGTTGCTTCCCCACTAACCTTCGAGTAAATCTGCCATTGTGAAGTGATAACGTGATTATGAATTGCAAAAGTAAAGCATACTATACTATAGTTTTTCGAAATCACAGGAACATAGCAATACATTCACTTATGTACCCAAGTCATCATTTTAGCAAGCTGCCTCACAGTCACCTCATTGTTGGGGTTACCTACATTAAAGATTTGCCCATTGGCCCTTTAGGTCCCTCATCAAAATAAATAAATTATCTGTATTAACCTAGTAGGGCAGCAAATTTATGATGATTGTTTATAGTACACATATCCTGTCATAAGGAATTATTCTTGCAAGGTAAATTAAATATGTTAGTTCATACCATTATTGGTTGTTGAAGACAATCATATGGTTTGTTTTGTTTCCATACTTGTCATTTACCCTCTTTCCATTTTCTGCTCATGGAAGTTTTGTGCATCATTAATGTCATTTTGAAAACTTATTTGAAATCAACAAATTACATAATCTTAGTTGAACACTTTCATTAGAGTCCAGCCATAATTTTCCCTTGAAGACACTATAAGTAGAGTGGCTTTCTTTCAATATTAAATATTTGAGTACACTGCTATAGGAAATTTGCAAATGTAAAAATTATAGATTCTTTCCATACATTTATGTGCTCATCATATAAGAGAAATATTCTAATAGATCACCAATATTTGCTATTAGAAGCTACTGCAGTTGGATATAAAGATCTTATATTCTCCATCGATAACTTAGTGTAGAAGACCAAATTTAATATTGGGCTTCAAGCCCATTAATCAAATGGATTCGACTTATCAGGCTAAGGTGATATGGCCCGAAGAGCCAAACCCATAAATTATCGGGATAATTAAGGAAAATTTGGCATAGTGGGCTTAGAGTACAACCCGTTGGATTGGTTTGTTCGATCCAATCTTTTCTTATTTGGCTCATACTAATGAAATATAAAATCCTTTATTTAGGCCTAAACCTATGAAAAATGCCTATTTAATACCCATATATGAAAGGCTTCAATCTTAACCATTAATAATCGTTACGATCCAACATATCGAATTCATCTACCATATCCTATAAATACTCTATTCATTTCCTCAGTTAGACAAGAGGAAAACCCCCCATTAACGTCGTTACTCTACCGAAACTTTGTCTCAAAGATTACGCACTCAAATGCTTCAGGAATACCACCTCATTCTTCATTGATTTTAAAGTTTGATGCCATCGCACTCCTTCACCTGTCACCATACGTGTTAAAGCCTTACCAAGATTGCCTACTCCTCCTCTCTACACCTCTCTCCTGATCATCCCTTGCGAGTCACTCAAGTCATTTTCCTGATCACGTATAAAGTGACTTCACATGCAGCACGCACGTGACACTTGCATCTGTACCCATACCCTTATACTTAGCACATCAAGTTGCTAAGGTTCTCAACTTCTTTGGGTAAAAACCAATTTTCTTAGTTAACTTAAATTGTTTCACTAAATTAGACCTTGATCACTTCCTTTCCTGCTACAGTCAACTACACAACATAGCCTAGTAAACAAGTGTTCTAAACAAAGGGAACAAATTAAGGATCTCAACGCTAAGGTAAGTCCTTCACTATCCAAGTTCTATTATCTGAAGCAATGGTTGGATATCTCTATGTGTCTAAAATAGGACTAATTTTGTGATTTTTCTAGTATGGTTTTTCTATGCAAGGTTTCTTTGTTACTGTTATGCTTGAATTTTTGGTTTCTTTCATTTAATTTGATTTCCTAATTTCCGATTAATACTAAAGCCTAACCCATTCGGTATTAATCCACAACTAAAGAAATTGAGAAATTCTAGATTTTTTATAAAAAAAAAAAAAATAGCTTTTGGAGTCATCAACCAACTAGAGCTGGGAAAAAGAGAAATCGTAATCAATTGGATTGATTGATTACAATTTAATTACTAGTCTTTGATTTCAATTCATATAAACCAAAGGAATCCAAATCAAATAGAATACACAAACACAATCCAACACTCACCAAACCACACTTCCACTATCTAACCCCACTTCAGAACACCACTGTTGTATTCTACTATGTTTATGTATTCTATGGAATGGTAAAAGGCAAATAAGATATATACACATGTAGATAAAGCACACAGTCTTCTGATGTTCTATTTGAATGACAATTCTTTGAAAATTGAAATTGATTAAGATGATGTTTTAGGTCTATTATTCCATATAGAATGAATTAATTAAGTTCAAATTCAAGTTTGACCAAACCAAATGGGAAATAGATACTTACTCTGAGCAAATAGCTTTGATCGGAAAATTCTTTCCTTACTACGATCTTTCTCTTAATCAAAAGCTTTCAATGATAAAGGAACGGTGGGTGTAAGTAAATGACCTTGATATTGGCTTGAGAAGGTTGTGTTGAGCAAGAAATGCAAGGCATGGGTTAGACAATTAGAACAATTTTAGCACTGTAGAGTGTATAGTGGAATGGGCAATTAAGGATTACCATGTCTATCTAGTCTAGTCCTCACACATATCTAAACTAATTTTAGCTTGTGAGTCCATGTCATTTTGCAGCATATTCTCATTTTATATTGATAGATGAGGAGGGGATATGGAAATAGTAGTCAAAGTATAAATGTATTCATAACTTAGCTAACTTATAGTATTCAGAGATGTTTGTGATGTATGCTACAACATTTTGCACCCTTTCCATCTTTAGGATCAATTTTTAGGGTATCTTACATTCACTACTAATTTTTCAACTGTTCAAGGCAAAATACCAAGAATATTAAATAACAATAAAATATATATAAGAATTATTTCATGAAAATATGCAATGCAAGTGATGGCACATGAAGGATACTAGTACATCAAACTGCACACTCATGCTAATAAATTCTCTAGCTCTCAAAGAATTCCTCCAACATATGGATGGCTATATAAAAGATTATAAGCATATTAAAATCCTTTAAGACAAATCTTTTGCACTTATCCCCATCATTATAACTTTGTGTCTTCACACAAGCCTAGGCATAAACATTGATACATGATGGCATTTAGTTGCTAAATTCCATATCTTTCACTAACCTTATTCATGCAATATCTGTAATATGACAGCAGTACCAACCTCCTTTCCCATGTAGAATGGCTACAACAAGAACTATATTAGACAATTGTGAAATATTATAGCAATCACCATAGAGCATATTTTGTCTCTTGACATGGTTCTTAAACAAGTTATCTAGGCAAATCATAATAAAAGACTATGTCTTGAGCTTAATATTCGTATAAGTTTCCTTCATCAAAAGGATGTAACACTTATTATCCACCAAGTAAATTAGGAACACTATCATGTTTGAATCCGATTTGATTTCATTTAAACATTCTTTAACTCTTAGATAGATGGTCTTACCTACATATTTTATAGGTTTTAAGTTGAAGCTAAGCAATATGATGTTGATTAAAAAGGCCAGGTTAGTGCTTGCATAAGCACTAAAGTTGAGGTTTTAGAATCGGGAGGTAAATGATGAGATGTCAATGAAACTTTTAATTTAAAATTCTTCACGTTACAAAGTCAAATAAATATCTATTTACAAATGTTAGTGCTCTACCATTGCTAGATAAGATAAATACGTAGTTAAATATGTGGATACATAAGCATATAAACCTCCTATAACTGTACAAAGTCTAATTACAAAAGATGAATGCAACATTGTGTTCAATCCAAAAAAAAGGAAGGATGTTTGAGCTTGAATGGAAGGGTCCATTACCCTTAAATTCCCAAACATTAGAGATCCAAGAACCATACCTTATGGGCATGTAACAACCAAAAATTAGTCTCTGTTGTCTGCAAAACCACCTAAAAATGAAGCAAAATAATAAATAATAAACCTTCATCTTAGCTAAAAGGCTAAGAAAGTTATAGCAAAAACAATAAATCAAAACTAATTTACTGAGCTTTTTGTATGTGTAGTGTCTCTAATCAATCATGTAGAATGAGCTTTCTGTTAAATCTTAAAGTTTCCATGTTTTTCTTAGTATGTTGCATTTGTTCAAAATCTTAGAGTGATTAGATGGTGGAATTTGCAATATTAAATTATAACATGCTAATGTATAACATGTTAAGATTTAACATATTATACCTTTGGTTAATTTAGCAACTACAATATAACTTTATAATGTTAGTTATGATGGTTACTATATCCATATAACTAAAAAAAGTAGCATAGCAAACATTGCAATGTGCCTCTTATTATCAAATATATGACCTTCTATTATGCAATTTTTTATTAGCACAACTAACACAGCTATTGTTGGTGTCAATAATAGAGAAAATGGCGAAATATGTCAGACTTCCAATTTTTGCAAATGGTAACATTCTGACAAGTCCATAAGGACCACATTACCAGCTAGGAATATGAAAGTAAAGGTGGATATTGATTATTCAAGGCTCCCAACTATGATATGTGAGTTATTACAAGTAAATCTAAATATAAGAACTATACAAATATACCATAAAAAGACATTTGTATATGGAAATGGATCCAAAGAATTTTTGTTGATAGACATTAGCAATGATGAAGATGTCAAGGTCCTTATAGATATGACTAAGGAATTCAAA
Source organism: Lumnitzera racemosa (assembly GCA_024138005.1). NCBI lineage: Eukaryota > Viridiplantae > Streptophyta > Magnoliopsida > Myrtales > Combretaceae > Lumnitzera > Lumnitzera racemosa. Next base: position 86,919,949 of record JAMXBC010000007.1, read on the forward strand.
ATTGCATGCCTTTAGCATTTGTATATCGAAGTCAAAGATTAAGCTACCATGCCTCAAAAGCAACTAATAACAGTTCAGATAAATACACCTCAATCACCACAAGTATAAGGGCTTATGAATGCTTTAGAAAGCATTAAAACAATAAGTGATTTCTACATACTAAATGAAGATAATCCACCTATAAGTGACAATCTTGATAGGAAGATGGAGTAGGCATATGAAAATAGTGATTCAAAAGATGAATTGATATATGAAGCAAATTCAGATAATAATGAAGAAATGAAGATGAGATGGACACACTCGAGGAAGAAGATGAGTGTCTAGAATCACTAAAAAATGTCTAAGCACAAACAATAGCGTCTTTTGCTCCAACAGAACAATAGACTGGTAAATTGTCATTTCAAGATCACATTCCATTCCTTAATAGAACGGATGTAGGCGATAACTACATATCGTATGAGGAGGATTTTCTCTAAGATAAAGACTCGTAGTTAGGAAATGAGTTAAAGAAAGGAATGAGGTTCAATAACAAGTCAAACTAGATATATGTACTAAAAATGTGGCATATAAAGAACCACTATAATTTCCTACTAACTAAATCAAATAAGAAGACATGGAATATTGTGTAAACCTCATAATTTTACGTAATCACTCCAAGCGAACAATTTATGGCTTATGTGAAAGTAAGCCAATTAGGACAATATTTCACGATAAGTCCTAGGAGATTGTTGATGTCACCTTGTGAGTCTAGATAATAAAAATATAATAAAATAATAATATGATAGCTAAAAATAGTTAATTTCACTAAAGTCTATTATATTATAATTTATTTATCATAAACATGTGATTTAGGTAACGAAAATTAATCAAACTTTAGAGATAACTTATTTACGTTATAAAATCATAAAATGATATAAAATAAGTTATAAAAGTAATACATGTACTTTGAATATAATTTTCTATATAATTATATACTAATAAATACCTACAATACTCGAAAATAAGTATAATTAACTAAAAATTTATAAGAAAATAATAAAAAATTGGTACAAAATCATCGAATAACCAAATTTACATTATATTAGGCATGGACACATTGTGGATAGCTATGGACTTTAGATATTGGCGACAAGATATTTAATATGCATTATTAGAGAGGTATTTAAGCTCTAGGGAGAGATGGAAACTCTCATTTTGCATGGTTCAACTTAGGAAATATCACTAATCCTCTTTAAAACATCAAAGAGTCTTTAAGGAATTTATGAAAAATGTAGAAAGGTAAAGATCATTGAAGAACAATTCTAGAAAAGAAGTAAGAACTGAAACTGTGCAAACTAAGTAGAATTAAAGAGCACAGTTTTAAGGGTATGCTAGAGGCAAACCACCACCATCGACTAGTAGTAGGCGTTGTACCTGAGTAAGTTAATATAGTGATGATGGAAGGTGGTAGCCAGACAGCTACTTTTTGGTGAGTTTAAAATCTAATCAGATTTTCCCCAAAATTAGTAAAAATACCGAACCAATTTCAAAAATTAAGGAAAAAAATTGTTTTGGCATATTTTTATATGTACTTTTTAAGAAAAATATCAAATTTTAAAATTTTTAAAACAAGTATATGACCTTACAAAATTGTACAAAACTAAGCAATTTTTGAAATTGTTTCAAATGTCCTTATTAACATAGTTTTAGAACTAAACTTTTTTGGAATAACCCTATAGTGCATGTAAAAATTTTATGAAAATTCTTCTGCTAAAAATATTTTCTTTAATTTTTAAGAAATTTTGAGCCTTTAAATTTAACAAAAATGACCTTTTTTAGAAGATTCATGCAACTACTATTGCAAACCGTGACCAAGAATAGATAATGCCGATCACTAAATGGGTTCAAGCTTGCAGAAAGCTCGAAAGGGAGTAATGAGGAAAGTGCATGAAAGAAATGAACAACGAATGAAAAGTAAGTAAAACCCATGAACAACTATAGAGGATATGACGCACTAATAAAACTTTCAAGAACTCATGGCATAATTCAATATGACATACAAATCGATCCGGTAAGGTTACTGGCCACCTAACCTTGATTAAGGGAATGGATGAGAGTGATACCAATAGTAAACAAATAGTGTTTACGTAAGGAAGGAAAATACTCAAGTATATTAAGAATAATCTACTTATCTCCATTACAAATACAAGGGTATTTATACCTATAAATTAGGATAACTTACCTAAAAAGGATAAAACAAAAAGAGCATTTCCTAAGGAAATAATGTATCCGAGCAGGGGTAGCTTAGTCAGTCCGGAGTCTCTCTTTCTCAGCTTCTCGGTAAGGAAGATGTCAAATAATTGGTCAGCTCGGGCACTAGTAAGTAATCTTCAATTCGACATACTATAGAAAAATAGGCAATCATACGACTCAAAATGAAGGGTGACTCGGCAAGGAAGTATTCAGCCTTGACAGGAGTCAATTGGAACAGAAGGATTCATCGTACCAATCCCTCCAATCCTCGGGCTCAACTGCGGGTCAGAGGTCTAGTAACCTAATTCTCATCATTCCCTCCAAGTTATTTTGGATTTATGATCAAATCCGATTAGTGTTCACTCAATTCTCTATCAAGGTGATACGGACTAAGGTTGGCCATGTTGACGATATCAGAAACCCCATAGTCCTCGAGCAATTCCAATTTGTAAGCATTATTATTAATCTTTTGGAAGATTCTGAAAGGTCATTCTGCTCTAGTAGATAATTTGTTTCTCCTCTTGTTCGAGAATCGTTTCTTACTAAGGTGCAGCCACACCAAGTCTCTCGACTGAAATTCTTTAGCTATTCTACCCTTAGTCTTTTCTTCCATTCTTTTAGCAGCTTAGTCGATGTGCCGAGTGACCTTATCATAGATGAGTTAAAGGGATTGTACTCTGGCCGATGCGTTAGGGTCCTCTTGCACGGTACTGGTACAAGGGTGTAGTCAAGGGGTAACTCAGGGTTGAATCCATAGATGACTTCGAAGGGAGCCTATTAAGTGGTGTCATGTACTATTCTGTTATAGGCAAACTGGACTACTAGTAAGCAGACGTCCCAATCAGCCAAGTTCTTTCTTACTGTAGCTCAAAGCAGTGATCCCAAAGTGCGATTAACCACCTCTGTTTGGTCGTCAGTTTGGAGGTGACATGAGGTACTGAAGAGCAATTTGGTCTCTAACCAACGCTACAGGGTTCTCCAAAATGGCTCAAGAACTTCGGGGTCTCTATTGGAAACTAAACTTCTAAATACGCCATGTATCCACACAATCTCCTGTAAGAAAAGAGAAGCGATAGTCAAAACATCATTAATCTCTGTGCAAGGCATGAAACGTGCCATCTTATTGAACCTATCCACAACAACCATTACAGAATCTTTACCTTGGGCAGTTCGCTACAGTCCGAAGACAAAATCCATGCTCAATTCAATCCACGGTCTTATTGGATCATGTAAAGGCATTACTCTCCCTTGCTAGACTCGGCACTTGGCCTTTTTGCACACGGCATAACTTTCAACAACCCAGTGCACATCTTTCTTCATGTTTAATCAAATGAATCAGTCATTCAACAGTTCACAGGTCTTCCTTTCTCCAAAATGTCTAGAGAGACCTCTACTGTAGGCCTCCTTGATTAGTAGCTCCCTTAGTGAACAAATCGATATGCATAATTTTCTGCCTTAAAACAAGTAGCCATCCTCCACATGATATTTATCCACTGCCCTCCCATCTATGCATTGCGAAATTATAGGTTTAAAGTATGGATCTTCGGAGTATTGTTCTTTAATACTTGCAAACCCAAATAATCTGGTCTGCAGCTCTGACAAAAGTGCATATCTCCTTGAAAGAGCATTTGTAACTACATTGTTCTCTGCTTGTACTTGATTACAACCCATCTCACCTGCCGCTTCGACAATTTGCTCTAACTATGGAGGTATCTCAGTGATTCATGGTCAGTATATATGATAAATTCTCTTGGCAGTAAATAATGTTGCCATACTTACATTGCTCAGATTAGTGCCAAAAGTTCTTTGTTATACACAGAATAATTTAACTAGGCTCCTTAGAGCTGCTCACTATAGAAGGCAATTAGTTAGTCTTCTTACATCAGGACAGCACCTATCTTAATGCCTGACGCGTCTCATTCCAACTTAAAAATTTTGTCGAAGTCAAGTAGCGCTAACACTGAAGTGGAGGTCAATCTCTCTTTTATCTCAGTGAAACTCCTCTCTTCCCTTTCTCCCCCATCGAAAGTCAGTGTTCTTCTTTGTTAACTCGATAAGTTGTGTGATAAGGGTGTTGAAATTCCTAATGAACCTTCTGTAAAATGAAGCAAATCCATTGAAACTTCTCACATCAGCATAAGTCATAGGAGTCAGCCACTCGACAATTGTGCTACTCGACAATTGTGCCAATCTTTTCATCATCAACTCGTAAGCCTCCCCCACTAACTATAAAGCCCGAGAATACCACCTTCTCCTAGCAAAAGCAACATTTCTTCAAATTGTCAAATAGTCTCTTAGTACGAAGGATATCCAAGACTGCTCTAAGATGTTCACAATGACCCGATATGTCTACATTGTAGAACAAGATGTCGTCAAAGTACACTACGACACACTTTCCTATGAGATGTCTTAGCACATGGTTCATTAGTCTCATGAAAGTGCTCGGTGCATTCGACAAGCCAAAAGGCATGACCATCCACTCATAAAGTCCATGTCGAGTCTTGAACGCAGTTTTCTACTCGTCACCTGGCCTCATGCGGATTTGATGGTAACCAGATTTAAGATCAATCTTGTTGAAAATCTTAGCTCCACTTAGTTCATCCAGCATGTCTTCTAACCTCAAGATTAGATACCTATATTTGATCAAAATCTTCTTCACAGCTCGGCTATCTACACACATTCGCCAGATTCCATCATTCTTCGGCACTAAAAGTGCAGGCACAACATAAGAGCTGAAACTCTCTCTTACATAGTCTCTCTCCAATAACTCATTGACTTGACGTTAGAGTTCAGAAGCCTGCTCGGGATTCATCCGATAAGCTATCTTATTCTGCAATACAGCACCGGGTACTAAGTTAATGCAGTGCTCTATGCCTCGAGTTAGGGGTAACCCCTCAGGTAACTGTTCTGGGAATAAATCGACATATTCATTTAACAACTCCTTAATCTCCTAGGGTAACTCACCCCACTCCTTCATTTTCAATAGTCGCCTAAGCAACAAAAGGTTTGACTTATTAGCATTGATGGCCTCTTAAAGCTCGGCTCTACTCATCACCAGAGCCTTCTTCAATCTACAAGCAAGTTTCGTCTACAACTTATTAGCTTCTCTCGATGGCATCAAATTCAGTATGATCTTACGGTCATCCTTCTCAAACATATATGTGTTCCTGTAGTCATCATGTATAACTCTCCTATCAAACAGCCACAATCTACCTAGCAACACGTAGGAAGCACACATCGACAGTACGTTACAGAGAATCTAGTCAAAGTAGTTCCATATAATGATCAGCAGCAATATTTTCCAAGTAACATGTGATGCTCCTTTCTCACTCAACCAATGCAACTTGTACAGCTTCGGATGTGCAATAGTTGGCAATTTCAATTTTGAAATAAGGTTCGCTAATGCCATACTAGTGTAGCTTCCACTATCTACAGTGAGGACATACACCTGGTCATTCACTTTGCAAGTTATATGAAACAAATTCTCTCTTTACTCTTCCTCTTGGGAGGATTCCATGTTCATAGTGCGTCGAATAACCATGAGTAACTTGTCTAAGTCCTCAACAAATGTGTCCTCCTTAATCAGCTCTTTCTCGGCATTTTCTTTCTCAGTAGGAACCACTATCTTCTCGAGTTCCTCATCCATACTCTCTACTTCTAGTTTCAAGATGTCTCCCGTGATGACCATTGTCCTTCGATTTGGGCACTAAGCAGCCATGTATCCGAACCCCTAACACTTAAAGCATTTGATCTAGCTCGTCTTCCTCCTAGACCCTTGCCTATTCTCATAAGTTCGGGTCGGCACCTCACCATCAGGTTAGCCTTTTTGCTCAACTCTTACATCAATCTTTCTGCTCATCTTTGTACTGACTCACCTATCCAGGTTAGCTAATAAGCTTCCTTACCGGTACTCAACTCCTTCTTTGCCTCTCTACTCGCTAGGTAATCCTAATGGCTTCATCCATGGTATCGAATCAATGGAGCTCCACAACGTCTCGAATGTCTCCTCTTAATCTAATAATGAACCTCGAGACTATTCAAGTTAGTGGTTTCTCCACATCACAATGGATTGTGAGTATTTGAAATTCTTGAACATACTCATCAATAATTCAGCCTCCTTGTCTCAGCTCCTAAAGCCAAGTGAAAGTATCTTGGAGCTAAGTTTCCGATACGAACTTATTTCTGAGCACTCTCTTCATCTCAGGCCAAGTGTTTCGTCGTCTCATTGCTTAGAAGTTCTTCCACTACATGGCGACATATTCAGAGAACTCAACAATAGTAGTTCTCACTTTCTCATAATCCTCATGTTGGTAGTATTCAAATACTCGCTCTACCATTGAAACTTAGAATCTAAAGCTTCACATAGTCGAATGCTCTGGGGATTCGTACACGCTCTTCTTTAAAATACTCTTCTTCCTCTTCATTAAGCTCTCTCAAGTCTATCTTTTACCTTACTCGTCTGCTAACTCTTCTACCTCGAATAGGTTGAGCTGGGTTCTAACCTCTAACAGGTTGAGTAACTTGTGGAGTATTTTATGCAGCCTTAGTGGGTTGACAAGACAGTGCATGAACAGTTCGGGTCAGATCCACCAAGAGGTTAACTACCTCATCAAGTCTCTTGTCAATGCTTCTAGGAGTTCCTTAGGACTATTGTCCATGGTGGAAAACTCTACTATCATCACCAATACCAACATTCATGCTTTGTTCAATCATTTTTCCTTACAAATTCAAAACTCAACAAACACTTTAAGAAATTAAGAATTAACAACACAATACTCAAATGAACACAGTAACTTCCTCTATTTCACAAACACAAAACAGAGTATAACAAAACTTTGAAGACATACGTCAACTTCAAACAAAACCTCCTCTCTAATATCATGATGTTGCGAACCATGACCAAGAACAGACAAGGTTGGTCGCTAGATGGATCCGAGCTTGCAGAAAGCTTGAAAGGGAGTAATGAGGAAAGTATGCAAAAGAAATGAATTGAATGAAAAGCAAGCAAAACCCACGAACAACTCTAGAGGATATGACACATCAATGGAACTTTCAAGAACTCACAGCACAATTTGATATGAGGCTCAAATCGATCTGATGAGGTTACTGGCTACCTAACCTTGATTAAAGGAAAGGATAAGAGTGATGCCAAGAGTAAACAAATAATGTTTACGTAAGGAAGGAAAATACTCAAATGTATTAAGAATGGTCTTCTTGTCTTCGTTATAAGTATAAGGGTATTTATACCCATAAGTTAGGGTAACTTACCGAAAAAGGAAAAGACAAAAAGAGCATTTCCTAAGGAAATAATGTACAAGATACAAAGGGTAAAAATGAATATACAAGTAAAACAATCATTGGTGCAATAGATTCTGCACATGATACTATACACGTGGCAATGTTATATTGGTGAGGTTGTTAGAAGATCCGGACAAAAAAAGTATAGATAGATGGCTTATCCGGGCAAAGGTAGCTTAGTCAGTCCAGAGTCTCTCTTTCTCGGCTTCTCGACAAAGAAGATGCCGAATAATTGGTCGGCTCACACAATAGTGAGCAATCTTCAATTCGATACACTGCAGAAAGATGGGCAATCATACAGCTTAGAATGAAAGGTGACTCAACAAGGAAGTATTAGGCCTGAATAAGGGTCAGTTGGAACAGAATGATTCGTCTTACCAGTCAATCTAATCCTCGGGCTCGGCTACAGGTCAGAGGTCCGGTAACTTAATTCCCACCAACTACCCTTGGGGAAAATAACATGCAATAGTTCTAGAGTTTGATTGTATGATACGTCACTATGGAGAGTGATCTAAAGATGGTTGAATTGAGTAGGATTTGAGATATGCACAAATCACAAGTTGTGGTATACATGCATTAAGGTGAAGATATGAGAATTTGAAAGTTTAGGGGATATGGTGATTATGGGTATGAAGAACTTATTGTATGTCATGATTTATCTTGCTTACGAATTATAATAAGTTGCTAAAGCAATTCACTTTACGCAAACATGTAAATTAAGTTTGTTCATAAGGTTCTTTGGAAGGCTAATCTGGTAAAAGAATAATTTAAATTCTTGGTTCAAATACTTGATCAAAAGGTTAGCTACTATAAGGATCTTGATTATAACCATGTTATAGTCTTAGTTAGGATGTTATTTGGTAAAAGAAGCATGGTTGCAATGACTTCAGAGACATGTTTAAAAGGTTGGGGGATGAAAGGTTTTTACTCTAAATATATTAGACCCTTATTTAAGTTATTTGGTAAAGGAATATTGATTATATCGACTTCAAAGACTCAACTAGAGGATTGGCCAATTTAGAAGGCTTAGATGGAATCACTCTAAAGACATCTACAAAGGGTTGGTCTATAAAGAAGAAGATTTGATTCTTTGATTCAAAGGTTAGATTAGAAGGTTTGATAGTAAAAGGGACTTAACCATACCTACATCATAAACTTGTTTAAGAAGTACTTGGTAAGGGAAATGTCATCAAAATGGCTTAAGGGACTAAATTTAAGGATTGATTGGTGTGGAATACTTAGAGGAAATGACTTCAAAGGTTTATTTAGAGAGTTGATTGGAATAAGGAGTATAATTAGGACAACATCAAATACTTGGTCAAAAGGATACTAGTTCAAAGACACTCATTCAGAAACTTCATTAGAAGGTTCTAAGACCAAAACTTAGAATTAAGAAAAATTTCATAACTTTGTTCACAGACTTCAATAACAAGTTAGAACTCAACTTAAACCCTACACCACTTGCTAAAGATAAGTTATAACTACACTTAAATTATTTAAATGAACTCATTTACTTTATATTTAGAAATACTAAAGTGATTGTATTGAATGTTTAAGGAAAAATTGAAGCAAATGAGACCAACCATCAGGATCATCAAACATCACATGTCCAAGTAAGTTGGATCAATGCTTATTCCCCAAAAGAATAAAGAACGGGCTCGAAAAGTGAGATTTAAGACTAATTGGTTTGACTTCTAATTGCACCATAGGTTGATACTAAATAGGAACTGAATTGGTTGACTCAAAGCCATAGAGTGGTAAATATCTTGTGTAAGCTAGAACTACGTTAGCAGTGAAGGTGGCTATAACTAAGGTTAGTTTACATGGTAAGACTGTTACGACTCCTTAGTTTAAGATATGACATATTCTCTATAAAGAGAGGAATACATGTAATTATAGATGGTAACTTCGTATAATCTAAAAGCATTGGGACACTAACATTGGAATTACAATTACTGAAGGTCTACATATGTATACACAAAGGACATTTAGCAATGATCATCTACAGCTTAACCAGACATTCATGAGCTAATTTTTTTGGGCCAAATTAAGAATTATCTAAATATAAAGGTCACCATACTTAAACAACAAATAGAATACACATATGGTTATGTAATTTCGAAGAGAAAAGTCTATGGGGCGAAAAGAATAACAATTGAGAAAGTGTCTAGTGATTGGGATGAATCATACAACGAACTACAAAAACTAATGAATGTAATCCAAAGAACAAATCTACGAACATATGTTGCTTGGAAATTTCTATCAATTGAGAAGGAAACTGAAGTGGTGTTCAAAAGATTGTTCTAGGCATTTGGGCTAAGTAGAGAGGCCTTCAAACACTATGGGTCGGTGATAAGTATAGATGGCACATTCTTGTATAAAAAAAATCCACATAGCTTGTTGATTGCATGTAGCATGGATGGTGCGAATCACATACCCCCCTTGACATCCATACTAATTGATAAGGATTTAGGTAAAAGCTATAAATGATTCATGAAGAAGTTGAAGTAGTGCCTCTATAGATCGTGTGACAATGATCTCACCCTATGTATTATATCAAACCAACATGAGGGTATAGCAAAAGCAATGAAAGACAGGAGTATTGGATGGCAACCTCCGTATGCAAAATGAAGAATATGTATAAGAGATATTACTATCAACTTCAACACAAAATACAAAAACCACTATCTAAAGAAGCTGATAACTGTAGCAATTGTCCATGTACAAGAAGGAAATTTTGAATTCTACATGGAGGAGATAAGAAAATAGAACACAGTTGCTCTAAACTATTTTGCAGACATCCCTAATGAGCTATGGATACAATCACATAATAAGGGATTCAAATATGGTCAAATGACAACAAATCTCAATGAGAGCTATACTGCAGCATTACAAGTTGCAATGTCATTGCCTTATTGACACTGGTTCTGAAAATCGTCTACAACTATAAAGGATACTTCTAAGAAAGGTCTAATAAGGTAGTTGAGACTATACATAAAGGAAAAACTTACCCCAAATGGATTCTCAAAAAGATAGAAAGATGGAGAGGGGCTAATACGCTACACCAAGAGCAAATAAGGGCTACAATATCTGGTATGAGTCTAAGCTTACAGAAAACTTAAAGTATAAGATGGTAAGCTTACGAAAATAGAAAGAAACAAGCAAAATCCAGGAATGATTCCAAAGATGTGATGCACCAAGGAACCTTCGTAGACTCACAAGCTAGCTCAATATGTCACATGAGTAGCTAAGTCAAGTCACTTATTGCTTAGCCTTACTTAAGGGTTAAGATAAAATTTAAAGAGGTACTTGTAAGCCCTAAAGCCAAGCTAAGTAACCGTAAGGTTGAACTTAGAACCCAAGGTTTTGGGCGATCGGTTAAAGAATCCGATCAAACCCAAATTATAAACTATTGAGAGAAATATTAGTAAAACTGACCCCGTAAACTTGAATTTAAGAAAATAAGTAATTAAATGGGAAACTATAAAATTTTCAAATTTTAAGCATAATCGGTATTAATTACCGAAAATGCGAAAAGTGTAATGAAATAACTAATAAATTACTAGAGATAGATTATATGTATACTAAAAATTTTAGAATGACCAAAATAATAATTAGGAATGTTCACGTGTACACCACATGTATTTACGTGTAGATAAAAATACGCATAATTACCTAAATTGGCCAAAAACTAAGTAAATAATTAAAGAAAATTATAAAATAATTATAAAAAAATTAGAAGAGGATAAGAAGAAGTAAGATCAGGTCGTGGCAGGCCAAAGCTGAAAAAAACAAATTAGCCAATAAAAATGAGATAACTTAAAAGCCAAAAACTTAGGGAAATGGGCAAAATCTTGTCAAATTAATGCACATTAATTACAAAAGATGTCTATAAATAGGGGAAAATTTTCCAGAAGTCATTTGGTCAGTTTAGCATTTGAAAAAAATCGGAGCACTGAAAAATCGAGAGAAAATCCAAAAAATTAAAAAAAAAAAGAAAACTGTGCAGATTGGGCACGTGAGCTAAACCCACCACTCACCACCACCTGGGACCGAACCACCACCACCTGGGACCGAACCACCACCACCAACCTACACTAGAACCACCGCCTGGACCGGCCAACAACCTTTAATCGGGCTTAGACGGCCAGAAAGCTTTGGACCGGTTAGTCTCTTCAATGACTCGATTTTGAATAATTTCGTAAAATTAGTTATTTTGCCTAGAAAATTATGAAACTTGTTATTCTGAGGTTTTATTGTATGTCGATTAAGGGAAAAATATTGATTTAGTTTAATTAAATCTATAATTATAGGTCCCTAACAAATTGCTCAAAACCGAGCATGGCTAAACCGGAAAATAAATAGGCTTAGAAGTGTAGTTTGGAGTTCAAAATTTTTCTGTAAGATGCTCATATGATGTAGAACAGTGCTATGAAGCCATTTTTTTAAAATTAATTTTCAAAATTTTTAAGTTAATTTTTAGCCTTATAATGATGGAAAAATTGGGTGATTTAGGGTTAATTAGGTGATTAGGATATTAATTACTGATTAGGATATTAATTATATGTTTAAGGATGTTAATATCTGAAGTGGAACCCTAATCCTAGCCTTTAGGTATTAAGTATGGTTAATTAGGGAAATTAGGTAAGTAATATAAGAAATTAGTAAAATGTGATATTGTAAATTAATAAATCTAAAAAAATAGCGTTATTTAGATAATATTATAATAGAAATCAGAAAAATAATAAATCTGAAAATAACAATTAATCTTAAGAAAAAGTCTCAAAATGTAAGATTTTTTACACATCGGGAATAAATACCGTGATTAGAGTTAACGTGTACCAAATAAATTAGAATACCAAATTACGACCCAATAGGATATTTGGACACTCGAGCTTAATGTGATTGATTTCACATTAGGATTCAAGCATATTTCAGGCTTAGAAATCAAAATTTAAAATCTCATTTAGGATTTAAACACCGAAATAGAATACACGAATCATTAGGACGTAATGGGCATACACGGACAAAAATGAATTAAAATATAACTTAGAATATGAAACCGTAAATTTTAAGTACTAAAAAGACCTATTTGTATTATAGGACATCTAGAGATAAAAATCAGCTTGCGATTAAGGGATCAAGCGATCGAGCAAATCCAAGTAAGTTGGGTTATTGCTTATTGTAATAGAATACTAGTTTTGTAGTACTCGGAAACTTAGGCTTGTATATGATTGTGATTGTAAGTAGTTTACGCATGTGTTTGATGTATCTGGATTCGTGCTGAATTTGTATTGTAAGTGATTTTGTGACTGATTGAATTGGTATGAAATTGTTTGAACACCCTAAACGGAATTTAATATCAGTCGACCCCAAATAATAAATAATGTCATGCATTGCAACCCATTAGGGGATTATAGGATTCTCCAACCAAATACCGACCCCTTCGAAAGGGATAGCGCAAGATTGCAAAATGGTCCCTTCTTCATCCTTAGTCGAACTAAGTGATAGGAGAGGAGGTCGCAGCGAGGGTGAAGTCAATGGTTCGAAGGTAGTCACGGGAGGAGCGAGGTCTCCATTGCACAAGCCTGGGTTTGGTTGTGAGCTGCTGCATAACATGGAACTCCTCAACTCGGATTGGAGCGAGTGAAATTTCTCTGATTTCACAACGGACCGGATTACGTTGTACGATGACACTTGATTGTTGCATTGCATGAAAATAATTGTTTGATAACCATGTTTGTGCTTATATGCATTCATGAGTCTCCAATTCAACTTATTGAGCTGTAGTTGCTCATACCCTTATAGATCCTTTTGCAGGTTCTGATTTCTGAACACTCAAAGCACTATGCCGCCCTACAATTACCCAGAGGTTAGTCTGTTGGAAGCCAGGGGTGTAAGGATCAAGTTACTTAGTATAGTGTTTAACTAGAGTAACCATGTAATTAAAAATGAAAGACTGGTAGTTATTTTGTAATCTAGTAAACTGTTATGTGATGTAAAACTTCCTGGAAAGCTCTGTGGACATATATATATAATATTGTACATGTTATTAGAAATTTATACTATTTATCATAATTGTAGTTTAATTATTAATCGGACTGTTTACTTCAAAGCGAGGAGTCGTCGACGCCTTGTATAGGTCATGTCTATGGTAGGCACTGTGAGGCCAGTTACTATCATAGAATGGTTTACACGGCGGGACTATTGCGACTCTGCGATTTCGGGGCGTAACAGTACTTAAGCAAAAAGCTTAACATTAAGAGAAAGTTCAATATATTTAATAATCATGTCAAGACAATGACTGCGACTAATTACAAGAAGGTATTTATACTTAAAATATTAAGGCAACTTACTACATTTGGAAAATAGTAAAAGGGCATTGTCCAAATTAAGTAAAATACAAGAAATGGATAAGGGTATAAAAGAAATTATAGAAAATAGTAACTTCTTTAGCAAATTCTTTCATGTAGATGGCTGGGATACATGATAAGTAGTCACTAAGAGGTTCCTATAGAAGCAAACAAAAGAGTATAAACTAAATCAATAGATGATAAGTTGATTTGTTAGCACTTTAGGGTTATGCCACCTTGAACGTATTCAGGGGAGCTCGGAACAAATATAACCAAGTCATGGATAAGTTGGTCGAGCTATTAATAGAGTATTCCTCAAGTCAACACTTAGTTTTTAACAAATAGAGAGGGGTTTAGCTTGGTATTAGGCGGATTCATAATCAGAAGCAACTCAGATTCTTCAAATATAGGTTAAGCTAAGAGGATGCACCTTGTAATGCTTTCTAGTCCTCGACCTCAAGCTCAATTCAATGGTCTATGGGACTCGATTCCTATCATCCCCTTCAGGTTGATTTGGATTTGGGATCAAATCGACCGATCTTCACTCTGATCTTCCGCATATCAATAAGGACTAAGTTAGGCAATATTAAATACATCAGAAACTCTAAATTCTTTAGGTAGCTATACTTGATATGCATTATCATTGATTTTCTAGAGTATCCTAAATAGCCCTTCAACATAAAGTGATAGCTTTCTCTTCCTCTTTTTGAAAATCTTTCTTTGCTTAGGTACCGGCTAAGCTAAAACTGCTTTGTTTTCCTTCCTTTCCCTCTCTCCTTCAACTTCCTAGTAGCTCAGTTAATCTACTGAGTAATCTTTTGGTAAATTTGCTAATAGAATTGAGTTCTAGCTCTTACATTAGGGTCTTCTTGCTTGGATATAAGTGTTAAGCCATGATCATGAGGTAGCTCGAGATTGAAGCCATAAATAATCTCAAAAGGTATGTGCTCAGTAGTGTTATGTATAGTCTGATTATAAGCAAACTCTACTACAGGCAAGTATACATCCCAATTTGTCGAATTCTTTTCCACCATAGCTCAAAGTAATGAACTAAAATGCAATGAACGACCTCCGTCTGGCCGTCAATTTAGGGGTGGAAAAAAGTGCTAAGGAGCAGTTTAGGTCCCATTCAATGCCAAAGGGTTCTCTAGAAATGGCTTAAAAATTTTGAATCTCTATCCGATACTATACTCCTAGATACTCCATATAAGTGGATGATCTCCTGTAAAATAGAAAAAGGATAGCCAAAGCATCATTAGTTTTAGTGCAGGTCATAAATCGTACCATCTTATCGAATCTTTCCATCACAACCATTATTGAATCTTTGCCTTAGGTAGTTCAAGATAAGCCAAGAACAAAATCCATACTCAAATCAACTTAGGGTCTAGTCAAAACGGGTAATGACATTGCTCTCCCTTGTTTAACTCAACTTTTGGCCTTCTTACAAGTCGCATAGCTCTCAACAACTCGGTATACATTTCACCTCATCCTAAGCCAAAAGAATCGATCATTCAACAATTCATAGGTCCTCCTTTCTCCAATGTGTCTAAAGAGTCCTTCATTATGAGCTTCTTTCACCAACAACTCTTTGATGGAATAGGTCGGTATACAAAGTTCACCGCTTCGAAACAAGTAGCCTTGTTCTACATAGTATTCATCTACTATTTTCCCCTCTTCACAGCATCCGTATATAGGACCAAAATGAAGGTCTCAAGGGTATTGTTCTTTGATGCTCATAAACACTAACAATTTAGATTAGAGTTTAGTAAGAAGAGTGTGCCTCCTCGACAAGGTATCAACAACGAAATTGGTCTTAACTTACTTGTACTTGATCTCAAAGTAAATCCTTCTAGGAACTTTATCCACCGGGTCTATCTCTTTGAAAGCTTAGCCTAGCCTCGTTAGTATCTCAAAGACTCATGATCAGCGGATATGATGAACTCTTTCAGTAAAAGATAAGGCTGCCATGCTTTGAGTACTCAAATTAATGTAAGGAGTTCCTTCTCATATGTGGAGTAATTCAGTTGCGATCTTCTTAGCTTTTCACTGTGATAGGCAATAAGTTAGCCTTCTTACATCAACACAGCTCCGATACTAACACTTAATGCATCATACTCAAGCTCAAATATCTTCTCAAAGTCAAGCAGAGCCAATACAGGCATAGAAGTCAACCTCTTCTTCAATTCGGTGAAACTTCTCTCTTCGTTGTCTCCCTATCCAAATTCTACATTCTTTTTCATCAGTTCAGTGAGTTGTACAACAAGGGAACTAAATCCCTAAATGAAACATCAATAAAAGAGAGTTAAACCATGAAAGCTCCTCACCTTGGCAAAAGTGGTTAGGGTCAACCAATCAACAATACCTTGGATCTTCTCATCATTGACACACAAACCTCCTCCACCAACTACGTATCCTAAGAAAACCACTTCCACTTAATGGAAACAACACTTCTTCAAGTTTCTAAATAGTTTCTCAACTCAGAGTACGTCAACTACAGCTCAGAGATGGTTGATATGACTTACTAAGTCAACACTATACAGGAGGATGTCAAAGTATACCACAACAAATTTTTCAATCAAATTCCATAGTACATGATTCATTAAACTTATGAAAGTACTTAGGGTGTTAGATAAGCCAAAGGGTATTACCAACCACTCATAAAGACCATATTGAGTTTTAAACGTAGTATTCCTTTCATCTCCTAGCCTTATCCTGGTTTGATGGTAGTTAGATTTCAAATCAATCTTGCTGAAAATTTTAGCTCCACTCAGTTCATCAAACTTATCAACTAACCTTGAGATCGGGTACCTATACTTAATTATTATCTTATTAACAACTCTACTATCTACACACATACACCATGTTCCATCCTTCTTTAGTACAAGTAAAACCAAATCAACACAAAAACTGAGGCTCTTCCTCACATAACCTTTTTCTAGCAATTCATTAACTTTCCTCTGTAGTTCAGCTACTCCTTTGAGGTTCATCCAATAAGCAAGCTTGTTAGTTGTTACAAAAGGTGGCACCAGGTATTAAGTCAACATAATGCTCAATCTCTCAAAAAGGTGGTAATCCTTCGGGCAGCTGTTTAGGAAATAAGTCGGCATATTCATCAAGCAACTTTCTAACCTCATTTGATAGCAAGGCTTATTCCTTCAATTCCAACAATCTTCTTATTAATAAGAAGGTTGACTCATCAAACCTGATCTCTTTTCAAAGCTTAAAACGGCTAAATACTAAAGTCTTTATGGATTCTTAAGCTAACTTAGCATGTAGTTTGCTTACTTAGCTAGGGCTCATGGGGTTCAAATTGATCTTTCTTCCATCCTTCTCAAAAGTATATGTATTCCTAAACCCATCACGTATGACCCCTCGATTTAACAGCCAAGGTCATCCCAACAATACATAAGATGCACACATAGGTAACACATCACGAAAAACTTAGTCATAATAGTTCTCAGTCAAGATTAGTAGCAATACCTACTAAGTGACATGCAATGACCCCTTCTCATTTAGTCAATGCAACTTATATGGCCATGGTTGTGATAAGGTCTATAACTTGAGTTTTCAAACCAAATCAGTAGATGCAACATTAGTGCAACTCCCATTATCTACAATAAGTGTACACACTTGTACGTTCACCTTGCATGTGATATGAAATAAATTTTCTCGTTGCTCCCTTTTAACAAATGGTTCCATGATCATTACTAGTCTGACAACCAAGGCCAGTTTATCCAAGTCTTCAACAAATACATCTTCCTCAACAAGTTCCTCACTACTCTCAATCTTCTTCTCCAATTCCTCTTTTTCTTCAAGCTCCTCATCTGTACTATCCACTTTAATCTTTGGAGCATCACCTTTGATGATCATGGTTCATTTATTCAAATATTAGGTGGTCATATGTCAAAAAACATGACACTTAAAACAATTGATCTAACTAGTCTTTCGCCTTGATCTTTGTCTTTTCTCAAATGTCCTCTTTAGTGCTATATTGTCACCAAGTCAACTCTTCAACTTAGTCATAATGTCGATTTGTCTACTCGGCTTAGTACAGTGTTGAGCTTTATGACTTCCTTAAGCAAGATGGCTTATCTACACAAGTTAGTTCATTAGATGTCAGGTTGGCCTATTCCTTCTCTGTCTTTCCATGCATTGAGCAATTCTTATAGCCTCACTAGAGTGACAAAATGTTGTAGCTCCACTAGATATCAAATATCTACTCTTAATCTAGATATTGTCCAAGCTAAAGGTTTACTAACCTCACATCATATCATAAGGATTTGAAATTCTCATACGTAGTCCTCAATAATGCAATTCCCTTGCTTTATTTCTTAGATGCAATCAAATGTATCCTACAGATAGGTAACCGATACAAATCTTGCTCTAAGGACTCTTTTCTTCTTAAGCCATGTACTAACCTCTCTGTATCCATCTTGTCTTCATACGGTCTGAAAGTTCCTCCACCACCTTACACCATATCTTGAAATCTTGATTACAACAATTCTAACCTTATCATGATCCTCATATTGATAATAATTAACGACTCGCTCTACCTTCTCTTCCTAATCAAGGTAGTTATCAGCATCTCTAGAACCATTAAAGCTTATAATCTAAAGCTTCACATGGTTAGCAACTCAGGGAATATGTACTCTCTCTTCTACTTCATTATACTCTTCCTTATTTTCCTCATCTACTTCACCCAGGCCTATCCTCTTCCACTCAAGTCCTCCGACTCTTCCACTTTAGTCTTATCGAGCTAGGAATTACCTTTAAGCAGGTTGAACATCACGTGCTACTACACCAGCTCCTGGAGCGACTTTAGGGGTATTGTTAATGACTTCAATCAATCGAGAGGCTAGCATATGAATAGCTCGAGTCAAGTCAACTATTAAATGAGTTCCTTTATTGAACCGTTCATCAGAGCTTCTAAAGGAGTTTTAGGGCTGTTAGCCACAGTGGATAACACCATTATTATCACTCCAATCCCCACATTTAAACTCGAATCAATTATCTTTTTTTAAATCAATCTTACCCCCATAGCAAAACATAAAGTATTCGGATTCTCACTAGTATTTGAAAACAATATACACTATCCCCAAATCAACCAACCCATACACACTCTTTTTTTCACATGAATTCCTAAATCCAACTAGACTCTACCACATACTATTAGTACAATAACTACTTTGAAGAAGATAAATGCCTACTTAGTGCGTTGCTCTATTTTCTAAAGCTCGATATAGACTACTACACAGTAATTACTATAAAAGAACAATAGTACTACTTCTACTACTTACCATGATACTACAGTTAATCTACACATAACCACACAAATAATAACACTAATTATATACACATTTCCATAACAATACTATACATGATACAATAAGAAAACAGCTTAATAGTAATTTACCCAACATAAACCTTCGCTCCGATACCAATATGATACCTAACACAAAGAGCAAATAGGGATGGAAATATCAGGAATGGGTCCAAGCTTGCAAAAACCTTGAAGTGTAAGATGGTAAGTGCATGAAATAGAAAGAAACAAGCAAAACCATAAACGATTCTAAGGATGTGAAGTACTAAGAACCTTCATAGACTCACAAAATAGCTCAATATGACATACGAGTGGCTTGGTAAGATCACTCACCACCTAACCTTGTTTAAGGGTTAGGATAAAAGTTAAAGTGGTACTTAAGCAAAAAGCTTAACACCAAGAGGAAATTTAGTATGTTCAATAATAATGCCAAGATGATGACTACAGCTGCTTACAAGAGGGTATTTATACTTGAAATATTAAGGCAACTTACTACATATGGAAAAGACTAAAAGACCATTATCTAAATTAAGTAAAATATAAGAAATGGATAAGGGTATAAAAGAAATTACAGAAAATAGAAGCCTCTTTAGTAGATTCTTTCGTGCAGACAATTGGGACACATGGCAGGTAATCACTAGGTAGGTTCTCGTAGAAGCAAACAAAAGAGTACAAACTGAATTACTAGATGCTGTGCTAATTTGTGAGCTCTCTAGGGTTGTACCAGTTTGGACGTGTTTTGGGAGCTCGAAACAAAAATGGCCAAGCTAATGGATAAGTTAGTCGAGTTGTCAATAGAACAGTCTTTAGGTCAGTACCTGGTTTTTAACAAATAGAGAGGGGCTTAGCTTGATATCTTAAGTAGATTGGTAGTTAAAAGCAACTCAGATTTGCCAAATATAAGTTGAATTGAGAGAATGTGTCTTACCATGCTTTTTAGTCCTCGAGCTCAAGCTTAGGTCAATGGTCTGGGGACTCAATTCCTATCAGGGATAGCTACTCACCACCCAGTAAAAACATTTAACATGAGGAAAAGAATATTTAAGGTGAAAACGGGAGCATATATGTGTCAATATAGAAGGAAATGTAACCATTACCACAAAGTTGACATAAGTAACAACAAATATAGCTATAACAAGTGGCAAATGTATAAGATACCCTGCTCACATGCATTACTAGCCAAGGTTCATGTAAGAATAGATCCTACACATAAGATTAAGAGGTAGTATTACTAGGAAAATCAAGTTATTTATTACCAAACAACCTTCCAGCTTCTAGGAGATAGGTGCACATGAACAAATCTAAAAAGAATACCAAAAATACACCTACTATATGAAAAAACTAGAAAAGAAGGAAGACTGAGAATAAGTAGATATCACAATGAGATGGATATGAAAGAGGAACTAACAACAAACTATGGTAAAAGATGTGGAAAGTAAGGGAATAATATAAGAATATGCCCAGGATAAGGTTTATAAAACTTATAACATGTTTGTCTAATTATTATATTTGATGTTCTACTTTATAATTAATTTGATACGTCTTACCAAAATTACAAAAAATCTAACATATATTTATATTTTTTTCTTATGCAAATGGATCCAAGATCAATAGATAAATCAATGCTAACATGACAAGATACACACAGATCCGATACTATATGGAGAGGGGAGGTACAAAACATAAAACTATCATATATACAATTAAATTATATAATTTGGTAAAATCTAATATAATTGAATTTTGCAAGAACATAACCTAGTTAAATGTCATCGAAAAGAGACATCACTAAAGAATCCCTAAGAGATGAGAGATATGTATGACAAGACAATAGACACTTACTTAGAGCAGGCTGGATTCTACAGAGTTGCACACTTGCCATTCATATAGTTGGATTAAAGGCTAATCATAGCATTAGTAAAGAAATGGTGACCAAAGACTCGTGTATTCCATATGACTCGTGGGGGGGTCAAATTGACACTTTAAGACATTGTAGTACAGTTAGGTTTACCTATAGAAGGGCAACCAGTAACGAACACCATGATATAGAACTGGCTGGAACTATGTAAGCACCTATTAGGAGTGAGACTGGATACAGATAAGATAGTTGGGCAGAGAGAAAGGGTGTCTTGGCTCAATAGTCTTCTATTGAGGCGTCCACCAACAAATGCGAATGACATAACAATCCAACACCATATGAAGATTTATATTTTACATCTGATTGGAGGTCTCTTGTTCGCAAACCCATCATCTAGCTACATACACCTAATGTTCTTACCACTATTAGAGCATTTATAGGCTGTACGTAACTATAGCTAAGGATTGACTTACCTCGCGTTGTTGTATAGATACTTATGCCAAGTTGCAGCGGATGGGGCAGTAGAGATAAGTGGCACAACAATACTAATTTATGAGTAAGCTTGGCACATATGCCCCCATTTGGCACCATAGAAGATACACATATGTACAACTCACCCCAATCTACTATCATACCAGTAAGATGATGCGTTTGATATTAGACAAACTCCAACTCATGTCTGATCTCATTATCACAAAGCTTTGAACCATTAGACTTCTAAATAGGTATAAATCAATTATTAGTTCTATTATTCTAATTATTTTTTCTACAACTAGTATACTAAAATAAACTTATCTTTTATAGATTTGCTAAATGTCGTATACCCCGTAGATATTAGATATGCTACCTGAGATATGACAGGAAGGGAAAGATATATGGCAAGCCTGCATCTCCATGATTTGCTTGCACGTCATAGAGATGCACTAACTAGACAAAGTAATAAGGCAGTTTAGGGGAGTATAGCAAATCCCAGAAAGCTGCAACCCATATTCAAACAACAAACATAAGATGGATCCGCAAGGAAAGTCAGAAGAAGAATGGACTAGAAAGAACGCAAGATATATCACCTAGTTGTAAGATAGGAGGCAAATACTAGTTCAAACTATATACAATGATACTATACCTAGTATAGTCTCTACTAACTAAGAAGATCCATTGGTCAACTTAGAGCACTTATAGCTGCATTATTAAGTTTTTTACTTTGAATAATCAAATATAGGTAAAATTTCATACTATATTAATGTAAACTAACACAATCACACTATAAAAATGCAATCTAATACATTCAAGCGGATAAAGAAGAGCACCGATATACAGAACATCTATGTCTTAGCTGTTGCAGGTAGATACACATTAGAGGGATATGGAGACACCAAGCTAGGTGATCTAGCTTAGCAAGAGCAACAGCCCAACGGCCAATTGGCTAAAGAGAGAGAATAAGGATGTAGCCAAGGATAAGGACAAAGACGAGGTCAAAGTCAAGTTCAGGGTCAAGCTTGAGATCAGCAACTACAGTTATGTGATAAATCTCCTAATTCTCTAGCAAATCTAGATATACAAGCCCCGACTGATGATGTTGGAAATTTACCTACTACCAATACTCTTGCTGCTAATCTTCCTATAAATGATCCTCCTGTAGCAAATCCATCTACTATCGATGCTCTTACTACTAATTCTTTGACAGTTGAACCTCCAACAATAGATCTACTGATACATGCTCCAGAGGATCATACTAAAGACAACGTACTATCAATTGTGCTACTAACGCTAGACATGGCTATATCATCATCATCTGTTGTCACCCTGCCTACCCTCATCAAATCAATACATCCATTACCATCAAATATGGGATAGGCAGTCATATAAGTAGTTGTTAATTAATAAAATGTTTTTTTATAATAAAAATTAATAATTTGTATAATATTTTGGTTAGTTATTCAATTCATTATATATTGCAAATCAAGCCCCACTAAATTTCGATGGATGTGCAAGAATCAGCAAATACATAGAAAGCCAAAGGAAGTAGAAAAAAATACAAAAGAAAACGTAAATAGATTTGGGACATATGAGTTTGTATGTGATTAAACTCAAATATGTCTATAAAATGAATACTTGTTACTTATTATTACTTATGATATGTGTATTTTTTTTTCTTCATATCACATATTCTATTTAATAAATAATAAGAATGATAATTACAATAACACATAAAATAATATGAAGTTAAAAATGATATTTTTAATAAATAAGGATGAAAAATCAAATATAAAATCATTTTACTTATAAAATGAGCTTCATTCAAATTTTTTAACCAACGATATCCGAATAAATTTCGAAAAAAATCTTAGTTTGATAATATATTAAAAAATAAGTGAGAACATATAATAACACTAGTGTTCCATTATGTCGCATCTTAAAAATGTAACACACGTATTAGAAGATGTAACATACTTGCAATTCCTTTTTGTTGCAGATGTAATATTGGTTTGGAATTTTGGTAATTATTTTTATACAATTTGTATTTGTGTATTTTTTTATTTTGATTGTAAACAAGTAATTTTCCCTTAATTTTTCTAATATTAAAAGTTTAATCTATAGTCTCTTATTTAATTCTAACAAAAAAAATCTGGCAAAAAAAAAAGTCTCTTATTTGATATAATATATAAATCCAATTTGGGGACATATGTTATCTTTCTAATATCCATATTAAAAGCTAAAAAAAAAAAAGTTGAATTTGCCCTTATGGCCAAACTATTTCTTAAAAAATTATCGTGGTCAAACTAATTCCCATTTTATTGTTACAAAATGGCATTTTCTAAGTGTAAGCTAGTTTTTCTAATTTCCGTACGAAATTAGCTATATTTTTGTGAAGAGCTTGCATCTTGGTCACATGTTGCTTAGATAGTATTTTGGTCAATTTGGATAAACACTAATGGAGGAATGATCAAAGAATATTTAGTTAATTATGTACAAACTTAGCTTATTATTCATCATATCCACCATATTTCAATTATTGCAGGACTTATTATTCCAGTTTTCTCATAAGCCGATTTGTTGTAGGCGGATATTTGACCATTGAGATTTTGCTTATGCTTAGAATAATTTGACAAGCACATGTACATACACGCCTATAGACTTCGTGTTGCAAACTAACAAAGATCGCGATTTGGATTTGAATTGTCTCAACAAAGAGAGGACCTATAATTCATACCAATCAAAATAATCCAAAGTACATTTATAAAGATACGAGTTAAATTTGTATTAAAAAAATGAATGAATAAAAAAAAAATCAAGGAAAAGTTAAAAGATAGAGGAATGTCATGTCTATCATTTTAGTTATTCTTCTCATAGCCGTAGTCTTGCTTCATTTATACTTGTAGAATGTTACTTGCTTCGGTTAACTGCTTACCAAATTTATTATTGATGATCGCCTATGCATCCTTCATGCACCTTATCTAAATAATTCGCACTTTAATTCTTCAGACAAGTCTAACGTATCGCAAATTTGGTCTAACTCTCAGGCCGGTGTCAATAGATTTTTTCTTTTTCAGAGTACAATTCATCTAAATAATTAATTTAATTAAATAATTTTATGGTATATATTACTTAAGTAAAATTCTTTAAAAAATTTAAAAAAAAGGGAAACTTAAATAATTAAAGTAATTTAAGAAAATCCTAAATAATTAAATATTTAAGACTATAAATAAAAAATTGAAAATTGAAAATATAAAATATAAAAATATATATATGCTAAAATACAAAGTACTTGCATAAATAGGTCGCAACCCACTTAAAAAGTACATCACAACCCACTTAAAAGGTACATCACTTAACTCGAGGGCAAGATCACCTATGCTCCCAATCTTTTTAAAATAAAAGGACAAAAAAAAAAAACTCATTGTGTTGTGCAAGAATTGCATATCCCGATTGAGTATTCCAAAATTTTTATTTTTTTATTTGAAATAAAGATTAGATGTCATCGCCCACAACTTTAAGGGGTTGTACAACCCTTAGAGGTGGTAGCTAATTTAACCCTTATCGATGGTGGGTCATGACTCGCTTGCTCTTAGCTAGCCGTTGTTTTTTAAGTTAGTTTTTTTTATTAATTTTTCCTAATTTTCAATTTTTTATTTATATTCCTAAATATTTATTCACTTAAGATGTTTAAATTACTTTAATTATTTATGTTTCCATATTTCAATTTTATCTTTTTTTTCATTTTTTAATAATTCTTCTATATTTTTATATTTTAGTAATTTTTCTTAAATAATATATATTATAAATTTATTTAATCAAGTAAATTATTTGGAAGGATCAAACCGCACCACATGTATTGTAAACAATAAAACTAACGGTAAGCTAGTGGATGACTTATTTACAAATATGGAGAACTAAAATAGAAAAAATTAAACATTTAGGACTTAATTAAAAAAAAAAGTAGCAAACATTGAGCACTAAATTTGTACTTTTTTATTCACCATTGACAACTAAACTAGTGGCAAACTAATGAAAGACTTCTTTATAAACTTCTACAAATTTTGAGGAATAAAATAGAAAAAATTAAACGTTTAGGACCTAAATAGAAAATGTAGCAAAGATGGAGGACTAAGTTTATACTTTTCCCTTTATTTTTCTACACAATGATATTTTTTTAATTATTTCTTATTTGGTATAATATATGAATCTAATTTTCGAATATATGATATATTTTAATATTCATATTAAAAGGAGGTCATGTCTTTCCCATAATGTTATGCCTATTTGGTTTAGTAAATTTAAATTGCACAATAATGTTTCCATATATCGCTAAACTTTAATGTTTAAATTTTTTGAACTTACATATGCAAAATAAACTTATTTTGTTTACAAAACGTCCATTAGACATTGATGATGTAGAAATACTAGAAGAAAATGAAGAGGATAATAAACCATTCTTTTTTGTCTTTTTAAACCTATTTATAGACTTGAACAAACCCTCCCTTCAAAACAAATGTTGAAATTCAAGTGTTGATATTAATATTCAACTAAGTTGTAACTTAAATTAATGGAATGATATCTATTTAAACTTTAGTTAAGGCATTTATTTGCCACGTTGTTATTTGAAATGTTTAAGAGGAATTCATTTTTTTAGTCTTTAATTGTATAAGGATTACTTTAACAAACTTGATGACATATCATATTTAAATTAGATTTTTAATTAGTAAAGTAGTCTAATTTACAAAACATTTTTATTAGACAAACTAAATATAAACTGTTGAAAGGATACTTTGGGCAGGGACCTCTCAGGCTCGACCAGATTCATCAAGCTTTGCGCCCCTAGGTTCGCCTTTGTAAGCTTCGGGCCTAGCTCTTAATGGCCTAGGCCCATGAAGAACTATAACAGCCATAAACTATAAGATAAAAATAAAACAGCCACGTCCTAACTATAAGGGACGTATCGGACACGACAACCCCTACTCTCCCATACTTACAAGAGAAGATCTCTCCCCCCAACTGATCTCCAACAGCCGACTCCACTCCACTATAAATACCAAACATTTACCCAACGGTAACTCTTTCTATAATGTCTACATTCTAAGCCTGCGTACTTAGTACTCTATTCCACAAAAAGCCAATTTCTAACTTAAGCATCAGAGTGGCCA
The DNA here is from genome assembly GCA_024138005.1 of Lumnitzera racemosa. NCBI lineage: Eukaryota > Viridiplantae > Streptophyta > Magnoliopsida > Myrtales > Combretaceae > Lumnitzera > Lumnitzera racemosa. The sequence goes on from JAMXBC010000007.1 coordinate 86,946,652, forward strand.
CACCGGACAAGCCTCAGCATCCCTTCATTATGCACTGTTTTGCAGACCCAGTATGTACAGACCTCAACCAACTACCGACAAGAACTAAAAAATGACACTTGGTGCCGTCTATGGGAAACGAATATTCTTACACCTCGAAATCCTAAACACATAACCCATAACAAGCCTTTCTACGTCATGTCTCAATGCAATGAACAAGGAAATCAACAATTGGTGAACAACCAACCTGTAAACCCCTAAAATTTTCGATCTAGTTTTTGAAATAGACTCAATTATATTAGATAATGTAGGAGTCGACAGGGCTAATAAAAGAGAAAACCCTGAAAGAATTCATTAATCGCGTAAGAAACTTTACTACCCTACATGCATCTAAATGCTAAAGATTCCATTCAAAAGTGATAGAAACACTAAAATGATCACTTTAAAGACATATGTGCACTAATTCAACATAATAAACCCTAAAACCCTAATTGATAATATAACCCTCATATTTTGCCAAATCATTAGTAAAAGGTTAGAGATGACTTTCAATCATGCATATATGTTTTGAATCCTCAAGTAGTCCTTTAGAAACTAAAATAATGAATCATAGATTATATTTATCTCTTAAGTATATGATTAAGATAGTATTACATAGAGTTAAGGGTATAGTTGAAGATTAAGTTAAATGTAGTAAACATGAATACTTTAATTAGTACTTTTTGCACTAGTTATCCAAAGTAGTTTAGCAAATGATGTATATAGGCTATAAAGACCTAAAGTAAGACCTCATTAACTATGTTTATTAATCAATTCACCAAATACCTCATTTCCTTAATTTTTCCCTTAATTACTACATTATGTGCACAAAATTATATATGCCTAAAGGAAAGTTGACCAAGTCAATACATATTAACCAAGGTCAAAGGGTTGACCAAGTCAACAAAAGACACTAAGAGATAAAGAAAATATCTTAATACTTAATAATGGCTTTTCTTTTGATTTTTCTCTTCTTCTTTTTCTCCTAAATTACCATCCACTTATTCCTCTTCTAAACCCCACCATTTGCTTTCTTCCATTATGAAAACAAAACAAAAGAAACAAAACAAAAACATCCCTCCATTGCCGTGAGCTTCTTCTTCCCCTTTCACTTTCAACACTTCTCTTTTTGTCTCCATAATTCCAACACAAACAAAGGTATGTACTTAAGTTACTTCATGTTGCTTTATATTATTCATTAGTTAGATAATTAGGTAGATTAGACAAGTAGACATGTGTTAAGTATGATCTTGAAGAAGAGGGCATAAAGTTCCCATCTTTAAGTGTAGGAATTTAGGAATCATGAAGAAGAAGAAAGGAAAACATGAACATATATTCATAAGTATGTGTGCATAAGGGAATCCTAAAAGAGTAGAAGTATGAGCATCTTTGTACATGGGTATTACCATGTACATAACCTAAATTAAGACAAAACCTAACCATACATACCTATACTACACTAATTACGTACTTAAAAACACAAAAGAATGATCTTAGAAGGATTTTCTTAAGGGAAAGATTAGGCATACGAAATTTTGTATAAAAATACGTATCTAACCGTATAGGTATATGAGTATGTATACAAGTATAAATATGGTATAAGTCTAAGTATATGTATAAGTATACTCATATACATATAAGTATAGTAAAGGTATATGTACATAAGGGGTTAAGTGAAATGTACATAAGACATTTATACATGACATAAGCATGAGGTGAAGCTTATGTAATCAAATAATGAAATAAGTGATGATGTAATCACATGATGACATAAGCCATGACATAAGCGAGTGATGACATAAGCAATGACATAAGCGGATGATGATGTGAGCGATGACATAAGCATAGGTTTAGAAAATGAGAAAATAAGAAGAGTATATATAATTAGATACCTAAATTAGTAAACCTTAATACACATTCTAAATTGGATTATACTCCATTAAGTATATAAATTAGTAATAGCATAGTAAAATTTTCTAAGTATAAGCATTTAAGGGTTAACTAACTCATTAAGTATAAACAAAAGATATAAATATAAGTAATAAGAGTACTTAAGTTTTCATAGTTAAAATTTCTCTAAATTTAATTCATATCATAAAACATGGGTCATAACGTCCAAAACGGACAGTACCGTGTGAACGTACGTCCGAAAACAATGAAAAATGACTCTAAATTCATAAATATCATAAATAAAACAAAAAAAATTACAAATGCTTAAGAATAAGGTCTAACTGGATAAAAGTTGATGGTAATTTAAGTATAATTAGGTAACTAGAATGATTAGTTAATCAATTACTTACTAGCGTTATTATAACATAATGATTAAGTGATCCTGAGGTAAGTGAGGATCTCCCGATCGATTATTACGATTAGGGCGAGTCGCCATGGTCGAGTGAGTATTTACCCTATGATTCCTTACTTGTTTGTGATTATAGATAATGGATTTAAATATTATTGTTAATTGACTATCGTGTGGGGTTTGGGAAACGCTTGTATATGATATTGTGTGTTGACATATGAAATTATCTTAAGTACAAAGAATGCTTTGTTTGTTGCATGGTAATATAGAAAATGATTGTGTGTACTATTGGATGGTCACAGTATAATTTGAACTTAAGTATACTCGGCTTATAAAAAGAAATTGGAACATGCATTGCATGGATACAATTCCGGCCGTCACATCACACGGAGGTAAAGAGAGGTCATTCGGGAGTTGTTATTATTCATTTATTGGTTCTGTATGGTTCACTCATATAAAATGACCTTACCCTGGCCCGCGGGAACACTAAGCATTAGAGGCGTCAACCGCCTGGTTAAGGGTCTAGTCTAGAGGCCACCGTTTAGGGGTGAGCGTGGACTGCGGGGGCCTACTCACAATTATACTAGAACTTGATTTTTATGAAAATAAAAGACTTATTTGATTTGAACACGGAGCGTGGAGTTTCGTAGTAAGGAAAGTTCTAGTATAATACCCGGATCTGATTGGTGCCGTGTATACTCCAACCCTGACTTTGGTGGGTGTTAAATCCGAGTTACGTATATGAATTAGTTAATTATACGTATTGTTTGGCATTCTGTTTGATCATTCATTCATATGCGTAAATATAATATACTTATAACTTGCTTGTGGTGTGGCTGAGGGTTTTGCTCACTAAGCTTAAACTTACACCCCTTTAGACTTTTGCTGCAGGATAGCCTATTCGTAGAGGCTGGCCGAGGGATGCCATAAGTTAGCTTGAGAACTTGGGCAAGAGCGAGCTGTCCTGTGTATTGAGAGGGAACAATTGATGTAGACCTTTACTCATGTACTTTTGTTTTACTAGTATTGTAGACTTAGAGGTACTCATTTACTATATAATGTAAGCTTTGTAGTTCAAATTTTATATAAATATGTTAATGTGATGGTATCATGCGAATCTGTGTGTTCTTGAGAAACTAGTGGTTATAACGCCTTGTATATTGTATGAAGAGTTCTTGATTGGAAGGATAACCAATCAGGGGTTCTTTGTACAGTATACGACATCTGCCACGACTAAGCTGTCCTTAGTTGGTGACACAACCTAAGGGTAACCATCCTATCCCAAAGGCTATGCTAGAAGAATGTTTGGAGTACGTAGAGAACCTGGTTGAGCAGTATGCTAAGTAGAACAGGGAGCTCCGAGCTCACCTAGACAAGGCAAAACACTACATTGAACAAATTCACCAACCTGAAGCTTTGAATGCTCTCATTGGGTAGGACAACATCCGCCAGCAGCTACAGAATGGAAGGAATCAACAATCTGACCCACCGCTGTAAAAACAGCCAGCAAAGTCTATGGCTACACGCGATTGAGCTCTGGCTGGCAATGAGCAGGAAGCCGACTCATAGGGAGTCTAGGCTCATTCAACTACATGACGAGCTCACCCGGTAGATAACACCGACCTGAATGAGCTCCATGCAATGGTAAAGTAGCTCTCCAAGCAGCAAGGGAGCAAGCCTGCTGGCAACACTGGACTAGTCGCCAGCAATAAGACCCCCTTCACCAAGGGTATCTAAGATAAAGTATAACAGCAAACTTCTGTCCCTAGACCAGTATGATGGCACGAGTAACCCTAATGACCATCTCCTCTACTTCCGCACCCTCATGAACCTTTACGGTCATGGAGATGCCATACTTTGCAAAGCTTTCCCAGGCACGCTAAGGAAGATAACACAGACGTAGTTTAACCACCTCCTCAATAATTCAATCGGCTCATTCGACAAGCTGGCTAGGAAGTTTAGCCTCCATTTCAAAGCTAATAAGCCCCCGTCTAAGGACACCTCATCCTTGTACTTGGTAAGGTAAGTTGAAGGCGAGTCCCTGTATGACTATGTAGCCCGGTTTAATAATGCCGTGGTCAAGATCCCTCAGTTAGACGAGGGAGTCACTATCCATGCTGGGTAGCTCGGCATCAGACCCTTGGGAGATTTCTTCTAATTTCTTTCAAAGAGCAAGCTAAGGACCCAAGCTGACTTCTAGAACAAAGCCTAAAAGTACATCGACCAAGAAGATAACATTCGTACCAAGCACGATGCCGACCGAGAAAGGATAGGTGGAAATAGGACAAAGAGAAATTGTCCATTAAAGATCGCCTCAATGAAAGGATACCAAACAAGCTCGAAGGAGAAAGCTTTAGGAAGAAGAAACACCAAGCAGAGTGCGACCCTCTTCCCCCTTCCATTTACAGCCAGTACACGCCTCTGAATAAACCTGTAGCCCAAGTTTACTCTAAAGTAAAGCACCAAAACTTACTGTAGAAGCTGTAGAAAATGTAGGGAAACCCCAATCGCCAGAAATCCTACAATTACTGTCAGTTCCACGATGATTATGACCATATAACTAAAGAGTTCTTCCAATTGAAGAACGCTGTCGAATACACCATTCAACTCGTCTTCTTCAACAAATACATAGTACACCAAAGGAACGACGACCGGTCCGATAATGACACTAACAGGGCACTTCAAAGGTAACGGACCGAGGATGCCCAAACAAGGTAGCATAACAAATGCTGTAATGATCGCGCCCCTAATGGCATCATGAATGTAATTATGGCGATCCCATACCCTAGGAGCCGACCAAACACTAGCAAGTTGGTTAATGCCCAATCAGAGGTGCTAGCAGTTAAGGAGAAGAGACAAAAGTTCAACACCTCGATCTCCTTCTTCGATGCCGACCTTAAAGGGGTTGACGCTCCCCACTAAGACGCCCTGGTGGTTAGGGTTAGGATCTCAAAATTTGAGGTCTTAAAGATCATGGTGGACACTGGCAGCTCTACCGACATACTCTTCCTCCACACATACAACCGGATGAGAAAGAAGCTATCAGTAAAGATGAAGTCATACCACCACAATCTGAGCGGCTTCAATGGCAACACAATTTGAGCTAAAGGCATCATCACGCCGGATATGGAACTTGGCAATGATGACCACGTGGCATAACAACAAGTGGAGTTCGTTGTGATCGCTTGTCCCTCCCTTTATAATACGCTCTTGGGAAGACTAAGCCTAAACACATTTAGGATGATCACATCCTCCCTGCATCTCAAGGCTAAATTCCCAACGCCCACAAGGGTAAGAGTATGTAGGTGCAATCAAAAGCTCTCACGAAAGTTATATGTCAGGGTGGCCAAAGGTGATGGTGTCTTCACTTGAAAGACAGGCTTACAAGGGAGATCGATTGAAAGGGCAAGCTCGGAGAAAAGACTAAAGATGTCCAAATCGGCGACTCTTCTGACCATACAACAAAAGTCGGGATCGAAACCCCAGTCGATGTAAAGGATGAAATCATTGCCCTCTTGCAGGCAAATTTAGATAGGTTCGCCTAGTCAGCATCCGACATGCCTAGAGTTTCCCTCAACCTGGTAACCCATCGCCTCAACATCGACACTACAACGCAACCTGTCAAACAAAAAAATAGGCATTTTACCCTAGAACAGCAAGCCACAATCAAGGAGGAAGTGTAGAAGCTGCTCAAAGCAAGCTTTATAAAGGAGGAAAAGTACATGATGTGGCTGGCAAACGTGATATTTGTGAAAAAGAAGAATAGGAAGTGGCATATGTGTGTTGATTATACTGATCTCAACAAAACCTACCCCAAAGATTGTTTCCCCCTCCCCAGAATCAACCAACTTGTCGATTCTACATCAGGACATGCCTTATTAAGCTTTATAGACACCTTCTTAGGATATAACCAGATCAAAATGGACTCAAAGGATGAAGTCTATACCTCCTTCATCATTGACTACAGCACATACTACTATACTGTGATGCTATTCGAACTGAAAAACGCTGGGGCTACATACCAGCAGATAGTGAGGAAATTGTTTAAGCCCCAGATTAGGCGCAATATGGAGGTGTATGTCGATGACATGATTGTCAAGAGCCAGAAGCCAGTCGATCATATCAAAGATCTCCAAGAAGCCTTCAACCAAATGGCACTAGCATGGTGGCTTCGACCAAATGCATCTTCAGCGTCGGCTTTGGCAAGTTCCTCAGATTTCTGCTCAACCAAAGAGGTATCAAGGTTAATCCAAAGAAGATCATGGCCATCAGGGAATGAAGCCCCCAACTTTAGTCCAAGACATACAAAAACTCACTTGCATGGTGGCTGCCCTAAGTAAATTCATTTCAAAGAGTGTTGATAGATGTGTTAAGTTCTTTAAAATTCTCAAAAATCCTAAGGGTTTAAATGGACTTCGGAGTGCACCGCTGCCTTTCAACAGCTCTAAGACTTCTTCGCTCACCCATTGGTCCTCTCCAAGCCTATCCAAAAAGAGGATCTATTTTTGTACCTGGCTATTAGCAATCGGGCTCTCTCCCCTATGCTGGTCAAAGCAGATAGAAGAGAACACAAGCCAGTATATTACATCAGCTACATACTTCACGGGCCTAAGGTACGGTACACCTGAGCAGAAAAACTTGCGCTGGCCGTCATCATTACTGCCAAACGTCTAAGGCCCTACTTCCAGGCGTACTAAGTGATTGTACTCACAGACCAGCCACTGCACACCATGCTGCAAAAACCTAATGCGTCCAGGCAAATGATGAAGTACACAATGGAATTGAGCACATATAAAATCCAATACCAACCATGAACGGCCTACAAGGTACAGGTCCTGGCCAACTTCGTGGTAGAATATACTAGAGAAAAAATAGCCCTAGGCAATAATAAAGCGGTATGGACTCTCCACATTGATGGATCATCCACCACTAAGGGTAGAGGTGCGGGCTTTGTCATGACCAGCCCCTATAATGTTACCATTTGTCATGCCCTCAAGTTCGGGTTCGACTCCAGTAATAATGAATCCGAGTACGAGGCGCTTATCACCGAACTAAAGTTAGCTAAGGAGATCGTGGCTGAGAAACTATAAATATTTTCAAACTCCATGCTCATTGTACAATAAGTTCAAGGTGAATATGAAGCCAGGGATAGCTCCATGGCCAAGTACTTAGAGAAGGCAAAAATGCTCCTAGCGGACTTCCCCTCTTGGGACATCGAGAAAATCCCTCAAATGGAAAAATTAGCAATTAACTAGCTATCCAAGCTAGCCTCCACCGGCATACAAAAGCCTAAGATGAAGGACAGCAAGATCTTCATCGAGTACTTGCCAAAAAAAAGCATAACTCCAAGCTCGGCTGAAATTCTGGAACTTACCACGACAACACCAAAACTAAGCTGGACAAATTCCATCTGGAGCTACATAAAGGAAGGAATGTTGCCAAAAGATAGGAGGGAGTCAAAGAAGCTTCAGTATCACGCCACCAATTATACATTAATTGATGGCATCCTATACCATAAGGGAATCAACCTCCTTTTGCTCCAGTGTCTCTAAGAAGCGAAAGGGCGACGTGTCATGGAAGAGCTATACGCCAAAGTGTGCAATAATGACATCCAATCCTAAGCCTTGTACCTTCAGGTGCTATGGCTTAGATATTATTGGCCCACCATAAGGTAAGATACAAAAACCATAACCCAGAAGTGCCCGCAGTGCTAAAAGTATGCCCCAATCAATCGCGTACCCAGCACTACACTCCAACCCCTAACGAACCCATGGCCGTTTACCCAATGGAGGATCGATATCCTCAGTGCCTTCTCGAAAGCATCAGGAGGATGACAATTCATAATTGTTACCATGGATTACTTCACGAAGTGGGTGGAGGTCGAAACCGTAGCCAAGATCACAGAGAGGAACGTAGAATCATTTGTCAAAAATAACATTCTCTCCTGGTTTAGAGTCCCCCACACACTAATCATGGAAAACGGTAAACAATTCAACAAACTTAAGTTCGGGGAGTTCTGCACCAAGCACCACATCGTCACGCACTTCACCTCAGTTGCCGATCCCCAATCGAATGGACAAGTGGAGGTGACCAATCAAGTCATTTTAGATAACCTAAAGAAGCTTGTGGACCAATCTCATGACGCTTGGGCTGATAAGCTACCTAATGTCTTGTGGGGGTACAAGACTACATACAGCACTTCAATGGGTGAGAACCCCTTCCGTCTGGCTTTTGGATCAGAAGTTGTCCTCCCTATTAAACTTAAACTCCCCAATATCTGGACTCAAAGTTTCAACACTACCCTGAATGACTCATTGCTGTAGGCAAGCGTCAACACAATCGAGGAAATTAGAGACCCCGTTGCTACTTGGGTTACTACATACCAACATCAAGCTACCCGGTATTATGATCAGAAGGTCGAACACAAGGAATTTGAGGTTGGAGACCTGGTGTGACAAAAATTGGAGGCCACAGGTTCACAAGAAGGCCAGGGCAAGTTAACCCCTAATTGAGAGGACCCAGTTAGAATCAAAGAGAAACTGAACAATGGAACATACATGCTAGAAAGATTGGATGGTGAGCTTATCCCACACACTTGGAACGCCGACAATCTACGTGCTCTACTTTGATTAAAATTTCATGATGTACAGTTTAATTTTCAATTTGAGTCAAAATAAAAAGCTTTCAATTGATTGCATACTTCTCTCCCTCTCCTTTTATTTCAGTCACCTTACTAGCCTTTGAAAAAGGTACACAAATAGTTACTCAAGCAAGTTAGAACGCCACCGACCTGACCCCCCTAGGGTAACCTCAGTAAGGGGATCACCCTTTACACAGAGGAACTCCCACAAACCGAGCAGGTCGAAACTCTACCAACCTGACCCCCATAGGATAATCTCGGCAAGGGGAAACACCCCTTACACAGAGAAACTCCCATGAACCGAGCAGGTCGAAATGCTACTGACCTGAACCCCATAAGGTAACCTTGGCAACGGGAAACACCCCTTACATAAAGGAACACCCCTAACAAGACATTCACCAAGGGTCTAGAAAATTTAATTAGAACAGTAAGACTTTCAAAAAACTTCATTTATTTATCATACAAATTTATTTACAGAGCAAAGATTGGCATCTCGGCCCTATCCAGAAACATAAAAAAAAATAAGAAGAGGAAATTACAAAATCCCCACTACCATTTAGAATCAGCTAACTAAGGTAACTCCGAAAAATCTAAGGTATCAATCTACTCCGAACACTGATCTGCAGGCACTTCAGCAGACAGACCTTGAGTCATAGGGGAGCACAAGACATGTAAACCAGGAGCGGCGGGAGCCCCCCCAGGTGAATCGTTCCCAAGGACAACTTTTGAGGCATCCTCTTACTAAGTTGCTACGGTAGGGCCAAAGGTAAAAGCACTCTACACTACCTCAACACCAAAGGACATGCCTACATCTTCGACGGCTACCCGAGTGGACTCTTCCCTCGCTATGGCTTCCCTCTTCTCATTGAAGGAGGGGGAGTCCAGAAAGTCAAGGAAGTTCAGGTCCAGATCTGGATAATGGGAGAGGATTTCTCTCTTGGTGAAGCAGGCAGAATCAGTAGATAGGTCTTCCAACTCCTTTAGCTACTCCTCAATGGCCCTGTAGTCAATGGCCGCCTTCCTTACGACAACATTGCTAAGGACCTCCCTGCTCTCTATTTTGGAGATGATCTCTTCCATCTCCAAAACCCTGCCCTACAGCTCCCCGACCTATTGCTCCAAAGTGGCCTTCAAACTGGCCAGCTTGAGCGATGCAGCCCTAGCACCATTACACTTGGACGCCTTCATCACCAGCTTGGTCCTCAGTCTGGCTACGAAAGCCTTCAACTCAGCATTTTCTTTTTTGAGTCAAGCCCTAGCTATACCCTCCCCCTCCAGTCGTTGCGAGAGACGAGCCTTTGTCTTCTTCTCATTCTCCAGCCGAGCCTTCAATTTCGTGACCTTCCGAGCATCCTTCTTTACCTTGCCCCTCTCCTGCTCTGCATGCTTGAGCTTCACTTAAAGCCCTACCACCTGCACAACAAAGCAGCGAAGGCGTTTCTTAACTTGAGCAAATTTTCTCAAGTACCTCCTGCTAAAAGTCTCCACCCCTAACAGGTGCTTCTTTTGCTGATGCAACTCCTCCCACAATCTATCTATCTCTTTATAAGTAGCATAGGACTTGCTCAATTCAAGGAGCACTTGGCTATGGTACTACAAGAAGAAAATAGAACACATAGGTTAGTATAAGATGCTAAAACAAAACATAACAACAGCATGGAAGACCTACCTGCCGCATTAGGGTAATCAAGTGGCTTGCAATTTGTATGGAGTCGCCTATACACTCTTAGGAGATCCTTTCCAGCATAGCCCAGTTACTAGGTGTGTAGGAGCCCATTGAAGCTCAGTAATTGAGAGTTTAGCGCCGCAACATCAAGTTGCCAGCACGAACCTCCCATTTTGGTTGCAAGATCTTCCCCTGGGCCTTCTTCTTCTCCATCTTAGGGACCCCCCTCTTTAGCGCCTCGTCCATGGAGGTGTATGTCACTTTTATGAATGAGTCTGGTCCTAGCCCCATCTTTTGGAAATTGTTAAGGACGTCCAAAAACTTGTCCCCAACATCATCTACCCTTTGGAAGAGATGAGACAGGGGCCACTCATTCCATTTCCCCATTGGCCAAAGGTTCCCTTGCCAAGGGCGTTTGCCTCTTTGTCCCTAGACCTAGCTCCCCAAGTACCTTAGGAGTCTTACGTTTCTCACCTACAACCACAGGTGGGACGGCTATCTCCCCGGTTCCTTCTTCAGCTACCTTCGAAGGGGAAAGCACCAGCACATTGGGCTCCTCAGCCTCGACACCTTCGTCGCCTACGAAGATGGGTTCAGACTAATGGATAGCAGGAACGGGCAAAGCCATACTCAACAACACCACAACCATTAGCTCATCCCGGATGATGAGGGGAATCCCCTAAGGCACAGGCTTTGGCCGTAGTTTGCTTGTCTTACAAAGCCTTAGCTTCAGCGTTGCTACCTTCCCAATCAACTTACTTACCTTTGACCGCGCTTAGCGTCGGCTCGTCAGATCGTCCACAAACAAATGAGGTACCCTCGAAGTCAAGCTTTTGCCTGTAGGAACACCGATCTAAAAGTTAGAAAAAGAAAACAAGGTAAAATCAAAGGAAACTACCCCTACCATTTGTAAAATACTGCCATGACCAGCACAACATGAAATTCCACCCATCCTATAGGCGTCGAACGAAGCACCCTAACACTAGCACAACAAACAAGCGCATAGGAATGAACCAGTACCTTCAACCCACTTCTTCACCACAACTTTCTTCATGCTAAGGAAGAGCTTAAAGATTAAGCACCAGAAATACCTCTCTACGGTCTCCACAGCGTTGATCTCCTGGCCACCTCACTACTCCATGAAGGCCAAAATCTCTTGGACAGCCTCAACATCACTCAAACCAAGCCCCTTCTTGCCTCTAATTAAGACCATTTCGGTCCACTGGTTCTAGAAGGTAGCCTCTTCGAATAGCTCCACCACTACATATTTGTCCTACTAGCCTTTGACTGAGTCGACAAGGCCATAGAACAATTTCTTTCCAAGGCACGGCTGGAGATAAGGCTACCCCCAACACTCTTCTACATGTAGAAGTGCTAGAAGAGCTCGGGAGTAGCCCTTATCACCAGGTATTCGTAGAGCGCCTGGAATGCCTTCAACACCCTCCATCCATTAAGAAGGATCTGCGACAGGCTACAACAGTAGTAGTAAAAAAACTCCCTCTGAAAATGATTTAGGGGAAGGCGCTGCCCAAACTCTAAGCACTTCTCAAAAACCGTGAAGCACCTCCTTGATAGCAAGGCCACCCATTCGTCCCTGCGCGGCAACCTAATATGCCACCCCGGTGTCATCTCTACAAAGAAGTTGTTGATGACCCAGCTAGGGGCAAAATCCTTACTTTCGCTTATACGGTCGTCAGGGCCCTTTCCCGTACTAGGAGCATTGAACAAATCCTTTGTGGAAAGTAAGGGGATATCCACATACACGTCTCTAGGGTTGGCATTGATGATTTTGGCCCTATCCAATACCTCCACGACCATCCTCGTAGGTTGGTCTAGTTGTGCTAGTGACGACGCTTGGCCCTCCTATGCCTGAGAGGACCACTCCTTGTAGAATCTAAACTAGAGGTAAGTTCCAACAAAGAAGAGCTAGCCTCACCCTTATTGGTAACCATGCTTGTGATTTTCGAAAATAAAAATTGAAGCTTGTAAAGAAGTTTGCGAGTTGGAATGCGAACGTAGAAATTATGACAATTGAGAGAAAAGATTGTAAAAACGTGGTCTCTCTTTATAATCCTCCTATTTATAGGAAAACCACTCGGGAAGCCGTAAAGGCAGTTATGGGGATTCGTGTAAACACAAATCCCTTGGAATGCTGCCTAGCAGACACCTAGAAAGCATCTCGATCGAATGGCTACCTTTAAAAAGGCAAAAAGCATAGTATTGCATGCTAGCCTGCTACAACACGACACCTGTCATGTCGCATTTAATGCACGAAATACAAGCGAGCAAAAGTTACATTTTGAAAGTCCCTTCAACAAGAAGCTTCTTTGGGGCCCATCCAATTTACACTTGGTCAACGTTACAAAGACATGACATACCTATGTCCACTAAGCCCTTATCAGGCCCTATCCAAGCAAACCAAACCATAGCATTGAAGCACCTTAGCACCCTTGCTCGCTTAGCCTTAAACACCTTTCAAACTGGTAGACCACTTCCTAGGACGACTCACCACTTTAGGCCTTCTCACCTTAGATCATCCACCACTTCGGATCAATAACCTCATCACATTAGCATCATGGCATCAGATTGAACTTCCTACAATCGAATTGATCACGCTTGAGTAGCCCATGCATTCCTTCTCCTTACCTCTTCTTCAGCAATGAAACTATGGGGGGGAGCGGGGGCACAAGTGTTGATAGGACACTTTAGGTAAAGACCTCTTAGGCTTGACCAGATCCACTAAGCCTTGCATCCCTAAGCTCACCTTTGTAGGCCTCAAGCTTGGCCTTTAGTGGCCTAAGCCCTTAAATAACTATAACGGCCATGAACTACAAGATAAGAATAAAACAGCCACGTCATAAATATGAGGAACACATCGGATACGACAAGCCCGTGTGAACAGTGACCAAGAACAGACAAGGCCAATCGCTAAATGGGTTCAAGCTTACAAAAAGCTCGAAAAGAGTTAATGGGGAAAGGTACGAAGGGGTGAAAAATGAAGAATGAAAACAATAAGCAAAACCCACGATCAGCTCCAAAGGATATGACGCACCAAAGGAACTTCTGAGAACTCATAACACAATTAGATATGATGCACGGATTAGCCCAATGAGGTTACTCGCCACCAAACCTTGCTTAAGGGAAAGGATAAAAGTGATGCCGAGAGTAGACAACAATGTTTACATAGGGAGGAAAAGTACTCGAGTGTATTGAAAGTAATCTATCTCTTACAGCTACAAGTACAAGGATATTTATACCCGTAAGTTAGGGCAACTTACCCAAAAGGGAAAAGTCATTAAGGACATTTCTTAAAGAAGCAATGTACATGATACAAAAGGGTAAAAATGAATATACAAGGAAAACAATCATTAGTGATACAGATTCTACATATGATACTTTACACGTAACGACGCTACATTGGTAAGGTTGTTAGGAGATGTAAACAAAAAGTACAAACAGATGGGCTTGTCCAAGTAAAGATAGCTTAGTCAATCCGAACCCTCTATCTCTTGGCTTCTCGGTAAGGATGATGTCGAATGATTGGTCGACTCAGCATTAAAGTATAATCACTAACTCGACATACCACAGAATAATGGGCAGTCATATGACATGGCATTAATGGTAACTCAGCAAGGAAGTACTTAGCCTTGGTAAGAGTTGGTTGGAACATAAGGATTCGTCATGCCAATCCCTCTAATCCTCGGGCTCGACTGCGAGTCAAAGGTCTCGTAGCTTGATTCCTATCACAGCCTAACTGTCCTGCTTAGCCTTGCTAAGCTGCTCGACTATTATCAGGTTAATCATTCTTTTCCTCGACTTGGTATGGTCTCCTCAGCTCAGCTTGAACAGGTCGGTGTAGTACCAAGGCTGGGGAGAATGTTGGCCCAGGTTAGCTCGGAACATTTCTCCTCTACTTTTCGACCCTCTACGCTATGTTGATGGCGTCTTCCAAATTATAAAACCTCTATACTTCTACAATATTGCGAATCTCATACTTGAGCCCAAAAATGAACCTCAATATTGTGCAAGCCTCTGGCTCTTCCACGTCAGCTCAGATCATAAGCATTTAGAATTTCCTTGACATAGTCATCAATAGATCAGCTCTCTTGTTGAAGCTCCTATAACTTTGCAAACATATCTTGTAAATAAGTCTCAGGCACAAATCTGCCTCTTAGCAACCTTTTCGTCTCATCCCACGTCCTAATATCTCGTCTTCCATCTCTAACTCTAGCGGCATTCAAATTCTTCCACCATATGGTGGCATATCCAGTAAATTCCAACACAATAAATTGGACCTTGATCGCATCCTCATACCTATAACACTCAAACACTTTCTTGACCTTCTCTTCCCACTCTATTTATTCATCTGCATCTGTATCTGTATCTGCATCTCCACTTCTATCGAAGGGTAGGATTTATACCTTAACATTATCTAGCCCTTGAGGGACGCAGTGTCCTTGTCCATGTGTTTGGTAATAATCAACTTCTTCTTCATCAAACTCTTCAACATCCATCTCCTTGTTATCCTCCCTAATCTCCTCTAACTCTAATCTTCATGTAGCAGCTCTATCTGCTACTCCTCTATCTCATGGCAGACGAATTGGGTGATTGGTCTAGTTACCTTGGCCATAGTATCTCTCAGGGGTGCCATCCTGTGGGTTTTGTTGTTAAACACCTTGGGGTTGTTGCCTATTAAGTTACATTGCGGTGACTAGACTCTCAATAAGGTTTGTAAGCCTGTCAAGTTTGTCGTCAACGGACCCTGGGGTGTTACTACCATTATGACCACAACCAGGTTGAGCACCACTACCCTAGTTACCAATAACTCCCTGAACACTTGAATCTGACATAACGTAATACCATGTAGAACATATTAACAAACTTGCTCTATTTTTGCAATGGAAAACAGAGTAAAATAGAGCATCAATGAAACCGCACTTACGAACACTTAAATATGTTGTAGTAGCTATGGAAGGAACACAACAGCCATCAACAGTAAAGCGAATCAAAACTTCACTACAACTTCACACACTCCCTTGCGAAACCGTACTTTGATACCATCGAAGCCAATGCATCTCCGAAGTCTTATATATAAAGAAGCACCACAACAAATGAACTAAAAAGGAAACAAAAAAGAAACTAGCAAAGTCCGAGTAACTACCGAATGGATATGACACACGACCTGATCCTACTCAGCCAACAATCCGCAAGATGTGATACACCAGTCTGAATTGAAAGGTCATTCGCCACTACTCCTTGCTAAAGGGAATAGATAAGAGTTGAACAATAACAAGAACACTAAGGTTGCTCAAAGAGAATAATTCTATATTGAAAGTTAGATGATTGCCTACGTACGAGGAAAGTGAAGGTTTATATACTCACCCACTAAGGTTGTTTTACATGTATGAAAAGACAAAAGGGTATTTTATAATTACATTACATTAATCATACTAAAAAAGGGTAAAAAGGATAAAGAATATCCAGTACAGAAAAGAAAGAATTATTCTGAAACGTTGTGTCAGAAGGTACGTATCACTTAATGGCCGTACATCAGGAGTGTGATACACAGGCAAAAGCAAGAAGTGTTAGGAGTTAAGGGCCGACCTGATCTAGATCAGGTCGGGAGTCAATCAGCCTAGCAAAAAGGTCAGCTATCTTAAAGTCAAATGCTAATAGGTTAAGTTGATAACTCAGCTTGGCTAGTTTGGGGCTATCTTCTAGATTAGGACTTCGTTGTTGGGTAAGAGCATGTTAGACACACGTGAAGATTTGAGAAACAGGTCAGTAGGAGGTTAGATCAAGATAGGCATCCCTATCTCGGCTATAGCTTAGAGCTAGTATTTTTCATGTGAGCCCTTGAAGTCCTCTAGCTCAACTTCTTGTGATCAGTCCAGGGGGTTAATTCCTATCAACTTTACTCGTTACTAACCTCTTTTTGTAAGAGATTATACGGCTATATGGCATCCCAAAAAGTATTATCTTAGATCGCAACTCGAAGTTTACAAGCTTCTTTTAGCACTATGGAATATGAAAGAAGCTCAACACTAAACTTTTGTTTAGTAATTCTTTCCATCTACAAACAGACAGCCAGATGAAGGTTGTAAACAGAACAGTAGGCAACCTGCTTCGAGCTATAATTGGTTGGAATCTACATGATTGGGATCTCTGTTTACCAATCATAGAGTTTGCTTACAATTGCTCTACCCACAACTTAATAGGAAAGTAGCATCTCGAGGTTATCTATGGGCTTAAACCAAATTTGCCACTAGATATTATTACTAGCCTAACCGCTTTGAGAGAAAGTTACTCTAGTCTACAACGCATTGAAAAATTTCAAAGGCTGCATTAGAAAGTTGCTAAGCAACTAGCCTGAATGAATGCTCAACAATGAGAGCAAAGGAATCGAGGAACAAAAGCATGTCATTTATAACCTCGGAGACCTTATTTGGGTTCAGCTCAATAAGGAATGATTCTCATAAAGGAGGATGAGTAAGCTTTCCTCCAGATCAGATGGCCCCTTCAAAGTCCTATGGAGGATAATTGATAACACTTATGAGCTGGAGTTACTTAAAGGCTTTGAAGTATTCCCAACCTTCAATATTTATAATCTAATGCCCTATGTGCCAGAAAGAGAAATCAACCAAGATTTGAGGACAAATCTTCAATAATACTGGGGAGCTAACGGAATGCTAACCACTGGATGCCTCACCTAAACCAGACTTCAAAGATTACAGGGCCTAACTAGGAGAATCATGGATGCCCAATTCAACCTTGACGAGCACATCTATCAGGAAGGCTAGACGATAAACACTCTAAGTGCTCTACTCAGATGTACATTGGTCTACTTAGTTAGTCATTTAGATACTAAGCACTGATATGTCGGCTTATCAAACATTAAGAACTCCAATGTCAACCTACTAAGTTTTGAGGCCAAGGTGCCTGTCTCTAATGATCGTGCTCTTCTCTCTTACTTTACCAAGCTGCTACCTCACTCAATCACCTTGACAGCCATTAGTGTAGCTTAACAACAACACTCTAGCACCCTGCTATATCCAATACAACCACAATAACAGCATGCTACCTATCACTCTCTTTTTCTGTCATTATACTATATTCCTTTACTTTAATTGTTGCATATGCCCTTTTGGGTTATACCATGTTACTTATTTCTAGCATTGCCCATTTATGTAATTTCTTTATTTCCTTTGTTGCCCTGAGAACTTAATATAAATAGTCATTCTTCTTGTAAGCTATAATCATCTTTTCCTCATTATTAATGAATATTCCTCTTATCCTTACGAGACATCACCCCCTAAGCATATATTCCCCCACTCTTATCTAATCTTGTATGCAACTCAAGATTAGTAGCGAATGAACCTTAAGAATATCAAGTAAAAACTAAGTCGTATCGTGTTCATTGATACGTCATGTCTAACAAACAACTTTACGAAAGCTACTATGTTTACCGACCCATCCTTTCTTTTTTGACATCTCAAAGGACCTACTGGTTACCCTCTCTTATAGTAAGCCCTAGAGATTAACTGAGTTCTTAGGTACATCACTTTGTAAGCCTTAAAATCATAAGTTCGAAGTCAATAAGGAAAATTTAAAGTGATTAAATAAATTATCCGAATGAGTCCAAATTTTACGAAAAAGCTAGAAATATTAGTGAAAGTAATCCCGTGAGTTTGAATTTAGGAAAATAAGTAATAAAATAATTAAATATTATAATATTGAATTATAAGCATTATACAAGTTATTTATCCAAAACACGTAAAATGAATTTCAATAACTAACAAATCGATAGAGATAAATTATATGCATATGAAAATCATAAAATAACATAAATAATATTTAGGAATATTTACTTGTATTATATATGAATTTATGTGTAGATAAAAATACCCAAAAATATTTAAAATAAGCTAAAATAACACTAAATAATTAAGAAAAAATTATAAAAAAAATCAAGAAAAATGTTATAAAGCATAGAATTGTTTAAATTTAGGTTGTAGTAAGTTGGGGATTGAGAAGAAGAAATTAATCAGTCAAATTACTAGAAATAAAAGGCAAAAAGGAAGAAGATAATGGACAATTGGCACTTGAAAAATTAAAGAGAAAACCTAAACCAGCCTATAACTTAGAAAAGCTTCTTTTGGAATTCATTTGGACATATTGTAAGTTTAGAAAAATTTGAGAGAGACCAAAAAGGGAAAGTTAAATATATTTAGAAAAAATAGCAAAATTATAGTGCAATTAGGACTTATAAAGAGAACCCACGACCCATGACCAACGATTACTTAGGAAAAGACGGCCACCACCACTACACCCTATCACCACTACCTAACCTTACCTATACCTTGGAGCCACCTTTGATGGCCGGAAGTTGATTGGATGGATGAGTCCAATTTTGTGAAATTTATTAAAATACTAAATATGTTTGGAAAATTATGAAATTTGATATTTTGAGATTTTTATGTAGATTTAGGCAAAATATCAATTTGATGAATTTAGATCAGGGAATATACAGTGCTTAAGAAATTCTAAAACTTAAAACTTATTTTCGATTTAAAAATAAATGACCTTAATAGTATAGTTTTGAGTTCAAAATTTTTGTATAGACTATTTAGAGTACTTAAAACATAGTAAACAATGCTATGAAGAGATTTTTTAGAAATTAATTTTCAAAATTTTCAATTAATTTTTAAGCCTATAAATTATATATAGAGATTAGTTTTAAGGCTTAATTTAGTAATTAAATGTATAAATACTGATTTAATATGTAATTACGTATTTTAGGATATCAATTTCTGATATAGTATAATATTTGTAGTATCTAGAGTGTTAAATGTAATTATTATGTGTATTATATAGTGATTATGTGTAAATTAATAATATGTAAAATTAGAAATATAATAAGTATAAAATATTAGATTAAAATTGATAATATAATAATAGTAATAATGTACAATAATTTTGATTTGAAACTTAAATTTAGGTAATTATATGAAAAATATAAATTTTTCTCATATTTAGAGCAAATTTGGTAATTAAATGAAGAATAGGGTATACCGTACAAACTAAATTACTGATTAGGAGCTAAGTACAAGACTTACAATACCCAAATATAATGTGATTAATTTCACATTATGATTCAGAACGAGTTCCTAGAGTTTATGTATAACACTCGTAATTAAAAACTAAATCATAACTTAAATCGAAAACAGAGTCAAGAATTGAATCCGAAATGACCTTAAATAGATCAATAATGAATAATATATATATATATCATACTCATTAGAAATTTGATGAAATCCTTAAAGTAAGTCAAGTGTAGGATGGATAGAATAACTAGAAGGAAGTCATTATCGGTTACCATATTGATGATCACATCAAGGAGAAGTTAGGTCAACCGCTTCTAAAGGATATGGAAGATATAGGATATGTCAATTCATGGCTTTATGAAGTTAATGGTGAACTTTTATCCAAATTAACCTATCACCGCATGTGTCTCGAGGAGATGAAACCAAATTTTAATGAAAACTGGGAATGGAAATTGAAGACCCCAACAATTCCTGGATCCAAATGTTAACTTACAAGGTGTTGCATAATGATATTCCTACTAAAGACAACTTAAGCAAACGAAGACTTAACGTTAGCTTGAAGTGTTCTCTGTGTCAAAATGTTGTGGAAAGTGTCCAGTATATTTTTATGAACTATAATTAAACAAAGGATATATCAAATTAGCTTCATATCACAACTTGTAACCAAGATCTTTCTTTTGGTGAATTTAAGAAATGGTTGCATAATAGCACAATCTAGTAGCATTAAAACTACAAGCAACTAAAAGCACCAAAGCAATCTTTTATTTTGTTTGCTATTGGAGCTACTTAGAGGTAGCATAATAGAAGGATTTTTCGACTTGAAGAGGTAACGAAGGAATGGAGCAACAAAATAAGAGTGGAAGTAAATGAATGGTGGGCTTCAAATTAAGTAAAGAGGTATCTTGCTAATATAAGCAAGTGTATGCAACCCTAATATAAGCTAATGGAGGGGTAGGTGAAGCTTAATTGTAATGCAGCTCTAAGTGAGCATGGGAGAGTTGTAAGATTTGGAGCCATTTGTACATATCACCATGGCAATGTCCTTAGAGAAGCTAAATTATAGGCAAAAGTGAAGGCCTTGCATTAGCCCAACGTTTACAAAGAAAAGTAAATTATACTTAAGATTGATTCACAAGTTGCAAATTGCCTTAGGGATTAGAATTTAAACTTAGAGATATGTCATCTGCTTTAGTGAAATGCAAATCTAACCTCTTATATTTTGATGTTATTATTTTGTATGAGGTAGATCGTGAAAGGAATGTGGTAATGAAAATCCTTGCAAAGAGATGACCAACACTATAATAAATTATTTAAAAAAAATAGGGTTTCAATCCTCTATTCGAACTACTTATCGCATTAGTTATCTATTTTAACCACTTAAAAATATTATCATTTATTCAAACCACTTATCATAATATTGATCATCTATTTAACCACTTGAAATCTCAATACTCTATTTAAACTTGACATCATATATTGATTCTTTTGTATATAATTTTCCTCAATTAACCCATGAGAGACATTTTAGGCACCTTCTTACTAACATGAAATTGCCAATAGATCAAATCAACTTTCTTAGTGAAAATACCAAGACAAAGTAAACCGATAAGTGTTTTGTGGTAAAAATTGCACTACCATTATATCTTTTTAGTTAATAATATTCCTTTGAGTGTATGGTTAACTTTTTAGATTAATGATAAGATCTTATAATGTTATTGTTGATCGTGATTAAACTAACTAGGATGTTACTAACTCAAATTCAGTTCAATTCATATGGTCTTAGACTTTGCCTCCTGCTTCTCGGCTCCTACTAAAAAGCCCCATATAGGTAAGGTTACGGGGGCTCTCTAACACTCAAGTCGACAAGGAAGAGCAAGAGAAGAGGGGACAAGCACTAAGGATCTAGCGAACCATGTTCGCCTAGTATGTGAGTGAAGGGTATTAAACTTCTGCTATCTAAGGAGAGGGAGAAGAAAAGGTTTTGAGAGAGAGAGAGAGGAACCTACTTACTTGTCGGTGTCTTGCACCTTTTATGTAGGTTACCTAGATACATAGCAATCAATGATTTGCTCATGTTAGCTGTTGACAAGTCATGCGCTCCACGATAGAAGCTGATCTTTATTACGACCTGCATGTTATTGCTGACTAAGCCACCAAATCTACAGCTCAGTGATCTGGCCGAGGCAAAGATGTCGAGGCATGCAAGCCATACTATAGATATTAGATGTTCATTAATGAGTTGTAGTAGCTTATAGGCGCTAAAGACAAAAGTCAAGCTGAGATGCTAAGAAGGGAGTTAGTTGATGCTTAATAGGGGCAAGTTGAGCCTTAAGCTTACATTAGATAATCAATGAATGCTAGCTCGATGGTTTTTAGGAGGGGGTGTTGACCTACTCGGATAGTCGTCATTTAGTTCACTAAAGAGGTTGCAAGGGATAGACTTATTGTCAACTCATATCTTTGCTAGCGCAAGCTCATAGTCTTAAGAGAGGGTCACGGCGTAACATGTGAGCTCGCTACTCCTTACGATAGGCTTCACTCGTAGACATTGGCTCAAACTCATTAGGCCTTGGTTCAAGTGAGATTCAAGTATTAACAGTTACTAACCTCTTGAAGCTAGAAGTATTAAAAAGGAGAAAACTTTCAATTCCATAAACACGACAATATCTCATAGATGAATTGGCATCGTAAAGACATAATAAAAATATTAAACTAAATGCAAAAATTTACCTTAATCGATAAAGAAGAACAAGATCCAAATCCTTTATGTGCTCTTGATCTTCTAAGTCTTGTGTTACATACACTTATGGAGAAATTTTTCTTAATCCCTGAAAGAGACATCATTTTCCTTACCCCATATGTTGTGTTATGTATTAAGCTTATGGGATTATTCAACACAATAGATTGAAATGCTAACTTCGGAACCATAACCCTAAGTCATAGTCACTTTGAAATATTTAAGTTTCTTATTTTAACCCATAACAAAAACAAAAGTTGCATATAATAACCTAAATTTCCATTCATTATCTACCTTTTATTTAATTTTAAATAGTGAATGGCATTTTTTTTTTCTAAGTAAGTTACTTTTCAAATTTCAAAACTTTATTTCCTTTCCCCATCTTAATTACCTTCAAAATTCTTTCTACTCTTGTTCATCATTTCCTTCTCTTACATCTACACTTTTTACAAATTCATCAAGGTAAATTCTTCTTCCTTCAATTGATTTCTTTCACAAATCGTGTTCCTTCATCATTTGAATCAAGGTTCCTTATAATCTTATCAACTTTGCATATCTCTTTCTTTCCAAAAGACACTCACAGAAGTTTAGTGGTGCATAATAGTATAACTAGGTAATCATCTAAATTTCTCCTATTCATGTATTGTCAAGTTGAAGATTCGGTTTTTCTTATTTCTTAACCCGATTTATATTAAGCTCGACCAACTCAATATAAATCTCTCAAGCAAACTAAAAAAAAAAAGTTTTATATAAAAACCTTTTAAAAAATGGAGTTGCCCCCTTATCAAAATCAAGAAAAAAAAAAGGGAAACTAAGACGCATAGGTAGATGGACCCTACTTCCAGTCATTGACCCACAGGTTTTCTAAAAAACTTTTAGAAAAATAGAAACTAGAAAACTTGATGTCAAAGCCCAAATTATTAAAACTTTAGCAGTTTCCATAAAAAAAATCTATTAAATAATTAAGTGGACCTTTAATAGGTTTTCAAATTAATTAGACTTTTTTATTTTGAAAAAATAAAATGGGGGAAAAATTTATTATTTTAGGCTACTGAAAACGCCTACATACTCGTAAAGCAGGATCAAGCCCACGTAGTTTTCAATTGATGAAAATTTTAGTTTATCAATTTATGTTATTTTTGAAAAACTCTTTTCACTTTAAGCTCAATAAATTTTATTAATTTAGGGAAATAGGTTTTCTTGGTCCACTTTTGAAAAATCCTAAAAAAATTCCTAAATTTTGGAAAAGGCCAATTTATTTTTTTATTTATGAAAAACATTCTATTTATAAAAAAATTTGGTGAAAAGAAAGTTCATCTTTATTTGAAAACATTATTAAAACACACAAGCAAAAATCAGCATAATCAACCATATGACAAAATATTAATTTAAAACAATATTATTGTACCTAACATATAAAAATTAATAAGGACATATTAATAAAACCTATTAACATAATACTAGCACATTAATTAAATTAAAGTACCTAAACAAGTGGTTAAGATAATGTAATTAAACTAAAAACATAACATGCTAATAATTTATTAATGAACATAATCGTACAAAAATAATTATTACAAACATATTATATTTATGAAAATACATCAAAATAAGATCAAAATATGCTCAACATCATTTTTTTTTATTTTTCTAGAATTTTTTTTTTTTTAATGAATAAGCTTATGAACACAAGAACAAGTTGAAGAACTTACATGCATAGTAGTCAAAACTAAACTAGTTTGGGTGGTTTCCAACCAATTCTCAAGCATGATTGGTGGTGTTGGACTCCTGAGATATCGTTTAAAAGCCTCAAGTCAAAATCTAGAAACCCGAGCTTTCTCTTTTCGATTTTTCCAAAAAATACAACCTAATGTGCAATAACTTCAACACGGTTTTTTTTTTTTGAACCTTTCTCCACAAAATCAATGAAATCCCCACAAAATTAGATGAAATTAAATCATGGGATTTGTTTGTAAAATGAGTAGAATGTTCCAAAAAAATTTCTCCAATCAATTTTCCCTGTAATAAGAGAAATAAAAAAGAGAGTATAGGTTAACACTTAAAACCACCTAAAGTGAGAAACTAACATAATAGGAGTTTGTAATTGATATCAAATGAGTTTGATACCTTGAATGCATGGAGGAGGTGTTAATTTCTAATGTTGAGTCATAATATTTCCCCAAGAAACTTTCCTTTAAGAGAAAGATTCAATCCTCATTCATTAAAGGTACTCAAGTTTGTTTTTTGAATTTCTTCCTTTTTTGCTTAAATTGATCGCAATTTTATAGAAATTTTGAATAAATTAATGTACATTTATCTCATGGGGGTGTGGTTTCCAGTTTTGTAAAGATTTATTTTAGATTATTGTAAGAGATTTACCCGGATTTGCTTATTTTGTTCATGGTGTAATAGATGGGTATTTACTTGATATTTGAATTTGTTATTTTTATTTCTTACAATTTCCTTAACAATAATTCAAAAAATGAACCTTTGCAAAAAGAAGACTTCTCGAACTTTTATTTTCATTTTTTCCAAATTTTTACTTAACAAATAAAACATAAAATCGAGTATAAAAAATTGGGCTTGTTTCCTAAAAAAATACCTCGACACTTTCTTATTATATACACAAGAAGAAAAGGGAAAGAAGGGGAAGAGGGCTGGGGTTTGACCCAATCAATTAGGGGCACTACGTAGTGCACCATGATTAGGCTACATGGCATTGCTCAAGTGGCAATACCACACGGTGCAATGTGGCACTCCAATATGGTTGCCACATAGCACTCTAGGAGCTTAATACATAGTGGCAACGCCACCATTATTGCCATGTGTCTCCCTTTTTTCTCTTTTTTTTTTCTTTTCTTTTTCCTCCTTTTCTCTTCCTTTCACTAATTCAATTCTAATGTTGTTTTTTTCTCTCACTTGAAATAAAACCCAATTAATTCTTTTAGTCCTAAGAGATCATACTACACTTTTCAAGAAAATGTGGAATCTAATAAATATATGCTCAAAATATTTTCATAATTTTTCCCACTTAGCTAGATTAGGATCTTGGTTTTTACCCACATTCAACTTTTATTCAAAAATTTCGAATGGCCATAAAATATTTATTTTAACTCCAATTAAGGTATAGTTTGAAGTTATGATCTCCTGAAAATGTATACTTTCAAAATATTTTTAAAAAAGTTGTCCAAATAGGACCCAAAAAATGATTTTCAATAAAAGCCCAATTTACTTAGAATTCTTAATTTGGTTAAATTGCATATATTTATTTTGACTCCAAAAACCATTTTTTACCTCAAAAAATTATTTTTACCCTATACCAACTTAAATGGACAATCACATGGCACTTTTTATGATTTTTAAATTTTTAATTTTTTAATTTTTTTTTTTATTTTTCACATTTTCTAATTTTTGTAATTTCTCTATTTCTAACCTTTTCCGAAAAGTAAGATTCGTAAATTAATGATGAACTTAAGGAAAATAAAAATGGGGTGTCTACATATATAATCAAATGTTGGTTATTTTCTAAATTAAGAAATGTTGCTTTGAAGGTGTTTGAGTATTCTTGCATGTTCAGAAGAAATTATGGATTGATTATTTCGTAAAAATGGATACAAGTAAGATTCATTATTTTTGTTTGACATTATGTAAGGGCTAAAGAAAAGTTGGAGAATGTTATTTAGAATATGAAAATGCATGCCTCAAGTGAATACTCATGTAAGGGATTCATGTTTGTATCTTAGGCTTTAGGAGTGTATGAGTTTTCAACTTAAACTACAATTTAATAATTGAACCCTACAAGTTTGAAACTTCTGAAGAAAAGGTCTGGAGCATCCCTAAATGTAAAGTACACAAAATGTGCATAGAAATGAAATTTACAAAAAGGTCCTGACTCTTTGTAAAAGAGTCTAAAGCATCCCTCATCCAGAGATTCCCTAATTTCGTTCACTTGGAATGATGCGAAAAAGGCTAAAAGCATTCTTACCAAGAGAAATTTCATGTTTTTCCTCCTTGAAAAGATCCAGACCTTTCACAAATGATTCAAACTTTTCCTCCACACCTCTCTATTTTTAAACTTATTTAATCGACTTCAACTTCTTATTTTATCAATTTAAATAATTTTGTAACATTTATTTATATTCTAAAAAATTCTCTATCAATTTTAATCACTTGATTATATCTATATCTTATAAATGTGATGTTCTACATGTTAAACCAAAAACTATGTTGCTAGTAATTTCATTAATGAAACTTCACCACTTGACAACTTATAAACATACTTAATAATGGACATTTTAAATGAATTAATAATTTAAGAGAGTTTACTCTTTGTATGGTGCTTTGGAAATTAAATGCTAACAAAATTCAAGTTCTGGGGAAGCTTACAAAAAGTATTGGGGATGAATCTAAAGTTTAGTGTAGCATATCATCCCTAAACATATGGATAGACAAAGAGAATGATTTAAACACTAGAGGACATGCTTTGATCTTGTTTCATGGAATTCAAAGGAAATTGAGACTCTCACTTACCATTGGTTGAATTTTCATATAACAATAGCTATCATTCTTCCATTTAAATGCCATCGTATGAAGCCTTATATGGGAGAAAATGCCGATCCCCATTATTTTGGGATGACATGGAGAAGACAGCATTAGGATCAGATTTGGTATAAGAGGCAGCTAAAAATGTAACTATCATCAAGCAACAAATGAAAGAAGCCTAAGACAGACAAAAGAGTTAGGTTGATCTAAAGAGAAGGGAGCTAGAGTTCGTAGTAAGGGACCATGTGTACTTGAAGGTAAGTCCAATCAAGAGCATACATCGAGTGAGAACTTAAGGGAAGTTAAGCCTCAGATACATTAGACCACTTGAAATCCTTGAAAGAGTGGGAAACCTTGCATACCGCTTAGCACTACCTCTAAATATGACTAAAATACACAATGTGTTTCATGTGTCAGTGCTAAGGAAACATATACTTGATAGACAATGTCATTAAGCTAGAACTGGTACAACTTAAGGAAAATCTAACATATAAAGAACACCTGGTCCGAATCACAGATAGTACGGTTCAAAAATTAAGGAATAAGGAGATCAGGTACATAAAACTACTCTAAAGAAACCATGAGAGAGAAGTAGCTACCTTAGAAGCCAAGGAGGAAGTAAGAAGGAAGTACCCTTAGTTATTTGAGGATTAAAGTATGTTTCTAAGTTTTTAGGATAAAACTTATTTTAAGGGGGGAAGGATGTAAACCCTACTACTTTAGATAATATCTAAGTAACTAAGAGTGCTTCTCAATTATTCCCAAGGATCAACTAAATTAAGAACTTAAAATTTCATTTAGAAATCAAACCTAATCTTCTAATTCAAATGTTTCAATGTCAATAAAAACCCTAATACGAGAATAATGGACCTTAAATCATCTAAAACCCTAATCCCCAAGACGAACTATGGATACTTAAGAATTTTGAGACCCAAAAGGAATAATTGAAAATTTGAACTTAACCGATTTTACTCAACTCTAGAAACTATAATTTCCTTTAAGAGGCAAATCATGAGATATGAACTATTATAAGAACTGAACCCTAAAAGAACCATACATATAAGACTTCTAACTGATCAATTCAATTTCAATTTTAGAAATTATTAAAACTAAAGACAATAGTGAAAGTTAGATTAACTTATCATAGGATAATTCCCATAGATATAAGATGAGACAATTTCCTTATCTCTTTATAGGCTATGCCACTTATAGATAAGTAAATCAACTAATCATATTAAATAACTTATCAAATGAGAGTTGGAATTACTTATCATTTGATAACTCTTCAAAATCTTTTGATAAGACAATTTCCTTATCCACTATAAGCTATACTATACATGGATAAGCTATCTAACTATATTATCTATTTAATTCTAAATCAAGAGGATGTGACAAGGCCATGCCCTTAAAGGAGATAGTATAGCCGATTGGAAGAAGAGGGAATGGGAGACTGTTCTTTGTTAATCAAATATCAATTTTCTTGTCTTTCATGAGCACTATTTGGCCTATATTGCTTACATCAACCAATCATTACTTTACTAGTTTAGAAGCAACAAAAAGACTTTGTTTTGGAGAGGCATAACACACAAACACAACCGGCCACTCTCCCTCGAGAATCCTCTCATTCTCACTCACTTTCATACACATTAAACTTACAAACAAAAAGAAGGACAAAGCCCCATTCTTTTCCTATCCTTGCCGCCACTTTTACATACATACATTCACAACACAAAAGCTCACTTTTGTTACCTTCACATTGTCCATACCAAGAGCCACTTTAGGAAACTTTAGAATACTCCAAGACCATACTTAAACACCAAGGCTTTGACAACTTAAGGAGCTCATAACAAGAGAGGATAAACAAGGAGCAAAGAAGGACACTAGGCGCAAAAACCCACCCTTCATACTCACATGGAAAAAGTAAGTTTTAAATTTAAATACATTTAAAGTATCATTCCTAGGTGTAAATACCACATTTTTCCCCCTTTCTTTATTATTTTTCTTTTTAAAAAAAATAGAATAGGATAAATGTTCTTAATTTAGGGGAAAAGCAAAAAAAAAAATAGAAAATTAAGAAAACCAAAAAAATAAGATATTAAGAAAAATACAAAAAAAATAGAAAAATACAAAGAAATAGAAAGTTTAAGAAAAGCCAAAAAAATAAGAAATACAAAAAAAAAATAGAAAATTACAAAAACTAAAAAGTCACAAAAAATAGAAAAATACAGGATATAGGAAATTTAGAAAATAATAAAGTTTTTAGAAAGTATGATAGAATAGATTTTTTTAATTTAGAATAAAAATAAGAAGAAAGCCGTTGGGCTTGAATCCAGCCCAAGCTGACCTTGGATTTGAAATATGTGCAATTTAATTGCGCATATAAACAAAGTACAAGACAACAGACTAACAAATAAGCACTTGGACTTAAATTTGGGTTTGGCTTAGGACTAGGGGTTCGAATCTCACTAGAGGTATAAAAAATGCCTTTTATTTTTTCTTCTTCTTCATACAACATGCTACCACATGTCAAGGAATCACTAGGCCACGTGTCTAGTTGTAACACATAGCACTTTATGATTGGCCTTAACCACATTCCCCTTCTTATTTTCCCCTTACCTTTTCTTTCCTTCCCTTTCTCACTAAAAAATAGCACACATAGACGATATTGCTACAATTTGGCAGTGATACAATCTACAATCCATGCCGTCCACCTTCTAATCCATCTTCACCACAACCAAACCAACTCATAGCCGCTACACTCACCACTGCATTAGATCTAATTAGCTCTACCCCCATTCCTTGATTACTAACCTGAAGCCCCTTTCACCCATAGCAAACATCGACTGTCCATTACAGCAACCTAACACTACTGACACCTAACAATACACCAATCCAATCAATAACACATACACGCCCCATGCATAACACAAATCCATCACTCAACCTTTCTCCCTCAATCAAGCCGCGACTACCAATGGAACCCCTTCCACCACTACTCCTTATTGTATGCTTAAAGCGCTCAATCACACACCATACAACAATGGCCCCTTTCATGACATCCTTCGACACCACCACATTACACCTCTCTTCCTAGACCTCTCCTCCTCGTGTGCACGCTACAATCCTGATTCGATACAAACCCACTACTGTCGAACCACCCTCTCTCTTTGGACCATCACCCAAACACCAACCGCACCCTAACCAACAACCCACACATATACAGTAGCACTCCACACTCGCCACCACCACAATGCACCATGTGAACCACCACCTTTGACATACTTGGAATCGAGCTACTCATGTCATAACACCCATAAAGCCTTAAAACCCCTAACCAAGATCCCCATCTACCATAACAGCCACTACAGTAAGTCGTATGAATCCTCTCTTTCTCCATTCCAAATCTCTTGACCACCACCACCATCAAACGACCACAAAAAGCCACTACGCTACCACCATTGTACCTTTCTCTATTGAGTTTCGCATGAAACTCCAATCACATATACAAAAATTGCATTAAAACCACTCTTAGCCACCCTTATTAGCCGCTATTGCAACTTCAAAGTCACTCATATGCTTAGTATGTATTTGGGTCAACCCGACCTAACCTAAGAAAATCCAACCTACGTCCCAGTCTGGTATGACCCTATTATATTTGTTGTTGTTTTTTTTTTTCCTTGTAGAAGTTGTAAAATAAAAAAAAATCTGAAAAAAGGAAAAAAAAAAAAGAGAGAGAGAAAAAGAAGAAAAGAAAAGCAAGAAAAAGAGAAAAAAAAAAGAATAGTTTATTTTTATTCTATTTTTAGTTAAAGCATAATAGAAATGGATGAACTAAAATAAATAAGATAATATAAAAAATAATAATAATGATAAAAATAAAAATAAATAAATAGGTTAGTGAATGAAAATCCTTTTAACATTTAGAAAAATCGCTCTTTTCCAAAAAAATAAATAAAAATAACCGATCTTCTTTCTTAAGACTTTTCATAAATAAAATCAGGTTTAGGACCCATTGAAAATTTTCCTTAAATAAATTGAATAGGGTAAAAATGTTAACCCAATCTTTTCTTCAAAAACTTAAATCAACTTCCCTGCTTAATATTTTCAAAACGAACTACGGAAGTCTAATCCTGAATAGCAAGTACATAGCCATCCGTACATATGGGGCGATTTAAAATATGGAAGTTTTTCTTTTTCCATCTTCTGTAAATAATTGATTGCTTTATCTTTCTTTTTAGAATTAAATTAAATTGCATGTTGATAGATTTCACTATAAGGGTATGTTGAAAGGTAAAATTAAATTCAGAAAGTTAAAATGGTACTTGTTTAGGGTTTAAAAAATTAGCGTTCAGATCCAAATCTTTAGTTTTCAAAAATTGTTTTAACAAAAATCAGTTTTATTGATAAATCAGTAGCTAAATTATAATCAATCCACCCAATTAGTTATAACTTAACTCTTTTGCCCAACTCCAATCAAACAGCAACTCTAAAACTTTTTTACAGTTAAAAGAGCTAGTTTTCTTTAAACCCCAGTCAAGGGTCGGTATTAAATGGGTAAAGATTAATATTGATCGATTTAAAGAAGATTAGCTTATAAAAACCAAAAGGAAAAAATCAAGCTCGATACTAGGAAATTATATATTTTCATGAGGATATTATCATGTACATAAGGTGATATTTTAATTAGTTTATACTAGGTGTTGAGCTTATAAATCTTTCACATAAATATTAGAATATAGGTATACTAAAGTTGGTGTTATGTATCATACTTGCATATAACTTAGAGTAGAAGTTTAGGACTTGAGACGATCAAGAAACTAGTGCATGAACAATTGGGAAACATGCTAGATGTAGTACATTTGGAATATATTTAAGTGTCGCTTTTACTTCTATTTGGTTTCACATGCTTAAACTAGCTTTAGGTAAAGGAAAAATCATTACTTGAAGTTTTAGCAAAGAAATTGACTCCTAAAGACCTAAACTAAGGTATAGTGCCTATAATAAGTATGTGATATATAAATTTTACTTAGTATTATGGCCAAATAATCCCCATATAAATAAGAAGTTAAGTTGGAGTTAGAATATAAGTAATATAGACTCTTCATTTGTCACTTAGACTTAAGGAAACAATGAACCAATTAGAGAAACCAAGTTCGAAGTCACCAAACCAAACCAACCAAATCTAGAACCAAGGGAAAAACAAACTTAAATACATGATAAAATAATGTAAACAAAGTGAAAAGATCAAACAAGGCTATTAGGATAGAGTTTAAAGGCCCAAAACTCAAAACTAGGCCCAAAATGCCCAAAATTCGTTTAGCCTTCATAGAATTTCTTACCAACACCCTTAACTCCCAAATAAGTGTTGTTTTGAGACCTACAAGAAGTCTACATAAGGTTTCCTAAGCCCAACAAAGTCATCAACTTTAGTTGGTACAAAAATAAGCCCATTTTGACCTCACAATCCTACTTAGGAATCCAAGAAAATTAAGATAACACCAAGGTCATGAGTGAAGGATAAAAATCTGACCTTAATGGAAGTTTTAAGCTTAGAACAAAGTTCCAAGTCCAAGCATAAAAAATTACGCAAGATAATAAAAAGCCCAACAACCAAATTAAGCCCAAAAGAAAACGAAACCATAAGGAACGCTACTATTCTGACCCATGGACAAAATTATAGATCTCGTATGAAAAATATAACCACATCACGTTAAAGTATACTCGAAAACAATGGAAATCAACTATAAGATCATAAAAATCAGATGCCACACTTTATAGCATCCATATGCCATAATCGGTGATTTGACAGCAAAAGCAATAAGAAATCCAATATAGAATATTATTTCCAGTGCCACAGGATACGATTGATTAGATAATGTTTCCAAATTTAATGTTGGTTCATTGGAGCCATATAAACCGATACCCAGAACTCCTATTAATAGAAAAATGGAACCTACCGCAGTGTACAAAATAAACTTTGTAGCTGAATACAAACGTTTCTTCCCCACCCCTGACATAGATAGAAGTAGATAAACGGGAATTAATTCTAATTCTAACATGATGAAAAAAAGTAAAAGGTCTCGAGAATTCAAAATCTTTTTTTTTTCAAGGTTCTTTTCAACCTTTAATCATCCAACGAACTCCTTATCTAACCTCATTGCTTTCAAAAGATTCAAACTTTATCCTAAAAATTGGAGTTTTAGAACTAAATTCAAGTTATCCAACTAAGAGACTTAAAGAAGGAGTAGAAAGTCGATAGCCTTACTAAAGAGGTTTGTAAGTTAGATTTAATTGAGTAATATGTAGGTAGGTCTATGCATCTTTGAGAGGTGAAGGAACTAAGTGGAATCTACTATCTCTTAGGTCAGGCGCTTAGATTCTTTTGCTTTTAGGTCTCCTTTCAAGTTAGTAATCATACTTAACGACTCAAGTATGTAATACATGCTTGTTGCTTATATGTATCGAGTTAAAACAAAGTAACTTAACTAAATCAACCCGACTTTTAAAAACATTGTTTTGTTAATTGTGCTTTTCTAACTCATCCTTTAGTACAGGGAGCAACTACTAATGATTCTCTAGTAGACTTGCATATGGGACAATGTAGCTAGATCCAATGTTTCATGGTCCCTAGTTCTTAGGTGTTGATTATATGACCTTCATCATAGTATATGGTAGTAAATTAAAAGACTTATACTATATTATACTATATCTATCTATATGTATAAGAGATCTTGATATGGCATGAGCACTCCTTTGTTGTTTCTTAGCTAATATACAAGATATTAACCTGCTAATTGCTCATTTTGCATTAAATGCATGTGTTATGAATTGATTAGCATCCATGTGTGCTTGCATATTACATATTGGGACTCATCTCATTCCTTTCTTTTTTTTTTATGCATAAGTAGTGATGATTATGTGTTATACAAAGAGACCTTCATTGATAGATTTCAGGAAGAAGATGGTGTGGACTACTTATTATGTTTGGGAAATTTTGTTACCTTTGGATACATTTGATGTAGAGAGGAGAAAAGCTCCTTGCTAGTTTATTTTGTGTTGAAAATTTTTGTAATTCTTGTAGACTCTTTTAATAGCTCTTTAAGATAATTATGGTTAAGGGAGTATGTAAAACTCCTCTAAAGTCATACATTATGGATTATGTTAGTTATAGGATATGCTCCCCTTACAAAGAGATGATGACTTAGTGGTGGGTTGCAATGCTAATAAGATTCCCAAAGCGTTACAATCACAGACCTCTTCATTGTTATAAATGTTACAAACGTATTTATGTTGTTGGGCATAAACCCTGTTGTCACTTATACTCTACTTCCCTAGGCTTGTTATGGACTCTTAAGAGCCATTAGTTATTGTTTGTGGAGATATCATGTATGGGATATATGATCCAATTGTGAAGTTATGCAACTTCCATGTGTGTTTGCTAAATGATTTTATTTAGTATGGTTCTTAACAGGTTTTGAACCCTTAACATGTTTATATTAATTATGAATAAGAGTGGGTTGTCATGTCCCAACTTTTGAGATGTTATACTACACTTACAAGTTTCTATACACTATATTACCCAAACATTATTAGATGCTTGATAACTAAAACCATATTTCATATTTGATCATTTTAATTTAGGCTTAACTTTATGATAAATTATGATCTCCACAATTATTTTATGTTAAGTTTGTAAAAGTGTTTAAGAATTATATCTAACACAACATCCATTAATATCCTTTTGAGATTCACGGTTTTTATGAACATAACTCGATAAATCTGGATGTTTATAGTAAAACTAATCTAGTATGTCAATTGACCATTTTGACTAATAAATACAAATAAGTTACTTTCACAAAATAACCTCAAACTTGCATTCAATCAATAGAATCTCAAATGAGATATTTTCCCCATCACTTGTCTAAGCAACAGGAAACCTACTCTTTATTTCTGTCTCCTCATTCATCTCAAAAGAGAATTGTTTGAAGTACAATACCCATCCTTGTTACGTAAAGCATGGATCAAAGCACAAATGATGTACATAAACAAATTTCCTTATCTAAGTTTAAAAAGGATTAAGAATGGAAATCCCTATCTATTATTTTAAATAGTGAATTTGAGAAGGAAGGGAATGAATAGTAAATTTGATGAGGAAAGAATTATAAGTAGCAACTAAAGTTAAATTGGATTTTAGGATTTCAAGTACAGGTAGGGCTATAGAAAAACCAAGCTAAGTTGAGATAAGCTTTTAAAGGTTCAAGCTTAGCTCATTTAAAAATTATCAAGCTCGAGTAGAGTTGAGTTTTTACCAAGCCTAAAAATTAGGAGCTCAAGCTCGACCTCATTAAGGATATTAAAACTCAAGCTCGACTCGTTTAGGTAAATAAGCTCGACCTCATATATCTAAACAAGCCAGTAAATAAGCTTGAGCTCATATATCTAAACAAGCTTGATCTCGAATTAACAAGGATGAGATTAAGCTTAGTTAGATTAACAAGCCTAAATGAGCTTAAGCTCAAACTCGAGCTTGTTTAGATAAATGAGCCTAAATGAGATCAAGCTTAAATTTATACTAATTTTATATTTATATTTCACATTTTTCATATTGGAGACTATACCTAATATTCCTATGAGGTAACATGTTATGTAAAAGCACATTGTAACCGATCCAATATCATAACATCATGATTATAAATAAGTCAGTTGTGGCTGTTTCTCTCACATAAAATTATGAAACAAAATATACCCATTAAAATGCACATTTTGAATTTCATAATTAATCATTACTAATGACTCTTGTTTACCCATTTATAATATACGCATGTTATATAGAACTTCGATTTATGCACTAAACATAAATTTTTAAGTGTAAAACTATGATGCAAAGATGTATAAGTATAAAATTATTCTAATTAGAAGATTATTAAAATATATAAGATTAAAGATGTATGGATTGGGAAAAACACACATTACTAAATAAAATAAAAATCACTAAAATATAATTGATACAACTAAAAATAAAAACTTTTACATTAATATAATGTAAACTCATGAGTCTACTCACGAGTTTATTTATGAGTTGGCTCGTTAACAATATAAACAAGTTTGCTCACAAGCTGACTCGTGAACCTAAATTTGAGGCTTAATTTTAACTTATTTAATTAAATGAGCTCTAAGCTTAAGCTCAATTCATTTATCAATCGAGTTTGAGTAGAGTCGAGCTTGAATAGCTCGTAAAAAGCTCAACTCATTTACAATCCTAAATATAGCCGAGACAAGTGGTGTCAAAACCTCCATTCACTCCTAGCTATAAGGATTTGGCACTATTAAAATCACTCCACCAAAGAGTGCGTTTACTTGTCTTAGTCATTCTGTTCAAAGCATATTATGGATTGGATATTCCCTATCCATCCCATCCTTAATTAGGATGCAAGGTTCGTGTGATTAGCTCTAGGAGAGTTCACAATTAATAGGGAAAGTTGCAATTTGATCTTAAAATTTTGATGAAATGTTTAATTTAATTGAACCTTTTGGATTCTCGGTTGCATTTGAAATCCTTTCAAATAATTATAGTTGATCTCATTTTAGAGATACGAAAATTTTGAGGTGTGGAATTTAATTTTGCGTTTCTATAAAGAAAAGGACATCAATAGATACAAAATGTTGCATAGACTTAAAGAAAATTATCTTCTTGAAAATATCTATTATTCCTCAATATTCTTTCTTTTATCATTTTTATCTTATGCACCTAATAGCGTTCATTAAAATGTCATATCCCCACTTTAATAATCAAATAACTTTATTTTTAGAGCCATCTCTATTTCAAAATTAGCAGATGTTCTTAAAGTATTATATCAATATCTTAATAATTTTTTTTTTTAATAACTTCTCCACTTTATCTTGAAAGTTCCTTAAAAATTTGTTGACCCATACTGAAAAATAAAAACAAAGCAACCAAAGTTTCTTTTGAGACCAAAAGAAGCAAAGAAAAAGTCTACCAACGAGTCACACAAGATAGATAAAAGAAGTCAAAATTAAGTTATACAGCATCTATCTTCGAGAAAGTGTTGGTGTTTAATTAAGAACCTAACTCTAGCCCTATGGAGTAGATTCTTCTACCAAAGATTTAGGATAAAAATGCTAAGAAAAATTTTACTAGGAAAAAGTAGTACTTTTAAAGTCAAAAAGGAAAAAAACAAGTTTTGTAGGAGGAAAAAAAAAATACGCAATTTCTTAAGAATCTATTTTTAACTAAGGATCCGTCTTTTGCCTCCCATGGATCTCCTAACGAAGGCCCTTAAACTAAAGAAGCAAAGTCAATTATCCAAATAATAAAGATGTACAAACTATTCATTTCCTATCGACCCGATTTCTTATGATTATCACGAAACTACCTCTAAAATTACCACGGAAGGAGAAGTATATCATAATATATATATATATGTATATATTTAAATTCCGAGATGGGCTCAAATGTCCATGTCTCCTACACTCTTTTTGTGTGATGTTGTGATGCGATGCAGCTGTTCTTTATTATGTTCACACATGACAATTCAATTAAGGAAAAAAAAAAAAACAAATCTACGATGCTTATCATAAAACCGTGGACTGAATTTTTGAATCAGATAAACAGTCAACGGTTACGAAAGTTCAAGAGAGCTGACAAATCTAAACACTTGACCACACGGCAAAAGGGCATACCTCATACCAAAAAATATTATAAATGTCAAGTATGCTAGCTTGATCAAGTCTGTCCCAGAAATTTCATACTAATAATCCATTTATTGACCAATAGGTTGTATTCATATACTAGTCAGCTCAGGTGAATCACAACGTAGGTCCTGATTACAGATATATTTTTAGTCAACGGCAAACAACCCTTTCTCCTTTGTTCATCCGCTGATATGGAAGATTTAATTTTCACCTGGTTAATTAGTATTGTCTTCTGCATCTCTTTGATTATTCAAGTTTTTAGACATTTTAACTTCATCCATCTATGCTAATAGAGTTTTAGACTGAAATATATTTGAGTTCTTGTGCTTTCTGACTTCTATAAAATTTTAATTTTTCAATTATGTAATATAAGTTTTCTCACCTTCTTCACTTTCCAAACTTTAGATTTATTTTTTTTTGAATGAATTACAAATACACTCTTAAACTCTCAAGGTGTGTATTTTACTTATTATAACTTTTGAGAATTTTTTGTGATGACATCGTATTATCATATCATAAATAATAAAACAGAAGTTATTAATAATTTTATTTTTATCGAATTCCATTAAATCATATAAAAGTAAAAATATAAGTAGTTTTTACTTTATCGTTCATAATATAATTTACTAAAATCGATTAGGATGCAAAATATTATCAATGCAAAAAGAAAACTTTAATTATTTATTGTCTTTTTAGGGACATTTTTTATAGTATGATTTTTTTTTCCCAATTATATAACTTGAGTTTCCCAACTTTTTAACTTTATATATCTATTTTAATATTTTTCTTGGTACTAATACAAAAATCAGTTTAATCAAAACTTTGTTAAAGAGACCGTGTTTTCATGTACTCTTTTAGGCTTTTCCTTTTAAATGTTGGTGAAGGAGTTGAGGTTGTGTAAAGTGAAAAGACGTGAAATATCATATTATGTAACAAGAAAAGGTACATAAAGTAAAAAAGTGGAAAAAATGGCATATACAAATGTAAAGAAAAAGAAAAGAAAAGAAAAAAAACACTAAAACTTAGGTATATGTTCTGTTTTCTTTTGTAATTTACCCTTTAAGGCATGGATAAGTTTCACCATGCTAATTGCTATGCATTAATATTCCACCGACCTGAACTTCATCCTTTACAAGAGCCACCACCAAACGACCTGGGTACACAAATCCACGTACATGATTAGCATAGCAAGTAGTACCTTCGGTGATATCGATTGGATTGGGATAGCAAGTAAAATTGTTCTTGCACAATTTTACCCCTTAAATTAAATAACAGTGGTACTAGAAAAATATATAGGTAAATATATATATTATTTGCTGATGTAGTTCTACTTGGAGAGCTCAAAATACATGCTTCCTGAATATTTTTACACAAATTTTCAAATAAATTCTAATTTAAAAAAAAAATACGTCTATCGTCATTTATTATTGCACAAATTCACAAAACCACGTTATTCTTATTGATTAAATAAAGACTTCTAATAAATAAGCAATCTCCTGGTCTTGGTTAGATTAGGAGGAGGAGCTATCTGTTCCTTAATATAGTTATTTTCCATTTATAAAAATAAGATTTGCAGTTAGCAGTGCTCCTTCAGCACCCTTTTGTGCTAAACATAAATCGTAAATACATCTTTCTTTCTTTTTTTTCTCTGGTTAAAAGGGGTATTTACATTCTCGACATCTTTAAAAAGAGACAACGTTTAGCTATATTCGATTGGACCAATTATTGGTTTTTGCGGTTGTTTAATTTTTTGTTCTTTTTATCAGGAGTAAAAATTTCGTGTAGGCATCTAAAAGCATTCTCCTTTTTAGGGGTCTAATGCTTAGATATATGTGGAGAAAATATTGAAAAGAAAACTGTCATTGTAATTTACCGATGAATATATAATTCTCCTTTTCAAAAAGAAAAAAAAAAAAAAAGGTGAATCATTCTAGCTCATTTCCAGTATGTATGGTCAATAATCATTATTATATTTTACCAAAATTGACCAAGAAAAAAGAGAGGTAGTAGCATTTGCATATTGACATTTGTAGAACCCAGAAAAATTTCATGCCATCTTTTTGACTTATCGTCTTAAATTAACGTGGGATATTGTTTGGGACGAGTAGAATTAATGTATTTATGATGTCAGTGCTGACATGCCCAAAGAGTGTGACGTTTTCCCATCTATTATTTGTCAAAAAAAAAAAATGGATGGTGTTGATCTACAACACAGCAATAATATAAGTCTTTTTCATAAAATTTATTAAATATTAAAAAATTAAATATGAGGAAAAAATAAAAAAATTAGAATCACATTAAATTAAAAATTAATAAAAAATAAAAATTATTAATAAATTAGTATATTTAAAGAAAAAAAATTATATTATTAGAAATTATTAATATATATAAAAAAATTAATAAAATATAAATATAAATATTAACAAACACTAGCTCAAAGATTTCAAACCAACTCAAAATCACCAACTCACAAATTAATTACGATTTATCGTATCACCGATCCGTAAACAAATAATTCAAAACCAATTCGGAACTAGTTCGTTGGCCGCCTAGGTTTATGTTGATGGGATCCAGTTTCCACAAGATAACAAACTTTGGATTCGTCCTAAATCTAGTTGACTCAGAAATTTGAATGCGTTGCCAGCGATTTCAGAATGTACCAAAATTCAAACAACGACATTACTATTAATAACCAAGCATAATGGTCCCCATCTGAAATTAAATCATCACTAACGGAACAACACGGTTATATATTACTAGATTTAGATCCTCATATTTTTCAGTTGATAAAACCTGTTGAATGTATAAATATATATATATATATATATATATATATAGTCGATGTGATTTTAAGATAGATATTATATATCGTGGGGGCATATTTTGATCCACCTTTTGTACAATATATAATGATTTTATGTTATGGTGTATCTCGTAATTTTTCAACGTTTAACTATCATGTAATTTAATTATAAAATATTACTAACCAGTATAAATAAATTTGATAAGTAAAAAGAAAATCTACCCCAATTGATTTCACTCATAAACCATTATTTTGTAGTGACTCCCATAAAAGTAGTTAGTCTATAACACTAACACATTGGTATGTGTATATTATATTTTGTCATAGATTTATCGTTTCTATTGAAATTCATTGTTTATCATTTACACTTACAAGCTTTATGTTGATTTTTCATTTATATCTCAAAACTACGTTAGGGCTGATAAGTATTAGAAACAATCGTGTTTCTTTTTTCTTTTTCTTTTTTTTTTTAATAAAGCATAACCTTCTTATACATAATATATAAATATAAAGCATGAAGTTTAGTTATATAATATAGGGTTATCAACCCTGAAAACAAGAGTTCTTATTTCCTTAGCTGTGCAACACAAACTTATGTCTTTATAAACAAGACGTTGCCCTCATAATGCGGGTGTGAAAAGAATGTAATCCATTAAGGAAATAAATCATGCATGGTATTATTTATAAACTTTTATCTCTTTATATAACCCACCTAGTTAACTTGTACATTTTCAAGCGGTAAAAAAGCAAAACATTCATTTTGAACAAGAGAATGCATCATGTTTACAAGTCGATGCGCCACTTTATTACTTTCTCTTACTAAGTACTCCACTTCAACATCTTCAGGTAGTCGTATACTAGCCCTACAAGCATTACTCACGTTAGTAGATTTGGTTTTGTTGTTTATAGAGGGCAAAATCGGAAAATTATGCTTTAAGCCCACTAATTGAAATAAAATGGATGCATTTGGCTAAGATAATGAGGCCAACAAAGTTAAGCTTATATATTTACAAAATGATTAAAGAAAACTCAATATAGTAAATTTAAGATATGATACATTAAATTGGCCTATCAATATTAATTTTTCGCAATTTAACTCACACATCAAATGAGACTTTATTGGGTTAATAAGATTTTACTGGATCTAAATCCACGAAAGAGAGTCTATTTAAAGTCCATAAAAGAAGGGATCAATTCAAATCATTGATTACTGTTATAATTTAATAAATAGTATTAATAACCAATTTTTATAAATAGTCTCTCACCTTCTCACTTGAAGGGAAGAGAATGCTAACTAACACAATTGTACCATCGAATAATTTATGAAGAACAATAATCACATTTATCATAATCGCAAATAATAAGGTTTATTGCTGTTAAGCTTTTCCATTGCCCACATCCACTTATTTTTTCTCCTTATCATATCTTGCTTAGTCATCTAATAAGTGCTATTCAAGTTAAGTTATTTTCTTTAATCATATGTATCGTGTTTATCACGCATAACAACATAGATCATATTGTTCAGTTGTGAATTCAAAGATAATAAACGGCCGCCAATGATAGAGTCAATCATGTTGAGAGAATGGGGGGACATTGGGTGATAATAGCTGATTTTATTAATTGATGTCCACATCGAACAAGATAAAAACTAGGAAAAATATGATTTTTATTTTTCAAAAGGCAATCCTCCTCCTATTTGATTATAGAACACTTTAGAACATAATTTTTTTTTTTCCAAAGAACATAAATTTGTTTTTATTCGTCTATATATATATATATATCTTTACATTTTATAAATTGAAATTATTTTCTTTCTTTCTTTCTTTATCTCTTTTCTTGAATCTGTTTTAGTTCCATATCAGGTTCTATCTTTTAGATAACTTGATTTATCTTTCACTTGAGTATTAGAAAAAAAAAATGATTTTTAGAACACACTCCCACTTTCATACCATATTCTATTTCACTTAAGTGAAAAATGCTTTGAATCCAAAAGCAGAATTACGGATGAATATTAGTAAAAGTACGTGGTGAGCAAGAAAAAGTGAGGAGATTCTTAGAGGAGGAAGGAAAAAAATAAAAAAGAAGAAGAAGAAGAAGGATCGTGAAGTTGTGCGAGATGAAATTTTATGTAGGATTTTCCACTCCCCTGCAAAAAAGAAAACTTTAGAATATTGTAGGATAGGAGTGATTAAACTTTGATTGGAAAAGAATACTTTCAATTTCCTTTTCTTTGATTTTTCTCATTTTAATTTCATCATATATGATATTATCGCATATAATTAATAATTAAAATTAAAAAAATAAAAAATAAAATAATATCATAATGATATCATATATGTATTCCAAAAATCATCAACCTGTAAATTAAGGAAATTTGGGAATAGATAAATTAAAAAAATCTAAATCCACTTTAACTACCTGTATAAGTACACGAATTTAAATACGTTTTTTTTTAACACTTGTTAATGATTTTAAAAATCCAAAATCTCATACCATGTTGAATACTGATAAACATATTTGAGGATAAAAAATATATAGAAAAACTTTCTCCAATTAATGCTTCAATAATCAAGTGACACGCATAAATATTTTATAATAAATAATAGGGTTTTTGGGTCAAGATAGCAGTCAAAGATGTTTCAAACATCTGCAGACTGTAGCCACTTGTGTGCAGGCAAGAAAAGAAACTAAGGGGGTGGTTTCGTGTCCACACTATTATAGCTTACTTTTTCCAACGCAATTTTCTGTGGTAAATGGACCCAGAAGAAAGGGAGAATAATCTAGAAAAAAGTTAATAAATAAATAAACACGAGAATTAGTTTATATAGAAAAGTTGGACTTGCGATTAATTATGCATGTACAACGATCGAAGGTAACATCCAACCACTTCATTCAAAAGTTTTTAGCTAATACCGATATATTATATATCTAATTGGTTTTCATTAATTAACACCAATTCGTTAATGCAATTCATGTCATACTTCATAGGATATTGGCAGCAGTATCGATTAGTATAAATTTTTCACTTACAATTCAAAACTGCTGTTAGATGTATTATAGAATTAAGGAAATATCAAACTATACTTTGATAGTAAAGCTGTTTCCACA
Source organism: Lumnitzera racemosa (assembly GCA_024138005.1). Lineage (NCBI taxonomy): Eukaryota > Viridiplantae > Streptophyta > Magnoliopsida > Myrtales > Combretaceae > Lumnitzera > Lumnitzera racemosa. The sequence goes on from JAMXBC010000007.1 coordinate 86,990,282, forward strand.
AATTGAATAAGTTTCAAAATACATCGATTCCTTATACGAGACATTTTCGTTACTTTTTTTTTTTTCTTTTCCTTAAATTCACAATTCATGAAAACTCATGTTACTAATCAATCTCAACAAACTAGTATGCTTTAGAAAAATCAATCCGAAAGCCTAGCAATAGATTAATTATGTCTTAGATTTTAAATCAAATAGAGAAATTAATATTAATGTATCAAAAAAGCGAGTAAATTTTACAGTAAAGCATCACTAAAACCAAAGGTAGGTTTTTACACACCAAACTAGGAGACTCATAGATGAAATCAAGCCAAGATCGAACCAACCAGACTCCACCGTCCAGGAACCGGATTCGATTATCCCAACCAAACCCCCTAAACGACCATTTCCTTGATTCAACTCAATGAAAACTGACCACCAGTATTTATTCATCAGCCAAAACCTTGGATAATAAAACAATCACCTATAAAGTAATCTTAAATAATTCAAAATAATTTTAACATGTTTCAAAGTAATTAAGAATATTTCCTAGAAATTTATTGTACAAGTGATCAGAGGAAAAGAAATAAAAATTAAAGCTATTGGTAAGCAAATCCCAAGTAAATTTAGAGATTATAATCAGTAGAGTTTTCCTTGGTAAGCATCATTGCTTATCTATTTGGAAATTTATTATAAAGCACATGGATAAATAAGAATAGAAAAGTATAAAATTAAAAATCTTATATGTACTTATCAAATTGAAAGATCATCCTTAACTCTGAAGACTTCAATAAAATCTTTAAAGTACCATATTTATGAATTAAGAAACTTTTAATTTTAAAAATCTCTCTATTTTATGGCTAAAAGCCTTTCAAAAAAATTTTCACATTTTTTAAAAATTTTAGTGGATCTCGTGCTATTATTTTCTTTATTTTTTTTCCTTTGCAAATTTGCTCATACTCTTTTTTTATAAGACAAGTTAAAAGGAAAAAAAAAAAATTAAGAGTCCTTAATGGAGCAAGCCCCAACTTTGAAGCGCCAAGCACAATAATGATGAAGGATCTCACCGTGAGGTCCTTAGCTCTTGGGGACAGCGTCAAGAACCTCCATCGTGGATGGCCTCGGGCACGCGTCTATTTAAGACGCTTTAAAGCTGAGGTCATAGCAAGGGCCATAAAGGTGTGTTTATGAAAAATGACTAAGAGAAGGTATTTAGGTTAATCATATTAGCATTTTAAATAATAATAATTAATTATTATAAGAAAGTCTTTATTTTACAAAGAAGCGTTTAATGAAAGTTGTTTATCAATTTTTTTTATTCTTTCACAACTTCATATTATCATTACGTTTTAAACCATATATAAAATATATTTAAAATAAATATTAAATAAAATATTTTATATTGTAATTATTATTACATAAAAATAAAAGAAAATTAACATGGTGAATTGCTTCACTAAGTTGCTGGCAGTGAACGGCAACATTTCCTTTAATTCAACTTAAGTTAATTAAATAATAAAAAAGAAAAAAACAGAAGAAGAAGAAATACAACACACAACACAAGCAAAAGCCTACCAAAATGGAAGTATATGGTACCGTGTAGCTTTTAAGCACCTTCGTGTGCTTTGAAAATATAAAGGGAATAGGAGTACTTGATAGGAAAATATGTATCAAATGACCTTTATAACTATACTCTAATAATTAGTAACTAAAAAAACAATGAAAAATCTCTCTTTCTTCTTTTCTTTCATGAAGGAAAAGCTATTAGAGGGAGATTAATTCAGAATATAAAATTTATTTGTAAGTTATCATTCGGTGGCTCATTCCAATCCTAACCCGGTATTAGATGTATGTTTGTGCTTCCCTAATCTCTTTACTAACCTACAATAGGAAACTTCTCTAGATCCTTCCTTGCCTCTCTTCCCAATAAGCATTTTATCCTTTAGAACCCCCACCTTCTGTCCGACATCATCTTCTTTCTCCGCATGTCCATTACCCAAAGCCACCCAACCGCGTAAACCTCCCAGCAATCCGTATTAAATTCCCAAAAACCCATGTCTTTTTCAAACGCTCTCTCTCTCCTCCTCCCCTATGTTCACACGACGCTACACGCTTCCTTATACACGCATATATACCATACCAATCAACTACACCCTCTGACCCATGAAACCAGAACCCATTGCTTTTTTCTTCAAATCCACAATAAAAACCCAATTCAGCAAGAATTCCATTGTGTTCACATTTCACTGTTTGAGTCTCTCAGGCATTTTATCGAACAGTTGGTGAATGGACATTACGTCTTTCCCATTTCTTAATCAAGAAGGGTGTTCACATTTGTACAGCTTAATGGAGAGTATTAATGTGAACCCAAATCCTTATAAGCGTCCTAGGAGGGATAAGGAAGATGAGGGAGGTGAGGGAGATAGAAAAGGGAGCGACTTTAATGTTTCATTGAAAGAGATGCTTGCTTCATTGATATTACTTGAGGAGGAAGAGAAGCAAGAGACTGAGAGTTGGTTTGTTGATAGAGAACAAGAAAGGGCTGCCTTTGATAGCATTCATAAGGAGAAAGTAAAAGCTATGGAGAATTATAATGATCAAATTCAGGAGCATTTTAGTGGTATTGAAGAAATGGAGGCAGTTAGGAGTAAAAGAGCTAGGACATCTGCTTCCATGGTGGCTGCCACCTCGGTTTTGGCGTCTGGGTTGGACAATGCCGGTGCAGAGAATTCCGGGCAGTCAGGGAGTGGGGTAGTTGCTCAACAGAGGAGGTTGTGGGTTAAGGATAGGTCTAAGGATTGGTGGGAGAAGTGTAACCATCCGGATTTCCCTGAACTCGAGTTTCGGCAGGCTTTTAGGATGAGTAAAGCTACTTTTAATTTGATTTGTGAGGAACTTGATCCAGTTGTGACTAAGAAGAATACTATGTTGAGAGATGCGATCCCAGTTCGACAGCGGGTTGCGGTTTGTATTTGGAGATTGGCTACCGGGGAGCCATTGAGAGAGGTGTCCAAGAGGTTTGGTTTAGGGATATCAACTTGTCATAAGTTGGTTTTGGAGGTTTGTTCTGCTATTAGGAATGTCCTGATGCCCAAGTTTCTTCAATGGCCAGATGATTATAAGTTGCAAATGATTAAAGATGAGTTCTTTGCTGTGTCAGGGATACCAAATGTTGGTGGCTCGATGTATACTACTCATGTGCCTATAATTGCCCCCAAGATAAGCGTCACTGCTTATCTTAACAAGAGGCATACAGAGAGGAATCAGAAGACGTCTTATTCGATTACGGTTCAAGGCGTTGTTGATCCTAGAGGAGTATTCACCGATGTTTGCATCGGTTGGCCCGGTTCAATGCCGGATGATCAGGTGTTAGAGAAGTCAGCTCTGTACCAAAGAGCCAAGCAAGGGCGTTTGAAGGATGTCTGGATCGTTGGCAATTCAGGGTACCCATTACTTGATTGGGTTTTGGTACCTTACGCACACCAACACTTGACATGGACACAGCATGCTTTCAATGAGAAGATTGGGAATGTTACAAAAGTGGCTAAGGATGCATTTGCTAGGCTGAAAGGGAGGTGGACTTGTTTACAGAAGAGGACTGAAGTTAAACTCCAGGACTTGCCTGTTGTTCTTGGAGCTTGCTGTGTGTTGCATAATATCTGTGAACTGAGGAATGAGGTGATGGAACCAGAGCTGAATTTTGATCTGTTTGATGATGAGATGATCCCTGAGCAGAACCCTAGGTCGGTTATTGCAATTCAGGCTAGGGATAAGATTGCTCATAATTTGTTGCATCATGGCTATGCTGGCACTTCTTTCCTATAGTAGTTTTACACCTCACATTAGCATTAGTAAATTAGTTCGAGGATTTTCTTTTTCTTTTTCATTTCTTTGGCTTACAATACTTGTCATTCTTTTGGCTATTACTTAGTCATGATCTTGAATAAAATCTTTGTTATTGTAAAACATAGAGGATGTAATGATGAAATTTTTCTTTAATACGTCAGCTGCTTTTCCCTTCCTTTTCATAATACAGTTACGGTTGATTCCATTTGAAATGACGTATTAAGTCTAATCAATATGCAGTTTGATTATATATCCTAATTAAATTTAACTCATGTAATTGGGAAAAATAGATAACAAAAAATGAAAACGGATTGAATGTAGAAAAAGTCAAGTTATTCAGATAGAAAAATAAAAAATAAAAAAATGCGAGGCCCGTATAATTTAGTAGTGCGAGTAATTGTCTCTTAATAAAATCTATTAAACTCAAATTTTTCACCTGTCATGATTATTGGGAAAAAACATAGAAAATTATAAGTGGTTGTACTGTTCATGGAAATTATGATATATTTGCGCGGTGGGTTTTCCTTTTCGATGTTGGGTCTTTTGCTTGTAGTCTCGTAAAAGAATTTTGCAACCACTTTTGACAAGGTTGACAAAACACAGAATATGATTCTGGAACATTACAGCCTCAGTTTTTGGATAAATAACAACCCTTCTTTGAAGTTGAATTTTAAACAACCTTAGTCTTGTCTAATTCCACGTGTATGTCACGGCAGAGATGAGAAATTCGGGTTATGTGGCCATATAATTTTTCTTAGCTCGTGCACCAATAACTCGTTGACCTTCACGGTTTTCTTTTCTTCTTTTTTTTTTCAAATTTATAATTAAAGGCCATTTATGGTTTTCATGGTAGTTATAGTAGGAGCTTTAGATTGACTTGGACCATTATTGCATAACAAAACCTTTTTGCCTCTTTTGACCAAGCATACCCACGGTTTGGTTCTTGAATTTTAATCTGGTAACCTTAATATGCATATATATATATATATATATATATTATCAAATTGAATGGTCCACCTGAAGTGAACTACCTGTGTGGGGACGAAACAATGAACTCCTCTCAAGCTCTTCGTCTTTCCACGGACCAAACAACTCCTCCTGCTCTGCCTAATAAGAAAAAGCGCTTTAAACCTTTTTCCTTAGACAATTTACCTACAGCTGATGAACTTACAAGAAGTGAAAATTCTCTTAGTCATGAAAATCCCACTACTCAGCCAAACATCGCATTGATGAAGGATCACGTTACGGTGTCCTCTGTCGATGGATGTGTTACTCAACAACCGCATGCATATACTTATAAGGTTAGTCTAATGAACCATCAATTCTCCAATCATCATGCCTCTTTGGTTGGTATCCCAGATAACGTTCAACTGGATAATCTTATGGAGGAGGGAATTGAAGTATCTCATGATGAAGTATGGGAAAGTGCAATTTACCAGAGAAGAAAAGTGGGCGCTTATGCAACCATGGAAACCTTCTATCATATCAAGTTGTTGGGTCCATCTTTCGGTTGTAAACTATTGCATCAAAAGTTGCTTTTGATATGGATACTTGTTAATAACTTCTCCATGATCAGCGTAGGGTCGGGGTACTATGTTATTACCTTTGCTAGTATGGAAGATTTGCAGCGGTTATTCGAAACGGTATTCGGTTTATTAACGGTTGTTTTCTGTTAATCCAACAATAGAAACCTGATCTCAAGCTGTCTACGTCAAGTTAAGATGCGTTCCCCGTTTGGCTTCCCATTACTGAGTTGCCAGTGGAGTATTATTGGCTTTCGATCCACTACTAAAAATTGATACGTACATTATGGCAATGGATAGAGGTCGATTTGCCTGCATGTTCATACAAATTAATTTGCATGGGCCTTTTTGTCCGTCCTCTGCTTATCGGTAAGAAAAATTATTCCGTACGATGACGGCCTTCGTTATTTCTGTTATGGTGTGGTCGTATTGATCATGTTGCTGCAAAGTGCCCAGAAAAACGAGTTCCTTCTACTCGCTCAAAGAATAACAAACAAAGCAAATGTCAACAAAGGGATACAGTAAAATGTAAGTAATTTTTATAATTATATGACAAAATAATTTTATCAATTAATTACAGAATCATTCAACTTTATGATTTTCACATAATCATGAAAAGATAATATTAGGTGCATTTTTTTCATAATTATTTTATGAATTCAGAAATATGAAGAATATTTTAATTTTATTAATACACTTTATCCCTCCAATTCAACCTTATTTCTCCAAAGGTCGGATTTCTCTTCCTTACCCCTTCCATTTTACAATGAACTTTGTAAAATGTGAAAAAAATAAAATGAGCTCCTTGTTGCAATACTCGCCTTTATATAAAGAGTAGAAAGAGAACTTCATAAAACATTAAGTGATATCTCGAATCAAAATATTACATTTTAAAAATTCACAATACTTAATGACATGATTCTTCTTTCTTAAAGACATGATTTTTTTTAATGAAAAATCACATATCCAGCTACAATTTCATACATTCTCCCACTTGGCCTATATATATTCTTTAATAACTCTAAAACATTCCCAATCAAATGTATGAATAATTAAATGATGAAAGTAAAGTAGACAATTATGATAAGAGGCGCCACTTAAGAATTTAAACTTTAATTGTTAAAATTCGGTAAGGAAAACTTGCATCTTAAATTATTATATAGATTAAAAATTTAAAATAAGTATCTCGATGAAATTTGAAATATTAAATTAATTTCTAAAATATATAAAAAAAAGCCGAGTTTAATTATAATTTAATATTTTAATTTAATATAAACAACACATTATTTATTTCATTGTACACTTTCTCTCTCTTTCCTTTTCCTCTTTTAATTTCATTTTCTATTTCTCTTACCTTCCTTCTTTTCTTTCACTTCCTTATTCTTTCTTATGACCCTTTTTTTTTTTCTTTTTTTCTTTTTCCAATTTTCCTGGACCATTTTGCCCCAATTTGTAAGACACAAAGTTTAAACAAAGGTTCACCCTCTCTTGGGCTCTTACCTACTGCCATTTGGAGACCAATTCTCAACAAAACCCTATACATTAATCAACCGCCATTCATCTCTGTCCATATAACTCACGACTTTCTTTGAAGCAACAATATTACTTCCTTTAAGCTCATACCAGGAAAAGCCTTTCTTTCATTTTAGATTAAAAGGCAGCAACACAAATATTTTACTCTTCCATGAGTTTCTGAGTTGTTTTCTAATCCTTCAACTCGTGTTCCCCATTAACCGCACCGGAGAAGACGGTGATTCCCCACAAGCTTCAAAGGTTCAAAATCTTGATGTCAAACATTTTCTTTCGATCCAATGAAGAGCATAATCCTCTTTGGCATTATTATATCCGTTTGACTTCGACAAATATTTCTTGCTCTTGGCACTGGCTTCCTTCTTCGACAAGCTGTAAATTACTCGATAATTTATCTCGCTCGTTTGAAGATGCCATGCTGCTCTTATTTAATTTAGAACATGTCTTGACTAGCGTTTTATCTTCGTTTCATGTTTTCCGGTCGAACTCCAACGAGTATTCCTTCGAGTTTATCCAACTCCGACGAGATGTACATTACTCGATGTGTCTTTTGGTGAGTCAACTCGATTCTTTAAATCATTAGTCTGTTTGTTGTTTCACTTTAATATAACTTTACTCAATCTAAAATAAGTTACACTCGATACAACTAAGATTTTTCATAAATCACAATTAATTTAATACAAGTTATATTTAAGTTCATGTGAGATTCCATAGTAGTAGCGAATAATTTGGTCCGTATGTGTTATTGTTCAAGCTCCCATTATGTATATTTTGGTCGAAAACATGTCGGAAGAAGACATCTTCGTTAACCCGATTCGAAGACTCTTAAAATAGTTTTTTTTTTATTTTATCACACTAATATTATGATTATATAGTATATTATATTATTTGTGTAATATGTCCGTTTTATATATCAATTATTATTTTATCTTTCCTTACGTATTTCTAGGAACTATAATAATATTTGATTAAGTATGAATTCTTTTATTATCATATCAATTAGTAAAATTATATTATTTGGACATTTTCATCAAGTGTCCACTTTATATCTTCTTTTACGTATATTTATATATATACTGTACTTTACAATTTAAAATAATTAAATAATATTATATAAATATATCAATTTTTTACTTTATTGTATTACGTATTTATATTATCTTCCATTTGTAGTATTGATTTATGTTCGGATTTGATTATTTTCTTTCGAAACCAATAATTTATAAGTTCATAAGTAACTTCTAAATATAACTTAGTTACTGAGTGCTTGAAAGTTAACGTATATGCTCGTTTTCAAATAAATCCGTACTAGTTATTGAGTTCCTTCCTTGTTGGGTTGTTGGAGCCTTTTCATACGAGACTTAAAGTTATGGATTTCTAATTATCTGTTGGGTCCTTAAATTTGGGTTCCATCGTTGATTCGAACTTTGTTTTTTGTTCGAATTTGGCTTTCTAAGTATGTAACACTTGTTTGTATAGTTATGCTTGTGAAGACTTGGAATATAATCAAATTAATCTATTTTCAGCCTAAAATAATTGTTTGCCAGTTATGCTTAATTCACTCACTTTAGAGACCCATAATAACAGTACCCTAAAGGAGCAACCGCTAATCATATGCAATGTTTCCTTAATGAACTTTCATATGGGATGACTTAGTTAGAATATTAGGTTTCATGTCTCTAAACTCTGGACATAAAGGGTTTAAACGAAATAATATATTTATATCTACTTATATATATGTTAAGGATCAAGGTGTGGTGAGATCATGAGTACACATTTGTTGGTTGTTGGCTTAAATTAAAGGTAATTAACTTGATATTTGTTTATATTCTGTTACAGTTGCACATTATACGTGTATGTTCTGGACTCGACATCTATATATGTTTGTGCACTCGTACTGGGCATTGGGTCACTCTTCTATTTTTATAACTGCAGGTCAAACCGATAATTTATAAGTATAGATTGTTATCATCAGGTTGGGAAATAGCAATGGTTCGTTCTATATATTGTATAATATCAAGATTTAGTTGTTTAGTATTGATTTGATGTATTTAGTGAATTGTTGTTTTATATATGATGAAGGATTATTATAAATGATTATGGAAATTGTAATTAGTTTTAAAGCCTTAACGTATTCTTAACAGGTGGGGATACGTAGTGAGTTATAGCGTCCTCGGTTCTGAGGCGTTATAAACTCAAAATAAATATAATGTACATCATTAAGTTATACTAAATTGTTCTTTACTTTAATTATACCATAATATTATATCATAATTATGTTAAAAATTAATTGAAATCATTTGGTTGTACATCATTATAGCACATAGTAATACATAATTAATTTCTAAATTAATTATAATTTAATGAAGTGATAAATAAAGGTTTAACATTAATTTTCTTTATAATAGACGATTCTTGTCAACATAATATTAACTTAATCATGTATACTATACAAAAAACATGAAATTTTAGAAACGCATTAATTAAGCTCAAGAGTGCCATATAAGTAAACTACATCATTGTTCAATCAAAACATCATATAATATCCATTCTCTCATCATGCTCTATAAAAATATTAGGTAGTAATCCCTTTGTTAATAGATTTGTAACCTTCAGTTTTGTACTAATGTGTTCAATTGACACCCTTCGTTTTCGAACTTCTTCTTTGATGGTAACATATTTCATTTCCATATGTTTTGCACCTTTTATACACTTGGTGTTCTTTGAAAAGAAGACCATAGTGGAGTTATCATAATAAATTTTCAATAGCCTACTAATAATGTTAACAATTTGAAGCTTTAAAATAAAGTTTCGCAATCATAAACTATGAATTTTAGCTTTAAAGCAAGTTACAAATTCTACTTCCATAATTGATACAACAATGACGAACTATTTTGTACTTTTTCATGAAATTACCCCTCCAACTAACAGGAATATATAACCGATTATAAATTTTCTTATATCAACAGATCCAACAAAATCTGAATCTGAATAACTAATCACCTCTGAATAACTAATCACCTCTAACTAATCATACCTTTTACAAGTGAGCATATGGTCCTTCCTTCTTTATAAGTATCTTAAGACTTTCTTGGTAGCTTACTAATGATATAACCTTAGATTACTTTGATATTTGCCCAACATCCTAACACTAAAACTATTATTAAGTTTAGTACAAATTTAAAGGTATATTAAACTCCCAACAAAATATGCATAAGGAATTTTTAACATTTGTTCACATTCAAACTCATTCTTTAGACATTGCATACTGCTAATTTTTTCTATTTTCTAAATCTAAATTATTCTTGCTAAACATTTGTCCATCTTAGATATTTTAAGAACTTTATTAATATATGCTTTTCGAGAGAAGCCTAATAATCCTTTTGATCCATCAAAGAATATTTCAATTCCTATAACATATGTTGCCTTTGTCATATTATTTATCTCAAAGCTCTTAAAAAGATAGTTCTTAGTTTCACGTAATAAACCAAAATCATTAATAGCAGTCAAAATATCATTAACATATAGAACTAAGACAAACTTTATCCCATTGATCTTCATATATATACATCGATCAACGGTGTTTTCTTTAAAATCAAAAGAAGTTATGGTATTATTAAACTTAAGATTCCATTGGCAAGAAGCTTGTTTGAGTCCATATATTAATTACTTAAGTTTACACACCATCTGTTCCTTTCCTTTAATTGAAAAGCCTTCAAGTTGGTTCATGTAAAACTCTTCATCCAAATCTCCATCAAGAAAAGCATTCTTAACGTCCATTTGGTGTAACTCTAAATCATAATAAGCCACCAAAGCCAAAATAATTCTAAGTGAGTCTTTCTTTGAGACTAGTAAAAAGGTCTCTTTATAATCAAGGCTGCCTTTCTAAATAAAATATTTGACAATAAGTCTAACTCTTTATCGTTCAATATTTCCATTTAAGTCATCCTTTGTCTTAAAGACTTATTTAAAGCCAACTTTTTTGCATCCTTTAGGCAATTCAACAAGGTCCCAGACTTGATTTTAATCCATGGATTTTAGTTCTTCTTTCATGGCATTCATCCACTTACTAAAATCATTACGTTCCATAGATTGTAAGAATAATACCGAACCATTATCAATTGCTATGTTAAGTTTTGACTCTTGTAGATAAACCACATAATTATTAGGAATAGCAAACTTTCTCTCCATTTGAGATCTCTTTAATGCTACTTTTTGTGATTCATCTATTATAGGAGTATTATTTACAACTTCATGATGTGTTTGATCAATTATTTCTTATTCTTCACTTTAGTAAAGTCTTACAATATTAGGATCAACGGTTTTAGAAGTTAAGGATATAGGAACTCCTACCTAACTTCTTTAATGCACACATCACGCTGTTCTTCACTCTCACTTTCACTATTTTCTATGAACTTGGTGTTTCCAGTTTCAACAATTCTTATACTATGATTAGGACAATAAAACCTAAATCCCTTAAACTTTTTGAGATATCCTATAAAGAAACCATTAATTGTTCTAAAATCCTATTTCTTTTCTTGTGGATTGTAAATCCTTATTTTTGTAGGACAACCCCAAGCATGTAGATGTCTTAAACTAGGTTTCCTTCCAGTCCATAGTTCAAAAGGCGTACTTGGAACCTTGTTTAATAAATGTATTGAGGTTTTCGATGCATAATTGGTAAAGACAAATGGCTTAACATACTCTTAACCATATCCAATAATGTACGATTCTACTTTTCCATAACATATTTTGTTTTGACATAACTGGTATAGTGTATTAAGTATACATACCACGTCTTTTAACAAATTTGGCAAATGGACCTAGACATTGTCTTGGTTTATCATACTTTCTATAGTACTCATCATCTTTATCTAATCTAACAATTTTGACTTTTTCATCTAGTTGTCTCTCAAATTCATTAATATATGACTTAAGGGCATCTACTAATTGAGTTTAATGTGATAAATTACTTTTCTCCACTAAAACATGGAGCATCAAAACATCTGCATATGTCAATGTATATAATTTCAAGAAATTATGCGTTTCTTATGGCTCCTTTCTTAAGGTGTTTGGTTTGTTTTCCTTTAATATAATTAATATACATGCTAAGGTCCATAAAATTCAAAGAAGGAAGAATTCCATTCTTTACTGATCTTTACAACCTTTCTTTGTATATGTGACCTAACCATCCACAAATAAGTGGAGTTATCATTACGTTTGATTCCAATATTATAATGTGAGGTCATTAAAGTTTCAGAAAAACATGATCAAGCTTAAATTTATAAAAACCATCACATAAAATTCTCGAACCATAAAGTTTATTATCCTTATACAAACTAAAAGATTCAAACCTAAACTTTAAAAAAAAAAATCTCAATACATCAAGTTTTGATAAAGAAACTAAATTATTAGAAAATGTAGGAATATAAAAGGTTTGAAACAAATTCAAATGATGTCAATATCCAAAATCAAGTGATAAGTGTTAATTCCTTCAACTAGAGCTTTGTTTTCATTTCCTATGAACATAAAATTCTTATTTGCCTTTACAGTTTTGATCATAAGTAATCCCTATATTGTATTGGAAATATGAGTTATTGACCTAGAATCAATCAACCAAGTATTATAAGGAACTTAGGTAAGGTTTGATTCAAAACAAACAAAAACACAAGACTTACCTTTCTTTTCGAACCAAGCCTTATGTTTTGAGTAATCTTTCTTTGTGAGTCCAAATTTCTTATACAAATGTCACTTAATTTTCTTTTTGTAGATTTGCACCGCTTTGGAAGATTCATTCAGGTTGTGCAAACCTTTCTTATTGCTTTTTCTAGACTTTCTCTTTAAACTTGTTACAATTTCTTAATGGCTTATAAAATGGACGGAATAAGTCTATTGGTTTTTTAATCTTGTTTCCTCTTGAATTAACATATTGGTCAACTCATTCACATTCCACTTATCCTTTATAGTGTTGTAATTCATTTGGAAATGACTATATTGTTTAGGAGGCAAGTAGTTTAGTATATACTATACCAAAAAGAACTCATGCATATTCAATCCTAAAGTCCTTAACTTTGCTACTATATTCGCCATTTCTAGGATATGCTCATGCATAATATAAGACTCATCAAATTTCATATTAGTTAGTGTACCCATTAATGTACTAGCGAAAGACTTGTTGGCAATTTGAGAATGCTCTTCCATAAACTTAATGAATTTTTCAGCATTATTGGTTTTTGGAAAGATAGCTTTGATGTTGTTTGTTACTGTCGTTCTCATAAACATGAGGCTTAATCTATTCAATCTCTCCTAAAGTTTATGGAGAGTTTTTTACTCATCACTTCTTTTATCAATAATTGTAGTAAGTTTCTCAACTTGAAGAGATAAATCAAGATCCAAAACACCAAAGTGAAATTGAACTTGCTTGTACCAATTTGGGAAATTCAATCCATTAGAAACAAATAAATCATGAGAATGCAGAGAAATAGGGATAGATACTGCAATAATTAAAATAGATGGTATATTAATGCTTTGAGCAATCGTGTAAATTCATATTGAAGTAATTTGCAAAATAGCATAATTATATATGAAAGCTCTCTTTTTAGTGATATTAAGATACATAAACATCAACCATAATTAACAAGCATATAAGCAATTAAGTTTACATATTTGCTCTCTTTGAATATACAAGTAAATCAAACAAAACATACATATTATGAACAATCATATTTATATATTGTAAGAATGACTAATTGTCTTTAGATGATTTTATAACGTCTCATAATATAAACTTCCAATTTATCCCATTTGCTATCTATCATAGAAAATAATTTTAATTTGAAAATAAAATTCAAAACTTCAAAAAACAAAATGCAATTTATATATTCGATGATTTGGTCACTTTTGGTGACTAACAATAATCCATTATATAAATTTTATACATTATAATATTTAACTAATATAATATTATAATTTCTTTAAATTTGAAATATTAATATTCTTTAAATTCGAATTTTAGACTTATTAATTAAATTCTATTAAGTAAACATATAAACTCTTACAAAAGGAAATAAGAATACTCATAAAAGGTTCTTATCTATATTATTAAATCAAATGGAATATTAAGTAATCGCTTTTCTTAGAATTACATATTTACCTTTTATTTAGTATTATTTAACAAAAAAAAACTAATAATAAAATGAACTATTAAATTATAACTAATTAATAAATATGTCCACTTACTCCTTTTTCTCTCTCTTCATTTCTTTACTCTTTCCAACTTTTTCCACTCTCCCACTAACTACACATTTATCTCTCTTTTCCACACTCTCTCACTAACAGTACCTACATCTCCTTTTTTCTCTGTCTCTCCTCATTTTGTATTTTTTACACACACAATGTAAATGTATCAACCGCTAGTTTTATATAATTCATTTTGTCATATGGAATCATTTCTCCTTTTTCTTTTTTAAATTCATATGTCCATTGCTACGTCTAATAGTGGAAACAAACATCATTCACATCAATGTTTATATTCTAGGCAAAACATTAGTTAGGAAACCATAAACAAAAATAGAAAAAATTTGCACTATTTTAAATAATTACATACCCAAAATGAAAAGAACAATATATACATTATAACCAACTATTTCATCCCCTATATTTGTTGGATTTCATATCTAAATATTTTATAAATATGGTAACCATCATCAAATAAACACCAAAATTAGCAAATAAAGAACCAATTGCTCTAAACAAGATGAAATATCCCTACGCAATAATGATATAGAATCATTTGTAAAAATCCTATAATCAACATAATTAGCAAATTGAAAAATCATGAATAAAAGTGGATTTTTTTTTTTGTACACTTATTATCATCAGATGTGGATTCAAACATTAATTATGGTAACTAAAAATCATGAGTTCTTAAAACTTGACTCTATACCAATTGTAAGTAATTTTCATAATTACATGGCAAAAAAAAAATTATCGAATAATTATAGAATTTTTGAAATCATTATCAAATAATATTAAGTACATTTTTTCCATGATTATTTATTAAATTTGAAAATATAAAGAACACTTTAATTACATCAATTCACCTTGTCCCTTCAATCTAACCTTATTTATCCAAAGATAGGATTTCTCTTCCTTAACCTTTTAATTTTATGATGGGTTTTGTAGAATATAAAAAAATAAAATTGAATTTTTTTATCGGAATACTCATTTTTGTATAAAAGGGGTAGAAAGGGACCGTACATCTTCATGAAACATTAAGTGATGTCTCAAATCAATGTCTCATTTTTAAAAAGTTATGACATTTAATATCATAACTTTTTTTAATAAAAAGTCACAACATTTATTGTCATGACTCTTCTTAATAAAAAGTCACATATTATTATGTTATAATTTCCTACATAAAATGCATGCAAATAAATCATGAGGGTAATCCACTTAACTACTTAGTAGCACACAATTTGACCTATGTGCAAAGGCTATTGTCACTGAGTAAAATTCTAGAAATCCTCATGACTCAAACTAATCCATGGAGCTGGCTAAAAATGAAAAGGTTAAGATTTACTCAAAAACACATGAAGAGTCTCAAACCGCTATAGAGAAATATGGGAATTAGATTCTCGTATAGAGATATCGAGTACGTAATTGGTCCTTATTGAATGAACAAGAGTGCTATAGGACATATGTAAGAACCCGCACCTAATATGCATGAAAGCTCTTTGCTACGTATTGCACATCAAGGGGGTAATTGAAAAGTAGTGTTATTTTAAATAAAGCATACATTTTCATTAAATTAAATATTTTATATGGTTTATTTTACAAAATAAACTTTATTAGAGCTCTTCTTTTATTTTATTAACCTTATATTAAAAATTATTCAATTCCAAGAACATTTTCCGAACACACTAAATCGCATCAATTCTAAGTGACTATAGTCACATTGCATGATAATATTTGTAACTCTTATTACTTAAGATGTCACAACCCGGAGGGGGTTCGAGTTGTGGCAATACCATCATGTAATACATAAAGATCCAAGATCAAGCACCATCCTTGATTAAGGGCCTTAGGCGCACTACATAAACATTCACAGATACAACCTTCTCCTAGTAACTAGCATTTAGTAATAGCAAAACATATAAATTAAAGTTAAACTATCCAAATGATCACTAACAAAACATAAATAAGTAAGAATATTAAGTTTCCCATAAATTAGTCATATAGTACCAAGATAAATTATCGTATGTAGTTTATGTTACTCAACAAACTAAAGATACTTAATAACTGGAAATTAAATAAGTCTACATATATATAATCGAATGATTCGCTAACTTCTTCACATCCCAATCCTAAGTTGGTGCTACTGACCTTAGGCATCCCACAGCCCGGCTCCAACTACAAGTCTTGCTGCAACAATAAACTATAAAGGGTAAGCTTGACTGCCTAGTAAGTAACCTACCTACTTTACAACAAGTAATATCGAGTAAGTTATTTAACAAGCCTATGAATGCATGTTCAAACATATATGATACAACAATATATTTAGTTTACTAGTAACGGCATACAGCATTGTTTTAACGCCCACTGTTGCTTGGGTTAGGAAGTATTTCGGCACATTAAGATCTAGGTATCTACGTCCAATTCGAAGTCTCTTGTCATCAATATCACTCTCAATAGTAGACACGATACGACCTCAAGCAAAAGGCGGCACTACCTCGGAGCCAAGTAGTTCCCAAAGGTTAAGGTAGGAACATGTCCTACGAATTACGTCATATAATGACAACTTTTAATATACAAAATACAATATGATTCCTCTAAGCATGATCCCCTGTTCTACTATATGATACTAACACCCATATTATCATGTTATAAGATACAATGCATGTCCAGTTTAATTAGAGGTCAAGTATTCATTAGTCCGGTTCATGGGTAACTAATCATAATATACAGATACTCCATAACCTTAAGCTCTAATGCAGCAAGCATAGAATATTCATATCAACTTAAGGTATTTTTGCCAACAAGGTCAATCATATCAAACACACAGAATTTCCTGTTAACCCTAACAT
The DNA here is from genome assembly GCA_024138005.1 of Lumnitzera racemosa. Taxonomy (NCBI): domain Eukaryota; kingdom Viridiplantae; phylum Streptophyta; class Magnoliopsida; order Myrtales; family Combretaceae; genus Lumnitzera; species Lumnitzera racemosa. The sequence goes on from JAMXBC010000007.1 coordinate 87,007,242, forward strand.
GCAACAATTTCAATTATTGGATATAATTAAGTATTCTGCTAACTACAAGTACAAACAAGTAAAGTAGGAGACAATATACTCACTCAGCCATGATGCTCAGCAATCCCAATAATCTTCTATGATGTCCAAGCCCTTGAAGAAGATAATTAAGTTTTATGAGTATTCTATTTGTACTAATTAACTAGGTTTATTGCTCATTATCCTAGAGTTAGGTGTTTTCATAATTTAGCCATATCTTATTCGTTTTAACTTCATTTTTGGTGCTCTTAGAGTTGTTCTCATCATTTTCAAATGTTCTTTCATTTAGTGAAATTATTTTTAAGTTTCTAAATCAGTAAGTTTTTAGTTTAGGCCCTACAAGGTTGTAAGCCTAAATAGCAAGTTGGGTCATTTTAGGATTTGGGTCTTAGGCTTGGATTTTGACTTTAGGCTTTATATTTAATAGTTTGGGGCTTCTTTTAAGTATTTTAAATGGGATTTTTTTGTCCAACATTTTAAAATTTTAAAGTGAGCCTTGGTGATGCTTTTATAAGTTTAAATGGGCCTTTTTACTAAGTTTAGGGCTTTAGTTTACTAAAGGGACTATGGGGGGTATCTTGCATAAGCCTTTGGGTTTTGTAAGCCTTCTAAATAACTCTTTCTAAGCCTTTTATCCTAGGTTCAGATATGGTTATCTAGTTACATGGGCTCCTAAATTGGTTCTCTTGGGTATTTTGTATCTAGTTCACTTTTTAGGGCCTTGGGCTCCAGCTTACTTGTCTTTTTGGACTTAAGCCCAACATTGGACTTAAGTTTAGCCCATTTTTAATATGGTTACAAATCTTTCCAATATGGTTCTTTGGGTTATTAATACCACTCTTAAGCTTATAATCACTGACTAAGCTAGTTTAAGGCCTTAACCAAACTTTAGCCTACTTAACTTGATTAATTAAGTCATAATCCATATTTAACACTAAATAAATATGTCATTAAGCTATTAAATAAAAATTTCCAAATCTAGTAGTTCAAAGAAAGTAGTGGCCATGAGTTGCTTTTAAGGTCAAAACCTTCATTTTCATGCAACACTTAATTTTTATGGTGCTTTAACTTATGTAACCTATGTTTCTACTATTCTAAAACCATAATCATTTCATAAAAGTGTGTGTGAGAGCATAAACAACGGGTGGCATGCATGGGGAGTAAGGGTTTCATCTAACTACTTGAAGATTTTTTACTAACAACTACATTACACTACACAACTTAGCCTATTTGTGTTATAAATTCTACTAAAGTTGGTTTTTCTTATACTTATTTCTGTAGACCTTCTTGAAATACCTTAGAACTTCTATGGAGTTGCTGTAAAATAAGTTTTAAGAAAGAAAATATTAGTATCTATCATTATTTTGCAAGAAATCTAAGGAAAAACCTGACTTAAGTTCTTACCGAAGCAAAGTACGAAAGGCCTCCCTTTATGGTTATGTGCCATGAGCCTTGTGTGTGTCGGCTGGTGTGAGTATGTCAAAAAACAAAGGAAATGTGTGTGTGTATAGGGGGGAAGGGTTGGGTTAAGGGGGCGTGGGACTTGGTTTGGACTGATTTGAAGTAGTATTGGTGAAGTTATAGGGATTGGTGCTAAGGTTGTCAATAATGGCCGAGAAGAGGAAGAAGAAAAAGTTTAGGTTTGATCTTTGAGAGGAAGTTTGAGAGAATTTTTGGGTGTGTTCTAGGGTTTGAGAATTTGAAATATGAGGGAGGGTGTAAGCCCTAAAGTTAAGTTAAGAGACCGTAGGATTGAACTTAGAACACAAGATTTAGGACGATCGGTTAAAGGATCCGATCAAACCCAAATTATAAACTATGGAGAGAAATATTAGTAAAAATGACCCCGTAAACTTAAATTTAAGAAAATAAGTAATAAAAAAGAAGACTACAAAATTTTTAAAATTTAAGTATAATACTTGTTAATCACCAAAAAGGTGAAAAGTGTAATTTAATACCTAATAAATTACTAAAGATAGATTATATGTATACTAAAAATCATAGAATGACCTAAATAATAATTAAGAATGTTTACATGTAACCCACATGTATTTACGTGTAGATAAAAATGCGTGAAATTACTTAAATTGGCCAAAAACTTAGTAAATAATTAAGGAAAATTATTAAATTAATTAAGAAAAATCAGAATAATAATAAATCTAAAATAAGATTTAATTTTAGGTACTTGTATAAAAATGTAAGATTTTCTCACATCGGGGATAAATCCAATACCCCAATTAGGAATAGCGTATACCGAATAGTTTAGAATACTAAATTAAAACCCAATAGGATATTTGAATACTCAAGCTTAATGTGATTAATTTCACATTAGGATTCGAGCATATTTAGGACTTAGGAATCAAAACTAAAATCTAATTTAGGGTCTGAATCTCGAAATAGAGTAGAAAGAATTATTAGTATATAATAGGTATATATGAAAAAAAGAGTTAAATTATAACTTAGAATATGAATCCTTAAAGTATAAGTACTAAAAAGACCTATTTGTATTATAGGACACCCAGAGACGAATCGGCTTGCAACTAAGTGATCGGGGATTGAGAAATTCCAAGTAAGTTAGGTTATTACTTATTGTAATAAAGTACTAGTTTATGGTACTTAGAAACTTAGACTTGTCTATGGTTGTGATTATAAGTAGTTTACGCATGTGTTTGATGTATCTGAATGCGTGCTGAATTTGTAATGTGAGTGATTTTGTGATTGATTGAATTGGTGTAAAATTGTTTGAACATTCTAAATAAAATTTAATCTTATTCGACTCTAATAACAAAAAATGTCATGCATTGCAACCCGTTAGGGGATCATAGGATTCTCCAACCAAATACCAACCCCTTCGAAAGGGATAGCGCAGGATTGCAAAATGGTTCCTTCTTCATCCTTAGTCGAACTAAGTGATAGGAGAGGAGGTCGAGATGAGGGTGAAGTCAATGGTTCGAAGGTAGTTGCGGGAGGAGCAAGGTTTCTATTGCACAAGCCTGGGTTTGATTGTGAGTTGCTGCATAACATGGAAACTCTTTAACCCGGATTGGAGCTGGTGAAATTTCTTTGATTTCACAACAGACCGGACTACGTTGTGCGATAACACTTGATTGTTGCATTGCATGAAAATAATTGCTTGATAATCTTGTTTGTGCTTGTATCCATTCATAAGTCTCCAATTCAACTTATTGAGCTGTAGTTGCTCATACCCTTATAGATCTTTTTGTAGGTCCTGATTTCTGAGCACTTCAAGTATTATGCCACCCTACAATTACCTAGAGGTTAGTCTTTTTGAAGCCAGGAGTGTGAGGATCAATTTACTTAGTAATGATGTGTAGCTAAAGTGTCTTTTGTAGTTAAGGATGAAAGACTAATAGTTCTTATGTAAATTAGTGAATAGTTGTGAATATATAGAATTTCCTGGGAAATTCTATGGACTTACATATAATTATACATGTTTATTAGAAATTTGTAATATTTATCATAATTGTAGTTAAACTTTTAATCGGACTGTTTACTTCAAAGCGAGGAGCCATCAATACCTTGTGTAAATCATGTCTATGGTAGGCACTATGAAGCCAGTTCCTATCATAGAATGGTTTACACGGCGGGATTGTTGCGACTCTGTGACTTTGGGGCGTAACAGAGGGAGAAGGGGATAGCAGGTCATGGAAGTAAGAGAGGGTAAGGAAGATAAATTTTGATTGTTTGAGAAATCAAAGATAAGGTACAAAATGGAGACCATGTACCTTATGTGCTTTTTGCCAATTTTTCCAAAGACAATATAATTGTTTTTCAAAAAATATACATTCTCTGAGTAAGAAGAAAGGAACGAAATGCTAGATGATTGTTAAATTATATCTGGAGAAGGCACACAATAAGGTTAACCGGGACTTTATCCATTTTACTTTGAAAAATCTTAATTTCTTCTTATCTAGCATCTTCTTATAATTAGGTTTTCTTTAATGGTTCCCTATTGGAACATTTTATTTCTAATTGTGGATTACGAAAGGGGGATCCCCTCTTTCTATACCTATTTATACTAGTTATAGAAATGTTTAGCTATATAATATGGTCTTCAAGGTATACAGTTGAAGCTATCTTACCTTTTCTTTACAAATAACATCTTATTGCTAGGTAAAGTATTAGAAGATAATGCTCAATGTGTGTTGAACACTATTGAGATGTTTAGGAAAGTTTCGAGATAAAAAGTCAATTTTGAAAAGTCCTATATCATCTTCCTAAGAAACTCCAACCAAGTATTAAAGGAAAGAATTTGTGAGATATTTAGGATTAGAATAGGAGTGGAAATGGGAAAATATTTAGGAATACCAGTTAAAGAAGGAAGAGATCTCATTGGTTAAGACTTAAATTTCATTTTAGAGAAGACTTAGAGGAAACTTACTGGGTGGAAGGATAAACTTTTAAGTACATCTAGATTGAAAATCCTAACCTCTTTTATGCTAAAAAATATATCTAACTACTATTTACAGGCTATCCCTTTTTCTAAAAGGTTTGGCAAAGAAGATTGAATGCATATATAGAGATTTTCTATGGGGATCTATAGATGATCATAGAAAACAATAGTAGGTGAATTAGAGAAGATAAAGCAACTTAAGGCTAGAGGAAGACTTGGATTTTCGACATGAAAAGAAGAACCATGCTCATTTTGCTAAGCTGGCTTAGACGGTGAATCGAGAAAAAGCATTATGCATAGAGATGATTGCAAAGAAATATCATATAGAGGAGGGGAAGAAAATAAAGGTGAGGGGATCAAAGTTTTTCAAAGAATTAAAGAAAGCTAAGGTGTGGGTAGAGAAGCATTCAAAAATGCGTATAAGAAATGGTAAAAGGACAAGATTCTAAAAAGATGATTAGGCTAAACACAATAAAGTTAAAGAGTGGTTATTTGTCATACCTGCTAAATTTGATGAATAACTAAACATTAAACAAGTTTAGCTAGACCTAGTGATAGGATTCGGGTTGCTAACCCAACCTGATTGCTAAAGCCAAGATCATCTACTCGCCAACTCACTTTGTATGCCGAGTCGAATGACCTTATTTCTCATAGATAAAGGGTCGAGAAGTAGAAGGCCGAGACAACAACTGATCCTTACCCATGCCTGACCAATTACCCGGCTTCATGCTTACCGATATGCCGAGAGATCATGTTGCTAAGAGTTGGATCCACTCAACAAGGCTTGAAAAGACTAGTGATAACTAATTTCAATGCGGGACTACTTCTAAGGGACTGATCGTATTCCGATTTCCCCCTGTCTATCTACCATGTTAAAGAGAGAGGAAACATTATGATAGGGATCAACTCCTTGAACTGATCACATGCAGCAGGGTTAAAGGACTCTAAGGACACACATGAAGAATGCTAGCTTAAAGCCGCATCTAGGATAACGATTCCTATTCTGACCTCCATGTTTTACTCTATTACCAACCTGAGTATCGAGCTCTTATGTGTGCCAACATAGTTTCTAAAGCTGTCGAGTAGATGTACTGACCTGTCGAGCATATATGCTAACCTACCAAGTAGCCATACTAACCGCTGAGCTTTTTCCAAGACCGAGATAAAATCAGAGTAGACCAACCAAAAGCTTATATCTGAGCTAAGCTCTTGAGTCTGTCAGCACCAACCCCAGTCCGAACCAAACTGCATGATACCTATCCTGAAAGGGATCTAAACAACCTTAATTGATCAAGCTCCAACCTAAACCAGATTAGGTTGACTATAATTGTAGATTCTTTTCCTTCACCTTATCTGAATTGTATCATACTCCAAACACCAATGACCATGCCATATGTGTCTTCTCATACAACATTTTAGCAGGATTTCCTCACCACCCGTGTAGAATATTCTATGTTTTTTAATTTTTTAATATATTTCATATATTTCAATTTGTATATTACCCTTTTTGTCTTTTCCATATATGCTTATAACCTTAGTAGGGCTAATATAAAAATCCCATTTGTTATACACAAACATCATCCATTACCATGTCACATTATTACAAGTTTCCTTTGTGAATAACCTTAGTGTTCTCGTTTATCCCTTTAACTCTTATATATTCTCTTCATTAAGTAGTAGTAGCAAGTGACCCTATAGTTCGGACTGGCAAGTCTAATCTAACGGATTGTAAGCCAAGTAAGATCGATTAGTGTGTCATATCTAATTGGTAGCTGCCTAGATTTTACTAATCTTCTTTATTTTCTTTCAATCCCTTTCTCGTTATGGTGTTTCTCCGTATGTATAATCCCAGAACGCATCACTTTCATTAGTATCAGAGCACAGTTGTAAGAGGAAGTTTATGAAGTTGTAGTGAAGTTTTATTCGTATTTGTTGTTTGTAGCTTCTATGTTCTTTCTATTGTTACTAAAATGTGTTCATGTGAAGTAAGTTTTGAGGTATTAAGCTGTATAGTGAAGATTTGAGTATTGGTAAGTATAATTCCTATCAATACTTTATTAAACTCTGTTTTTCATTATGAAAATAGAGCAAGTGAATTTATGTTGTATTTAAGTGAGTTTTAGGTGTTGAAGCTATTAAGAGTGTGTTAGTAGAAGCTTGAGTAGTAAGGTCAAAGTGTTTGTCATGTATTGTGTTGATATTCTATTAGAAGGGTAATACACTATATCGGATTCAAGTGTTTAAGGTGTCATCAGTGACTTAAGTAGTGGTGCTTAAGCTGGCCGTAATGGTAGTAATACTCTTAAGTCAATTGATGATAAGCTCAATAAACTCACTAATCTTGTTGAGAGCTTGATTATTACAATTCAAGTTAACAAACAACTACCTTAAGGTATGCTATATCATAACCCACCTGAGAATGTTTTAGGGAGACTATGGCTAAGCCAATTGCCCAATTCAACCCCATCAAGTTAGAGGAGTTGCAGATTGAGTTGTTAGACAAAGGCTGGGGTTAGAGGAGATTAAGGAAAATGATGAGGAAATAGATGCTAATGAGTATGGAGAAGAAGAAGAAGAGGCTGATTATTATCAAGTATAAGAACGAAGATACTGAGCTCCTTGAAGATTTGATAATGTTAAGGTTCAAATCTCACCCTTCAATGGAAGTGCAGATGCAAATGAATATCTAGAGTAGGATGAGAAGGTGTTTGATTGCTATGGATACACTGATCATGTTAAAGTGTGACTTGCTGCACTTGAATTTTTTGGATACGTTACTATGTAGTGGAAAAATCTAAATGCAAGTAAAGTAAGAGATGGACGACAAGGTGTAAGAACTTTAGATGAGATACAGAGATTATTGAAGAGTAGATTTGTACCCAAGACCTACTTATAGGACACATTTGCCAAGTTGCAAGAACTTTCCCCAGGAGGTCGATCTGTTGATAACTGTGTAAGAGAATTTCAAATGCTAATGATCCAAGCAGACGTAAATGAACTAGAGGCTCACATAGTGATGAAGTTCATTCTGGACTCAAATATAAGATTCACAATATTATAGAAGTGTAGAGGTTTTATACACTAGAAGAGGCAATCAAGGTAACATAGAGGGTCAAAAAACAGAAAAGAAATACTTTGAGCCGACTTGAGCCAAAATTTTTTCGAGCCTTTGTGTTACATCGACCTACTCATGCTAAACCAAAGAGACCCTCTTGAGCCGAAAAAAGATATAACTGATTTAATAAAAGCCGAATAAGCCAATAAGGCCAAACAAGCCAATTAAGCCGAACTAATGATCAACCAATCCCAAGGACATATGAAAAGGACGAGCCTTTGGATGAAAGACCAGCAAGATGAAGTACTTTAAGTGCTTGATCTTCGAATACATAGTTGTTGAGTGCTCGAATCGATATGCTATGGTGCTTCGAAGAGATGTAGTAGATAGCACCAACGAGAGTAAATCGGAGGAGGAGAAGAATGTTAGAAAGGTTGAAGCTGATGGAGAAGAGGAGAGCAGTGTCTCTGTTAACTAGGGAGAAGTGATGACCCTATTACTAAGGCAAGTGCTAAGCTCCTTGCTGAACTTCAAGGAAGATCAGAGAGAGAATTTATTCCATACAAAGTGTACCATTAAGAGGCAGTTGTGCACCATCATTATAGATGGAGAAAGTTGTACCAATATTGTGGTACAATCCTTTGTGTAAAGGTTAAGGCTACTGACCTTTAAGCACCCTCAACCTTACAAGTTGCATCAGTTCCATGATAAAGGCACTTTGTATGTTAAAGAACAAGTAATCGTACTATTCAGTGTTGGGAATATGTACAGGGATGAAATAGTGTGTGATGTTATCCCTATGGGAGTTACACATTTATTACTTATAGACCTTAATTGTTCTAACGATTTGTTACTTATGATGGATATAAGAATGCCTATGCATTTGTTTAAGATGGAAAGAAGATTGTGTTGTAACCCATGACATTAACCTATGTGAACGAAATCCATAACTAGCTCACCCGAGCTAATAAAAAAAAAAAGCCTTAGTGATAAGCGAAAGAGAGCTCTAAGTTGCTAAGAAGGCCGATGAGCATATGTTTTTATTAATTAGGAGACTATTGGAAACGAAAGATTTAGAAGAAGTACTTGAACAAATCTAAAGGTTGATAGATGAGTTTTCAAACTTGTTTCCTGAAGAGTTACCTAAAAGATTACCCCAATTCAAAGCATAGAACATTATATTGTTCTACAACCCGGTACAACTGTATCGAATCGACTCGTCTATAGAATGAACCCTGAGTAAGCCGCCGAGTTGAAAAGACAAGTAAATGAGCTCATAGAAAGGGGTTATGTAAGGGAAGGTATGAATCCTTATACTGTACTGGCTTTGCTCATCCCAAAGAAGGATGGTTGGTAGCGCATTTGCATCAATAGCTGAGCAATCAATGACATGTTAGATGAGCTTCATGGCACCAAGATATTTTTTAAGAAATCTACGAAGCGACTACCACCAAATTCGCATGAGACTAAGTAATGAATAGAAAATTACTTTCAAGACAAAGTATGGTTGCTATGAATGGTTAGTCATGCCAGTCAGAGTTACAAATGCGTCGAGCACATTAATACGATCGATGAACCATGTGATGCGTTGCGTTCTTTAATCAGATAAAGTGTGGTCATGTACTTTAATGATGTATTAGTATATAGTATCAACTTGAGCAACCATGTTTAACATCTCCGAATTGTTTTTTGATATTTTATACATTCTGTCAAGGTAAAGTAGTTTTTCTTGGGTATGTGGTATTAGAAGAAGGAATCTAAACTGACAAGGAAAAGGTCTGAGTTATGTTGGAATGGACAGTGTTAAAGAATGTCACTGAAGTTCGAAATTTTCATGACCTTACTTCTTTCTATAGGCAATTCATTAAAAACTTTAATATCATTGTAGCCTCCTTAACTGAGTTAACGAAAAAGATTGATAGATTTCGATGGAATGACTAAGCTAAACAGAGTTTTAGAGAGATTAAATAGAAGCTCATTACTGCCCATGTTCCGTCTCTACCCAATTTTGACAAGCCATTTGAACTAGAATATGTTGCATCAGGTATTGGAATTGGTGTCGTTCTGATGTAAGGACAACGACTAACTACCTATTACAAGGAGAAGCTCAGTGGTGTCACATTAAACTATTCTATGTATGAGAAAAAGTTATATTTTCTTTTTAGAGCTCTTACTATTTACCAACAATATTTATTACTACGAGAGTTTGTAATCTATACCGACCATAAGTCATTAAAGCATCTTCGGGGTTATAACAAACTTTCAAAGAAGTAAGCTAAGTGGCTAAAGTTTATGAAAGGTTTTTTATATGTGATTTGACACAAGAAAGGAAGCGCCAACGTAGTCATCGATGTTCTATCATGTTAGTAAACCTTATTGACTACCTTATAGATAAAATTACTAGAATTTTCACTTATCACTGAGTAGTATACTCATGACCCCCACCTTGGTCATATTCTTTGTAAGCCCTAAAGCCAAGCCAAGCCAAGTAACTATAAGATTGAACTTAGAACCCAAGGTTTAAAGCGATTCGGTTAATGGATCCGATCAAACTCAAATTATAAACTAATAAGAGAAATATTAGTAAAACTGACCCCGTAAACTTGAATTTAAGAAAATAAATAATAAAATAGGAGATTATAAAATTTTTAAATTTTAAACATAATAAGTACTAATTACTAAAAATGTAAAAAGTGTAATCAAATAACTAATAAATTACTAAAGATAGATTATATGTATACTAAAAATTTTAGAATGACCAAAATAATAATTAGGAATGTTTACATGAACCCCACATGTATTTACGTGTAGATAAAAATACGCGAAATTACCTAAATTGGCCAAAAACTAAGTAAACAATTAAGAAAAATTATAAATTAATTATAAAAAAATCAAAGGAACCTAGATGAATCAAGATCAGGTCGTGGCAGGTCTAAATCTGCAAAAGAAAAATCAGCCAATAAAAATTAGACAACTTAAAAGCCAAAAATTAAGGAAAATGGGTAAAGTCTTATCAAATTAATACATATTAATTACAAAAAATGTCTATAAATAGGAAAAAAAATTCTAGAAGTCATTTGGTCAGTTTAGCATTTGAAAAAAATAGGAACACTGAAAAAATCGAGAGAAAATCTAGAAAAAAAAGGGAAAATTATATAGATTGAGTAAGTGAGCTAAACCCACCACTTACCACTACCTAGGACCGAGCCGCCATCACCAAGCCACTCTAGCCCTACCGCCTAGGCCGGCCGACAGCCTTGGATTGGGTTTGGATGATCAGAAAGCTTTGGACCGGTTAGTCTCTTAAATGTCCTGATTTTGAATAATTTTATAAAATTAGTTATTTTGCCTAGAAAATTATGAAACTTGTTATTCTGAGGTTTTATTATATGTAAATTTAGGGAAAAATATTGATTTAGTTTAATTACGTTTGCAATTATAGGGTTCTTAACAAATTGTTCAAAATCGAGCATGATTAGAATGGAAAATAAATAGGCTTAGGAGTATAGTTGGGAGCTCAATTTTTTTTTCTGTAGGATGCTCATATAATGTAGAACAGTGTTATGAAGCCATTTTTTTAAAATTAATTTTCGAAATTTTTAAGTTAATTTTTAACCCTAAAATGATGGAAAAATTGGATGATTTGGAGTTAATTAGGTGATTAAAATGTTAATTACTGATTTAGATATTAATTAGATGTTTAAGGATGTTAATCTCTGATGTGGAACCCTAATCCTAGCCTTTGGAGTATTAAGTATGGTTAATTTAGGAAATTAGGTAATTAATATAAGAAATTAGTAATATATGAAATTGTAAATTAATAAATCTAAAAAAATAGGGTTATTTAGATAATATTATAAGAGAAATCAGAAAAATAATAAATCTGAAAATAAAGTTTAATTTTAAGTAAATGTCTCAAAATGTAAGATTTTCACACATCGGGAATAAATCCGATACCACAATTAGGGTTAGCGTGTACCGAATAGTTTAGAATACCAAATTACGATCCAATAGGATATTTGGACACTCGAGCTTAATGTGATTAATTTCACATTAGGATTCGAGTATATTTAAGGCTTAGAAATCAAAGTTTAAAATCTCATTTAGGATTCGAACACCGAAATAGAGTATAACGAATCATTAGGACGTAATGGGTATATACGGAAAAAAAAATGAGTTAAAATATAACTTAGAATATGAAACCATAAATTATAAGTACTAAAAAGACCTATTTGTATTATATGATACCCAGAGACAAATTAGCTTGCAATTAAGGGATCGAGCAATCAAACAATTCCAAGTAAGTTCAGTTATTGCTTATTGTAATAGAGTACTAGTTTTGTAGTACTCGGAGACTTAGGCTTGTATATGATTGTTAAGTAGTTTACGCATGTGTTTGATGTATCTGAATTCGTGCCGAATTTGTATTGTGAGTGATTTTGTGACTGATTGAATTGGTATGAAATTGTTTGAACACCCTAAACGGAATTTAATCTTAGTCGACCCTAATAATAAAAAATGTAATGCATTGCAACCCATTAGGGGATCATAGGATTCTCCAACCAAATACCGACTCCTTCGAAAGGGATAGTGCATGATTGCAAAATGGTCCCTTTTTCACCCTTAGTTAAACTAAGTGACAGGAGAGGAGGTCGTGGCGAGGATGAAGTTCATGGTTTGAAGGTAGTCGCGGGAGGAGCGAGGTCTCCATTGCACAAGCTTGGGTTTGGTTGTGAGCTACTACATAACATGGAAACTCCTCAACCCGGATTGGAGCGGGTGAAATTTCTTTGATTTCACAACGGACCGGACTATGTTGTGCGATGACACTTGATTGTTGCATTGCATGAAAATAATTGTTTAATATCCCTGTTTGTGCTTGTATGCATTCATGATTCTCCAATTCAACTTACTGAGCTGTAGTTGCTCATACCCTTATAGATCCTTTTGCAGGTTCTGATTTCTAAACATTTCAAGTACTATGCCGCCCTACAATTTGCTCAGAGGTTAGTCCGTTGGAAGCCAGGGGTGTGAGGATGAAGTTACTTAGTATAATGTGTAACTAGAGTGACCATGTAATTAGGGATGAAAGACTGATAGTTATTATGTAATCTAGTGAACTGTTATGTTTATGTAAAACTTCCTGGGAAGCTCTGTGGTTTATATATAATTATAAATGTTTATTAGAAATTTGTACTATTTATCATAATTGTTAATCGGACTATTTACTTCAAAGCGAGGAGTCGTCGACGCCTTGTGTAGATCATGTTTATGGTAGGCACTGTGAGGCCAGTTACTATCATAGAATGGTTTACACGGCGGGACTGTTGCGACTTTACGACTTTGGGGCGTAACACTTACTATAGAAAATTCGACTAAAATGAGTCTTCTGAAATATCGAAGAAAATTAGAGGGAAATGGTCCATAAACGTACAAGAGTAGCTGACGTGAAGCTGCTCGAAGAATATGACTCACCAACGAATACAACACGACTTGATACCTTACTTGATATGACACACAAGTTGATGTCAAGGTCCACCCACCACTAATCCTAAGTTACTCGACAAAATTAGATAAAAATGTATGAAAGATGGATTTGGAGAGGGTGTGCCATAAGAACAAAATATTCAGTATTAAAATGTACGTTATCTAGGGTTTACAAGAGAAAGAGACTATTTATAATAAATTTTTGGGGCAATATTACAAATAAAGAAATTATAAGAAAGTATATACAAAAAGGGGATTCTTAATACATACGAAAAGGGTAAAAAGGATAAAAGACAAAAATGAAAAAATGTCAAACGAGGTAGACAAGTGGCGGTGTAAAATTAGTCCCGTACGAATATTCTTTGAGCACAACAGGAGAAAAGGATCAAGATGTTACTACAATAAAGGTGTTGGGATGACAGAGATGGTAGCATGCCTAGAGAAAACCACTCGATTGATAAGTAAGTCTCTTGTCACTCACCACTCGGCAAGAACCTCTCGACAGCAATTGGTCAGATTACTCGGCACAAGGTCTTCGATTAGGGAATGGTTGACATCATCACTACCGAGAGCATAGATCATAGTATGACAATGCGGGGAGTTTAAGGAGTTTAGCTACCTTTCTTCGGTGTAAATTTTCTCATCATCAACAGGTTGCTAAGAGAGAATTCTTTAGGTGAGGGATTACAGTCCTTAGAGCTGTAAGTGAGTAATAGGACCGTTGGTTGGCATTTCATCACCTGGTTTGGCTAAGAATGTCTATAAGGTAGTTGGTAATTGTGAGGTACACAAGAGAGCTAAGGGAAAAAGAGAGCGTTGTGAAGAGTATATGTCCCTACCTATACTAACCTTACCTTAAGTCGACCATAACATGGACTTTGTCCTAGGGTTACCTTGAATATCTAAAGGAAAATATTTAATCTTTGTTGCAGTTGATCGCTTTAGCAAAATAGCACACTTCATCCCGTGCCATTGAACTAACAATGCTTTATATATTGCTTATTTATTTTGTAGGAAGTTATCCAACTACATAAAGTGCCGAAACTATTGTCGTAAATCGTGACACCAAATTCTTGAGCTATTTTTGGAAGACTCTTTAGAGAAGACTTAGAACTAAACTTATGTTTAGCTCTAATAGCCATCCTTAGATTGATAGCCAGACTAAAGTGGTAAATAAGATGCTAAACAAGTTACTCAAAGCTATCGTAGGAAAGAACTTAAAAGATTAGGATCAATGTCTACTAGTTGTTGAATTTGCATAGAACCAAACTATCTACAACACTACTAGGAAGACTCCATTTGATGTTGTCTATAGCTATATCCCACTATTCCCCTAGATTGGATTGGTACCCGAACAGTTGCCGAAGAGAGGCAATTTGAAGTCAATCGAGCCCAAAAACTACAAAACTAGTCTTTGGCAAATAAGATCACCAAGTTTAACTAAAGACAACAAAAAATTAGAAGTCAAGGCTGCCGAACTATTTCATTTAGGCTAAGAGACTTGGTGTGGATTCACTTCAGTTTTCGGCACTTCATGTAATCTTGGTATAGATGGTACGACACAGCAAGATTAACTGTAATGAGACAATAGAGGAGGTAAAATGTAAAGGACGGTTGGGTTTTATTATAAGAAATGGAATTAGTAAAGTGCTTAGAAGTGGAGGGGGGAAGATGTTGAAACATTCAGCAAGCATCACCACTTAAAGTTGAGATCTAAGCTATTTTTGAAGGAATTCAATGGGCTAAGGAGAGAGGATTAGGGAAGATAATCATTGAAATGGATTTACAGTTAGTTATTGACTGGATAATGAATAAACATGTTAATGTTTCTTACAACCATCCTACTTTAGCAGGTTGCATAAATGATTTACATTCCTTTGTTGTTTAGCACATCTATAAGGTCGACTGTAAACAAAACTTAGTAGTGAACATGCTTGCAAAAATCAGACTGAACTTGCTGTTGTAGGTCGGGAATGATGAACAATTTACATCTTGTGGAAGAGAAAAGGTTAAGCTAAAGGAGATGCCGCAGTTAGTTTGTCATAGCCACCTTAATGCTTAAATTAGCTCATAAGTGAAAGAGTAAGAGAGAGTAAGTATTTAAAAAGTATATAGAGTTCTTACATCACCTATACTTCCATATTTATAGGCATTTGTTTGGTAACCTTCTTGTCCAATAATCCAAGATAATGAACTATACGGTAGTTCAATAATTTATGTACATGGTTAAAGACATGGAGTATTGGGTGGTAATATGATTAAGATGTATGGGTACCTAACTGTATGTGCCTCTTTTTGAATTCAAAGTGCTAAAGTGGGTCGACTAGACTTTTTGGCTCATCAAAGTTAACATGCCCATGTTGTTAAAGTTGGTTGCATTATTGAGCATAGCAAAGTAGGTTAGCTTGGCAAGGAAAATGTCGAGTTGTACTTGTTACGCCCCGAAGTCGCAGAGTCACAACAGTCCCGCCGTGTAAACCATTATATGATAATAACTGGCCTTACAATACCTACCATAGACATGACCTACACAAGGCGTCAACGACTCCTCGCTTTGAAGTAAACAGTCCGATTAACAATTAAACTACAATTATGATAAATAGTACAAATTTCTAATAACATGTACAATATTATATATATATATGTCCACAGAGCTTTCCAGGAAGTTTTACATAACATAACAGTTTACTAGATTACAGAATAACTACAGTCTTTCATTCTTAATTACATAGTCACTCTAGTTAAACACTATACTAAGTAACTTGATCCTCATACCTATGGCTTCCAATAGACTAACCTATAGGTAATTGTAGGGCGGCATAGTGCTTTGAGTGTTCAGAAATCAGAACCTACAAAAAGATCTATAAAGGTATGAGCAACTACAGCTCAGTAAGTTGAATTGGAGACTCATGAATGCATACAAGAACAAACAGGGTTATCAAACAATTATTTTTATGAAATGCAACAATCAAGTGTCATTGCATAACGTAGTCCGTTCTGTTGTGAAATCAGAGAAATTTCACCCGTTCCAATCCGGGTTGAGGAGTTTCCATGTTATGCAGCAGCTTACAACTAAATCCAGGCTTGTGCAATGGAGACCTCGCTCCTTCCGCGACTACTTTCGAACCATTGACTTTACCCTCGCCGCGACCTCCTCTCCTATCACTTAGTTCGACTAAGGATAAAGAAGGGACCATTTTGCAATCCTGCGCTATCCCTTTCGAAGGGGTCGGTATTTGGTTGGAGAATCCTATAATCCCCTAACGGGTTGCAATGCATGACATTATTAATTATTTGAGGTCGACTAATATTAAATTCCGTTTAGGGTGTTCAAATAATTTCATATCAATTCAATCAGTCACAAAATCACTCACAATACAAATTCAGCACGAATTCAGATACATCAAACACATGCGTAAACTACTTACAATCACAATCATATACAATCCTAAGTCTCCGAGTACTACAAAACTAGTACTCTATTACAATAAGCAGTAACCCAACTTACTTGAATTTGCTCGATCACTCGATCCCTTAGTCGCGAGCTGATTTGTCTTTGGGTGTCCTATAATACAAATAAGTCTTTTTAGTACTTATATTTTATGGATTCTTATTCTAATTTATAATGTAACTCATTTTTGCCATGTATACCTATAACGTTCTAATGATTCGTTGTACTCTATTTCGGGGCTCGATTCCTAAACTAAATTCTAGTTTTAATTCCAAAGTCTTAAATAGGCTCAAATCCTAATGTGACATTAATCACATTACGCTCGGATATTCAAATATCCTATTGGGTCGTAATTTAGTATTCTAAACTATTCGGTACATGCTAACCCTAATTGAGGTATCGGATTTATTCCCAATGTGTAAAAATCTTACATTTTGAGATATTTATGTAAAATTAAATGTTATTTCAGATTTATTATTTTCTGATTTCTATTATAATATTATCTAAATAACCTTATTTTTTTAGATTTATTAATTTACACTTTCACATATTATTAATTTCTTATATTACTTACCTAATTTCCCTAATTAACCATACTTAATACCTAAAGGCTAGGATTAGGGTTCCACTTCAAAGATTAACATCCTTAAACATATAATTAATATCCCAATCAGTAATTAACATCCTAATCACCTAATTAACCCTAAATCACCAAATTTTCCCATCATTATAAGGCTAAAAATTAACTTAAAAATGTCGAAAATTAATTTAAAAAAAATGGCTTTATAGTACTATTCTATATCATATGAGCATCTTACAGAAAAATTTTGAATTCCAAACTACATTTCTAAGCCTATTTATTTTCCGGTTTAGTCATGTTCGGTTTTGAACAATTTGTTAAGGACCCTATAATTACAAATTTAATTAAACTAAATCAATATTTTTCCCTAAATCTACATACAATAAAACCTCAGAATAACAAGTTTCATAATTTTCTAGGCAAAATAACTAATTTTACAAAATTATTCAAAATCGGTTTATTTAAGAGACTAACAGGTCCAAAGCTTTCTGGCCGTCCAAACCCGGTCCAAGGCTATCGGCCGGTCCAGGCGGTGGTTTTAGTGTAGGGTGGTGGTGGTGGTTCGATTTCAGGTGGTGGTGAGTGGTTCGTTTGGTTCACTTGCCTAATCTGCACAGTTTTCTTTTTCTTTTTTTTTCTAGATTTTCTCTCGATTTTTTCAGTGTTTCAATTTTTCTCAGATCCTAAACTGACCAAATGACTTCTAGAAATTTTTCCCCTATTTATAGACAATTGTCGCAATTAATTTGCATTAATTTGATAAGACTTTGCCCCAATTTCTTGATTTTTGGCTTTTAGATTGTCCAAATTTTATTGGTTAATTTTTCTTTTTCTGGTTTGAACCTGACACGACCTGATCTTGGTTCAGCTTATCATCCTCTGATTTTTTTCTGATTTTTCTATAATTATTTTATAATTTTCTTTAATTATTTGCTTAGTTTTTGGCCAATTTAGGTAATTACACGTATTTTTATCTACACGTAAATACATGTGGTGTATACGTAAACATTCCTAACTATTATTTTGGTCATTCTAAAATTTTTAGTATACATATAATTTATCTCTAGTAATTTATTAGTTATTTCATTATACTTTTTGCATTTTCGGTAATTAATACCTATTATGCTTAGAATTTGAAAATTTTATAGTCTCATATTTTATTACTTATTTTCTTAAATTCAAGTTTACGGGGTCAGTTTTACTAATATTCCTCTCAATAGTTTATAATTTGGGTTTGATCGAATCCTTTAACCGATCGCCCTAAACCTTGAGTTCTAAGTTCAACTCTACGGTTACTTGGCTTAGCTTTAGGGCTTACAGTACCTAGGAATGAAAATCTACTATCATTATTTGCCCTTGACTCCCGTAGTTAAAGACTTAACTATGGGAGTATACACAAGGGTGTTGTTTAGTTCACTAGGTCAACAAGTAGGCTATACAATGATAATGCTTAAAGGTCTTCGTGTGGTTACCTAGTATTGTTGTTATGCATTTTGTTGGCATTCTCATACCTTGATATCTGTTGAAATATATTGTATTAATTTTTAGCCCAAGGGTTGCAACTTTTGGCTTTCCCACCTATTCTCTCACCGTACAGATGCTTAATATAGCTATTAAATCCTATCATCATTACCCTGCAGGCTTTAATAATTGACGGCAATATGGTACCCATTGGATTTTTTGTTTTAAATACGTGGTCTCCATCTACACTGGGTAATCAAATTGTACTTGTTTCCATTATTTGAGAGGGGATTATTAGGATAAGTCTAAAATCTTTGAGAAGCTTTTCTATCTAGTGTTTTCTTTTGGTTTGTTCTTCTCTCCTCTATTGAAATCTTCCTTCTTATGTAAGAAAAAATTTATAAATCTTCCTCCCAACTTTTTCTTCAGTTAAGCTTCACATTCTATTTGGTATGGTTAGGAGCAAAATTCGCTTTATCATTCCAATCGATTTTGAGGCTACTTCTTCCTCCTTACTAGAGACAATTTGATTAGCTTCAACGTCAGGTAGCTTGGCAAATGGCAAAATATAGAGGTAGGAGAAGCTTACTTGTATTGAAGCTCTTTTGCTAGATGTTTATCCAAACAATGGAGAAGATGCATCACCTACTAGGTACCTTTATAACAACTTGGTTTATAACATTGATTCACTAGATGGAGTGATTAATGATGCAGTTAAGACAATTGTTTCAAAGTACAACAAATATTTTCAAGATCTTTTGCTTGAATGGCATTTACTTAAGCTTAAGGAGGATGAGAGCGTTTGTTTTCCCATTGAGCACAAATTTCACTTTTATTTGAAATATTTTGATTTTAGGTTGCGTTTGCCTTTCTCTTTGTTTCAAAAACAAATTTTCACTATTTCCATTATTGTGTCAAAGTATGGTTTCTCCAAATACATTTTGGCTTCTTGTCACATTTGAGATCATTTGTGAAGAGCTCAAAGTTAGACCTACATCTCAACTGTTCAAATATTTCTTTACAATAAAGAGGAAGCCGGATGGTTAGTTTTATAAGATAGCATGACACGACCATAAGTTTATGGCGATTTAAAGTCCAAAATTCACAAGTGCCATGATAAATAATTCTTAGTTAGGTTGGATGAGGACTTGGATTTCTAGAGCAAATAAATGAGCCTATTTGAACCAAGGATATACAGTTATTTCCAAATGACGTCGTAGCTATCAAGAAGATTCAAAATAGGTGGCGTAATAAAATGTTCTTTTAGGATTTTGAAAGGATTATCTTTCGATATGAAAAAAGGGAACCTATATTTTTTGTTAAAAAGGTAAGGTTTGATCTACTACTATGTCAAGTTGAGTTACAGGAGGAAAGTTGTTTTTTGTGACTCATAAAGGGAGACTTATTGCCTTTAAACTTCACTCAATACTGATTTGTAAGTTTCATTGATTTTCTTTATTGTAATGCTCTCTCTTTTTTGTAGATATGGGTGTAGGTAATGTGAACCCTAAAAAATTGCTAGCCTAATCTAAGGCCAAAAAGCAAAAGTTAGATAAGCGTGTCGCTAAAGGCACCATAAGTCAAGCCGTAATGTAGAAGCAAATTGTTAAGGAGAAGTTTGTCAAAGAGTTAACCATTCAAAAGAAAAAGGAAGAGAGCGCCCATCCTGAGGGTGAGCAAATACCACATCAGGAAGATACTCTTAAGATTGTATAAGATGAGGTACTGCCCAACATAAGAGATGATGCAAAAGAGGGACTAATATAAGGGATGTTGTTTCCTGTGATAATTCTAGGATAAATGATTATGTATTTTCACCTAGTCAAGACTTTATGCAGATAATTATGGATGGAATATGATGTTGATTTACTTGTCAAATTTTTTTAATTTAAGTACATTATTTCAATAAATAAATAAATAAATAAATAATGGAGTAGGATAGATATGTATTATCTCCACTTCAATATTTAAATGTCGTCACATTTGATCTATTATTAAGATTATAACGACTTAACAATGATATCACTAAAAATCTTGGTAATCTCAAATGTTTATTTGAATGTTAACGAAAATTGATGACAAATTTGGTTTGCATCAATAGTTTGGAATGCAATGAAATATAAAAAAATAAAATTAAGATTATAAAATACTAATGAAATAAAATGTGTTATATATGTAAAATACTCTTTTAATTATTAGATATTATAATTAAATCAGAAATTAAAAAGATAATTTCAACTAATAATAATTCACGAGATTGGTATTTCTAAAAACACATTTAATTATATAACCTGAAATCGGAAGGTCTAGTTTTCAAATAAAATAGCGGTTTACTCTAACAGTACACAAAACATGAGGTTGAGTTGGAAGTGGAACTGGACCACGTCATTTCCTTTCTCCAACAACTAGTCTCATGAAAATATTTCAGACTGGCCTGATGAGGATCCGGAAACGTTCAAGTAATCCGAACCAGACCGAAAACCCAATCACCTCCATCCACGTGTCAGAGAGCAAACGTCCCCCTAACAGTAGAGAGAGAGAAACCAGAGAGAGAAATTTTTCCCTTCTCTCTCTCTGTATATGTGTGGTATAATGTGAATTGTGACAACGAAGCAATAAACCAGAGTCTCTCAGATACAGGTTTTTTTTTCTACTTTCTCCAGATAGAAAGAGAGAGAATTTGAAGAGATAGAAATAAAGAATAAGAAAACGAAAGAAAAGTTTTGAGTTTTAACCTAAGTTAGGGCATGATGGAGAATGATAATATTAATAGCAACAATAACAGTAATAATCTCAAGAACGAGGAGGACGACGAAGAAATGGAAGGTGAAGAGGATGATAAGGTAGGTCCAATGGAGGAAGACGAAGAGCAACAGTTTGTAGGCTCTTCTCTTACAATGGAGAGAGTCGCTGCTGCTAAACAGTTCATTGAGAGTCATTATAAAGCTCAAATGAAACATATTCAAGAACGCAAAGAAAGGTAAATTATAATTGTAGTAATCATCATCTTCATCATCATCGTTATTGTTATAATTATTGCAATAGTAAGATGTGTTGTTGTTATTGTTGCTGCATTAGTAATTCGTTTCTTTATTTTTTAGTGTTTCGTGATTATGTGTAGGAATGTTTTTTTTTTTTTGGCCCTAGGGTTTGAGGAATTGAGAATTAGGTGAGTGAAATCGTGTTTGTTTTGTATAAGGAGGTTGTAATAGGTGATTATGTGTAGTTTGAATCGAGGCAAAAGACTGGAAGTTTGACATTTTTGTTAGTTAGTTGTTTATTGGAAAAATAACTTGGATTGTGTTTTTTTCCTGATTTTCCGAATATAATTATAGTATAGCATTGCGATCGTCAGAGGCAATTTAGTTATTGTGATAAATTTTTCCTAGAGGTGTTAGTTGTTCTTTGGAAAAATAACTTAGACTCTGGTTTTTTCACCGATTTTCTGAATATAATTATTGTATAGTCTTGTGAATAGGCTATGTAGGTATTGTGATAAATAATTCCTAGAGGTTTTGATGTAGATCATGGTGGTAGGTAGTGGTTTGGTCTGCGGTGATGGTTAAGTACAATGGAAAGTGACAAAGAGGAAATTATTTTCACTATCTTATATTGGAATATTTTTCTTTAGCAAGTTCGTATCACCATTGGCTGTTCAGTTATGGCCTGGCCTTCCAGTTCAGCATCATTTACTGCTAAAATGTTACTGCTGTTGATAACTAGAGTAAGATTTGGAAAACATTTCCTCGAAATGAATGCATACTTAGGTGGAATGATGAGATATGAGGTTCCTTTCTCATTGCTTCTGAAACGAGACTAGATGTTTTAATTGTCCTGATTGACAGTTTTAGGTAAGTTAAAAGTTAAAACTTTTCTTTTGGGGTGGTAAGTTTTGAGTAAGTAAAACTGTAACAGTATATATATTGGATTTCAGGGGTTAAAAGATGGGAAAGTCATATCTTCATCCCAATGAAGTGTGTTTGTAGACCATGTCCAAATGTGATATTGGTATTATTACTACGTTTACGTTACCTAAACCAACCCCCCTACCCAAACAAATAAATGAACAATAAACCATGTGTTTGAAGTATACATAAATTTATCACTTTCTTTTATTGCTTTCCTGGATTATGGAGCTGGGAAGTATGATAGAACTTCATGAGGAGAGGGAAGCCAGTACTGGGTGCTCATTTTTTATGTTGGCTCAATTACTTCTGGCTATATTGAAATATTTATATGTATCAATGCTGAACTGTTTTATTGGGGATACTGAAGGAAATTTCAGCTTTATGTTTGAATCTAGGTGTTGTAATCTGTTTGGACCAAATGCCAACCCACAGATAATGAGCATTTTATGTTAAAAGATGTTTTAGTTAGAAACTTAAGTTGTGTAGATTTCTTTACATTTGTTTGAGCAATAGAGCTTAGAAAGGTGGTACTGTAAAAAATCTGGTCCATATAATTTCCATTTAACAAATAGACAAATAGTGATGTTCATCCACCTTGAACTTTTTTTCCTCCTTGGTGTAAGTCTTCCTTAGTGATGTAAGGAAAATAGCATTATTCAGTGATTTTATCCTTTAAGCTTGGTAACTAATCTAAATAGATCATTGAGTGATGCTTTGAAATCACATGTAATATCCCATAGATGTTGAATAACAAATGGAAGAACCACATTACAAGTATCTAATGGAAAGTTTTTAAAGGAACGAGAAACTTCATTGAAAACTACTTTATTGACAAAATGATTCTTCATTCAAATCTTTCCATTAATTATATAAGCACTAAATTCCATACTTAGGAACTTATGTATCAAATTATGAGTGAAAATTGTTTCTGAAAAGATTACTAAAGATAGAATTTCCTGATTGCAGTGGTAAGAGATATAAAGATTTCAGTTCCTGGGAGAGCAATTATATCTTTATCAATAACATATATCCAAATTCTATGAGGAATACAGGGCTCATATCTTTAGTCTTTGTATGTGAGAAGCTTGTATAAGTAACTTAATTTTGAATTTGTTATTGTTATATCTTCTATCCCTGTTACTCATGCTGCATCATTGTGTTTAAAAAGTCTCTTTATTGCTATGACAATAAATCCTTTATGAATCATTCTATTAGGGACAGTAATAGATTTTCTACTCAATAGAGCCTAAACAAGGTGTTGTTTACAAAGTTTTATTACATTCTCATAATAGGAGATCACTTGTTTGGTAATTAGAGATTGTTTTTCTTGTTTGTTTTTGAAGTGTTATAAATTCTCTGTAGGTCAGGGTGTAAAAATATGAGACTTGCTTGATTACTTGGCCTTGCTATTATCCTGACAATGAAATATAAAATTGATAACAGGCGCTTGTTCCTGGAGAAGAAATTAGCAACTTCAGATGCATCTGAAGAGGAACAAATAAATATACTTAAACAATTGGAAAGGAAGGAAACGGAATACATGCGGCTGAAACGTCACAAAATATGTGTTGATGATTTTGAGCTGCTGACAATCATTGGGAGAGGAGCTTTCGGAGAGGTCAGATTTATACCTGCTGGTCATATAACTTTTGTGGTTCCCAAACGATTTCTTGAATAAATCTCACACATGCTACTCCTAGTTATCAAAAGCTCAATGAAAAGACAACATCCAATACCAAAAAGTTCTTTTCCTTTTTAGTTTTAATACCAAAAAGTCCTTGTACACCTCAAACTCTTGGCAAGCCCCAAATCCTTGTGCATAATGTGCAAGTGAAAAGGCTCGAGGTGGACAAAAAGAACAATTGTTTTCTAAAGGCTTCATGTCTTAGTTTCATATGTTAAAATTACAAATGTAATTTTGGAAGATTCTTACTCCTGTTACAACCATGTGTCCTTGATATAATGATGGGCAATAATGAATTATCTCATGCATGCTCTTCTTGGTTATCAAAAGCTTAGTGAGAAGAAATTATTCAATACTAAAATGTTTTTCTTTTTCAATCACATTACTAAAATGTCCTTTCAAACCTCGAGCTATTAGCGAGCACCAAATATTTGTGCTTAATGCACAAGTGAAGGGCTCGAGGTGGACAAAAAGAACAATTGTTTTCTAGAGGCTTCATCTCTTGGCACTATCTATTAAAATTACAATTGTGCTCATTGGAGATCCTTACTCCCATTAGAGCCACTCCTAAATTTTGCTTGAATAAGAGCATCTCTTGATGACAAAGTCAAATATTTGTAGCCTTATTTGAGGCCACTTTTGGTAGTTTTGCTGCACATGTTGTTGCACTACTAATATTGATTGTTGATCTCTGCTTGAGGCATCAAATATCAGAACATGGAAATAGGTTCTCTTGGAGTTGCCTGTTCAGTACATGGGATGATAAGATAACTTCTTCTTTTTTTTTTTTTTTTATTTAAATGGAAGGGTATAGCCATATTATGACTGGTTACCTCTAGACCCACGAACTACCTTACAAGACTCGTGTGGCAAGTAAGAATAGTTTACACTATATAGGTAACCCTAAAAGGTGTTCATAATGGAATTTAAACCTAAGACCTTATACAACTTATAACAAGTGTATCTTAAGTTTTAACCATTAGGCCAATCATTAGAGGCTAGATAACAAGATAACTTCTTTTTTTTTTTGGTAATGTTAGTTTTTTTTTTTTTTAAATATATATAAGAAGAGAGAATGTACAGAAGACATCTAAGCATTCGATCCAAAACTAATAAACAAAAGGGTAATTTGATCAAATCTTAGCTATCTATAGAAATCTATACATAGCTATTAGAACCTTGACCAGGAGAAGAACCTAAGATAAACAAAATTTTTGTAGCAAAGATCAAGAGTGAAGTAGGTATAGCACCTACCCTTTTACAATTTCTCTGTTTCCAAAAATAATAAAAAACTACTGAAGGGACCTTTCTTCTTCGAGAATCTAAAAATAACCTAAAAGACATCACCACATCTTGAAAAGATATTGTGGTGAACACTTCTGAACTTGAGAATTGATAAACTCTCTAGATCTCCTGCCAAACAATTCTTGCTGCCGCACAACTTGCAAACAAATGCAGATGTGTTTCGTCTTCATTATTGCCTAGAAAGCAACAATTTCGATTAATAATACTCCAGCTTAGTAACTTGTCTTGGGTATACAACCTATCTTGAATGGCTAGCCATAGTATGAAGGAGTGTCAAGGTACATTTGACTTGTTCCATATGATCTTAGCCCACTGCACTTTATCATGCTGCTGTCTTGTGGAGTTATATGCTTCATGAATTGAGAATGGCTTTGTTGGCTGGGTTGGATGTAGATGGAATATCGTCTTTTATGTTTTGTCAAATTTCTCTAGGTGGCCATTGCCAGCCTTCATGGCGTATTATAGAATTAACCATTGCTTCCTTTGGCTAACCCAGGTTGTAAATGGTTCTTTCTCTAAGCCAAGATGTAAAGAGTTCTTTAGGGTGCCAATTATCGTATCATAAAGATATCCTTTGACCATTACCCACTTTCTAATGGAGAAGAGGCCCAACCCAAGACCTAGCTTGTAGAAGTTTGTACCATGTCTAAGAGCCTTAAGAAGGATTTTTGATAGACCAAAAGTTTCTGTTCTTAAGAAGTTCATTCTTGACCTATCTCAACCATAGAGAATCTTCTTCATCCGAGCATAAGTTCCATATGTGCTTAAATTGAGCTACCTAATTCCAAAAAGTGAGATCCAAAATACACAAACCTCCTTCCTCGCTCAAACAATGTAGTTCTTCCCAAGCTACCTTTACTCTTGCCTTATTCTCATCCAACCCATTCTGCAAAAACCTTTTTACTTTTGTTGTAAGGTCCTTGAGGATACTTTTGGGGAGAGTAAAGGTAGAAAACCAATATAGCTGTAGAGAGAAAAGAATTACTCTTTATAAGTTGAAGTCTCCTTGCATAAGATAGAGGAAGTCCAACGATTTACGCGTGTAGCAAATGGACTAACTAAGATCTTATAATCACACCTTAATAGTCTTGATGATAGAAGAGGAACTCCTAAATATTGTAATGGAAGTTGACCTTGAGAGAAGCCCATACAAGAAACGATGTACTCTTTGTCAACCCTTGGCACTCCACTAAAAAACACGATGCTTTTATTGGGGCGCATTTCAAACCTGATAATTGAAAGAAGTCATCCAAGCACTCATTTATTAGCTTGATTGATTTATGGTCTCCTTTTGAGAAAACCATGAGGTCATTTGCGAAATATAAATTAGTAAGTTTGTATTTGTTGCATCTCCTATGATATTTGAAACCAGGTTTAGCATCCAGGTTCCTAAATAAACATGATAGAACTTCCATAATCAAGATAAATGGATAAGGTGAAAGAGGGCTACCTTGTGTAAGGTCACATGTATTAGGGAAATAGTTGGTCAATTCACCATTAACACTTATGGAAAAATTGAGGTTAGAAACACATTCCATAATCCAATTAACAAACTGGTGAGGGAAACTCATAGCCATCAAAGTATGTTTAAAGAATGACCAATTGACATGATCGTACGCCTTCATGATGTCAACTTCTATTGCACATCTAGAGCCATGTGAATCTTTATGATAGCCATTTAATAATTCCTGTGCCACGAGGATATTATTCACTATCCATCTCGCTTTGATGAAAGCCGATTGTTCCCTGTCTACTAAGCTTGCAATAACTGATATAAGATGATCAACTAAGATTTCAGAGATGCATTTATACAAAATATTACAAGTAAGCTATTGGTCTAAAATCAACAAACATTGAGGAGTATCTACCTTGGGAACCAAAGCTAGGTAGGTAGAGTAGATAGATTTTAGCAATTTAGCTGTTGCAAAGAAATCTTTAATGGCTGTAGAAACATCCTTCCCCACCAAATCCTAAGTGTATCTAAAGAAATTGGCATTTTATCCATCTAGCCCTAGAGACTTATCTTTTGCCATTGACCACATAGCATCCTTTATTTCCACATTCATGATAGGAGAAAGCAGATTCTGTATTTGTAGGTAGCTGATTCTATACCTGATGAGGTTAGGAATATCATCCAAATGTGGTTCACCCCCTTGAGATTCAGACAACAAATTCTTGAAGTAACTTACAACAGCTTCTTGAATGTGTTGTTTTCCTGTGATGGTTGTTCCATTGGCATCCTTGAGAGAATGAATGCCATTCCTAATCAACTTTTGCTTTGAGGATCTAAAGAAGAATGCCGTATTATTGTCTCCCAAATTAAGCCATGTATCTGTAGACTTTTGGCACCAAAAAGACTCTTCTGCTGCTCTTTTAAAGTAATAGTCCTTAAATAAAAATTTCTCGCCTTCCCAATCAGTCGAAGTAGGATCTTGTCTGTTTGAGATTTGTTTCTCCTTCAACAGCCTATTTGCCTCCTTTACTTGAAGAGAAATGTCAGCAAATGATTCACTATCCAGTCTTCTCAACTCCCGCTTCGACATCTTAAGCTTAGTGATGACTTGGTACATGAGAGTACCTACAACATCTGTCTTTCAAACTTGTTCCACTATGGGTAGAAACTTTGGGCCTTTCTTCCAAAAGTCAAAAGAACTTGAAGGGGATGTTCCTTAGAGTCGCATTGATATTTAGATAGACCATAAGGGGGCAATGATTTGACACTCCTTAAGCCATTATATGTATATTTGTAGCTGGAAAGGATTGAAACGACTGCATACTGATAAAGTGCATGATCTAATCTTCTTGAGAAGAGATTAAAAGGGCATTTACTTGTCCCAAGCGTAGAGAGGCTCATTAGTTCTTGCTTCCTCCACTTCAACTTTGTAACAAAAGTTATTAAAGTGTTCCATACCTACGGAAAGATTTTCAATCCCACCCAACTTTTCTTGTACTGTTCTACACTCAATAAAATCCCCAAGGATCATCGAAGACCCCGATATTGGTTCTTTAAGATTAAAAAGATCATTCTATAAAGTTGTTCTCTCGGCAATAGAGTTTGCAAGTGTAAACAAAAGTTACCCAACCCTAGGATCCTTCACTTAGTAGCTGACATTTACGGTGTATATAATGCCTATGTGAATTGAGCATATCAATTGACCATAGCCTCGAGTTCCATGCTACCCATACCCTCCCACTTAGGTGTTGCACCTTTTGCCAAGATGGTCAAATTCCTGACTACACAATAGGACTATTTTGCTGCTTCACTTTGGTTTCCAATAATCGAAACAATGAAATGTTGTAATCAAAACAAAAATCTCTAACAGCCTTCGCTTTATTTAGGTCATTGAGACCTCTTATATTCAAAAATGCTAACATGATATATATAAAAGGAAGGGAAATATTGCTATAATAAACTGGAGGGAAGACCCTCAATCATCGACTCGACTAGATTCATCCCCGATCATCACCTCTTGCAAGCTTTTCTTTCTAATCTTCTTCTTTTTCACAACTTTATTCCAACTAAGGTTCCTTGTCTCCTCCTTTGGCATTGTTGTCGGGACAGACTGCTGGGTCTATGGGACAAAAGAGGAGCATGAATCACCTGTCGCAACTGGCAAGTTACAATACTCCTCTTCATGTGAGTTGTTTTGAGGTGAGGAGGTTTCACCCAATAGGAGGGGATTCCATAAGCTTGAACTTGCCAAAGCTATCTCCGTACTTTTTTGTCTTGCAACATCCTTACCTTTGCCAGGAGTGTTGGGGAGCTTAGGAACATCCTGATCCAGTTCTTTAATGACAATTCCACCTTGTGAATTTGTCATAGACCGCCCTACTACCTTAGGGGATTTGGTTGCTTCGTTGCTGATTCCTGTCTAGGGACTTGATGACTCATTGGAACTAGATTCTATAGGTGTAATGTTCTCTCCACATTTGGTTGTACTATGGCCAAAGACTTCACATTTTGAACAACTTTGAGGCATGTTCTGGTACTCAACATCTACAATAGCATTTGACCCATCTAGCTTCCTCATGGCAAAGGTTAAAGGCAAGTCTGCACCTGCTTCCACTTCAACAGGAGACTTAATATGCTCCATCTTTGCTGAAACTGAGTCTATTTGAAGAGGATGCTCAATAGCACTAGCAGCATAGCTATTCCCGTTTCTATGTAGATATTGCATAGGAACACCCTACAACCTAACCTAAATAAGAAGTCTTCTAGGAAAGATACAATAATAGCTCTTATCCAATTTCCATTTCTCAAGAATGATAAGCTACTTAGCGAAATATCATGGTTGTCTAAGAATTTTGGATAGAGAATACTCATCTTTAAGCTTGAAGAAAAAATACCTGTCCGTTGCCATTTGTGAGAACCTCAACTAGACCTTCATCCTTCCACCTAGAAAAAGCTAACTTCTAGACAGATAAAAAGGATAAACCTTTACTTAGGAAATAACTCATTGCAGTATGACACTAGATTTTCTCCCCAATATGCGCAATCATGGCAAGAGACTCAACACAGATAGATAGAAAGCTAACTTCTGGATAGATAGAGAGGATAAACCTTTACTTAGGAGATAATCCATTGTAGTATAATGCTAGATTTTCTCTCCAAAACGCGCAGTTGTGGCAAGAGACTTAATACAAATAAAGTTTCCTTCTCATTTGGGAGTGAAATACTCTAGGGAGACATCTATGAGTGACGCTGAGACATTGGTGGATTGATTTGTGGTCACCTGGGCAAAGGATAGAGGTTTAGGGAAAATTCTTTTCTGGTTTTCCTTTAGAGGATTGGAGAAAGTCAGATAAAAAATGTGGACATCTTTTTTCTCTTTTACAAACTTTTCTCCATTTGGTTTGCCACCTCAACCATGGCATTTAATGTGGATTTAGAGGTTGAGTTAGCTGATAGACCAAGAGAAGAAGTTTGGCCAGATACGTCAACTTTCTTGGTGTTAGTGGTAGAGGTTAGAGGAGGAAAGTCCTCGTCTTGACAACCTAACAAAGTAGTTGAAAGTTGACTAGAGAGATTATGAAAGGTCACATCATCCTTTACTGCCTCATTTTGTACACCCAAGGAAGGCCGGTTTTGTTCCAAACCAGAAATTGCTTGTGTTTTCCTTTCCAACTTGTTCCTTGAAGCTTTCCGGCTGCTCTTCGCGACTGAAAGGAGATTATTGTCAGCGTCCTTGGTCGTTGCATTTTTCTTGAAAGAGGGCAAGCTTGAGGACATAGCTTTGGCCGTGAGAGCCTCAAAGCAGACTTTGTTTCTCCTAACAAAAGTCCTCATGGAAGGAGGAGGTTGTGAACTACAAACCCTGAGAACCAAAGCTAAAGGGAACAACACCAGGGGTAGGAGAAAAGAGGGAGATTAGAGAAAGATAGGAGTGAAGAGAGGAGAGAGAGAAAAGAAAGGTGAAAGGAAGAACGAAAAGAAGGAAGGGCAGAGGGGTGTAAGCAAAAGAGAGGAGGAGGAGGAGGAAGAGGAGAGAGAGGGGAGGGGGGGGTGGGGGGCGGTAAAGAGGGGGAGAGCTGGAGAGGAATTTCTCTCTCTACATGACAAAAGAGAGAGGTAGATGACAAGATAACTTGTTAAAGGGAAAAAAAGAAGTCCATTGAATTTCTTTCATAGAAAGCTGAGTTGGATCTTTTACGATTCTAGTGTTGTCAGATGTGTGACCACTTTGTTCAAGGGTTGACAACCTTCAAATGTAGAAGGGATGATAAGTGAGCAAAGCGAGAGAATTCTGATGATATCTGTAAACTTCAGTGCATGCTTTTTCTTATCCTTAGCACCTTGCAAGTCTAGCTCTTTCTTGGAGTGATGGGTATGGGGTCATGAGACTCAAATTTTAAACACATGTTTTAGTAAGACTTGACATCCATTGGCTGGGAAACATGCTGCTTTGAATGGTTTTCTTATTTTTATCTTAGGGTAGGTTGCTTTTTTAGGGTTTGCTATTGTATCGATCTGATATATTCCTTTTTTTTTCCCCTTTTTGTAAAACTCTCATGTTTTTCCTTTCTTTCTTTCTTTCTTTTTTTTTTTTTCAATTTTCTGGGGTTTGCTATTATAAATTTGAAGTGAGTTTATATAATAGCTTGTGTTATCTAGTATTTTTGCATTGTGGTTTTGTTACAACTGAATCAAGTAATGAAACATATGGAATAGCTCCTTTAAGCTTGTGCACACACACAAGAAAGAGAAACTTCAATGAGATTGTGTGTATAGGTACTGGTGGGGTCTTCATGTATAATAAATGCATGAAGTGCAGTGTTGTGTTGTTAAATGACAGTGTATAGTGCAGTGTTGGTTATATGGTCTGATGTAGTGTCTGTTATGTGCTGATCATGGTGCCTAATAGTTGAACATTATTGCTACTTGTACCTGCAATATATGGCGGAAAGAAAGGAAAAGAAAGGACAAGTTCTATTTTATTCAAACTTTGTGTTACTGAGATTGTTGAGTTCTCTCTTAACAAGCCTGAGTTTATTGTAATCAAAATAGGTAAATATGGTCGAAAAGCTCACAAGAAAAACATTGGATTTGATCTCATCATAAATAGGGCCTAAAACTCAAAATTACCTTCAATCATGTTAGAGATTCCATGTAGAATATGGTATATATACACCAACTACTCAACCTTTATTCAGTCTGGTGTAAACTACACATCATCCCATTGTATATAACATGAAAAATTTGTCATCACTAGAAAACAACAAGAAGGTAATCAAGTCTCTAAAATGAACTGTTATGGGTGTTTTATTTGATTGGAGATGTTAAAATCAGAATCAAATGGGAAAAGTATCAGTGTGAAAAGCATTGCAGAGTATTGACCAAAAGTTAGTTAAAAATAAGAAAAATAAAAGGGAAACTCCTTAGGTTCTGTGGCCAGCATGGGTTAACAGCCATAATGGTGTTAACACTACACACCAACGTTGCTGTGGACATGAGTACTACTGTAATTGTTCACAAGATCGTCAGTTCACATCCACAGCGCAAAACCTGTTGTTCAACCACATTTGCAATGAAAAAAATTGTATCTCGGGCTTATTATATGTGGAACTGGAATCACTACTATCCAAAATGTGTCGTGGTTGCTTAAGGGGGCACCTTTGCTCCTGAAATTGCTTCCACATAGAAATTGTACCCAACCTGTCAAGTGCGATATATGTTACGGTGCCAGTTTATCCCATGTTGAATGATATGCTCTTCCATGAAACTACTATAGTGAAACCATTTCACAGCTCTAGTTTTCACCATTTTCCACACCTGCTGCTTCCCACTTCAATTGTCACTTGTTTGTTCCATCTATGTCGTGTTTATCTGAATTAAGCTCTAGTCTGTGACGTGTTATAAACAAGGAAAATTGCACTTGCAGGTCAGACTTTGTCGTGAGAAGATATCAGGAAATATTTATGCCATGAAAAAGTTGAAGAAATCAGAAATGCTTAGCCGGGGACAGGTGAGATTTGAACTTGATTTCTAAGTCCTTTATATCATGCAGTGCTAATTCAGGTCAGGGAATGTCCTTTTGAAATTTTGGAAGGATGTGGATTTAAATTTTATTTTTCCCCCTCCACTTGCTAATGCTGATTTTTCCTGTTTCAGGGGCAGGTTTATTGTTCATTTGTGTGAAGAAATTTTTCTGTTCTCCTCTCAATTTATATGCATTGTTCTTTTGCATATGTAGCAGTAGCCTGGTGTCTCTTATTCTTAGTCTTGTCAAAAGAATGAATACAAGTCAAAAATAAAAGAAGAAAATGATTTGCTATTACCATTTTGCAATGAAATTACAGTTCAGCAATCTGCATTCCTTTTTACAACATTCTTGCTTATTCCCTATTTATGGCCGGGTTCATATATCTTTTCTGCTGGAAACAGCTTGATCTGCTTCCTTGATATCCTTTTTCTGCTCTGTTATTGTGGCATGAGTGTTATAGGTGAATGTATATGTTAGTCCATGTATCAATTTAGACTCAAATGTTTTCTGTTTGTAGATCTATAAGTATTTGCCGCTGATTATATTTTCTTAATATAGGTTGAGCATGTCAGAGCTGAAAGGAATTTGCTTGCAGAAGTTGCCAGCCATTTCATTGTTAAGCTATATTACTCCTTTCAAGATGCTGAATACCTCTATTTAATTATGGAATATTTACCTGGTGGTGACATGATGACCTTGCTCATGAGAGAAGAAACTTTGACAGAAACCGTGGCCAAATTTTACATTGCTCAAAGTGTTTTGGCAATCGAGTCCATTCACAAACATAATTACATTCACAGGTTTGTATTTTCTTACTTCTATGCTTTACTCAGTTAACTTCTCAGGTATGATTCACTTTTTAGTTATAAAATAAATTTGGACCATTAGCCTTTTTCTGATGTTACAGGGATATAAAACCTGACAACCTTTTACTGGATAAAAATGGTCATATGAAGCTCTCAGATTTTGGTCTGTGCAAGCCTCTGGACTGCTCACATTTATCTCCTATTAATGAAAATGAAGCCCTTGAAGATGGAAACGTGAGAGAATCTATGGATGTTGATGGAAGCACTCCTGAGACCAGCAATGCAGGCTACTGGAAAAGTCCACGCGAGCAACTCCAACATTGGCAGATAAATAGAAGAAAGCTGGTATGTATGTCAATTCATGTTCTCTGCATAGAGTTTCTCAAAATAGAGTAGAAGCTGTGCATAGAATTGGTTGTCTAAACTGAAAAGGGTATAATTCACCTTCAACTGCAGTTGCTTCCATCTCTCTCTTATTATATTATAATACTTTTTCATGATAATTGGAAAAGAAATCTTCAAATCCAGTATCATAGTTACTTTCTCATGCAGTGAAAATAAATAATGTTAAATCTCTGTCAAGAAAATGTTAGCCTTTTTTCAATCATTTGATGTATCGCGTAGAATTTTTTTTCTCTGCTTTTAGTATCCATAGTTAGCTACTGCAAGAAAGCTCAAAATTAAGTTGTTTACCTGCCTGCTAATGAAATTTTTTTCCAATTATATTTTTTTGAAACAAATCATGCACCTTATTCTTTATTAAATTATGGTTTATGATAGGCATTCTCTACTGTTGGCACCCCGGATTACATTGCTCCAGAAGTATTATTGAAGAAAGGATATGGAACGGAGTGTGACTGGTTAGTTTGAATGTAATTATGTTTGTTACCTGAATGCTTGTTTTTATTAAGGTCTCTTTCCATGCTTCCATAGATTATTTGCTGAAATTGCATGAAGTTGGTACTTGAACTAGCAAGGAGAGAAAATCTTTTGATAGCTTCCCCATTTTCACCTTTTGAATCAGAAAATGGAAACTCTACTAAATATGTCTGGGCTCAAACTGGCGAAAACATATCAATTTTCCCCTCTCCTGATAGGACTGCTAGGAAGATTCTTCATTGTCTCTCTTTTGTTCTGGCCCTTTACATTGTTCAAAGAATCTAAGTCATCTTTAATTTGTTGCTATATATTTTCTGAGTGTTGCCTATCTCTTAGCTGTCAAGTTCCCTTGTAGGATGTTGTTTTATTTCCCCCCTGTGAACCGTGAATAACTTTGTCTCCTCTAATCCCTAAGTTTTTTTTCCTTTCTGCACTGACCCTACTATAATTCAATCCCCTTGAGGGCCTTAAACAGAAGATGGGAAGTCTAAAGACAGTCAAGAGAGAGTGTTCCACTGCTTGTTTTTAATCCCAAACTTCAGTTATCCATTTCAAATTGCTCACCTGGACTCTTTCCACATGGGAAGATAACTTAGGTGGAGTAACTAACATACCTTTTTTTTTTTCAATGAGTTGTCACAATTAGACTTGTATTCAGAGTCATATGCTTTGAACTTCTGTTTTGCAGCTCATGTTGCAAAAGCCTTTCCAAAAGGGATGCACCATAGTAACCACTAGCCATATGGTCTTGTCATAATGTGTCTATGCTGGTAGTCACAGGTTTAGGGTTCAATCCTCAGTGGCAATTCACTTATTACTGAAAAAGGAGGGACTCATCTAGATTTTGTTGTTGATAAATATAAAACTCATACTAGATCTATTAATATAAACTTTTGGATTGATGGGCTGTGGAGACATGATGCCAAAGCAGGAATCACAATTTTATACTCCAAGCTGTCATTTAATCCCTTATTAATTAATTAATCCACTTAACGGGCTTAAGTAGAAGTATCAGCTCATAAGTGAGGGAAGTGTTAAGAAGAAGATATAAAACAATGGTGGTTCTATTAGCTTGTAGACACTTTGTATCAAAGTAACAGGTTGTGATTTCAAACCCCAACCCGTACATGTTTCAATCAAAAGTCTTAAACCAAAGGTGAGGTCGTGTTGGTAACAAATATAAAACCACGCTAGATTTATTAGCTTGAGGCTTTTAGATTGATTGGTTATGGATTTAAATTTAATCAAAGAGCAACAATTGAGTAGCCTGTATCTTTCTCTAATGTTAGTCTTTATTTTATATCAACAGAGAAATAATCCAAAGCTTTGGTAACCCATTCAGGATATTGGATATGCTTATAGACTACCATTTGATAGCAAAAGCTAATAAATAAATAAATAAATAAAAATAATTTTGATAAATAAATAATAAATATATAGGGCGAGTTAGATCATGCTTGTAGAGATCCATATTCCTTGGCAATGATGCAATAATGATCTTGAATATGTCTCCTTTTGCTTCATTCAACATCATCAAAATCCAGTTATTAGCATAGTATACTAGTAGACCATATCTTGTGCATACAAAATAATAATGGAACTGCTTAACATAAATTGAACTGGTCAATTGGCCTTGATGGTAGTGTCTTTCGTCATGTGGACATATTGCACCCAGACACAGAAGCATTGGTCTTTCCGTTGAATCCTTTGGGAGGATGACTATTGCATTTCTTTTTCTAAATTTTCTCTTGGAGCGTGTAAATTATTTTGTATCACTTCTACTGTGAACAGGGTATTTCATATTGCCTGAATAAATTTCAAACCGAGCTCCTCTCTTACAGGTGGTCACTCGGAGCCATAATGTATGAGATGCTTGTTGGCTATCCCCCATTTTTTGCAGATGATCCCATAATGACGTGCAAAAAGGTTTAACTTTTATGTTCTAGATTATATGTTCTTTTTCTAGCGTGTTGAATTATGATGCTATCTGGAGGAGTTGGCTACACTAAATAATTTAGGCTCTCTTTTCTCCGCATCTACTGCTGGGAGATCTGACATTTCTAATTTGTGTTTGCTTTAGAGCCTTTAGGGAAAGTGGGAACAGTGCATTTGTTGCCCTTGCATTTTTTTTTTTCCGCCTGAATCTCTTTGTAGAGTCCCCAATCGAAATGGTAGCTTTTGCATACTTTCATTTACACAGCTTTAAAGAGGCCACTTACTGCCAATTTTTTGTGCTTTGCCAGTATATGAGTGGGAAGGCAATACTAGCTCCATGATGTATCATCATTCATTTTCGAATTTTGCAGGATAAACTTCCTTAATTTACTGTTTACCCTTATCATATGTGGCTAAATCAAATCTTTGGCATTAGTTGTCTTCTAATACAACCTTTATGTAAGGAATGTGTCCCAAGTCTATAGTGATCAACAGGAACTTGGGACTTTTTTTCAAATAGCGTGTGATGACCAGATGACAAGATGGCTGCTACCTCATAAGCTCTAGCTATGTGACATTTCCCATTGAAAATTATCTTTTTATCCTTTACTGCTTGAGATCAGTTTCTTTTCCCTATGTGGTTTGTTAGAGGATCTATTTGATGTTATCTATAAATTACATCTATGTTTCCCTTTCTTTGGAACATGCAGATTGTGCATTGGAGAACTCACTTAAAGTTCCCGGAGGATGCAAGGATGTCTCCTGAAGCAAAGGATCTGATTTGTAGGCTGCTTTGTGATGTTGAACACCGACATGGGACTTGCGGTGGAGCAGACCAAATTAAAGTGTGATTTCTTACACACAACTGTAATATTACGTGGAGAAAACAATTTGCGTGCTCTTTTCTGATTGACAGTTGTGCTTATTTATCAATGAGTTCTTAATAGTAACGTTATGCTGGACCGAGCAGGCTCATCCTTGGTTCAAGGACGTTGAATGGGATAGACTCTATGAAATGGAGGCTGCTTTCAAACCAGAGGTTAATGGAGAACTTGATACTCAAAATTTTATGAAATTTGATGAGGTGGGTTGCTAAATGATTGTTTTTTAAATATGCCATCCAAAACCTATTCTGTCCAAGTCCATTCAAGAAATGAGCCGATAATGTTCTTTTATTCTTTAATTGAAAAAAAAAATTTCCCATCTGATAACATCTGCTTGTCACTTGGTGCAATCAAGTGTTTTAATTGCTGTTTGACAGAGTTTGTAAGAACTGGTGTTAAGGATGTTTTCTTTTTGAAAGTTGAGTTGATTTAATTTCTACTGTTTTAATCAGATAGTAATTTTCAAATTGGCACCTCTCAGTAGATGTTTTGGCTATCCAACTTATGTTGTCTCTTTTATTTCATGCTTATGCCTCTTATACCAAAGAGTTTAGGCATGATTGGTACAAGTCGTTCCTATATTTTATTGGGCTTTAAACTCCCATCTGAGTTTGTTATCGTTGTCTAAGCTTTATCATCTTTATTTACTCAAGAGAGCCTCGCTACTTTTTCTTATAAAAATAAGGTGTCACTACGTCAGAATAAACTTTCAATGTTCCAGTTCTTGTAACATTTACAGGTCGATCCTCCAACTTCTAGAACTGGATCCGGTAACTCAAGAAAGGTACATTCTCAAGACCAGGCTGATAGTGTGACTTGCAAGATATTGATGCTCTTTATGTTCATGATTCTGGATATGACGATTAAGCCTACAATGTAGTATTGTCTTTCATATTATAACAGAACAGCATCATGCGAGTATTATTAGTATGTTAGTCTGTGACGATACATAGATAATTTGTGGTGATGGTGTGGGAAAGGGACAAAGTAGGGTAGCATACAGTATAGCAGATTCAAATCAAATTCCGTGTGGGATGATGTAAATATTTTACGCTGAGCAGCTTCAATGCTTTTAATTCAAAAGATGAAATTGGAGCAGTAGCATGAAGTTGCACATTATTTGCTATCATTTAATGGACAAAAGTTCCAGGGTGACCTTTCATCTCTAAGATGAAGGTTTTTCCATCTCTTAGAAAAGAGTACTAGTTTACAACATTCCATCATTTCACTGTCAATCATGTGGCTGGACTGTGATTATGCCATCATGCAGTTGCAGTTCTGTAAGTTGTGATGGAAGTGCTTGCATGTTGTTGGCTAATCAGTGAGTTTCTACATCCCATTCTTATGGCAGTAGCAATCAGGTTGCTGAAGATGACTATTTTACTATAACCTGAGGATAATCAGTTTTGGACCCTGGGAAAAATACTTGGGGAATCTTCTACTGAGATTAGTGAGTATGGACAAATACCTGGATCTTAATGGTGATTGTACAAGTATGATTAAATCCTTTTAGTGAAGTTCAGATTGAATGGTGAAGGGTTCTGGTGATTTGTATTCAGTTTAGCTAGATTTTGTATATAGTTAGTAAACTACGTACTCTTATTATCTTTCGTTTCA
This sequence comes from Lumnitzera racemosa, assembly GCA_024138005.1. Classification (NCBI taxonomy): domain Eukaryota; kingdom Viridiplantae; phylum Streptophyta; class Magnoliopsida; order Myrtales; family Combretaceae; genus Lumnitzera; species Lumnitzera racemosa. The sequence goes on from JAMXBC010000007.1 coordinate 87,046,207, forward strand.
TGTTTCTTCTTTCTCTGGTTAACAGTCGTTGCAAGATTTGTTTGCTGTTGTGATGTTTACATTTTTTTTTCAATTGATTTTGCATATTCATCTCAGCCATCTGGATGATATTCTTTACAGATGCTCTTGACTCCTAAGGACCTCAGCTTTGTTGGCTACACATACAAGAATTTTGAGGCTGTGAAAGGTGCATATAATTTATATGGTATGAATCTCATCTTTGCAGAGTACGTTGATTTAGCTTTACTCTGTTATGGCAACACTCAGAACATGAAAATGCAATTTCACTTGCCTAATATGATAAATGAAGTGATAGTGTCTTATGGTAAGGATAGTTTTTGTCTACATCAACAATAAGGGTATTCTAGTGTTAGGGTTCAGTTAAGATGGTCAAAACAGTGGAACAATATCTTGGGGTCTATCTTGTAGGGTACTGTTGCAACATTTTATCTGCTATATTCCTTAATAGCCCTTCTCAGTACTACTGGGGGGGAAAAGACAAGAAACAAGTGAACTTTGTTGCCCCATATTTTTAATAGCAATTTCAGAAACATCGTGTCTACATGATGCCGTTACTTTCAAGAATCTTTTAACAATGGAAATATGGCTTTAAACATCACTAATAGGATTTAAGCATTATGGAACTTTTGTCATTGTAATTGTTCCATTTGAACTTATGGGGAAGCAGATTCAATTTGAACTCAAGGGTAAGCTCTATGTGATAGCTACAGATATAACAATGCTTTTTATGATAGAATACGGGACAATTGAGTATGAAAATAAGTACAGTGGATCCACTAAAATTAGGACATTTCAGTGATAATCTCTGTGCATGCAGATAATTATATAGTTTAATGAATGCTGAGGGAAATAGATAGGATTGATAGTGGGACTTCCCATTGATTTGGTTCAGGACTGAGAATCCTCGACCAAATAATGATGATGTGTCTTCTATACGATATCTGGGTACATGTGCTTCATTCCTTTATGGCAGCTAATAGCTTTTCTTTTTTTATCTGGTGCGTGATGTAAGTTCAAGCAGAAATGAAAAGGAGCAGTGCGCCAGGATATTCATCAAGCAATTCATTTCACAGTATGAGCTTTATCTATTACTATGCTGTTCGGCTTTTGTGGCTTGCTTTTGAATAGAAGATTACCTTGGTTCCATGTTAACCTGTAGGTGACCCTGGAGCAAACTTGTCCACGTCCAAGTCCGTTGATGATCAAGTTGAATCAAAGATGCTTGGAACTTCGAGGGAAACCATGTCGCAGTGAGAAATTGGCAAATATCTGCTTTTTATCCTAATCTTTACCTACAAGATGTGTACAAGACCCCTCCACTGTAGTAGGTGAAATACCTGTTTATTTTTAAGTCAGGTTGCTCCTAATGCTGTGTTTTGGAGGAAGTCCACTGCCAGGGGGTCCTGAAAACTTCAACCATGTACAGTCATAGCCAAGAAGAATCTTTAATGGATGGTTAATGGTCTAGTCATATTTGCAATTTTGTGTCGAACTCGGGGTTGGACCATTTTGTGCCCAGAGTACCCAGGTTGGCAGATTTCTAACTTGCCTTCGCTTGTGGCAGTTCTGGGCCTTTGTTCTCTGCATATAACCTTTCCCTTTTACCATCTATGATTAGCGAGACAACCTCATGTTGTATCCAATTCTCAAAGATATATCAGCTACTGATGGATGTGCAGGCCTTGGTTGGCATTCTGAGCTGAACATGAGAACCTGTTATCTAAACTAAGGAAATAGTCCATGTTACTCCATCATCTAATTGTTAAATGCCTTTCGTGAAGCAGTGAGAAATTTGAAATATTGAGCCATGCTCATTGCTCGTTAACTTTGTCACTGCTGCCATGAATGTTTGATCTTTTGATGTAACTGTATTCGTGTTTGACAAACATGGTTGTGGCAATTTATGCTTAGTGAAGCTTTGGTCTACAACGAAATGAAACTACAGGGAAGGGGAACAATTTATCTGGCTGGCTTTTGGTTTAAGACCTAGGCATCTGTAAATATTTGTCTATGCATCAACAATTTTTTTTCTTTTATAAAGGAAAGACAGCACTGAGGTGGGGTAGATGAGTTTTCTCAATAACTCTCCATCCGAGATAATGCTGCAATGCTTTTTATTCTCTGTCAATGGTATGATGAATACGGACCTCAAATATTATCAGTTACAGTGAATTGGCACATTGATTTGACAGCTATAGATGCAACAGTTTGTACGTATATTTAGGGTTTCCATAATTTCGACATGTGCATCGAGTTCTTGTCTGAAACGTTTTCTTTTCATTGTTGATGTTGATAGCCTGCTGCCTTCAATCGACTCCCTGCTCCGGTGAAAGGTCAAATTACAACTACTTTAGCAGCTCATCATTTATCCCTAATTTTTTTCATAAAAGCTTTTTAATATTTTTCTAATTTTTTCATTTATTTAGATAAATATATTTCTAAACAATCAAAATTATGAAAAAATAAAAATAAAAATATTGTTGTTTCGTTACTCTGACAAACTACGTTGCTTGGTTAAGCAATACCCTACAATGTGCAAGCAATGTGGCAGGCACTGGGGAACGCAACATGCTCTTCGCATTATGGATTGTCCTATAGAGGTAATCCTTAGGAAAGTATTTAAGATGTTGCATTAACATTCTAAGTAATTTTCTTTCTTAAGTAACTCTTAACTTTATAAAGGAGCATTTAAATAAAATTACCTATCATTTTCATATTATTATTACATTTTAGATATTTTTTAAAGTTTGAAAAATTATTTTACTAATTTACATATTATAATAGTAATTCACTTTTTATTATGAAAAATAATAAAAAATCAATAAGGAAAAAACAAAAGACTAGACACAAATGTTGAGCAATGCTAACAAAATAGTGTTATCATAACACTAGCAAATCAAAACCATTAATTTTTTAAATCTTAATTTATAATAATTTTATTAAAATAGCATAACTTATTATCTTGACAACAAGTCAATAGTGGGAAAGAGAAAAGGAAAAGATAATTTGCTAACTTTTTATAGTATATACTCCATATTACTAGCATTACTATAGAAAAATCCTATTAGGTATGCTCAATTCTAAGCCTTAGTGAATGAGAAAACATTAAACAGCTCACTCTTTTTAATGGGCCAAGAGGCTTATATGTTAGACGAAATTGCTTCAAGCAAGTAGCCTATTAACCTTTTATAGTATGTTATGTTTGTCAATATTATGATAATATCATATTGTTAGCGTTACTATAGAAAAATTCATGTTGGATATTGCTCAATTTTAAGCACCAATGAATGGGAAACATTAAATGACTCATTCCTTTTAAAGGGCTAAGCCTACATGTTAGATGAAATTGCTCCAAGTAGATAACCAGTTAACTTTCTATAATAGGTTATATTGACCAATGTTACGGTAATACTGTATTATTAGTGTTACCATAGAAAAATCCTATTGGGCATTGCTTAATTCTAAGTATCGGTAAATGGGAAAACATTAAAGGACTCATTCTTTTTAAAGGCCCAAGGGGCCTACATGTCAAACGAAAATTGCTCTAAGTAAGGTTGCTTTAGTAAGCCATTTTTGGATTATAAGCACCACCAAGTACTTGTAGTTTATAGGTTATTGTAGGGTGCTTAGCACGAGAGTATGTGCTAAGCACTTCTTATAAACATGCTCTAATCAAGGTTGCCTCTTGTTAGTAAATTCTATTAGCTGATAAATGTAAAATGCTTGAGAAGTCAAATTTCCTATAATAAACCGTGTGGAATGATGTGGCCATGTTTTTGCTTTTTGTTTTTCTTAAGAAGTCATTATGTTATCAAACTAAGATGTTGATCATGATGTTAATACAAGTAATGATAGGCATGGCGAATATTTATTGCAAAATTATAATGATTTTAATTTTTTTTTATTTCTAAGATGCTTTTTTATTTTCAAGAAAAAGTTAGACAATATAACACTTGCTACATCATTTGTGATTTTAATTTCACAATTAATTTCATTTCCCCAAACATTTTCCCTATCATTACTTGTTTTGTTGTTATTATATTGTTGATAACCATTCGTATAATTCAATATTGTAAATCAAAATGCAAGTCGTGATGACTTAATAACTGGCGACTAGTTACCTCGCCTTAGGGTTCAATCTAGGTTGTTTTTGTTTATTGAAGTCATAGCCTAGCATTATAAGTAGGTTGTGTGATCAATTACAATAGTGGATAGCATGACTTACTTAGGGTGGTGAATTGCCACCACCATTGAATACATATTTACTTATATGCATATATATATATAGAGAGAGAGAGAGAGCAAATATAGACTTCCTTTCCCATTGAGTGGTAATATGGTCCATGACTCGTATGACCACATAGGTTCTTTCATCACATCTCTCTCTCTCTCTCTCTCTTTGTATAACACAATGTCAAATTCATTACTTGAATTTTGAATATTTTTCTAATTGATGTTTGAAGTTGCTAAACATTATAATTATTGAACTTTTGTATGTAAATTTACTCCTATACCTTTAATTGTTAATACTTTTTCATTTTATCCCATGGGCATTTACTACACCATCTTTCTCAAGATAACAAATATAGTAGATTTGACAAGTAAAAAGTTTGATAAGATATAATATTTAATAACTTTAAAATTTAGGTATAAATTTTGATAAATAAAAATTTGATTGGGTATGATATTTAATAATTTCAAATTTCTTATGTTTAATTGAAAAATAACCAAAGCTTTGAAAGTAGTTTTAACCTTACTCTTTAAGAAAAAAAAAAGGAGCAAGAGTTTTAAATGGCTACGTATGATCAAAATTAGGTTATACCCATATATGGTGGTAGGTTTCAATTTTCTCATACATTTATACTTATGTGAGGCATCCATACCTCTTAGTTTTAAGGTGTCTGAATAATTACTATACTGTCCATTCACTTCATTGAATGTGATAAACCAATGATAGCATTCTTTTTTATTAGGAATTGAATAAATGTTGTAATAACTTTGTAAGCCTCTAAAATTGTATTTAGGGCAATTGAGCCAAGATTCAAAGCCTTTGGGAAAAAAGCTATCTGATTGATTCCAAATTTTATGACTAAAATAGAAAGATTAGTCAAAATAACTCAGTGAAGTTAGATTTTGAAAGTAACGATGTAAAATCCTAATTTTTCTCTTAAAAGTATGTTTACTTAATATAGTATAAAATTGCTTCAAACCCTTAAAACCAAGCTTGGAATGCGACAAAGACTTAAATATAAGTCAATTAAGCAATCAAATGAGATAATATAGTATAATTATTATATGAATATATATGTATTTTTATAAGTATATCCGATATAAATAATAATTATACCCGTAAATTAACCCAAATCACATAAATATATATAATATGTGCTAAATTCAAAAAAATAAGTAGAGAATATATCTTAAAAATAAAAGGTATGTTAGAAACATAATTATATGAGTATAATTATATGCGGCATGCGATATGTATACATAGATATATACTGGTATATTAATAAAATAACTAAATATTAATATAATATACTTAAAATACTTAAATAATTGAAAAATCTACCTACCAATATAAGATTTCGACTGGAAATTTGTTGGAGATGACTAGATTTCATATGGCATGCTATAGGAACTAATTTATGTTGAATCAAAAGGAGATTTAAGAGGATAAGGCCACCCCATGCTTAACTAAATAAAAGAAGAAGAAGAAGAAGAAGAAGGAAAGGAAGGAAAAATTTTTAGCCTACTTTAGATGATATAAAAAGATAGGAACTCCGGAAGTGTATGGGTTAGCAACCTAAGGTTTACAGGAGTAACCAAAAAATTATAGAAAAATTAGGAGAAAAAAAATAACAGCAAAAATAGGGGAATTATCGAGTTAAATTAGAAACCAAAGCAACTGAGAATCTGTTGTGAAACTCAATCAGCCACCACCAGTTCACCCCGCATTTTGGCCATTCGCCAACCCCCCATTGGTTTGGCAAAATTATGCCTGAGTTTTCCAAAAATTTTTAGGTAAATTTGCTATTTTGTAAAAATTATTGAAAAATATGGTAGAATTTTTACTAACCTGTTCTTAGGTGCTCCGATGACTAATAGTGGATGGGAGGCTGTCAGACGACCAAGATGCAGGATAGACTGGTGGTGATCGATTGAGTTTCATAGCAAATTCTCAATTGGTTTCGTTTCTAACCTAACTTAGTAATTCTCCTATTTTTGCTATTTTTTCTCTACTGATTTTTCTAAAATTTTTCTATTACTTCCTTAGACTTTAGGTTGCTAACCGTTACATGTTTGGAGTTCCTGCCTTTTTATACTGTCTAAGGTTAACTAAAAATTTTTCCTTCCCTTTTCTTCTTCTTCTTCTTTTTTTTTTGTTGTATTTAGTTAAGCATGAAGTGGCCTTATCCTCTTAAATCTCCTTTTGATTCAGCATAAATTAGTTCCCACAGCATGCCACATGAAGTCCAGTCATCTCCAACAAATTTCCAATTGAAATCTTATATTGTTAGGTAGATTTTTCAATTATTTAAGTATTTTAAGTATATTATATTAATATTTAGTTATTTTATTAATATATGAGTATATATCTTATGTATATATATCGCATGCCGTATACAATTATACTCATATAATTATGTTTCTAATATACCTTTTATTTTTAAGATATATTCTCCATTTATTTTTATGAATTTAGCACATATTATATAGATTTATGTGATTTAGAGTTAATTTACGAGTATAATTATTATTTATACTAAGTATACTTATAAAAATACGTATGTATTCATATTGTAAATTATATTATATTATTTCATTTTATAACTTAATTAACTTATTTCTAATTTTCTAAATTCTTGTTGCATTCCGAGTTTGGTTTTAGGGATTTCAAATAATTTTGTATTATATTAAGTAATCATACTTTTAAGGGTAATATTGGGATTTTGAAACATTATTTTTAAAATCTAACTTCACTAAGTCATTTTGACTAACTTTTTTATTTTAGTCATAAAATTTGGGTTCACTCGGATAGTTTTTTCTTGAAAGCTCTAAATCTAGACTCAATTGTTTTAAACACAATTTTAAGAGCTCATATTTCTACTCTCCTGAAAAAAGTTTAATCTTCAAAACTTTAATTCTAAACAAAATAACTACTTATTTTCTAATAGAAACCTATTACTTACCTTACTCTTGGAAGAGTTCCAGATAACGATTTTGTATCGTTGACTTTAGTTCTCTAGTTAACTCTACCGTTGGACCGCTACCCTGTTACTTTCACGTACTATATTTCTTGATTCCTTAACTTCTAAATTCGATTTTCCAAGATCTTAATTGGCTTTTCTTCAACGATATAATCCTCTTGTAAGTTCGCTAATTTCAACTCCATGATGGTATTTGGATTTTTCACGAACTTCCATAACATTAACACATGAAATACGTCGTGGTATTCAGCTAGACTTAGTGGTAAAGCAATTTGGTATGTAAGAAAAAATTATATTTAGATTATTTTGGATATGCTTTCTTGTGATATTTTTATTTTTGTAAAATTATGAATATTTAATGAACTTGCTTAAAAAAGTCATTCTTCATCTAAATTTTAACTTTCAAAATAAATGTATCAAATGATATAATTTCTGTTTAACATTTTTTGTATAAAATACATATGATATATAGATCATTTCTATGTAGCTAGATTTTTTATTAGAGTATTTTTAATATTTAGTGTATTTTTTCAGTTTAAAAATAGCTCAAAATTAGGGTGAAAATATGAAATAAATAAATTTTATGAAATTAAATGGTGAAATTGATCTATATTGCTTTCTAGTGAATTATAATGATATTAGGATATGTTGAAAGTAATTTTTTGTAAAAAGAATAACATTAGGGTAATTAGGTATAATATAAGAGTAAAATTGTAAATTTGAGTATATAGGCGGTAAATCGATAATATGAAACTAAGCGATGACTGAATTACTTATATTTTTAGGAGTCTATAGAAATTTTTGAAAAATTATTTGGTGACCTGAGTTATTTATTATGAATTTATGTAGTAAAATAGCTTAAATTACGAATTGTGACTCATTTTGATAAAAAGTATATTTTTAATTTTTTTAATGATCGGAATATATTCTATGCGTATTAGGGTTAGATAATATTTCTATTATAGAGTTATATTGAAAAATTATGAAAAATATAGTTTAGCAACATAAAATACATAGAATACGATAATATTTATTTAGATACGTATAACTGTGTTAGAAATTTGAATTATCCGTTAAAAGTTATCTTTAAAAATAGGACTCATAATATGTGTCGTTAAGTCCATATGAACCTAACAACACTATTTATACTAAAATTGGATAATCCTACATAATATAACTTATATCTCTATAATATTGCGAGAATTTATATACTACAATAACTCTATTGTAATTGAAATGTGATTTAACCGATTAAAGTATGTTTTAATATGATCAAAATGATATATTATATGTAATAGTATAATTATGTATATTATTAATAATTAATTACTTAACTTGGCTTATATAAAAAACTATATATTATTATATAAGGAAAATGATAATATGCTTTATATTTATATATATATATATACACATGCACACACACACATATATATAACTGTTTTAGATAAAACCCTAATATTTTCGTAACTATTATGAAAACTAAATTTGTGTTTTGTACATATAGGATCTCGTAATGATCAGACCGTTAACGACTCGAGTCTCTCGTAGTAAGCATTTGAATAGGTAAGTTGGGATCGTAGCTTTACCACTTGTTGAGTACTACTGTTTGTGATTGTAACTAATTGCTTGTACGCATGCTATATGTATGTTTGGTATTCAGTTGTGACAAGACTTAAATTCATTGGTGTATTGTTCTGCATGATCGCATCGTTTCTGTATTGTACGAACTTGTTTGATCATATCTAATTACAACTAATAATGATTCAACTGCAATGAAACTAAACATACATAGCACTCACTAGCGGAAATGATTGGGAGTATCGGGCCAAATACTAACTTCTTTTGATAAGGATAACCAAAATTGTCTTTTCCCTATTTTTAGTCGAACTAAGTAATAGGTGAAGAGATCATGGTAAGGGTAAGGGTAAGGGTAAGGGTAAGGGTTATGGTTTGTGGTTTAAAGGTGGTCATTAGAGGAGGGTGTTCTTTATTGTACAAGCCTGAATTTGGTCTGATTTGAATCATGATAAAACCTCTCAATCTTGGTTGGAGCGGATGTAATTTCTGCAACCTTACAATGGATCGGATAAAATTATGCAATGTTTCAAGTGATTGGTTGCATTGTATTTCAGCATGATTAATAACCTTGTATGTGACTGTTTGGTACTATTCTGACTCTATCATACTTATTGAGTTAGTTGTACTCACATCTTCATAAACTTTTTTTACAGGTATTGAGTGAAGACCAAAATGTTTAGATACCACCATCTCTAGGTAAGTATGCTATTGACTAGGAAAGTGGCGAACAATGACTCTACTGAATTTGAGATTTTGACTTTTCTTTTAAGTTTTTGAGGAAACTAATTGGAAATTCCTTAGAATGCCCACTAATTCTTAACTTATTGTAAATAAACTTCAAAATCTGTGGTTTTTAGTGAACTCTGATTGTAAATCATAACTCTGAATGTGCGATATTTATATAAGTACTGTTGTGTTATGAGACAATAAGTTATATAGAACAGGTATTTTGTGAAGTTATACCACTGGTTTGATTTTTCATAGATATCAAAACGGATACTTCAAGCTGGTTGAGTCGTGTACGCCTTATGTAAACTATACCTACAATAATAACTATGAGGTTAGATTCTATCTTAGGTTAGTTTACATAACGGGACTGTTATAACTTTTTTTATTTGTGGCATGACAAGCTCTATTACATTGTTTAGCTGGACGGAAAATACTCGAACGAATAGAGCAATTGTAATGCCTCAGAACATAGGATGTTACTGACCTACCTTGTATCAACCTTAGAGGTGAACATAACTAGACATTTAGGATCTTATAACCTATCTAATCTCTACCATTAATAGTAAATTTGTCAACTCATAACTTAAAGAAGTTCACAATTTATAAACAAGGAGCGGTGTATATATTACTATATTCTAAATACACAGGAATCAAATATCAATAAAGCCATCAAAAGGCAAGAGCTCATAACTCTACATAACATAAGTATCAAACCATTACTAAGGAGTCTCACAATACTAAAAAATACCACGACTAGTATATCATGAGAAATATAACTAAAGCCAACAGATGAGTCTCAACTCAATAATCCATCTCTAATAACTACTCTAAGCATATCCTAACTTGTCATTAAAATATTAGTAATCTTCATACTCGTTATAGTAATAATTGTAAGTCCTAAAGATAAGCTAAGTGACCGTAAGATCGAACTTAGTACACAAAATTTAGGGTGATTGGTTAAAGAATCTGATCAAATCTAAATTATAAAATAAAATTAGAAATATTAGTAAAAATGACCCCATAAACTTGAATTTAAGAAAATAAGTAATAAAATAAGAAACTATAAAATTTTTAAATTGTAAGTATATTACTTGTTAATTACCGAAAAGGCAAAAAGTTCAATCTAATAATTAATAAATTGCTAAAAATAGATTATATGTAAATTAAAAATCATAGAATGATCTAAATAATAATTAAGGATGTTTACTTATACCTCACATGTATTTACATGTAGATAAAAATATGTGAAATTATCTAAATTGTTTGAAATTAGCTAAAAATCTACTAAATAATTAAAGAAAATCATAAAAAAATTAAGGAAAAATAAAAAAAAATAAAGGAAAGGGGAAAAGAACTAGATTAAGTCATAGTAGCAAGGGAAGTAAGAAACAAAAATTAAACAATAAAGAACAAGCAATACAAAAGGTAGATTAGAAGAGATTTGAGCATTGTTTTATCCTAATTAATGCAAAATAATTCCTACAAGGCTCTATAAATAGTAAGAAAATTTACAGAGCTCATTTGGTCAGTTGGGAATTGGGAAAAATTAAGAGTACCAAAATTGAGAGAAAAAAAATTAACGTTTTAAAAATTTGACCCGAATTTGTGCAGAGAGAGTAAGAAGGCCAAACCCACACACCACCACTTGAAGCAAACCACCACCACCTAGAACCAAACCACCACCACTACCCTACTCTAAACCCACCGCCTGAACCGGCCGACACACTTGAATCGATATTGGAGGCAAAAAAGCCATCGAACTCGGTGAGTCACATTTTTTCTGATTTTGTAAAATTTCTTAAAATTATTTATTTTGCCTAGAAAATTATGAAACTTATTCTTATGAGGTTTTATTGTATGTAGATTTAGAAAAAAATAGTGATTAAGTTTAATCACGTCTGTAAATATAAGGTTTTTAAGAAATTAGACAAATTCAAACATGATTAGAATTATAAATAAATAGGCTTAGGAGTGTAGTTTGGAGCTTAAATTTTTTTTATGTAGAATGCTTAAGTGATATAGAACATGCTATAAAGCCATTTTTCTAAAATTAATTTCCAAAATTTTAAGTAATTTTTTAGCCCTAAAATGATGAAGAAAATGGGTAATTTTAACTTAATTAAGTGATTAAATGATTAATTACTGATTTAGAAGATACTTAGATGTTTAAAGATGTTAATATCTGATATGGAAACATAATCATAACATTTGGAGTGTTAATTGTAATTATATGGGGATCGTGTAGTAATTGTGAGAAATTTAGTAATATGTGAATTTGGGATTTTAATAAATAGGAAATAATAGGTTAATTTGGATAATGTAATAATAAAATCAGTATATAATGAATCTGATATAAAAATTAATTTTTGGTAATTGGATAAAAAATGTAAGATTTCTTTACATCAGAAGCAAATCCAGTACCTCAATTAGGATTAGAGTGTACTAAATAGGTTAGAATGAGTAAATCCAGTACCTCAATTAGAATTAGAGTGTATCAAATAGGTTAGAATACTAAATTAAGACCCAATGTGATATTCGAATACTTGAGCTTAATGTGATTAATTTCACATTAAGATTCAAGTATATTTAGGAATCCTTGTAGTAAAAAACAATTTAGAACCAAAACTAAAATTTAATTTAGAAACCGAACCTCGAGCTAAGATAGAGTGAATCATTAGTACATAATAGGTATATATGGAGAAGTGAATTAAATTATAACTTAGAATATGTATTATTAAAGTATAAGTACTAAAAAAACGTATTTATATTATAGGAAACCCGGAGATGAATCAACCTGCAATTAAGTAATTGAGCAATCGAGAATTCCAAGTAAGTTGGGTTTATTACTTCACCGTATTGGAGTACTATTTTTGGGTACTCGAAGACTTAGGATTGTATATGATTGTAGTTGTAAGTAGTTTATACATATGCTTTTGTATCTGAATTCGTATTGAAATTTATGTTGTGATTGATTGTTTATTATGACTAGATTGATGTGAAATTGTCTGAACACCTTAAATTGAATTTAATCCTAATCAACTCTAATACCCTAAATTGCCATGCATTGCAACCCTTTAGGGGATCATTAGGATTCTTCAACCAAACACTGATACCTTCGAAGAAGATAGTGTTAGATATCAAATTGGTCTTTCCCTCATTCTTAGCTGAACTTAGTAACAGGAGAGGAGGTTGTAGTAAGGATGAGGGCATTGGTTTGAAGGATAATCTTAGGAGGAGCAGTGTCTCCATTACACAAACTCAGGTTTGATTGTGAACTGTTGTATAACATGAAAACTCTTAAACTCGGATTAGAATAGGTGAAATTTCTCTGATTTCACAACGGATCAGACTACGTTGTGTGATGACACTTGCTTGTTGCATTGCATGAAAATAATTGCTTGATAATCTTATTTGTATTTGTATACATTCATGAGTCTTCAATTCAACTTACTGAGCTATAGTTGCTCATACCTATATAAATCTTTTTGCAAGTCTTGATTTTTGATTTCTCTGACTAATATGCTACCTTATAATTATCCGGAGGTTAGTTCTTATTGAAGCCTGAGGGTGTAAGGATCAATTGGCCTAATAGTTAATGTATAACTAGAGTATCATTAGTAACTTAAGACTGAAAGATTGAAATTTAATATGTAAACCAACTGAATGTTAACTGTTATGTTATGACATAGAATCACTTGGGAATTCTACTGTAATGTATATATAATTATATATATATATATGTTGACTTAAATCTCTTGATAATTACTGTAACTTCAGCTAGATTTTTAATTAAACTGTTTACTTCAAAGTGATGAGTAATCAACGCTTTATGTAAATCATGTCTATGATAGGCACTGTAAGGTCAGTACTATCATTAGATGATATATACGGCGAGACTGTTGCAACTCTGCGAATTCGGAGCGTAACAATAATTATTGTCACTGGCATCATCATAATAATAGTTAGTAGTATCCTCATAACGTCAACCTACAGCTAAGAAACACAACCTTAAATTGTGAGCTAATGCTGAATATACAATATCGACTATATGTACGTGATCAATCAAATCATAGTCTTACACATGCATACATTAGTATCTATATCAACTTGCAGTAAACATCAATTATTATCTTTGTTTAATAATTCCAACAAACATCACAATTTTAACGTCCTAAAACCTAGGGTAACTCATTACCTTACAAGCAATCAATATATAATATTACATAAGTATTGGTCCAAGGTCCTCCTAAACACCTAAATAACGTTCCTAATTCTATGGGTCATCTCAGTATAGAACTCCACTTGGGCTAATAACGCATAAAGGTCATTAGATGTCTCACTAACCACATTGAGCCCTATTAGTGGGAGGTCAAAGTCGAGCATAGATAACACATTCAATTAAATTCCAAGTTTATTTTGAGTCTAGTGACATTAACTATCCTAGCATGCACAATAAGGCAAACATGTATCCTATACTTGAATTTGAGTAAGTACAAGTAATTGAGCCAACCGGTGGCTTAAGGCTTATTCGTGTAAAGAATTTAATATCAAACTTTAGCTCACTCAAGCTTTAGTTTACTTCTAAGCTTCAACTCTATTCGTCTCAAACACGTTATATAATCATACTCTTTCTAATATTCCACTCATAACTAAACTCATAGGGTTCATGGAACAATTCAATTATTATTATTGATTTATAAGGGTAGTATATTAATATTTAAGAAAAATTATTTAAATACATCATACATGTTGATCAAGGTGCATAAGTTATTATGATGCATCTTTTGTAATGCATTGGTCGTGGTATATGGATTTATGGTAATGGTGTATAGTCTATAGTAGTGGTGGTCTAAGTGATTCAAAGTAAAGAAGAACAAACACAATGGGGGAAATATGTTAACTAAATAGTAAAGTTCACCTTTGTAATAGTTATTTAAAAATTAGGGTGAAATGTTTCATCTCAACAAGTAAATATTACAACTCAAGTAAATGGTGTAATGGGTTTGTTTTATAAAATATGAAGGGGATAGCAATTTCATTCCCACTTAATTTGATGAAGTGAATATGTAGTTTTAGAATTTGAAAATAATTTTACTCGTTTTTTCCTTATTTATTTTTTTACTTTTATTCTATTGTTTAATTAAATATATTTGATAGTATTATTTTGTTAAACTAATTATTATAAACTAATCAGAAACCAACGTGAGTCCAGCATATATGGAATAGTTAATATAGTTGATAGACGTCCTCCTTTTACATATTGGAATTCATTGAAAACTCAAATAATAAAAAAATATTGAAGAGTTTTTTTCTTCTTTTTTTTCGTAATTTTTTATTTTGGAAAGTAAACCATCTTTTTCTTTATCTCTCTCTCTCTGTTTTTTTTTTTTTCACCTGCAACCGTGAGCATTATATAATATGCAGGGCTTCAGTCAAATATGTCCCCATCGTCTACTATTTTGAAAACCTAAAGACTCAATCGCGGAAATACTTAAGATACATGATCTTCAATCCGGTTCCAATTTATATTTGCTAAGCTCATTACGAGGTGAAGGAAAATCGCTAGATTAAAGAATATATATAATTTAGGGGAAATATAAAGGATTAAACATGGGATAATCGGGTGAAGTAAATTTAGATTCAGTACGAACACATAAGATTTAAATGGCTCTCTTAAAACATTTAAACTTTTAAATGTTGGCACTAACAAAAAAGTTTTAATAGGTATTATATACCATGTATTATGTACACTTAATATGATATATAAATATCAATAAAATATTAATATAAATATTAATGATATGAATTATTCTTAAATCATTTACTATACATAATTTATATATAATATATATATCAATATCTTATTAATATTTACATAATACATAAAAACATATATTATCCAATATATTGTTTCATCTCTCTCTTAATAAAAGTAGCTCTAGATGTATATCTGAAATTCCTTCTCACGTGTAAACGCGGTTTTGGCTCCCTTTGGTGATGCTATTACCTTCTTTGCTTTTCCGGTTAATTTGCAAACAGATTTAGTGGCTTTGTGGTTTAAGATATATATATATTTTTTTTTGGTCTTAAATACGTATTTTTTAACATAAGAATAATTAAATAATTCACAACATGAAGCGAATCGGTGTTATGGCTCATATTAAACAGGTAATCATGGTTAATGTGCATCTTAAGAGATGATACACCAAATTATTTAATAACTTTCTAATAAAACAATATAATATGGTATTTTTCTATAATCTCGTTTTTATTTCTTACGGGATCGATCTTGTCATCTATTTCACTTTTAATTCATATTTATTTAAATTTAAACTATTAAACAACCTGTGAGTCTAACCCTCAATATAAAAAACTCATACAATGAATTGGCCAAATAGATATTCCTTGCTCATTATCAAATAATTATTGATTTTAATGGTTTAAATTTAAAGAAATGAAGATAAATGATGAGATGGAATACGAGATCAGTTTTATGAAAATAAAAGAAAGGATCATAAAATCTTTTTATAATATATGGTGATTTTGAGGCTTTGGGCTTGAGTTTAAGCTTTTAGCTTTAATTCTTCAATTCTCGATTGGTTAAAATGTGAAATCGGACTAGTTTTTGTAATAAGGAAATTTAAGCAAAACTTAAAAATTAATTAAGTAATCCGGTTCAAAATCAACTCAATTGCAATAAGATAAAATTCAAACAAATATAAAGCCTTGGGCCTATCATTTGCATTATGACGCAGTCTAAAAATTTGAATAAGGTCTCAGGAGGTTTTGGCAAAGGAGAAAAGAAAATAGAAAAATAAAAAAGGAAGGAAAATGAAAATCAAACTATAAGCAAGTAGAAAATTGGCGCCTTTTGACGTATGCAAATAATATAATTTGAAAATTTTCAATAAGGGTGGAGCGTCCTTTTAAATTGGCCATGGGCCAAGTTTACTCCTCCAACATTCAAAACACACCAAAACCTTCATATACACATTGCCCTCTTTCTTTTCTTTCTTTTTTTTTTTTTTTTGTTGTGGGGTGGGCATCCATAGACAGATGTACATTGATGGAATGTTGGTGCCTTGAAACTTCCTTAATTGAACTGTGTGTGTCATGAATTCAAGAAACATCTGGCGTTTAACAAAACAGCCAACCTTATTCTGACGCTCATTCTGAATCAATTCTATTTTATTATCACATGCATGCCAAAGTGCTATTCGTCGATGTATGAAATATTCACTTCAAATTATTATTTTTTTCTTTCCTTCTGCAGCAGAGCGGTTTTATAAATCACCACTATTGTCGCAACATTATTATAACCGATTTACAAAATTCGTAGTGTTTGATTGATATACCATGATACAATGTGACACTTTTTCTTTAATTGAAAATTCAATAGAATTAACTATAAAAAAGTTAAAAGTGATCAATTTTTTTTTTTTTTTTTTTTACACTTTACAATTTGAGCAAGAATGAATCTTTAAAGACATGAAGTAACACGCCATCACAAAAAGAATTTTCCTAAACTTTAAATTGTAATCTAAAATTCATAGTTTTATTAAGAAAAGTAGAATATACAACCCATCATATAGTCATGTTATTTTACTATCATTAATTATTAGAATTTCCTTTTCTATTATAATTGTATAATCGATTTATATATGATAGAATCGTTTTTTTTTTTCTATTCCATGACATCCTTTGTGTTTATCTATATTTGATTCTCTTGAGAGAAATTTCAATAAAAAACCTATCTTGTGTGAATATTTATTTCTTAAAATTTCCGATTAGTGATAATAATATCAAGTATTTCAATTTTCAATCTCATGAAATCTCTTTCAATATGAGGCATATTTGTGCATCACCTAATATAAGGAAAGTTTGATTAGCCCAACCAACTCTATATATCTAACTTTATTAGTAGCTCATTGTCGGACATCGTATTTGATGCACGTGTATTTTGATAATTGAGTCTTGATAAATAAAAACAGGAAAAGGAAGAAAAAATAATTGCATTTAGACCCTCCAAGTGTTGGTGATGCACGAATATAAACTATAAATTTTTAAAGCGTAGCTTTATTTAACCTTTCGACCGTTGCTAAAATCCCGTTAGTCGATCAAAAGAGGGGACTTGGATCCCTATCCGTACTTCATCAATAATTAGGGCTTCGTAATTGAAAATTTCAAAGAGAAAAGATATCTTTGTCGTTAAAGTCTCAATCCTTGTTACTGTTTACTCGGAAAAAAATGGTTGACAAGAAGTGAAGTGACCAATACCCTTATCTCTAATTTCGGTATCCGACAAATCTCCTTTTATCCGTTTTGCTAAGAAGCCAAGCGTATCAGCGACGTATATTTATAAGCTATAAAAAAAATTAAAAATAAAAATACCAATGATTTTGATCTCCATAATTACTTCAAAACTAACAAACGTAAAAAATAACTTTCAATTTTGTTTGTGTTCTACCTTTTCTTTTCTAAATGGTTGAAGAGAGTAGTAAGGAGATTGGGTGATCGATTAAGAAAAAATAAACAACACGTTTCGTGTTTTAAAATAAAAAATAATGGCATTTTATATAGAATAAAAACAACATAATGAGAAAAAAATGGCGTTTTATATAGAATAAAAGCAACATAATGAGAAAAAAATAAAAAAAATAAATAAAGGATGTATTAACTAATCTAAAATATTGATTTAAGATTTTAAAGTATCCAAATTCTAATCTCAACGAGAGTAGTATAAAAAAGATTAGTTTTTTTATGAATTTTGTAAATAAGTATAGATTGCATTATTTTTTATTTGCTACTGGATAATTATTTTCCACCTCTTCCACCCTGACCACCAAAAAAGGCCAAATCATAGTAAAAACTGTTGTCATAAATAAGATTACGATTAACTCCTATTACCAATCCACATGCCATACGGCAATGTTGGAGATTCGACCGCACACGTCTTAGGGGAGGTCCCTACCTTAAATTTACTTAGTGAAAGTTTGACTGGATCAAAACCACTTAAATAAAAAAATTTTCGCACGGTCAATCCTATTTCCTCATTTGTCCATCAATTTTCATTTAAATCAGATGAAAGCTTTTTATTTCGAAAACTTAAACAAACTATTGTGATTCCTAATTTTAACTCTAAAAACTTCAACCGAAGGATTTGCATCTTCGATTCAGATTAAAACTTCAACTTCTGTTTTAATCTCCAATTCAGAGTAAACGAATATTAAACTTTGGAGTTCGTTTGAAAAACACTTGAAAAAATTTACACATTACCTTTCACATGATACGTACACGTCCATAGTTAACACATAACACCAACACCCGAATCACTTCCCCGCCATGAAGTCCTCTTGGACTCTCGACACGTTTTTGATAAAGAGAACTCTTCATGGAAACTTACCTAGATAATATGATCTATTATGGCATAAAAAAAATTAAATAAATAAATAATAATGTCATCATATGTTATAAATTTTTGGAAAGTATAACTAGGGGCTAAAAATTCTCTAACAAATATGGGTAATCGATATCTTCCTTTGGTCAAAAAAGATAAAAAAAAACAAAAAAAAAAAAAAGGGCTATAGATAGTACAGTTTTGAAAAGTTGAGGAACTATATTTGTGATGAAACTTAGGTACATCCACATTTTTACAAGGTACAAATAATATGTGAAAACGTTATCCTTGACTGTTTAAAAAGAACGTTAAGTAATTTTTTTTTTTTTTATATATCATTAATCAAGAATCTATTGACATTCTTCATTTACATTTCTGCTTTATATGCATAAAAGGCAAAAATAGTATCTAATTAAACACAATATAGTCATCACAATTAGCAGCATCTGATTTGGAGGAACGAATGAAAGGGAAGGACGGAGGGGAAAAAAAAAAAAGCCCTTATATCAGTTTGAGCATATGCAATACAGTAATATATTGATTTTTTTTTATCCTTATATATTGAAAAATAAATTCATGACATGAAAAATTCTTGTGAGCATTGAATAAATACTAATAATATTTAAAACATAGTAATATCTTGACATTTTATTGGTGGTTAAAGTATTAGTTTAGATAATTTAAACAATTCAAGTTCAATCTTTATGTAAAGTGTGATACTCTTTATAAATCTCTTAAATAAGTATGGATTTATTGTTTTTAATTTGTTGGATCTAACCACCTACCCATCCAAGGAAATGGCTTTTGGAAGAACTAATTAATATTCCCTGTGGAAATTTCACGCCTAAAAAAAGAAAAAAAAAAAAAAAACTTATGTCCCAACTAACGTGCTCATGAAGAACTTTTGCAGGAGTATTTATTCTAATTGGGTACGTAAAGAACAAAGCCGCCGAGCAACAGTATCACGTTATATTAGCTTTGGTGGTCAATGACATGATAGAGAAAAAATAAATCAAGACAAAACAAATGGACGCTGGTAACTAAAACCTTTCAGCTTTGGGAGGTCAAAACATGCTATTTTTGTCATATCAACTTATAAAATTTAAAATCAATAATGCTACATATCTTCAAACTAACTCCATTTCAAGGGATCGATTTAATGCATTCGACTCATTATTTTGTTGCCTAAATTAATTAATGATATAATACCGTACAAATCGATGACGTATATATTTAATGATGGCAGTATATACAAATATAGTGAATAAAACATAAAATGGCTTATCCGAGACATTAGTGGATAATCCAAGTTTTTTCGTATTATCATTTTTTTTTTCATCTATATTATTTTTATAATGCTTTTATCCACAAGATGTTTTGACATTACTCACATGTGTAATCTTTTCTATTACTTTGCCAACATGAGCTGTGGGGAACTCTCACTTGATGAGCCACGACAGTATGAAGTTCAAAAAGAAAAGTAATAATTGTAGACACTCCATTTTTGTTATTAATAGTCATAGTTATAGTTTTTTTAAGGATCTTAATTCTAAAAATAATAAAAAATAAAAAGATAAAAATTGATAAATGGTGAAAATATAAAAAAATGAGAAAATAAAAATTATAAAGATTTTTTTTCTTTTTAGATTTCTTAGGAAGTAAATTAGTTTAGGGATAAATAGTTTTAGTTTAGTTTAGTTTAAATAATTATTTTAGAGAGTTCTGTATTTTAAATACAATTCAATTATACTAAAAATTAAGGTACATACCAATGATTTAACGAATAAGTATCACGGTATTTAATAAAAAGTTAACTTAAAAATATGGGTTCGAATCTCGTTAAATACTCATATGTCTTTTATAAAAAATTGGATAAAATAGATATGATTCGATACAATTTAGTTTGGGTTAATAAATATACACACGTACACCAAAACGAAAGGAGAGTTTTGTAGCTTGAACTCATCCCAATTCAACATCATGTACACTCCATCACCAAACATGGCAACCCCCAACATTCAAGCACTATCCAACACACTGCTCCATTGCATCTGATCGAGGATACTTCCATGCTGACCAGAAAATTAGCTTGCTTAAACGCCACAACACGCACAGTATCACTCGTTGTTCCGTGCAACTCCAACGTTGCTGACCAGAGGCAATTGAACATTGCTCCATCCATATCCTCCTTATAAGCCCTAAAGTTAAGCTAAGTGATCGTAGGATTGAACTTAGAACCTAAAGTTTAGAGCGATCGGTTAAAGGATCCGATCAAACCCAAATTATAAACTATTGAGAGAAATATTAGTAAAAAATGATCCCGTAAACTTAAATTTAAGAAAATAAGTAATAAAATAGGAGACTGTAAAATTTTCAAATTTTAAGCATAATAATTGCTAATTACCGAAAAGGCGAAAAATGTAATCTAATAACTAATAAATTACTAAAGATAGATTATATATATACTAAAAATTTTAGAATGACCAAAATAATAATTAGGAATGTTCACATGTATCCCACATGTATTTACGTATAGATAAAAATAAGCGAAATTACCTAAATTTGTCAAAAACTAAGTAAATAATTAAAGAAAATTATAAATTAATTATGAAAAAAAAATTAAAAAATCAAAAGAGGCTAGAATAATCTAAATCTGGTCGTGGCAGGTCAGGATCTATAAAATAAAAATTAACCAATTAAAATTAGACAACACGAAAGCCAAAAATCAAGGAAATTGGGCAAAGTCATATCTAATTAATGCATAATAATTACAAAAATCATCTATAAATAGGGAAAAAAAATCTAGAACTCATTTGGACAGTTTAGCATTAGAGAAAAATAGGAAACTTAAAAAAATCGAGAGAAAATCCAGAAAAAAAGGAAACTATGCAGATTCGAGTAGTGAGAGAAACCCACACATCACTACTACCTGGTACCGAGCCACCACCACACCACTCTAGCCCCACCGTCTAGGCCGACCGATAGCCTTGGATCGAGTTTGGACGATTAGAAAGCTTCGAACTGGTTAATCTCTTAAATTTCCCGATTTTGAATAATTTTGTAAAATTAGTTATTTTGCCCATAAAATTATGAAACTTGTTATTCTGAGGTTTCATTGTATGTAGATTTAGGGAAAAATAGTAATTTAGTTTAATTACATCTGAAAATATAGGGTTCTTAACAAATTGTTCAAAATAGAGCATGATTAGAACGGAAAATAAATAGGCTTAGGAGTGTAGTTTGGAGCTCAATTTTTTTTCTGTAGGATGCTCATGTGATATAGAACAGTGCTATAAAGTCATTTTTTTAAAATTAATTTTTGAAATTTTTAAGTTAATTTTTAGCACTAACATGATGGAAAAATTAGGTGATTTGGGGTTAATTAGGTGATTAAGATATTAATTACCGATTTAGATAATAATTAGATGTTTAGGGATGTTAATCTCTGATGTCGAACCCTAATCCTAGCCTTTGGAGTATTAAGTATGATTAATTTAGGAAATTAGATAATTAATATAAGAAATTAGTAATATGTGAAATTGTAAATTAATAAATCTAAAAAATTAGGGTTATTTAGATAATATTATAATAGAAATCAGAAAAATAATAAATCTGAAATAACATTTAATTTTAAGTAAATGTATCAAAATGTAAGATTTTCACACATCGGGGAATAAATCCGATATCTTAATTAAGGTTAGCGTGTATCGACTAGTTTAGAATACTACATTAAGACCCAATAGGATATTTGGACACTCAAGCTTAATGTGATTAATTTCACATTAGGATTCGAGCATATTTAAGGCTTAGAAATCAAAATTTAAAATCTAATTTAGGATTTGAACCCCCAAATAGAGTACAACGAATCATTAGTACATAATAAGTATACACGAAAAAAAATGAGTTAAAATATAACTTGTAATATGAATCCATAGAATATAAGTACTAAAAAGACCTATTTGTATTATTAGACACCTAGAGACAAATCAGCTTGCGACTAAGGGATCGAGTGATCGAGCGATCGAGCAATTCCAAATAAGTTGGGTTATTGCTTATTGTAATAGAGTACTAGTTTTATAGTATTCGAAGACTTAGGCTTGTATATAATTGTGATTGTAAGTATTTTACGCATGTGTTTGATGTATGATGTGAGTGATTTTGTGACTGATTGAATTGGTATGAAATTGTTTGAACACCCTAAATGAAATTTAATCTTATTCGACCCTGATAACCAAAAATGTCATATATTGTAACCCGTTAGGGGAACATAGGATTCTCCAACCAAATACCGACCCCTTCGAAAGGGATAGCGCAGGATTACAAAATGGTCCCTTCTTCATCCTTAGTCGAACTAAATGACAG
Source organism: Lumnitzera racemosa (assembly GCA_024138005.1). Classification (NCBI taxonomy): domain Eukaryota; kingdom Viridiplantae; phylum Streptophyta; class Magnoliopsida; order Myrtales; family Combretaceae; genus Lumnitzera; species Lumnitzera racemosa. The sequence goes on from JAMXBC010000007.1 coordinate 87,069,508, forward strand.
GAGAGGAGGTCGCGGCGAGGGTGAAGTCAATGGTTCAAAGGTAGTCGCGGGAGGAACGAGGTCTCCATTGCACAAGCCTAGGTTTGGTTTTGAGCTGCTGCATAACATAGAAACTCCTCAACCCGGATTGGAGCAAGTGAAATTTCTCTGATTTCACAATGGACCGGACTACGTTGTGCGATGACACTTGATTATTTGCATTGCATGAAAATAATTGCTTGATAACCCTGATTGTGCTTGTATGCATTCATGAGTCTCCAATTCAACTAACTGAGCTGTAGTTGCTCATACCCTTATAAATCCTTTTGCAGGTTCTGATTTCTAAACACTTCAAGTACTATACTGGCCTACAATTACCCAGAGGTTAGTCCGTTTGAAGCCAGGGGTGTGAGGATCAAGTTACTTAGTATAATTTGTAACTAGAGTAACCTTGTAGTTAAGGATAAAAGACTGATAGTTATTATATAATCTAGTGAACTGTTGTGTTTATGTAAAACTTCCTGGGAAGCTCTGTGGACTTATATATAATTATACATGTTATTAGAAATTTATACTATTTATCATAATTGTAGTTCAACTTTTAATCGGACTGTTTACTTCAAAGCGAGAAGTCGCCGACGCCTTATGTAGATCATGTCTATAGTAGGCACTGTGAGGCCAGTTACTATCATAGAATGATTTACACGGCGGGACTGTTACAATTCTGTAACTTCGGGGCGTAACACTCCTTGCCTAATTACAAGCTCTACATACTACCACCATCCCTCAATTATACCGTCTCAACGCGAACAGGAACACCATCACTCTTCCTCCATTGTCAATAGCCCAAACGATCACATCCGATCACCAACCAATCTTTGTTTGCTAACTCAAGCTCACCCGCCACTGCTGCAAGCATAAACTTCATCAAGCATGTTTGAACTATACGCTTGGAGCACATCCGAACACTCCCTAGTACAACCCCAACATTGAAAGTAGTAATCAACCAAGCTCCAATTACTATAACAAGCCACGTTCAATAGCCCCTTGTCGACGATCCGCGTCGCAACTCCAATCAGCCATAAATGACCACTGTTGATCCATATTCCCACACAACTCACACACGGTTGTAGCATCGATCACCCATGAGCGTCGTTCTCCGCATTGCCTTCCCATGCATAAATAACCTGCACATCTTCGTTACAACCGTACACTTGATAGAGACGTTCCTCCATCGACAGTAATGGCACTCAACCTTGTGACAGCTACGTACAATGTTGTCCAACAACATTAATTGCTCCCCCGTATACAAGAATTGACCCCAAACTGCTACAGCAACCAACGCCATAACTTTACCAAATGACACTATAACAAACGGCAACTAAGGTTCGGTTGCTGGTTTATTTATTTATTATTACTATTTTAGTTTATTATTTGATTATTATTATGTTATTAGTTCTTTAGTTATTTAATAGTATATATCCATTATTTATGTGGATATATTAGTTTAGGAAACTTTTAGTATTAATTTTTATATTAAGTATATTTCCTAATATTATTAATTTATTTAGGTAGATAATCATTTAATAATAGAGATATATATATACATGTATATATTAACTTAGGTGTTTTTTTAGTATTAGTTTTCTTTATAGATTAAGCATTGAATTAAATAAATATATATTTAAGAGTAGTAGGATGGATATTTATATATTTATATATATTAGTTTGGGGATTGCTAGGATCGATTTTTTCTTAGGATTAGGTCTTGTTTAAGGATTCATTAGAAAGTCCTTTTTCTTTAAATAAAGATTAATGAAAGATCCTTTTTAAAAAAATAGAATTTTTAAGAGAGTTTTGTTTATAAAATAACAACACACATGGGTTAGGATCCTTTTAGATTTTTTAAAATAAATTAAATCGGTTAAAAATGTAAATCCAGTAGGTTTTAAAATTAAAATGAATCAACACAATAAAGATTTTTGGAAAGAACTATGATCGTTTGATCCTGACTAGCGGGTACATAGGCATTTTCAAGGCGACGATAAAATATGTAGAAACTTAGGTTCTTTTTTTTCATTTAGTTTTTTTTTTCCTATTTTTATCTTTTCTAGAAAAATATATTATAAATTGAAAAATAAACTTAATTTCGATAAATAGATAGTAACACCCATTAGGGTTTAATAAGTTAGCCTCTGGATTCAAATTCCTCTCATTTGTATTAAATTGAAATAAAAAACTGGTAGCCAAATCGTAGTCAATCCACCCAATTGATTATGGTTTCTTTTCTTTTCCTGACTTTAGTTAGGTGGCGATTTCAAAATTTATTAATAAAAATTAGAATTTCTCAATTTCTTTAGTCGAAAATTAATATTAAATGGATTAAGGTTTAGTATTAATTAAAAAGTGGGAAATCAAATCAAAATAGAAAAATCGAATTTCAGGCTTGATGATAGTTTTATGTCATATAAAACAAATTTCGTAAGAAGAAATTTATCTATGCAAAACATTCTATGAAGTATGAGATGCACCAAAACGCATAATAATAACAAATATAAGCACTTAAGATTATAGTAAATAAGTAATTAAATGACCAAGATACATTCTATGTATAATAGGTCTTCCATGTTAAGATTGAGTGAGACATAAATCAACTAGGAAACCAAAATAAATGGATAATTAAACATGTGCAAAATAAGGCTATTACTAATATTATTAGATATGCCAAGAACATGTACATCAAAATAAATAATGGAAAAATATAACGGATAACAATTATGAACATATAAGAGGGATTGTAAAGACTACACTTATTTAGTGAATTCTATAAGTTAAGAAGCCTGTTTATTTAGAAGTCATAGAGATAAAATAGAACAACTATATTGGTATTTTTTATTATATTCCCATTATAATATTGTAATTAATTAGTAAAATAATATATAGATAGTTATTCTCTAAAATAAGAAGTTATACAAAGTAAACTTTGGAACTTAAATTTCTAACTTATTTTAGGTAATATTCATTACATAATTTTTCTACTCCTTATCTATTCCATTCCAAAAGGTAGACATGTAATATATCAAAAAATGTTTCTAAAACTATAGGTATTTGAAAATTTCTAAAACCTTACTCCTTTAAACCTACCTCCTTTTGCTAAAACCCTAGTATTTACCAAATAAGCTTAATCTCCATTCTTTGTATAGAAAGTTAAGGTAGCTACCTTAAACCTACCTAAAGGAGGAAACTAAGAAGTGATTAAGGTAAGGTTCTTGAAGAATCAACTTAAGGAAATTCGTATTAAACCTTCTAGCATCGTAAATCTTTCTGATTCTTGTTGTTTTGAGCTTATACTTAAGTATTTCTAAGTGGAGATTCTTGGTTCTCATAAATAGCAGCTCATTTAAGTGTGTAAGGTGAGTTTCATGGAGGATTTCCTAAGTTAAGCTTGATTTTTAATTGAAAACATTGTTTTAGAGGAGTTAAACTTAGGTTCTATTAAGGATTTACGTTGAAATGAATATTATTATGCAGTTATTAGTGATAACTAATTACTTAAGTAGACTTTGCCAAGTCTTTGAACTTTTGCAAGTAAGTATTATAAGCCACCATTCTTAGTTTTGAATCTTGTAAGGGATTTCTATTATTTAGAGTTTGAATTTGGGTTTATAATTGAGTTTTAATGATGAGAATCATTAGATTAATGTATCTAAAGTTTTACTTGCAAGTGTATGAGATTTTGATGAGGTGTTTAGGTAAAAAAGGAAATTGGATTCGAAATGTTATATTTTGCAAATTTGCAGAATAGAAGCAAGGCGTTTACACCTTATAGCCTAATGTCTGGACATTAGGCCACTATAAGTGGCAAAAGCTTAGCATGTAGATGCTATCCTTTGCAGCAACCAAACGCTATCCTTTGCAACATCTAAATGCTATGCACTCCTCGAAATCCTTTTGTTTTCTTAAGTGTTTTCCAACCTTTCTTTGCCAAAATAACTTCTTATCTAGCGTCCTCTCTTTCAAAAGATTCAATCTTTAACTTGGAATTTAAGTTTAAGAAGTATTTTCAAGTGATCCAATTAATAAACTGAAGAGGGTGGGTGGGTGAGGGAGTTAGAAAGTAGTTATCTACACTATTGAGGCTATAAGTTAGATTTAATTGATTAATGTGAAATTAGGTCTTATCTACACTATTGAGGCTATAAGTTGGATTTAATTGATTAATGTGAAATTAGGTCTATGTATCATCAATAGAGACTAACTTATAAGTAAGATAGGCGTTGCAAACTTATTGAAATAGGACCTTGTATTAGATTTCACGGATTACGAGTTAAAGAAACATAACTTGAGTATGTTGTCTCTTGGATTCTCTTACCTTTGAGTCACCTTACCGATTTGTTAATTTGCTCAGCAACTTAGGTTTGTAATACTTATATGTATGATTGTGCTTGCCAGGATAGAATTGACTTAAACGGACTAAAAACTATTTAACCTAAATGAATTATTTGTTGCTTATGCTTGACCTGCTCGGCTTAGGAGTTCACATTGGCAAATCCTTAGGGGACAACTACTGATCATATATAAGAATTCCCTAGTGGACTTTTATATGGAACAATATAGCTAAATCTAGTGTTTTCTCATTTCCAGGTATTGGTCATATGACCTTTACCGTATTACATGATAGTAAAGGAAAAGATCTATACGTTATTATTATATATACATATGTATGAGATCATGGTGTGTTAAGGTTATGAGTAACCATTTGTTGATTGTTGGCTAATAATCAAGATAATAATTAGTTGTTATTTTATCTTGCATCATATGTGTATGGCATGTGCTGTTTGGCATTCGTTGGTACTTGTATATTGTATACTGTTATTTGTCTTATTCTTTTCTCTTTTTCAATCATAAGTAGTGATGACTATGTTATATATGAAGAGCCTTATGTAGATAATATCTAAGAAGAGGAATGAGTCGAATATCTTTATTTGTATGATGATCAGAGCCTTGGAGTTGTTTTTGGGTTTGAGGATAGATTTTAACTTGCAGATTTTGTTATTCTTAAAGATGTATGATGCAGCAAGGAGATAGACTCCTTAGTTGTTTTATTTCATATTGAGTATGTTTGTGGAACTTGTAGACTTCTTAAAGACTCTTTAAGCTACTTGCAGTTTTAAGAGCATGTGAGACTCCTATAAATTATTACGTCATGGCTTATGTCAGTTTTGGATGTACTCCCCTTTATGGAGAACTAAAACTAATTAAAACTTATGAATCTTCTAGGGTATTTGAATGATGTTGAATTTTGTAGTACTTGTAGATTTTAGAATTTTAACATACTCAAAGTTAGTTGAGGTATGTGGTGGGTTGTAATACTAATAGGGTTCCCAAGACGTCACGGGACAAACTGTAAACTTTTTAGTTTTTTAATAGAAACCTAAAGGTAAATATAATTATAATAATATACAATTTAAGGGAAAAAAAACATAAATCTAAAAACATTTAGTAATAATAGTTATAAATTTTAGGGAAGTCTGAATCAAATCTCTAAAAACCCTACAAGTTTAATATATTAATGGAATTAATAATTAAAGGAACTAAGATTTCAATATTAATATAGAATTAGAATCATAAAATTATCGTACAATGAATCTTGGAAGGAATTTACATGCGAGAATCATTGTCTAAAACCTTAAAGACAATGAAACAATGAGATTATCTTGCTAAATTTACTGTTTAGAATAGAAAATTTTATAGTTTTGAATCATTGAAAATTGATAAATGGATTTGATTTAAAATTAAGTCAAATTGGACAAAACTTATGCAAGTTATTAAAAAGGGTTCGTGCTTACAAGCTATAGATAATCAACATGATAATATTATGACAAAAAGAAAGAAAGAAAGAAAGAAAGAAAGAAAGAAGCATGATAACATAACTCATAAGAACCATATAAGTAATAGAATTTCAATAAGATAGCTTCCTTAGAAATTTAAAGCTTTATAAGTATTGGAATACAATCAAGATTTGATTAAAATTTAGAAAAGACCTTAACTAATCTAGTGATCGAAAGTTGTAGAAGGGCCATAAATTAATAATCTAAGTCTTAAATGTAAGAAAAACCTATACATGCATAGGAATAACAGAAATAGAAAAGGCAAGATGGCAAAATTTGGCTAACCTATTCATAAAGCAATTGACTATCTTTTTATTTCAACTAGCCAAATTTAGCTTGTCTTGCTTTTGGTTATTTCTTTTAAATATAAAGTTCATTTAATATATAGGTTAACAACCCTTAAAATAAAAATAAAGTTCTATAGCTAAAGGGATAACTGAAGATTCATTTATAGTTAGATTGTAAATAATAACAAGAATCATCGATCAATTTATAAGATAACTATTGGAAGGGTAAAATGGAGCAATTGAGGTTTAATGAGCAAAAGATGTGAGTGTATTTATACCCGGCATTAGAAGAATAAAACCAAATAATATTTATAGGATGAAGTGATAGTCATGGACTAATAGTTGTAATTGGAGTAGGAAGTGATAGTCATGGACTAATAGTTGTAATGTCCTATGGGTAACTATCTAAAATCGTATAATTATTCGGTGGATTTAAGCAAAACAGGATTAAGTTTTTTCCTATTCCAATGCCCCAAAAAGATGAAGTAGTAACAATCTTGCCGTACGAGCTTTCCTAAGATAGAAATTGTCCTTGCAGTTGCTATCTTAGACCTAGTTCACATCAAGCATACTTGACTCTATCCCTTTCAAGCGTGCAATTCGATACCTGTTTGTTATAAACTTATGGAGTAATCCTTTAAAATAATTTGTTAAAAATAAACTTGTAATTTAACTTTATAAAAGAGTAGTAGTAAATCCCACAAATACCTATCATTTCATATACAAACCAAAACATTGAACACTACCAAGCTCCTTAAGGAGTCTTGTGTAGTTTTCCTTAAAAGATAACGAAATCAATAGTAAAGACAGTAACTGGCCATTTCTTATTGCATTTCATTCCCCGTCCCAATTTACTAGTATTTTGGTGTTGAGTCGATACTTATAATCCATTTGAAACCTGTAAAACAAACTATAGGGGAATAAGCAATAATTTGCTCAATAATTAGGGTGGAGACAAAAGTATACAACCAGCATATCACAAGCAAAGTTTTCAACCAAGTGAGTTAGATGTAATGCATGTACAAGCATATGCACGATATTATCTAGTCCATCATGAGATAAAAAAAATTGCACCCACTTTAATTCTAATTGAGGAGATTGACGTCACATACTCATAAATCAAGGCTTGTGCAATGGAGAACACCCTCCTCCCGTTACTACTTTTGAACCATGGCTCCCAACCTTGATATGACCTCCTTTCCTATCACTTAATTCGGTTAAGGGTGGGGAAATGACCATTTCAGCTATCCTCATAAAAAAAAGTTTGTGTTTAGCCCGAGAATCCTAATCGTTACTCCTAATGGGTTATGATGCATATCGAGTTAGGTATCAAGCTAAGTTTGAGTTAGTTCATCTTCTTAAGGTGATCAACTAAGTTTAAACAATTCAAGCATAACGATATTCACAGAACAACTATAACATGGAGCTATGAAACTCAATCACAAGCACTGTATATGCATAAATAGCTAATTACAATCACAACCCAATACATACCAAAGTCTTCAGATATTATGAAATAATATCCCAAAATACTGTGAAGCATTGATCCTATTTATTTATACTAAAACTCACTTCGACAAATCTGAAACGTTAACGCTTTACTCACTCGGAAGTCCTATATATATATATATATATATATATATATATATATATATATACCAAAGCTCATATTTAATTTTCTTAAGATTTATGAAAACGTTAAAGTTTTATCTAGTATTTAGTTCAGACATTATTTGTACAATTATTCAGTAGAGTTTCATATATATATTTATATAGATACACATTATATATATACATATATATTTTAAGTATTTTATTTTATCATATAAGTTATAATAATTTATTTATTAATATTTAATCTACACAGTTTTACTATTACTTATATTATATCATTTCGATCGTATCAAAACATACTTACTATTATCCATAATATGTTTTAATTACGAAAAAATCGTTGTAGGACAATATTTTTCGTAACATGACAGAAAACATCTATTTTATTACCTAAAGTGATTCAGTTTTAGTAAGGTCAATATTGTGGAGTTTGCATGAACTCGACTATTTGTGTTATGTATTTCATTTAAAAGATTATCTTTAAAGAGTATTTCTAATTTTAATATACTTATAAAGTTGTATAATAACTACTATCATATTGATATCATGTTATATAATGAAAAATATATTTTTACTCAATTTTGCAACAAAATATAATAAATCATATATACTCAAATTTTAGGAAAGTAATGATGTTAAATTTGTAAGAATATAAAGTTCAATTTTTAAGAATTCCGATAAATGATTATTATTAGAGATCTACTCTTTTTGAGAATCAATGCTAATAATATATAAGTTTTACAATTATTAATTTTCTAAGTTTATTGTTTGGAAAGAATGAATTGATATGGATAAAATAATCCTTTTAGGAAAATAATGAGATAAGGAATATTTATTTTCTATAACTATTAAATATCAATTAAAAACAATACTTATAATCATAGAATCGAGATTCCTTAGAAATATCAGATATCGAAAAATTTCAAATCTTCTAATTCTTTTTTTCCTTCTTCTTTTTTTTTTCTTTTTTATTTCCTCTCAATCTCTCTTTTCTCCTTTCTCTCTCTCCCTCCCTTGTTTAGTGCTTCATGGCTTTTAAAGCCATTTAATACACAATTCTTATTGCCTTAACTAAAGGCTGTGACTTATATATATTATTATTATTTTTTGTTTTTCTTTGAGATATTTTAATAAATTTACTGTATTTTATTTTAGACTTATCTAAATTTCTAAAATATTAAAAAAATATTCTTTCGTTTCACTGTAAACATTATTTATAATCATAATTTCTTTTTCTCCCATATTTTGTTATTTTAGGAGAGTTTTAATGTAATTATTATTAAAACTATTAGTAATATATAATATATAGTTAAGTTATATTAATTATTTGGGACTTATTTATATACATCTTATATGACATTTTATTTACCAATATTAATTATTAAGATCACGTAGTTAATTCTAAAAGATTTATTATAAACTATATCTAAAATTACGAAACTCTACATTATAGCAATTATACTTAATAAACTTAATATTTTTAAAAAAGTTTCATATAAATGAGTTTAAAGTGAAATATTAAAGATATATAGTTACTTGGCTTAAATTTTCTCCTAGTCATAAGAGTTCAACTTAATTCCATGAATGTTATCATAAACCATAATTTCTTGAGTCTCTCTTAAGTATTAATTTTTTTTTCAGTTAATTTATTTGATTATATATCTATGTCTAGATATAATTCAAACGTTTCCATACCTATGAATGCTTCTAATTAATTTAATAAAGAAAGAACATCTAACCAACTGGGTTTATACTAATTCAATTACTTCTGTATATTATCTCGTATCATTAGTAATATTATTATACTCATTATTCTATTGTTAAGATCTATATTATATTGGTTACTAGTAACATTAGTATAAAGTATTTTATATCTATTGACTTAACTTATAAATATATTTTTCTATAAAAGATATAAACTACTTGAATGCTAGCCGGTCAAAGTCATGTGGCATTACGTATTATATATTTTTGGACTTTTGGATTAATTTACAAATACGATTATTATTTATACCAAGTATACTTATAAAAATACGTGTATACTCATATAGTAAATTATATTATATTACCTTATTTTATAGCTTAATTAATTTATCTTTAAGTTCTCGTTGTATTCCGAATACGATTTTAGGGATTTCAAGCAATTTTGTATTATATTAAATAATCATATTTCTAGGAGAAAAATTAGGATTTTGGGTAATTATTTTCAAAATCTAATTTCACCAGATTATTTCAACTAAGTTTTATATCTTAGTCGTAAAGTTTGGGCTCAATCGAATAACTTTTTTCAAAAGTCCTAAATTTATGTACAATTACCTTAAATTCTCTTTTAGAGTTTCATATAGGGTAAATTCTCATTATTTTGATTCTATTCTTAATATTTTAATTATATTATAGATTTCCAAACATATGAGAATTTTTTTATTAAGGTTATCATGTTTTTCGTAAGTTTCTAACTTAATTGTTTTACTTTCCCGAATATCCTATATCAACTATTGACTATAACCGTACAAGAATAGGGCCCTGCCCTAATATTTAAGTGTTTATATCCTAATCGTTAATTTTTTAGATATCATATATATATATATATGATTCTTTTCAAACATATTTTAGTAAACCATCTCTTGTGAATATTCATTTTTTAGAATTCCAATTATTCATAAAATTTCTTTAAATATGTGGCCTATTCACACATCACCTTATATAAGGAAAGTTTGATTTGCCCAACTAACTCAAAATATAACATTATTAGTACCACATTGTCAATCATCCTATTTGATGCACGAGGATTTGATTATTGAGTTTTGATATATAAAAATGGAAGAGAAAAAGGAAAAAAAATAATAGAAAAAAATAATTACATATATATTGCTTAAATTATTATTAGGTATACAACTTATAAACTTTTAGGTATAATTTTATTTTTCATAACTTTTGAAAATATATAAATAATTCTCAAATCATTATTAAAATCCCATTATTTAAAGAGATAAGTCCTGGACTATCTATCCTTTAAATATTTAAGAATTCTGTCCTCATTCGATTTGTAATTTAAACTATGTATTTGAAAATTGCAAAGAGAAAAAGAAACTCATTTGTTAGGGCTGGGGTCTCGATCCTCGTTACTATTTAGTTGGAAAGAATGGTTGAAAAGAACTGAACAGTGACAGGCACATCTCACATATTAGACCACTAATTTCAGTATCCAACAGATCTCGTTGGAATTTTAGAAAACCAGGCGGCTGCATCGAATTCCTAATT